>CM038141.1:107200048-108434837 GCA_021437245.1 Aegilops speltoides | reverse complement strand
GAACGCCCTGTGATCACCCCCTTTGTCGGCGAAGACGACGGTCCCGCGCCCGTGGATCTCCACCACAGATCCGTCCGCGAACCGCACCTTCCCGGTGATTGAGCGGTCCAGCTCTGCAAACGCGTCGACCGAACCAGTCATGTGGTTCGTGGCGCCGGTGTCGAGGAACCAACCCTCACTTTGCTTGCCGCCTGCAAGCGTGGGTGTGGTCACGGCTCTCTCTCGTTGAGGAAGACGTAGCCGCCGCGCACATGCCGTTGTCGAGCCATCTCCCGACAACACGGTGGACCCCAACACTTTGTTGTCGGGTGTGGCTGACTGAGTCTCCGTGCGCTCGCACGGAGTCGATGTCGCCGGCATCATGGCGGAGCATGGTCCGCCATATGCGTCGTTGCCGCGCCAACTTGCGCGATCTTGTCGGGTCCCGGGTTGTCGGGGCGCCGTCGCTGAGGTATGGCTCCCCACACCCGAGCCTTCATCGCCTCCCGGTCGACGGGCCCCGAAACGTCGTTGTCGAGGTGTGGCACATCCTTTGGGTGATGGTTCCGTGGGCGGGCTCCGTGCCTCCGCACGGAATGGGTGGATGTCGGGGCCGTGGTCGTGGGAGGCGCTGAGCTCTCTGCGGGCTCGACTCTTGCCAATCATTGCCGCCCACCATCCACGTCACTGGGCGAGGTTTGCCGTGGCGCGGCTGCCTCGTCGGCTTTCCTCTGTGGCAATCCGGATCGGTGACCCGGCATGTTGCGATGGCGGCACTTGCCACCGTTGCGGCGCCTCGCCCTGCACGGCAGCTGCGACGCGGTTGCCGCCACCGCTCTGGCGCGACCTCCGCCTCTGCCGCGACCTCGCTTCCCGTGGGGCGCCTCCCAGCTGCCGGAAGAACCATCGCGGCAGCGCTGTTGAAGTTGCGCGCGTCCATCGCTCCCCGGTGAGCGATAGTTCGCCGCCAACCGCGGTTGTTGGCGTCGTCGCCGCGCTCCTCAACGACCTTCACCGCCCTACCAGCTCCTCGATCGTCATGGTGGAGAGATCCACCAAGCTCTCGATGGACCAGGCGATTGCTTGTACTTGCACAGGGGCGACGCGGAGAAACTTGAGAATCACCATCTTGTTGTCGATGGGATCTCCGGCGTTGCGAGCTTCGTTGACGAGACCTTGCAGCCGCAAGGCGAAATCGTCGACTTGTTCACCGACCTTGAACGGATTTCCTCGTCTTTGGGCGCAAGGTCCGGGCCTTCGACTCCGTCTGCGCTCCACGCCGATGCGCAGAGTCTTGATGGTCTCCCATGCTTCCTTGGCCGTCTTCTTGGCGCCAAGGGTGAGCACCATCTCCTCTGGGACGGAGCGCAAGATCGCCTCCATCGCCAGCCGGTCCTCCTCGTACTCGACATCGCCGGTTTCCACGGCTTTCCACATATGCCGCGCCTCCATGATGACTTTCATCATGACCGACCAACCGGGTAGTTGGTCGCGTGAGAGAGAGGAAGGAGGTGCTGGACATGCCCACGTCTCGCCGCGGGCGTGGCGCACCCAGCTCACCTCCCGGCCTGCCTCGCAGCGCGAGCGCGTCCGCCGCACGGGTGTCCTCAGCCGAGCTCTGCTCGGCGGTCTTGGAACCGTCATCGGCGACGCCTCCTTTCGGCATATGCTTCGGCATAACCCGAGGCTCTGATGCCAATTGTTAGCCCAACTACAGTCTAGCTGGCTACTCAGGATCGGACGAAGTCGAGGAAGAGATGAACTACACAGAGTAGCGGCTGTGTGGTACTAGCCTACTACTACTTGCACTGAAGTATACTACCGAAGCAACAAGCAGAATGGCAAAACACACTCGCAAGTGCTGCTCACACACACACACATGGGAGATCTTTTGAGGCTGATTGTTATTTCACTGGAATGGCCTGCTTACAACCGATGGGCACAGGTCCTTTTATAGGCTACCTGGTCAAGCTAAAGTAAACTCCTAGGAACTACTTCGTACATGCACAGCCCTTGCGTGATCACCACCACGTAAGTGCGTTGCACTTTCCTATCCATGGACTAAGAAACTACCAGGAACATGCATAGCTATTACCACGTACTTGCATGTCCAGCTCTAGTCTACTCCTAGTCAACTTCCCTGCAATGCTAAGTGAACTACCAGGAAACTACTAGGTAAATACCACTTCCTTTCAAGCCAAGGAAGCTACTGCTGCTGCGTGCGTCCAACCGAAGACTATGGTTGACCCAACACTGATGTTCTCCGCGGGTCTGTTCACTGAACAAAATTTAAGTAGATGTAAGGACAAATTGCCACAAAACAACATCGAGCAAGCAAAGAGAAAGTACCGCAAAAATTGACAATGCAGAGTACACAAGCTAGTGAATCCTTGAGCTCAACGAACCGAAGAAGAGCACGAGAGGGCACTCACTGGCTTGCTGTCGGAGATGGCAGCGATTGTCCTGCTGGTGGTGGTGGCGATCGGTGCTGAGGCGCTGCCGGACGCTCCTGAGGCACCGGAACATTCGCCGCAAGCCGTGTGTCCGCCTCCTCTTCCCCGCCGCTACTCGTCGCCTGTGCGCGTGGCCGCCGCCACTCACGGCGAAACCCTTGAGCACAGAACTGTTCTTTTTTTTCTTTTCTTGAGAAGAAGCACAGAACTGTTCTTTGCGGGCTACCAGCACCGCAGGTGTGTATACGGGCCGCACGAGAATGTAATTGACTGGCGAAAATTCGCGGTGTATATGGGCCCGGCCAATTCAGGTTCCTGCGAGGGAGCGGGTCGTAGGCGCTGTTTTTTTTTTCTGCGCGTGTTCTGTGTTGGTTTTCATCGGTTTTTATCACGGTTCTCAGTTTTCTGTGTTTCGGTAACGTTTTCCCTTCGTTTTTTTGTTTTTTATTTTTCCTTCTTTTTTTTGGTTTTCTTTGTCGGGTTCCAACGGTTTTTTTGGATGTCTGTTTTCCGTGTTCCTTCACTGGCGTTTTTTGTTATTTCGTTTTCCGTTTTTAACACATGTCTACATTTTTCATACACATTGTACATTTCTCGTAAATGTCCGGACCCTTTTTTATACACATTTAATATTTTTTTAAAATATAATTTGTTGGGTAGTACTTTTTTCATAAATATTGTGCATGTTTCGTATACATCTAAAACATTATTTCATAAATACCCAACATTTTCTAAAAATATAATTATTTTTTCTAAAATAAATGTTTTTGATTTTTTTAATACATGTTAAACACCTTTCAAATGCACATTGAAACATTTTTTCGATGACATATTTTTTAAAAAACTATGCAATATTTTTGTACATTGCTGAGACAATTTATAAAATTTACACAAACATAGTTTTGAATGGTATGAAACTTCTTTTGAAGTACGTGTATTATTTCGCATTGTATACACATTTTAAAATTGTAATATCACGTACATTTTCTTGAAACACGTGAATTTGTTGTAATGCCACAAATGTTTTTTTGAATGCTGTCTAATTTTTCGGAATATGCTAACTGATTTTACATGGCGCTAACATTTTCCAAATATGCAGGTTTTAGTTTTTGTTTTTTGTAAATTGAAGTTTTAGAATATCTGTGTTTAGAATATTTTTTCGTAAATATAAACAAAAGAAAAAAAAGACAAAAAACCAGAAACGTTGGCGATGAATCGAAGCCCAAACACGTTAGGGGCCTGACCCAATTAGGTTTATCACACAATATTCATTCACACAAGAAAAAAAATTAAGAGATAAACCAATTGAAGAAAATTGGAGGCGTCTGCCTCTAAAAAGAGGAGTTGTCAGTTTTTTAAGTATTATAAAAAATAATAAAAATGTCCCCAAAGTTTTAAAAAATGAACTAAATAAATTATTAGCATTTAATAACTGTTAAATAATTTTAAAAGTTTCATGAATTTTTTGAAAATATTTAATTAATTTAATAATATTCAAGAATTTGATTAAAATTAATAAAAGGACCATGAATTTTGGAAAATGTTCGATGAATTACGAATGTTTATATATTTTAAAAAATATTCATGAATCGACAAGCGAACAAAAAAGGAAACTAGAAAAAGAAAAGTAATGGAAAAACAGATGCCAAACCTAAAGAAAAGAAAGAAAATAGAAAAGAAAAAGCAAGGAAAAAAAAGACAAAAATCATTGAAGGAGAAAAAAGAAAAGAAAAACAACATATGGCGGCCATTGCAGCTGTATTATACAATTCGTCTAATTTTACTTACTGTCTTTGATAGGACTGAAAGAAAAATCTGAAATAAATTCCCCAAAAGGACAAAATATGATGTACGTCCGAGAAGGTAAAAATTATGAAGTAAATCGATAGGTATAAACAACTCATATCTATTGTACCAAAATCAAAATGAAAATACAACTAGGTTATATCCGCGTTGTTGGGGCATATCTCTCTTTAGTTGGTTTTGGTGTTGATGACGATGCGCTTTGTGGACTAACCATGTGCATTGCGCATTTCAAATATTATTATGTATGGCACAAGACGGTTTATTCCCCTTTGTGATAGAAAGAGCAAAGATGGTTTATTTCCGGTGTTTCTTTTTGTTTGACTTGAGTCATCTGAAAACTGTACTACTAAGAGAGGGTTCATATTAAAAGGTATGGGTGAAATCAACACGTACACGAACCATATGCACCCACATGTCCTTCCCACATCTTTGGAGCATCCTTCTGTTGTGCCTGGCTTTATCAAGTAGAGGATTAGCGGTAGCACTGCTTACTACCACAGTGGTATCACTTAGGTGGTACTTCCCCTTGTAGTACTGCTGGAACTACCGACGATCTCTCTGTTAGGCAACAGAGATTTCACGGTAGTACCGTTGGCTACAGCGGTACTTCTATTGCAGTGTCGCTGGCGCTATCGTCGAAGCCTTAGTATGCCTCTTGGTAGTTAATGGCAGTACCGCGTATTGCATGCGATAGTATCGCTTCGGCGATACATCCGCTAGTAGGTACCGTGGCTACTTCCACTTAGGTAGAGTCTTCTGTTGCCCTCGGACAAGATCGTGGAAGTACCTTCGCCGCCAACGGTAGTACCATTCTATGCGGTACTTCCGCTCTGACGACCGCTCAACTACCGTTGTTTTGTCTGTATGGCCTTCGATAATTTGCGGTTGTACCGCCCATTATAAACGGTAGTACCGCTCCGACGGAACTACCGCTCTAGTACTAGTGAAGTACTCGCTGGCTTATGCTGAAATGACCGTGCTAAGTGGCAGTATCGCTTATGCAGGACGAGGGCACATAACACTTATATTTGTACCCTCCCCCCTATATAAAAGGCAGTCTTCTTCAAGAAGACCACCTCTTTTCCCCCTTTGCTCCATTGTTGCCCTAAAGCTCATATTCTCCCGATCTCCCTCCCTAGCCATCAAAACTTGTTGATGCTCTAGGATATGGAGGAGAAGGCCTCGATCTACATTTTTGCCAAGAGAAATTTGACCCCCCCCCCACTAATCCCTTGCGAATCCTATTACTCTTGGGTGTTTGGACACCCTAGATGGAAGAAGTTGAAGGAAATATGCCCTAGAGGCAATAATAAAGTTATTATTTATTTCCTTATTTCATGATAAATGTTTATCATTCATGCTAGAATTGTATTAATCGGAAACATGATACATGTGTGAATGCATAGACAAACAAGATGTCACTAGTATGCCTCTACTAGACTAGCTTGTTAATCAAAGATGGTTGTGTTTCCTAACCATGAACAAGGAGTTGTTATTTGATTAACAAGGTCACATCATTAGTAGAATGATCGATTGACATGACCCATTCCATTAGCTTAGCACACGATCGTTTAGTATGTTGCTCTTGCTTTTATCCATGACATATACATGTTCTTGTAACTATGAGATTATGCAACTCCGTTTACGGAGGAACACTTTGGGTGCTACCAAACGTCACAACGTAATCGGGTGATTATAAAGGAGTACTACAGTGTCTCCAAAGGCGGATGTTGGGTTGGCGTATTTGAGATTAGGTTTTGTCACTCCGATTGTCGGAGAGGTATCTCTGGGCCCTCTCGGTAATACACATCACTTAAGCCTTGCAAGCATTGCAACTAATGAGTTAGTTGTGAGATGATGTATTACGGAACGAGTAAAGAGACTTGCCGTAGCGAGATTGAACTAGGTATTGGATACCGATGATCGAATCTCGGGCAAGTAACATACCGATGACAAAGGAACAACGTATGTTGTTATGCGGTCGACCGATAAAGATCTTCGTAGAATATGTAGGAACCAATATGGGCATCCAGGTCCGCTATTGGTTATTGACGGAGACGTGTCTCGGTCATGTCTACATTGTTCTCGAACCGTAGGGTCCGCACGCTTAAGGTTTCGATGGCGGTTATTATGAGTTTATGTATTTTGATGTACGAAGAAGTTGAGTCCGGATGTGATCACGGACATGACGAGGAGTCTCGAAATGGTCGAGACATAAAGATTGATATATTGGAAGCCTATATTTGGAGTTGGAATGGTTAGGGTGAAATCGGGATTTCTGGGAAAACCGGGGTTACGGAACCCTCCCGGGGTTAATGGGCCTTAGTGGGCCATGAGGGAAAGGAAGAGGGCGGCCAGGGGCAGGCGCCCCCTCCCCTAGTCCGAATAGGACAGGAGGCGGCGGCGCCTCCCTCTTTCCTCCCCCCAATCCTACTCCAACTAGGAAGGGGAGTCCTACTCCGGTGGGAGTAGGACTCCTCCGCAGCCCTCCTTGGGCGGCCGCACCTCCCCCTCCCTCCTTTATATCACGGGGCAGGGGGCACCCTAGAACACACAAGTTTGATCTACGGATCGTTCCTTAGCCGTGTGCGGTGCCCCCTCCACTATATTCCACCTCGGTCATATCGTCGCGAAGCTTAAGCGAAGCCTGCTGCCGATAGAACATCAAGATCGTCCTGCGCCGTCATCTTGTGGAACTCTCCTCGACACTCGGCTGGATCGAGTCGAGGGCGTCATCGAGCTGTCGTGTGTCAAGAACTTCGGGCGCCGAATGTAACGCGCGGATCGGTCGGATCGCGAGGAGAACGTCGACTACTTCCTCTACGTTGTGATCGCTTCGCCGGGTCCACGAGTGCGTAGACAACACTCTCCCTCTCGTTGCTATACATCACCATGATCTTGCGTGTGCGTAGGAAATTTTTGAAATTACTCGTTCCCCAACAGATGGTATCAAAGCCTAGGTTTTTCTATGGTTTGATGTTTTGCACGAGTAGAACACAAGTGAGTTGTGGGCGATACAAGTCATACTACCTACCAGCATGTCATACTTTGGTTCAGCGGTATTGTGAGATGAAGCGGCCCGGACCGACATTACGCGTGCGCTTCGCGAGACTGGTTTCACCGCCACGAGCACTCGTTGCTTAAAGGTGACCGGTGGGTGTCTGTCTCTCTCACTTTAGTTGAACCGAGTGTAGCTCGCCGGTCCTTGAGAAGGTTAAACGGAGTCTATTTGACGGTATCGTTGTGGTTTTGATGCGTAGGTGAGATTGGTTCTTGCTTAAGCCCGTAGCAGCCACGTAAAATTTGCAACAACAAAGTAGAGGGCGTCTAACTTGTTTTTGCAGGGCATGTTGTGATGTGATATGGTCAAGGCGTGATGCTATATTTTATTGTATGAGATGATCATGTTTTGTAACGAAGTTATCGGCAATGGCGAGAGCCATATGGTTGTCGCTTTATTGTATGCAATGCAATGCATACATAATGCTTTACTTTATCACTAAGCGGTAGCGATAGTCGTAGAAGCATAAGTTTGGCGAGGCGACAACGATGCTACGATGGAGATCAAGGTGTCGCGCCGGTGGCGATGGTGATCATGGTGGTGCTGCGAGAGATGGAGATCACGAAGCACAAGATGATGATGACCATATCATATCACTTATATTGATTTGCATGTGATGTTTATCTTTTATGCATCTTATCTTGCTTTGATTGGCGGTAGCATTATAAGATGATCTCTCACTAAATTATCAAGAAGTGTTCTCCCGAATATGCACCGTTGCCAAAGTTAAATCGTGCCCGGACACCACGTGATGATCGGTGTGAAAAGCTCTCGTCCATCTACAACGAGTGCAAGCCAGTTTTGCGCCGCGAAATACTCGGGTTATACTTGATGAGCCTAGCATATGCGAGATATGGCCTCGAACACGGAGACCAAAAGGTCGGCGTGAATCATATAGTAGATATGATCAACATAAGATGTTCACCATTGAAAACTACTCCATTTCACGTGATGATCGGTTATGGTTTAGTTGATTTGGATCACGTGATCACTTAGATGACTAGAGAGATGTCATTTAAGTGGGAGTTCTTAAGTAATATGATTAATTGAACTTAAATTTATCATGAACTTAGTACTGATAGTATCTTGCTTGTTTATGTTTGATTGTAGATAGATGGCTCGTCTTTGTTGTTAGTTGAATTTTAATGCGTTCCTTGAGAAAGCAAAGTTGAAAGATGATGGTAGCAATTACGGATTGGGTCCGTAACACGAGGATTATCCTCATTCTGCCTGAAAGAGTTACATCTGGATGCACGCTGGGTGCGAACTGCTTCTTTGGAGCAACACCGGATGTTATGAGCGTCTGGCGAGCAAAGCGATGACTACTCTATAGTTCAGTGTGCCATGCTTTACGGCTTAGAACCGGGACTTCAACGGCGTTTTGAGCGTCATGGAGCATATGAGATGTTCCAGAGTTGAAGTTAATATTCAACAGAATGCCCGGATTGAGAGATATGAAGTCTCCAATAAGTTCTACAGCTGCAAGATGGAGGAGAATAGTTACATTAGTGAGCACATACTCGTAATGTGCGGGTACTACAATCACTTGACACAATTGGGAGTTAATCTTCCGATGATTGTGTCATTGATGAAATTCTTCAATCACGCCACCAAGCTACAAAGGCTTCGTGATGAACTATAATATGCAAGGGTTAGTAAAGACTATACAGAGCTCTTCGCAATGCTAAAGGCTGCGGAGGTAGAAATCAAAAGGAGCATCAAGTGTTGATGGTCAATAAGACCACTAGTTTCAAGAAGAAAGGCAAAGGGAAGAAGAAGGGAACTTCAAGAAGAACAGCAAGCAAGTTCTTTGCTCGGAGAAAAACCCAAGTCTGGACCTAAGCCTGGCCGAGTGCTTCTCTTGCAAGCGATAGTCCTTTGGAAGCGGAACTGCCCCAAGTATTTGGCGGATAAGAAGGATGGCAAGGTGAACAAAGGTATATGTGATATACATGTTATTGATGTGTACCTTACTAGAGCTCATGATAGCACACAGGTATTTGATCTTGGTTACATTGCTAATATTTTCAACTCGAAGCAGGGACTACGGATTAGCGAACAACGGCAAAGGACGACGTGACGATGCGGCGTGGGAAATGGTTCCAAAGTCGATGTGATCGCGGTCGACACGCTACCTCTATATCTACCTTGGGATTAGTTTTAGACCTAAATAATTGTTATTTGGTGCTGCGTTGAGCATGAACATTATATCTGGATCTTGTTTGATGCGAGGCGGTTATTCATTTAAATCGAGAGAATAATGGTTGTTCTATTTATATGAGTAATATCTTTTATGGTCATGCACCCTTGAAGAGTGGTCTATTTTGATGAATCTCGATAGTAGTGATACACATATTCATAATGTTGAAACCAAAAGATGCAGAGTTGATAATGATAGTGCAACTTATTTGTGGCACTTTGCCGTTTAGGTCATATCGATGTAAAGCACATGAAGAAACTCCATCTTGATGGACTTTTGGAGTCACTTGATTATGAATCACTTGGCACTTCGAACCGTGCCTTATGGGCAAGATGACTAAAACCCGTTCTCGGTACTATGGAGAGAGCAACAGATTTGTTGGAAATCATACATACTGAGATGTATGTGGTCCGATGAATGTTGAGGCTCGTGGCGGATATCGTTATTTTCTCACCTTCACGGATGACTTAAGCGGATATGGGTATATCTACTTAATGAAACATAAGTCTGAAACATTTGAAAAGTTCAAAGAATTTCAGAGTGAAGTTGAAAATCATCGTAACAAGAAAATTAAATTTCTACGATCGATCGTGGAGGTGAATATTTGAGTTCTGAGTTTGGTCTACATTTGAAACAATGCGGAATAGTTTCACAACTTACGCCACCGGAACACCACAGCGTAATGGTGTGTCGAGCGTCGTGTCGTACTTTACTAGATATGGTGCGATATATGATGTCTCTTACAGATTTACCGCTATTGTTTTGGGGTTATGCTCTAGAGGCGGCCGCATTCACCTTGAATAGAACACCGTCGAAATCCGTTGAGACGACACCTTATGAACTATGGTTTAGCAAGAAACCAAAGTTGTCGTTTCTTAAAGTTTGGGGATGCGATGCTTATGTGAAAAAGCTTCAACTGATAAGCTCGAACCCAAATCGAATGTGTCTTCATAGGATACCCAAAGGAGACAGTTGGGTACACCTTCTATCACAGATCCGAAGGCAAGACATTTGTTGCTAAGAATGGATCCTTTCTAGAAAGGAGTTTCTCTCGAAAGAAGTGAGTGGGAGGAAAGTAGAACTTGATGAGGTAATTGTACCTTCTCCCTTACTTGAAAGTAGTTAAATCGCGAAACCGGTTTACGAGACACCTACACCAAGTAGTGAGGAAGTTGATGATGTTGATCATGAAACTTGAGATCAAGTTGCTCTGAGAACCTCGTAGATCAACGAGTAAGATCCGCACGAGTGATGCGGTAATCCTGTTCGGAAATCATGCTACTAGATCATGATGAACCTCGAACTATGAAGAAGCGATGTTGAGCCCAGATTCCATAAAATGGCTTGAGGCCATGAAATCGAGATGGGATCCATTTATGAAAACAAAGTATGGACTTTGGTTGACTTGCCCGAGGTAGGCAAGCAATAGAAAACAAGTGGATCTTCAAGAAGAAGACCGACGCCGACGGTAATATTCTTGTCTACAAAGCTCGAGTTATGCATAAAGGGTTTTCGACAAGTTCAAGGGATTGACTATGATGAGACCTTCTCACCCGTAGCAATGCTTAAGTCTGTCCGAATCATGTTAGCGATTGCGCATTTTATGATTATGAAATTTGGCAAATGGATGTAAAGACGCATTCTGAATGTATCTGTAAGAAGAGTTGTATATGATGCAACGAGAAGGTTTTATCGATCCAAAGGAGCTAACAAAGTGTGCAAGCTCCAGCGATCCATTTATGGACTGGTGCAAGCATCTCGGAGTTGGAATAAGCGCTTTGATAGTGTGATAAAAGCATTTGGGTTCATCTGAGACTTTTGGAGAAGCTTGTATTTACAAGAAAGTGAGTGGGAGCTCAGTAGCATTTACGATATTATATGTAGATGACATATTGCTGATCGGAAATGATATAGAATTCTGGATAGCATAAAGGGATACTTGAATAAGAGTTTTTCAATGAAAGACCTCGGTGAAGCTGCTTACATATTGGGCATTAAGATCTATAGAGATAGATCAAGGCGCTTAATTGGACTTTCACAAAGCACATACCTTGACAAAAGTTTGAAGAAGTTCAAAATGGATCAAGCAAAGAAAGGGTTCTTGCACGTGTTACAAGGTGTGAAGTTGAGTAAGACTCAATGCCCGACCACTGCGGAAGATAGAGAAAATGAAAGATGTTCCTATGCTTCACCATAGGCTCTATCATGTATGCAATCTTGTGTACCAGACCTGATGTGTGCCTTGCTATAAGTTTAGCAGGAAGGTACCAAAGTAATCCAGAGTGGATCATTTGGACAGCGGTCAAGAACATCTGAAATACGAAAAGGACTAAGGATATGTTTCTCGTATATGGAGGTGACAAAGAACTCATCGTGGCAGTTACGTTAATGCAAGCTTTGACACTGATCCGGACGATTCTAAATCGCAGACCGGATCGTATTTACACTAAGCGGAGGAGCTGTCGGTTGGTGCAGTTCTAAACAAAGCGTCGTGGCGGGATCTACATGTGAAGCGGAGTACATAGCAGCTTCGAAGCAGCTAATGAAGGAGTGCGGATGAAGGAGTTCATATCCGATCTAGGTGCCATACCTAGTGCATCGGGTCCAATGAAAATCTTCGTGACAATCTTGGAGCAATTGCCTTAGCAAAGGAATCCAGATTTCACAAGAGGACCAAGCACATCAAGAGACGCTTCAATTCCATCCGGGACTTAGTCGGTGGGAGACATAGAGATTTGCAAGATACATACGGATCTGAATGTAGCAGACCGTTGACTAAGCCTCTTCCACGAGCAAAACATGATCAACACCAAGACTCCATGGGTGTTAGAATCATTACTATGTAATCTAGATTATTGACTCTAGTGCAAGTGGGAGGCTGAAGGAAATATGCCCTAGAGGCAATAATAAAGTTATTATTTATTTCCTTATTTCATGATAAATGTTTATCATTCATGCTAGAATTGTATTAACCGAAACATGATACATGTGTGAATGCATAGACAAACAAGATGTCACTAGTATGCCTCTACTAGACTAGCTTGTTAATCAAAGATGGTTGTGTTTCCTAACCATGAACAAGGAGTTGTTATTTGATTAACAAGGTCACATCATTAGTAGAATGATCGATTGACATGACCCATTCCATTAGCTTAGCACACGATCGTTTAGTATGTTGCTCTGCTTTTATCCATGACATATACATGTTCTCGTAACTATGAGATTATGCAACTCCGTTTACGGAGGAACACTTTGGTGCTACCAAGCGTCACAACGTAATCGGGTGATTATAAAGGAGTACTACAGTGTCTCCAAAGGAGATGTTGGGTTGGCGTATTTGAGATTAGGTTTTGTCACTCCGATTGTCGGAGAGGTATCTCTGGGCCCTCTCGGTAATACACATCACTTAAGCCTTGCAAGCATTGCAACTAATGAGTTAGTTGTGAGATGATGTATTACGGAACGAGTAAAGAGACTTGCGTAGCGAGATTGAACTAGGTATTGAATACCGACGATCGAATCTCGGGCAAGTAACATACCGATGACAAAGGAACAACGTATGTTGTTATGCGGTCGACCGATAAAGATCTTCGTAGAATATGTAGGAACCAATATGGGCATCCAGGTCCGCTATTGGTTATTGACCGGAGACGTGTCTCGGTCATGTCTACATTGTTCTCGAACCGTAGGGTCCGCACGCTTAAGGTTTCGATGGCGGTTATTATGAGTTTATGTATTTTGATGTACCGAAGAAGTTGAGTCCGGATGTGATCACGGACACGACGAGGAGTCTCGAAATGGTCGAGACATAAAGATTGATATATTGGAAGCCTATATTTGGAGTTGGAATGGTTCCGGTGAAATCGGGATTTTACCGGAAACCGGGGTTACTGGAACCCTCCGGGGTTAATGGGCCTTAGTGGGCCATGAGGGAAAGGAAGAGGGCGGCCGGGGCAGGCGCGCGCCCTCCCCTAGTCCGAATAGGACAAGGAGGCGGCGCCCCCTTTCCTCTTTCCTCCCCCAATCCTACTCCAACTAGGAAGGGGGAGTCCTACTCGGTGGGAGTAGGACTCCTCCGGCAGCCCCCTTGGGCGGCCGCACCTCCCCTCCCTCCTTTATATCACGGGCGGGGGCACCCTAGAACACACAAGTTTGATCTACGGATCGTTCCTTAGCCGTGTCGGTGCCCCCTCCACTATATTCCACCTCGGTCATATCGTCGCGAAGCTTAAGCGAAGCCCTGCGCCGATAGAACATCAAGATCGTCCTGCACGCCGTCGTCTTGTGGAACTCTCCCTCGACACTCGGCTGGATCGAGTCTGAGGGCGTCATCGAGCTGTCGTGTGTCAAGAACTTCGGGGCGCGAATGTGGCGCCGGATCGGTCGGATCGCGAGGAGAACGTCGACTACTTCCTCTACGTTGTGATCGCTTCGCTTGGGTCTACGAGTGCGTAGACAACACTCTCCCTCTCGTTGCTATACATCACCATGATCTTGCGTGTGCGTAGGAATTTTTTGAAATTACTACGTTCCCCAACAGAAGTCACCTCGGAGCCATATACCATTGTGGTGAAGCTTTGTGATGGTGTTCGGAGCCTCCAATTAAGTTGTGGTCAGAGCCCCAACCTTGTTTGTAAAGGTTCGGTCGTCGCTTTCAAGTGCACTACTAGTGAAATCATGACATCTTGCATTCTGTGAGGGCGTGAGGAGATTATGATGGTCCTAGTGGCTTTTTGGGGAGCATTGTGCCTCCACACTGCTCTAACGGAGATGTACCTCCCCATAAAGGGAGGGAACTTCTGTACCACATCCTCTTCTCCATCGACTCCACTTATGGTTACTTCTATCTTTTACTTTGTGCAAGCTCATATTGTGCTTCTATCTTGTGCTTGCTTGTGTTGTTGTTGTTGAGCTCATCATATAGGTTGTCCACCTAGTTGCATATCTAGACAATATTTTTGTTGTTAAGCCTAAATTGTTAAAATAAGCTAAAAATTGTTAGTCGCCTATTCACCCCCTCTAGTCGACCATATCGATCATTTCACGCGTGTTA
The DNA here is from genome assembly GCA_021437245.1 of Aegilops speltoides. Classification (NCBI taxonomy): domain Eukaryota; kingdom Viridiplantae; phylum Streptophyta; class Magnoliopsida; order Poales; family Poaceae; genus Aegilops; species Aegilops speltoides. The sequence continues at coordinate 108,420,285 of CM038141.1, read as the reverse complement.
TGACGGTAACCTTGTTAAAATAAATGCATAAATACACTGCACCCGGAATGAGAAAATAATTCAAAACAAGTACTAGAAAATTTCAAAACATTCTTTTTTTGCATGGTAGATAATTAGTGCGTGAGGAGAACTCCAAATTTCAGATCATTTGGACATCTGAATAGCTCTCGTTAAAACAGATAAATTTAGGGTATGTTAAAAAGTTTACTGTTCATGTACTATTTTGACCCAATTTATCATTTTGCTGAGAACTACTCGTATGTACAAATGATCTGAAATTTGGAGCGCACCCCATGCATCAAATTATATGCAAAAAACAATTGGATTTTTTTTCTTTTTGTATATTTTGTGAATTTTCTTGGTCGGGGTGCAGATTAGCATGGCTCAGAAATGGACAGTCGCATAAATAGGTGCTAATAATAGATAATCTAAAACGCGAGCTGAGCCTCGCCCAGATGGTTATGTTCTTTGTGACGGCATCAGGGTTCAAGTTCTGGACTGGCACTAGTGCTCGATCTATTTTAGACTTTTCGGCGATGTACGTCAATGTCAAGATGATGTGCCGGCCCAGCCTCTCGTGACTTGATGTGTCAGCCCAGCCTTTAGAAGGTGCTCATGTTGATAGAGTGTGCCTGTGTGCATTCATAGGGATGAGCGTACGTGCCTATGTATGAGCGTCTATATTTGTACCATGTTAAAAAAACTAAAACTAATGCAAAATAAAATACACGCGAGTACAAAGCATGACACCTCTTGACAAGACAACAATTTGAATCCTGTCTCCATTGTTTTTCACGTTCTAGAAGAACAAAATCTCTGGAAAGATGCCGGGTACCTTACCGGATACCACTCACCAATTCCAAAATACCACACCAGAACTATATACACCCACAGATGTATCTCACTGCATTATACCCTACCTCACAGCAGTAGTCGATGGTAGTTTCAGAACCAGCAGCAGCGCATAACCATCGATGAACATGGCCTCCTTGAAGTTTCCCTCCACAAAAGAAGTCAATGCACTTGTTCTTCAACTCCTGACAGTTATAAGTTTCAATCTAAGATTGTTGCAACTATATCTACATACACTTCCCCTATAACTTCTGGGCACAAATAATCTTCAGCCGGTCCAGTGCATACCGATCAGCGCAGCGAGTAGATCCTTAGACATCTCAGCGGGAGAGTCCTCAAGCTCGTTTTCTCCGGGCAATTCATCTGTGTAAATGAACCTAAGCATAATGTTGCAGGTTTGATGTCGTGTAGCCTGATGGATGACGACATGACGTATTGATCATATAGTACCATGGAGTTAACATTACATATAGCTGGAGAGTTGTGCACAAACATGCAAAACTGAATACGTTAAGGGCTCCTTTGATTCAAAGGAAAATTATAGGATTTCTGGAGGATTGAAATCCTTAGGATTTTTTTCCTATGTTGGTCATTTGGTCCATAGGATTGGATTCCACAGAAATTTTTCCTATCAAATCTTTTGTACTACATTTCATAGGAAGTCTTAACATCCACTCCAACCTCTTTTTACAATTCCTTTGTTTTTCTGTGGCATCAAACACTCATTGCTAATCCTATAGAATTCAAGTGAGCATTGCCACTCCAACCCTTACTTTTCCTATTCCTACATTTCGAAAATCCTACGGATCAAAGAGGCCCTAAAAGGTTCATGACGCCACGAACTCTGACGCCACATGTACAAAAGAACAAAGAGAAAAACAGAGAAATGAGTTGCTAATTTGGCAATTATATGATTTATCGGTATCAATGCTCGATAGCAACTAAGACCAACACTTCAGAAATAAGATTCTACAATTTCTAGCTTCCAGGCTCCCTCCTCGGCAAATATAAATTATATGCTTCACAAGATGTCAGATACCACTCACCAAAACCAAAACACCATAAGAAAACTATGATTGCCGGAAGTATACACATGTTTATGCCCTAACCCTCTTTTTGAGCTCAGCAGTAATCAACGGGAATTTTAGAACCAACAATGCATAACCATCGGTGAACATGGCCTCCTTAAAATTTGCTTCCACCGCGAAGAAGTCAATGCAGTTGTTCCTCAATTCCTGACAGTTACAGATTTCGGCACAAGCTAACATAGTTGCAACTGTATCTACTGAAACTGTATTCCATAGCTTCTGGGCACAGATAACCTTCAGCCGATCAAGTACATATAGATCGGCCGCGGCGAGTAGATTCTGGAGCATCTCAGTGGAATAGTCGTTACACTCGTCTTCTGCGGGCAATTCATCCATGTATATGAACCCAAGCATAACTTTGAATGTTGCAGGCGTGATATCGTGCAGCCTGATGGATGACATTGTGGCCTCAGACATGGAACCGAAGAGCTGTGCTCTAAAGACCGGTGAGTGGGCTGCAAGCACCGCCCGGGGAGCATGGAATGTCTCATCGCCAACGATGAATGACACATCTGTCCCGTCAGTATGATCAAGCAGGCGGCCAAGATGAGCCCCTATATCTGAAGGCGGGACAAGAATAGCAGGTTTGTCATCAATGAGTATGATGGCGCATACAAACGTGACGTGCCTCTCTGCTAAGAAAATTTTCTCCAGAATAGCTCCCTTGGCAAACCGATTCCATCCCCAGGAGTCGTGGCGGCCTTTATCTCCGTTTATTTCGAAGGTTTGAAATGTCCTCTGCAGTATGTCTGGCACAGATGGACTACCGTCGCTGCCAATGACGAAGGCCTCGATGATGGCTCTGATCCTTCTGGTTTTGCTCATGTGCCTGAAGAAGATGGAGACATACTCGCCCTTGTCGGCCTCAGTCTGGCCACGCGGGAAGAACTCGATCCTCCAGTGGTGTCCACCGGCGGAGACGACGTCGGAGTGGATGGCCTTGCCGACGGGAAGCTTCTTGCTTTGCTCGTAGTCTACTGTGAACCTGAAGGCTGAAGAACCCATAGTGGTGATCCGCGCCTCTGGCTCTGCCATCTCGCCAGCTCGCTGGCTTACTGAAAAGAAATTTTTTGAAGCATCAGTAATCACAAGCAACCACCAAAAAGATTGAGCAAGCAGAAGAAATCACCACAAAAATTGGCACACGCCACACAGGCTCGACGGACCGAGCAAGAACACAAGAGGTGGGCGCTTACTGGCTTGCTCGCCGGCCGCCGGAGGTCGGCCTACTGCTGGCGGCGATCGGTCGGAGCCGAGGCTGCTCTCGTGGCCGCCGGCGCTTGCGAGACTTGCTTCACGCTAAATTTGGCCGGGGAACCCTGAGCCGAACAGTCAGAACCGGCGGCTTTGTTCGTGCAGGCTTCTAACCACCAACTGTACCAACGACTTTTGTTACCCCTTTCTCTAGTCTGCTCGGGAGACCAACACCTGACGTTCCAGCATCCGGCAGCTCTCACCATCGAGGAACTTGACTACTAAATTGTTTCCACTTTGATTATGTGTAAGAATTGATCTTCTGGTCTTCGTATAATATACACAGTTTGTGAGAAAATGATTTTCCCCGGGAAAAAAATCAATTAGCCTCTAACAATGCTATGATTTTTTTTGTCGGGTGATAAAATTTTTATGCATATTTCCTGGCTGATTAGTCTGAGCAAATGATTTTGATCATCTTTGCAGCTTTTGAGCTATGGCAGATGAACTGTTTATGCATATTTCTCGGCTGATTAGTCATTCTCTGAAAATTCTGCCATAGGCTTGCATGTCAAGCAGGTGATACACTTGCTCAGTTGCTCTGATTAGTCTGCCGTAGGAATTCTGCCACCCCAGCCGAATTCCACTGACACTTGCTTATCACCATGACATTTCCTAGACAGGACAACAATTTCCAATCCTGTCATCAAGCAGCTCAAACTGTTTCACTTCTAGAAGAACCACATAGGCCTTTCTATGATATTCTCTTTAACACTAATGCTTCCTAGTTTTAAAAAGCCCACGTTCAATTGAGGTCTCCAATTAAGATTGGGTCACTCGATTTTGACCAGGCCAACAATTTCTCAAAGCTATCTCATTAAATTCTTTTAAATCCTCTATAACACTAAGCTTCTTAGTTTTAAAGAGCTCACATTCAATTGAGGTCTCCAATTATAATTTGGCCACCCGATTTTGACCGAGTAAACAATTTCTTAAAGATCTCTCATTCAATTCTTTTATACTCCCTCCGTCCCAAAATTCTTGTCTTAGATTTGTCTAGTTACGGATGTATCTAATACTAAAACATGACTTGATACATCCGTATTTAGACAAATCTAAAACAAGAATTTTGGGACGGAGGGAGTACTATGTATTATGCTTCCTAATTTTGAAGGTGTCACAATTAATTGATGTATTCAACTTAGAATATATACCACCAGTGGTAGTTACCATCACTTGAGTTTTGTACGATGTAGGTAGTATCTATCAAATCGGAGAGTATGTACACATAATATATAATATATATAAATGTTTAGGTAGTATATGTAGTACTTTTTAAGTAGTATGCATCGTATTTTCAGTATGCTTTTTTTTACGTACAAATATATATGTATTCACAAATATAATAAAATCATGGACCAATTTGCAATTTTTTCATGTACCTCACTTTAGAATATGTTATAGATAATATATGAACATATTTATAATGATTAAGTAGTATATACAATACTATATGGTAGTATATGAGATTTATGGGATAACTACCCTGGGTGGTAGGATGGATTTTCCCTATATGTAGGGTAACTACTCCTCTTCCGTACTCCTGGGAGTACATACTCCCATCCCTTAGCGGGTCCTTAGCGTACTCCTGGGAGTTTTTTTTGCATGACACGGGTCGTTGAAGGATATTACCCAACAACTAGCAAATTAACCGGTTACGCATCTACTTTACCTCGGACATGGTTGGTCCTATAATTAAGGGATAAAAGACCAAACACCCTTATCTGTCCACGTGAGGCATCCAGGCATGCAACATATACTACTAATTAATATTCTCACTTATATGGAAGTAGTGTACAAACTTGCCAAAGTGCTCTTGTGAGCTCGAGCTCACGTGCACCCTTTGCTACAATAAAATCAAAAAAAATATTTAAAAAGTTCAAAAAAACCTGATTATTTTACAACAAACATCGATGCCTTTTTCACATGCGTGCAAAATTTCATGACAAAATGACATTCATGCAGGTCTCGATGAAAAAAAAAAACAAAATAGATGCTTCAAAATGCTTCCAAAAACAGTTTTATTCGAGCATGATTTTGTCTTTTTTGCCGAGGCCTCCACAAATGTCATTTCATCACTAAAATTGGCACGCATGTGTAACACACATCAATGTTTGTTGCCAATTTTTTTTAGAATTTTTTTGAATATTTTAAATATTTTTTTGATTTTACTTTAGCAAAGGGTGCATGTGAGCTCGAGCTCACATACTCCATGTCCACAAATTTGTGGCTACTTTTGCAACTAAGTATGCCAAGATTTGTGTGATGTAGTATGGACGCAATATCATTTTTTTCCAAATGATAACGCCCACACGTGTGGCACAAAGCAATATGGCCCAAACGCCTCCATTACCATTCATTTTGCCACGTTAAAACAGATGACATCAGCGGGAATCTTTTTGGTTTTTGGCTTAAAAATGTTTTATCTCCTAATAAAAAAATCCAATTAAGAATCCGTTTTAACTATTAAATCTGTCTCGACGAGATTTTCAAAACTAGATCGCATGTTGATACGTTTGAACGAGAAAAACTGGCCAAAAATTGCCATGATGTTTACACTGTAGTTGTCATCGTGTTTACAGTAAAGTTACCATGTGGCAATTTTAGTTTATAGATCATGACAGTTTTAGTATTTTGACCATGGCAATTCCAGTACTTTGACCATGAAAATTATTTTTTTGTATGAACCATGGCAATTTTAAGTGCATATATCATGATAATTTTGGTTTATGGTTAATGGCAAGTCTAGTTCTGTTCTATAATATGTCAAAATTTACTTTTAAATGTAGAAGAAAAATCTGAAACATATCATGACAACTTCAGTGTAAACACCATGGCAATTCATGTGCAATAGACTCGGCAACTTTTAACTAAAAAAATCATTGAAACATATTGATATGAGATCTAATTTCGAAGATCTCGTCGCGATGAATTTAGTGGTGAAAACGAATCTTCAATCGGATTTTTCATTTAAGAGATAAAATATTTAAACAATCAGAAATCCAACAAGATTCCCACATGCATGCATGTGGTGACGTGACGCAAGTGTGTTATAGGGCGTGTGGGTGGGTGTTGCTCCCACCACACATGTGGGTGTTATCAGCGTCCTTTTTTGGCAATGGAGTATATACCACTTCTTTGCAATGGAGTATATCTAAATTTTTGGGATGGGGTATTCATCCACACTTTTTATTTATAGAGTATATACCACATTTTTTTGCGATGAGTATATGCATCTTCTTTGCGATGAGTATGTGCAACATATTTTGCAGGGCAGTTTATACCACATTTTTCATGATGGAGTGTAACGCCCTCGATGCGGCTATATCTCCCACGTGTCGAAGCACGACTTAGAGGTATAACCGCATTGAAAGCAATGTCGCAAGTGAGGTAATCTTCACACAACCCATGTAATACATAAGGGAAAGAGATACATAGTTGGCTTACAATCGCCACTTCACACAATTACATGAATAAAGCATTACATCATCCAGATACAATCAAGGTCCGACTACGGAACCAAAATAAAAGAAGAACCCCAAATCGACAAAGGTCCCGATCGACCCCAACTGGGCTCCACTCTTGAACAACTAGAACGAAACAACACAAAGGGCAAGATCTTCATCGAGCTCCTCCTTGAGCTTGATTGCGTCACCGCTTTCGGTAACATAGGCACCGCAAACTGGTTTGGGAAGTATCCGGTGAGCCACGAGGACTCAACAATCCCATTACCATGGGTATCAAGACTAGCAAAGCTTAATAGGAAAGGAAGGGGTAAAGTGGTGAGGTTGCGGCAGCGGCTAAGCATGATATGGTGGCTAACATACGCAAATGAGGCGAGAAGAGAACAAGCGGAACGGTCGTGAAGCTAGCAATGATCAAGAGGTGATCTGAACACCTACTTACGTCAAACATAACCCGAAACCGTGTTCACTTCCGGACTCCGCCGAAGAGACCATCACGGCTACACACGCGGTTGATGCGTTTTAATTCGGATCAAGTGTCAAGTTATCTACAACCGGACATTAAAAATTCCCCATCGCCACATAACCGCGGCACGGCTCTCGAAAGTTTATACCTGCAGGGTGTCCCAACAGCCCATGACAAGCTCTCGTGATCATCGAAGGAATAGACCTTCACCCAGGAAGACCCGATTAGTCTCGAAATCCCGGTACATCAAGACATTTCAACAATGGTAAAACAAGACCAGCAAAGCCGCCCGATGCGCCGACAAATCCCGATAGGAGCTGCACATATCTCGTTCTCGGGGCACACCGGATGAGCAAGGCGTCGGGTTGGCATAGACCTGGTTGCCAGGGGCGCGGACATCGCTTCGGTTTGGACCAGCACTTAGACAAGCAACGGCCGGGGGCTAAAATAAAGATGACCCTCGGGTTGGCCGACCCAAGGAAAGGGATAGGTGGTGGTGAGGCAAATGGTAAAACCAAGGTTGGGCCTTCTTTGGACAAGTTTTATTCTAAGCAAACTGTTAGGGGGTCCCATAAATCACTCGACCGCGTAAGGAGCATAAAATCCGGGAACATAACACGGTATGGCGGAAACTAGGGCGGCAAGTGGAACAAAACACCGTGCATAAGGCCGAGCCTTCCACCCTTTACCAAGTCTATAGATGCATTAATAATATAAGAGATATTGTGATGTCCCAACATAAACCCTGTCCACCATGGAGCAATCTTCAACTTCACCTGCAGCTAGCAACGCTATAAGAGGGGCTGAGCAAAAGCGGGAATATAGCCAAACAACGATTTGCTAGGAATGGTGTCAAAGGTTAGAGGTTCATGGCAATTTGGGATGGCTGGACAAACAGGTAATAGGTAGCGCAGCATAGCAAAAGAACGAGGCAACTAGCATAGCAATGATAGTAGTGAGATCCAGGGTAGCGGTCATCTTGCCTGAAATCCCGCAAGGAAGAAGAACGAATCCATGAAGAAGACAAACGGACGAAGTCGAACGAATCCTCACAACTCCGGAACGAAACCGAAGCTAACGAGAGAAGCAAACCGGAAAGAAGCAAACAACATGGTAAACACACAAACATAATCATGGCATGATGCACAATCAAGTATGATGCATGTCCGGTTTAATAAGGCATGGCATGGCAAAGTGCAAACAAACAACACTACAAATTAAGTGGAGCTCAATATGCAACGAGTTGCATATTGACAAAACACCACATCCGAGTTATTTAGTTCGCTCTTGTTTAGGTACACAACAATGTTAAATGTTGTTAAACATGTCAAGGGGTGGAGCATAATGAAACTACCTAACTAGGCAAGTTTAAATGAGGCCGGAACAACAAATAACAATTCCGGAAAATCCTCATATGCAAATTATGAATTTGCTACTGTTCTGCCCTAAAACATATTTTAAAGTTGTTAAACAGAAAAATAAAGTGCACCATGTTAAACTAGGCATTTTTCCACCCCATTTACATATAAAGAACATTTAAAACCGAGCTACGGTTATTTAGTTATGAATTAAATCATTTTAACATGGCATTTAGGCAAATTTAATCAAACAACAATTTAAATATGTTAACATGGATGAAAGTGGCATATTATTAAACTAGATACAATTTTAAGCATTTTACATGTTTAAAGTTTTTACATATGATGCATGATCATGAGTTATTATATGCATGAAGTGCAAGGGGTTTCGCAAATATGTAAATCCTGGTTAATTGGCAAAATCGCAACAGGGAAAAAAAACACGCATGGGCCGAATCCGTTGGCCCAACAGAATGGAAAGAGAAAAAAAGGAGGCGCTGGGGGCCTCACCCATGGGCCAGGCAGAGGACGATGGTGGATCGGGCGGCGGGGTTTCGGGCCGGGCCCTGCGACGCTTGTGGCTGGGCGCCTTCCTCCTCCGTGCTCCTCACGGCAGGAGCCATGGCGGAGGCGCTCTTGGCAGAGGTGGCAGCGAAGGCCGAGCGAGGCGGGAGGGCCCACCGGATCCGGCGGATCCGGTGAGGCCGGATCCATTCCCCACGGCGACGAGGCCGGGTGGTGACGGGAGCTTCGGGAGGCGACGGGAGGTTACTGCGGGGAGAGAGAGAGAGAAGCCATGAGGGAGAGGGAGAAGGAAGGAGAAAGAAGGAGAGGACGGCGGGGCGGCACTGGCCTGGGTCAGGGACGCGGCGGCTCCTGGGAGGGATCTCCGGTGAAGCTCCTCGCCGGTGACTGCCAGAGACAGACGTGGCGCGGGGTTCCAGCGGGAGGAGGCGGACGAGTGCGCTCGGGCGCACGGCTGCTGGTTCGGCCCGGTTCGGCCCACGGCGGGCCGGATCCGAGTTGAGCAGGCTGGCGGCGATTCTTGTGGCGGGAGAGAGGAGAGGCGGCGTGGAGGCTGCGAGTGGGCTGCGGGGAGGCGGGGTAGGCGGCGTGGCGACACCGGTTGGCGGGACGACGCCTCGGTGGCGGCGCGCCTCCTCTGGCGGCGACAAGTGGCGACGAGGGAGTGGGGCGGCGCGGATTTCGAGGAGGAGGAAGGAGAAGGTCAAAATGGCATGGGAGGCGTCTATATATAGAAAGGAGCTAGGGTTTGAGGGTTTGGGGCCGTTTCGAACCGTTAGATCTCGATCGGAGGGTTTCGAACGCGAGGGGAGGTAGGGTGGACCTAGGAGGGGTTAGTGGGCTGTGTTTAGAGGGCCTTGGGCTGAGAGGAGAGAAGAGAAGAGAGGCCCGGCAACAGTTTCCGAATACCGAAAACGTCTGACGCTAGACCGACTATATCGCGGTTATATATTTAACGGTTGGGCAGTCAAACGAACTCCGAATGCGACGAAACTTGGCAGGCGGCCTGTCTACACTATAATAAGACCGCACGACAAGTTCCAACCCATTCCGAGAACATTTAACACCCGCACATGAAAAGAGGCGAAAGGGGAACGCTGGAGGACATAGGAGTGTCGGATTGCAAAACGGACAACGGGGAAAATGCTCGGATGCATGAGACGAACACGTATGCAAAATGAGATGCACATGATGACATGATAAAATGCAGATGATGACATGGCAAAAATGCAACACGCACGCAAACGACATGGCAGCAACAACGAATAACTGGCGGACACCTGGCGCATCGGATCCGGGGCGTTACAACACTCCACCACTACGAGAGGATCTCGTCCCGAGATCTAGGATGGCACCGGAGGGAAAACGGAAGAGGAAGAGAAGAGGTAAAACTAAGTTGCTTCTTTGACCAATGAGTGAAACCAAAGAACCTTGAGAGGTTGAGCAATTTAAAAGAAAGAGTACAATAGAGATGAACGAGATTTCAAGCAAACCGGTAGAAAAAATGGACAAGGAGTATTACGAGAATTTGAAGTTTGCAAAGACATGAATCAAGAGTTTAATGGACAAGATAGAATTCATAACCACTCCGGTTAAAACAAGATGAGAGAGGAAAAAATTCGGGCAGCACTCCGACTGTAAATGGAAGGAATTGAACATGAACTTGACAAGATGAGAGGATACATGATGAAATCAACAACACACTGCCTCCGGAATTGAAAAAATGGCACAAGGGGTAAGAAGGATTTTACACAGCACTCCGGTTGAGAAGGGAGGCAAAACTTGATAAGATGAAAGAGCTTGAATGAGAACACAACACTCTGGTTAACTGGATAAGCAGGAAAAAAACATGATATATACAAAATGAGATGATGGGTCGAAGAGAGTAACATCACAATGCCTCTGGAACAAAAGAATAGAAGATAGATCACTGGAATAACAGAATGTAGGAGAAAATGCAAACTTCTACCACAATTGAATTTGGAAAGCATCCTTGCAAACAAGAATCGAACGGAGTTGTTGGAAAATCAACAATGAGAAGCACCAGCTTGTTGTGGGCTTATGGAAAACATCTCAAAATGATGAGGTGACAAACGGCCACTAATGGACACAATTGACTGGTTGAGATCAATGAAGATAAGAGAAACTTCTTTCACCAAGAGGATTATTGGAGAACTTGGGTCAGAGGCTTTAGGTGAAATATAACCCAAGATAACTCCAATGAAGAGACTGAGGGATTTAAAATACCTCATTCTTGACAACATATGAATCATGAAACAAGAAGGAAATTGTCAAGAGTGACATAACACCACCTCAAAAGATAAGGTAGAAAGAATTGCACTTCGGAATGCAAGACAAAGAATACTTGAACGCCTCAAAACAAAACATGTGTTGATCATCATGTTTATTTTTGAGTATAGCTTGACGGATCTTAACTTCAAGAGAAATCTTGAAGAACAATTGAAGAATGAAAAGAATCCTTGACGAAACACCATGTAGAGCCTCCATGAAGAACTCCGGTAAACAAAAAGGGTGATAGAAAGAAAGAGAAGTTGAAAACACAAGGTGAATCCTTGCCATGATTTAAATGGATCTCCATGATAATTAGAGCTTGGAACTCTGGGAAAAAGAGAAGATGAAACAAATGAAACCGAGAATTTTAAGGGCCTCCGGAATAAAGAATTAATCACTTGGATGAACAAGAATAATAATTATGTTATGCTTATCCTTCACCAATTAAATTGATGACCCACAATGGATTTGGCATGCCACTTATTCTCGTAGAAAGGATTAAGATAAATACGGCGCAAGCTTGGGAAGGTCTTCAATGAACCACCGGTAGGATTGGAAAGAACGAATGAATTAAATGGTAACGAAAGAGGTGAAATCTTGAACGAACCACCGTAAGAATTGAAAAAGAGAGTAGCGAGGGCACAAATCACCGGAAAGAATTGCAAAATGAATGAAGATACTTTAGGTTATTTAGATACATGAGAACGAAGAGAACATGAACTGATTAGAGGATATTTGAACGAAGCACCGGCAAGATAGGAGAATGATAACTGACAGCTGAGAATGAATAAACCTGAATTGATGGACTCCGGATGACAAACTGAGAAGACTCTTGAATATCTCCTGATGGGTGAAAAAGATTCTCACAATCGAAAACAATTATGAGAGGATGGCAACAAGCTAGCCCCATGAATCTTGAAGAGAATAGAGCAAGATTAAAGAGAAACTCTTCTTCGGTCTTCAAATGATGAGAATGACAACGAGAAACACCACCAAGAATTATTGAGGCACACCGGAAGAATCAAAAGCGAAGAGGTTGAGCCAACTATGAAAAGAATTTGAAAGATCTTGGAGAAAAGCATTTGACTGATGATAATTCATTCTTACGTCAAACTTGGAGAAGAATTTGGAATAGCTCCGGAATAACTAGAAGAGTCAGGTAAGATCCTGGGAAAAGACCTGTGGGTTAGGGCCCACTCAAAAGAAAACACCGTTGAAAATGATTTAAAAGAGATGTTGCACCGGTTGAATTAAATGACTTGAATGAGATAATAATCTCGAAAGAGCTTGAACGAATGCAGAGTGGAAACACGAATCTTCGAGATATCTTGAGCACTCCGGAATAACAAATAGCGAGAAGTAGAATGATAATGAGGTGCATCGGTATGAGAAAGCATTAGAAACGAGGAAAAAGGTATGATCAACAAAACTTGACTTGAATCCACCGGAGAAGAGAAAGGAATGAGGAATGACGAACTAGTAGAACATCTTCTTGAGAACCACCGGGTAAGAACATTGACGGAAAAGAATGGAGAAACTTCACAAAAATAAAAGGATACTTGATTAAGGAATCTGTGTCCTTGAAGAAAAAGGGTGGGAGGGCAGGAAAAAACAAAGGCAACTTGGAGACGGATGAAACAAACACCGTTGAGAAAACTTAGATTTGACCTTGCGGATGGGAAAAATGATGGGATCCACTTGAAGAGAAACACACCGGTTGGAAAGGAGTTGACATGACAAAATCAATGATCAAAAGGATTAGTATTCACATAGCAATATGAGAACACCGTTTAGGAAAGGTATGGATTCAACATTTGACTTCGAAGCAACTCGAATACCACAAATAAAACAAAACAAAGGATTTGGCTTGCAGAATAAGCCGGAAACAAACATATGATAGAGATTTACCCAATCCCATATCATGCATCCGTCGGAAAGATATTCTAGGAGCTACTTGAATTCCACCTATAAACTCCCAAACTTTACGGTTATGCAATCTGGTGTTGGGGATACAGGGAAGCAATATATCTCACCCAAACTAACAATACCTACATCCAAGCTGTATCCATCCGTCAACACATAACCAAGAAACCTTCGAAATCGTGTACCTCAACCTTGAAAAGCATCCGTTATCGAGTCATGGCAATACTCCGTACTCACCTCGATCTTTGGGTTATCGGGTTATCTCACCAACAACGCATAAAAGAGATTTTCGATGTTGGTGTACTAAACTCAGGTATTCGAGAACTGCAATGATAAAATTATGGCGACAACACCTCGAGCTCAACTCCCGGGACACTTCCACTAAACCCTGACGGGAGGCACCAAGACAATGTTCTCATCATAAAACCATCGAACGATTCCAAGATACCAGCGTGATCCTAAAAAATTTAGTGAAATTTGAGAAGAGAAGAGTCAAAACTCTCGTCAGGAGACCTCTCCAGAGCGACGAAGGGACTGAGGAGTAAAAAGAATTCCTAACTCTCCGATATATAATCCTAAAATGACTCAAAACATTTTTCTAGACACAACTCGGCCGCTAAAAACGATCAAGCAGTGGGGCTCCTAAGGTCGGGGAAGGCTCTGATTACCAACTTGTAACACCCTCGATGCGGCTATATCTCCCATGTGTCGAAGCACGACTTAGAGGCATAACCGCATTGAAAGCAATGTCGCAAGTGAGGTAATCTTCACACAACCCATGTAATACATAAGGGAAAGAGATACATAGTTGGCTTACAATCGCCACTTCACACAATTACATGAATAAAGCATTACATCATCCAGATACAATCAAGGTACGACTATGGAACCAAAATAAAAGAAGAACCCCAAATGCGACAAAGGTACCAGATCGACCCCAACCGGGCTCCACTCTTGAACAACTAGAACGAAACAACACAAAGGGCAAGATCTTCATCGAGCTCCTCCTTGAGCTTGATTAAATCACCGCTTTCATTAACATAGGCACCGCAAACTGGTTTGGGAAGTATCCGTGAGCCACGAGGACTCAACAATCCCATTACCATGGGTATCAAGACTAGCAAAGCTTAATTGGAAAGGAAGGGGTAAAGTGGTGAGGTTGCAGCAGCGGCTAAGCATGATATGGTGGCTAACATACGCAAATGAGAGCGAGAAGAGAACAAGCGGAACGGTCGTGAAGCTAGCAATGATCAAGAGGTGATCCTGAACACCTACTTACATCAAACATAACCCAGGAACCGTGTTCACTTCCCGGACTCCGCCGAGAAGAGACCATCACGGCTACACACGCGGTTGATGCGTTTTAATTCGGATCAAGTGTCAAGTTATCTACAACCGGACATTAACAAATTCCCATCTGCCACATAACCGTGGGCACGGCTCTCGAAAGTTTATACCTGCAGGGTGTCCCAACAAGCCCATGACAAGCTCTCGTGATCATCGAAGGAATAGACCTTCACCCAGGAAGACCCGATCAGTCTTGGAATCCCGGTACATCAAGACATTTCAACAATGGTAAACAAGACCAGCAAAGCTGCCCGATGCGCCGACAAATCCCGATAGGAGCTGCACATATCTCGTTCTTAGGGCACACCGGATGAGCAAGACGTCGGGTTGGCATAGACCCTGGTTGCCCAGGGGGCGCCGAACATCGCTCGATTTGGACCAGCACTTAGACAAGCACTGGCCCGGGGGGGCTAAAATAAAGATGACCCTCGGGTTGGCCGACCCAAGGGAAAGGGATAGGTGGTGGTGAGGCAAATGGTAAAACCAAGGTTGGGCCTTGCTGGACAAGTTTTATTCAAAGCGAACTGTCGGGGGGTCCCATAAATCACCCGACCGCGTAAGGAACACAAAATCCGGGAACATAACACCGGTATGGCGGAAACTAGAGGCGGCAAGAGTGGAACAAAACACGGGCATAAGGCCAAGCCTTCCACCCTTTACCAAGTATATAGATGCATTAATAATATAAGAGATATTGTGATATCCCAACATAAACCCTGTCCACCATGGAGCAATCTTCAACTTCACCTGCAGCTAGCAACGCTATAAGAGGGGCTGAGCAAAAGCGGGAACATAGCCAAACAACGGTTTGCTAGGAATGGTGTCAAAGGTTAGAGGTTCATGGCAATTTGGGATGGCTGGACAAACAGGTAATAGGTAGCACAACATAGCGAAAGAACGAGGCAACTAGCATAGCAATGATAGTAGTGAGATCCAGGGTAGCGGTCATCTTGCCTGAAATCCCGCAAGGAAGAAGAACGAATCCATGAAGAAGACAAACGGACGAAGTCGAACGAATCCTCACAACTCCGGAACGGAACCGAAGCTAACGAGAGAAGCAAACCGGAAAGAAGCAAACAACATGGTAAACACACAAACATAATCATGGCATGATGCACAATCAAGTATGATGCATGTCCGGTTTAATAAGGCATGGCATGGCAAAGTGCAAACAAACAACACTACAAATTAAGTGGAGCTCAATATGCAACGAGTTGCATATTGACAAAACACCACATCCGAGTTATTTAGTTCGCTCTTGTTTAGGTACACAACAATGTTAAATGTTGTTAAACATGTCAAGGGGTGGAGCATAATGAAACTACCTAACTAGGCAAGTTTAAATGAGGCCGGAACAACAAATAACAATTCCGGAAAATCCTCATATGCAAATTATGAATTTGCTACTGTTCTGCCCTGAAACATATTTTAAAGTTGTTAAACAGAAAAATAAAGTGCACCATGTTAAACTAGGCATTTTTCCACCCCATTTACATATAAAGAACATTTAAAACCGAGCTACGGTTATTTAGTTATGAATTAAATCATTTTAACATGGCATTTAGGCAAATTTAATCAAACAACAATTTAAATATGTTAACATGGATGAAAGTGGCATATTATTAAACTATATACAATTTTAAGCATTTTACATGTTTAAAGTTTTTACATATGATGCACAGATCATGAGTTATTATATGCATGAAGTGCAAGGGGGTTTCTGCAAATATGTAAATCCCTGGTTAATTGGCAAAATCGCAACAGGGAAAAAAAACACGCATGGGCCGAATCCGTTGGCCCAACAGAATGGAAAGAGAAAAAAAAGAAGCGCTGGGGGCCTCACCCATGGGCCAGGCCCAGGACGATGGTGGATCGGGCCGGCGGGGTTTCTGGGCCGGGGCCCACGCGGACACCGCGCTGGAGGCGCCTTCCTCCTCCCGTGCTCCTCACGGGCAGGAGCCATGGCGGAGGCGATGCTGGCAGAGGTGGCCGGCGAAGGCCGAGGCGAGGCGGGGAGGGGCCCAGCCGGATCCGGGCGGATCCGGTGAGGCCGGATCCATTCCCCATGGCGACGAGGCCGGGTGGTGACGGGAGCTTCGGGAGGCGACGGGAGGTTACTGCGGGGAGAGAGAGAGAGAAGCCATGAGGGAGAGGGAGAAGGAAGGAGAAAGAAGGAGAGGACGGCGGGGCGGCACTGGCCTGGGTCAGGGACGCGGCGGCTCCTGGGAGGGATCTCCGTGAAGCTCCTCGCCGTGATCGCCAGAGAGACGTGGCGCGGGGTTCCAGCGGGAGGAGGCGGACGAGTGCGCTCGGGCGCCGGCGCTGCTGGTTCGGCCAGTTCGCCCACGGCGGGCGGATCCGGGTTCGAGCAGGCTGGCGGCGGTTCTTGTGGCGAGAGAGGAGGGCGACGTGGAGGCTGCGAGTGGCTGCGGGAGGCGGGGTAGGCGACGTGGCGGCACCCGGTTGGCCGGGACGACGCCTCAGGTGGCGGCGCGGCCTCTGGGCCGGCGACAAGTGGCGGCGAGGGAGTGGGGCGGCACGGATTTCGAGGAGGAGGAAGGAGAAGGTCAAAATGGCATGGGAGGCGTCTATATATAGAAAGGAGCTAGGGTTTGAGGGTTTGGGGCCGTTTCGAGCCGTTAGATCTCGATCGGAGGGTTTCGGACGCGAGGGGAGGTAGGCTGGACCTAGGAGGGGTTAGTGGGCTGTGTTTAGAGGGCCTTGGGCTGAGAGGAGAGAAGTGAAGAGAGCCCCGGCAACAGTTTCCGAATACCGAAAACGTCTGACGCTAGACCGACTATATCGCGGTTATATATTTAACGGTTGGGCAGTCAAACGAACTCCGAATCTTGATTTAAACTTGGCAGGCGGCCTGTCTACACTATAATAAGACTGCACGACAAGTTCCAACCCATTCTGAGAACATTTAACACCCGCACATGAAAAGAGGCGAAAGGGGAACGCCGGAGGACATAGGAGTGTCGGATTGCAAAATGGACAACGGGGAAAATGCTCGGATGCATGAGACGAACACGTATGCAAAATGAGATGCACATGATGACATGATAAAATGCAGATGATGACATGGCAAAAATGCAACACGCACGCAAACGACATGGCAACAACAACGAATAACTGGCGGACACCTGGCGCATCGGATCCGGGGCGTTACCTGGAGAATATGTAACCTTTTGTGATGAGTATATACCACTTCTATGCAATGGAAGACTAAAAAAAAATCTTCTTTGCAATGGAGTATTTGCCAATATTTTTGCCATGCGGTCTATACTGTTGGGGAATGCAGTAATTTCAAAGTTTTCCTACGATCACGCAAGATCTATCTAGGTGATGCATAGCCACGAGAGGGAAGAGTGTTGTCTATGTACCCTCGTAGACCGAAAGCGGAAGTGTTATGACAACGCGGTTGATGTAGTCGTACGTCTTCACGATCTGAGCGATCCTAGCACCGAAGGTACGACACCTCCGCGATCGGCATACGTTCAGCTCGGTGACGTCCCACGAATTCTAGATCCAGCTGAGGTTGAGGGAGAGTTTCGTCAGCACGACGGCGTGGTGACGGTGATGATGAAGTTATCGACGCAGGGCTTCGCCTAAACACTACAACGATATGACCGAGGTGGAAATCTACGGAGGGGGGCACCACACACGGCTAAACAATCAACTTGTGTGTCTATGGGTGCCCCCGTCCCCCGTATATAAAGGAGTGGAGGAGGGGAGGGCCGACCCTCTCTATGGCGCGCCCAGGGGGGGGGAGTCCTACTTCCAGTAGGAGTAGGTTCCCCCCTTCCCTAGTTAGAGTAGGAGAAGAAGGAAGAGGGAGAGGGAGAGAAGGGGGCCAGCCCCCCTCCCAATTTGGATTGGGCTTGGGGGGGGGCGCCCCCACCTTGGCCTCCTCCTCCTCTCTTCCACCATGGCACATTAAGGCCCATTATCCCCGGGGGGTTCCGGTAACCTCCTGGTACTCCGAAAAAATGCCTTAACCACTCGGAACATTTCCGGTGTCCAAACATAGCCTTTCAATATATCAATCTTTATGTCTCGACCATTTCGAGACTCCTCGTCATGTCCATGATCACATCCGGGACTCCGAACAACCTTCGGTACATCAAAACACATAAACTCGTAATACCGATCGTCATCGAACGTTAAGCGTGCGGACCCTATGGGTTCGAGAACTATGTAGACATGACCGAGACTCACTTTAGGTCAATAACCAATAGCGGAACTTGGATGGTCATAATTGTTCCTACATATTCTATGAAGATATTTATCGGTCAAACCGCATAACAACATACGTTGTTCCCTTTGTCATCGGTATGTTACTTGCCTGAGATTCGATCGTCGGTATCTCAATACCTAGTTCAATCTCGTTACCGGCAAGTCTCTTTACTTGTTCTGTAATGCATCATCCCGCAACTAACTCATTAGTCACATTGCTTGCAAGGCTTATAGTGATGTGCATCACCGAGAGGGCCTAGAGATACCTCTCCAGAACACGGAGTGACAAATCCTAATCTCGATCTATGCCAACCCAACAAACACCATCGGAGACACCTGTAGAGCATCTTTATAATCACCCAGTTTTGTTGTGATGTTTGCTAGCACACTAAGTGTTCCTCCGGTATTCGGGAGTTGTATAATCTCATAGTCATTGGAACATGTATAAGTCATGAAGAAAGCAATAGCAAGAAACTAAACGATCATAGTGCTAAGCTAACGAATGGGTCTTGTCCATCACATCATTCTCTAATGATGTGATACCGTTCATCAAATGACAACTCCTGTCAATGGCTAGGAAACTTAACCATCTTTGATCAACGAGCTAGTCAAGTAGAGGCATACTAGTGACACTCTATTTTTCTATGTATTCGCACATGTATGAAGTTTCCGGTTAATACAATTCTAGCATGAATAATAAACATTTATCATGATATAAGGATGTATAAATAAAAACTTTATTATTGCCTCTAGGGCATATTTCCTTCAGTCTCCCACTTGCTCTAGAGTCAATAATCTAGATAACATTGTAATGATTCTAACACCCATGGAGTCTTGGTGCTGATCATGTTTTGCTCGTGAGAGAGGCTTAGGCAACGAGTCTGCAACATTCAGATTCGTGTGTATCGTGCAAATCTCCGTGTCCCCTTCTGAGACTTGATAACAGATGGAATTGAAGCATCTCTTGATGTGCTTGGTTCTCTTGTGAAATCTGGATTCCTTCGCCAAGGCAATTGCTCCAGTATTGTCACAAAATATTTTCGTTGGACCCGATGCACTAGGTATGACACCTAGATCGGATATGAACTCCTTCATCCAGATTCCTTCATTTGCTGCTTTCGAAGCAGCTATGTATTCCGCTTCACATGTAGGTCCCGCCACGACACTCTGCTTAGAACTGCACCAACTGTCAGCTCCACCGTTCAATATAAACACGTATCCGGTTTGTGACTTAGAGTCATCCGGATCAGTGTCAAAGCTTGCATCGACGTAACCATTTACGACAAGTTTTTTGTCACCTCCATAAAGGAGAAACATATCCTTTGTCCTCTTCAGGTATTTCAGGTTGTTCTTGACCGTTGTCCAGTGATCCACTCCTGGATTACTTTGGTACCTCCCTACTATACTTATAGCAAGGCGCACATCAGGTCTGGTACACAACATTGCATACATGATAGAACCTATGGCTGAAGCATAGGGAATGACTTTCATTTTCTCTCTATCTTCTGCAGTGGTCGGGCATTGAGTCTCACTCAACTTCACACCTTGTAACACAAGCAAGAACCCTTTCTTTGACTGATCCATTTTGAACTTCTTCAAAATCTTATCAAGGTATGTGCTTTGTGAAAGTCCAATTAAGCATCTTGATCTATCTCTATAGATCTTGATGCCCAATATATAAGCAGCTTCACCGAGGTCTTTCATTGAAAAACTCTTATTCAAGTATCCTTTTATGTTATCCAAAAATTTTATATCATTTCCAATCAACAATATGTCATCCACATATAATATTAGAAATGCTACAGAGCTCCCACTCACTTCCTTGTAAATAAAGGCTTCTCCAAAAGTCTGTATAAAACCATATGCTTTGATCACACTATCAAAACGTTTATTCCAACTCCGAGAGGCTTGCACCAGTCCATAAATGGATCGCTGGAGCTTGCACACTTTGTTAGCATCCCTTGCATCGACAAAACCTTCCGGTTGCATCATATACAACTCTTTTTCCAGAAATCCATCCAGGAATGCAGTTTTGATATCCATTTGCCAAATTTCATAACCATAAAATGCGGTAATTGCTAACATGATTCGGACAGACTTAAGCATCGCTACGGGCGAGAAAGTCTCATTGTAGTCAACTCCTTGAACTTGTCGAAAACCTTTCACAACAAGTCAAGCTTTGTAGACAGTAACATTACCGTCAGCGTCAGTCTTCTTTTTGAAGATCCATTTATTATCGATGGCTTGCCGATCATCGGGCAAGTCAACCAACGTCCACACTTTGTTCTCATACATGGATCCCATCTTAGATTTCATGGCCTCAAGCCATTTTGCAGAATTTGGGCTCATCATCGCTTCCTCATTGTTCGTAGATTCGTTATGGTCTAGTAACATGACGTCCAGAATAGGATTACCGTACCACTCTGGTGCGGATCTTACTCTGGTTGACCTACGAGGTTCAGTAGTCACTTGATCTGAAGTTTCGTGATCACTATCATCAACTTCCTCACTAATTGGTGTAGGAACCACTGGAACTAATTTCTGTGATATACTACTTTCCAATTCGGGAGAAGGTACAATTACCTCATCAAGTTCTGCTTTCCTCCCACTCACTTCTTCGAGAGAAACTCCTCTAGAAAGGATCCATTCTTAGCAACGAATATCTTGCCTTCGGATCTGTGATAGAAGGTGTACAACAGTCTCCTTTGGGTATCCTATGAAGACACATTTCTCCGATTTGGGTTCGAGCTTATCAGGTTGAAGCTTTTTCACATAAGCATCACAACCCCAAACTTTCAGAAACGACAACTTGGGTTTCTTGCCAAACCACAGTTCATAAGGTGTCGTCTCAACGGATTTAGATGGTACCCTATTTAACGTGAATGTAGCCGTCTCTAAAGCATAACCCTAAAACGATAGTAGTAAATTAGTAAGAGACATCATAGATCGCACCATATCTAATAAAGTGCGGTTATGATGTTCGGACACACCATTACGCTGTGGTGTTCCAGGTGGCGTGAGTTGCAAAACTATTCCACATTGTTTCAAATGAAGACCAAACTCGTAACTCAAATATTCTCCTCCACGATCAGATTGTAGAAACTTTATTTTCTTGTCACGATGATTTTCCACTTCACTCTGAAATTCTTTGAACTTTTCAAATGTTTCAGACTTATGTTTCATTAAGTAGATATACCCATATCTGCTCAAATCATCTATGAAGGTTAGAAAATAATGATACCCGCCGCGAGCATCAAGACTCATCGGACCGCATACATCGGTATGTATTATTTCCAACAAGTCTGTTGCTCGCTCCATAGTTCAGAGAACGGAGTTTTAGTCATCTTGCCCATGAGGCATGGTTCGCAAGTATCAAGTGATTCATAATCAAGTGATTCCAAAAGCCCATCAGCATGGAGTTTCTTCATGCGCTTTACACCAATATGACCCAAACGGCAGTGCCACAAATAAGTTGCACTATCATTATTGAACTTATATCTTTTGGCTTCAATACTATGAATATGTGTATCACTACTATCGAGATTCAACAAAAATAGACCACTCATCAAGGGTGCATGACCATAAAAGATATTACTCATATAAATAGAACAACCATTATTCTATGATTTAAAAGAATAACCATCTCGCATCAAACAAGATCCAGATATAATGTTCATGCTCAACGCTGGCACCAAATAATGTTGAGGATATCGCTTATCGTTATAATCTCGGTCAGCTAGGGATTAGAGATTAATCAGGAATCGGTCGATTAATCGATTTTGTTGGTCGACTATTAATCGGATATTTTTTTTGCAAATCTCAGGTTCCCAACACTAAATACGCTATATTCAACACCAAAATAATATTTGATAGAAGTGTTACCTTGATTTCTAGCCTTTGCATCCGACAGCCCTCACCATCGAGGAACTTGACTACTAAATTTTTTCCACTTTGATTATGTGGAAGAATTGATCTGGTCTTAGTATAATATTCAAAGTTTGTGAGAAAATGATTTCCCCGGGAAAAAATCAATTAGCCTCTAACAATGCTATGATTTTTTTTGTCGGGTGATAAATTTTTTATGCATTCCTGGCCGATTAGTCTGAGCAAATGATTTTGATCATCTTTGCAGCTTTTGAGCTATGGCAGATGGACTGTTTATGAATATGTCTCGGCTGATTAGTCATTCTTTAGAAATTCTGCCATAGGCTTGCATGTCAAGCAGGTGATACACTTGCTCTGATTAGTCTGCCGTAGGAATTCTGCCACCCAAGCCGGATTCCACTGACACTTGCTTATCACCATGACATTTCCTAGACAGGACAACAATTTCCAATCCTGTCATCAAGCAGCTCAAACTATTTCACTTCTAGAAGAACCACATAGTCCTTTCTATGATATTCTCTTTAACACTAATGCTCCCTAGTTTTAAAAAGCCCACATTCAATTGAGGTCTCCAATTAAGATTGGATCACTCGATTTTGATCAGGTCAACAATTTCTCAAAGTTATCTCATTAAATTCCTTTATATCCTCTATAACACTAAGCTCCCTAGTTTTAAAGAGCTCATGTTCAATTGAGGTCTCCAATTATAAATTGGCCACCCGATTTTGACCGGGTAAACAATTTCTTAAAGATCTCTCATTCAATTATTTTATACTCCATCCGTCCCAAAATTCTTGTCTTAGATTTGTCTAGATACAGATGTATCTAATACTAAAACGTGACTTGATACATCCATATTTAGACAAATCTAAAACAAGAATTTTGGGACGGAGGGAGTACTATGTACTCCCTCCATCCAAAAATACTTGTCGGAGAAATGAATGTATCCAAACATATTTTAGTTTTAGATACATCCATTTTGATTCATTTCTCCGACAAGTATTTCTGGACGGAGGTAGTATTATGCTTCATAATTTTGAAGGTGTCACAATTAATTTATGTTTTCAACTTAGAATATATATCACCAGTGGTAGTTACCACCACTTGAGTTTTGTACGATGTAGGTAGTATCTATCAAATCAGAGAGTATATACGCGTAGTATGTAGTATATATACTCCTTTTTAAGTAGTATGCATCGTATTTTCAGTATGCTCCTTTTTACGTATAAATATATATGTATTCACAAATAAAATAAAATCATGGGCCAATTTGCAATTTTTTTCACGTACCTCACTTTAGAATATGTTATATATAATATATAGTCGGATTTCGGGTTCTGGCAGACCCTTGAGGTTCGAACACTGGGGTGCGCACGGAGATTTCGCCCTCTACCTACCTGTTCCACGCCGCCTCGCTAAGATCAAACTACGGAAGGAACAACACAAGGGACACAGAGTTTATACTGGTTCAGGCCACCATTGTTGTGTAATACCCTACTCCAGTGTGTGGTGTGGTGGATTGCCTCTTGGGCTGATGATGAACAATACAAGGAAGAACAGCCCCGCGAGGGTCTGTTCTTGGCTGGTGCGATGAACTACTAGGGGGAGTTCAGTCGCCCTCTCTACTGGTTTCTTGGTGAGGATCCTGTTCTCCTATCTCTGCATCCTGGATTCTAGATTCTGATCCAACTGCCTCTACCCTAGGGGTGGCTAGTCCTATTTATAGGCAAAGGCCCTGGGCCTCTTCCCAAATATTGAGTGGGAAGGGCGCCAACAATTGGCCATTTTGAAGGGGAACATCGGGTACACTTATCCTGACTAAAGTTGGTCCTCGCCCGTCAAAGGCTGTGGTGGTGACGCCTGCTTGGGCTCCATAATGACTTCCTTCCTGCCGTTGGGCTGGTCTTGGTCTTGTTGCACCGAAATGGATGCCTTTGCTTGATGCTCTCACCTGCGCTTGCTCCCTTTGCACCAAAGAGGAAAGGAGGACACTGCGCGGGCTGGTGCCCGACTGGCGCCCTTGGTCGTCATGGCTTGCGTCATGGGCACCTCATGAGGTACCCCGCCTTGAACTCTCCACCTCCTCGTGAGCCATCCTGATGAGGCCGTGCCTGAGGAAGCTCCTTGTCGTCCGCCCCGTGAGGCTTGTCTCCTCGCAAGGGTCTTGAGCTTGTGTTGATGAAGATGGGCCGTGCTGGGCTCCCCTTTGAGCGATGCCGCAGGCCGCAGGCAGGCAAGTCTGGGGACCCCCGTTCCCCGAACGCCGACAGTAGCCCCCAGGCCAAGGCGCGCCCGGACTTGGCCGAGCAGAGAGGCGAAAGGGCAAGTGTGAAGCGCCGCGGGCCCTAACAGCCTGCGGCCTTGGGCGCCGCGTGGCGGTTGATTGGACGTGGGCGCCTCCACTTCCCCATGACGCCTCGGCAACTGCACAAATTGACAAGTCCCTGCATGCAAAGCGGGTCATGATTACCTGAGATCGTGGAGGTCGGCGGTTGGCCTCCTCTGGCTTTAAGTACGGCACGGCGCGTGCCCTTCCAGTCTATCTCTTCTTGCTTCTCCTTCTTCCCGGTCCTTGCTCCGTCTTGCTGCAATGGCTCCGATCCGCCGGTTCTCTGCGGTAGAGAAGGGAAAGGCTCCCCGAGAGGAGCCTGACCTGCTTCCGCCGAAGAAACGGCTAGCCCTCTGCCATCGGGGTGAGGGTGTCCATCAGGAAGTGTTGAGGCCCTGGTGCGAGCAGCCACCACCAGGGTTCCCGCTTCCCTTGTACGCCCACATCGACGGCTCTGAAGGAGTCGATGCCGAACGCCACGGGCGGTGCCGCCGTCAGCGCCGACGGCGCACAAAGGTGTGCGTCTTTCCTCCTGGAGTCCACGCTGAGGGCTCCTCCCGAGAGTTCGTGCTTCACGCCGCCATGCCTCCTTAGTCTTGGATTCGCCTTCCTCGTTTCTTCGCCTCTGTCATCCTGCAGGGGAACTCCTGGGGCTCTGGATGTAGCACGCCGGCTGCAACACCCTCGCGACCGGGGCTGAGGTCGCGGTCGTTGCCCCAGGCGAGGTCTTCATGACTCGAGGCTGGGGAGAGATCGCCCGGGTCTGCAGGACAAGGGGCGCCCTCGCGATCCACCTGGAGTACGACGGTGCTTCGGTCATGTTCTTCAAGGTCTTCGATGCGGACGGTCACCGGCTGGAGTGCTGCCCCGGGAGAGGCGGTCGGGACCCCGCTACGGCGAGGCAGAGGCCGGCTAACCGCTCCCTTGGCAGCTCCTCAGGCGATGGAGGCGACGGAGGATCCAGCGACTCCACCGAGCTCTTCGCGACTCCGGAGATGAGCGACGATAGCTACGAGCCCCCGAGCCTGCACCGCTCCCGGAGCAGGGCGGGCTCGTCAGGCCGTCGCCGCCTCTGATATGGATGGGGTTGGCGCCGGTGCCGGATGGCCCACTGTTGATGATGGCGTCTGCTGCGATGGTTCCTGTAGTTAGGGCTCCTTAGGATACGCATCTTTTGTTCCTGCGAGGAGCCAAGAATATACCCCATGGGGGCTTGTAAGGTGTCTGTAGCTCCGTTTGTCAATATGATCCTCATCGTGAAGCAGTGCGAAATGCTTATTCCGTCTTAGCTTAGTTTCTTCCTTTCGGACCTCATGAGGGCTTGGCGCTCTGCGCTGACAGGTCTCGGTCCCAAGGCGGTTCAGCCGTCGCTGGTATGCCAGGTTGCGATGCCGTGGTCAAGGCCAGGAGGTGAGCGGCCCGGGGTCCAGTAAGAGCCCCTGAGTCGCGATGCTCAGGAGGTCCCCTTTAGCGCTCAAGCAGCCATCGTTCGGTGAGAAAGGAATGTGACATTGCTAACATGGGATTGCATTGGATGCGGTGACGGTGCTGTGATAGCTAGTGTTTCCGGAGAGTGACTTATCTCAAGAATCAGGAACCGCTCCCTGGTGTCGCCGGGTCCATGCATCGACAGGCGAGGGGTTGCTTGGCGAGGTCCTCGCGTGCCTCTCCCCTCTCGCCTTCGCCCCCCTTTCTGCTCTACGTCCTCGGGTCCCGGCCGTCGAGCGAGTCTCAGCCGTCGCTGGTATGCCAGGTCGCGATGCCATGGACAAGGCCAGAGGGTGAGGGCTGGAGAGCCGGTAGGAGCCCTGAGTCGCGATGCTCAGGTACCCCCCCTTTAACGTGCAAGTGGTTTGCGCGGACGAGAATGAAGAAGACACCGTGAGGGCCTCGCCTGACGCTGCTCCTTGAAGAGATCTTGCAGGCTCATCACAGAAAGAACGAGAGTTCGCCGTGACAATCGACAGTCAGTCGTTGGTTGCTCTGGAGAGGTGGCGAGGCACGAAAGGCCTGGCGAGGTGTATTGGGGCACCCGTGAGCCAGCGCGGGACTCACGGGGCCCTACCCCAAGGCGGGTTGCGCCTGGCACCGGGCATTAACCTGCGATGTGTTCCTGCAAATTTGGTTAGATGCCGAAGCTCTACGTCCTCGGGTCCCGGCCCTCGA
Organism: Aegilops speltoides; assembly: GCA_021437245.1. Taxonomy (NCBI): domain Eukaryota; kingdom Viridiplantae; phylum Streptophyta; class Magnoliopsida; order Poales; family Poaceae; genus Aegilops; species Aegilops speltoides. Next base: position 108,393,097 of record CM038141.1, on the reverse strand, counting down.
GCTGGTCTCAGCTGTCGCTGGTATGCCAGGTCGCGATGCCGTGGATAAGGCCAGAGGGTGAGGGCTGGAGAGCCGGTAGGAGCCCTGAGTCGCGATGCTCAGGTACCCCCCCTTTAACGTGCAAGCAGCCGACATCAAGGAAGAAAAGGTGCCACGGACAGGCACCAAATAACAAGCATGATGGGTCTAAAGCATGGCCCGAAGATAAACGCAAGAGGGGTACACGCCGCTGGGTCTGACCCAATCGACTTGGGGATAATGCAGCCCGAGGGGCGCCCCCAACAAAGTAACCTAAAAACACAAGCAAAAGGGATACACGCCGCAGGGACGGACCCACGCGACCTGGGAATGATGCAGCCCTGAGGGCGCTCCCAGCTGGAAACGAAACTTGAAAGATGTCACCTGATGATGTTGAAGACGAAGGGGTGTTGGTGTAGCAGACTCGGTGGGCTACGGGAGCCAATCCTCACGAGCCCCTAGACCCTGGGGCCTCGGGAGGCTCCTGAGGTGCTGTTAGCTCCTTGCGGACCATCTCCATCTCTGCCAGGGCTGCGGAACGTCTGACCTCTTGAGCCTCCAGGATGCCCCTCATGAGGCGCTGGTACGTGGCAGCCGCGTTCGGCAAGCCATAAGGCATGCGAACGTAGCTGTGGGGTGGACCTTCGCAGCGCCCCACTTGCGAGGGCCAGAGGTGATCCTGAGAGGCGGCTTGGTTGAGCCCTGGTATGTCGATGCAGACGCGCAGCCCACCATCCTCGCCTGGATGGGGGGCCACAGCGGGTAAGCGGCGACTGCCTCTCATGACTCTTGACTCCTGTAGCTCCTGAATGGCCTTGCCGATGAACTCCTGAGGGTTTGGCCCTCCTTGCCTTGCTCCTTCTTGAGGGAAACGTGCTTCAAAACACGCCTCCAAGTGGTGCCCAAGCGCCTCCCTCATGACCTTGGCAAGGTCAGCGGCCCTCCAGGCGAGAGCCCCCGAGCCCTGCCTAAGGAGGGCGCCGGGCGCGCTTCCCTATGCGATGGAAGGAGGTTCCCCCTGGGCAGGTGCAGGCCCTGAGGGGCCTGCCTCCTGAGGGGCCGGGCCGGACGACGTCTTCTTCTTCTTGGGGGCGGTCTCGGGAGCCTCCTGCTTCCGCGATCCGGGTCTTCCAGTGATGCGGCCTGAAAGGCTCGTTCTAGGGAGCACACCACGTCTTTCTCTTCGCAGGGCACCGTGATGACTCCGCCACTTCCTGGCATCTTGAGGACGTTGTAGCCGTGGTGGAGTTCGACCATGAACTTGGCGATCTGGGTACCGAGGATGGCGTTGTATGGCAGGCGAATGTGGGAGACGTCGAAGTCGATGAGCTTGGTGCGGTAGTTGTCGCGTGCCTCGAAGGTGACAGGAAGGCGGACCTGCCCAATCGGGAGCGTGGAGCCGTCGGTGACTCCGGAGAAAGGCTTGGTTGGCTGAAGCTGATTGTAGGGCACTTGGAGATTGTTGAATGTTTCCACGGATAGGACGTTGAGCCCTGCCCCGCCATCGATGAGGGTCCTGGTGACTAGCACGTTGCTGATGATTGGGGAACAAAGCATCGGGAGGACTCCGGCTGTGGCAAGCGCTTGAGTTGATCCGCCGAGCTGAGCGTGATGGTGCACGCCACCACCGAGAGGGTGCGTGGCCTCAAGCTTGGGAGGACTGCATTTACTTCAAGGCGAACTGCTTGAAGATGCGTTGAGAGGTGGGGCTTGAGCTCCGCCAGGATGCTGAGCGATCGCCGCTGCTCTGAAGCCCCCAGCCCCCTCGTCCTGATGACGGCCCTCATTTGTCCTTGGCTGCAGCGGCAGTGGAGGGAGGCTTGCGCTGCCTTGCAGGCGATCCTCGCGAGGCTGATCCCTCCAGCCTCCCTCGCGAGGCGGGTCCTGCCAGCGATCCTCGCGAGGTTGGTCGCGCCATCCTTGGTGAGGGCCGCGGTCTTCCCAGCGTCCTGCGTTCCTTCCTCCTCCTCGGCCGTAGCCCCAGTTGCTGCGGTCGGGACGTCGTCCGATCCTTCCTTCTCGCACGGCTCGGAGCTCTTGGCATTCGTTGGTGTTGTGGGTGTGGAGGTCATGGTACATGCAGTACCGGTTGCCCTTGGAAGATTCGGGCTGATCTCTGCCCCGCTTGGTGTCTGGTTCTGCCGCAAGCACGGCAGCCCCCTTGCGCTTCACATCCTTGGCCTTGGGTTTCTTCTCTTCTGGGTCTGCGGCAGGCAGCTCGAGGAGGGAGAGATGCCCTTCCTCAGCCCTGGCGCACTTGGTCGCCAAGTTGAACAGCTCCAAGGAAGTGCACATGTCTTCATGCATCGCCAGCTCCTCCTTCATCTTGACGTCGCGCACGCCATCGGAGAAGGCTGAGATGATGGCCTCCTCGGTCACCTTGGGAATCTTGAGGCGTGCGTTGTTGAAGCGCTGGATGTGCTTCAGCAGGGTTTCCCCTGGTTGCTGCTTGATACGGCGCATGTCGCTCACTGCGGACGGCCGGTTGCGGGTACCCTAGAAGTTGGCGATGAAGCGGGTGCGCATCTCGTCCCAGGAGGAGATCGTGCACGAGCCGAGTTCAGAGCAGTCGGGCCCCGTCCTGAGCGCCATGGGAAACCAGTTTGCCATAACCTTCTCGTCTCTGTTGGCAGCTGATGCCCAGCTCGAGAGCTGGAGGAACTCTTGGGTCACCGTACCATCATAGCGAGGCAGGTCTGCTTGAACTTGCCGGGCCACGCGACGCCGCGCAGCTTCGGTGGTGAAGGCGTGGCAGCCCGCCGTGGCCACGGGAGGCCTTGGGTGACGAAGAGCTTGGTCTGCGGGTCCCCATGCGCTGCAGCCGGGAGCAATCTGGGGGTCTTGACGTCTTTGGAGCAGAGCGTGGTCGCGACGAGCCGGGCGAGGCCGCCGGGCAGCTTCTGCGCGAGGACTTCTTGGCAGCTCTGCTCTTGCCGCGCCGGCACCTGACGAAGCGGGTTCCGCCTAGGGGCCACGCGCCTTGGGGCCAGGGCGCCTTCTTGAGGGGGAGGCGGCTGAGGCGCCCCCGGAGCTTCGTCGCCCGCGCAGGGCGGGGTGCGGTGCAGCAGGACGGACGGTGCAGAAGACCCCCCTGCGGCACGGACGAGCTCGGCAACGCGGTCGAGCCATTCTTCATGGACGTTGTCGACGGGACGGTAGCGCATGAGCTCGTTTGCCGCGATGAGCGCAGCCCGAGCCTCCATGGGTGCGCGGAATGCGTGAGACGAAGAGCCAGCTGGGGTGAGCGAGAGGGTAGCAGTGCTGCCGTCTTGCCTCACGGAGGGATGCTGGGACGATGCTTGCTGCTCGTTCCCCGCCGGGCCGGTGGTGGCGTTGACGGCAGGTGACAGGGGACGAGGAGGGCACCCGCCGACGGGAGCCATCTGGGCGACACGGGAAGCGAGGGCGGCTCGGCGCTCGGCATGGGCCCGACGAGCGTCAGACATGAATGCGATGGTCGGAGAAGAACATGACGACGGAAGACAAATTCCGGCGCACCCCTACCTGGCGCGTCAAATGTCGGATTTCGGGTTCCGGTTGACCCTTGAGGTTCGAACACTGGGGTGCGCGCGGAGATTTCGCCCTCTACCTACCTGTTCCTCGCCGCCTCGCTAAGACCTAAACTACGGAAGGAACAACACAAGAGACACAGAGTTTATACTGGTTCAGGCCACCATTGTGGTGTAATACCCTACTCCAGTGTGTGGTGTGGTGGATTGCCTCTTGGGCTGATGATGAACAATACAAGGAAGAACAGCCTCGCGAGGGTTTGTTCTTGGCTGGTGCGATGAACTACTAGGGGGAGTTCAGTCGCCCTCTCTACTGGTTTCTTGGTGAGGATCCTGTTCTCCTATCTCTACGTCCTGGATTCTAGATTCAGATCCAGCTGTCTCTACCCTGGGGGTGTCTAGTCCAATTTATAGGCAAAGGCCCTGGGCCTCTTCCCAAATATTGAGCGGGAAGGCCGCCAACAATTGGCCATTTTGAAGGGGACATCGGGTACACTTATCCTGACTAAAGTTTTTCCTCGCCTGTCAAAGGCTCTGGTGACGGCCTTTGCTTGGGCTCCACAATGACTTCCTTCTGCCGCCGCTATTGGTCTTGGTCTTGTTGCACTGAAATGGATGCCTTTGCTTGATGCTCTCTCCCGCGCTTGCTCCCTTTGCACCAAAGAGGAAAGGAGGACACTGCGTGGGCTGGCGCCCGACTGACGCCCTTGGTCGTCATGGCTTGCGTCATGGGCACCTCATGAGGTACCCCGCCTTGAACTCTCTACCTCCTCGTGAGCCATCCTGATGAGGCCGTGCCTGAGGAAGCTCCTTGTCGTCCGCCCGCGAGGCTTGGCCCCTCGCGAGGGTCTTGAGCTTGTGTTGATGAAGATGGGCCGTGCTGGGCCCCCCTTTGAGCGACACCGCAGGCCACAGGCAGGCAAGTCTGGGGACCCCCGTTCCCAGAACGCGGACATATATGAACATATTTATAATGATTAAGTAGTATAGATAATACTATATGGTAGTATATGAGATTTGTCGGGTAACTACCCCTGAGTGGTAGGATGGATTTTTCACTATATGTGGGGTAACTACTCCTCTTCCGTACTCCTGGGAGTACATACTCCCATCCCTTAGCGGGTCCTTGAAGTTTTTTTGCATGATACGGGTCGTTAAAGGATATTACCGAACAACTAGCAAATTAACCGGTAACCGATGCATGCATCTACTTTACCTCGGACATGGTTGGTCCTATAATTAAGGGATAAAAGACCACACACCCTTCTCTGTCCACGTGAGGCATGCTGCATGCAGGCATGCAACATATACTACTAATTAATATTCTCACTTATATGGAAGTAGTGTACAAATTTGTGGCTACTTTTGCAGCTAAGTATACCAAGATTTGTGTGATGTAGTATGGATACAATATCTTTTTTCCCAAATGATAACGCCCACACGTGTAGCACGAAGGAATATGGCCCAAACGCCTCCATTACCATTCATTTTGCCACGTCAAAATAGATGACATCAGCGGGAATCTTTTTGGTTTTCGGCTTAAAAATGTTTTTTCTTCTAATTAAAAAAATCCAATGAAAATCCGTTTTCACTATTAAATCCGTCTCGACGAGATTTTCAAAATTAGATCGCATGTTGATATGTTTCAACGAAAAAATTGGCCAAAAATTGCCATGATGTTTACACTGTAGTTGTCATAGTGTTTAGAGTAAAGTTGCCATATGATAATTTTAGTTTGTACATCATGGCAATTTTAGTATTTTGACCATGGCAATTTGAGTACTTTGACCATGAAAATTATTTTTTGTATGAACCATGGCAATTTTAAGTGCATATATCATGGCAATTTTAGTTTATGATTCATGGCAAGTCTAGTTCCATTTTATAATATGTCAAAATTATTTTTAAATGTAGAAGAAAAATCTGAAACATATCATGACAACTTCAATGTAAACACCATGACAATTCATGTGCAATAGACTTGACAACTTTTAACCAAAAAATCGTCGAAACATATTGATATGAGATCTAGTTTCGAAGATCTCGTCGCGATGAATTTAGTGGTGAAAACGAATCTTCAATCTGATTTTTCATTTAAGAGATAAAATATTTTAAAAACTGGAAATCCAAAAAGACTCTCACATGCATGCATATGGTGACATGACACAATCTGTGTGTTATAGGGCGCGTGGGTGGGTGTTGCTCCCACTACTCGTGTGGGCGTTATCGGCGTCCTTTTTTTTGGCAATGGAGTATATACCACTTCTTTGCAATGGTGTATATCTAAATTTTTGGGATGGGGTATTGATCCACACTTTTTATTTATAGAGTAAATGCCACATATTTTTTGCAATGAGTATATGCATTTTCTTTGCGATGAGTATGTGCAACATCTTTTGCAGGGCAGTTTATACCACATTTTTCATGATGGAGCATATGTAACCTTTTTTGCGATGAGTATGTACCACTTCTATGGAATGGAAGACTAAAAAAAATCTTCTTTGCAATGGAGTATATGCCATTTTTTTGCCATGCGGTCTATACCACTCCATGAAACAAATATTATTAATTGAGGAAGAAATAAAATACAAAGCGCGATGAGTATGTGACATCTTTTGCAGGGCAGTTTCTACCACAATTTTTGTGACAGAGCATATGTAATATTATTGCGACGAGTATATACCACTTATTTGCAATGGAAGACTAAAAATAACTTCTTTGCAATGGAGTATATACCAATATTTTGCCATAAGGTCTATACCATTCCATAAAAAAATATGATGAAGAAAGAAATACAATACAAAGCGTACGAGTTTTTTGTATACTGGCATTGGAACACAAAAATAATGACTCAAATATTAAATATCCAACGCATGAGAGCGACTATAACATGTTACATTTTTATGCATGCTGAATCATTGATCGGTCATGTGGCTTCAATCAATCCAGATCAGTGTCATGCACTCATGCCGGCAGTGTGTCTTCCGTCAACGGAGTCTCTGAAGGAAATATGTCCTAGAGGCAATAATAAAATTGTTATTTTATATTATATTTCCTTATTCATATAAAGGTTTATTATTCATGCTAGAATTGTATTGATCGGAAATTTAAATACATGTGCGAATACATAAACAAATACCGTGTCCCTAGTAAGCCTCACTACTAGACTAGCTCATTGATAAAAAATGGTTAAGGTTTCCTAACCATAGACATGTGTTGTCATTTGATAACGGGATCACATCATTAGGAGAATGATGTGGTGGACAAGACCCATCTGTTAGCTCAGCATAATGATTGTTCAGTTTATTGCTATTGCTTTCTTCATGTCAAATACTTATTCATTCGACTATGAGATTATGCAACTCCCGGATACCGGAGGAATACCTTATGTGCTATCAAACGTCACAACATAACTGGGTGATCATAAAGATGCTCTACAGATATCTCCGAAGGTGTTTGTTGAGTTGGCATAGATTGAGATTAGGATTTGTCACCCCGAGTATCGGAGAGGTATCTCTGGGCCCTCTCGGTAATACACATCAAAAGTTTGCAAGCAAATGACTAAGGAGTTAGTCACAAGCTGATGTATTACGGCACGAGTAAAGAGACTTGCAGGTAACGAGATTGAATTAGGTATGAAGATACTAACGATCGAATCTCGGGCAAGTAACATACTGATGGACAAAGGGAATTACGTATGTTGTCATAACAGTTCGACCGATAAAGATCTTTGTAGAATATGTAGGAGCCAATATGGGCATACAGGTTCCGCTATTGGTTATTGACCGGAGAGGTGTCTTGGTCATGTCTATATAGTTCTCGAACCCATAGGGTCCGCTCGCTTAACGTCCATTGACGATATAGTTTTATATGAGTTATATGTTTTGGTGACCGAATGTTTTTTGGAGTCCCAGATGAGATCACAGACATGACGAGGAGTCTCGAAATGGAGGTAAAGATTGATATATAGGACGATGGTATTTGGATACCGAGTATTTCGGGGCGTACCGGGAAGGAATCGGGTCACCGGAAGGGGTTCTAGGAACCCCCCGACAAGTTATGGGCCTTATGGGCCAAAGGAAGGGACAGACCAGCCCACAAGGGGGCTGGTGCGCCCCATCCCTTGTTTGGCCAGCCCTAGGGAAGGAAAAGGGGGAGGGCTAGCCCCTCCCGCCTTTCCCTCTCATCGGAGAAAGGAAGGGGGGGGGGGGCGCCACCCTCCCCTGCCTTTCCCCGCACTCCAAATAAGGAAAGGGGCACGGCTTGGGAGGGACCCCAAGTAGGATTCCTCTGACTTGGGCGCCTCCTTTGGCTGCTCCTCCCTTCCTCCCACCTATATATATGTGGGAGGGGGGCGCCTAGCACACAAAAGACAATTGCCTAGCCATGTGCGACACCCCCTTCACTGTTTACACCCCCGGTCATATTTTTGTAGTGCTTAGGTGAAGCCGTGCGGAGATCACTTCACCATCACCGTCACCTCACCATTGTGCATTCGGAACTCATCTACTACCTCGCCGTCTTGCTGGATCAAGAAGGCAGAGGACGTCACCAAGATGAACGTGTGCAGAACACAAAGGTGTCGTGCATTTGGTACTTGATCGGTTGGAGCACGAAGAAGTTTGACTACATCAACCGCATTGTTTAACACTTCCGCTTACGGTCTATGAGGGTATGTAGACACACTCTCCCCCTCGTTGCTATGCATCTCCATGATAGATCATTGCGTGTGCGTAGAATGTTTTTCCATGCATCGATTCCCAATAGTGGTATCAGAGCCAGGTCTATGCGTAGATGATATGCATGAGTAGAACACAAAGAGTTGTGGGCGGTGATAGTCATATTGCTTACCACCAATGTCTTATTTTGGTTCGGCGGTATTGTGGTATGAAGCGGCCCGGACCAACCTTACATGTCCACGCACATGAGACCGGCTCCACCAACAGACATGCAACTTGCTTTTCATAAAGGTGGATGGCGGGTGTCTATTTCTCCTAATTTAGTTGAATCGAATTTGACTGCGGCCAGTCCTTGAAGAAGGTTAAAACATCAAACTTGATGAATCACCGTGGTGGTTTTATGCGTAGGTAAGAACGGTTCTTGCTAGAAGCCCGTAGCAGCCACGTAAAACTTGCAACAACAAAGCAGAGGACGTCTAACTTGTTTTTGCAGGGCATGTTGTGATGTGATATGGTCAAGATATGATGTGATATATGTTGGTGTATAAGATGATCATGTTTTGTAATATCGACAACCGCAGGAGCCTTAGGGTTGTCTCTTTATTGTATAAAGTGCAAGCGCCATGTAATTGCTTTACTTTATCACTATGCGTTAGTGATAGTTGTAGAAGCAATAGTTGGCGTGACGACCTTGACGCAACGATGCTACGATGGATATCAAGGTGTCGAGCCGGTGATGATGGAGATCATGACGATGCTTTGGAGATGGAGATCAAAAGCACAAGATGACGATGGCCATATCATGGCACATATTTTGATTGCGTGTGATGTTTATCTTTTATGCATCTTATTTTGCTTAGAACGACGGTGGCATTATAAGATGACCCCTTCACTTAATTTCAAGATAAAAGTGTTCTCCCTGAGTATGCACCGTTGCTACAGTTCGTCGTTTTGGGACACCACGTGATGATCGGGTGTGATAGACTCTACGTTCACATACAACGGTTGTAAGATAGTGTTGCACATGCAGAATACTTGGGTTAAACTTGACGAGCCTAGCATGTACAGACATGGTCTCGGAACACCGGAGACCGAAAGGTCGAATGTGAATCATATAGTAGATATGATCAACATAGAGATGTTCACCATTGATGAATACCCCATCTCACGTGATGATCGGACATGGGTTAGTTGATTTGGACCACACATCACTTAGATGACTTGAGGGATGTCTATTTAAGTGTGAGTTCTTTAGTAATATGATTAATTGAATTTAATCTATCATGAACTTAATCTTATAGTTTTTGCATATCTATGTTGTAGACCAATAGCTTGCGATATAGCTCCTATTTTTTTTTTGATATGTTCCTAGAGAAAAGTAAGTTGAAAGATGATAGTAGCAATGATGCAGACTGGGTCCGTGTTCTAAGGATTATCCTCATTGCTGCACAGAAGAATTATGTCCTTGAAGCACCGCTAGGCGACAGACCTATAGGAGCAGATGCAGACGTTATGAACATTTGGCATGCTCGATATGATAATTACTTGATAGTTTAGTGCGCCATGCTTTATGGCTTAGAACCGGGACTTCAAAAATGTTTTGAATGCCACATAGCATATGAGATGTTCCAAGAGCTGAAATTGGTATTTCAGACTCATGCCCGTGTCAAGAGGTATGAGACCTATGACAAGTACTTTGCCAACAAGATGGAGGAGAATAGCTCAACCAGTGAGCATGTGCTCAGAATGTCTGGGTACTACAACCGCTTGAATCAAGTGAGAGTTAATCTTCTAGATAAGATAGTGATTGAAAAAGTTCTCTATTCACTATCACCAAGCTAATAGAACTTCGTGATGAACTATAATATGCAAGGGATGACGAAAATGATCCCTAAGCTCTTCGCGATGCTGAAATCGGTGATGGTAGAAATCAAGAAAGAGCATCAAGTGTTGATGGTTAACAAGACCACTAGTTTCAAGAAAAAGGGCAAGGAAAAGACAGGGAACTTCAAGAAGAATGGCAAGCAAGTTGCCGCTCCCATGAAGAAGCCCAAAGCTGGACCCAAGCCAGAAACTGAGTGCCTCTACTACAAAGGAAATGGTCATTAGAAATGGAACTGCCCCAAATACTTGGCGGATAAGAAGGATGTCAAAGTGAACAAAGGTATATTTGATATACATATTATTGATGTGTACCTTACTAGTATTAATAGTAGCCCATGGGTATTTGATACCGGTTCAGTTGCTAAGATTAGTAACTCGAAACAGGAGTTGCAAAATAAACAAAGACTAGTTAAGGGCGAGGTGACGATGTGTGTTGGAAGTTATTCCAAGGTTGAAACAATCACCATCGCACACTCCCTCTACCTTCGGGATTAGTGTTTAACCTAAATAAATGTTATTTGGTGTTTGCGTTGAGCATGAATGTGATTTGATCATGTTTATTGCAACACGGTTATTCATTGAAGTCAAAGAATAATTGTTGTTCTATTTACATGAATAAAACCTTCTATGGTCATACACCCAATGTGAATAGTTCATTGAATCTCGATTGTAGTGATACACATATTCATAATATTGATGCCAAAAGATGCAAAGTTAATAATGATAGTGCAACATACTTGTGGCACTGCTGTTTACGTAATATTGGTGTAAAGCGCATGAAGAAACTCCATGCAGATGGGATTTTGGAATCACTTGATTATGAATCATTTGATACTTGTGAGCCATGCCTCATGGGTAAGATGACTAAAACTCCGTTCTCCGGAACAATGGAGCGAGCTAATGACTTATTGGAAATAATACATACCGATGTATGCGACCCGATGAGTGTTGAAGCACGCGACATGTATTGTTATTTTCTGACCTTCATAGATGATTTGAGTAGGTATGGGTATATCTACTTGATGAAACACACGTCTGAAACATTTGAAAAGTTCAAAGAATTTCAAAGTGAAGTGGAGAATCATCATAACAAGAAAAGAAAGTTTCTATGACCTGATCCTGGAGGCAAATATTTGAGTTACAAGTTTGGCCTTCATTTAAAACAATGTGGAATAGTTTCACAACTCACGCCACCTGGAACACCACAGCGGAATGGTGTGTCCGAACGTCGTAACCATACTTTATTAGATATGGCGCGATCTATGATGTCTCTTACCGATCTACCATTATCGTTTTGGGGTTATGCATTAGAGACATCCGCATTTATGATAAATAGGGCACCATCTAAATCCGTTGAGACGACACCGTATGAACTATGGTCTGGCAAGAAACCTAAGCTGTCATTTCCTAAAGTTTGGGGTTGCGACACTTATATCAAAAGGCTTAAGCCTGATACGCTCAAATCAGAGAAGTGCGTCTTCATAGGATACCCTAAGGAAAGAATTGGGTACACCTTCTACCACAGATCTGAAGGCAAGATCTTTGTTGCCAAGAATGGAACATTTCTTGAGGAGTTTCTCTCGAAAGAAGTGAGTGGGTGTAAAGTAGAACTTGATGAGGTAACTGTATCTTCTCTCAATCTGGAAAGTAGCACATCAGAGAAATCCGTTCCCATGATGCCCGGGGGAGTCCTGGATTAAGGGGTCCTCGGGTGTCCGGCCCGTGTGTTATGGGCCGGACTGATGGGCCGTGAAGATATAAAGAAGAATGCCTTCCCATGTGTCCGGAAGGGACTCTCCTTTGTGTGGATGGCAAGCTTGGCGTCCGGATGTGTAGTTTCCTTCCTCTGTAAGCTGACTCTGTACAACCCAAGGCCCCTCCGGTGGCTATATAAACTGGAGGAGTTAGTCTATAGAGGCTATTAGAATTCATACAGGCTAGACATCTAGGGTTTAGCCATTACGATCTCGTGGTAGATCAACTCTTGTAACCCCTATACTCATCAAATACAATCAAGAAGGACGTCGGGTTTACTTCCATTAAGAGGCCTCGAACCTGGGTAAACATTGTGCTCCCTGTGTCCCTCGTTACCTTCGATCCTCAGACGCACAGTCCGGGACCCCCTACCCGAGATAGGCCGGTTTTGACACCGACATTGGTGCTTTCATTGAGAGTTCCTTTGTGGCGCCGATAGAAGGATCGATGGCTTGCCTTGTCATCAATGAAGATATTACTTCTAGAGGGACCCTAAATCGAGGACAGAACCTCCAGCTCGGCGCTTTTACCATAAGTGCTCGCCCAGTCATAAAGCTAGTGGCGCCCCCCACAACCGCCAAACACTACCTCCATATCAGCCTCGAACACTCTGAACGGATGGGTCCGGCAGATGTCTCGTCCTTGAACGAGTTGCTAGATCGCATTACCACCTTGGGAGTCGCAATAGACTATGGTCGAATTGGGATTAAACCCGATCAGAGGGAAATCAAGTCCCCGCCGATCACCCATCTGGTAGCGGTCGTTGAGGAACAAGGGGAGAACACCACTTCTCCCCTTAAGTTAAGTACCAGTTATGTTCGGATCTTCAAACCCCGCGGGCCGGATACCCAGCCCCAGGAGGAGACCTCGTGTCTCCTGAACATAGACCAGGAACTAAGCCCTGAAGTCTTCAGGGCCTCGCCGATCCTGAACTGGCGACCCCGAAGATTCTTCAAACTCTAGATTCAACCACGGGCCAGGGTTCGGATTTTAGCCCACCCACCCACCACAAGCAATACTCCCCAGGAAATTCAGGGCCTCCATACATATGCGACCTAATGTATATACGGCAGCAACCTCAGGAAACGGTCCATCACTTCTGGGCCAGGTTCCTCCTCGTTAAAAACAAGATCTAAGATTGTTGCGACGACGATGCGATTTCACTTTTTTTCCGCAACTGTACGGATGAGGGAATTCTCAATGCCCTCAACCGCCGCCGCATATTGCACTTTGCAGATTTGGCACACATAGTACAAAAGTACTGTGCAATGGAAAGCGCCTGGCAAGCCCAGACAGCCCGGTGGGAGCCCCCTGCCTTCAAGCAGCCCACCTGACGGGCAAAGAGGATGCACCCTTACGGGGCACCCGGTCACAAGCCCATAGATAGGAAAACAAACCCTTCATGGGACATAGAACCGTCCTTGACGAACTGCTCGACAAGCCCTGTCAGATTCACATGACGCCGAGCACCGAACCAACGCATAGCCTTCAGGCATGTTGGGTCCTCCGGCAGGTGGCTAAGAGCGGCGAGGCTATCCTCACCAACACCTCCCCAGAGAGGCACTCCTCGGAGGACGACGACCTCAATGTCTTCGGTCTTCGAGACCTTCTCTTCAAATAACCGGTGCAAAAGGGCGCTTCGCGACCTTGCCAAAAATTAACCAAGTAGCCGTAGTAAGTCCTTGGAATGACACGACGATAACCTTCACCGCCGACGATGAACCAAGGGCCCGATCAGTCCGAGCACCAGCTACCTTTGTCCTAAACCCAATCATGGACGACTTTCGATACACCAAAGTGCTCATGGACGGCAGCAGCAGACTGAACCTCATCTATGAAGATACGCTCAACAAAATGCAAATGGACATGAGCCGCATCGAGCAAAGCAGTACCACCTTTTGAGGCATCATCCCCAGTCGAGAAGCTCAATGCTCGAGGAAAATTAAAATGGATGGAGTATTCGGCACGCCGGAGAACTATAGGTCCGAAGAGTTGCTCTTCCATGTGGCACCCTTTAATAGCGGATACCATGCCCTCTTGGGGCGTTACGCCTTCACACGCTTCCAAGCTGTACCCCATTATGGGTACATGAAGCTGAAAATGCCAGGCCTAACGGAGTGATCACCATCACCAGTGATCGGGACATAGCACTCCATTTCGAAAACAAAATCGCATCCTTGGCCCTTGAGGCACTATCCGAAGCCCTCGCGGCTGAAGAACTAACCACCCTGCGTTCCGCTGTGGATCAGGACGATGTGATCCTCGACAAGAGGCCCAAGTCCACCTCTTTCAAACTCGCAGATGAAATGGTCGAATTTTAAGTACACGCAACGGATCCTCACAAAACATCATCCATCGGAGGACAATTGGATCCGGCGGTCGACACCGCCCTAAGAGCGTTCCTGCGCGAAAACTGGGATATCTTTGCTTGGCATCCTTAGGATATGTCGGGGATCCCACGCGAATGGGCCGAACACAGCCTCAATATTATAAAGGGATTCAAGCCAGTCAAGCAGACGCTGCAGCGATTCTCCGAACCCAAACGACAAGCCATGGGGGAGGAGCTAGCTAAACTACTCGAGGCCGGATTCATCAGAGAGATTAAACACCCGGACTGGTTAGCCAACCTGGTCATGGTGCCAAAGAAGGACAAATCCAGGCACCTTTGTGTCAATTTCAAAGACCTCAATAAGTCTTGCCCTAAGGACCCCTTCCGACTACCTCACATCGACCAAATCATTGACGGAACCGCAAGGCACGACTCACTGTGTTTCCTCGATGCCTACTCCGGATACCATCAAATTAAGATGAAGGAATCCGACCAGGCCGCAATGGCCTTTATTACCCCATATGGGCCTTTTTGCTTCAACACTATGCCTTTCGGGCTCAAAAACGCTGGCATGACTTACCAACGCATGATTCAAACATGTCTAGAAAAGCAAATCGGCAAAATAGTGGAGGCATACCTGGACGACGTGGTCATCAAGACTAAGCATGCCGAATCACTGGTAGATGATTTATGCCTCACATTTGACAATCTCCAAACATATGACATACGGCTCAATCTGTAAAAATGTGTCTTCGGAGTCCCAGCTGGAAAACTACTCGGTTTCATTGTTTTGAATAGAGGAATCGAGGCAAACCCAGAAATTCGAGCCCTGTCATAATTGGCAACGCCAACAAACTTAAAGCAGGTCCAGAAAGTAGCTGGGTGCATGGCAGCCTTGAGCCGCTTTATCTCCAGATTGGGAGAAAAGGCCTTGCCACTTTAACGACTGCTCTGACGCACCGACCATTTCGAATGGACGGACGAGGCTACAACCAGATTGGAAGAAATCAAAACTTTGTTAGCAAACAACCCAATCCTTGTCGCACCAAGTGCGGGTGAGCCTTGATGTCTACTACACAACCTTCTTCTTGTAGACGTTGTTGGGCCTGCAAGTGCACAGGTTTGTAGGACAGTAGCAAATTTCCCTCAAGTGGATGACCTAAGGTTTATCAATCCGTAGGAGGCGTAGGATGAAGATGGTCTCTCTCAAACAACCCTGCAACCAAATAACAAAGAGTCTCTTGTGTCCCCAACACACCCAATAAGGTGCACTAGTTCGGCGAAGAGATGGTGATACAAGTGCAATATGGATAGTAGATATAGGTTTTTGTAATATGAAAATATAAAAACAGCTAGGTAACTAAGGATAAAAGTGAGCGTAAACGGTATTGCAATGATAGGAAACATGGCCTAGGGTTCATACTTTCACTAGTGCAAGTTCTCTCAACAATAATAACATAGATAGATAATATAACAAGCCCTCAACATGCAACGAAGAGTCACTCCAAAGCCACTAATAGCAGAGAACAAACGTAGAGATTATGGTAGGGTACGAAACCACCTCAAAGCTATTCTTTCGGATCGATCTATAAAAGAGTTCGTACTAGAATAACACCATAAGACACAAATCAACCAAAACCCTAATGTCACCTAGATACTCCATTGTCACCTCAAGTATCCATGGGCATGATTATACGATACGCATCACACAATCTCAGATTCATCCAACCAACATAAAAGTACTTCAAAGAGTGCCCCAAAGTTTCTACCGGAGAGTAAAGAACGTGTGCCAACCCCTATGCATAGGTTCATGGGCGGAACCCGCAAGTTTGTCACCAAAACATACATCAAGTGGCACGTGATATCCCATTGTCACCACAGATAAACACGGCAAGACATACATCAAGTGTTCTCAAATAAAGACTCAATCCGATAAGATAACTTCAAGAGGGAAACTCAATTCATCACAAGAGAGTAGAGGGGGAGAAACATCATAAGATCCAACTATAATAGCAAAGCTCGGGATACATCAAGATCGTGCCATAGAGGGAACACGAGAGAGAACACGAGAGAGAGAGAGAGATCAAACACATAGCTACTGGTACATACCCTCAGCCCCGAGGGTGAACTACTCCCTCCTTGTCATGGAGAGCACCGGGATGATGAAGATGGCCACCGGTGATGGATTCCCCCTCAGGCAGGGTGCCGGAACGGGCTCCCGAGATGTTTTTGGTGGCTACAGAGGCTTGCGGCGGCGGAACTCCCGATCTATCTTTTTTCTGATGGTTTTAGGGTACGTAGGCATATATAGGCGAAAGTATTCGGTCGGGACGTGCTCAAGGGGCCCACGAGATAAAGGGCCGCGCCCTGTAGGGGCGGCGCGCCCCTATCTCCTTGGCTCCTCGAGGATCTTATGACTTGATCTCCAAGCCTCCAGGATGATAATCTTCCAAAAAAACACGTTGCCGAAGGTTTCATTCCATTTGGACTCCGTTTGATATTCCTTTTCTTGAAATCTTGAAACAGTAATAAAACAAAGAATATGGGTTGGGCCTCCAGTTAATAGGTTAGTCTCAAAAGTAATATAAAAGTGTACAATTAAGCCCATAATCATTCAAAACACATAGTAATATAGCATGAATGCTTAATAAATTATAGATACGTTGGAGACGTATCAGCATCCCCAAGCTTAATTCCTACTCGTCCTCGAGTAGGTAAATGATAAAGAAAGATTTTATGAAGTGTGAATGCTAGAAGGTGCACAAGTTTGATCAATGATAATTTCAATCACCTTTTCTAGCATGATAATATGTCATAACAGTAGTTCATCTCATAAAACTTCTCACGATAAAGTAACAAGCAATTCACATGTCAAAGCATAGACCATAAACTTTGTTGAAAACTAGCAAACTTCATTCTCAGTCATTCAAACAATTGCAATTCATCTTATTTTCAGGAATAACAAACTCCACATACTAAACTATCATATATTCTTCTATAATTGCTAATACTCATGCAATACTATGGTTATGAAGTTTTAATCAGACACAGAGAAATATTGGGGCTTATAATGTTGCCTCCAAACGTATTCACCTTTGGGTGATGTCAACAATAATAGTTCATGCTAACTTACATCCAATTGGATATATATATCAGGATCACCCCAACACAAAGTGCTTGCCAAAGGATAAAATGAAAAAGGGAAAGGTGAAGATCACCTTGACTCTTGCATAAATTAAAAGACATAAAGTAAAAGATAGGCCCTTTGCAGAGGGAAGTAGAGGTTGTCATGCGCTTTTAGGGTTGGATACACAAAATCTTAATGCGAAAGAACGTCACTTTATATTGCCCCTAGTATATCGACCTTTATTATGCAGTCCGTCACTTTTATTGCTTCCATAACAAGTTCGTACACAGCTTATTTTCTCCGCACTAATAAGTCATGCATATTTAGAGAGCAATTTTTATTGCTTGCACCGATGACAACTTACTTGAAGGATCTTACTCAGTCCATAGGTAGGTATGGTGGACTCTCATGGAAAAACTGGGTTTAAGGATATTTGGAAGCACAAGTAGTATCTCTACTTGGTGCAAGGAATTTTGGCTAGCATGAGGGGGAAAGTCAAGCTCAACATGTTTGGATGATCCACGACAATATACTTTAACTGAGATGTCGGAAGACATAACCCATTACGTTGTCTTCCTTGTCCAATGTCAACTCTTTAGCATGTCATACTTAATGACTGCTCCCAACTATAAAAGATGTCTATAATAGTACATTTATATATGAAATCTCTCTTCCTTCAATATTCTTTCATGAAATTGTTTAAATGACCAATACAATGCTTGCTAACCTCCAATAAATTTACAACCTCTACTTCTTAGACGTGACGACATTACTCCCCAAGGGACAAGCAAATGAGGCATATATAATTTCAGATTCATGATAATCAACTCATTCAACAATTTACTCATAGGATATAAGTGAAGCACACGAGTAAATGACAAACTACTCCAAAAAGATATAAGCGAAGATCAATGAGTAGCTAAATAATTATGTAGCTATACGAAGATTCTCTCTCATTTAAGAATTTCATATCTTGATACTCTAACCAAACATAAATCAAAACAAAATAAAATGACATTGCAAGGATAGCACAACTCATGTGAAGAAGCAAAAACTTAGGCTCAACCGAAACTAACCGATAGTTGTTGAAGAAGAAAGGTGGGATGCCTGCCGGGGCATCCCCAAGCTTAGATGCTTGAGACTTCTTGAAATATTATCTTGGGGTGCCTTGGGAATCCCCAAGCTTGAACTTTTTTGTCTCCTTAATTCCTCTCATATCATGGTTTCTCTTTTATCAAAAGCTCCATCCACACCAAACTCAACAAGAACTCGTGAGATAGGTTAGTATAAACCAATGCAAAACCTTATCATTTTCTACTATAACAAATCACTAAAATTATTATTCAATATTGCACACTAAATTCCTCTGCATATTTAATACTCCTATCCTCAAATAGAATCATTAAACAAGCAAACATATACAAACAATGCAAACATAACAGCAATCTGCCAAAACAGTACAGTCTATAAAGAATGCAGGAGTATCAATACTTCCCTAACTCCAAAAATTATGAAATAAAATTCCCAATGTAGTAAATTTATCATATCTCATTATGCAAAAAGTTTCAACATTATATCATGCTCTGAATTTTTTAGGGAATTTTTGCAACAGCGGTAAACTTTCTGTTTTCAAACAGCAACATGTATACTAGCAAAATAAGCATGGCAAAGGATATCCTTGAATTTTTTATTGAAACTAAAGATGCAAAACATTATTCTAAATAACAGCAAGCAAATACTAACAAAATAAAATGACTCTCCAAGCAAAACACATATCATGTGGTGAATAAAAATATAACTCCAAGTAAAGTTACCGATGAACGAAGATGAAAGAGGCTTGCCTTCCAGGGCATCCCCAAGCCTAGGCTCTTGGTTGTCCTTGAATATTACCTTGGGGTGCCTTGGGAATCCCCAAGCTTAGGATCTTGCCACTCCTTATTCCATAGTCCATCGAATCTTTACCCAAAACTTAAAAACTCCACAACACAAAACTCAACAGAAAACTCGTAAGCTCCGTTAGTATAAGAAAATAAAACCACCACTTAGGTACTGTAATGAACTCATTCTAAATTCATATTGGTGTAATATCTACTGTATTCCAACTTATCTTTGGTTAGCCTCCGATACTACTCATAGATTCATCAAAATAAGCAAACAACACATAGAAAACAGAATCTGTCAAAAACAGAACAATCTGTAGTAATCTGTATCAAACATATACTTATGGACCTCCAAAAATCCTACCAAATTAGGAAGTCCTAATAAATTTGTGTACCAATCCAGAGCAAAAAAAATAAGACCATAAGCACGTTCCTATGAATTAACAAAACTAAATTACTGGGTGCAAAAGTTTCTGATTTTCAGCAGGATCAACACAACTATCACCGTAAGCTATCCTAAAGGTCTTACTTGGCACTTTATTGAAACAAAAGGTATAAAACATGATTACTATAGTAGAATAATCATGTGAACACACAAAAACAGTAAGTATAAATATTGGGTTGTCTCCCAACAAGCGCTTTTCTTTAATGCCTTTCTAGCTAGGCATGATGATGACAATGATGCTCACATAAAAGATAAGAATTGAAACATAATGAGAGCATCATGAAGCATATGACAAGCACATTTAAGTCTAACCCTCTGCCTATGCATAGGAATTTTTTAAGCAAACAACTTATGGGAACAACAATCAACAAGCATATGAAGGTAAAACAAGCATAGCTTCAAGATTTTCAACATATAGAGAGGAAACTTGACATTATTGCAATTCCTACAAGCATATATTCCTCCCTCATAATAATTTTCAGTAGCCTGATGAATGAATTCAACAATATAACCAGCACCTAAAGCATTCTTTTCATAATATGCAAGCATAGAAAATTTATTACTCTCCACATAAGCAAAATTCTTCTCATTCGGAATAGTGGGTGTATCATAAGAGACTTGAACACTAAAAATTGTTTCCACATTAAAAGAGTAATGTTCAGAAAAAGGGTAATCATAATCATGACAAGATTTATAAATATAATCATCACTAATTTTTATAGCATAAGTTTCATCACAATAATCATCATAAGTAGCAACTTTGTTCTCATCATAATCGATTGAAACCTCTCCCAAGATAGTGGAATCACTAAATAAAGTTGACACTCTTCCGAACCCACTTTCATATTCATCATAATAAAATTCAACATCCTCCAAAATAGTGGGATCACTACTTCCTAAAGTTGACACTCTTCCAAACCCACTTTCATCAATATAATCATCATAAGTAGGAGGCATGCTATCATCATAACAACTTTGCATATCAAAACTTGGGATGCTAAAAATATCATCTTCATTAAACATAGCATCTCCATGCTTGGGACAAACATTAATTCCAGCAAATATATTCTCAAATATTTCATCCTCATCAAACATAGCTTCCCCAAGCTTGGGCCCTTTCATATCATAAGCATAATCACTCTCATCATTAAAAATATTGATAGCACCAATAGTATAGCAATTATCATCATCACAATGAGTAGTAGGAGCAACATCATTTGGGAGGGATACCTTTCTACCATTGTCGCTCCTTCTTTTCTTTTTCTTCTTCATATTATGTGTGGGTTCAACCTTCCTCTTTGAGCTCCTTATTGATGAGATTGGTTGAATAGAAAGCTCCTCCTCATTACCTGATTCATCATGAGAAATAATAGGAGGATATTGGGAAGTCTCTTCCCTTTCATTAGTATTTTCATCATCTTCTATTTGCTTTCTTTTCTTTAGGTAATTGGCAATATAAGGATTTTCAATACAATTCTCCGCACAAAACAAATAAATCTTTTCTAGATCAATAGCAAGAAAATGCATAAGATTAAATTTTGGAATAGGCTTAGTTAAATGTTTCAACTCTTCACAACCCAAAAGCAACCTAAGTTCAATGTAATGAGAAAGGGAGATCAAATCATCACAATTTTTGGACACGATCTGATCATGAAACAATTTGCATTGGAGATGTAAATGATCTTGTTTATTGCAAAATTCACAACGGGAAAGATATCTTAAATTCTCCGCACTCTTATCTAGCCTTTCTTGCAACTTCTTAGTTTCTAAACATTTATGCCACTTGCAATATATATCTTCTCTATTTGGTGTGTTTATGCAAACATGCACTCCACAAAAGTTGACATGCTCATAAGATATATTTTCATCATGACTAGAGCAATCATCATTAGTACTAAGGATATTCAACGAGTTCATACTAACAACATTGCAATCATGCTCATCATTCAAAGATTCTATACGAAGCATTTTAGAGCATTCTTCTTCTAGCACCTGAGCACAATTTTCCTTTCCATCATACTCATGAAGTCACGAAAGATATTAAAAAGACGAAGCGTATGAGACAAACTTAACTCCATTTTTTTGTAGTTTTCTTTTATAAACTAAACTAGTGATAAAACAAGAAACCAAAAGACTCGATTGCAAGATCTAAAGATATACCTTCAAGCACTCACCTCCCCGGCAACGGCGCCAGAAAAGAGCTTGATGTCTACTACACAATCTTCTTCTTGTAGACGTTGTTGGGCCTGCAATTGCACAGGTTTGTAGGACAGTAGCAGATTTCCCTCAAGTGGATGACCTAAGGTTTATCAATCTGTAGGAGGCGTAGGATGAAGATGGTCTCTCTCAAGCAACCCTGCAACCAAATAACAAAGAGTCTCTTGTGTCCCCAACACACCCAATACAATGGCAAATTGTATAGGTGCACTAGTTCGGCGAAGAGATGGTGATACAAGGGCAATATGGATAGTAGATATAGGTTTTTGTAATCTTAAAATATAAAAATAGCAAGGTAACTAATGATAAAAGTGAACGTAAATGGTATTGCAATGATAGGTAACAAGGCCTAGGATTCATACTTTCACTACTGCAAGTTCTCTCAACAATAATAACATAGATAGATCATATAACAAGCCCTCAACATGCAACAAAGAGTCACTCCAAAGCCACTAATAGCGGAGAACAAACGGAGAGATTATGGTAGGGGTACGAAACCACCTCAAAGCTATTCTTTCGGATCGATCTATAAAAGAGTTCGTACTAGAATAACACCTTAAGACACAAATCAACCAAAACCCTAATGTCACCTAGATACTCCATTGTCACCTCAAGTATCCGTGGGCATGATTATACGATATGCACCACACAATCTCAGATTCATCCAACCAACATAAAAGTACTTCAAAGAGTGGCCCAAAGTTTCTACCGGAGAGTCAAGAACGTGTGCCAACCCCTATGCATAGGTTCATGGGTGGAATCCGCAAGTTGGTCACTAAAACATACATCAAGTGGCACGTGATATCCCATTGTCACCACAGATCAACACGGCAAGACATACATCAAGTGTTCTCAAATAAAGACTCAATCCGATAAGATAACTTCAAGAGGGAAAGTCAATTCATCACAATAGAGTAGAGGGGGAGAAACATCATAAGATCCAACTATAATAGCAAAGCTCGGGATACATCAAGATCATGCCATAGAGGGAACACGAGAGAGAACACGAGAGAGAGAGATCAAACACATAGCTACTGGTACATACCCTCAGCCCCAAGGGTGAACTACTCCCTCCTTGTCATGGAGAGCGCCGGGATGATGAAGATGGCCACCGGTGATGGATTCCCCCTCTGGCAGGGTGCCGGAACGGGCTCTCGAGAGGTTTTTGGTGGCTACAGAGGCTTGCGGCGGCGGAACTCCCGATCTATCTTTTTTTCTGATGGTTTTAGGGTACGTAGGCATATATAGGCGAAAGTAGTCGGTCGGGAGGTGCTCGAGGGGCCCACGAGACAGGGGGCCGCGCCCTGTAGGGGGGGCACGCCCCTATCTTCTGGGCTCCTCGTGGATCTTCTGACTTGATATCCAAGCCTCCAGGATGATAATCTTCCAAAAAAACACGTTGCCAAAGGTTTCATTCCGTTTGGACTCCGTTTGATATTCCTTTTCTTCGAAATACTGAAACACGTAATAAAACAGCAATATGGGCTGGGCCTCCGGTTAATAGGTTAGTCCCAAAAGTAATATAAAAGTTTATAATAAAGCCCATAATCATTCAAAACACATAGTAATATAGCATGAATGCTTCATAAATTATAGATATGTTGGAGACGTATCAAGCCTATGTTGAGCGCCGTACTCGTCGTCAAACGAAAGGACGAGGGTCATAAGTTCCCACTTCAGAAACCAGTATACTATGTATCCGCGGTCCTCACTCCATGCAAGTCTCGATACCCACACTATCAGAAGGTAGCGTATGCGGTCTTCATGGCTTCCTTAAGCTGCAACACTACTTTCAAGAGTGTTCGATTATAGTGGCATCCGAAGTACCACTCAATGATATCATAAATAATCGGGATGCCACAGGCCGCATAGCCAAATGGGCCATCGAGCTCCTACCATTTGAAAAAACGTATAAGCCACGCCGAGCTATTAAATCTCAGGTGCTGGCCGACTTTGTCACCGAATGGACGGAGGCCGAACAACCTAAAGAGTACAGTACGTACTCCAAATGGATAATGCACTTCGACGGCTCTAAAATGTCAGTCGGATTGGGGGCTGGCATCATCCTAACATCCCCTACTGGGGATACAGTCCGCTACGTACTACAAATCATGTACACGGACTCCAACAACGCGGCTGAATACGAGGCATTACTACACGACCTCCGAATGGCTGCTTCTATGGGCATACAATGCCTAGAGGTGCACGGAGATTCAAACCTTGCAATATCCCAAATAAACAGAGAATTCGATGCAAAGGATCCAAAGATGGCAGCATACCGGAACGCAGTACTAAACATGTCAGCTTGGTTTGAAGGGCTCGAGTTTCACCATGTGCCACGGGAGAGTAATCAGGCAGCAGACATCCTTGTTCGAATGGGTGCTAAATGCGACCCCGTCCCACCGAACAACTTCGTGGAGAGGCTCTTCAAGCCATCCGTGGTATGGCAGGACGAGAGTGGAAATACTAGTCCGGCACCTATCATACCCCTAGAAGCCGAACACAATTCCGATATCATCGGGGGCTCTGGCATCGAAGTGACACCTTCCGCGCATGTTATCATGGCCATCACTGCACCTTGGACCGAACCCTTCCTAGCTTACCTTAATAGGCAGGAGCTCCCTAATGACCAGAACAAGGCCCGTCGCATAGTTCGACACTCTAAAGCCTACAAAGTTCACGAGGGCGAACTCTACAAAAAAAGCACTACTGGAGTTCTTCAGAGGTGTATCCCTGAAGAGGAGGGACGACAACTCTTGGCCGAAATACATGCTGGTATCGGTGGCCATCACGCCGCAGCTCAGACCCTCGTAAGCAAGGCCTTCCGTACAGGTTTCTTTTGGCCAACAGCCCGAGCAGACGCACAGGCCCTGGTACAACGCTATGTAGGATGTTAGCTTTTTGCCAATCAGAGTCACATGTCTCCCACAGTCCTAAGAACAATCCCCATTACTAGGCCTTTTGCGGTCTGGGGGCTAGATATGGTCGGATCCCTTAAAGGGTGCAGCCATAAGATGAAATATTTGTTGGTTATGGTGGATAAATTTACTAAGTGGATAGAGGCCAAACCAGTAAAAACGCTGAAGCTGGGCCGGGGATCGACTTTATATCCGGTGTTGTACACCGTTATGGTGTCCCACACAGCATCATTACTGACAATGGTTCTAACTTTACAGCCGAAGAGGTAAAAAAATTGGTGTGCTAAATTTGCCATTAAGATCAATTACGCCTCGGTCTACCACCCCCAAACAAACGGTCAAGTCGAACGGGCTAATGGCCTGATAATGAGTGGCATTAAGCCCAGACTAGTGCGATCCCTATGAGAGTCGGATAAGCACTGGGTCAAGGAACTCGGTTCCGTACTCTGGAGTCTACAAACTACACCTAATCGCACGACCGAATACACACCCTTCTTCATGGTATACGGTGTGGAGGCTATCTTGCCCTGTGACATCATTCAGGACTCACCTTGAGTGCGCATGTACGAGGAGAAAGAAACCTTGCTCGATCGACAGGACGACCTGGACGGCCTTGAAGAGGAGCATGATGTGGCACATGCCCGTTCCGCATTTTATCAACAACAGGCTCGGAGATACCAAAGCAGAGAAGTGCGTGCCAAGACTTACAATGTCGGTGAACTCGTCTTACGCCTCCTAGAGAAAAAGAAGGACAAGCTCAAACCAAAATGGGAGGGCCCCTTCATTATAGATAAAGTTCTCACAGGAGGGGCCTATCGCCTTCGTAATGCATTGGATAATCGCCTCGAGCCGAACCCATGGAACGTTGCTCGCCTCTAAAGATTCTACGCATAAATGCGGCCACATCCCTTTCATTCCCTTTTTCCCTCTTCGTTTTCCTCCCCCCCTAGTTTTTTTTATTTTTTACACTTTTGCCAGACTATATTCGGATATGCCGAACTCTTAAGGGGCGCACATCCTTAAATGTATGCTCCCTATTATGACTGGGGGCTTCTTTAACGAAGCTTATTATTGAAAAATTGCAGACTTACATTGGCTATGTTGGTTTGATTTACATAATCCTTTGCCATTATATGTACCTCTATGATTTAAGTTTTTGCCAAGCTGGGTTGCCTCGCTCCTGTGTTTATACCCTATGTTCCCGATTGTTCGGCTAGGGTGTAAAGGGAGCACCTCTGCAATTGTTACAACCGGGTAATCCGGACCTGTACCTCAGACGGGTGAAGCCGAAAGCTAGCGTTCTTAAGGGAATAAGTGGTCGTCAACCAACGACAGGCTACCTATGCTTCTACAAATCATTCCAAGACACGGGACAGGCTCCCCGTAATTCGGATCCAAGCCTAGGCACGCATAATTCATCTTGCCGACCCAAGGAAAGGAACCCCTAATGGAACTATTTTTCTTGGAAGATGCTTCTTACAATAAAAAGTAATATAACACACCTCCCCAAACAGAATTTTGTCAGCAAAATGACCGGATTGCCTGGTTTCCGGACATAATGAATGTCTCTTACATTCCAATATAGTATCCGGAAACACTCCACCTTTACAGTTCAAAGGTCGAAGCCGAAGGCCTGTGATGACAAAATTTTGACATGTTCAGTTGATAACAGGGATCGATAATGACAGTACGTTGATACAATACATCAAATTCCTATTCTTCCTCTATGCCACCCATAAGACTATCTAATTTACAATCTTGCTATGAATACTTCGTAGCTACTATTACTTGGTCATACACCAAGCTCAGTGGAATCTCTTTCCCATCTGGTCCCTATGGTCCCACTCGGGCCATATGATTCGGATCTAGCTTGGTGAAGCGTGTTTTCACCATCGTCCAGGCTTCTCGTGTGCCTTCACGACAGGCGGACATCTTCCATAGCTCAAAGCGGCACCGGGCACCTTTGAACAGGTTTGCTAAACCCTCCATACTTTCTGGAGGGGTGTCAGATGGGCATAAAGCCTTGACCATGCTCCTCATAGCCTTCCGAGCTCGCTCATGCACCACAGTCAGCTCTTTCAGCACGTCGCCTAGGAATCCGGATACTTCTTATCCCGGCCGACCAGTTAATAGACCTGCAGCCAGAGATTTATGAAATTCCGAATTGTGGATTGCACACGTGTTTATACGATGGTTTTAAACAAAGACATACTGAACATGCCACTCTTCAACTTTTCATTCTCTTTTTGAGCAGCCAATAGCTGAGCCCTTAAGCTCTCTATCTCTTCGGACTGTTCGTCTTTTCCATATTTGTGTTTTTTCTTCTTGGACGCCTTTTTCATATCTGCCAATTCGGCAGTAACGGCATTCAGCTGTGTTTGGTTTGATTCCAGCTCCTGTGATAGTACATCATTCTTCTCTTTGAGAACCTGCAAGTTATATTGATCCTTAAATCGGTTGGCTTCACCGCTTCAAGTCTCGGGGGCTACTGGCTAATGTCTATCAAATGTGCATAAAACTCTTACCTGCATATCCTTTGAGAACAGCTGAGTAACTCCGGTGAGTCCGTCTCGAGCAGCCCAGATATATGCGTTCGCTGAACTGAGTGCAGCAAACTCCTGCTCGGAGAAGACTGAAGCACGTATGGCCTCTTTCAGATGACGGTGGTTCATTATGCTCTCCACCTCGGAATTTGTGACAAATACATCATTCGAATCCTCATGAACGGGCGGGATGGGTGCAGCGTCAGCCCTCGTCCTAGCTGACGAGTCCGATGCCGGATTAGCTGACATTCGACTGGCAGGATGTTTGTCCACCGTCTACCGCGTACCCCTCCTTAATCAAAGGAAAAAGGGAGCATTAATAATCCGGACCCATGCCTACGAACGAGTTAAAACAAGACATACCACTCTGAAGGTTGTGGAGACTCCACGGTGCCCCCGATTTTCCTTCGCTTTGAACGGTTAGCCTGCGTAGGGACCACCCTCAAGGGGGCGCGACCCGCTGAGCGCCAATCCTATAAAGTATAGTTTAGTACAATGGATAAGGGTGCAAGTAGGGACTTCGGTAAGACGACTCTCCAAAAACTTACAATGGAGTAGGGGTAGGGGCGGGGGTAGTCGGCTATAATAGCCACCTCCAAGCCGTCGAGGCTCGCTTGATAAAATACTCCATCACCAAACTCTATGTATATCTCCGGATCCTTGCGGAAGCCGAGGTCTTTCTCGTGGTTGTGATCTTCTGGCTGTGGAGCAGGATAGTGAATGTCCTCGGTCATCTTCCTCCATGACTAATTATGATAATAAAAGACAAATTGGTTAGCTTCCCAGGATGGCAGTAAAGCCGTACTAATAAATCAAGGTCTTACCTATTCAATGGGGTAGTACATGGAATAGCCTTCTCGGCAGTTCAAGCGGAGGAAGTTGTCCTTTTCGCCCTTGTACAGATCAGCCAAGATCTCGGCTAGTTCGGCCGGGGTATCTGGACCCTTGCGTCTGTCTCGAGACGCGTTGTCTTCCCCGTTGTAGCACCATAAAGGAGTTACTCTGGACTGAAGGGGCTGGACGCATCTTCTTATCGCAATGGCCATGACCTCGATTATCGAAAGCTTGGCATGAGCTAATAGTCTGACCTTGCCGACCAATCTTTGTATTTATGCATTGTCCTTCGCCTTGGGACTTCGGGGACGCAAGTTAAGCCGCTTATTTAAGGGAGCACTGGAAAACTCAGGAAGGCCGCGCCGGACTGGATCCGGCAATGGGACGTCTGATACGTCTCCAACGAATCTATAATTTTTGATTGTTCCATGCTGTTTTATTATCAATCTTGGATGTTTTATAATCATATTTTAGTCATCTTATATCATTTTTGGTACTAACCTATTGAGATAGTGCCAAGTGCCAGTTGCTGTTTTTTCGCATGTTTTTTACATTGCAGGAAATCAATATCAGACGGAGTCCAAATGCAACGAAACTTCACGGAGATTTTTTATGGACCAGAAGAAAGATATTGGGCCCTGGTTGCACCTGGGGGGAGTTCCGAGGAGGGTACAACCTACCAGGGCGCGCCAGGAGGCCTAGGTGTGCCCTGGTGGGTTGTGCCCACCTCAGATGCCCCCCGGACCGCCTCTTTGCTCTATAAATACCCGAAAAATCCCAAAACCCTAGGGGAGTCGACGAAATATTCATGCAGCCGCCGCAGATTCTAGAACCACCAGATCCAATCTAGACACCATCTCGGATGGGGTTCACCACCTCCATTGATGCCTCTCTGATGATGCGTGA
The DNA here is from genome assembly GCA_021437245.1 of Aegilops speltoides. NCBI lineage: Eukaryota > Viridiplantae > Streptophyta > Magnoliopsida > Poales > Poaceae > Aegilops > Aegilops speltoides. The sequence continues at coordinate 108,364,053 of CM038141.1, read as the reverse complement.
GTAGTTCTTTGTAGACCTTTGGGTCTGTATTTAGTAGCGAGATGGCTTCCTCTCTCTCTTTTGATTCTCAATACAATGGTCTCTTGGAGATCCATATGATGTAACTCTTTTTGCGGTGTGTTTTTTGGGATCTGATGAACTTTGAGTTTATGATCAGTTATATCTTTTTATACCCATGAAAGTTATTTGAGTTTCTTTGATCTATTATATGCATGATCTCTTATAGCCTCATATTTCTTCTCTGATATTTGGGTTTTGTTTGGCCAACTTGATCTATTTGTCTTGCAATGGGAAGAGGTGCCCGATAGTGGGTTCGATCTTACGGTGCTTGATCCCAGTGACAGAAAGGGAAACAACATGTATGTATCATTGCTACTAAGGATAAAACGATGGGATCTATCTCGACATAGATAGATCTTGTCTACATCATGTCATCGTTCTTATTGCACTACTCCGTTTTTCCATGAACTTAATATACTAGATGCATGCTGGATAGCGGTCGATGTGTGGAGTAATAGTAGTAGATGCAGGCAGGAGTCGGTCTACTAATCTTGGATGTGATGCCTATGTAATGACCATTGCCTGGATATCATCATGATTATTTGAAGTTCTATCAATTGCCCAACAGTAAATTTTTTACCCACCATTTGCTATTTTTCTCGAGAGAAGCCACTAGTGAAACCTACGGCCCCCGGGTCTTCTTTCTCATATATTTGCCTTTGGGATCTATTTTTCTCTTGCATTTATTTTCAGATCTATTAAACCAAAAATACAAAAAATACCTTGCTGCGTTTTATTTCTATTTATTTTATTTGGCGTTTGATCTATCAATCTACTACAATTTATCTCACGTCCGCTTGCCTATCTTGAGGCGCCGTACCCCGGAAGGGATTGACAACCCCTTTAACACGTCGGGTTGCGAGGTGTTGTTATTTGTGTGCAGGTGCTATTTACATTGTGTTGCTTGGTTCTCCTACTAGTTCGATAACCTTGGTTTCATCACTGAGGGAAATACCTACCATCGCCATTGGGGATATAGCTATTGAGTATAAACCGCCCAGGAGGGGCCGGTTTACCCTCAACCGTATTGAAGCCCATGAAGACTCAGAAAATGGCGTTTTACTATGAAGCTTAGAGGCCCAGAGCCCAGTGGCGGATTAGGGCCCATAATAGCAAACCGCCATTGTTATGTAAACTTGTGTTGTAAGTTAGGAAAGGAGAGACCGAGCCGGACCCTTGTACGAGTTGGCCTCGGGACTCTGTAGACCGGCCGGGCGTCAACCTGTGTATATAAAGGGATCACCCGGCGGCGGTTTAGGGACAACAGATAACAACTCGAGACTCAGGCAAGCGTATTTGCTTCTTGGTCATCGAAACCCAATCAATCCCATCAAAACTAGACGTAGGCTTTTACCTTCATCGAAGGGGCCGAACTAGTATAAAACTCTCGTGTCCCTTGTCCGGTTTAACCCCTTCAAGCTAACCTGTTGCGATGGCTCCACGACTAAGTTCTTTCATGAGGACATCTGACGTGTTAATTCCACGACAGTTGGTAATGAATAGCGGATCAGCAGACGCGGCAGGAGTCTCGGAGCGCCGACCGGCTCAAGTCCTCTCCGGTTTGATGGATGCCTGGGCGGCTTTGTTAACCACGGCAGTCACCTCGGAGACGCGGGATCAGCACAATGCGGATGTTGCGAAGCTGAAGGACCAGATAACACAGGCTAAGGAGGACCTAGCAACTGAGGATGCTAGGATGGCTGAAGAACGGGCCGCGTTGGATGCCCAGTCACAGCAGATACACGCGCAGAATTATCGACTCATGCTGGATCGAACTGCGTCAGAGGATGTGATGCGAAGGAAGTACCGGTCTCGTCTGCCGCCGGTCTACGAAGGATTGAATCTCTTTTAAACACCAGGAACTGGGCCGAGTAATCCGGCAGCTGCGAACCGGACTGATGCACCTAGGACAGCTCCGGATCAACTACGGATAACAGAACCACCACGGCAAACAGATAAGCCGCCGCAATACATGTCTACACCGCCGGGTCACTTCTCGAGTCCTCTGGACAACATGATTGTCCAGCATCACGCCTGGCAGCCATTCCGATGGAGGGCGATTCAATAGCAGCAATTGAAACACGGCGGGCTAGGGACCTTCTTCAAACCGCCGTGGTACAGCAGCAGGCTTATTCTTATAGCCGGGATAGAATTCATTCAACCCCTCGTCCGAGCCCAAGCTATAGTAGGCGCATGGATGAACCGGAAGTGTCTAGCAGCGCGCGACATCATAATGCTCAAGATGTGGTGGATCATGGTAGGGCATGAAGGGAGGCTGCTTTGGGTCGTCATCATCCCGCCCCAGTTCAGCCAGTAGCGTCAGTCGACCGAGGCACCGGGCTTGCCTTCTGTTCCTGGGGAGTGCCGTGTCTTATTCCGGCTCTCCGTAATGTGCGTCTGCCCAAAGATTTCAAGGGTCCATGTAAAGTGCCTAATTACACGGCGGATCAGCCACATGAGGCGTGGGTCGAGAGTTATGAGATGGCAATGGAGATGCTGGACGTAGATGAAGCGGCTTGTGCAAAGTACTTCACGATGATGTTGGAAGGAACGGCCCGTACTTGGTTGAAAAATCTACCAGCTAACTCCATCGAGTCATGGGATCAGTTGAAAGCCCGGTTTATAGCCAATTTCAAAGACACGTGCAAACAGCCCATGTCCATTGTGGATCTCGATGCTTGTGTTCAAGGGGAGAACGAGTCAACAACTCATTGGGTACGCCGGGTTTCAGAGGTTTTGCACTCGTCTGACCGGATTAACGCTGGTCAAGCAATCATAACACTGGAGCGTAATTGCTGGTTTAAGTCACTAAAGATGAAGTTGGGACGGCTCAAGCGCCACTGCAACAACATGGGAACCCTCATGGCAGCCTTGGTCAAGTATGCCAATTCTGATAATACCAAGGATCCCGATTCTGATGATGAGAAACCAGAGAAGGGAAAGAACGGCGGTGCAAAGGGACAACAACACAACCAAGGAAGCCATGGGAATAATGGTAAGCGTAAAGCGGATTCAGATTTTGTGGCTAACGCTAGTGTGCAGCGTCGAAAGGGTAAACCTCCCCAGCACGGCAACGGAATGAATCTGGAGCGTTTGTTGAATCAGCCCTGTCCAAAGCATGGGACCAAGGAGGCTCCTGCAACGCATCTCTGGAAGGATTGTAACATTATGAAGGAGTTCAAAAACTCTGATCTTTTTTGGTATGATCAGGGTCCATCAGGTTGTTCAGGTCCAGGTTTTCATGGTGGCGGCGTCTCAAACTCTGGATTTCAGAATAATCAGGGCAACCAGAACAACCAAGGTGGTAATAACCAGCAGAGTAATCAAGGAAATCAGCAGCAGTCGGGTTACCAGAGTCACCCAAAATAGTTGAATGGTGGCCAGTATCATGTGTTCACCACTAGTTTGTGCAAGCGTGATCAGAAGCTTCACAAGAGGGTAGTCAATGCTGTTGAACCGGCAGTACCACGTTATCTGCGGTGGTCCGAACAACCTATTGTGTGGAGTAGGGAGGATCATCCGCCCCGGGTTGACAATCCGGGTCAACTGGCTTTGGTGGTGGCGCCTCAGGTGGGAGGTTATAAGTTCACCAAGGCACTCATGGATGGGGGAAGCAGTATCAATATTCTGTATTATGAGACCTTCCGCCGCATGGGGTTGACAGACAAGAGTCTTAAACCGTCCAACACTGTTTTTCATGGTGTGGTACCAGGTAAATCGGCATATCCTGTAGCTAAGATCGCTTTGGAAGTTATGTTTGGTGATGAACATGACTCCCGGTCTGAGACATTGACCTTTGAAGTGGTGAGAATCCAGAGCCCGTACCACGCACTGTTTGGGCGACCAGCTTATGCAAAATACATGGCGAGGCCTTGTTATATTTACTTGCAGCTCAAGATGCCGGGTCATAAAGGGACTATTACGGTTCACGGAAATCGTAAAATTGCTTTGGATTGCGAGGAAGGTGATGCGGCCTATGCTGAGTCGGTTTGTGCTACAGAGGAGCTCAAGTTCTATAAGGAAAATGTTGATCTGGCAGATATGACCCCTCTGAAGAAGCCCACCACTGAGCATGACCCAACCCTGCATTTCAAACCGGCTGACGAGACTAAGCTTGTTGACTTCGTGCCTGGTGATTCGTCCAAGCAGTTCAGCATTAGCACAAATCTGGATCCGAAATAGGAAAGTGCGCTCATCGAGTTCATCCGTGAGAACCAGGACATTTTTGCATGGAAGCCTTCTGACATGCCAGGTGTAGCGAGGGAACTCATTGAGCACACTCTTAATATTGATCCCAAGTTTAAACCGGTCAAGCAATTTCTTCGTCGCTTTAATGAGGACAGACACAAGGCAATTGGTGAAGAGGTAGCCCGGCTGTTGGCTGCTAGGTTTATCGTTGAAGTGTTTGGCTGGCCAATCCGGTGCTTGCTCTTAAGAAAAACGGTACTTGGCGTATGTGTGTGGACTACACAGATTTGAATAAAGCTTGCCCGGCCGATCCCTTTGCTCTCCCACGTATTGATTAGATCATTGATGTAACGGCAGGTTGTGAGCACCTGAATTTTTTGGATGCTTATTCAAGTTATCATCAGATCAAGATGGCAGATAAGGACCAGGAGAAGACAACCTTCATCACTCCCTTTGGAGCCTTCTGCTATGTTTCTATGCCATTTGGGCTCAAGAGTGCCCAAGCAACTTATCAGCGTTGTGTGCAGAATTGTCTTCACACACAGATTGGGCGTAATGTTCATGCCTATGTAGATGACATTGTGGTAAAATCCAGGAAGAGGGAAACACTGATAGATGACCTCAAGGAGACGTTTGACAATCTTCGGGTTTACAAAATGATGCTTAATCCGGATAAATGTGTTTTTGGTGTTCCGGCAGGCAAGCTCTTAGGTTTTCTTGTATCCAACAGGGGCATTGAGGCTAATCCGGAAAAAAATCAAAGCAATCACATCACTGGCTAAACCGAAGTGTATCAATGATGTTCAGCATCTGGCGGGTCAGATTGCAGCCCTTAGCCGGTTTATCAGCCATTTGGGAGAGAAGGCAATTCCTTTGTATTAGATGTTGAAAAAGAGAGACGACTTAAATGAGTGATGCAGCCAATGCGGCTTTTGAGGAGTTAAAGCGGCAGTTGGTTGAACCGCCGGTTCTTGCAGCTCCGGTTGATAATGAGCCTTTGCTATTATACGTGGCTGCCAATGCCCGAGCGGTCAGTGTGGCAATTGTGGTTGAGCATAAGGAAGCTGGGAAGGAGTATCCGGTTGAATGACCTGTATACTACATCAGTGAAGTCCTGATCGAATCAAAACAATGCTATCCACATTGGCATAAGTTGGTGTATGGGTTTTTTACGGCAAGTCGAAAACTCAAGCAATACTTTCAAGGCCATCCCATCACAGTGTTTAGTTCTGCTCCTCTGGGTGATATAATTCAAAACAGGGAAGCGACTGGCCGGGTTGCAAAGTGGGCAATTGAGCTTGGTCCACACGGTTTGAAGTACGTGCCTCGAACAGCCATCAAATCTCAGGCCCTTGTGGACTTTATCAATGATTGGACCGAGTTGCAAGCACCAGAAGACAAACCGGATAATACATACTGGACTATTCATTTTGATGGATCCAGGTAGTCTGAGGGCTTGGGGGCTGGAGTTGTCCTTACTTCCCCCCGAGGTGATAAAATTTGCCATGTTCTCCGTTTGATGTTTCCCTGCACTAACAATGCAGCTGAGTACGAAGCATTACTCCATGGTGTCCATGTGGCTAAAGAGATGAACTTAAGTCGAGTTCATTGTTTTGGAGATTCTGATTTGGTGGCTCAGCAAATTTCTGGCACTTGGGATTCTAAGGATCCACTCATGGCGGCTTACAGACGTGAGGTGGATATTGTGGCGGGTCACTTCAAAGGATATCATGTTGAGCATATTGATCGGCGCAAAAACGAAGCAGCAGATGCTTTGAGCTGGCTCGGATCTCAGCGTAAACCGGTACCTCCTAATACCTTTTTAGATATCTTGCATAACCCGTCTGTTAAGTTGCCTACAGAAGATGATTTGACTGTTCCTGATCCGGAGGCTCAATTGGTGGCCACTTTACATGTTGTCCCAGATTGGACGGTCCATATCTGGCGTATATGAACCGGGGCGAGTTACCAAATGATGAAATCCTGGCTCGACAGATAGTCCGGTGATCCGAATCCCTGGTTATTCACAATGGCGAGTTACACCGCTGTAGCGTTTCAGGCGTATTTCAACATTGTGTTTCTCCGGAAGAAGGCCAAGAGATCCTACAAGAAATTCATGAAGGTGATTGTGGTCATCATGCCGGTTCAATGTCACTGGTTGCCAAAGCTTTTCGACGTGGGTTCTACTGGCTGATAGCTCATGCTGATGCGGAGGATCTAGTAAAGCGATGTGATGCTTGTCAAAAGTTTTCACGCAGAGCTCATGTTCCGGCTCAAGAACTACGGATGATTCCTATCACTTGGCCTTTTGCTACTTGGGGGCTTGATATGGTGGGACCCTTTAAGCGTTCCCAGGATAAGAAGACCTACCTGTTGGTGGCAGTTGATAAATTCACCATGTGGGTTGAAGCGGAGCCTGTCAGCAAGTGTGATGCAGCTAGGGCGGTTCAATTTCTCAAAAAGATTGTCTTCTGCTTTGGCTTTCCACACAGTATCATCACGGATAATGGTACAAACCTTTCCAAAGGTGAGATGGAGGATTTCTGTCAGAGAGAGCACATCCAGCTTGACTTAGCATCTGTGGTGCACCCTCAATCCAAGGGTCAAGCGGAGCGAGCCAATCAAGAAATTTTGAAGGGTCTTAAACCCCGGCTCATGATTCCCTTAAAGCGGACGCCGGGTTGTTGGGTGGAAGAATTACCTTCTGTCTTATGGAGCATCAACACCACCCCCAATCGTTCAACAGGATACACACCTTTCTTCATGGTGTACAGGACAGAGGCGGTCCTCCCAAGTGATATTCGTCATGACTCGCCCCGGGTTGCTAATTATGTTGAAGCGGACAACGAGCAAGCACGCCAAGAGGCGCTGGATCTGTTAGATGAAAAACGGGACATGGCTCTGACTCGATCAGCAGTTTATCAACAAGACCTGCGGCGTTATCACAGCCGCCGGGTTAGGACAAGAACCTTTCAAGAAGGCGACTTGGTGCTCCGGCTCATCCAGGATCAGACCGACATGCACAAGTTATCCCCACCTTGGGAAGGACCCTTTGTGGTCAGCAAAAATCTGCACAATGGATCATACTACCTCATTGACGTTCGAGACAACTCACGCAACCCTGAGGAGGAGACCCGGCGGCCGTGGAACATAGCTCTCCAACGGCCTTATTACACTTGAGCCATAGGCTTTTCTTATGTATATATTTCGACAATGTATATATTATGATCAATAAAGTAAACTAGAATCCTTGCTAAAAGCAGGGCCTCTACTATTTTTTCTCAAATATCCTTTGAGTTACATGGGGGCTTCAGCTGACAAAGCGGAGTACTACCTGTTAAACCGGCTATCATGCCACAATACAGCTTGGGAGCTTCACACCCAAGGGGCCAAAGAGAGTCTGGATGCTATGCACAGCTCAAACATAGGCACCCAATGAGCACAACTCATCATGTTACTTGGGGGCTCCTTGTGTCAAATACCAAGGAGTTTGAAAGGACCCTTGTAGCTGGGTATCGACCCACGGCTTGGAAGCATGGTATATTTACCTAAAACCCCGGGTTAACCTGCCTTCATCAAGTAAGACACTCCTATCCAGGTAATCCTGGCATGACCCTCCGAACGTTTGACTGTTACTCTAATTGAGACCCTGAACTTGTCAAAGTTAAAACAACGATTGGTTAGTTGGAGGTCCATCTTAAAAGGCTTTGCTAAATGGTTCAACTCAGCGGCCTGGCAGCCCATGAAAAGCCTCGAATTTGGGCCTAGCAGCTGTAACACCCCGGATACAACTTTCCATATTCGTAACTCCAACTCTTGCCTTTTCCGGAGATGCAATATGATTTTACCTTCGTGGTTGGGTTTTGTCTTTTGTTTTGCATGTTGTTCATGTCTTGCATCTCATCTCATAGCATCATGCGCATTGCATCTGCATGTTTTCATAAAACGTGCATCCGTTGTTAGTTGCCGCTTCTTCCTCGTCTCTGTTGACCTTTCTCAGACCCACCATTCTGTTTTGCCCGACCGTTTGACCCCCTTTGCACAATACTCAAGCCCCTCGCGCGCGTCCGAAAACTGTCCCGAACCCGACCCGGGCAGTCGTCACCGATGGATCCGGATCATCTCCAAACATCTATAGAACATCTCCGTTTTCTTAATTGGACGTCCTAACCTGTTTTTCCTCAGCCGTCCGATTTCGATCCGAGGGTCTTTCTAGCCCCTTCCTAAAATTCTTTTACTATACAAGCAGACCAACCCTAGATCGTAGGAACCTTGTCCCATCGATCCCATCGCGCCGCCGCCACTCCTCCAGTCCCCTCTTCCTCGGGATACCCTCCCGATCCAAAAATCCACCGGCTCTCCCTCGATTTCCCTAGCGAGCCAACCACCACAGCACAGCCTCTCCGACTCGAGGGCCTCCGCGCCGTCTTCGTCAAGCGCCAGGAGCTCGAGCCCCTTCTCCCGCACCCCGGCTCCACCTCCGTCGCGTTGCTCCGGAAAGGAGCCGACCGGAGCATCTCGTCACCAACCCTCGCAGGCATCCCCCGGCCCCTTGCCGAAGTTGAGTGCCGCGACAGCCCTGCTTCCTTTCCCCTCCTGCTTCTGTTTTCTCTCTCTCTCACGCTGCTCTCTCTCTCTCTCTCTCTCTCTGTTGTCTTTGCAGCGCCGCCATGGATGGCCTCCCGTAGCTCCCGCTCATTGCACCGCCGTGGTACCCAGCCAATCCGCGCCGAAGAGCCTCGGGCCCATCTAGCCCCTTCGTCCCGCGACGTTGGGCACCTCGTCGCCGCGCCCAGCCTCAGCTGCCGCCTCGCACGCCACCAACTCCGTCCCGAGCACCCGCAGAAGCTCCTCCGCCATGGAGTTCGTCAGCCACGTCCGCCACTTCTGCACCCGGAGACGCTCGCCCGCGTTGACCTCTCCCCTCGCCAAGCCGCCGGTGAGCTCCTCCGCCGCGCGCACCCCCAACTCCTCTCCTTCTCTGTCTCTCTCTGATTTATCCTGTGTCTCTTCTTCAGACAACAGTTCCGCCATGGCCTTGTAGTTCCCGCCGCGGCCCTGCTCTGTTCGTCGCTGTCTCCGTCGGATCCGACGAGTCCCTGCGCCCCGGCCTCGTCCCTGCCTCCAGGTCGCCGCTCCGCCGCCGGAGAACAAGCTGCCGCCGCGCCTAGCCCCTGCCTCGACCTGCTGCTGTTCCATCTTCAGAAACGAACGAGTCGCTCGCCCCTTTGACTGCAGCGCCCCGAACCGGTCTCCCCTCCTCGCCGTTGACCGCGCCAAGTCCCACGACCGCACGCGCCTGGGCCGGCCTCGGCTCAGTCCAGCTGGCTCTGCCCGCTGCTTCCTCCTCCACCGACTGGGCCAGAGCCCATGGTGAGGCCACCCCCAGCCCTCTTCTGTATGCTGTTGGCCCAGCAGATTTGGCCCATGCATGTTTTTTTCCAGATCTGCGAATTTAGGATTTTCCAGGAGATTACCTGTTTTACAGAAAAGTCCCCCATGTTCATGCATTTAATATCTCACTAACCGTGCATCGGATTAAAATGATTTAAACATGTAAAAATGCTTAGTTTTTCATCTAGTTTCATAATCTGCTGTTGTCATCCATGTTTAAGATGTTTAAATTGCTGTTTGCATTAATTTGCGTAAATGCCATGTTAAAATGATTTATTTCATAACTAAATAACCGTAGCTCGGTTTTAAATGTTCTTTATATGTAAATGGGGTGGAAAAATGCCTAGTTTAACATGGTGCACTTTATTTTCCTGTTTAACAACAATAAAATATGTTTTAGGGCAGAACAGTACCAAATCTAAAATATGGTCACGAGGATTTTTCCGGATTTGTTGTTTGTTCTTCCGGTCTCATTTAAACTTGCCTAGATAGGTAGTTTCATTATGCTTCACCCCCTTGCCATGTTTAACAACATTTAATATTGATGAGTAGCATAACCGAGAGAGAACTAAATAATTGATGTGGTGTTTTGTCAATATGCAACTCGTTGCATATTGAGCTCCACTTAACTTGTAGTATTGTTTGTTGCACCTTGCCATGCCATGCCTCATTAAACCGGTCATGCATCATACTTGTTTGTGCATCATGACATGTTTATGATTGTGTGTTTACCATGTTGATTGCTTCTTTCTGGTTTGCTTCTCTCGTTAGCTTCGGTTTCGTTCCGGAGTTGTGAGGATTCGTTCGACTACTTCCGTCCGTCTTCTTCATGGACTCGTTCTTCTTCCTAGCGGGATTTCAGGCAAGATGACCGCTACCCTGGATCTCACTACTATCATTGCTATGCCAGTTGCTTCGTTCTATCTCTACGCTGTGTTACCTATCATTTGCTCTTCAAGCCTCCCAAATTGCCATGAACCTCTAACCTTTGACACCCTTCCAAGCAAACCGTTGTTTGGCTATGTTACCGCTTTGCTCAGCCCCTCTTATAGCGTTGCTAGTTGTAGGTGAAGTTGAAGATTGCTCCATGGTGGACAGGATTATGTTGGGATATCACAATATCTCGTATATTATTAATGCATCTATATATTTGGTAAAGGGTGGAAGGCTCGGCCTTGTGCCTGGTGTTTTGTTCCACTCTTGCCGCCCTAGTTTCCGTCATACCGGTGTTATGTTCCCGGATTTTGCGTTCCTAACGCGGTCGGGTGATTTATGGGACCCCCTTGACAGTTCGCTTTGAATAAGACTCCTCCAGCGAGGCCCAACTTTGGTTTTACCATTTGCCTCACCTATTACCTTTTTCCCTTGGGAGTTGCGCATCCCAAGGGTCATCTTTATTTTAGCCCCCCGGGCCAATGCTTGTCTAAGTGTTGGTCCAAACTAGAGCCACTTGCAGCGCCACCTCGGGGAAACTTGAGGGCTGGTTCTAGTTGTACGTAGTGCTCATCCGGTCGTGGCCTGAGACGAGATACGCGCGGCTACTATCGGGATGTCGGCGCATCGGGTGGTCTTGCTGGTTTTGTTTTACCATTGTCGAATTGTCTTGTAAACCGGGATTCCGAGACTGATCGGGTCTTCCTGGGAGAAGGAATATCCTTCGTTGATCGTGAGAGCTTATCATGGGCTAAGTTGGGACACCCCTGCAGGGTATTATCTTTTGAAAGCCGTGCCCACGGTTATGTGGCAGATGGGAATTTGTTAATGTCCGGTTGTAGATAACTTGACACTTGACATAATTAAAAACGCATCAATCGCGTGTGTAGCCGTGATGGTCTCTTCTCGGCGGAGTCCGGGAAGTGAACACGGTTTTTGTGTTATGATTGACGTAAGTAGGTGTTCAGGATCACCTCTTGATCATTGCTAGCTTCACGACCATTCCTTTGTTTCTCTTCTCGCTCTCATTTGCGTATGTTAGCCACCATATATGCTTAGTCGCTGCTGCAACCTCACCACTTTACCACTTCCTTTCCCATTGAGCTTTGCTAGTCTTGATACCCATGGTAATGGGATTGCTGAGTCCTCGTGGCTCACAGATTACTACAACAACAGTTGCAGGTACAGGTTATGCGATGATCATGAAGCGAGAGCGATGTTGCTTGTTTTGGAGTTTCTTCTTACGCTTCTTCGATCGGGGATAGGTTCGGTCGGCAGCTGGGCTAGCAGGTGGATATTGTTTGAGTTTACATTTATGATTCATCCGTAGTCGGATGTTGTTCTTGTATGCTGTATTGTTGTATTCATGTGACATTGTATGTATCGGATGTATCCCCACTATTATGTAATGTTGATGTAATGATATCCACCTTGCAAAAGCGTCTTCAAGATGCGCTTCTATCCTTGGTGGGACCTTCAAGTTCCTTTAGGATAGGGTCGCATCTTGGGCGTGACAGCAGCCCTTGAAAAGCCTCGACTACACGGTTTTATTTGCGTTCGTCACTTTTCTTTTTGATCAATTTTATGTTAAACCGGTTTCTTTGACCTGGTATGACTTGTCAGTCATCCTACTAGCCCCGTGTTGATTAAACCGGCTTGGTTTTCAACTACACATTGACAGACCTTATTATCAAACCAGCGTTCGTTAACCCGGCCTGGCTTTGACTACTTGTCGCCAGTTTTGATCATCTGGTGTTTATCATCACCCGGTATGACTTATTATACGCCATCAGTACATAATGGAGTTATACAAGAACAGATTTGGGTTTTCACCCTTATTACAATCAAAGTTGGTCAACCAACTAAAGTGATATTACATCACAGGTATGAGTCATTTCATATTCTTTACGGTTTGATTATCAATCAGGCCTTGTCTTGGGCATTATGACCCGTCTGGCGGTAAACCGCCATGACACTTTCTTTTCATGCAGACAAAAGGGATTGCATATTATGATATATGAACCAACATTGAAATTATCATGGCGGATCACATAAAGTATTTCCTACTACACGATGGCAGCAGATCAAAGTATTTTTTGCTACCCTATTACAAGGCACTTAGTGGCCCAAAATATGGAATTGTTTTAAACCGGACAGTTTCTGACATATCAACCGGATTGCCGAATCAAGCTTCATCGCCATGTTGATGGGAGGTAGATGGGTCATCTGGCGTCGGTTCAGCCTCCTCCTCCCCATCCAATGGATGGAAGTCAGTGGTGGTCCAGTCAATCCGGGTTAAGGCCTGAAAGACAGCCTCTTCACTTATAAGCTCAGTCGGATCAACGTCAGGGGCGTAAGTGTGCTTACGGATTGGCGGAATAAGATTTTGCACTTCTGGAATGACAACCTCAACCCGTTTGTTGTTAGCATCATAGAAGGATCGGTGAACTGTCAAGTTAGCTTCTTCTGCCAACTGACTCACCAGAGGACGCATCTCCCTCGTCACACGTCTGAGGGCTTTGTTATCAAACACTTCCCCGTTTTCTTGTTCACTGGGGAAGCCCTTGGCTACATCAACCGGATCAAGATCAGCTACCCATGCCTTGGCTCGAGTAAGTGCTAACAAGGTGCCAACTCTGGCAGCGGATCACTTCAACTCTTCTATCTGTGCTGGTGTCATAGATAACCTGGCTAGCGTGTCCTTGATCAGTGTTGGGGCTGCATTGTCATAGGAAGATGCGCAGATAACCTGCTGGGCACCGGTATACAACTGTTCAATCAGTGTATAGGCGGCCTTTAGTTTCTTCCGCATATCAGAGCCCAGATGAGCAATGCGGCTACCTACATCGGTTTAAGAATTTCATGTTAAACCAGAGAAATTTCTAAGCTAGACAGTTACAAAGCCTTGGCAAAAGATACTTACCAAATATTGCAGAAGTCATGGCATTAACTTGGCGCTTCAATCCACTAAGTTCTTCTACCACCGGTTTAAGATCTGATTCAGCATCTTCCGCCCGCTTCAGCAATCCAACCTTTTCGGTATCCCAGTTGGCCCGCTCAGACTTGAACCACTCTTTGAGCTGCTCCATGGTGGTTAAGGCGGTTTTCAATTCATCCCTGGCCTTGGTGGTTTCTGCTTGTTGGATTTTCAGATTTTCTTGAAGATCGGCAATTTGAGGGACTTGTTGATTTATCTCACTCTGCAACAGTAAGAAGAGAATGTCAATACCTTTTTCAAAGTCCCAAGCATATAACCAGTTAGACACTTGGCACTTGGGGGCTAATGTGGATCACTTTTTTCTACTGCTTATTAAAGTCCCACGGATTAATACAAGTTTTAATCATGGCACTTGGGGGCTAATGTGTGTTTGATCAAACAATACACAAGGTAAATCAACAAAGTACAGTACGGAATATAAAAGTCCAGGTTTGACCTTTTAAGACAAACCGGCCCTTGGGGGCTACAATGCAATGGAGGTACGGAGCAAAAGATCAAACTATTTACCTCATAGCGCTCTTTCATCAGATTTACCAAACCAACTTCATAATCCCGACTGGTATAAAGCCGGTTCAAGAAACCGGAGTTAAGGTCTTGAGCAGAAAGATCAACATAGGCTGACAAATCAGTCTTCCCCTTCCCCTTGCTCATAGCAGCAAATTCATCCTTGGCAGTGTGCTGTGATAGAGCAACCGGATTACCGGGGGCGGTATATGCAGTGCCAGTAACAACAACATCATCATCTTTGTCCAGGCTTGACGGATTGACATTCTTAATAGGGCTTGGCGCTTTGGCAGCAGGGCTCGGCAGTTTGTTAACTGGGCTTGGCGGATCAACAGTTGAATCCCGCTGCTCAACAGTTGGACTTGGAGGGGCATGAGGATGTGATGTATCAACATGGACATGCGGTTCAACTTCTGGCGGGTTAGCATCAGCGGCTGGGTTTTGTGGAGCAGAGCTGTCTATGGCAATCTCAGGATTTTCGCCATCATTCTCTGGGGTCTTCTCCGGATCAACATCATCAGTAGGGTCGCTGGTTTTGGCTTTCTTACTTAATCTGGCCTTGGCACTACAACATCAAGAGTTAGAGTATGACAAATCGACACATGAAGAAACAAGATAAGGAACAATGTACTTACCCAGCGACAGTCTTGAGAGGAGGCAGCAGAGTGGTTGATGAACCGCCGGATGAGTTGGAAGATGCCTGATAATTCGGGTTAGACGAATTGAGTGGGCATCGGAAGAAACCCTTCAAAGGATAAAGTTTTTTAGGAGAACAAGTCACCACAACGTTTCCGGGTTGGTGTATCTGCTAGACCGGACGAAGTAATTTGCTGACCACTATGCCGGGTTGTGCAACGCTCTTCAACTTGCTGTGTCTTCAAAGAAAATTTTGGATCCAAATGAGCAAGGGGGTGAGATTGTTTTACTTTCCGGACTGTACGGCGAACTCTTTGAACCGGTACAAGATCTGAATCGGAAGAAAGAAGGATTACCTCAACATGGTCTGAGTGGCTGGCCTCAGCATCATCCTAGGAATAGTCATTGTCAATAAGATGTACGAAAAAGGAACCAAGTGAGTCAAGTTCTACCTCTGCGTCTGATTCCTCATCTTCTGGCGGATCAGAAGACTCAGCGATTTTCTTCTTGGCAACCTTCTTGGTGACCTTGCTCTTTGCGCGAGGCGCCCTGGCCGGTTTAGTCCGTTTCCAGAAGGAGCTGTTAGCCTGTGAAATAAAGGCAAGAAAAGGTTAGATCATAGTTAATACGGAGCCGAATCAGTAAAAGTATTAAGATGAACTTTACCGCTGGTGGTTTATTGGAGACGCAAAAAGGTGGCAACCCGGTTTGGCTGCATGCAGAGATCGTCTCATCAAGCATTTTCTTCACATATTCAGTAACTTCAAGATCGGTCATTACTACTTCATGATATCGTTGAGGGTCTTTGACATTGACAGTATATTCATGCATCAATCCGGGGCGGCGGCTTAAAGGCAAAATGCCCCAAGATACCCAGTAGCAGACAAGGTCAATGCCAGTCAAACCGTTGGCCATGAGAGCCCGGAGCTTGGCGATTTGAGGTGCAAAGTTTTTTCGTTCTGAGGCAGACAAGCGTGAAGGTAATGGGTGACCGTTGCTAAGCCGGTGAGGACGGTAACCCTACAAAGGATTTTCTCCATCAGGGGAAGTGTTCCGGCAGTAAAACCAAGTCTGGTTCCAATCTTTAGGGTGGCTATGATGTTTTGCATGTGGGAAGTCAACTTCTTTCCTCTTCTGAATTGAAACACCACCAAGTTCTGTGTTGGGACCATCAGAGAACTCTGTACGGCGGTTCAAGTGGAAAAAAAATCCCGGAACAACTCCACAGATGGCTCTTCTTGAAGGTAGACTTTGCAGAATACTTGAAAGTTGCATATATTGGACAAGGAGTTCGGTCCAATGTCTTGTGGATGGAGCTGGAAGCTTGCAAGGACATCCCAGAATTTTTTTGATCCGGGCAGGCTGAATCCCCGGTCTAAGTGTTGCATAAATACAATCACTTCTGCATCTTGAGGTTCAGGTGGGCATTCAGAGCCCGGGACTCGCCAGTGAAGGACCCTTTTTGAGGCTAAAGCGCCAGTGGTAACGTATCCGTTGATTTGTGTCTCCGTAATCCGGGACGGAACCAAATTGCAAGCAGAGAATTGTTTGGTCATCTCGGAAGGAAACTGAAAGGAAAAGTAAAGGCCGGTTTACAAATTGAACAGTTTAAGTATTATTCAGTGTTAAACCAGAAAATTGCTGTTCAAGTTCAGTTGGCGGTTTCAGAGAGGGCTAATGATATATGACGGATTGGTTATCAAAGGTTAAACCACCCGTAGGCAGAAGGGCCTGGGTCCAAAATCTACTAAGTTTTACAAAAACAGGTTTCACAATATCGCAGTACAATTTTAGATCTACCGTGGATAACTAAAGAAAAGTTTCCTGAACCCTACAATGGCGTTAAGAGGAACAGGGAAGATCCAGACAGAGTCTGTTTTGAGCAGTAAGAAGCCAGGAGATGGTGAACTATCAAAATGAATCTAGTCGCAAATCAAAGCTTATATACACCCTCAGTAAGTGTACTAAGGAGAAGGTTGCAGCAGAACTAAGGAACGGCAGTGGACATGGATGAACTCGAAAGCCCTAACAAAAATCTAGGGTTACAGGGAAGTGAACTTACCAGGGCCACTCAGCGGCGGAGGAGCGCGGCAGGATCTCTGGAAGAAACAGGGTGATGCAGCGGCCTTGGTCGGTGCAGATTCGAAGATTGACGGCGACGGCCGCGCTGGAGTTTTCGGTCACGAGGAAGAACATGAGGAGAAAGGGGAAGAATGGAAGTGCCCGTTGGGGTTTTTTATAACAGGGAAAGGAGATAAAGACCGGTACGAAAATCGAGGAGTCCAAAGCGGCAAGTGGTGCAGCTGTCGCCGCGATTTCTGGGATGACATTAATGAAGAGAATCTTTTTATTCGTTTTTTACAGAGATGATGTCATGATGATCCGTTGCTATATCCAGAGGATGACATCACAGCGGTTTAACAAAGTTTATAAAACAAGACGTCATGGAGGTTTACGAGAAGCAAAGGAAGATGTTCACAGGATTTTTCTAAGTACTAGAGATTGATATGAACAAATTCAAATCACTCTGGGGCCCAATGTTGGGGATATAACTATTGATTATAAACCGCCCAGGAGGGGCCGGTTTATCCTCAACCCCTGGGCGGTTTACCCTCAACCGTATTGAAGCCCATGAAGACTTAGAAGATGGCGTTTTACTATGAAGCTTAGAGGCCCAGAGCCCAGTGGCCGGATTAGGGCCCATAATAGCAAACCGCCATCGTTATGTAAACTTGTGTTGTAAGTTAGGAAAGGAGAGACCGAGCCGGACCCTTGTATGAGTCTGCTTCGGGACTTTGTAGATCGGCCGGGCGTCAACCTGTGTATATAAAGGGACGACCCGGCGGCGGTTCAGGGACAACAGACAACAACTTGAGACTCAGGCAAACATATTTGCTTCCTGGTCATTGAAACCCAATCAATCCCATCACAACTACACGTAGGATTTTACCTTCATCGGAGGGGCCGAACTAGTATAAAACTCTCGTGTCCCTTGTCCGGTTTAACCCCTTCAAGCTAACCCGTTGCAATGGCTCCACAACTAAGTCCTTTCATGAGGACACCGGACGTGTTAATTCCATGACAATCGCTGTGCTGCATCATCCCTTCCTCTTTGGGGAAATACTGACATAGTGCTAGCAGACAGGAGCTTTCTGGCGCCATAGCCAGGGAGACATCAAAATGAATTTCTGGCACCGTTGGTGGGCAGAATCAAGTCAAGATAGCCTCCCGTCAACACGCCATTTTTGGCGCCATTGCTGGGGAGGATCTTCAACATATAACAAGTTCCTAATCACAAATCTCATCTCCTTGCAATTTACATTATTTGCCATTTGCCTCCTATTTTCCTCTCCCCCACTTCACACAAAATTTGCCGTTTTATTCGCCTCTTTTTTACCGTTCACCGTTTTCTCGCCAATCTGTTTTTGAGTGCAATCTTGTTTTGTGGTCATCATGACTCAAGAGAACACCAAGTTATGTGATTTCTCAAATACCAGTAACAATGATTTTATTGGCACTCCGATTTCTCCTCCTGCCACTAGTGTGGAGTCTTGTGATATTAATACTGCCTTGCTGAATCTTGTTATGAAAGTTAAATTTTCCGGTACTCCTAATGAGGATGTCGCATCCCATATTAATACCTTCGTGGAATTATGCGATATGCAAAAGAAAAAAGAAGTGGACAATGATGTGGTGAAGGTGAAATTATTTACGTTTTCTTTGCGTGATTCTGCAAAAAATTGGTTTTCTTCTTTGCCTCGCAATAGTATCGATTCTTGGAATAAGTGCAAAGATGCTTTTATCACTAAGTATTTTCCACCCGCAAAAATTATTTCCCTTAGAGCCCAGATCATGAATTTCAAGCAACTTGAACATGAGCATGTTGCACAATCTTGGGAAAGGATGAAAATGACGCTAAGGAATTTCCCAACTCATGGGTTAAATCTTTGGATGATCCTACAAATTTTTTATGCGGGGTTGAATTTTGTTTCTCATAATCTTTTAGATTCTGCTGCGGGTGGTACTTTTATGGAAATCACTTTGGGCGAAGCCACTAAATTGCTTGATAATATCATGGCAAATTATTCACAATGGTATACCGAAAGGGAGCCTACTAGTAAAAAGTTAATTCGGTTGAAGAAATTTCTTCTTTGAGTGATAAAGTTGATGCTCTTATGAAATTGGTTGCTAGTAAAAGTTCTCCTATTGATTTTAATGATATGCCTTTGTCTACTTTGATGAGCAAAATAGTGATGCCATAGATATGGATTTTATCTCTCGAAATAATTTCAATAACAATGCTTATAGAGGTAATTTTAAACCTAGGCCTTTTCCTAGTAATTCCTCTAATAATTATGGTAACTCCTATGGAAATCAATCTTATAATAATAAGAGGAACACCTCTGATCTTGAGAACAGTATTAAAGAATTTATCAACACGCAAAAAGTTTTCAATACTACCATAGAAGAAAAGTTGAATAAGATTGATGATTTGTCTAGAAGTGTTGATAGAATTGCTCTTGATGTGGAAAATCTCAAGATGAAAATTTCTGTGCCTAAGGTTGATGAATCAATTAAAGCTCTTTATGGTTCTATGGATGAAAGTAAGAAAGGAACTGCTATACTTAGAGCTAAAAGAGAATTTTTAGAAAAAGCATTCTCTAGTGATTTCTTTCGTAAAAGTGATGAAGATCTTAAAATGATTGGTGTTTCTTCTATTGATTCCTTGTTTAGTAAAGTTAAGATTGATGAAAAAGGGATTGGAGAAGAGTCAACCTTAGGTAGAAGGTGTCCCAATATTTCGGAGGGTGAAAATCTTGTTGAGGAAATTGATGAAAGTGGGTTTGGAGAGGTCAAAACTTTAACAAGTGATGTGCCCACTCTTTTGGATTACAAAGACTTAATTTATGATAGTTTCTCTTTGATTTATTTTATTTCTTTGTTACAATCCATGTTAAATTCACCCCATGCTTATGAACAAAACAAAGCTTTTACTAAACATATTGTTGATGCTATGATGAAAGCTTTGGAAGAAAAGTTGGAATTAGAAGTTTCTATTCCTAGAAAATTGCATGATGAATGGGAACCTAGTATCAAAGTCAATATTAAAAATTATGAGTTTTTTGCTTTATGTGACTTGGGTGCTAGTGTTTCTACAATTCTGAAATCTTTATGTGATGTGCTTGGTCTTACTAATCTTGAAGAATGTTCTTTGAATTTGCACTTGGCGGGTTCTACTATTAAAAAGCCTATGGGAAGAATTAATGATGTTACTATTCTTGCAAATAGGAATTATGTGCCCATAGATTTTATTGTACTTGATATTGATTGCAATCCGTCTTGTCCAATTATTCTTGGTAGACCGTTTTTACGCACTATCGGTGCCGTGATTGATATGAAAGAAGGCAATATTAAGTTCTAGTTTCCTTTAAGGAAGGGTATGGAACACTTTCCTAGAACAAAAATCAGGCCACCTTATGAATCAATCATGAGGGCATCTTATGGATCTCGAACCAAAGATGACAAAACTTAGATCTTTGCTTTATGCCTAGCTAAGGGCGTAAAACTATATCGCTTGTTGGGAGGCAACCCAATGAATAAAATTTATTTTTTGCTTTTTGCTTTATGTTGTTGTGTGTTTTCACAATTATGCTACTGGTATGATTGTGTTTTTTGTGTTTCAATTAGTGTTTGTGCCAAGTAAAGCCTTTAGGATTTTCTTTGGGTGATAGTTGTTTGATCTTGCTGAAAAACAGAAACTTATGCACTCACGAAAATAATTTTCATAAATCACAGAAAAGTGCTTGTACCCTGATTATTTTTGAAGAAGATTAATATACAAATTACCCAGGTCTTCCTATTTTTTTTTTGAATTTTTGAGTTACAGAAGTATTCAAGATAGTCATATTGCTACAGACAGTTCTGTTTTGACAGATTCTGTTTTCTTTGTGTTGTGTGCTTATTTTGATGGCTCTATGGTTTTTCTTTGATGAGTTTTTGCCATAGAAAAGTTGGAATACAGTAGATATAATACAAAAACAAAATACGAATTGGTTTGATATAGTACTTATAGTAGTGGTTTGCTTTCTTATACTAACGGATCTCATGAAGGTTTTGTTGAGTTTTGTGTGATTGAAAATTTCAAGTTTTGGGTATCTTACGATGGATGAAAGAAGGATAGAAGAGCCTAACCTTGGGGATGCCTCGGTGTCCCAAGCTATTATCCAAGAATGAGCAACCAGCTAAGCTTGGGGATGCCCCCGAGTGGCATCCCCTCTTTCTTCTAACGACCATCGGTATTTTACTCGAAGCTATATTTTTATTCGTCACATGATGTGTGTTTTGCTTGGACCGTCTTGTATGATATGAGTCTTTGCTTGTTTTATTTTGTGTTTTAAGTCACCAATCCTTGCTGGACACACTTATTTGAGAGAGCCAAAATGATTTCATGACTTGTTAGAATTGCTCTTTGTGCTTCACTCAAATCTTTTATGGGCTAGGACTTGCTCTAGTGCTTCACTTATATCTTTTTGAGCACGGTGTGCTTAATATTTTTAAGAAATTCTCTCTTGCTTCACTTAAATTATTTTGATAGAAAGAAAATTTTTATGCTCATGGTCTTCACTTATATTTGTTTGAGCTTATGAAAAGCAACACATGAAAATTAATCCCAAAGTGATAGATATCCAAGAAGGATAAAGTAAAAAAAATTCATGAAGATCATTGGACAAAATAAATTTGATTCTTAGTAATAGTTTTGAGATATGATGATGTGATATGTAAGTTGTGTTGACGAGTAATTATGCTTTAGTAAGAATATTGGTGTTAAAGTTTGTGATTCCCTATGCAAGTACGAAAGTAAATAGTCATGCAATGAAATTATATCCTACTTGTGGTGCATTATTCGGTGTTAAATATGCTTAATGCTTGCTTATGAGATTATTCATTTATTGGTTGGTCGCTTCTCAATCTTTTACTAGCCTTCATTTTGCACCAAGTATGATCTCTACTTGTGCATCCAAAATCCTTTAAACCAGTTTTGCCACATGAGTTCACTATATCTACCTATATGCGGTATTCTTTTGCCATTTTAAGCAAATTTGCGTGTGCCATCTCTAATTTTCAAAATAATCTTCTCTTTTGTGTGTTCGTTTCGCTCGCGGAACGGTGACGGGTGGCTAATATTTTCCATGCTGGATGTATTATTCTCACGATGAGTGTTTATTCACTTGTCATTGCATGAGAGTAAGGCAAAGGTTTTAGGGACGCCCAGTCCTAAAATGCAAAAATGAATTTACTTTATGTTGTCAAATTATAAATTTCTTGGAAAGTGTTGGTATGAAGGGCAACCGTGGATACGGCTAGCCATGGAAAGTGAAAGAATGGTGGAAAAAGGAATAAACTTTATTTTCTATTTGGGAACCGCCTATGGCATATCTAGCATGGAAAGTGTTCGGAACTCTAAGTCATTTTTGTTGGTGGGATGGATACACCTCCCAAAATGTTTTTATCTCTAATTTTTCTCTTTGAGCTCTGGCACCTCTACAAATTCCTACGTCCCTCTGCGAAGGGCCTTTCTTTTACTTTATGCAATTTTTATTTTTGAATTTGCGTCTCCATCTTCTCTTACAAAAGCACCAACTAAGAGGCAATATGATCGTACTTAAGTATTTGGTGCAGCTAATATGCGAGTGTGTTTCATGAATGGATCAATGTTTGAGCATGATGGGCTAGGGATAACTTATTTTAGCGTTGATATTTTGAAAGACATTGTTGCTTTTTGATATGCTTGAGTATCTAAATTATTATGTCAAAACTAGACTATTGCCTTGAATCACATAAAAGTCCAATTGTCCATGCTATAAATAAAAGAATATGACATGACATGATAAACAACACTCGACATCAAAAATTCTGTTTTTATCACTTACCTACTCAAGGATGAGCAGGAGTTAAGCTTGAGGATGCGGATACGTCTCCAACGTATCTATAATTTTTATTGTTCCATGTTGTTTTATTATCAATTTTGGATGTTTTATAATCATTTTTTAGTCATCTTATCATTTTTTGGTACTAACCTATTGACATAGTGCCAAGTGCCAGTTGCTATTTTTTGCATGTTTTTTACATCGCAGGAAATCAATATCAGACGGAGTCCAAATGCAATGAAACTTCACGGAGATTTTTTATGCACCAAAAGAAAGATATTGGGCCCTGGTTGCACCTGGGGGTAGTCCCAAGGAGGGGACAACCCACAAGGGCACGCCAGGAGGCCCAGGCGTGCCCTGGTGGGTTGTGCCTGTCGTGGGAATGATTCCAACAATAATAAGGTATAGGGTAACAGAGCATGATCTATCAAGATGCATATGGGTGACATGGAAGTTTTAGCGAGTTCAGGCCTCTCACGGTGGAGATAACAACCCTACGTCTCGTGCTCTGGAGAGGCTTTGTTTTATCTGACAATGTATCCAGAGATTACAATGAGAGAGAGAGAGAGGAACTGATCCCCTTGCCAGAGCTAAGTCCTGAGACTAATGGCGAGAGAGTAGCGGGAGAAGAATGAGAACCTGCCCCCTAGTCTAGTGGTGGGGGGTGGCTTATATAGACTGCGCCACCCCCTCACCCCTTATGTTACACGGTGGAGCATCAATGACATAATGCCTGACCACTACAAAACCGTCATGCTGCCTATCGGTCTTCACATATCCGAGTGAGTTACACGGCCGAATGGAATGAGTTCGTCGAGTGGAGTGCCATGCTCCGAGTGGTTGTTGCCGTCCGAGTGACTTTCAAGTTGCGGTACATCTGGACAGTGATCTGGCCCAGGGGCCCAATACAAAGTGTACGGTGTCCATGGGTGGGGTCTTTAGGTCAGGCCTGTTACCCTACCCCCAATACATGTCCTTGTCATTAGCCCCCGTATCGGTCGAGGTTGAACGGGTCGAGTCGAGGTGAATTCCCAGATGAGTCGAGTGCTACGGAGGCACTTATGAACTCCATCTGGTCACCTGGCAGTCTTATCTCCGCGTGTTGCCTTGACGGATTCCGGACTGCGTGGTGTCCGACTGAAATGAACTCAAACGGGTCCGCGGAGGAGAGTTAAACTCACCTTATAGCAAAAAATTTTGGGAGTAATTTGGAGCCGGTCCTGCATCGAGTAATTGATTACTCGGAATTTCTTCACACCTGGAACATGTCTTTTTTTTGTTGTTTGGCCGTCACTCGGACCGGGCGGACGGTTCCGAGTGGATACCATTCCAGTGGGGGCATGCTAAGTGCACCCACTGGGTGTAGTCCCCGAGACTGCCGTCGACTGCAGGCAGTCGGCAGGAGTCTTAGAGCCTGTCTTTTTTGTTGTTGTTCATCACTCGGACTGGTCAGGCCGTACCGAGTGGAGATTACTCTAGTGGGGGCACGCTGAGTGCACCCACTGGGTGTAGTTCCCGAGACCGCCATTGACTGCGGGTAGTCGGCGGGGGTCAGAGAGAACTAAAAATCTTCTTAGCTGGTACTGATCGAACTTGTTCTTCTCTGACTCGAAGGTCGAGCAATTTCTGGAGCTGGTTTTGCATCGAGCAAAATGTTTCTTTCTGAGTTCTCTTCCAGCGGTGGCACGCTGAGTGCACCCATTGGGTGTAGTCCCCGAGCCTCCGTCGGACTAGATGAGCCTGGCAGAGGGTTTAAGTCTCCTGGTAAACCTCTACGCAGTTGACACGATAAATATATTTTTAGTCTGAAATTGAGTCAATTGGATGCATCTTCAGGCGCTTGACATGGTAAATAAGCTTAGCCTAGAGCTGAGTCAGTCAAACTGATCTTCGTGCACTTGGCACGGTAAAAAAATTCAGCCTGGAACTCGGTCAAGCAGGTGAATCTTCGTGCTCTTTGCACGGTGAATGAATTTGGCTTTGAAACTGCCGACTGCGGAAAAAAGCCGGACACTCCAGGGAGTAATTGTTCCAGTAGTACTTCTTATATTGACTGTTAGATTTTGCGTGAAAGGGGTATTTGCAAGAGTACATTGTATCCGTAGAGGAGCTTCGTTTTCATCCTTTTGCATGAAAGGGGTATTTGTCTGAGTGGACGTGCTTCCCGACTGATCGGGGTATGTTGACTGCAAGGAAAAACTTGGTGGCACTCGTAAGTCTCCCGAAGGAGATAGACCAGTGGTCTGACATGGACGTGCTATGAAACCCGAGTGGCGAGGCTAGTGTGTGGGCTGACTCTCCGGAGAGAGGTCACTCATTATCCTGGGGGAACACCAACACGTGCCATCTTTGAGTCCATGTTTGGGAAACTGACGCCTTGGAGCCTAGGATAAGGGTCAAGTGTATCCGTAGAGGAGCGTCATTTTCACCCTTTGTAGTCTTAAAGATGATTTTAGGTAACGATTTGGGTGATTGTCCGAGTGGACAGTACTACCCTTATAGATTTTCGGCGGACCGAGCATGTATGGTCAGAAAGATATTCCTGATGTGATCAATGGGTTGATCGAATGGGCGTAACCCTAAGGGCGACATGGCCAACGGCTGTGTGTAGCCCCCGAGTGATGCTCGAAGGAGGTAAGCTTGCTACAGAGTGCGATATGAGGTTTGATCATATGAGTAACTTAGTCGTTCCCGTGTTGGGGGGTGTAGAGGTAAAGACATGTCCAACTGATGGTGACGCGCGAGGCGGCCGAGGGGTCGATGATGTGTACAACCGTGTGATGACGCGCAGGGAGGCCGAGTGGTGAAGATGTGCATAATCGAGTGGCGACGCGTGGAGCGGCCGAGTGGTGAAGACGTGCCCAACTGAGCGGCGATGCGCGGGGCGACCGAGTCATGATGTGTGAGGTGGCCGAATGATGAAGACGTGCACAACTGCGCGTGACGAAAACTAGCTTGACGATTTATTCCCATGTGTCCTCGGGAGCGCTTTTCTCTATATAAGAGTTTGTCCAGGCTTGTCCTTTGCTACAAAAAGGATTGTTCCATCTTGCTGCACCTTATTTACTTTTGTTACTTGTTACCCGTTATGAATTACCTTCTCACAAAACTATCTGTTACCGATAATTTTAGTGCTTGCAAAGAATTCCTTACGGAAAACCGGTTGTCATTTCCTTCTGCTCCTCGTTGGGTTCATCAAGACTCTTTTTTGGCGCCGTTGCCGGGGAGTGAAGCGCCTTTGGTAAGGAAAAATTTATATAGTGTGCTGAAATTTACTGTCACTTGTTACTATGGAACATAATCCTTTGAGGGGCTTGTTCGGGGTATCTTCACCCAGACCAGTAGAGCAAAGAGTTGCTCCTCAACCTACTGAACCTACTGAAAATGTTTACTTTGAGATTCCTTCAGGTATGATAGAGAAACTGCTAGCTAATCCTTTTACAGGAGATGGAACATTGCATCCCGATTTGCACCTAATCTATGTGGATGAAGTTTGTGGATTATTTAAGGTTGCAGGTATGCCCAAGGATGTTATCAAGAAGAAGGTCTTCCCTTTTATCTTTGAAGGGAGAGGCATTGACATGGTTTAGGCTATGTGATGATATGGGATCATGGAACTACAACTGATTGAAATTGGAATTTCATCAGAAGTTTTATCCTATGCATCTTGTTCATCGTGATCGTAATTATATATATAATTTTTGGCCTCGCGAAGGAGAAAGCATCGCTCAAGCTTGGGAGAAGCTTAAGTCAATGTTATATTCGTGCCCCAATCATGAGCTCTCAAGAGAAATTATTATTCAAAAATTTTATGCTCGACTTTCTCTCAACAATCGCTCCATGCTCGATACTTCTTGTACTGGTTCTTTTATGATGAAGACTATTAAATTCAGATGGGTTTTATTGGAAAGAATTAAACACAACTATGAAGATTGGGATCTCGACGAAGGTAAGGAGTCAGGTATGACACCTAAGTTTGATTGTATTAAATCTTTTATGGATACCAATGTTTTTCATGAATTTAGCACTAAATATGGACTTGACTCTGAGATAGTAGCTTCTTTCTGTGAATCATTTGCTACTCATGTTGACCTCCCTAAGGAGAAGTGGTTTAAATTTAATCCTCCCATTGAAGTAAAAGTAGTTGCACCTATTGAAGTTGAAGAAAAGACTATCACTTATAATGATCCTATTGTTCCTACTACCTATATTGAGAAACCACCTTTCCCTGTTAGGATAAAGGATCATGCTAAAGCTTCAATTGTGGTTCGTAAGAGTAATACTAGAACACCTACACCACCTGAGCAAATTAAAGTTGAACCTAGTATTGCTATGGTTAAAGATCTCTTGGCTGATAATATTGATGGGCATGTTATTTACTTCTGTGATGAAGCTGCTAGAATTGCTAGACCCGATACTACAAATAAACGTAGACCTGTTGTAGGCATGCCTGTTATTTCTGTTAAAATAGGAGATCATTGCTATGATGGCTTATGTGATACGAGTGCTAGTGCAAGTGCAATACCTCATTCCTTATACAAAGAAATTATGCATGATATTGCACCTGCTGAGATAGAAGAAATCGATGTTACAATTAAGCTTGTCAATAGAGATACTATTTCACCAGTTGGGATTGTTAGAGATGTTGAAGTCTTGTGTGGGAAAGTTAAATATCCTGCTGATTTTCTTGTTCTTGGTTCCCCACAAGATGACTTTTGTCCCATTATATTTGGTAGACCCTTCTTGAATACTGTTTATGCTAAGATAGACTGCAAAAAGGATATTGTTACGATTGCTTTAGGGGATATGTCTCATGACTTTAATTTTGCTAAATTACATAGACAACTCCATGATAAAGAATTGCCTAGTAAGGATGAAATTATTTGTCTTGCTTCTATTGCCGTGCCTCCTAATGATCCTTTAGAACAATATTTGCTAGACCATGAAAATGACATGTTTATGAATGCAAGAAGGGAGATAGATGAAGTATTCTTTAAACGGGGACCTATTTTGAAACACAACTTGCCTGTTGAAATTCTAGGGGATCCTCCACCACCCAAGGGTGATCCCGTGTTTGAGCTTAAACCACTACCTGATACTCTTAAATATGCTTATCTTGATGAAAACAAGATATATCCTGTTATTATTAGTGCTAACCTTTCAGAGCAGGAAGAGGAGAAATTATTGAAAACTCTGAAGAAGCACCGTGCTGCTATTGGATATACTCTTGATGATCTTAAGGGCATTAGTCCCACTCTATTCGAAACACAAAATAAAATTGGAGAAAGACACCAAACCAGTTGTTGATCACCGACGATGATTAAATCCTAAGATGAAAGAAGTGGTAAGAAAAGAAATACTAAAGCTCCTGGAGGTAGGTATAATTTATCCCGTTGCCGATAGTCAGTGGGTAAGTCCTGTTCATTGTGTCCCTAAGAAGGGAGGCATCACTGTCGTTCCTAATGATAAAGATGAATTGGTCCCGCAAAGAATTGTTACAGGTTATAGGATGGTAATTGGTTTCCGCAAATTAAGTAAAGCTACTAAAAAAGATCATTACCCTCTGCCTTTTATTGATCAAATGCTAGAAATATTATCCAAACATACACATTTTTGCTTTCTAGATGGTTACTCTGGTTTCTCTCAAATACCCGTGTCAAAAGTGGATCAAGAAAAGACACACTTTTACTTGCCCTTTCGGTACTTTTGCTTATAGACGTATGCCTTTTGGTTTATGTAATGCACATGCTACCTTTCAAAGATGCATGATGGCTATATTCTCTAGCCTTTGTGAAAAGATTTTTGAGGTTTTCATGGATGATTTCTCCGTTTATGGATCTTCTTTGATGATTGCTTGAGCAACCTTGATCAAGTTTTGTAGAGATGTGAAGAAACTAATCTTGTCTTGAATTGGGAAAAATGCCACTTTATGGTTAATGAAGGCATTGTCTTGGGGCATAAATTTTTTGAAAGAGGTATTGAAGTTGATAAAGCTAAAGTTGATGCTATTGAAAAGATGTCGTGTCCCAAGGACATTAAAGGTATAAGAAGTTTCCTTGGTCATGCCGGTTTTTATAGGAGGTTCATAAAGGACTTCTCTAAAATTTCTAGGCCTCTGACTAATCTCTTACAAAAAGATATTCCTTTTGTCTTCGATGATGATTATGTAGAAGCATTTGAAATACTTAAGAAAGCTTTGATTTCTGCACCTATTGTTCAACCACCTGATGGAATTTACCCTTCCAAATTATGTGCGATGCTAGTGATTATGCTGTAGGTGCTGTTCTAGGACAAATAATTGATAAGAAACTAAATATTATTCAATATGCTAGTAAAACTCTAGACAGTGCCTAGAGAAATTATGCTACTACTGAAAAAGAATTTTTAGCAGTTGTATTTGCTTGTGATAAGTTTAGACCTTATATTGTTGACTCTAAAAATCATGTTGCTATTAAATATCTTATGGAAAAGAAAGATGCTAAACCTATACTTATTAGATGGGTTCTCCTACCACAAGAATTTGATTTGCATATTATTGATAGAAAGGGAGCTGAGAACCCCGTTGCAGACAACTTGTCTAGGTTAGAGAATGTTCTTGATGACCCACTACCTATTGATGATAGCTTCCCTGATGAACAATTAGCTGTCATAAATGCTTCTCGTACTGCTCCATGGTATGCTGATTATGCTAATTACATTGTTGCTAAATTTATACCACCTAGTTTCACATACCAGCAAAAGAAAAAGTTTTTTTATGATTCAAGACACTACTTCTGGGATGACCCACACCTTTATAAAGAAGGAGTAGATGGTGTTATTAGACGTTGTGTACCTGAGCATGAACAGGAACAAATCTTATGCAAGTGTCACTGCGAGGCTTATGGAGGACACCACGCTGGAGATAGAACTGCACATAAGGTATTGCAATCTGGTTTTTATTGGCCTACTCTCTTCAAGGATGCCCATAAGTTTGTCTTGTCTTGCGATGAATGTCAAAGAATCGGTAATATTAGTAGACGTCAAGAAATGCCTATGAATTTGTCGTGGGAACGAACACCTATGGGGCCGGCGGACCGGGCCCCTTTCGGTTCGGCGGGGGGCGGAGATCGCACGAAGAGCAGATCGAGGCGAAGCACACGAGCGATTTACCCAGCTTCGAAGCTCTCCGGAGAGATAATACTCCTACTGCTACTTGTCTGATTTGTATTGTGTTCTTGCTCGGGAGCGCTGAATGCTACAGTACACACCAGCTGCTAACTAGACCGAGCGTGAGTGTTTTCTGGTCCCGGACACTTCCAAAACCCCTTTCTACGTTGCGCATGGGCCTCCTTTTATATGCTCAAGGGGTCACCGACAGGTGGCAACGTAGACAAGGGCAAAAATGGAAAAGATGTGGTTGGTACAACTACTTGTACAGTGTATCCTACCTAACCCTGACGGTAGGGGACAAAGGCATTAAGTGCCCGTCTGTGTCACACAAACAGTGCATAAAAGGGACCGTCAGGGGCGCCACCGCTTGCCACGATGGCAATCTTGTCAGTGCCGCTTGCCACCTCGCACCGCTAGCTGCACAGCCTCTTGCCACGCGCACCTGGAAAGGTCCCATGGCGACACGTTGGTGGATGTGCTGGAGCGCGGGTACAGAGTGGTAGCTTGCCGCGGCAAGCGCCTTGCCGCGTCCGGAAGCTTGTCGCTCACCGGGCCTTGCCGGGACGCGTGGCGCGCCGCGACAAGTTCCTTGAGATGCCTTGGTTGGCTTTCCCAGCAAGCTCCTCTTGCCGGGGTCTTGTCTTCTTGGCTTAAAACACTTTGTTCTTGAATGGCTCCAAAGGAACCACGGAGGACCTTGGCGGTCACCCGGCAAGCCTTGCCGCGGGGCGCTGCGACTGCCCGTGCACAAGTTCGGGATACTAAGGTACCCCTACTTTAGTACACCGACAGAGCCCCGGCTCTGGCCACACACGGTGCCGAAGCTGTTGGGCCAGGCCCAAAACAGGGCACGGGCACGCGCGGCCTGGGTTACGCCGTATCTTACTCCATATCCACCGCGCCCTCCCCTAACGGCACGCGTTGAGTGCGGCGTCGTGGGAGAGATCGTGGGTGGTTTCTTTATTCGAAAAGGCGGAACGTCCGCCCCCTCCCTCCTTATAAGCAGGGGAAACGGGGGCAGTTCCCCCATCTCGCCAGTTGCTGTCCCAATCTCAGAAATCTCCACCGCTCCCCCCTTCTTCCAAAGCCGAAAGAGAGCAGCGCTCCGCCCCCCGTCGCCACCAGCACCACCAACGCCGTCGATCTCCCCCACCACCTCCGCCATGGCTCCGAAAGCCGGCAAGGGGAAGGACGTGAAGTCGGCCGAGGCGCTGCGGCTCGAGGCGCTGCGGAAGGAGCGGGCAACCTTCCTCCCCGAGCTCGTCGTGAAGGAGCTGAGGGAGTACTACTACCTCTTCTGGTCGACGGAGACGCGAGCGCATCCGCGCACGAAGGTACTCTCCGCCGCCGCTTCAGAACGGGCTCCGAATGGAAATCCTTCTTCGCCTTTGTTCTTCTCTGCGAGCTCGCCGCCTTTCTCTGAATTCTTCTGCGATATCATGAACACCTACGGGTTCCACCTCCTTGACTTCACCCCCAACGCTGTTCTGACCATGGCAGTTTTCGCACATCTCTGCGAAAACTTTGTCGGAGTCCACCCAAATGTAGCTCTTTTCCGCCAGTTCTTTATGCCCCGGGTTGAGAGAGGGGAGCCCTTATCCGGCGGGATCGCCTGGATCTCGAGGGCCGGCAAGAAGGAAGCCTATCTGGAGGGAGAGCTCCGCAGCAAATGGGAGGAACGGAGAGCGGAATGGTGCTGGATTGTCGAGGAGAATCCGCAGCCATTTACCACCCAGCGCCAAGCCCCAGTAGTGTGCGACAACGATTGGAGCAGTGTGGCCCCGGAAGACGATAGACTGAAGATTGCCGTCACCCGGATCTTGCGCCTCGAGCTTGCGGGCTCCTTCAGAGGCGCCGTGGCGCAGATTTTCTTCGCCGCGCGCCGCCCCTCTCAGGAGAGGAGGAGACCCACAGGAGTTGAAGGTCCGGCGGACATCATGAGGCTGCGCCCGGGCCTCAATTTCAACTTCACCGTGCTGGAACTGGATGCGATGCTCAAGGAATTGTTCAAGCACGACCCTCAACATCCCGAATGGTTTAGGTTGCCGAAGGGTGTCGTCCCGCTGTGCAACAACTCCTCGCTCAACCGCATCCGCGCAATGATGCCGCTGTGCGACTCGCATGGGCTTGTCCCAACTTGGCAAGAGCCTGCAGACGACGTCGTGCAGGAGTTCTTTGACGGCTTGGTGGAAGTGGCGGTCCGCACCGATGAACAGAAGAGCCTCACCCACGACACCACCGATGCGAAGATGCAGCGCATCGCCACTAGGGCGGAAGAGGCGGCGGCAGCCGCTGCCGCAGGCGAGTTTGGATTCACCGTGGAGGAGGCAGAGGCCACAGAGGCGGCAAGCCTTGCCGAGCGAGAATGGCTTGCCGGCGAGGGAGAGCTTGCCGGCGAAGGAGAGCTTGCCAGCGAGGGAGAACTTGCCGAGCCTGAAGCCGAGTCGAGCGAGCCCGCCAAGGGTGTGAGCGGCTCGCCATCTTTAGGCAGCTTGCCACAAGCAGAGCCCCCAGCTCCACCAAGAAGGCGTCTCCGCAAGGCCGGGGATGTAGTAGGGCCGCAGAGGAGTCAATAGCCGCCGCGCCGCACGACACGCTCCACTGGGGCAAGCACTGTCGCCGCGGGAGCGTCTCACGCCGCTGTGGCAACTGGAGCGGGGTCCTCTCGAACCACCGCTTCTGATCCTGCCGCCGCCCCCGCCAAGCGGTCGAGGGAACCCACTCCTCCGCCTCGTCGCGCCAAAGGTGGGCCGAACTCCGACCTCTCCGCGCTCAGCTCCGACGAGGAAGAAGAAGAGTAAGATCCTTTGCTGTACTTGTAGTTTCTTCAATTCTTGCTGTTTTGTCTTGTATCTGATTTGCTTTACTCTGAACCCATTCCTTTTCAGGACTCTGGCCCAGAGAGCGGCGAAGAGAGCCAAGGTCTCGGTGATTTTCATCGAGGACGAACCCACCATAACCCGGCAACCATTCCCCAAAGCAGCCCCCAGCGTAAGTATATGGTTTACTTCCCGCTGTTAGGCACGCATGGGTGCTCTTTATTTGCTAACATCTGACTCTTGGTTTGTGTAGGAGCAGAGCAGCCTTACCAGGAGCGCTCGGAAGTCGCCCCCGACTTGACATCTGCTTCGACTATGCCGCCAAGGGAGGATTCCCCGGAAAGGGAGCGTTCTCCGGCAAGGGAGAAGTCTCCGGCAAGGGACAGTTCTCCGGCAAGGGACAGCACCAGCGATCCCCCTCTGGTGGAGACCGTGACTGTAGACCCAAGTACAGGTAACCCCCTTGCTTGAAAACTTCCCTTGGGTTCTTCTTCTTCTGATTTCATTTTTGGATATTTGCTTGACTTTTCTCCCTCTTCCGGTCGTCAGATCCATCTTCTGCGGAGCCGATGGAGACCGAGGTTGCTGGCGAAGAGAACGCGCGCGGCAATACCAACGACGCCGCCGCCACCTAAGAAGAGGCCGGCGCCGATGATCCTGCCGGCGAGGAGGCCGCCAAGGCTGCCGCCGCAGAAGCCGGCGAGGGATCTGGCGATCGCACTGATGGCCCTGAGGCCGCAGGAGCATCAGGTGCTACGTCGACCGCCGATCCCTCCGCCGCTACCGCAGCTCCAGGCTCCGAGGAGCCCCAGCCCGGTGACTACTTGAAGGCCGGCGATGGCGTCTTCTTCAAGCTCCCCTGGGCGTCAAGCTCCAGGGTGCCGGTCAAAGGAGAAGTTTTTGACGGAGAGGTGCTCGCCTCCGCTGGACTGACGCTGGTTGACGCGCCGAGCAGCAGCAGCGGCGAGCCTGAGGAGGAACAGCTGCTGCGGAGGCTACTGTTGCTCTACCGCACTCTTCAAGCCAAGGTGGAATCCCGAGAAGCGCTTGTCGCGAAGGCGGGAGTGGACATCGAGAAGCGCGCGCAGGAGCTCCGGGAACTCAATTAGGAAAATCTCCAGTCCTTGGCAAAGGAGCGAGAGCAACTCGTCGAGGCACGGAAAGCCTTCCTCCTTGAGAAGGCCGAAGCTGAAGAGCAACAGCGGCTTGCCGCCGAGGAGCTGTTTGCGCGGGAAGGTGAGTTGGCGCAGCGCAAGGTCAATCTTGACAGCCATGAGGAGGAGCTTGCCATGCGCGATCAAACATTTGGCGGGGCTCCCAAGGAAGCAGAGGATGCTGCCGCCGCTGCCGAGGCCGCCAAGAAGGACCTGGAGATGAAGGTGGCGCAGCTGGAGGCCGATCTCAAGGCGAGGAGCGAACAGCTTGCCGCGCTCAAGCACGAGCGCGAGAAGGACGCCTACACTCTTGGTGAGCTGCAAGTTAGTCTCGCCGAGAAGGGCAAGGAGCTTAGCGCCGCCAAGGATTCCAACGCAGATCTTGAGTTGAAGCTGGCTACTTTGACCAAGACGCTGGACGGCGCCAGGGAGCAGGAGGTGGCCTTGAAGGAGGAGATCAAGGCCAACGAGGCGCTGCTGGCGAGTGCTGCCGAGACCCAGAACACTTTTAGGGAGACTGTGGAACTCTGGACAGAGGGTCTCGTGAACATCGCCGCAGTCATCGATGAGGAGTTGGCGCAGTTGGGGATGGAGGATCTCGGGTACTCCTCCGACGAGAACCTCCAACCCAGCGCCAAGCTCACTTTGTTCTTCAAAGGCGTGGCGACGGCCCTCCAGCGACTCCGGGAGAGGATCCCAAAGCAGCTGGCCGACGAGTCGCGTGCGATCTGCGTGGGAGTTCTCCAAAAGGTGTTGGTGAAGGTGGCCTTCCGCAATCCGGGCCTCAACCTCACCAATGTCCTCAAGAAGCTGCCGCCGGATGCTGATCTGGAAGCGCTCAAGGCCCTTGTCGCACCCATTGTGGACAAGGTGAACGAGGTCAAGAGGGTTGATGGCGACTGCGTAGATTAGGCCGCCCGTTTTCTCTTTTTCTTGTCGCTGCTGATCATGTTACGAGAACAATCTATTAGAGCTGCGACAAGCTATCTTGTAATATGACTTTATTTTGGGTATCGATTGCTATGTTATTTCCTTTACTTGGTTCCTTCCTTTGTATGTTTTTGCCCTACGCTTTTAGGGAACTTGCCGGTGCAGGCACCTTAGCCGCGAGCGCTGAGTGCGGGACGTCAGCAGCCTACTGGCGGTGCCGCTACCAACAAGAAACCTTGTCGCAACTAGTCGCAACTCACTTAAGTTGTTGAGCGGACTTGAAACAAGGTAAGGGCGCAACTAGCTACGAGTTGGTTCCTCTGCGCACAGGTTTTCCATACAAAGCACAGTCGTTCGAGGAAGATAACTTAAAAATTTTAAAACTGATTGCTCAAACTTTGGCAACTTAGC
Source organism: Aegilops speltoides (assembly GCA_021437245.1). Taxonomy (NCBI): domain Eukaryota; kingdom Viridiplantae; phylum Streptophyta; class Magnoliopsida; order Poales; family Poaceae; genus Aegilops; species Aegilops speltoides. The sequence continues at coordinate 108,328,949 of CM038141.1, read as the reverse complement.
TTTTCTGTCGTTTGTGTCCCGGTAAGGCGAACCTTTCGTGAATGACGCCTGGTCCACACCATTATCTTCTTCTTCCCCCCCGGTAAACTTGTGGGCGAGGGAACCTTCCCTTTCTTTGAGAAAAAGAAAGAAGAGAAAATAAAGATATGGAGCCTTACGGCTCGTTATTGCTTACCGGGGGTAGGTGCTGCACAAAGTGTCAGATAATACATGCAACAAATAGAAAGCATGAAATTGACAGGATGTGCGGAGCACATGAGCTTTATTTATGCACGGGGTCTGCGCCCGGCTTTGTACAAAGGATTACATGCAACAACGGCAAGACTTGTACAAAAGGTGGTTCTTGAACAGGTTCCGCAACCGCTTTCTGAGTAAAACATCGAAGATGCTCAATGTTCGAGAGTTCCTCACGGAGTGCCATCTTCGGTCTCAAAGCGGACAGCGCCGGCCTAGTGACTCGTTTCACCGGTAAGGGCCTTCCCACTTTAGCGTCAACTTGTTGGAATTCTTGGCGGACTGAGCGCGCCAAGAACAAGGTCGCCTTCCTCGAGACTTCGGCATTAACTGCGGCTATGGTAGCGGCGCAAAGCTTGCTGGTATCGAGCAGCTCGTCTGACAACTGAAGACGGTCTTCCTCAAGGAGCAGCGCGTCATCTTGTCGCAGCTGCTCTTGCTCAAGCTCATCATAGCGAGCACTCGAGGCGACCCATATCGAAGTTACGTGGGAGAACTGCCTGCTGCTCCATAGACTAGGCGAAAGGTGTCCGGCGATGGCTCGATTTGGCGTCGTCTGATCGACCAAAGAACCATGGCAGCTCCTCAATCCAGTTCCTTCCACACTTGTACAGCTGTCGAAAGTCTGGTCTTGAGCCCGCAGCACTTCAGATTGCCCTCTCCGCTTGACCGTTGCTTCTCGGGTGAGCAATAGAAGCGAAGCAGAACCTTGGCGCCAAGATCTTGGGCGTCTTGCATGAAGGTGCGGCTCGTGGAATGCGTGCGTTGTCGGTGATGATCTGTTAGGGACCCCGAAACGGCAAACAATCGACATGAAGAACTTGACTGCTGACTGTGCTGTCACCTTCCTCACTGCTTCCACCTCCGGCCACTTTGTGAACTTGTCGATGGCAACATACAAGTACTCAAAGCCCCCGACAGCTCGGGGAAAGGGGCCGAGGATGTCGAGCCCCCAGACCAAAAATGGCCAGGATAAAGGGATCGTCTGGAGAGCTTGAGCTGGCTGGTGTATCTGCTTGGAATGGAACTGGCATGCTTCACACTTGTATACTTGTGCAGTTGCATCCTGGAGGGCTGTCGGCCAAAAGAAACCTTGCCGGAATGCTTTGCCGGCAAGTGCCCTTGCGCCAATGTGGTGACCACATATGCCTCCATGTATCTCCGCCAATAGCTCTTGTCCGTCTTCCCGGGGAATACACTTCAATTTCACACCATTGAGTCTTCTTCTGTACAGTGTGTTGTCGACAAACTGGTACATACTTGACTGCCGCGCTACTCTTTCCGCTTCTTCTTGCTCTTCGGGAAGTTCTCCTGTCTGAAGGAAACGGACAATCTGTTGTGCCCATGTTGGAGCTTGCGGCTCGACAACAAGGACTAAAGGCACATATGCTGCTGCGGGAACATCCGCTTCTACGGCGAGAACATGCGGCTCAGCCGGAGCTTGACGTTCCCCGGCAAGCTTGTCGGAGCAAAACTTGTCGGGAGCGTCTGCTTCAACGGAACAAACCCTAGGGCTTGCCAGAGCAGATTGCTCCTCAGCATCCTTGGTGTTGATCTTGGGGACCTTCTTGGCGGCGGCTTCGGGGAGCTCTGCCGGAAAATAGTCACCAGAAATCAACTTCCTCTTCTTGCTCTGTCCAGTTGATGGTGTTACAGACGGTTGAGTCAGTTTGAGCACAAAGATCCCTGGTTCCACAGGTAACTTAAGTGCGGCGCACTTTGACAGGCCGTCGGCAATGTCGTTCTGAGCTCTTGGAACATGCTCCATATGTAGGCCGTCAAAGTGTTCTTTTAACTTTCTCACTTCGTCAACGTAGGCTTCCATCAACGGACTCTGATAATTCTTGTTCACTTGGCAGACGACAAGCTGTGAGTCACCCCTGACAATGAGCTTCTTGATCCCAAGGTCTGCTGCGATCCTGAGACCGGCAAGCAAACCTTCATACTCTATGGTATTGTTTGTTGCTTGCTCCTTGGGAAAGTGCATCTGGACTACGTACTTGAGGTGCTCTCCGGTGGGCGCGACAAGTAGCACGCCGGCACCGGCGCCTTGCAGCGAGAAGGCACCATCAAAGTACATCAGCCATTCTTTGCTTGCTTCCTTGACGGGGATGCTCGTTTCTGGAATTTCTTCATCTGGTGTTGGCGTCCACTCTGCTATGAATTCTGCCAATGCTCTGCTTTGGATAGTTGAAGTGCTCTCAAACTTGAGGCCAAAGCATGACAGTTCCAGTGCCCACTCGACAATCCTGCCTGTTCCTTCTGGATTCTGCAGTATCCTCTTCAGCGGAAAACGAGTGACAACTGTGATCTCATGTGCTTGGAAGTAATGGCGTGGCTTTCTTGAGGCCATGAGAAGGCCGAAAAGCAATTTCTGCACACCAGAGTACCTTGACTTAGCCCCCTGCTGAAGGGAACTGACAAAGTAAACTAGGCGCTGCACCATTCTCTTCTGCATCTCCTCTCGTGCTTGCGCAGATCCATCTTTGTCGGGACCAGAGCTTGTTGGTGAAGCCCCCTGCTTGTCGCTGGACGTGTCTGCCGTGGTTGCTGGCTCATCATCCGCCTCCCTCTCCGCTACTAACGCAACACTAACCACTTGATTGGTTGCCGCTATGTACAGTAGCAACTTCTCTTGTGGCTTAGGTGCGACAAGTGTTGGAGTGGAGGACAGGTACCTCTTTAAGTCCTGCAGCGCAGCCTCCGCTTCCGGAGTCCAATTCATTGGACCTGCCTTTTTCAATATTTTGAAAAATGGCAGGGCGCGCTAAGCAGACTTAGAGATAAACCTCTTTGAGCGGCCACGCATACCGGCAAGCCTTCGTACATCCTTGACGCGCTTTGGTGCTTCAATCTGCTCAATGGCCTTGATCTTGTCGGGATTGGCTTTAATTCCCCGCTGAGACACGAAGAACCCGAGAAGCTTGCCGGAGGGGACTCCAAACACACACTTCTTCGGGTTAAGCTTGAGGTTGATCTTGCGCAGATTTGCAAAGGTCTCGTCTAAATCTTGAATCAGAGTTGCCTTGTCCTTGCTCTTGACCACTATGTCATCCATGTAGGCTTCTACATTTCTGTGTATTTGTGGCTCAAAAGCGTCATGGACTACCCTTGCAAATGTTGAACCAACATTCTTTAAACCGGAAGGCATCCGCACGAAATAGTACGTGCCACATGGAGTGATGAATGCGGTCTTCTCCTCATCCTCTTCTGCCATGAAGATCTGATGGTATCCTGAATACGCGTCAAGAAATGGAAGCAAGTCACATCCAGCCGTGGAGTCAACAATCTGGTCAATGCGCGACAAGGGAAATGGGTCTTTGGGACAAGCTTTATTAACATCGGTAAAGTCGATACAAAGCCTCCATTTCCCGTTTGCCTTGCGCACGACTACAGGATTGGCCAACCACGTAGGATGGAGCACTCCTCTGACAAGGCCTGCTGCTTCCAATTTCTTGATTTCTTCTGCGATGAATTCTTGGCGCTCCACTGCTTGTTTCCTGACCTTCTGCTTGACGGGCCGCGCGTGAGGACAGACGACAAGATGGTGCTCGATTACTCACAGGAACACCGGGATGTCGGGGCGGTTGCCACGCAAACACGTCGACATTCGCCCGCAGGAAAGCAACGAGCGCGCTTTCCTATTTAGGATCGAGAATGGCACTAATGGTGAAGGTACCACCAGTGTCGTCCTCCTTGGCGGACACCTTCTTGGTTTCTGGTGGAGCTGCCATCGCCTTCTTATGCTTGCCGGTGGAGCTCGATGGTGCGTCCTCGACGGTAGCGCAGCACTCCGAAGAGGTGCGCTTGCCGGAGTGGGCATCAGAGCTCTTGCCGGACTTGGTCCTCTTCTTCCCCCCGGGAGCTTCAGCGGCAAGTGACTTGCGATCTGTTGTGGCTGTTGCTTCCCGGTAGATCTTGTCGGCGCAGATAAGAGCATCCTTCTTGTTGCCAGGGACAGAGATGACACTTATCGGGCCTGGCATCTTGAGCACGTTGTATGCATAGTGAGAGGCTGCCATAAATTTGGCGAGTGCTGGACGGCCGAGTATCCCATTGTAAGGCAATGGAAAATCAGCAACGTCAAAAGTGACCCTCTCAGTCCTGAAGTTCAGCTCGCTGCCAAATGTCACTGGCAACGTGATCTTTCCCTTCGGCTTGCTCCTTCCCGGATTGATTCCTTGGAATGTGCCGGTCTCTTGAGCTTCATTGTCGAGGATCCGGAGTTTCGGAGTACCGCGGAGGAGATCAGTTCAGCCGCCCGCCGTCAACTAGCATCTTAGTGACCTTGAGGTTGCGGATAGTTGGTGAAACCAACATCGGCAAGCACCCGACCGCAGTTATGCGATCAGGGTGGTCCTCAATATCAAAGATGATAGGCGTGCTGGACCATTTCAGAGGCTTGCGTGACTCAACGGGTGGTTCTGCCGCTTTGACTTCCTGCACCCACTGCTTGAGCTGGCAGTGTGAAGTATGAAGAGAAGCACCACCGTCAACACACAGGACCTCTGTGGCTTTCTGGATCTCCTGCTCATCGGCCTCGTCATCATCCATATCTTCATCATCGTCGTCATCTTCGTCCTTGTCGCGGCCGCGGGGAGGTCTGTCTCCTTGCCGCTGCTTGGCCTTGCCGCGGTGTCTTCCCCGGCCGGGACGTTTCTTGCCGGATCCTCCAGTACCTTCTTGGGCCTTCTCCTTGTCGCGTCACTCGTATTCAGCCTTTTGCTGCTCGACAAGCTGCTCGACCTTCTTGCAGCTCTGGAGGTCATGGCCCTTGGTGCGGTGGATCTTGCAATACTGCTTGTTGGTGCCGTCCTGCTTGTCGGCGACCGCCACAGCCTCGCCGGAGGTACCAGCTTTGGCTTTCTCGGCGCCACCTCCATTGCCGGACTGCTCAACAACTAGCACTTCTTTGCCTTTCCTCTTCCTGTTGTTCCGCCGCCGGTTTTTCTTTGCCGGAGCGGCATCCTCGCTGTCAGATCCTCCTGCTCCTGCATTCTCTCCGGGGAGTCTCCTCCCTTCCTCAGCACGTGCACACTTGTCGGCTAGGGCATATAGCTCACTGACATCTCTGATCTTGCACATCGCCATCTCCTCCCGCATCCTGCGGTTATGCACGTTCTGATGGAACGCGCTGATGACCACCGCAGGGTGGACGTCTGGGATGTTGTGTTGTACACGGCTGAATCTCTGAGTGTACTTGCGCAGGGACTCTCCTTCCTTCTGGACGAGTATATGAAGGTCGCTCTCTTGGCCATGAGGTTTGTGGCACTTTGTAAAGCGCCGACAAACCGATGGCATAGATCTGCCATGAGGATATGGAGTTCTCCGGCAAGTGCATGAGCCAGATCTCGACATTGGGCTTGAGCACCGGTGGAAGTAATTGGCAGGATCTTGTCGTCCGTCCCCGCAGCTGCACCGCAATGGTGTAGATCTTTGAGGAACTCCGACGGATGTGTCTTGCCGTCGTGCTTCTCTGAATGCGTCGGCTTGAAATTCTTCGTCTTTGGCCCTTTGGACTTGCCGTAGCTCACGAGTGAACGCAGGGCAACCTACCACGTACGGCAAGTCGCCTGGTTACCCTGGCGCATGCATGTCGACAGTGGGCCCAGCGTGTTGGTCCAATTGACTCCGCGCTTCTCTTCGGCGCTCGATGCGAGTACGAGCGTCTTCTTGCTGCCGTTCCTGAAGAACTTGGCGCTGGTCGCGACGAGCTCGAGGATCAGATGACGCGGTGGAATCAGTGTCGAGGTTGACCCGGCGAGTCGGTGATCTTGGCCTTCGGGGTGGAGAGTGCATGGTGGTTGCACCCCCACCGGTCTTGTCGCCATCGGCTCGTGCCTGGCAATCTTGCCGCGGCTGCGATGTACCCGGCTGTCGTGGAGTGTCACCGTTGGCGAAGCCGATGAGACTCTGAATGGTGGCCCTCCATTCGTCGATCTTGTCCGCCGTTGGAGGGTAATCCAGGAGCAGTTGAGCTCGCGCTAAAGCTTCTGCTGGAGTGGTGGGTGGCATTGGCGAACGGTGCGAGGAGCGGGATATGCTCGGACTTCTAACTATGTTAGAAGGAGCAGTATCCCGTCCAGGCGACCGTGCCTTGCTTGTGCCAACATGTTGGCATGCATGCTGGTCTTGAGCACCCTGAGATCCACCAGCTCGATCTTGGTCCAACAAACGTATGGTACCGCGAGTACCATGACGTTGTCGGTCCTGCGCCTCCTGGGACGGGCGCGGCGCATGTACGAACGCCGAGGTCTGCGGGGCCTTGTCCTTGGACCTGGCAGCACCATGAGCTCCCTCGTCGACGCCCGTTCTTCCGCCGGCGTCTACTCCAACATCCGTTTGCTCCGGTGGTGGTGGGATCGACGTGGCGGAGCAGCCACCTCCGAAGCCTTCTTCTTCGGTGGCATGTCGATGAAGAAGATTAAGATGTAGCTCGCGTGAACGCCGGATCGGGTTCACACAACCTCGACGCCCCCTACCTCGCGCGCCAAAGATGTCGTGGGAACGAACACCTATGGGGCCGGCGGACCGGGCCCCTTTCGGTTCGGCGGGGGGCGGAGATCGCACGAAGAGCAGATCGAGGCTAAGCACACTAGCGATTTACCCAGCTTCAGAGCTCTCCGGAGAGATAATACTCCTACTGCTGCTTGTCTGATTTGTATTGTGTTCTTGCTCGGGAGCGCTGAATGCTCAAGATACACCAGACTGCTAACTAGGCGGCGTGAGTATTTTCTGGTCCCGGACACTTCCAAAACCCATTTCTACGTTGCGCATGGGCCTCCTTTTATATGCTCAAGGGGTCACCGACAGGTGGCAACGTAGACTAGGGCAAAAATGGAAAAGATGTGGTTGGTACAACTACTTGTACAGTGTATCCTACCTAACCCTGACGGCAGGGGACAATGGCATTAAATGCCCGTCTGTGTCACCCAAGCAGTGCATAAAAGGGATCGTCAGGGGCGCCACCGCTTGCCACGATGGCAATCTTGTCAGCGCCGCTTGCCACCTCACACCGCTGGCTACACAGCCTCTTGCCACGCGCACCTGGAAAGGTCCCATGGCGACACGTTGGTGGATGTGCTGGAGCGCGGGTACAGAGTGGTAGCTTGCCGCAGCAAGCGCCTTGCCACGTCCGGAAGCTTGTCGCTCACCGGGCCTTGCCGGGACGCGTGGCGCGCCGCGACAAGTTCCTTGAGATGCCTTGGTTGGCCTTCCCGGCAAGCTCCTCTTGCCGAGGTCTTGTCTTCTTGGCTTAAAACACTTTGTTCTTGAATGGTTCCAAAGGAACCACGGAGGACCTTGGCGGTCACCCGGCAAGCCTTGCCGCGGGGCGCTGCGACTGCCCGTGCACAAGTTCGGGATACTAAGGTACCCCTACTTTAGTACACCGACAGAATTATTCACTTGTTATTGAACCATTTGATGTTTGGGGCTTTGATTATATGGGACCGTTTCCTTCCTCTAATGGGTATACACATATTTTAGTTGCTGTTGATTACGTTACTAAGTGGGTAGAAGCTATTCCAACTAGTAGTGCTAATCATAACACCTATATTAATATGCTTAAAGAAGTTATTTTTCCGAGGTTTGGAGTCCCTATATATCTAATGACTGATGGTGGTTCACATTTTATTCATGGTGCTTTTCGTAAATGCTTGCTAAGTATGATGTTAATCATAGAATTGCATCTCCATATCACCCACAGTCTAGTGGCCAAGTAGAACTGAGTAATAGAGAGCTCAAATTAATTTTGCAAAAGACTGTTAATAGATCTAGAAAGAATTGGTCCAAGAAACTTGATGATGCATTATGGGCTTATAGAACTACATATAAAAATCCTATGGGTATGTCTCCATATAAAATGGCGTATGGAAAAGCATGCCAGGTCTATCTTTTAACATACAAGTTTCCGATCTATCTTTATTTTCAATCTTTACTTTCCAATCTATATCATAAAAATACCAAAACTATTTATCTTATCTTAATATCTCTATCAGATCTCACTTTCGCAAGTTACCGTGAAGGGATTGACAACCCCTTTATCGCGTTGGTTGCGAGGTTCTTGTTTGTTTGTTTAGGTACGAGGGACTTGCGTGGAGCCTCCTACAGGATTGATACCTTGGTTCTCAAAAACTGAGGGAAATACTTACGCTACTTTGCTGCATCACCCTTTCCTCTTCAAGGGAAAACCAACGCAGTGCTCAAGAGGTAGCACCTGCCTACTAGAATCGCCAGTGCTTGAAAGGAAAAGTGAAGGAAAAACATAGGAATTGGAAATTTTCCTATGGTACTACTATTCATGCATTTGGTTCAAAGGAATGGAGCAAAGGAAAACTGTAGGATTTGTTCCTTTAGTGTCTCCTTGAAAGAAAAATCGTAGGAATTTTAATTTCCACTTATCCTCCTTTTCAAAATCATATTCATGAAGCACAAGACTAAGAGATAGTAGCATAATAGCAATATAACCGTACATTTTCATGTGGTTTGACTTAATATCACCATGCTTCTTTGCATCATGTGATCTTCCAATTCTAGTGAACCAAACACCCAGATTGGCAGAAATCCTGTGTTTTTAAATTCTCTGTTTTGCATGTGCATTCCTATCCTATTCCTATCTGTTTCCTATCCCTGCATTGTTAGAATCCTCAAATTAAACAAGCCCTTACATAATTACTTCTGTCAAAGAAAACCTTATGTGGTTTGTCCTGCTCCTGCCGCGCTGTGTTCCACCCCAGCTGTAACGCCCCGGATTCGATGCGCCAGGTGTCCGCCAGTTATTCGCCGTCATTGCCATGTCATTTGCTTGCGTTTTGCACTTTGCCATGTCATCTTATGCATTTCATATCATGTCATCTTGTGCATTTCATTTTGCATACGTGTTCGTCTCATGCATCCGAGCATTTTCCCCGTTGTCCGTTTTGCAATCCGGCACTCCTATGTCATCCGGCGTCCCCTTTTTGCCTCTTCTCTTGTGCGGGTGTTAAACGTTCTCGGAATGGCCCGAGGTTTGCCAAGCGGCCTTGGTATAGCACCGGTAGACCGCATGTCAAGTTTCGTGCCATTTGGAGCTCGTTTGATACTCCAACGGTTAACCGGGTAACCGTAAAAGCCCCTTTCTCTTTGCAGCCCAACACCCCTTCCAAAGTGGCCCAAAACCCACCAAACTCCCCTCTATGCTCTCGGTCGTTCGATCACGATCGCGTGGCCGAAAACCTCTCCTCATTTGGACTCTCCTAGCTCCCTCTACCTATAAATATGCCTTCCCCTTCCAAATTCGCGGTCCAACCCTAGCCCTCTCCCTCCTCGCGCCGCCGGACATGTCCGCCCGGCGGCCGGACACGTCCACCGCCAGCCTCCACGTCGCCCGGACCAATCCGGGGACGCCACGTCACCAGCCGCCGCCCAGCCTCTCGCGCCGCCACGTGTCCCCAGCGCCCACTTCCGCCATGGCCTGCCGAGCCCATCCCGAGGCCCGCATGAGCCGTCCCGCCGCCGCCGAAGCCCGTCCGCCCGCCGCGCCTCCGCCGACGCCGCCCGCGCGCCGCCGCCACGGCGACCGAGTCCCGCCGCCGCCCGCTTTCGAGTGCTGCCATCTCCTCCATCACGCTAGCCCGGCGCCGCCATCGCCACCTCGCCCGCCCGCGCCTCCGTCAGCTGGCCTCGCCCGGCAGCCGCCGCGCGCCGCCCGCCTGCCGCCAGCCCGGCGGCGCGCCGCCGCCGCGCCGCCCGGCCTCCCTCCGGCCTCCTCCGGCTAGATCCGGGCCGGAGCCGTCCGGATCCGGCCGTCCCCGACCTCCCCGGCCACCTCGTCGCCCGATCCGTCAACTCCGGCGAGCTCTGGCGATCTTCGTAAACCGTGCGAACCCTAAGGTTGACCCCCGAAACGTCTAAGTCCCAGATTTTTGTCATAATCATGCCATGTTCATCGCATTGTATCTCTGCATACGTAGCTCCGCTTCGTGCGTGTAATATGTCAAATTGTTCGCCTCGACGAGTAATTCATTTAATTCCATTGCATCTTTTTCATTTGAGCTCATCTTGATGCCCGAAATGCTGTTGGAAGAGTGCATGTTGATGTTAATCTGCTGAAACTGTTATAACTTGCTCATTTGTCATTTTTGCCATGATTGATGTGTGCATCCTATGAGGTTGATGTCTACATGTATGTTGATCTATGCCATGCCATATTTCTAGTGGTGCCAACCATGTATTTTTGTGAGTTGTGTCTTTGAGTGTATCAAGCTTGCTAAGTAGGGTAGTTCTTTGTTGTTGTTTTCTGACAGATTCTCATTATATTTTGTTGCTATGTTAACATGCTGCTACTAATCATTCTATGCATAATCTGGAGATGTTCTATAAACATGTTTTGATCTACATGTTATGCCCTATCCATCCATGCCCCTGGTTGCATTTAAGGTTGCTGTAGCTTGTCGTAATCTTTCTCTAAAGTTGCTTGATGATGTTGCTGTCAGCCTGTTAACATTAAGTTCAATGTTTCCATGATTGTTTACTAGTGATCCATGCACCCTATGACCTTGCTCTTGCCATGCTTAGCTTCATAAACAAGTCTTGTTACTGTTGGGTGCCTTGCCATGCCATGTATTACTCTGTAGTGAGTGGTTCAAGCTCACCAACATGCCTACTTATTGTTGTTCCTGCCATGTTTAAATCTGTAATATAACTTGCCATGTTTACGTGGGTGCCATCATATTTTCTATGCCTTTTTGGCTCATGGTCAGTAAGGGACTTTTGATCTATGCTATTACTAGATTCATGCCATGCCTTTGTTTGCCATGATAAGTTCCTGTAACATGTTGTTTGATAGCTCTAAACATTGCAGCCTGATGTTATTTCTGCTAAAGTCTGAAACTGTTATAATTTGCAATCTTCCCATGTCCTTTTGAGCATGTTCTAGTTGTTTCTGGAGATAGCTCAGTGTTCATGTTTTGTTATGCTTTACCTGTACTTCATGCCCATGCCTTTAATTATTATGTTGGGGTGCTGTAGCTTATTGTTTTGATGCTTGCAATATGCCTAGTTGCTGTTATGGGCAGATTGTTGCTATGACTTGTATAGTGTGTGTGTGTTGCACCGTTGCTCCGGTTTGAGTGTGCTCTATATGAAACTTGCTTGTTTTTGCATGTAGCTTCATATTACCATGTTGCATCCTTGTTTTGGTGTGTTTGCTTGATGTTTGTATGCATTTTGCATCAATGCCATGCTTAACTTGTTTTGCTCATATCTTCTAGGCCGTAGCTCCGAATCTAATGAACTTTATATGTAACTTGACTAGAATTTCGTGTAGATTCTCGTGGTGCATCTTAACTTGCTGTTTAACAACTTGAACATAAGGTTTATTCAGTTCTGGACCAATTTCGAAATTTTCATATGAGGACTTACCGGAATTGTTATATGTTGTTCCCGGCCTCATTTAAACTTGCCTTGATGTGTTGTTCTTGTTTGCATCATCTTTTGCCATGAGTAGCTTCATGTTGCTTTGTCATGCATCATGCTTGTTATGCATCATGTCTTGTTCATGTGTGGTGTGTTTACCATGTTATGTGCTTCTTCTCGATAGTACCCGTTTCGTTGCGATCGTGAGGATGCGTTCGTCTACATGTGGTTCGTCTTCGTGGCTTCATCTTCTTCATGGACTCGTTCTTCTTCCTTGCGGGATTTCTGGAAAGATGACCGCTACCCTGGATCTCACTACTATCATTGCTATGCTAGTTGCTTCGTTCTTTCGCTATGCTGCGCTACCTATCAACTGTTTATTCAAGCCATCCCATATTGCCATGAACCTCTAACCTTTGACACCTTTCCTATGCAAACCGTTGATTGGCTATGTTACCGCTTTGCTCAGCCCTCTTATAGCGTTGCTAGTTGCAGGTGAAGTTGAAGATTTCTCCATGGTGGACAGGGTTATGTTGGGATATCACAATATCTCTTATTTTATTAATGCATCTATATATTTGGTAAAGGGTGGAAGGCTCGGCCTTATGCACTGTGTTTTGTTCCACTCTTGCCGCCCTAGTTTCCGTCATACGGTGTTATGTTCCTGGATTTTGCGTTCCTAACGCGGTCGGGTGATTTATGGGACCCCCCTGACAGTTTGCTTTGAATAAAACTTGTCCAGCAAGGCCCAACCTTGGTTTTACCATTTGCCTCACCATCACCTATACCCTTCCCTTGGGTCGGCCAACCCAAGGGTCATCTTTATTTTAGCCCCCCCGGGCTAGTGCTTGTCTAAGTGTTGGTCCGAACCGAGCCGCCTACGGGGCCACCTCGGGGAAACTCGAAGTTTGGTTTTACTCGTAGCCTGTCTCATCCAGTGTTGCCCTGAGAACGAGGTATGTGCAGCTCCTATCAGGATTGTCGGCGCATCGGGCGGTCTTGCTGGTCTTGTTTTACCATTGTCGAAATGTCTTGTAAACCGGGATTCCGAGACTGATCGGGTCTTCCTGGGAGAAGGTCTATTCCTTCGTTGATCGCGAGAGCTTGTCATGGGCTAAGTTGGGACACCCCTACAGGGTATAAACTTTCGAGAGTCGTGCCCGCGGTTATGTGACAGATGGGAATTTGTTAATGTCCGGTTGTAGATAACTTGACACTAGATCCGATTTAAAACGCATCAACCGCGTGTGTAGCCGTGATGGTCTCTTCTCGGCGGAGTCCGGGAAGTGAACACGGTTTCTGGGTTATGTTTGACGTAAGTAGGTGTTCAGGATCACCTCTTGATCATTGTTATCTTCACGACCGTTCCGCTTGTTTCTCTTCTCGCTCTCATTTGCGTATGTTAGCCACCATATCATGCTTAGTCGCTGCTGCAACCTCACCACTTTACCCCTTCCTTTCCCATTAAGCTTTGCTAGTCTTGATACCCATGGTAATGGGATTGCTGAGTCCTCGTGGCTCACAGATTACTACAACAATAGTTGCAGGTACAGGTTATGCGATGAGCATGACGCGAGAGTGATGTTTGCTTGTTTTGGAGTTCTTCTTCCGCTTCTTCTTCGATCAGGGGATAGGTTCTAGGTCGGCAGCCTGGGCTAGCAGGGTGGATGTAGATTGAGATTTTGTTTGTGTTTCATCCGTAGTCAGATGTTGATCTTATGTATGTTGTATTGGTGTATTCGTGTGGCATTGTATGCCTTATGTATGTATCCCCATCTATTATGTAATGTTGATGTAATGATATCCACCTTGCAAAAGCGTCTTCAAGATGCGCTTCTATCCTTAGTGGGACCTTCGAGTTCCTTTAGGATAGGGTCGCATCTTGGGCGTGACAAGTTGGTATCAGAGTCTCGACCGACCCTAGGAGCCCCCTTGATTGATCGTGTAGTTTGGCCGTTGTTGAGTCTAGAAGAAAACTATTTTCGGAGTCTAGTTATATCGGAGAGTAGGAATTCTTATTACTCCTCAGCCCCTTCGTCGCTCTGGTATGGAATCTTGACGTAGGTGTTTTGAATTACTCCTCTTCCCCTTCAAATTTTTCTTTAGGTTCACGCAGCTGGTTTTCCAGTAGTTGTTCCTCAGCTCTTTTTATCCGGTGCATTTCTCGTCAAGTTGACTCGAGCCTCTTCATCTTTGAGTTCAATCCTCAGTTGTTTTTTCCCACCCGCCCTCCCTTCTTCTTCTTGAATCCGGAGCCCGTAATCGAGTATCCATCCTACTCGTGCGAAGTCTTTGCTTTCTTTCCTCAATGATTTCAACCGGTGTTTTTTTCTCTTCAAGATATTCGTCGATTTCCCCTTCCAAGTTTCCTTTGTTTTCCCGCCCTCCCACCCTTTTTCTTCCCGGAGTCTGACTCTCTCTCGACCATCTATTTCATTTGTGCGGAGCCTCTTCAGTCTTTCGTCAATTATTTCAACCGGTGAATTCTCGTCTCGTTTGACATTCATCATCTCTTCTTCTTCTCTGGTGGACTCAATTCAAGTTTTTCGGGTTGATCACATTCTTTTCCTCAGCTCAAGTGTTTTTCCCTTTGCTCGTTCGCCTCTCGCCAGTTTATCCTTCCGGAGTGCTCATGACATCTCAAGAGATTCGTCTGTGTTCCAATTAATTCGAGGTTGTCACCTCATTCAAATATTTCAATTGTTCCGGTGCATCATCTTCCTGTTCAACAATCCTTTCCAACCGTATTTTTCTCTTCAGTGGGCCCTAACCCACAGGTCTTTTTCCAGGATCTTACCTGACTCTTCTATTTATTCCGGAGCCATTCCAATTTTATTTCGGAGTTTGACGTAAGTATGAATTTCATCAGTCAGATGCCTTTCTAAGATCGATTTCAAATCATTTTCATTGTTGGCTCAACCTCTTCGCTTTTCATTCTTCCGGAGTATCTCAGTAATTTCGGTGGTGTTTCTCGTCGTCATTCTCAACTTTCAAGATCGAGGAAGAGTTTCTCTAAATCTTGCCCGTCCTCTCGAAGATTCGTGGTTCTAGCTTCATGCTATCCTCTTCAATTATTCCTTTTGTCAGATATTCTTTTCTTACCCATCCGGAGAACTTCAGGAGTTGTTTTCCCATTTCTTTTCAACAGAGGCCATCATTCCAGTTATCGTTCTCTATTTATCCCGGTGCTTCGTTCAAGTATTCTTCAATCAGTTCGCGATCTCCTTGTTCTTTTGCATCTAAATTCCCTCAAGCATTTTTGTTCTTCTAATTCTTCCCGGTGATTAAGTCTCTTTCATCAGCCATTTTTGAATTCTCACGGTGGTTCTTTCAGATTCTTTTCCTTGTTTATCATATCAATCCATTCATTCTTTCAATCCTACCGGTGGTTCATGAAGACCATCCCAAGTTTGCGATATGTCACTTCTCAATTCTTTTTCAAGAAGAATAAGTAATATGTAAATCCATTGATTGTCATCAATTTAATTTGACGAAGGATAAGCATACAATAAATCTTATTCTTATTTCATCTAAGTGATTAATCCCTTCCTTTCCTTCGGAGTTTATTCTTCATGAATAAATTCTAGTTCCAAGTCTTTTCATCTTTTCTTTCCCGGAGTTCAAAATTTCCTCGGCCATCTCGTTGGTACCCCCATCTAAATCATCGCAGGGCTCATCTTATTCTTTCATCCTTCATTCTATCTCACCATCCTTTTGTTAACGGAGTTCTTCTTGGTGGTTCTTCATGATTTAATTCATTCTTCAAGAGTTCATCAAGATTCTTGTCCGTGGAGTTCAAGTATCTTTTCTTCTAGCGTCTGGAAGTGCAATTAATTCTCCGTACTCTTTTGAAGTGGAGTTTTGCATTTCTTTGTTCTTCTCAGCTATTTAATCTTTTCTGTTTGTGGTTGGTTATCACCTCATAATTTTGAGATGTTATCCATAAGTCCACAACAAGCTAATTCTTTTCATTGTTGATTTTCTCAACAACTCCGTTTAATCCTTCCTTTCAAAGATGCTTTCTATTTCAATTGTGACACAAGTTGTCAATTTCTTCTCCATTCTTTTCATTCAACTCCTTCAATTCTTTCCGGAGGTTTTGTGTCATGTCTACATCAAGTATCATTCCATCCTATCTAGCTCGTGTTCTATTCCTTCCATCTTTAGCCGGAGTGCTGCCTAAATCCTTTCAGACTTATTCGTTTCTTTTCTCATTCTAACGACTCCAGTTAGAACGAGTGGTGTCATAGTCTATCTGATTCCGTGAGCTTTTGATTCTCGTCATTCTCGTCGTTCCTCTCTTCGTCTCGAGTGCTCTCGATTCTTTGCTTCTTCTCTTGAGTTCTTGTTCCACCTCATCCCTTTTTCCTTTCCGTCTCGGTCCTAAGATCTCAGGAAGAGATCTCTTGTTAGTGGAGGAGTGTTGTAACGCCCCGGATTCAATGCGCCAGGTGTCCGCCAGTTATTCGCTGTCATTGCCATGTCATTTGCTTGCGTGTTGCACTTTGCCATGTCATCTTATGCATTTCATATCATGTCATCTTGTGCATTTCATTTTGCATACGTGTTCGTCTCATGCATCCGAGCATTTTCCCCGTTGTCCGTTTTGCAATCCGGCACTCCTATGTCATCCGGCGTCCCCTTTTTGCCTCTTCTCTTGTGCGGGTGTTAAACGTTCTCGGAATGGCCCGAGGTTTGCCAAGCGGCCTTGGTATAGCACCGGTAGACCGCCTGTCAAGTTTCGTGCCATTTGGAGCTCGGTTGATACTCCAACGGTTAACCGGGTAACCGTAAAAGCCCCTTTCTCTTTGCAGCCCAACACCCCTTTCAAAGTGGCCCAAAACCCACAAACTCCCCTCTATGCTCTCGGTCGTTCGATCACGATCGCGTGGCCGAAAACCGCTCCTCATTTGGACTCTCCTAGCTCCCTCTACCTATAAATATGCCTTCCCCTTCCAAATTCGCGGTCCAACCCTAGCCCTCTCCCTCCTCGCGCCGCCGAACATGTCCGCCCGGCGGCCGGACACGTCCACCGCCAGCCTCCACGTCGCCCGGACCAATCCGGGGACGCCACGTCACCCGCGCCGCCGCCCCAGTCTCTCGTGCACCGCCACGTGTCCCCAGCGCCCATTTCGCGCGGGCCCCGCTGAGCCCATCCCGAGGCCCGCGAGCCCGTCCCCGCCGCCGCCAAGCCCGTCCGGCCCGCCGCGCCTCCGCCCGCTGCTGCTGCCGCCCGCCGCCCGGCGACCGCGCCCGCCCGCCGCCGCCGCTTCAAGCGCCGCCCGCTCCTCCACGCGCTTCGCCCGCCGCCCGCCAGCGCCTGGCGCCGCCGCGACCGCCATCCGGCGCCCGCCAGCGCCTCCGTAGCTGGCCTCGCCCGGCCCGCTTCGAAGCCGGCCGCCGCCGCCGCCGCGCCCGGCCTCCCCTCCGGCCTCCCTCCGGCCTCCTCCGGCTAGATCCGGGCGGAGCCGCCGGATCCGGCCGTCCACGACCTCCCCGGCCACCTCGTCGCCCGATCCGTCAACTCCGGCGAGCTCCGGCGATCTTCGTAAACCGTGTGAACCCTAAGGTTGACCCCCGAAACGTCTAAGTCCCAGATTTTTGTCATAATCATGCCATGTTCATCGCATTGTATCTCTGCATCCGTAGCTCCGTTTCGTGCGTGTAATATGTCAAATTGTTCGCCTCGACGAGTAATTCATTTAATTCCATTGCATCTTTTTCATTTGAGGTCATCTTGATGCCCGAAATGCTGTTGGAAGAGTGCATGTTGATGTTAATCTGCTGAAACTGTTATAACTTGCTCATTTGTCATTTTTGCCATGATTGATGTGTGCATCCTATGAGGTTGATGTCTACATGTATGTTGATCTATGCCATGCCATATTTCCAGTGGTGCCAACCATGTATTTTTGTGAGTTGTGTGCTGAGTGTATCAAGCTTGCTAAGTAGGGTAGTTGCTGTTGCTGTTTTCCTGACAGATTCTGTTATATTTTGTTGCTATGTTAACATGTTGCTACTAATCATTCTATGCATAATCTGGAGATGTTCTATAAACATGTTTTGATCTACATGTTATGCCCTATCCATCCATGCCCCTGGTTGCATTTATAGGTTGCTGTAGCTGGTCGTAATCTTGCTATAAAGTTGCTTGATGATGTTGCTGTCAGCCTGTTAACATTAAGTTCAATGTTTCCATGATTGTTTACTAGTGATCCATGCACCCTATGACCTTTCTCTTGCCATGCTTAGCTTCATAAACATGTCTTCTTACTATTGGGTGCCTTGCCATGCCATGTATTGCTCTGTAGTGAGTGGTTCAAGCTCACCAACATGCCTACTTATTGTTGTTCCTGCCATGTTTAAATCTGTAATATAACTTGCCATGTTTACGTGGGTGCTATCATATTTTCTATGCCTTTTTGGCTCATGGTCAGTAAGGGACTTTTGATCTATGCTATTACTAGATTCATGCCATGCCTTTATTTGCCATGATAAGTTCCTGTAACATGTTGTTTGATAGCTCTAAACATTGCAGCCTGATGTTATTTCTGCTAAAGTCTGAAACTGTTATAATTTGCAATCTTCCCATGTCCTTTTGAGCATGTTCTAGTTGTTTCTGGAGATAGCTCAGTGTTCATGTTTTGTTATGCTTTACCTGTACTTCATGCCCATGCCTTTTGTTATTATGTTGGGGTGCTGTAGCTTATTGTTTTGATGCTTGCAATATGCCTAGTTGCTGTTATGGGCAGATTGTTGCTATGACTTGTATAGTGTGTGTGTGTTGCACCGTTGCTCCGTT
This sequence comes from Aegilops speltoides, assembly GCA_021437245.1. Taxonomy (NCBI): domain Eukaryota; kingdom Viridiplantae; phylum Streptophyta; class Magnoliopsida; order Poales; family Poaceae; genus Aegilops; species Aegilops speltoides. Next base: position 108,310,516 of record CM038141.1, on the reverse strand, counting down.
TTGAGTGTGCTCTATATGAAACTTGCTTGTTTTTGCATGTAGGTTCATATTACCATGTTGCATCCTTGTTTTGGTGTGTTTGCTTGATGTTTGTATGCATTTTGCATCAATGCCATGCTTAACTTGTTTTGCTCATATCTTCTAGGCCGTAGCTCCGAATCTAATGAACTTTATATGTAACTTGACTAGAATTTCGTGTAGATTCTCGTGGAGCATCTTAACTTGCTGTTTAACAACTTGAACATAAGGCTTATTCAGTTCTGGACCACTTTCGAAATTTGCATATGAGGACTTACTAGAATTGTTATATTTTTTCCCGGCCTCATTTAAACTTGCCTTGATGTGTTGTTCTTGTTTGCATCATCTTTTGCCATGAGTAGCTTCATTTTGCTTTGTCATGCATCATGCTTGTTGTGCATCATGTCTTGTTCATGTGTGGTGTGTTTACCATGTTATGTGCTTCTTCTCGATAGTACCCGTTTCGTTGCGATCGTGAGGATGCGTTCGTCTACGTGTGGTTCGTCTTCGTGGCTTCATCTTCTTCATGGACTCGTTCTTCTTCCTTGTGGGATTTCAGGCAAGATGACCGCTACCCTGGATCTCACTACTATCATTGCTATGCTAGTTGCTTCGTTCTTTCGCTATGCTGCGCTACCTATCACCTGTTTATTCAAGCCATCCCATATTGCCATGAACCTCTAACATTTGACACCTTTCCTATGCAAACCGTTGATTGGCTATGTTACCGCTTTGCTCAGCCCTCTTATAGCGTTGCTAGTTGCAGGTGAAGTTGAAGATTTCTCCATGGTGGACAGGGTTATGTTGGGATATCACAATATCTCTTATTTTATTAATGCATCTATATATTTGGTAAAGGGTGGAAGGCTCGGCCTTATGCCTGGTGTTTTGTTCCACTCTTCCCGCCCTAGTTTCCGTCATACCGGTGTTATGTTCCCGGATTTTGCGTTCCTAACGCGGTCGGGTGATTTATGGGACCCCCCTGACAGTTCGCTTTGAATAAAACCTTGTCCAGCAAGGCCCAACCTTGGTTTTACCATTTGCCTCACCACCACCTATACCCTTCCCTTGGGTCGGCCAACCCAAGGGTCATCTTTATTTTAGCCCCCCCCCCCGGGCCAGTGCTTGTCTAAGTGTTGGTCTGAACCGAGCCGCCTGCGGGGCCACCTCGGGGAAACTCGAAGTATGGTTTTACTCGTAGCATGTCTCATCCGGTGTTGCCCTGAGAACGAGATATGTGCAACTCCTATCGGGATTGTCGGCGCATCGAGCGGTCTTGCTGGTCTTGTTTTACCATTGTCGAAATGTCTTGTAAACCGGGATTCCGAGACTGATCGGGTCTTCCTAGGGGAAGGTCTATTCCTTCGTTGACCGCGAGAGCTTGTCATGGGCTAAGTTGGGACACCCCTGCAGGGTATAAACTTTCGAGAGCCGTGCCCACGGTTATGTGACAGATGGGAATTTGTTAATGTCCGGTTGTAGATAACTTGACACTAGATCCGATTTAAAATGCATCAACCGCGTGTGTAGCCATGATGGTCTCTTCTCGGCGGAGTCCGGGAAGTGAACACGGTTTCTGGGTTATGTTTGACGTAAGTAGGTGTTCAGGATCACCTCTTGATCATTGCTAGCTTCACGACCGTTCCGCTTGTTTCTCTTCTCACTCTCATTTGCGTATGTTAGCCACCATATCATGCTTAGTCACTGCTGCAACCTCACCACTTTACCCCTTCCTTTCCCATTAAGCTTTGCTAGTCTTGATACCCATGGTAATGGGATTCTTTGAGTCCTCGTGGCTCCTGATTACTACAACAACGATTGCAGTACAGGTTATCACGATGATCATGACGCGAGAGCGATGTTTGCTTGTTTTGGAGTTCTTCTTCCGCTTCTTCTTCGATTAGGGGATAGGTTCCAGGTCGGCAGCCTGGGCTAGCAGGGTGGATGTAGTTTGAGATTCTGTTTGTGTTTCATCCGTAGTCGGATGTTGATCTTATGTATGTTGTATTGGTGTATTCGTGTGGCATTGTATGCCTTATGTATGTATCCCCATCTATTATGTAATGTTGATGTAATGATATCCACCTTGCAAAAGCGTCTTCAAGATGCGCTTCTATCCTTAGTGGGACCTTCGAGTTCCTTTAGGATAGGGTCGCATCTTTGGTGTGACACCAGCTCAGCTGCTCCAACGACAGAAGGGTTCACCGCAGTAGGGATCCCCTCTCCAGACTGTCTTTCACCGCTGCCATCACTGCTGGCAGCCATGACAACTGCATTACCATCATAAACTGAGCAGATGACCTTGAAGACTACACGGGTCCGCAAGAGAGGTCGTACTCCTCCATGTTTGCTTACGTTATGCATCACTTAATATGATGACAAGCTACTTTATTGTCGTGTTCACCTATTAGACTCCGAGTCATGTCCAAACTAATGCTAAAACTTGACTTTTAAAATGGTTGTGGGGTACATATTGGGGCAGCAATCAGTACTATCTGTCTACTATCTGGTTAATCTCGGGTGTCTACTATGAGTTTCATGTTGGGTGCAAACAAACATTAAAGGAGCCATTATCTGTATTTTTTAACTAAAGCTATTATCTGCCTGCTATCATTGGTTTTGGGTCTATCCACAGTTTGCTACCATCACTCTGGATTTGTGCATGCACACCTTACATAATCTTACTATGTTTTATTCATATGCATGCCAGTTATTGTACACAATGGAACCGAACATGTAGAGCAAAAGAGACGGGCCTTGCATGGCAATAAAACTTCATGTAGACGTCGCTCCATGGTGGGCGCATAGGAAGCCCCCTCCACCCATTTAGGATTGTAATCAAGAGGAAGATAACTATTCTGAGGGGGATTTGGAAGGAGAAGACCACTCTTATTTACCCCAGAGGTCTTCGCTCTAACTTGGCATGCTGATGTTGGTAATATCATGCATATGGCGCCTTACATTGCTTACTTTATACATCAAATATGTCATCTGCTTAGTTTAGACATGCTTTGTGTGAATGCCATCTATTTAGTTTCTTTATCGTATATGTAAATCATGCAATGCCATCTTGTTTAGCCAGGCATCATATATGTGAATTTTGCAATGTCACCCTGGTTAGCCAGGCATCTTATATGTAAATTATATCATGCCATCATTTTTTATTACGTGTTAAATTTGTCAACAATTTTAGTATATTCAATTACTCTTCCTGTGCATCAGCCATTCGGCATGGTCATGGAAAAATCTGGAGTGGAAACAAGGTCTTCAGAGCAGACAATGCTATCTGATGAAGCGCATGTCTTGCTAGTTACCGATAGCTCCTCAAAGGAGGATTCAGAGACAGATGACCAGTCCTATCCCCCCCCCCCCGAGGTGCATGCTCTAACTTGGCAGGGTTATGTTGCTCATATTCTGCGTATGGTATCTTGCATTGCTATGTCATTTGCTTAGTTTAGACATGCTTTGTGTGAATGTCACCTGTTTAGTGTCTAATTACCATATATGTGAATTATGCAATGCCATCTTGTTGCAAGACATTATATATGTGAATTATGCAATGCCATCTTGTTGCAAGGCATTATATATGTGAATTATGCAATGCCACGCTGTTTAGCCAAGCATCGTATATGTGAATTATATCATGTCGTCCTTTTTTTGTATTTCTCGTTGCATTTGTCTACAATGTTTGTATATTCAACTGCTCTTCCTGTGCATCAGCCATTTGAATTGGTGATGGAGAAATCTGGAGTGAAAACAAGGTCTTAATAGTAGACAATGCTACCTGCTGAAGTAGATATCTTGTTGGTTACAGATAGCTCTTCAGAGGAGGATTCAAAGGTAGATGACCAGACCTATTATCCCCCTGAGATGTATGCTCAAACTTGGAAGGGTTATATTACTCATATCATGCATATGTTGTATTGCAATGCTTAGTTTTTACATCATATACACAGTATTGAATGCCATCTCCTTAGTTGACACATCATATATGCGGCTGCCCTCTGCTCACTTGCTTAGTATATAAATCATATATTTGAATTATATCATGCCATGATGTTTACATAGACAGCATTTATCTGAATTATGGCATGCCAACCCATTTTCTAAAGACATAATATAGTTACATCATCTCATCCTGTTTAGATAGTCATCATATTTTGAATTATGTCATTCTATCCATGAATTATATCATGCCATCATATTTCCATCGACGACATGTTTGTGATTTATGGCATGCCAACCACTTTAATAGACACATCATATAGTTATATCATGTCATCCTGTTTACATAGTCATTATATTTTGAAGTATGTCATTCTATCATGTTTAGTTAGCCATCATACATGTGAAATTGTGTCATGCTATTCTATTTAATTAGCCATCATATATGTGAAATTATGTCCTGCTATTCTGTTTGGTTAGACAACATAAATGTGAATTATTTCATGCCCTGTTTTCTTCCCTACTATCCATTGCACCTATCTATCTTACAATGTTTGTACATTCAATTACTTTTCTTGTTTATCAGCCATTTCAATTGGAGGGGGTGATGGCAATAAATGTGGGAGTAAAAACACGGTCTTCAGAAAAGATCGTGCTACCTGTCGATGCAGATAGAACCACGGTTGTACTTGCCCAAGAACAAGCCCCACCACAAATAACCCAGACTCACGCAGATTGTACCCCAACCCAATTGGACAAATAACCAGCTACACCCCTTCTAACACTAACCCCAACAGATAGTGTAAGTGCATCTAGTGCCACCCCTAGTTGGTTTTGGAGTATTGACGACAAAGTTGGTTGAGGGACTAATGCGTTTGTGAGAATTGCAGGATAACGCAGGTAGTGTCGATCATTGATTCGGTTTACCTACCGGAGATGACCCCTAAAAATGTATGAAGACATTGAAGACAATGGTGGTATGAGAAGATATTCATATTGAAGACTATGACATGAGAAGACATTGCGTGAAGACTATGGAGCGCGAAGACTGTGTGGTTTCGTTGTTTCCTTTTCTTCTTTGTTGAGTCATAGGAACCACCGTATTGTTAAGTGGGGTCCAAGTGAACTAAGTCAGAGTGACTAAAGTGATGCTCAACCAAATCCTATGTCTTCGAGCGAAGACAATGAGAGCAAATCTTATCCAGAGCTGGATGAGTCAGCCTTGCTTGTAGCCCAAGTAAAGTTGCCGCGTGTGTTTGAAATCTGACCGTTGGAACACGTGTCAGTTCCTTAGTGACCCAGGGTCATTTTGGACAAATCAGGCTGGGTTGCCTTGTGGCTATAAATAGCCCACCCCCTACACCATAAATTGCTGGCTGCTCAGAGTTTGTGCACGGCTTTTGTCGTTTGAGAGCAACCCACCTCGAAGCATTTGAGAGAGAGAAATCCTTGCGAGGACCTTGATGAACAACTTGCTAGGGCTAGAGAGAATGAAATTCTTGAAACTGATATTATTGAAGATAGTGATGATGAAGGTTCTCCCCCTGAATATGAATTGCCTGTTGTTCCGGAGGTTATTTTATCGACGAAGAAACTACTAGAGCTATTCTTGCTTGCAATGATAGATCTGATCTTAAGAAGTTATTAGCTAAATGGAAACAGAAATCTCTAAATTCTAGGATGAAATATGACCCTGCTTTTGCTACTTCACCTATCTTTGTTACTGATAAGGATTGTGAATTCTCTCTCGATCCTGAGAAAATTACTTTGGCTGAATCTGATCCTTTTTATGGCAATGATATAGCCACCCTGTTCACTAATGATGAGAAGTCTCACTATTATTATATCCTTAAGATATTTCCATTCTCATTAAAGGGTGATGCTAAAACTTGGTTTAATTCTCTTGATCCTGGTTGTGTGCGTAGCCCCCAGGATATGTATTACTTCTCTGCTAAATATTTCCCTGCTCATAAGAAACAAGCTGCCTTGAGGGAAATATATAATTTTGTGCAAATTGAAGAAGAGAGTCTCCCACAAGCTTGGGGGAGGCTTCTCCGATTACTTAATGCTTTTCCTGATCATCCTCTTAAGAAAAATGAAATACTTTATATCTTTTATAATGGACTAACTGATGCTTCCAGGGACCACTTGGATAGTTGTGCTGGTTGTGTTTTCAGGGAAAGAACAGTCGATCAAGCTGAATTGTTATTGAATAATATCTTATATTTACTAATTGGAGGCACCATATGAGCCTTCATGTTAATCCACATTAGCAAAATTAACTAGCCATTAGATTTTAAATTTAATGGTCAAGATCTATTGACAAAAGCTACCTCCTTTTCTTTAGAAAAAGAGAAACACCACATACGTGAGGAGGACTTAACTTACACGTATAACAATAGAAGTCCTCAGCCCACACGACACACCTCTGGAAAAAATCAACCGCAAAAGCTCCCTCACAAAAAAAAATCTCCCCACATGTATAAGAGGAGAAGTCCTCAACACCTACGGACATAATCTTAAAAAAAACCCTCACGTACACATGTCTAAACATTCTTTTTTAGTTGGCCGTTCCTTCTCTATTCGTAGGAATAAGTGCTCGAGCATCATTAAAAAATGTTCACATCGCAGGTTTCTAAAAAAAAGCACGCACATGTTTACTTTAAAAAGAAAACAAAGATGTACAAATAAAGAATCATAAAGACCTAGGATAATAAAAAATAGTCAATACATATTTGGAAAAGAAATTTCAATTTTACCGTACAGAAAGACCAGTCAAGATAATATAAATAAGACACAAAAATAAAATAAAGTCTCTAGAATGGCTCCAAAATATCACCTCTGCCAAGGTCATTGATTCAATAGGTGAAATCACCCTATTGCTACCCAACTACGAAAACACGTAAAAAGTACCAGAGACTGGAAAATCTTATACCAACATAAACCTGATAATAAATATAAATTAATGGAATATAAGTGGTTTTTGTTTCCCATAGGATATTTCACAATCAGGTACATTAAATTTTAAATTTATACACATACTTTTCAATTCTTATTAAATACTATACTGTTTAATTTGATCCTAGATAGATAAGTATATTGTTTTTTCCAAGTTAAGGGAGCACTGCCCTATGCATTAAGAAGAAATGTATATTATGTAAATGATACAGTCACTTTGTAGTAGTGGTAATACATATATGCTGACCACGGCAAAGCAATATGACCAGACAATGGAATCGAAATTAAATGAAAAACACATCCACCTAAGCAGTAATCACTGAGAGTATCATTCAGGAACATTTGGTACCTCTCCTAATAATTTAGTTTATGCAATATTTTATTTATTTATTCTATATAATTAACCCATCCCGCAAATGCCTCTCAGGCTTTTCAAATTATGGTGAGGAGTTAGTCCAAACTTTGTTTGAGCTGTGTTATATAAGCTACCATGTGGATCAAATTAGAAATATTATTTGCAAGATCAGGAAGACATGTATCTGGCCATATGGATCAAATTTATACATACTTTATCCATATGTCCATCGCTTAGTAGAAAGCATAAAATTCCCAAAAATATAGTGGCGACAATGTGAAGAAGGATCCATTCAGACCAATAATGCCAGTTTGCGCAACACGAACGGAAAATGGATACACTCTATCCAATTATGAAGCCTATAAATACATGTGTATATTTTATATTATTAATTTTTAATACAAATATATTTACCGCCAGTATAATAACCATAATTCATCCCATTGCATTTTAAATGTTACTACAATTGTGTTCGTAATTATGAACCCCTATAATATCTAGACCGTGCAGACGCACGGGATGATGACTAGTGTTGACTAATGAAAATAATTGGACTCTTCCTGAGCCAATTCCTCAGCCAATTGAGCCAACTCCTGAGCCAATTCCTAAACCAACTCCGAAGAAGAGGGGTGTTCTATTTCTCAGTCCTGAAGATATGCAAGAGGCAAAGAAATCAATGAAAGAGAAAAGTATTAAAGCTAAAGATGTTAAGAATTTACCTCCTGTTGAAGAAATACATGGTCTTAATGTACCACCTATTGAAGAAACATATGGTCTTGATAACCCGACACGGTTAGTAAAGGTAAATTCTCTCTATAGATATGATAAAGTTGAAATCCCGTCTACTAAGTTTCCTAGCCAATGTTTAGATGAATTTGATGACTTTATGGCTAGGCAAGAAAACTTCAATGCTTATGTTGGTAGAGAATTAAAGAGTAATGATTACATGATTGGACGCTTGAGTGATTATATGGCTAGAGTTAAAGGTGAACTTAAACTCATTAGCAAATATGCTTCTATGGTTACCACTCAAGCAGAACAAGTACTTAAAGCTCAAAGTGACTTTAATGATGAATTAAATAATAAACATGACTTTGTTGTTAGAGTGGCTACTAGAACTGGTAGAATGACTCAAGAACCTTTGTATCCTGAAGGCCACCCTAAGAGAATTGAGCAAGATTCTTAGAGAAATAATCTAGATGCACCTAGTCCTTCTAAAAAGAAGAAAAAGAAAAATGATAGGACTTCGCATGCTTCTAGTGAACCTGTTGTAGACACACCTGAGAATCCCAATGATATTTCTATTTCTGATGCTGAAACACAATCTGGCGATGAACATGAAACTAGTGATAATGTTAATAATAATGTTCATGTTGATGCTCAACCTAGCAATAATAATGATGTAGAGACTGAACCTGCTGTTGATCTTGATAACCCACAATCAAAGAATCAATGTTATGATAAAAGAGATTTTGTTGCTAGGAAGCACGGTAAAGAAAGAGAACCATGGGTTCAGAAACCCATGCCTTTTCCTCCCAAACCATCCAAGAAAAAGGATGATGTGGATTTTGAGCGCTTTGCTGAAATGATTACACCTATCTTCTTACATATGCACTTAACCGATATGCTTAAAGTGAATCCTTATGCTAAGTATATGAAGGATATTATTACAAATATAAGAAAGATACCGGAAGCTGAAATTTCCACCATGCTTGCTAATTATACTTTTAAGGGTGGAATACCAAATAAACTTGGAGATCTAGGAGTACCAACTATACCATGCTCCATTAAAAGAAACTATGTTAAAACTGCTTTATGTGATCTTGGATCCGGTGTTAGTGTTATGCCTCTCTCTTTATATCGTAGACTTGAATTATAAGTTGACACCTACTGAAATATCTTTGCAAATGGCTGATAAATCAACTGCTATACCTGTCGGTATTTATGAGGATGTGCCTGTTGTGGTTGCAAACGTTACTATTTTAACGAACTTTGTTATTCTTCATATTCCTGAGGATGATACTATGTCGATTATCCTTGGTAGACCCTTTTTGAATACTGCAGGGGTTGTTATTGATTGCAACAAAGGCAATGTCACTTTTCATGTTAATGGTAATGAGCATACGGTACACTTTCCGAGGAAACAACCTCAAGTTCATAGCATCAATTCTATTGCAAAAATTCCATCGATTATTATTGGAGGTTTTGAATTTCCTCTTCCTACTGTCAAGAAGAAATATGATATTCTTATTATTGGGGATGTGCATATCCCCGTTGAGGTAACCTAGTGTTATTCGAAATTTCTTCGGTTCCATGTTGTTCAGAATGATTTTGTTAACAAGACTTGATCAACCTTGTTAGTGGATTCCTTTTGATGAGCATGAGATGGATGAAATTAGAAGGCACAACCTTCTGTACTCTTTTTTTTTACTTTCTTTTATTTAGAATAAATAAAGCAAAAATAGTATTTTCTGTCTGTTTTCTGAATTACCCATGCAATAAAAAATATCCCGAAAATTAAAGTTCTCCAAATGCCTGCAAATTTAGTATGATTTTTTATGGAATATTTAAGAATATTTGGCACTGAGAACACATCAGGGGGAGCTGGCACCTGGCCACGAGGGTCCAGGGCACGCCCACCCCTACAGGGCGCGCCCCCTGCCTCGTGGGCCCATGGTGGGCCCCCTCCACTTATTCCTGCACCCACACACTTCATCTTCCTCCCAAAAAGTCACCATCCAGCTCAAGAACGAGTTCTAGCTCACTTTGCTGCCATTTTCGATCACCTTGCTCAAAGCTCCATTCACAAAACTGCTTTGGGATATTGTTCCTTGGTATGTGACTCCTCTAATGGTCCAATTAGTTTTTGTTCTAGTGCTTTATTCATTGCAAATTTTTGCTGCCTAGGTGACCCTGTTCTTGAGCTTGAATGTCAAATTTTATGAGGTCCCAAGTAATTCTAATGCATGATATAGGCTCTAGGCACTTGTGGGAGTAGTTGCTATCTGTTTTATTGAGTTTGATTCACTTTTATTTTGAGTTACTAATAATTTCAGAAATTTTCAGAAAATGATGAAGAGATTTTTGAGGGGCTCTTCTAGTCAAGGCTCCAAGGACAAACAAGCTAAGGAGAAAGAAAAGGCCAAGTATAATCTTCCTCGTGTAGTGGTGGTACGACCGTGTGAATGGCCTTGTGATGATTTCTTGAGAGCAGACCGGATTTATGAGGACTTTTATTCTTTGGCTGATAATGCGGGCCTCACCGACTTCCTCCACGACCGGATCGAACAGTATCTCTTACTCACCAAAACTTTGGTGGAAAACCTCTATTATTATCCTAAGAATTCACCCCCTTTAGTAGCTTTTCATTTATATGATGAGGCTAGGGAGATGTCATTACGTAATTTTTGCGCGGTTTACAGAATACCCTTCAAGGGCAGCTTAGCAGAACCACATCGTAAATATGTGGATGGTTTTATTGATACTATTACTATAGGGGAATCGAGGAAGGTCTCTGATGCAAGAATAACTAGCATACATTTTTCTGTTTTACGCTTCTTTGCCATATTTGCTAGTCGATGCTTAATTGGTCGCGGAAACTGTGGAAACCTCAATGTTCCTGGTATTATTATTTTGTTCCATGTTTTATTTTGTGATAACTCTTATAGAATGGGTGCTATTGTTGCTAAACGGTTAAGTCTAAACTGTACAAAGGGCCCCATCTTTGGAGGTACCTATGCTGCATGCCTTGCTAAACACTTCGAGATACCTATTAGGCATTATGAGAAAGAGGAAAAACTGCTGCCCCCTACTTTTCTAGATTATAAAAGCATGCTAGCACATGAGTTTATTGTTAACAATGATGATAAGATGCTTCTGTACAATTTGAGATTTAATAAGAAACACAATGAGATTATTATCTTGCATGCGCCTTCTTTGTTTGATTTAACTGCAGGACATTATCTTGTCTTGCCGGCGGCCGTTTACGTGCACCGAGGCCAGACATCAGCTGTAGAGCCTGAGCCGGAACCACCGCTGGACTCTTATCTACCATCATCTTATCAGTGGGATCCGGAGCAGATCGCCAGCCAGTGGCAGTACGATGACACTCCTCAGTACACCGGGGAGAGTAGCCGCTACCCATGGCCATAGACCAACTTAGGCCAAAAGCCTAAGCTTGGGGAGTATGTATTTCTCACCGACATTATATTCATGTTCACACACTTATTCTAGTTGTCGGTGCTCATACTTTTTCATTGTATTATCCATGCTAGTTTAAATTCTTTTTCTAGCTTTCTTCTTGTGTGTTTTATAAACCTTAAGAAAAACCAAAAAAAATTAGTTAGTTTAATTTCCCTGCTTGTAGCAGTAATTAAAATTAAAACCCAAAAAGATATCTCGTTCTTCTTTTGCTTGTTGGGAGCTTTCCCGTGTAAATAATTTTATTTCTTTTCTTTCCATTGGGAGTCGAGAGGACAAGACCATAATGAAAATGTTTAGTGGCACCAATATGCATGATTGTTGATTTAAGCAAGAGCCCATATTACCTTGTCTTCTCCCTTAAATTGAATGCTTGCAGATTCCAACTTAGTCCAATGCACGTGCACTATTATTATTATACACATCGTTCGGTCGTGCAAGTGAAAGGCAATAATGACGATATATGATGGATTGATTGAGATGAGAGAAGCTGGTATGAACTCGACCTCTCTTGTTTTTGTAAATATGATGAGTTCATCGTTCCTGATTCAGCCTATTATGAATAAACATGTTTACAATGACAATTAGAGATTATAGTTACTTATGCCATGCTTAATTAGCTATGAGTTTATAATGGTTTACCTTGCGTGCCAACATGCTATTAAAATGGTTGTGATGTGGTATGATAGGGTGGTATCCTCCTTTGAATGAATTGAGTGACTCGACTTGGCACATGTTCACGCATGTAGTTGAAACAAAATCAACATAGCCTTCACGATATATATGTTCATGGTGGATTATATCCTACTCATGCTTGCACTCGGTGTTGATTAATTTTAATGCATGTTCATGACTGTTGTCGCTCTCTCAGTTTGTCGCTTCCCAGTCTTTTGCTAGCCATCACCTATACTAAGCGGGAATACTGCCTGCGCATCCAAACTCCATAAACCCCAAAGTTATTCCATATGAGTCCACCATACCTTCCTATATGCGGTATTTACCTGCCGTTCCAAGTAAATTTGTATGTTCCAAACTCCAAACGTTCAAATGAAATTCTGTTTTGTATGATCGAGCAGCTCATGTCTCAACTAGGGCTGTCTCTATCTTCCATGCTAGGTGGGTTATTCACAAAAGGAGTGGACTCCGCTCCTCATTCACGAGAAAATGGCTGGTAACCGGGATGCCCAGTCTCATGCTCAAATCAAATCAAAATAATTAAACAAAACTCCCCTAGGATTGTTGCTAGTTGGAGGCACCCTTGTTTCGGACAAGCCATGGATTGATGCTTGTTGGTGGTGGGGGAGTATAAACTACACCATTATGTTTGGGAACTGCCTATAATGTGTGTAGCATGGAAGATATCGAGATCTCATAGTTGTTGCGTTGAAAATGAAAGTATACCGCTCAAAATGTTATTCATCTCTATTTTAAAATCGAGCTCTCGCACCTCTACAAATCCCTGCTTCCTTCTGCAAAGGGCCTATCTGTTTACTTTTATGTTGAGTCATCACCCTCTTATTAAAAAGCACCCGTTGGAGAGCACCACTGTCATTTGCATGCATTACTATTAGTTTATATTGGGTATGACTTGACCGGATCTCTTTTACCATGAATTACAATGTTTAGTCAGTCCTTGATATTTAAAGGTGCTCTGCATTTATATTTTGTGGTCTCAAAAAGGGCTAGCAAGATACCATCTTGTTATATCATATTATGATTGTTTTGAGAAAGTGTTGTCATCCGAGTTTTATTATTATTGCTCGCTAGTTGATTATGCAATTGATATGAGTAAACATGAGACCTAAGTGTTATTGTGAATATGGTTAGTTCATAATCTTTGCTGAAAACTTGAATGCTGGCTTTACATATTTGCAACAACAAGAGCAAACAGAGTTTGTAAAAGTTTTTCTTTATCACTTTCAGTTTGTCAACTGAATTGCTTGAGGACAAGCAAAGGTTTAAGCTTGGGGGAGTTGATACGTCTCCGTCGTATCTACTTTTCCAAACACATTTGCCCATGTTTTGGACTCTAACTTTCATGATTTGAATGGAACTAAGCCGGACTGACGCTGTTTTCAGCAGAACTGCCATGGTGCTATTTTTGTGCAAAAATAAAAGTTCTCGGAATGACCTGAAAATCCATGGAGCAAATTTTCAGATTTAATAAAAAATATTGGTGAAATAAATAGTGCCAGGGGGCCCACACCCCGTCCACAAGGCTGGGGGCACACCCCCTCCCCCTGGGCGCGCCCCCTGCCTTGTGGGCCCCCTGGACGTCCACCGACCTCAACTCCAACTCCATATATTTGCTTTCGCGGAGAAAAAATCAGAGAGAAAGTTTCATCGCGTTTTACGATACGGAGCCGCCAGCAAGCCCTAATCTCTCTTGGGAGGGTTGATTGGAGTCCGTTCGGGGCTTTGAAGAGGGGGATTCGTTGCCGTCGTCATCATCAACCATCCTCCATCACCAATTTCATGATGCTCACCACCGTGCGTGAGTAATTCCATCGTAGGCTTGCTGGACGGTGATGGGTTGGATGAGATTTACCATGTAATCAAGTTAGTTTTGTTAGGGTTTGATCCTAGTATCCACTATGTTACGAGATTGATGTTCTTTGTGACATTGCTATGCTTAATGCTTGTCACTAGGGCCCGAGTGCCATGATTTCAGATCTGAACCTATTATGTTTTCATGAATATATGTGAGTTCTTGATCCTATCTTGCAAGTATATAGTCACCTATTATGTTTTATGATCCGACAACCCCGAAGTGACAATAATCGGGATACTTCTCGGTGATGACCGTAGTTTGAGGAGTTCATGTATTCACTATGTGTTAATGCTTTGGTCCGGTTCTCTATTAAAAGGAGGCATCAATATCCCTTAGTTTCCATTAGGACCCCGCTTCCATGGGAGGGTAGGACAAAAGATGTCATGCAAGTTCTTTTCCATAAGCACGTATGACTATATTCAGAATACATGCCTACATTACATTGATGAACTGGAGCTAGTTCTGTGTCACCCTATGTTATAATGATTACATGAGGAATCGCATCCGACATAATTATCCATCACTGATCCAATGCCTACAAGCTTTTCACATATTGTGCTTTGCTTATTTACTTTACCGTTGCTACTGTTACAATTACTACAAAACTGCTACTGTTACCTTTGCCACTTTTACCGTTACTATCATGCTACTTTGCTACTAAATACTTTGATGCAGATACTGAGTTATCCAGGTGTGGTTGAATTGACAACTCAACTGCTAATACTTGAGAATATTCTTTGGCTCCCCCTGTGTCGAATCAATAAATTTGTGTTGAATACTCTACCCTCAAAAACTATTGCGATCCCCTATACTTGTGGGTTATCAACTTACCAGGGACCACTCCGTGAAAAAAAGTGTTGGAAGTCTTGAGATTTTTATCAGTCAATCCCATGCGACGAAAAGTCTCATAATAGAGGATGTTGATGCTACTGCCTCCATCCATGAGCACCTTAGTGAATTTATATCCACCAACCTGAGGTGCCACCACCAAGGTCAAGTGACCCGGATTGTCAACTCGGGGAGGGTGATCTTCCCTACTCCACAGAATAGGCTGCTCAGACCATCTTAAATAACGAGGAACTGACGGCTCAACAACGTTCACAGCCCTCTTATGAAGCTTCTGGTCCTGTTTGCACAAACTGGTGGTAAACACATGATATTGGCCACTATTCGGCTGCTTTGGATGGCTCTGGTATCCACCTTGCTGCTGCTGCTGACCTCCCTGGCCAGATTGCTGATTATAACCACCTTGATTACCTTGAGAGTTTTGAAAATTGGAATTTGAACCGCCGCCCGGGCCATGAAAACCGCCACCACCTGAGCCTCCACCCTGCCCCTGATTACCGTCGAACATGTTGGAATTCTTGAAAGCCTTCATGATCATACAGTCCTTCCATAAGTGAGTGGCCAGCTTCTGCGGAGTGTCGTGCCTTGGGCAGGGCTCATACGATAACTGCTCAAGCATGGGGCTTGACCCGCCGGACCGTGGAGGTGGTCTCCCCTTGCGTCGTTGATTGTTTCCCTGCTCATTGGTGTTAGCCACAAACTCCAAGCTACCATAAGCCTTACGTTTATTGTTGCCTCCTTGATTTGACGGGTTATGCTGAGGACCCTTGGCCTTGCCGTTCTTTTTTGCCTTCCCTGTCTTCTCATCATCAGACTCGGCATCCTTGGTACTATTAGAGTTGGCGTACTTGACTAGAGCCGCCATCAGCTGGCCCATGTCATTACAATCGCGCTTGAGCTGCCCCAGCTTCATCTTCAGAGGCGCAAAACGGCAATTTTTCTCCAACATTAAGAATGCAGAGCCGGCATCCATCTTATCAGACGAATGTATTATGGCCTTGACCCGGCGCACCCAATGGGTTGTGGACTCACCCTCCTCTTGCTTGCAATTGGTCAAATCCACAATTGACATGGGCTACTTGCAAGTATCCTTGAAGTTCTGAATGAACTGGGCTTTTAACTCTGCCCATGAACCGATGGAATTAGGCGGCAACCCCTTCAACCAAGTGCAGGCAGTCCCATCCAACATCATGGTGAAGTACTTGGCCATCGAAGCATCGCTGACTTCCAATAGTTCCATAGCCATCTCATAGCTTTCAATCCACGGCCCAGGCTGTAAGTCGGCCGTGTAATTAGGCACCTTTCGAGGCCCCTTTAAATCCTTGGGCAAACGCTCGTTACGCAGAGCTAGCACCAGGCACGGGACACCTCCAGTCCTATTTGTCACGCCCGCCTCAATAGAAGTCGTGGGATAAATAGGAAAAGGCTGGTAAGCCACCCACTGAGCCACCTGCTCAGCCGCCTGCTGAGCCGCCCGCTCAACCTCTTGACGTATTCTGTCCTGATCAACCAAGTTAAGAGCTCCATCACGCGTCGGGTCATGCCCGCATGGCTGGTCACGGCGTCGGGCGTTGCTTGAAACGGCCGCTGAATCCATGTGCCTGCTATAACTCGGGCTCCGACTTGGACGAGGGGTTAAATGAATCCTATCTTAGATGTATGAGTACGCCTCCTACTGCGCTAAATTCGTCTGAAGAAGCTCTCTAATCCTGCAAGTCTCAACCGCCGTCGGAGAGTCGCCCTCCACCGGCAGAGTCGCTAATCTTGCCGCCGCAGCAAGCATGTTCTCCAAAGGGTTAGAATAATGACCCGGTGGCGTTGGTACATACTGAGGCAGAGCAGTATTCATCCGGGGGGCTCCATCGTACGTGGCTGAACCGACGTCCCAGCCTCGGGTGTTGCAACCCGGTTCACCTCCGGCAGGTTACTGGGCCCTACCCTGGGTGTTTGGAAGAGGTTTCGAGGATCGTAAACCAGAGGCAGACGGGACTGACTCTTCTGGTAGCTTCTCCTCATGACCTCGTTTGTCGCATTCTGATCCATCGTGAGTTGGAAAGCCTGCGACTGAATCTGCTGAGCCTGAGCGTCCAGAGCCGCCCGCTCTGCAGTCATCCTGACATCTTCCGCCGCCAGGTCTTCCTTAGCCTGCACTATATCTAGCTTTAACTGTGCCACTCCTGCATCATGTTGAGCTTGATCCGCCAGGTTGACCGCGACGGTTAACAGAGCTGTCATCTTATCCATGAGATCCATCAGCACCTGAGCTGGCGGGTGCAAAGGGCCTCCTGCCCCGGCTGCCGCTGACCCGGAGGTTATCGCTGCAGCAGTTGTAGAATTTTGGATGGGTTGCGTGCCAGCCATGAAGATCCCAACTCTGCTTGGTGGCTCAAGGAGGTCCGGAATACTACTGCCATCGGAGCAGCCCCCAAGCCCGCCTTCTTACAATTGATACAACGAATCTGTCGCACCCGTGTATGACTTGCCATCAGAGTAGATGGTCGTCTCACCGACCGACACAGATCTTTCAAAGAGTTACCCTCCGTGGATGCATCCCACGAAGGCACGCTTCATAGAGGGCTGAGTCCAGGCGGATCTCACACGCTGAGCCATCTCGACGAGGTCAGTGCAAATGTCCGGCTCAGGGCCCAGCTCGCCAATCTTGCCGATGAAGACATGGATTCCGCCGAAGGGGACCTAGTACCCGTACTCAATTGAGCCAGCCTCGGGGCCCCAGCCTGCATCGTCATTGTAGAGCTTGCCACGATGACTCTTGGTCATCCGGCCCACAGCGTATCCGTTGAGCCCTTTGAAATTGCCCTTCAAGAACTCAAATCCACCGTGCGCTGGCCCCACGGTGGGCGGCAACTGTCGTGGAATTGTCACGTCAGATGTCCTAGTGAAAGGACTTAGTCGTGGAGCCATCGCAACTAGGAAGCTTAAAGGGGTTAATCGGGACAAAGGACACGGGGTTTATACTGGTTCGGCCCCTTGCGGTGAAGGTAAAAGCCTACGATCCAGTTTTGAGTGGGATTGCTTATGTCTCGATTACCAGGGAGCGAAATCACTTGACCTAGCTCTCGATCTGATCTTACTTGCCCTGAACCGCCATCGGGTCGTCCCTTTATATACAGAGATCGACGCCCAGCGGCTCACAGAGTCCCGGCCAGCTCATAAACAGTGTCCGACTCGGTCTCTTAACTATTCTTGCCTTACAGTACAAGTTATGTACATATGGCGGTTTATCTCTACGGGCCTTAAGTCGCCTCTGGGCTTTGAGCCCTTAACTGAACCGCCATCTTCAAGCTTGGTCTTGGGCTTCAAGGGTACGCATAGGTATAACCCGGCCCCTCCTGGGCGGGTCATACCTAATAGTTACATCCCCAACAGTCTTTGAAGAAGACCATGGCGACCCCGGCGGTAGGATGCGATACGGCAAGAGCGAGGAAGCGGATATAGCTTAGCAAGGAAGGAAGGAAGGAGGAAATAGGTGAAATGTAACTTGTGGTCAGGGAGAAAAGGGGGTGGGGAAGGGGGAAGGGGGCGAGCGTAGATATTTTGGCGGTAGGCGAAAATTTTGGAAATGTGGAGGGAAACTTTGCGCGCGGTGTCGCCGGACCATTCACTTTGAACGATTGTGTGCATCGCAAACGATTCTTCTGCTTTACGTGCATGGGATTAGTTTGATAATTCAAATTTCGGTGGAAATTTCCCCGGGTACGTCAATGCATAATTTAACATCGCTTGCTAATTTGGGCACACAAAAGAGCATACAGCAGACAGACCACACTTACTGAATTGAGCAATTTTAGTAATTAAACATAGCTAGTTGACCAAAACATTGCTCTAACAAAAGACCAGCACTAAAAACAAAGCCTAAGTACGCATAATTTTAACAAATCTGCCGCCGCGCCGGCCTATGCATCGCCGGTGTGACATGAGACATCGATGACTTGTCCTGGTGACATGCCGTCGTTGGTGGACTCTGCATCCCCCTGCTGAAGTCGACCGTGTCCTCGTCCTCGGCGCCGCCCTCAAGGTTGTAGTACTCGTAGTAGTGGCTGCGCCAGAGCTTGCGTTGGCACTCCACCGTCGATTCCTCGACGGACAGAATCTTCTCTACCTCGACCTCGGCCACGCGCAACTCCTCCCGGCGCTCCTCGATATCCGCCGCCTCCTACATCTCTAGCTCCCACTCAGCAACCTCATGAGGAAGCAGGTGCTCCATGGCCACCGCCACCTTTTCATACGTGTGTTGCATGCTGGAGTCCGAGGTGGCCTGGAATATCTTGGCATGTGCATCCTCGATCTTGGGGTGGATGGCCTCGACCCTGGCCAGGGCGACATCAGCGACACGGACGGCAGCTTGAGCGCTCTAGGCATTTGCAGCTGCCGGCGCAGTAGCAGCTGCAGCCGTCTCGGCTGCTGCTGCTGCCCTGTCGGCTGCCGCAGACGCCATCTCGGCGGATGCGGACGCGCTCAATGCGGATGCGACGACACTCTCGGTGTAGGCGTCCGTGCTCTCGGCGCGGGCGGCGGTGCTCGGGGGGACGCAACCATCGTACGGGCCTTCACGAAGCGATTCCATGGCGTCATCTTTGCAAGAAGGGGGTGCTGGAATGGGGATCGGGATTCGTGGATTCGGGGGATATCGGCACTAGAGGAGACGAGCCGGCGAAACTTAAGGAGGGAGACTTAAATAGACCTAGATATTTTCATCGCAAACGGTTCCTAGAAAACAACTGTGTGTTATGTCGTAGATATTTTTTATTAGCTGTGAAAGACGAAGTTGGAGTAAAGTGCCAACGGATGGTGTTTTAAATGAAAGAGAAATTTTGTAGTACTAATACAACTGTCATGTCAAATTTTGGAAAACTTCAGGGGTCATTTGACCTTTTAAGACATTTAAGTGATTTTCTAGCCATTTAATGACCATAATTGAAATTTGAACTACATGTACATGCAACAGCTAACCATAACGGTTTGAAAACTCATATTTCGTGTACTTGTGTGCGATTTAATTCAATGTGCAGTAAATTGGAAGGAGTTCTCAAACATATTGGTCTAACGGCTATGACACAATTAAGCATGGAGTGACATGGCATTGTAATTCCAAAAAATAAAAAAATCAGAAAGACGTGAAACCTTGGTTGATGTAATGTCATGCCACCAAGATGATGTGGTAAAAAAATTGGCATGTTTGATGAAAGTTTGGACACACACCCCTCACAAACCGGAGCAACTCACTAGAAGGCTCGTGCTTCCGAGAGGGAACAATGCATGTTTGATGACGAACGGGAGATAGCTTCCTCTTACGGCCTTCAATTTTTTTCTACATCTAACGTGCACTACTACAAATGTAGTGTAAAATTTTTGAAAAATCTAGGGGTCATTTGACCTTTTGAAAACATTTAAGCGATTTTCTAGCCATTTAATGACCGTAATTAAATTTGAACTACATCTACATTCAACGCCTAACCAAAACTGTTTGAAAAAACATATTTGTGTACTTATGTGCGAGTTAATTCCATGTGTAGTAAACTAGAAGGAGTTTTCAAACATATTTGTCTCACGACATGGACACATGCATGCGTACATATGCATGGAGTGACATGACATTTTAATTCCAAAAAAATCAGAAACACATGAAATCTTGGTTGATGTAATGTCATGCCACCAAAATGATGTGGTAAAGAAATTGGCATGTTTGACGAAAGTTTGGACACACACCCCTCACAAACCGGAGCAACTCACTAGAAGGCTCGTGGTTCCGAGAGGGAACAACACATGTTTGATGACGAACGGGAGATAGCTTCCTCTTACGGCCTTCAATTTTTTTCTACGTCTAACGTGCACTACTACAACTGTAATGTGAAATTTTGGAAAATTCTAGGGATCATTTGACCTTTTAAAGACATTTAAGTGATTTTCTAACCATTTGATGACCGTAATTCAAATTTGAACTATATCTACATGCAACGCCTAACCAAAACGGTTTGAAAAATCATATTTGTGTACTTGTGTGCGAGTTAATTCCATGTGCAGTAAATTAGAAGGAATTTTCAAACATATTGGTCTCATGACATGGACACATGCATACGTATGCATGGAGTGACATGGCATTTAATTCCAAAAAATAAAAAAATGATCAGAAAAAGATGAAAGCTTGGTTGATGTAATGTCATGCCACCAAGATGATTTGGTAAAGAAATTGGCATGTTTGACGAATGTTTGGACACACACTCCTCACAAACCGGAGCAACTCTCTAGAAGGTTCATGGTTCCAAGAGGGAACAATGCATGTTTAATGATGAACGAGAGATAGCTTCCTCGTACGGCCTTCAAATTTTTCCTACATTTAACGTGCACTAATACAATTGTCGTGTGAAAATTTGGAAAAGTTCAGGGGTCATTTGACCTTTTAAAGACATTTAAGTGATTTTCTAACCATTTAATGACCATAATTCAAATTTGAACTATATCTACATGCAATGCCTAACCATAGCGGTTTGAAAAAACATATTTTTGTGTACTTGTGTGCGAGTTAATTCCATATGCAGTAAATTAGAAGGAATTTTCAAACATATTTGTCTCAAGGCATGGGCACATGCATGGAGTGCCATGGCATTTTGATTCCAAAAAACAAAAAAAATGATCAGAAAAACATGAAACCTTGGTTGATGTAATGTCATGACACCAAGATGATTTGGTAAAGAAATTGGCATGTTTGACGAACGTTTGGACACACACCCCTCACAAAACGGAGCAACTCGCTAGAATGTTCGTGGTTCCGAGAAGGAACAATGCATGTTTGAGGATGAACGGGAGATAGCTTCCTCTTACGGCCTTCAATTTTTTTCCTACATTTAACGTGCACTAATACAACTGTCATGTGAAATTTGGAAAATTCCAGGGTTCATTTGACCTTTTAAAGACATTTAAGGGATTTTCTAACCATTTAATGACCGTAATTCAAATTTGTACTACATCTACATGCAACACCTAACCATAACGGTTTGAATAATCATATTTTTGTGTACTTGTGTGCGGGTTAATTCCATGTGTAGTAAATTAGAAGGAATTTTCAAACATATTGGTCTCAAGGCATGGGCACATGCATGGAGTGCCCTGGCATTTTAATTCCAAAAAATAAAAAATGATTAGAAAAACATGAAACCTTGCTTGACTTAATGGCATGCCACCAAGATGATGTGGTAAAGAATTGGCATGTTTGACGAATGTTTGGACACACACCCCTCACAAACCGGAGAAAATCACTAGAAGGTTCGTGGTTCTGAGAGGGAACAATGCATGTTTGATGACGAACGGGAAATAGCTTCCTCTTATGGCCTTCAAATTTTTTCCTACATTTAACGTGCACTAATACAACTGTCATGTGAAAATTTGGAAAATTCCAGGGGTCATTTGACCTTTTAAAGACATTTAAGTGATTTTCTAACCATTTAATGACCGTCATTCAAATTTGAACTACGTCTACATGCATCGCCTAACCATAACGGTTTGAAAAATCATATTTTTGCGTACTTGTGTGCGAGTTAAAAAATCATCAGACGATGTAAATATCTGGTATTCAGAAAAGAAAATGTAAAGATCTGGCAAGGCAACCAGCCCCCACACGATTGGCACTCTATCTCTGGGCTCAAGGTTTGGTAGGTGATTGACGGGGATCATTAATCAGACACGGTTCTTTATTAGAAACCATCAGCTATTATGTTCACACACGGATTTTGCTGCGGGAATCATGTGTAATTCAAACTACAGTACTCGTAAATTCTGGCGACCGGCGTGTGTACTGTCCCCGTCGATCTAGATTTCGGTCGCCAATAAATACTACCTTTCTCACGTCGTCCCGCCTGCATTCTTATCTCCATCCTCCCCTAGCTCGCCCCCCCCCCTCTCTCAAATCTCTGACATGGCATCGCCGGTATGCCCACACGTCGATGAGTCACCCCCGAGGACGCTTACTTGATTAGCAGCGAGGAGGACCCCTACGCGTCGCCTGACGAGTTTGCGCCGGACCCCCCAACTTTGGACTAGTTTTGGGGCTAGTACATCTTTGTCTGTGGAAGTCGCTGCTGCCGGCTGAGAAAGCTAGGCAAGTGGCGTTCAAGAAGGAGATGGCGGAGGAGGAAGCCAGGTACCAGGCGGCCTGTGAAGCCCATGATGCCGCCTGGAAAAAGGAGGTGGCAGAGCTTTGGGGGCGGGCGTGTCGTCATGCCGAGGAGGTGTACGAAGACGGGTACTTCGAGAGGAAGGTCATAGGCGCTGGGCGCCTCGTCGCTGCGTGGGGGTGGGCCGATAAGCTCCAGCGTGCCACCGACGAGGAGCTTCGGTGGGCGCCCAACGAAATGGCAAGATCGGTCGTGCGCGTCTGCCAGCAAGAGGCAGATCGGTACGTCAAGCGTTCCGAGACGGAGGAGTCGGAGTACTGCCTCTGCACTGGGAAGACGTAGCGCACCAGGGAGCTACTTGATACATCTCCAACGTATCTGTAATTTATGAAGTATTCATGCCATTATATTATATGTTTTGGATGTTTATGGGCTTTACTGAGCACTTTTATATTATTTTTGCGACTAACCTATTAACCGAAGGCCCAACCCAAATTGTTGTTTTCTTGCCTATTTCAGTGTTTCGAAGAAAAGGAATATCAAACGGAGTCCAAACGGAATGAAACCTTCGGGAGAGTTATTTTTGGAACAGAAGCAATCCAGGAGACTTGGAGTATACGTCAGGGATGCAATGAGGAAGCCACGAGGCAGGGAGGCGCGCCCCCACCCTCATGGGCCCCTCGTGGCTCCCCTGACCAACTTCTTTCGCCTATATATGTCCATATACCCTAAAAACATCGGGGAACACAATAGATCGCGAGTTCCGCCGCTGCAAGCCTCTGTAGCCACCAAAAACCTCACGGGAGCCCGTTTCGGCACCTTGCCGGAGGGGGAACCCATCACCGGTGGCCATCTTCATCATCCCGGCGCTCTGCATGACGAGGAGGGAGTAGCTCACCCTCTGGGCTGAGGGTATGTACCAGTAGCTATGTGTTTGATCTCTCTCTCTCTCTCATGTTCTTGATCTGGCACGATCTTGATGTATCGCGGGCTTTGCTATTATAGTTGGATCCTATGATGTTTCTCCCCCTCTACTCTCTTGTAATGGATTGAGTTTTCCTTTTGAAGTTATCTTATCGGATTGAGTCTTTAAGGATTTTAGAACACTTGATGTATGTCTTGCATGTGCTTATCTGTGGTGATAATGGGATATTCACGTGATCTACTTGATGTACGTTTTGGTGATCAACTTGTGGGTTCAGTGACCTTGTGAACTTATGCATAGGGCTTGGCACACGTTTTCGTCTTGACTCTTCGGTAGAAACTTTGGGGCACTCTTTGAAGTACTTTGTGTTGGTTGAATAGATGAATTTGAGATTGTGTGATGCATATCGTATAATCATGCCCACGGATACTTGAGGTGACATTGGAGTATCTAGGTGACATTAGGATTTTGGTTGATTTGTGTCTTAAGGTGTTATTCTAGTACGGACTCTATGATAGATCGAACGGAAAGAATAGCTTCGTGTTATTTTACAACGGACTCTTGAATAGATCGATCAGAAAGGATAACTGTGAGGTGGTTTCGTACCCTACAATAATCTCTTCGTTCGTTCTCCATTATTAGTGACTTTTGAGTGACTCTTTGTTGCATGTTGAGGGATAGTTATATGATCCAGTTATGTTATTATTGTTGAGAAACCTTGCACTAGTGATATTATGAACCCTAGGCCTTGTTTCCTAGCATTGCAATACATTTACGCTCACTTTTACCACTTTTTACCTTGCTGTTTTTATAATTTCAGATTACAAAAACCTATATATACCATCCATATTGAACTTGTATCACCATCTCTTTGCCGAACTAGTGCACCTATACAATTTACCATTGTATTGGGTGTGTTGGGGACAAAAGAGACTGTTTGTTATTTGGTTGCAGGGTTGTTTGAGAGAGACCATCTTCATCCTATGCCTCCCACGGATTGATAAACCTTAGGTCATCAACTTGAGGGAAATTTGCTACTGTCCTACAAACCTCTGCACTTGGAGGCCCAACAATGTCTACAAGAAGAAGGTTGTGTAGTAGACATCAAGCTCTTCTCTGGCGCCGTTGCCGGGGAGGTGAGTGCTTGAAGGTATATCTTTAGATCTTGCAATCGAATCTTTTAGTTTCTTGTTTTATCACTAGTTTAGTTTATAAAAGAAAACTACAAAAAATGGAATTGAGTTTGTCTCATACGCTTCATCTTTTTAATATCTTTAATGAGAATGATGGAAAGGAAAATTCTGCTCAATTGCTAGAGGAAAAATGCATTAAAAAATTTGGTACTAGATCTTTGTATGATGAGCATGATTGCAATGTTGTTAGTATGAATTCCTTGAATATCCATGATTCTAATGATATGCAAAGCCACAAGCTTGGGGAAGCTATGTTTGATGAACATGATATTTTTTGTTCCCCAAGTTTTGATGAGAATATTTATTATGATGAAAGCATGCCTCCTATTTATGATGATTATATTGATGAAAGTGGGTTTGTAAGAGTGTCAACTTTAGAAAGTAATGATCCCACTCTTTTGGAGGATGTTGAATATTATTGTGATAATTATGAAAGTGGATTTGGAGAGGTCATGACTTTATTTAGTGATGAATCCACTATTTCGAAAGAGGTTCCAATTGATTATGAGAACAAAGTTGATATCTATGATGATTATTGTGATGACTTATATGCTATTAAGAATAATGATAACCATGAAACTTGTCATCATGATTTTAGTTTTCAATTGGATTATGTTCACATGATAGTTGTTTTGTTGAGTTTTCTCCCACTACTATTGATGAGAATAAATTTGCTTATGTGGAGAGTAGTAAAATGTCTATGTGACTAGATCATGAAAAGAATGCTTTAGGTGCTGGTAATATTATTTAATTCATTCATGATGCTACTGAAAATTATTATGAGGGAGTAATATATGCTTGTAGGAATTGTAATAATATCAAGTTAACTCTCTATGTGCTTAAAGTTTTGAACTTATGCTTGTTTTGCGATCCTATGCTAGTTGATTATTGTTCTCATAAGTTGTTTGCTCACAAAATCCCTATGCATAGGAAGTGGGTTAGAAATAAATGTGCTAGTCATATTCTTCATCATGCTCTCTTTATGCTTCAATTCTTATCTTTTATGTGAGCATCATTGTCATCATCAAGCCTACCTAGAAAGGCATTAAAGAAAAGCGCTTGTTGGGTGACAAACCAATATTTACCTTTACTGTTTTTGTGTGTTCACATGATTATGCTACTATAGTAATAATGTTTTATAGATTTTGTTTAAATAAAGTGCCAAGTAAGACCTTTAGAATAGCTTACGGTGATAGTTGTGTTGATCCTGCTGAAAATCAGAAACTTTTGCACCCAGTAAATTCGTTTTGATAATTCACAAAACGTGATTTTGATATGATTCATTTTCTCTGGATTGGTACACAAATTTCTCAGGTTTTCCTAATTTGGTAGAATTTGTGGTGTTACTGAAGTATTCTAATGATACAGATTACTACAGACTGTTCTGTTTTTGACAGATTTTGTTTTCTATGTGTTGTTTGCTTATTTTGATGAATCTATGAGTAGTATCGGAGGGTATGAACCATAGAGAAGTTGGAATACAGTAGATATTACACCAATATGAATTTATAATTGTACACAACAGTACATAAGTGGTGGTTTTATTTTCTTATACTAACTGATCTTACGAGTTTTCTGTTGAGTTTTGTGTTGTGAAGTTTTCAAGTTTTGGGTAAAGATTCGATGGACTATGGAATAAGGAGTGGCAAGAGCCTAAGCTTGGGGATGCCCAAGGCACATAAGGTAATATTAATGGACAACCAAGAGCCTAAGCTTGGGGATGCCCCATATGGCATCCCCTCTTTCGTCTTCGTCCATCGGTAACTTTACTTAGAGCTATATTTTTATTCACCACATGATATGTATTTCGCTTGGAGCGTCATTTTGTTTTATTTTGTTTTGCTTGCTGTTTGAATATAAAATATATTAGATTTGAAATTCTTAAATGAGAGAGTCTTCACATAGCTACATAATTATTTAACTACTCATTGGTCTTCACTTATATCTTTGGGACTAGTTTGTCATTTACTCGTGTGCTTCACTTATATCCTATGAGTAAATTGTTGGTGAGTTGAATATTATAAATCTTAAATTATATATGTTTCATATGCTTATCCCATGGGGAGTAATGACTTCACATCTAAGAAGTAGAGGTGGTAAATTTATTGAAGGTTAGTAATCATTGTATTGGTCATTTGAACAATTCATGTAAGAATATTGAAGGAAAAGATATTTCACATATAAATATACTATCTTAGACATCTTCTATGATTGTGAGCCCCATTAATTATTTTCAAACCTGAGTAAATTAGTTAAAGTTGGACAAGGAAGACAACGTAATGAGTTATGCTTGGGTATATTTTTATAGAAGTTATGTTGTTATAGATCCTCCAACATGTGGTGCTTGCTTTTTAGAATCCTTTACGCCAAAATATCTGTAGTAAGCGGGAATACTGCTTGTGCATCCAAATCCCTTGAACCAAGTTTATTCCATGAGTGTCCACCATACCTACCTATATGCGGTATTTACCTGCCGTTCCAAGTAAATTTGCATGTGCCAAACTCTAAAGCTTCAAATAATAATCTGTTTTGTATGCCCGAATGGCTCGTGTAGCGACTAGGGGTTGTCAGTATCTTCCATGCTAGGTGGACTCCGCTCGTCATTCACGAGAAAAATGGCTGGTAATCGGGATGCCCAATCCCATGATCAAAAGATCATAATCAAATCAAAATAATTGCAAACAAAACTCCCCCACGATTGTTGTTAGTTGGAGGCACCCATTGTTTCGGGCAAGCCATGGATTGATGATTGTTGGTGGAGGGGGAGTAAAATCTTTACCATTCTGTTTGGGAACCGCCTATAATGTATCTAGTATGGAAGATTTCGGAAACTCTTGGTTGTTATGTTGACAATGAAAGCGTACCTCTCAAAATTATTTATCTCTATTTCAAAATCGAGCTCTGCACCTCTGCAAATCCTGCTTCCCTTGCAAAGGGCCTATCTTTACTTTTATGCAAGAGTTGGTAGTATTCCTTCTCATTCCAATCTACTCTTTAGTTGGCAAGCATCATGTGATGGGGAAAGATCTAAGCACATATGGACATGCAAATATATTTGATCATGAATTATTATTGTTGACAATTATCTATATGATAAATGAGTTAGGAGGCGAAACATTAAGCCCTATCTTTCTTTGTGTTTGATGGATGCTATTTGTTCTAAAAATATGCTTTGAGTGGTAGCAATCATGGAAGACTATATGATAGTTGAGTATGTGCGATTTGCTAAATCAAAGCTCTTACATAGACTCTTCCTGAAAATAAGATGAATTGTAATTGTTTGATGACCGAGAACATAGTTTGATAGTTTTCAAGAAAGTTTATAGTCTATGCTTTAACATCCGAATAGCTTGTGGATTTGGAGAGGTCATGACTTTATTTAGTGATGAATCCACTATTTGAAAGAGGTTCCAATTGATTATGAGAACAAAGTTGATATCTATGATGATTATTGTGATGACTTATATGCTATTAAGAATAATGATAACCATGAAACTTGTCATCATGATTTTAGTTTTCAATTGGATTATGTTCACATGATAGTTGTTTTGTTGAGTTTTCTCCCACTACTATTGATGAGAATAAATTTGCTTATGTGGAGAGTAGTAAAATGTCTATGTGACTAGATCATGAAAAGAATGCTTTAGGTGCTGGTAATATTATTTAATTCATTCATGATGCTACTGAAAATTATTATGAGGGAGTAATATATGCTTGTAGGAATTGTAATAATATCAAGTTAACTCTCTATGTGCTTAAAGTTTTGAACTTATGCTTGTTTTGCGATCCTATGCTAGTTGATTATTGTTCTCATAAGTTGTTTGCTCACAAAATCCCTATGCATAGGAAGTGGGTTAGAAATAAATGTGCTAGTCATATTCTTCATCATGCTCTCTTTATGCTTCAATTCTTATCTTTTATGTGAGCATCATTGTCATCATCAAGCCTACCTAGAAAGGCATTAAAGAAAAGCGCTTGTTGGGTGACAAACCAATATTTACCTTTACTGTTTTTGTGTGTTCACATGATTATGCTACTATAGTAATAATGTTTTATAGATTTTGTTTAAATAAAGTGCCAAGTAAGACCTTTAGAATAGCTTACGGTGATAGTTGTGTTGATCCTGCTGAAAATCAGAAACTTTTGCACCCAGTAAATTCGTTTTGATAATTCACAAAAACGTGATTTTGATATGATTCATTTTTCTCTGGATTGGTACACAAATTTCTCAGGTTTTCCTAATTTGGTAGAATTTGTGGTGTTACAGAAGTATTCTAATGATACAGATTACTACAGACTGTTCTGTTTTTGACAGATTTTGTTTTCTATGTGTTGTTTGCTTATTTTGATGAATCTATGAGTAGTATCGGAGGGTATGAACCATAGAGAAGTTGGAATACAGTAGATATTACACCAATATGAATTTATAATTGTACACAACAGTACATAAGTGGTGGTTTTATTTTCTTATACTAACTGATCTTACGAGTTTTCTGTTGAGTTTTGTGTTGTGAAGTTTTCAAGTTTTGGGTAAAGATTCGATGGACTATGGAATAAGGAGTGGCAAGAGCCTAAGCTTGGGGATGCCCAAGGCACCGCAAGGTAATATTAATGGACAACCAAGAGCCTAAGCTTGGGGATGCCCCATATGGCATCCCCTCTTTCGTCTTCGTCCATCGGTAACTTTACTTAGAGCTATATTTTTATTCACCACATGATATGTATTTCGCTTGGAGCGTCATTTTGTTTTATTTTGTTTTGCTTGCTGTTTGAATATAAAATATATTAGATTTGAAATTCTTAAATGAGAGAGAGTCTTCACATAGCTACATAATTATTTAACTACTCATTGGTCTTCACTTATATCTTTGGGACTAGTTTGTCATTTACTCGTGTGCTTCACTTATATCCTATGAGTAAATTGTTGACTGAGTTGAATATTATAAATCTTAAATTATATATGTTTCATATGCTTATCCCATGGGGAGTAATGACTTCACATCTAAGAAGTAGAGGTGGTAAATTTATTGAAGGTTAGTAATCATTGTATTGGTCATTTGAACAATTCATGTAAGAATATTGAAGGAAAAGATATTTCACATATAAATATACTATCTTAGACATCTTCTATGATTGTGAGCCCCATTAATTATTTTCAAACCTGAGTAAATTAGTTAAAGTTGGACAAGGAAGACAACGTAATGAGTTATGCTTGGGTATAT
Source organism: Aegilops speltoides (assembly GCA_021437245.1). Taxonomy (NCBI): domain Eukaryota; kingdom Viridiplantae; phylum Streptophyta; class Magnoliopsida; order Poales; family Poaceae; genus Aegilops; species Aegilops speltoides. The sequence continues at coordinate 108,280,174 of CM038141.1, read as the reverse complement.
TTTTATAGAAGTTATGTTGTTATAGATCCTCCAACATGTGGTGCTTGCTTTTTAGAATCCTTTGCGCCAAAATATCTGTAGTAAGCGGGAATACTGCTTGTGCATCCAAATCCCTTGAACCAAGTTTATTCCATGAGTGTCCACCATACCTACCTATATGCGGTATTTACCTGCCGTTCCAAGTAAATTTGCATGTGCCAAACTCTAAAGCTTCAAATAATAATCTGTTTTGTATGCCCGAATGGCTCGTGTAGCGACTAGGGGTTGTCAGTATCTTCCATGCTAGGTGGACTCCGCTCGTCATTCACGAGAAAAATGGCTGGTAACTGGGATGCCCAATCCCATGATCAAAAGATCATAATCAAATCAAAATAATTGCAAACAAAACTCCCCCACGATTGTTGTTAGTTGGAGGCACCCATTGTTTCGGGCAAGCCATGGATTGATGATTGTTGGTGGAGGGGGAGTAAAATCTTTACCATTCTGTTTGGGAACCGCCTATAATGTATCTAGTATGGAAGATTTCGGAAACTCTTGGTTGTTATGTTGACAATGAAAGCGTACCTCTCAAAATTATTTATCTCTATTTCAAAATCGAGCTCTGGCACCTCTGCAAATCCCTGCTTCCCTTGCAAAGGGCCTATCTTTTACTTTTATGCAAGAGTTGGTAGTATTCCTTCTCATTCCAATCTACTCTTTAGTTGGCAAGCATCATGTGATGGGGAAAGATCTAAGCACATATGGACATGCAAATATATTTGATCATGAATTATTATTGTTGACAATTATCTATATGATAAATGAGTTAGGAGGCGAAACATTAAGCCCCTATCTTTCTTTGTGTTTGATGGATGCTATTTGTTCTAAAAATATGCTTTGAGTGGTAGCAATCATGGAAGACTATATGATAGTTGAGTATGTGCGATTTGCTAAATCAAAGCTCTTACATAGACTCTTCCTGAAAATAAGATGAATTGTAATTGTTTGATGACCGAGAACATAGTTTGATAGTTTTCAAGAAAGTTTATAGTCTATGCTTTAACATCCGAATAGCTTGTTACTTGATCATGAGCAGTTGTATGAGACGAGCTACTGTTATCACATATAATGATGCTAGAAAAGGTGTTTGAAATTATAATTGATCAAACTTATGCACATGCTAGCATTCACACTTCATAAATTCTTTCTTTTATCCTTTACCTACTCGAGGACGAGCAGGAATTAAGCTTGGGGATGCTGATACGTCTGCAACGTATCTATAATTTATGAAGTATTCATGCTATTATATTATCTGTTTTGGATGTTTATGGGCTTTACTAAGCACTTTTATATTATTTTTGGGACTAACCTATTAACCGGAGGCCCAGCCCAAATTGTTGTTTTCTTGCATATTTCAATGTTTCGAAGAAAAGGAATATCAAACAGAGTCCAAACGGAATGAAACCTTCGGGGGAGTTATTTTTGGAACGGAAGCAATCCAGGAGACTTGGAGTATACGTCAGGGATGCAACAAGGAAGCCACGAGGCAGGGAAGCACGCACTACCCCCCTGGGCGCGCCCCCGCCCTCGTGGGCCCCTCGTGGCTCCCCTGACCGACTTCTTTCGCCTATATATGTCCATATACCCTAAAAACATCGGGGGACACAATGGATTGGGAGTTACACCACCGCAAGCCTTTGTAGCCACCAAAAACCTCTCGGGAGCCCGTTTCGGCACCTTGCCGGAGGGGGTACCCATCACCGGTGGCCATCTTCATCATCTCGGCGCTCTCCATGACAAGGAGGGAGTAGTTCACCCTCGGGGCTGAGGGTTTGTACCAGTAGCTATGTGTTTGATCTCTCTCTCTCGTGTTCTTGATTTGGCACGATCTTGATGTATTGTGAGCTTTGCTATTATAGTTGGATCCTATGATGTTTCTCCCCCTCTACTCTCTTGTAATGAATTTAGTTTTCCCTTTGAAGTTATCTTATCGGATTGAGTCTTTTAAGGATTTGAGAACACTTGATGTATGTCTTGCATGTGCTTATCTGTGGTGACAATGGGATATTCACGTGATCTACTGGATGTACGTTTTGGTGATCAACTTGCGGGTTCAGTGACCTTGTGAACATATGCATAGGGGTTGGCACACGTTTTCGTCTTGACTCTTCGGTAGAAACTTTGGGGCACTCTTTGAAGTACTTTGTGTTGGTTGAATAGATGAATCTGAGATTGTGAAAGTGCAACTAATCCCCGGGTGGTTTTGGTAATTAATAACAACATATATATCATTGAACTAATAGTTACTTGAGAATCATTTCACAGAGTTCAATGATATGGGTATGGCAAGGACTGAAGAAGTGGACCCCCCAAAATGCTAAGGCAAGCATTGGCAAAAGCTCAAGACTCCATTTTTGGTTTAGTGATCCAAGATCACATTGAGTCCATAGGAAAAGCCAATACTATTAAAAGGGGATGAGGTTATGATGATGATCTGGTTGCTCAAGTGCTTAGTGATACATCTCCTAAACTATCAGCAACTTTCACTGCCATATACACTCATAAGTAATCTCGGTCCCACCGATATTCCAAACTCAGTCACACCGAGATGAACCACCTCAGCCAAAAGCCAAACCCTAGAAAACTCGGATTTTCCGATTCTGAACTCGGTCTCACCGAAATATGAGTTGCCAAGCTTCTGTAACCTTCTGTCATCAAATCGGTGTCACCGAGATGATGAAGTCGGTCCCACCGAAACTGGCATGCTCTTGTCATTGCACGAATCGGACTAACCGAGATTGTATTTTCGGTCCCACCGAAAATCCCAACGTTCACATTATTTGAACTTTCGGTCTCACCGAGTTGTCAACTTCGGTCCCACCGAGATTGGTCAAATGTGTGTAACGGTTGGATTTTGTGTGGAGCCTATAAATACCCCTCCACCCCCTCTTCACTCGTTGAGAGAGCCATCAGAAAGAACTACCACTCCTACCTTACATTTCTGAGAAGAGAACTACCTACCCTTGTGTTGAGATCAAGTTGCTCCACTCCCACCATATGAAGCTTGATCTCTAGCCTTCCCAAGTTGCTTTCCACTCAATCCTTTCTTCCACCACAGCCAAATCAGTGAGGAGAGTTGAGTGTTGGGGAGATTATCATTTGAAGCACAAGAGCAAGGAGTTCATCATCATCAACACCATCTATTACCTTTTGGAGGGTGGTGCCTCCTAGATTGGTTAGGTGTCGCTTGGGAGCCTCCGTCGAGATGTGGAGTTGAACCAAGAAGTTTGTAAGGGCAAGGAGATCGCCTACTTCGTGAAGATATACACCGAGTAAGGCTAGCCCTCCGTGGGCATAGTCCATGATGGAATAGACAATGTTGCTTCTTCGTGGACCCTTCGTGGGTGGAGCCCTCCGTGGACTCTCGCAGCCGTTACCCTCCGTGGGTTGAAGTCTCCATCAACGTGGAAGTACGATAGCACCACCTATCGGAACCATGAGAAAAATCACCGCGTCTCCAAAATTGCGTTTGCTCTTCTCCACCTCTCTTTACTACATGTGCAATTTACTTTCCGCTGCCTATACTCTAGAATTGCATGTGTAGGGTGATGCTTGACTTGATCATAATTGTGAATCTGCCAAAAACTGTTCTTTGTCAAAAGGCAGAATTTTTATATTGTCAAGTAGTCTAATCACCCCCCCTCTAGACATACTTTTGATCTACAAGTGGTATCAGAGCTTTGGTCTCCATTGTATTAGTTTCCATTGCATTGGACTCCATAAGCTTGGTTTCACAACCTAGGAGAGTATGGCGTCTAGTGAGGGTAATTTTCGTAGAGGTCCTTACTTTGATGGTACAAATTTTGCTAGTTGGAAGCATAAAATGAAAATGCATATTCTTGGCCATAACCCAGCCGCATGGGGCATTATTTGTGTTGGTATGCAAGGTGAATTCTTGAGGAAGGAAAAGTTCGGATCGCGGCTTCTAGCGGAAGAATTGCGGATGTTGCAAAACAATGCTCAAGCTTGTGACATTCTCTTCAATGCCTTGTGTCGAGGAGTTCAACAAAATCAGCCGTCTTGAGAATGCAAAAGAGATTTGGGATACTTTGGTTGAAATGCACGAAGGTACCGAGTCCGTGAAGGAATCAAAGCTAGATGTTCTTCAAGGTCAACTTGACAAGTTCAAGATGAAGGAAGGTGAAGGAGTCGCTGAAATGTACTCTAGGCTTGCTCTCATCACAAATGAGATTGCCGGCTTAGGAAGCGAAGAAATGACCGACCGATTCATCATCAAGAAGATTCTCAGAGCTTTGGATGGAAAGTATGACACCGTGTGCACTTTGATCCAAATGATGCCAAACTACAAGAATCTCAAGCCAACCAAGTCATTGGAAGAATTGTTGCTCATGAGATGACACTTAAGGATAAGGAAGAGCTTCACAACAAGTCAAGTGGTGCTTACAAAGCTACAAGTGATGCTCCCACAACCTCAAGTGACAAGTTAGTTTCCAATGAAGAGATAAGCCTAATGGTGAAGAACTTCAACAAATTCTACAAGAATAGAGGCAAAGAGAGAAGCTCAAAGTCTAGATCATATGATGAAAAGAGATCTTCTAGTCGTGATCGAAGCTGCTACAATTGTGGAAGACCGGACACTACTCAAATGAGTGTCTGGCTCCCCACAAGAGAAGAGAAGAATCTCCAAGAAGAAGAAGCTCAAGAGATGAGTCACCTCGGAAGAGAGAAGGAGCAGAGATGATCGTTATGAGCGAAGACCCTCTCGGAGAAGCAAGGATTCGGAGAGGAAAGACAAGTCATCAAGGAGCTACACAAGAAGAAAACATCAAGCTCATGTAGGTGAATGGGTCTCCGGCTCCGACTCCGACAATCAATCCGAAGGAAGCTATCACTCCAACTCCGACTACAGTCAAGATGAAGGTGTTGCCGGTCTTGCTCTCGTATCCTCCAACTCCAACTCCTCGACCTATTTGATTCACCAAATGAGGGAATTGGAAGATGCTTCATGGCTAAAGGTCCCAAGGTATCACACCCTGAATTCATTGACTTGATAGTGATGAGGATGACTTGCTTGGTGAAGATGAGCTCTTACATGATAAATCCAATGAACCTAGTAACGATGAACATGCTAGTAGTCTTTATAGTCAAGAAGAGTCGAATGACAATGCTATGAAGGAGATTGAGCGTCTAACTAAAGAACTAAACACTCTTAAGTTAGCTCATGAAACAACTCAAGAAGATCATAGAGAGCTCCTAAGATCTCATGAGAAGCTACACTTCGAGAAGCTCACTCTAGAGCAAGAACATGTGTTTCTAAAAGCAATCAATGACGATCTTCGAAAGAAGATTTCTTCATATCTTGCCAAACGACTTCTCTTGTCTAATTTCTTGCCACCCATTAAGACTAAGCATGACAAGCATAAGAAAAATTCTTTCTCTAGTAGTAACAATAACCATGCTAAATCCAATGTTGTTGCTTCTAGTAGTTCTCTTGATTCCACTAACAATGTTTCAAGCCAAGTTACACTTGAGCAAGAAAATAGTTTATTGAAAGGTATCATAGAAAAGGTGTCTACAAGAGCCTTGCGGAAGCAAGAACTTTGAGGAAATTGTTACGCAAGCAAGGAAGGCACCGAAAGAATCAAGGAATTGGTTTTGAGCGAAAGTTCAACGCCGAAGGTGTTGAATGGGAAGAAGGTCAATATCCTACTCCACAGTTTGTTCTTCAAACGGAGAAGTATGATCCTACTTCTTCCAATATGGAACAAGCACAAGATGACCTTCCACCACAAGACCACAAGCTAAAAGGCAAGGACAAGCTTCAAGAGGAGATTGATGCATTTGTTGAAGCACCTCAAGCCATGGTCAAGTGGGTTCCCAAGGAAACGTCAAGTTCTACTTCGTCAAGCTCAACTAAAACTCCAAGGATTCCCATCAAGATGATGTGGATCCCGAAGAAGAAGAACTAGAAAGTTCTTGAGGGTGACTCCGCCAACATACTTCACTCACATTCATTTTGGCAAAAACTTGTGCAATCAACTTCCACATCGTGCACTAGTTCATGGAGTCACAAACCCTCTTGTTGGTAAGTCAAGGGACAAGGTAATCATTGCTTTCATGGACATCATCTATTGTGAACTTCAATCTATGTCCATGGATATCCTTGTTTGTTCCTTGTGGGACTAACCCATGTAGGTATTGAAAGTGTCCGAATCCAAAGGATTGCTCCCAACTCTTGATGATCTCCATCAACATTGAGCATCCACATCTTCAACATCTACATGAAGTCTTCTCGACAACCCAAGGTTAGTTTGACCCTTTAAAGGGGTTCTCACATCTAGGGGAGCTTTGCTCTAAAAATTGAGCTAAAGCATCTTCAAATGATGTGAACACATCAATGCTTTATGTAAAAGTGGTAACCCCACTTGTGCTTAAACGATGAGTATGACCTATGATCAAATGTTCTCATTTGGCTCCTAAGTCAATATACTCATATAAAGATGACCTAGTCATCGACAAATTGTGTGTTAGTAGCTAGAGTTTTGATTGTGCATGTTTGACACATATTTCATTTGCTATCTTATTGTGTGAGCATGTTGGATGCATGATTTTATCCATTCAAGGACATCCATTTTTTGTTTTGGTAATTTTGATTTTTCTGACCAAATGGATGGACAAGAATGCCTAAGTACCTCCCCTAGCTATCTATGCTTACTTGTCTCAAATTCTATTCATGCTTACATCACAAATATTGAACAAGTCATTTTCGGACCCTCCGGGTGAGGAGCACTCGGAGCCACCGATCCGTCAAAGGCTAACTTCCAAAACCTTCTAATTGATTTCGGTCAGACCAACTCACTCAAACTCGGTCGAACCGAAAGCATTTAGACTGATCTAGGTTTTCACCTCGGTGAAACCGAGTTGTGATTTTCGGCGTGACCGAAGTGCATAACTGCCTAGCAGTTATCCATCTCAGTGCCACCGAGTTTTACAACTCGGTCCCACCGACAGCAAAGGGGTATATATACTCCGAGGGCCGCACGCGTTGATTTCTTCTTCAAACGTTTCGCCCCCACACCCCTTGCTGTCGTCGCCTTGGTCTCCGGATCGTCGCCGTCGTCGCCTGTGCGCCCTCGCCGCAGGTCTCCGTCGCCGTCAACGGACATCTCCTCCGAGCCGTTGCCGCCGTAGAAAAACTCCACCAAGTTAGGGTGAGTTTTGATCCCACTCGTGCTCCCATCTCCGATTCAATGCATGTTTGGATTGCCTAGAATCTTGCCACGATTGAAATCCTCCTGTACACCAGATTAGTTCGTTTGGACTAGATTCGAGTAAAAGTTTTAGGGTTAGGTTTCCGCCGAACACATCTCGGTGAGACCAATTTTATAGTTTCGGTATGACCGATTTGGCCTATGGCCATTGCCTTTGCACCTTCGGTCCAACCGAGTTGTGCAAATCGGTGTGACGAAAATGAAAATTCTGTGAAACCCTAGTGTTTTCGGCAGGACGAAACCCACTTCGTCAAACCGAAAGTGGTGTAAAGCTCTGTTTAAACACTTGGATTCACGAATCTTAAACTCGATCGACGAAATGTCTTCTGTGAAAACCTAATACTAGAATTTGAACTCATTTTTTGCAAAAACTTCGCATTTTGTGATGACTCTTCTACTCTGCCTACACCTTATCTATTCACGGGTTGTCGGCCATGTCGGATGCCAGTGTGATCGAACAGTCGAGACACCCATTGCAGACATTCGAGGCGGGCACTAGCCACGATCCTAGCAGCTCATCGATGATGGTGAGAGGAGTACACCAAGTGGTTTGCCTCCTGCAGCCACCAGAGTTAGAAAGAAGAGGAACTCAGATGATGAAGACTCAGATTTTGTTGTTGAGGAAGAGGTCACCTCAAAGCCTAAGAGGAAGGTTGTTGCCAAAGAGCAACAAGGTCAACAAACTAAGAAGGGCACCAGCAAAGTCAAGCAGTCAACTGTTGCTAAGAAGCTGAATTTGGGAGAGGCAGCTGCAAGCAAAGTGAAGAAAACCTCCAAGAGAAAGAGGATAGTGCATGATGCAGTAGAGGAAGATGAGGATGAGGAAGCACCCCAGCCTCCTCAGAAGCCTAAGTTCATGGGTGATGCCATTAAGGCTGGAGCCACGTCAAAGCCCAAGAAATCTGCTCCAGCTAAGGCAGCTCCAACAAAGCCTGCTGCCAAGCCCAAGAAGACCGTCAGGAACATTCCAGCGTCTGAAAAGAACAAGGATGATGTGCCACCAGCTGAGTCAGATGATGAAGGACCAGTTTTGCTGAAGCTTCGTCAAAAACTGCCACTACATAATGATGCTCATCCTCAAGCTGAGGATATGAAGGCAAGGAAAGATAGAGGTCTCAGGCTATGGAGACAATCGACCCATATGCCGTGAGGAGAAGAACTGCTTTGTAGATCCCAGATTTCTAGCAGAGAGAGCAGCGGGACTTCTATGAGACCGTCTTGATGGATAAGAAGCCCATAGTCGCAGCACAAGATATGTTATTGGAAGTACATTGACAAAAAAAGCACAGAGATTTCTTTCCACATGTGCATGAAAGTTTCACTTCGCTTGTGGTGTTGCAGATTTTGTAGGTCAGAAATTGACCAGTTGGAACGATGAGATGATTATGCAATTCTATGCCACAGCTCACTTCTACCCTGATGGAAAGATTGTATGGATGGCTGAAGGTCAAAGATTTTCTTCTTCTGTTGAAGAATGGGCAGAAATTCTGAATGCTCCAGTGCAACGAGAAGATGATATTGATGTATATGGGATTCCAAAGAAGAACCATGAATCCATGAAGAACATGTACAAAGAGGTTCCAGCAAAGGATTTGGGAATCTGGAAGCTCATTTCGGTTTACTATCTCGAGCAGGCCTACCTACCACTAATACCATTACGAGGCATACCTTGATGCCCAAATCGAGATCATCGCATGATCGGAGGATACTCTATCAACATGCTGCACATACTTGATGAAAGCTCCTTTCAAGGTGATGGACTTGATGGTAGAAACCATTAAGAGGACTGCGGTGACGAGAAAAGGTCGTGTGGATTTGCCCATGATTCAGATGCTTATCAATGCCAAGTTTGGCACAGGCACATTCTTGTTGGATAGAGAAAATTTACCGCTGCAGCCAGAGCATGAAGACAATGTTGTTGTGATGAATGAGGATGATCCGACATCTGTTGAAGGTCAAGCCAAGATCGAAGCTGCCAAGAAAGCCAAAGTCGACAAGGAAGCGGCGGCAATGCAGCTAAACCAAAGAGTTTGGAGAGCAGATTCTTGAAGCTACCCAAAGGATTGAACAACGCTGGCCAGCATTATGCAGTCTCGGGAGAGCCTAGAGAGGATTGTTGAAGACAAGATCCACGCTCGGGCGTGAAGTGGATCAAGTGCAAGTATTTGTCAACAAGCTTGAGGCGGACATTGAGGAAGCAAAGCGGGAGAAGGAAGAGCTTATCGTGAGATGCGGGATGACTTAGTCCAGATGCTTATCAACAGATCGCTCCTGTTCCCACAGACCCGATCACTGCTATTCCGATGGTGACACGGGACTACAGCTTGACCTCCACAGTTCCATAAGTTGCTCCTACTCCAGCTCCGGCTCGGTGACCACTCCTCCGGCCAGACATCACCAAGACTTCGCCGATCTTGTCATATCCACTCCGACATCAACCCAGACGGAGCCGCCAGTGAGTCCCGGTGGCGCTGCTCTATGCTTTTTCGAACTTTTGGTAACTTGTTGCCAAAGGGGGAGAAATTGTATAGATCATAGGACTTCGAGAGAGAGAGTGCTGTTGTCTTTGCGCTTTTGCTCTTTCGTTCATTTGCGGTTTCTTTGAGATATGTTTGGTTTTCGAGACATTCAGTGTGTTTGATACTACGCTTGATTCTACCTTAATGAGTGCTTGGTCGTACTATGCCTTAATGTGTGCTTAATGCTTATCATATGCCATTCCTATCTTGTATGACCATTTACTCATGTCTTGGTGATTGGGTGCATGCTGTTCATTCTTATCATTTTGTGCGCTCCACCAAGATGTATGTGACATGGAAGAGTGACCCATGATCCTAATCAATTGTGCATTTGCATTCAAACGCAAATCTTAAATAATGCACAAATTTAGGGGGAGCTCTTGCTTATCACATACTTCTCAAAGCGACGATATTATTCATTGATTATATCCTTTGTCGAAGCTTTGATCTATATGAATCGGTGTGACCGAAATGAAATTTCTGTGAAACCCTAGTGTTTTCGGCAGGACCGAAACCCACTTCGGTCAAACCGAAAGTGGTGTAAAGCTCTGTTTAAACACTTGGATTCACGAATTTTAAACTTCGATCGACCGAAATGTCTTCTGTGAAAACCTAATACTAGAATTTGAACTCATTTTTTTTGCAAAAACTTCTGCATTTGTGATGACTCTTCTTCTCTGCCTACACCTTATCTATTCACAGGTTGTCAGCCATGTCAGATGCAGTGTGATCGAACAGGTCGAGACACCCATTCTGAGACATTCTGAGGCGGGCACTAGCCACGATCCTAACAGCTCATCGATGATGGTGAGAGGAGTACACCAAGTGGTTTACCTCCTGCAGCCACGAGCTAGAAAGAAGAGGAACTCGGATGATGAAGACTCAGATTTTGTTGTTGAGGAAGAGGTCACCTCAAAGCCTAAGAGGAAGGTTGTTGCCAAAGAGCAACAAGGTCAACAAACTAAGAAGGGCACCAAAGAAAGTCAAGCGATCAACTGTTGCTAAGAAGCTGAATTTGGGAGAGGCATTTGCAAGCAAAGTGAAGAAAACCTCCAAGAGAAAGAGGATAGTGCATGATGCAGCGAGAGGAAGATGAGGATGAGGAAGCACCCCAGCCTCCTCGAAGCCTAAGTTCATGGGTGATGCCATTAAGGCTGGAGCCACATCAAAGCCAAGAAATCTGCTCCACTAAGGCAGCTCCAGAAAGCCTGCCGCCAAGCCCAAGAAGACCATCGAGGAACATTCCAGCGTCTGAAAAGAACAAGGATGATGTGCCACCAGGTGAGTCGGATGGTGAAGGACCAGATTTCTTTGAAGCTTCGTCAAAACTGCCACTACATAATGATGCTCATCCTCAAGCCGAGGATATGAAGGCAAGGAAAGATAGAGGTCTCGGGCTATGGAGACAATCGGCCCATATGCCGTGAGGAGAAGAACTGCTGTAGATCCCAGATTTCACACGGAGAGCAGCGGGACTTCTATGAGACCGTCTTGATGGATAAGAAGCCCATAGTCGCAGACACAAGATATGTTATTGGAAGTACATTGTGATGAAGAGCATAGAGATTTCTTTCCACATGTGCATGAAAGTTTCACTGCTTGTGGTGTTGCAGATTTTGTAGGTCAGAAATTGACCAGTTGGAACGATGAGATGATTATGCAATTCTATGCCACAGCTCACTTCTACCCTGATGGAAAGATTGTATGGATGATTGAAGGTCAAAGATTTTCTTCTTCTGTTGAAGAATGGGCAGAAATTCTGAATGCTCCAGTGCAACGAGAAGATGATATTGATGTATATGGGATTGCAAAGAAGAACCATGAATCCATGAAGAACATGTACAAAGAGGTTCCAGCAAAGGATTTGGGAATCTGGAAGCTCGGCTTAGTCTACTATCTCCAGGCAGGCTTACCTACCACTAATACTATTCTGAGGCATACCTTGATGCCCAAATCTAGAGATCATCGCATGATCAGAGGATACTCTATCAACATGCTACACATACTTGATGAGAAAGCACCTTTCAAGGTGATGGACTTGATGGTAGAAACCATTAAGAGGACTGCAGCTGACCAGAAAAGGTCGTGTGGATTTGCCCCGCAGATTCAGATGCTTATCAATGCCAAGTTTGGCACGGGAACATTCTTGTTGGATAGAGAACATTTACCGTTACAGCCAGAGCATGAAGACAATGTTGTTGTGATGAATGAGGAGGATCCAACATCTGTTGAAGGTCAAGCCAAGATCGAAGCTGCCAAGAAAGCCAAAGTGACAAGGAAGCAGAAGCAAGACAGCTAAACCAAAGAGTTTGGAGAGCAAATTCTTGAAGCTACCCAAAAGATTGAACAACGCTTTGCCAGCATTATGCAGTCTCGGAGAGCTTAGAGAGGATTGTTGAAGACAAGATCCACGCTCTGGGGCGTGAAGTCGATCAAGTGCAAGTGATTGTCAACAAGCTTGAGGCGGACATTGAGGAAGCAAAGCGGGAGAAGGAAGAGCTTATCGTGAGATGCGGGATGACTTAGTCCAGATGCTTATCAACAGATCTGCTCCTGTTCCCACAGGACCCGATCAGCTCCTATTCCATGGTGACACGGGACTACAGACTTGACACCTCCCATAGTTCCATCGGTTGCTCCAGCTCGGCTCTAGTGACCACTCCTCCAAAGCCTGACATCACCAAGTCTTCGCCGATCTTGTCATATCCACTCCGACATCAACCCAGAGGCCAGGAGCCGCCAAAGAGAGTCCCCGGTGGCGCTTAGCTCTATGCTTTTTCGAACTTTTGGTAACTTGTTGCCAAAGGGAGAAATTGTATAGATCATAGGACTTCGAGAGAGAGTGTGCTGTTGTCTTTGCGCTTTTGCTCTTTCGTTCTTTTGCGGTTTCGTTGAGATACGTTTGGTTTTCGAGACATTCAGTGTGTTTGATACTATGCTTGATTCTACCTCAATGAGTGCTTGGTCGTACTATGCCTTAATGTGTGCTTAATGCTTATCATATGCCATTCCTATCTTGTATGACCATTTACTCATGTCTTGGTGATTGGGTGCATGCTGTTCATTCTTATCATTTTGTGCGCTCCACCAAGATGTATGTGACATGGAAGAGTGACCCATGATCCTAATCGATTGTGCATTTGCATTCAAGCATAAATCTTAAATAATGCACAAATTTAGGGGAGCTCTTGCTTATCACATACTTCTCAAAGCGACGATATTATTCATTGATTATATCCTTTGTCGAAGCTTTGATCTATATGTTGTCATCAATTACCAAAAGGGGAGATTGAAAGTGCAACTAATCCCGGGTGGTTTTGGTAATTAATAACAACATATATATCATTGAACTAATAGTTACTTGAGAATCATTTGAGAGAGTTCAATGATATGGGTATGGCAAGGATGAAGAAGTGGACCCCCAAAATGCTAAGGCAAGCATTGGCAAAAGCTCAAGACTCCATTTTTGGTTTAGTGATCCAAGATCACATTGAGTCCATAGGAAAAGCCAATACTATTAAAAGGGATGAGGTTATGATGATGATCTGGTTGCTCAAGTGCTTAGTGATACATCTCCTAAACTATCGGCAACTTTCAACGCCATATACACTCATAAGTAATCTCGGTCCCACCGATATTCCAAACTCAGTCACACCGAGATGAACCACCTCAGCCAAAAGCCAAACCCTAGAAAACTCGGATTTTCCGATTATGAACTCGGTCTCACCGAAATATGAGTTGCCAAGCTTCAGTAACATACATCATCAAATCGGTGTCACCGAGATGATGAAGTCGGTCCCACCAAACTGGCATGCTCTTGTCATTGCACGAATCGGACTAACAGAGATTGTATTTTCGGTCCCACGAAAATCCCAACGTTCACATTATTTGAACTTTCGGTCTCACCGAGTTGTCAACTTCGGTCCCACCGAGATTGATCAAATGTGTGTAGCGGTTGGATTTTGTGTGGAGGCTATAAATACCCTCCACCCCTCTTCACTCGTTGAGAGAGCCATCGAAAGAACTACCACTCCTACCTTACATTTCGAGAAGAGAACTACCTACCCTTGTGTTGAGATCAAGTTGCTCCACTCCCACCATATGAAGCTTGATCTCTAGCCTTCCCAAGTTGCTTTCCACTCAATCCTTTCTTCCACCACAGCCAAATCGGTGAGGAGAGTTGAGTGTTGGGGAGATTATCATTTGAAGCAAAAGAGCAAGGAGTTCATCATCATCAACACCATCTATTACCTTTTGGAGGTGGTGCCTCCTAGATTGGTTAGGTGTCGCTTGGGAGCCTCCGTCGAGATGTGGAGTTGAACCAAGAAGTTTGTAAGGGCAAGGAGATCGCCTACTTCGTGAAGATCTACCCCGAGTAAGGCTAGCCCTCCGTGGGTGTAGGCCATGATGGAATAGACAAGGTTGCTTCTTCGTGGACCCTTCGTGGGTGGAGCCCTCCGTGGACTCTCGCAGCCGTTACCCTCCGTGGGTTGAAGTCTCCATCAACGTGGAAGTACGATAGCACCACCTATCGTAACCACAAGAAAAATCACCGCGTCTCCAAAATTGCGTTTGCTCTTCTCCACCTCTCTTTACTACATGTGCAATTTACTTTCCGCTGCCTATACTCTAGAATTGCATGTGTAGGGTGATGCTTGACTTGATCATAATTGTGAATCTGCCAAAAACTGTTCTTTGTCAAAAGGCAGAATTTTTATATTGTCAAGTAGTCTAATCACCCCCCCCCCCCTCTAGACATACTTTCGATCCTACAGATTGTGTGATGCATATAGTATAATCATGCCCACGGATACTTGAGGTGACATTGGAGTATCTAGGTGACATTAGGGTTTTGGTTGATTTGTGTCTTAAGGTGTTATTACAGTACGAACTCTATGTTAGATCGAACGGAAAGAATAGCTTCGTGTTATTTCACTACGGACTCTTGAATAGATCAATCAGAAAGGATAACTTTGAGGTGGTTTCGTACTCTACAATAATCTCTTCGTTTGTTCTCCGCTATTAGTGACTTTGGAGTGACTCTTTGTTGCATGTTGAGGGATAGTTATATGATCCAGTTATGTTATTATTGTTGAGAGAACTTGCACTAGTGAAAGTATGAACCCTAGGCCTTGTTTCCTAGCATTGCAATACGTTTACGCTCACTTTTACAACTTGTTACCTTGCTGTTTTTATAAGTTGAGATTACAGAAACCTATATCTACCATCCATATTGCACTTGTATCACCATCTCTTCGCAAAACTAGTGCACCTATACAATTTACCATTATATTGGGTGTGTTGGGGACACAAGAGACTCTTTGTTATTTGGTTGCAGGGTTGTTTGAGAGAGACCATCTTCATCCTACGCCTCCCACGGATTGATAAACCTTAGGTCATCCACTTGAGGGAAATTTTCTACGGTCCTACAAACCTCTGCACTTGGAGGCCCAACAATGTCTACAAGAAGAAGGTTGTGTAGTAGACATCAAGCTCTTTTCTTGCGCCGTTGCCGGGGAGGTGAGTGCTTGATGGTATATCTTTAGATCTTGCAATCGAATCTTTTAGTTTCTTGTTTTATCACTAGTTTAGTTTTAAAGAAAACTACAAAAAATGGAATTGAGTTTGTCTCACACGCTTCATCTTTTTAATATCTTTCGTGAGAATGATGGAAAGGAATATTGTGCTCAATTGCTAGAAGAAGAATGCATTAAAATGTTTGGTACTAGATCTTTGTATGATGAGCATGATTGCAATGTTGTTAGTATGAACTCCTTGAATATCCATGATGCTAATGATATGCAAAGCCACAAGCTTGGGGAAGCTATGTTTGATGAAGATGATATTTTTTGTCCCCCAAGTTTTGATGAGAATATTTATTTTGATGAAAGCATGTCTCCTATTTATGATGATTATACTAACGAAAGTGGGTTTGTAAGAGTGTCAACTTTAGGAAGTAATGATCCCACTATTTTGGAGGAGGATGAATATTATTGTGATAATTATGAAAGTGGATTTGGAGAGGTCATGACTTTATTTAGTGATGAATCCACTATTTCGGAAGAGGTTCCAATTGATTATGAGAACAAAGTTGCTATCTATGATGATTATTGTGATGAGTTGTATGCTATTAAGAATAATTATAACCATGAAACTTGTCATCATGATTTTAGTTTTCAATTGGATTATGCTTCACATGATAGTTGTTTTGTTGAGTTTGCTCCCACTACTATTGATGAGAATAAGTTTGCTTGTGTGGAGAGTAGTAAAATTTCTATGCAAGTAGATCATGAAAAGAATGCTTTAGGTGCTGGTTATATTGTTGAATTCATTCATGATGCTACTGAAAATTATTATGAGGGAGGAATATATGCTTGTAGGAATTGCAATAATATCAAGTTAACTCTCTATTTGCTTAAAGTTTTGAACTTATGCTTGTTTTGCCTTCCTATGCTAGTTGATTATTGTTCTCATAAGTTGTTTGCTCACAAAATCCCTATGCATAGGAAGTGGGTTAGACTTAAATGTGCTAGTCATATTCTTCATTATGCTATCTTTATGTTTCAATTCTTATCTTTTATGTGAGCATCATTGTCATCATCATGCCTAGCTAGAAAGGCATTAAAGAAAAGCGCTTGTTGGGAGACAACCCAATGTTTACCTTTACTGTTTTTGTGAGTTCACATGATTATGCTACTGTAGTACTAATGTTTTATAGCTTTTGTTTCAATAAAGTGCCAAGTATGACCTTCAGGATAGCTTACGGTGATAGTTGTGTTGATCCTGCTGAAAATCAGAAACTTTTGCAGCCAGTAAATTAGTTTTGATAATTCACAAAAACGTGCTTTTGATCTGATTCTTTTTGCTCTGGATTGATACACAAATTGCTCAGGTTTTCCGAATTTGGTAGAATTGTTGGAGTTACAGAAGTATTCTAATGATACAGATTACTACAGACTGTTCTGTTATTGACAGATTCTGTTTTCTATGTGTTGTTTGCTTATATTGATGAATCTATGAGTAGTATCGGAGGGTATGAATCATAGAGAAGTTGGAACAAAGTAGATATTACACCAATATGAATTTAGAATGAGTACACAACAGTACCTAAGTGGTGGTTTTATTTTATTATACTAACTGATCTTACGAGTTTTCTGTTGAGTTTTGTGTTGTGAAGTTTTCATGTTTTGGGTAAAGATTCGATGGACTATGGAATAAGGAGTGGCAAGAGCCTAAGCTTGGGGATGCCCAAGGCGCCCCAAGGTAATATTCAAGGACAACCAAGAGCCTAAGCTTGGGTATGCCCCAGATGTCATCCCCTCTTTCGTCTTCGTCCATCGGTAAGTTTACTTGGAGCTATATTTTTATTCACCACATGATATGTGTTTTGCTTGGAGCGTCATTTTGTTTTATTTTGTTTTGCTTTCTGTTTGAATAAAATACATTAGATCTGAAATTCTTAAATGAGAGAGAGTCTTCACATAGCTACATAATTATTTAACTACTCATTGGTCTTCACTTATATCTTTTGGAATAGTTTGTCATTTACTCGTGTGCTTCACTTATATCCTATGAGTAAATGGTTGAATGAGTTGAATATCATAAATCTGAAATTATATATGTTTCATATGCTTATCCCATCGGGAGTAATGACTTCACATCTAAGAAGTAGAGGTGGTAAATTTATTGAAGTTTAGCAAACATTGTATTGGTCATTTGAACAATTCATGAAAGAATATTGAACGAAGAGAGATTTCACATATAAATATACTATCTTAGACATCTTCTATGATTGTGAGCCCCATTAATTATTTTCAAACCTGAGCAAATTAGTTGAAGTTGGACAAGGAAGACAACGTAATGAGTTATGCTTGGGTATATTTGTATAGAAGTTATATTGTTACAGATCCTCCAACATGTGATGCTTGCTTTTTAGAATCCTTTGCTAGCCAAAATATCTGTAGTAAGCAGGAATACTGCTTGTGCATCCAAATCCCCTGAACCAAGTTTCTTCCATGAGTGTCCACCATACCTACCTATATGCGGTATTTACCTACCGTTTCAAGTAAATTTGCATGTGCCAAACTCTAAACCTTCAAATAATAATATGTTTTGTATGCCCGAATCGCTCATGTCGCGACTAGGGGCTGTCAGTATCTTCCATGCTAGGTGGGTTATTCTCACGATGAGTGGACTCCGCTCATCATTCACGAGAAAAATGGCTGGTAACTGGGATGCCCAGTCCCATGATCAAAAGATCAAAATCAAATCAAAATAATTGCAAACAAAATTCCCCAGGATTGTTGTTACTTGGAGGCACCCGTTCTTTCAGGCAAGCCATGGATTGATGATTGTTGGTGGAGGGGGAGTAAAAACTTTACCATTCTGTTTGGGAACCGCCTATAATGTATCTAGTATGTAAGATATCGGGAACTCTTGGTTGTTATGTTGACAATGAAAGCATACCTCTCAAAATTATTTATCTCTATTTGAAAATCGAGCTCTGGCACCTCTGCAAATCCCTGCTTCCCTCTACGAAGGGCCTATCTTTTACTTTTATGCAAGAGTCGGTAGTATTCCTTCTCATTCCAATCTACTCTTTAGTTGGCAATCATCATGTGATGGGGAAAGATCTAAGCACATATGGCCATTCAAATATATTTGATCATGAATTATTATTGTTGACAATTATCTATATGATAAATAAGTTGGGAGGCGAAACATTAAGCCCCTATCTTTCCCTGTGTTCGATGGATGATATTTGTTCTAAAAATATGCTTTGAGTGGTAGCAATCATGGAAGACTATACGAAAGTTGAGTATGTGGGATTTGCTAAATCAAAGCTCTTACATATACTCTTCCTGAAAATAAGATGGATTGTAATTGTTTGATGACCGAGAACATAGTTTGCTAGTTTTCAAGAAAGTTTATAGTCTATGCTTTAACATTTGAATAGCTTGTTACTTGATCATGAGCAGTTGTATGAGATGAGCCACTGTTATGACATATAATGATGCTAGAAAAGGTGATTGAAATTATCATTTATCAAACTTATGCACCTGCTAGCATTCACACTTCCTAAATTCTTTCTTTTATCATTTACCTACTCGAGGACGAGCAAGAATTAAGCTTGGGGATGATGATACGTCTCCAATGTATCTATAATTTATGAAGTATCCATGCTATTATATTATCTGTTTTGGATGTTTATGGGCTTTACTAAGCACTTTTATATTATTTTTGGGGCTAACCTATTAACCGGAGGCCCAACCGAAATTGATGTTCTCTTGCCTATTTCAGTGTTTCGAAGAAAAGGAATATCAAACGGAGTCCAAACGGAATGAAACCTTCGGGAGAGTTATTTTTGGAACGGAAGCAATCCAGGAGACTTGGAGTATACGTCAAGGATGCAACGAGGAAGCCACGAGGCAGGGTGGCGCGCCCTACCCCCTGGGCGTGCCCCCCACCCTCGTGCGCCCCTCGTGGCTCACCTGACCGACTTCTTTCGCCTATATATGTCCATATACCCTAAAAACATCGGGGAACACAATGGATTGGGAGTTACACCACCGCAAGCCTTTGTAGCCACCAAAAACCTCTCGGGAGCCCGTTTCGGCACCTTGCCGGAGGGGGTACCCGTCACCGGTGGCCATCTTCATCATCTCGGCGCTCTCCATGACAAGGAGGGAGTAGTTCACCCTCGGGGCTGAGGGTTTGTACCAGTAGCTATGTGTTTGATCTCTCTCTCTCGTGTTCTTGATTTGGCACGATCTTGATGTATTGTGAGCTTTGCTATTATAGTTGGATCCTATGATGTTTCTCCCCCTCTACTCTCTTGTAATGAATTTAGTTTTCCCTTTGAAGTTATCTTATCGGATTGAGTCTTTTAAGGATTTGAGAACACTTGATGTATGTCTTGCATGTGCTTATCTGTGGTGACAATGGGATATTCACGTGATCTACTTGATGTACGTTTTGGTGATCAACTTGCGGGTTCAGTGACCTTGTGAACTTATGCATAGGGGTTGGCACACGTTTTCGTCTTGACTCTTCGGTAGAAACTTTGGGGCACTCTTTGAAGTACTTTGTGTTGGTTGAATAGATGAATCTGAGAATGTGTGATGCATATCGTATAATCATGCCCACGGATACTAGAGGTGACATTGGAGTATCTAGGTGACATTAGGGTTTTGGTTGATTTGTGTCTTAAGGTGTTATTCTAGTACGAACTCTATGATAGATCGAACGGAAAGAGTAGCTTCGTGTTATTTTACTACGGACTCTTGAATAGATCGATCAGAAAGGATAACTTTGAGGTTGTTTCGTTTGTTCTCCACTATTAGTGACTTTGGAGTGACTCTTTGTTGCATGTTGAGGGATAGTTATATGATCCAGTTATGTTATTATTGTTGAGAGAACTTGCACTAGTGAAAGTATGAACCCTAGGCCTTGTTTCCTAGCATTGCAATAAGTTTACGCTCACTTTTACCACTTGTTAGCTTGCTATTTTTATAATTTAAGATTACAAAAACCTATATCTACCATCCATATTGCACTTATATCACCATCTCTTCACCGAACTAGTGCACCTATACAATTTACCATTGTATTGGGTGTGTTGGGGACACAATAGACTCTTTGTTATTTGGTTGCAGGGTTGTTTGAGAGAGACCATCTTCATCCTACGCCTCCCACGGATTGATAAACCTTAGGTCATCCACTTGAGGGAAATTTACTACTGTCCTACAAACCTCTGCACTTGGAGGCCCAACAACGTCTACAAGAAGAAGGTTGTGTAGTACACACCACTGCTGGCGAGGGGCTGCCGGAATACTGCCCCCAGGAGGGATTATTAGTTTTAGTATTGTTTGTTTTCAATTTTATGCATTGTAACTAGTAGTTTAGTATTATGAATTTCATTTTTTATCTATTTTGTATACTAATTTGAATCTAGTTTTTATCATCCACATATACAGAATGGAAAGCGTATATACACACATTGAGACAGAACATATAAGAATGAAAAACAGAGTACACACATTGAAACAGAGCAATAAACAGAGCAATAGTATGATTGCTGTGAATACATAGCTATCCACGTCAAAACGACTTTTCAAAATAAAACGCGTCCATGAGACCATGACCGGCAACCCTTGCCTAGGGTAGTTCTTGGCTCTGCCTGAACTTGTGCAGGCGTTCGTCCAAGCGGTCGACACGCTCGCGGTACATCTAGAGCGTGATCTCGAGCTCCAAGTTGGCTATTTCATCGGAGATCACCAGCTCGAGGATGCGACGGCCATGTTCCTCTACTGCGCCCAGGTGGACACCTGGGCCAAGGAGGCGGTCGAGCCTACGGACCAGCGCATTGGCATGCACCGGGCCGCGGACCAGGCGAACGGCGGCACCCATTCGAATGGCGCAACGGGCATCCGGTGCAAGTACGGCATGGCCGGCCTCTGGTGCAAGTACGACGCTGAGGGCCTCTTCCCACTCCTGGCGAGGAATGAGGGTACTGATGGGACATGTACCCAGCTGAGACGCCGTGTCGACAGCAGGCAAGCGCCGATGGATCCGCTTTTGCTGTGCGGCGTGCCGCGCCTCTCGCTCTGCGGCGCTCCAACTGTCTCGCCGTGCAGCGAGCCATAGCCTATCGGCGCAGACACGCCTAGCTTGCTCTGCGGCGCGCCATCAATCATGTTGTGCGACGACCTGCAGCCTATCAGCGCGCTAACAGGCCTATCTTGATCCGCGGCACTCAAGCACCATGCGCCGAAGGTCTGCTCAACCCTGGAGATGACGCGCATCACGGCGTCATCCATCGCGTTGCCGGGGAGTGCCTGGGCCTCGACGGGCTGTGGCGCCTACTCTTTTCCTCGTCGACGAGGTTGATGGCAGAGGCGGCGCTTTGGTGGGTTGGCATGCTTGGAAAAGGTGGATGTGCTACTGGCTGCGCTTGTCGCCTCCGTGCGTCGTGCGCCGCCTATGCGCAATATAGCAGGGTGGCAGGAAATAGGTGAGGAAATGGCGGGAAACGGTGGCGTGTTCATAAAACGCCATAAATTAATGGAAACTTAGCTAGAAGGAACATCGAGCAAATCACATACATCTTATTAGCCGCAACCGTCTGTGTTTTTATCGGTCTTCGCACACATTTCTGATTACAGACCTGTTTGCCGCATATCACACACATATTGTTATATTGAACCGTTTCTATTCTCTTGTCTCAACACAAACAGTTCATCCATGTGAACTGCATGCCGTATATCGCACACACCTTGAATCTGGCTGGCCGTTGCTTTTGTGTTGCCTAATCACAAACAGTTCATCCGAGTGAACCGTATGCTGTATATCGCACACACCGTCATCTGGCTGTCCGTTCCTTTTGTTCCTCCTCATCACAAACAGTTAAGTGGATTGAACAGTATGCCCTTCATCGCACACGCAACTAAAACCTGAACCGTGTTTGATGCATCCGTCATCGCAAGCGTTTTATACATTTCTGATGGTTTTCATACATCACTGTTTGCAATTATTGCATCACACACAGTTTTTCGAAGGGTCTCTGATCCTAGTGTCGCATTAGCAGCATCCTCCAGTAGTGCAGGCTTATACGACTAAATCCGGTATCAGCATCAAAATGGGGTAGAAAAGTATAACTAGTTGCTTGGTTGTGTTAGGCTAGGCCCTAGGAAATCACAAGAGAAAGGTATAACCCAACTCTTGACAAGATTCCCTCATGTTTGTCCGATCTGGGACTTTCAGGGTATAGTCATGAAACTCCCTAGAGAGAAGTGGATGCCGGGGAAGCGGGTCACACCCCAGAGTGCAATATTTGCCATCCAACACCCATAATACACGTGTACACACATGGTATGGCACCCCCTGGCTTGTGGTGGGATCCCGATGCTCTACAGCCCCTCTCCGGTGAAACCCTTGCCTCGTTGGAGAAAAACCAGGCTTATATGACAAAAGCCGGTACCGGCATCAAAATGGGGTAGAAAAGTACAATTGGTTTTTTGATTGTGTTATCCTGGGCCCTAGGAGGTCACAGGACAAAGGTATAACACAACTCTTGACAAGTTTCCCTCCGACTTGTCCCATCGGGGACTATCACGCTATAACTGCATGTAAACTACCTAGAGAGAAGTAGATGCCGGTGAAGCAGGTCACACCTCGGAGTGCAATCTTTGCCATCCAAAACCCATAACACACTTTTACACACATGTTATAGTACCTTCTATCTTGTGGTGGGATCCCCACACTCCGGAGCCCCTCTCCGGTGAAAACCTAGCCCCGTAGGAGAAAAACCAGGCTTATACGACTAAAGCTGGTATCAGGATCAAAATGGGGTAGAAAAGTGTAACTATTTTTTGGTTGTGTTAGGATAGGCCCTAGGAAGTCACAAGAGAAAGTTATAACCCAACTGTTGAAAAGATTCCCTCATGTTTGTCCGATCTGGGACTTTTAGGCTATAAGTCATGAAACTCCCCAAAGAGAGTGGATGCCGGTGAAGCAGGTCACACCTCGGAGTGCAATCTTTGCCATCCAAAACTCATAACACACTTGGACACACATGATATGGCACCCCCTAGCTTGTGGTGGGATCCCAACGCTTCGGAGCCCCTCTCCGGTGAAACCCTGGCCCCGTTGGAGAAAAACTAGGCTTATACAACTAAAGCCGGTACCGGCATCAAAATGGGGTAGAAAAGTGTAATTAGTAGCTTGGTTGTGTTAGGCTAGGCCCTAAGAAGTCACAAGACAAAGGTATAACACAACTCTTGACAAGTTTCCCTCCGGCTTGTCCCATCGGGGACTATCACGCTATAACTTCATGTAAACTACATAGAGAGAAGTGGATGCCGGTGAAGCATGTCACACCCCGGGGTGCAATATTTGCCATACAAAACCCATAACACACTTTTACAAACATGTTATGGTATCCCCTATCTTGTGGTGGGATCCCGATGCTCGGGAGCCCCTTCCCGGTGAAACCTTAGCCCCGCTGGAGAAAACTAGGCTTATACAACTAAATCCGGTACCAAAATAAAATTGGGTAGAAAAGTGTAACTAGTTGCTTGGTTGTGTTATGCTAGGCCCTAGGAAGTCACAACACAAAGGTATAACCTAACTCTTGACAAGATTTCCTCATGTTTGTCCGATCTGGGACTTTCAGGCTATAAGTCATGAAACTCCCTAGAGAGAAGTGGAAGTTAGTGAAGCAAGTCACATCTCGAACTGCAATTTGCCATCCAAAACCCATAACAGAGTTGTACACACATGGTATGGCACCCCCTAGCTTGTGGTGGGAACACGACGCTACGAAGCCCCTCTCAAGTGAAAACCTAGCCCGGTTGGAGAAAAACCAGGCTTAAACGACTCAAGACGGTACCGGCGTCAAAATGGGGTAGAAAAGTGTAACTAGTTGCTTGGTTGTGTTAGGCTAGGCCCTAGGAAGTCACAAGACAAAGGTATAACCCAACTCTTGACAGGATTCCCTCATGTTTGTCCGTTCTGGGACTTTCACGCTATATGTTAGAGAGAAGTGGATGCCGGTGAAGCAAGTCACACCCCGGAGTGCAATGTTTTCCATCCAAAACCCATAACACACTTGTACAGACATGGTATGGCACCCCCTAGATTGTGGTGGGATCCTGACACTCCGGAGCCCCTCTCCGGTGAAACCGTAGCCCCGTTGGAGAGGAAACATGCTTATACTATTAAAGCCGGTAACGCCTTCAAAATGGGGTATAAAAGTGTAACTAGTTGCTTGGTTGGGTTAGGCTAGGCCCTAGGAAGTCACAAGAAAAATGTAAAACACAACTCTTGACAAGTTTCCCTCCAGCTTGTCACATCGGCGACTATCACGCTATAACTGCATGTAAACTCCTTATAGAGAAATGGATGCCGGTGTAGCGGGTCACACCCCGGAGTGCAATCTTTGCCATCCAAAAACTATAACACACTTTTACACACATGTTATGGTACCCCCTATCTTGTGGTGGGGTCCCGACGCTTCGGAGCCCCTCTCCGGTGAAAACCTAGCCACGCTGCAAAAAACCAGGCTTATACCACTAATGCTGGTACCGGCGTCAAAATGGGGTAGAAAAGTGTAACTAGTTGCTTGACTGTGTTAGGCTATGCCCTAGGAAGCCACAACACGTAGGTATAACCCAACTCTTGACAAGATTCCCTCATGTTTGTCCGATCTGGGACTTTCAGGCTATAAGTCATGAAACTCACTAGAGAGAAGTAGAAGCCGGTGAAGCAGGTCACACCCCGGACTACAATCTTTGCCATCCAAAACCCATAACATAGTTGTACACACATGGTATGGCACCCCCTACCTTGTGGTGGGATCCCGACGCTCTGAAGCCCCTCTCCGGTGAAAACCTAGCCCCGTTGGAGAAAAACCAGACTTATACGGCTAAAACTAGTACCAGCATCAAAATGGGGTAGAAAAGTGTAACTAGTTGCTTGGTTGTGTTAGGCTAGGCCCTAGGAAGTCATAATACAAAGGTATAACCCAACTCTTGACAAGATTCCCTCATGTTTGTCCGATCTGGGACTTTCAGGCTATAAGTCATGAAATTCCCTAGAGAGAAGTGGATGCCAGTGAAGCAGGTCACACCCGGAGTACAATATTTGCCATCCAAAACCCATAACACACTTGTACACACATGGTATGGCATCCCCTAGCTTGTGGTGGGATCCCGACGCTCCGGAGCCCCTCTCCGGTGAAACCCTGGCCCCGTTGGAGAAAAAACAGGCTTATACGACTAAAGCCGGTAACAGCATCAAAATGGGGTAGAAACTGTAATTAGTTGCTTGGTTGTGTTAGGCTAGGCCCTAGGAAGTCACAAGACAGAGGTATAACACAACTCTTGACAAGTTTCCATTCGGCTTGTCCCATCGGGGACTATCACGCTATAACCGCATGTAAACTACCTAGAGAGAAGTGGAAGCTGGTGAAGCAGGTCACTCCCCGGACTACAATCTTTGCCATACAAAACCCATACCACAGTTGTACACACATGGTATGGCACCCCCTAGCTTGTGGTGGGATCCCGACGCTCCGAAGCCTCTCTCCGGTGAAAACCTAGCCCCGTTGGAGAAAAACCAGGCTTATACGACTAAAGATGGTACCGGCGTCAAAATGGGCTAGAAAAGTGTAACTAGTTGCTTGGTTGTGTTAGGCTAGGCCCTAAGAAGTCACAATAACCTAACTCTTGACAAGATTCCCTCATGTTTGTCCGATCTGGGACTTTTCAGGCTATAAGTCATGAAACTCCCTAAAGAGAAGTCGAAGCCGGTGAAGCAGGCCACACCCCAGACTGCAATGTCTGTCATCCAAAACCCATAACACACTTGTACATACATGGTATGGCAACCCCTAGCTTGTGGTTGGATCCCGACGCTCCAGAGCACCTCTCCGGTGAAAACCTAGTCCCGCTGGAGAAAAATCGGGCTTATATGTCTACACCCGGTACCGACGTCAAAAGGAGGTAGCAAAGTGCAAATATTTGCTTGGTTGTGTTACGGTAGCCCCTAGGAATAACCAAAACAAAGTTATACCCAAACTCTCCATAAGATTCCCTCCTCTTCGACCAAAGTGGGAGTTTCCAGTTGTAAGTCTAGAAACTCACTAGGGTGAAACTGATGACGGTGAAGCCGCTAACATCCCAGAGTGAAATCTTGGACATGTAAAACCCAAAACACACTTGTACCCACTTGATATAGCACCACCTAACTTTTGGTTGGATTCCGACGCTTTGGAGCCCCTCGTCGGCGAAACCCTAACCCCGCTGGATAAAAGGCCTTCACCCTTTATTGTTGGTTTCGTCTTAGCTCATGATTTTTTTTAAAAAAAATAGCTTAAACAATATGTATGATGATGTAGATTTGCTTCTCCTCTTCGAAACGAGCTAAAAAAAACATCGAAATCCGAGTTCGAATGCAAAAATTATGCTCAAAATGGTGATTAAGTTAAAAAAAAAGAGCTAGGCCGACGGCCCGTCGGTGTAGCTAAAAAAACTAGGCCGAGGGCATGCCATCGGCATAGCTCCAACTTTTTTTTTTGTGGCCTGGTCGGGTCTACGCCGACGGCCCCGACATTTGGCCGTCGGCGTTTTGTGGTTTTCCCGTAGTGCATATCTTCTTGATTACTTGTTTTTGACATTGCGTTTCTGTTTATAAAGTAAAAACAGACGAAGCGATAAAAAACTGACGAAGCAGCAGAATATCAAATGCGCTATTACTCTCCTTGCTGTCCAAGCTGAATATTGGATATTTCTGGCGCAAAAAAAAAGTATTTGAACAATGCTCCGTATAGACGACCCTAGTGAAGTAGCACATATTTTCATGGCCGGGCAAATTGATTCCACTCGCAAAATTACTAAAATGGAGAATTTAGGACCTGATTAAATTAAGCCTGACCACAACGACAGATCAACCGAGTTATGTTAGAGGAAAGATGCGCAAGGAAGCATCCAAAAAAGGTACGTTGTACATATCCGGATTGCATGTGCAGTCGTTGTGCCGGAAATGCTAGTTGGACTTCCATATTCTCTTACTAATTATTAAGATTAAGATCCATCATCGCCGATGTCGACAAAATACCTACTCCACATCTGTATAAGACATATATTTAGAATAAAGTACACTATAACTATTTGAGAGGTGTCAAGTTGGTCCAAATTCTATTAAAATGTATATCTGACTCCTATAAGTTTCTTATGTGTGTCACACATGGTTCTATGCACGCCAGATAAGCTTTGACTTGCATGCTCGACAGGTGGAACAATGCCACATGGTAATATTTTACATAAAGCCCACCTAGAAAATATTTTCTTCTAATTCCATGTCTCTTTCCTTGCCTTCTGGTATAAGAGCACCAAGACAGCGATGCCCAGGCATATTCGCAACAAGGATTAGCACTGGGGCGGCTGAACTAGTCGCGAGAAAGCCACACACACAGAAGGTACCAGAGCAGATTGCATTATAGGCACGAACAAAAGCTCACTAGCAACTAGGAACACCCCGAACATGAGAACTGTCGCCAACACGCCCAAACTAGCTAGGATCTGATCGACTCTTTTTGACCAATTTGGTTGATAAGTACTGTACGAAGCTGACTATATGGATGGAACAAGTCGATTGATTCGGGTGCCAAACAACTCGCCAAAGCTAGCCAGACTAGAGGTTAATCTATGCGGTTATTTTTCGGTGTCAGCGATCAATCCACCCATGCAACCAGCTACATACTACATCCATGTCCCAAAATACTTGACTCGGATTGGTCTAAATATGGATAAGTCAACTAGTTTAGGACGGAGGGAGTACATAGCAGTAGTAGGACCAAATTGTTTAGGATATAATCATCCACTGTGATACTAGACATGATGATGCGATGACCGTAGCACTAATTTAGCAGGTCGGGGCAAAGCTAGAGTGTCAGTTGTAGTATGACACGCCACAGTATAGACGTATTAGGCTGGCCATAGTGGGGGTAACAAAGCTAGTATCATGTATTTGGGACTCGCAAACATGCTTATGTGACAAGCAATTAAATAAGAAAGAGAGGATAGTAGTAACATAGGTAGATACCGTAACATAATAAATGTTAAACTACTCTATGTGTCATGCATGGTAATAAATGAGACCATCTATGATACCACTTTATGATACTATGCACTATAAATGTAGTATCATAAACTAATATCATATAATGATACTAGTATATGTTACTCTCCACTATGACCAGCCTCATGATGATGGGCCGCAACATGTCGTAGCCAAAGTGGTTTCCACCCAATGGGTTTTGGCCACTTGGCAGTGGTCAAACTGCCACGCGTACAAGTCACTCTTATTTAAGCACAACTTGTCCATTTCTTAGTTGGCGGTGACGGGAATAGTTGTGCTTATGCTGTGCACGCTAGTTGCCATGATCCAGGATTGCTTACCAGACCACTCTTACTGATGCATGCATGTTCGTTCCACATCGCAAGTTGTATCCTAGAGACACGGTTCGTGTAATTTTCTTGACCCGGTCTCCAAGACGTACGTACCAGCAAGTGACTATTCATCGAATTGAAAGTCAGAGCTCGTGCTGTTTACTCGGAAAAAAATATTCATACAATTTAAATTAAATTAAATTAAATTGAATCGGACTAGCACTTGTCAGTGCAAAACTATCTTGTCTCGTGGGGTTCTAACCAAGAAAAACTGCAAACTCGATCAATTGCACGATGTCTAGCATCACATTTTTTACTCAGTCGTTGGCACGTCAACATCCCTATTTGCGTCTAGTTGGTCGATCGTAGTGGGGTTCGTGTTGATGAGGGCTACATGACCAAATACATTGGCTGCCTGCTGGCATGTGCTACGACTGTGGGAACATGGCACGTAGAGGACACAAGTGGGAGGGCACAAGTGGGATCAAACAGGGAGAAGATGGAAATAGGAAAGGCAGACTGGGAAATCCACTTCGGGTCATAGGAGCGTATGCTCCCGCTGGACAAAAATGCATTTTTTTTTGCATTTTTTAAAATGTTAAAATATTCTGAAAAAATATTAGGGCGTACATCATGGTATACTATGTTCGCACAACAAATTTCACGAAAAAAAAAGATATTATTTTTGGCTTATGTTAAAAAGACAAAATATCTCATGAAAACTCATTTTGGAGTACTGCATTTTGTCTTTTTACACAAGTGACTAAAAATGTCTTTTTCTCGCGATACTTGTTGCGTGAAGATAAAATGTCCGGATGTACACCAAAATTATTTTGTCATATCTTTTTGACATTCTAAAATATTTTCTTAATGTATTTTACATAATGGGTGTATCCAGTCCTATAAGCCAAAGCACCACCTCCAGGCACACTTGAAAAAATAGATAATGCTAGAGTCCAAAGATCATCTCACATTGCACTCTTCTTACAAGCTAGGGTTTGTTCACAGATAACCTGGCACAATTTTTTTCCGCCGAAGGAATCTGTAGAAGCTGACAAAATGTCTATATAGTATAGTTTTTTATCAAGACATTCATAGATATGCCCCTGTGAGCTTAGGTGTTAAGAGCAAGGTATCGGAAAAATAGATGTGTTACAAGTAAAATAGAGCTAATAGTCAAGTACACAAGCACTAGATAAATAACTAGCGTGAAACAAATAAATCCTTACAAATACAACTTACATCACACGTCCAAAAAAATCATACTACATCAATAATTCATCTTGCAAAGGGGCCAATTTCTCGTCACTTCAATCATACATTTTTTTTTAAGTTGTTGCCAGCTTCTCCATTCACTATTGTAATTTTATTTGCCTCAAGCATTTCCTAAGGAGATGTAGGGGTCCATCATCCACTGCATGCTCCAGTGGTTGTTAACATTCTTGTAGGTCCAGTAAGCCCATCCAAATGTGGCTTTCCGATACACAGCCATCTGCGCATTTGCAAACCGTTGGAAGTCCTCTTTTGTTGCATCCTTTACCTGCCACTCAGCCACCCATTCACCTATACAAAACAAGACATGCATCAATTATTTTGGACCTAGGTTTCAATTGGGACACTAAAGTTCAGGCTGGAACCTTTATCAAAGGATGATCTAACTATCACAAACTTACCAACAAATGTGAGAGGGCCATCTGGCCTATTTATAGCGTTGATTTCACTGGCGATGAAGTTGTTGATATAATCAATGTTATCCTGCACAGTGAAACTATCGAACTTGCTATCGAACAACGCATAGTAGTGCATGTCGAGGACGACCCTGTCGAATTGTGAGGCAAAGTCGACGAGCTCCAGCGAAGATGCTGAAAGACGGTTGGACATGATCACATAGGCTGTAAGTGAGTGCCTCCTAACAGCATTGTAGCCTTGTTGGTAGTATGATTTCAAGCTATCTAAGGACACGCCAGGAGCAACCGGCTCATTCATCAACTCCAGGGCCAGGAGGCTTGATCTCTTGGCGTACCTGTATGTACGTCAAATGCAATGAAGGATAGCAAGGTGATGAAATTACATGGCTTCTTTGCGCGATCTAATACATGAAAACAATAATTTATTAAGTAAAAATTGTAGTAACAGATTGTTAGACAAATACCTTGCAGCGAGGAAATCAATGACTTGCACAGTTTGCGCGATTTGGGAGTCTCCCCATGTCTGCGAGCCATCCCTACCACCGCTATGCTCGTTGGGGTTCTGCGACCCAGGTGCGGCATGCAAGTCTATTATCACGTGAATGTTGTGCCTCCTACACATGGGTTAAAAAATATATTAAAAAAAGTCCAATGAAAACATTCTGGTTTGTTAAAGAGTGCACATGATATGTATGTACGTACTCTGCCCATGTGAACGCGCTGTCCAATGCTTGGAGAGAGCCTCCCACGAATGGAGCTGGAGGGTTGGGGTCACTGGCGATCCACCATCCCACAGGGATCCTCACCGCGTTCAGACCGTTTGCTGCCATGAACGCAAAATCGGCTTCCACGATATATGTGCTCCAGTGGTTCTGCCAAACATATATATGGAGTTAATGAAATTGAATTGCCAAAAATGATTGACACTTATGTTCTGTGTTTAAGAAAATTCTACACCAAGATCAGTTGAACTTTCTGCCATCCTAATATATAAACTAGCTTTAATGTCTCTACCCTATATCTCGAAAAATTATGGAGAAAATAAGATGTCTTTCGGCATACATACATTCATGACCTGTGTAGCCATATCTTTGCCGTAGCCATTGCAAATCTGGTACTCCCCATGTGGCCCGTTGACTATGTTCACTGCAAACACGGACGGATCATTGTCTCCCCAGGTCGTGCTCTCGCCGAAGTTGGCCGTCACCGAACCATCTTTATTTGCCTGACGTGCCAGCCATGGAACATAGTGATGACTCATAGATGTTTAATCATGAACGATTGTGATTGTAAACTTTATTAGTCATAGTCAAAGTAACTTTTCTTGCTTGCTATATATGTCTGATTTTTCATACAATCAATAGTCTAACCTCGAAATATATAAAATACTACTACTGAGTGGAATATTAATTTAATTACCTGCAGGAAGGACCCATTTGGTGCTCTGATCCTCATTCTATTCTTGTCGGCGTAGCTGCGTACTAGCTGAAACGTCTCAGTCTGCCCTGGCGCGGAGGCCGTGGCCACCACGTTAACGCCGGAGACAGTCACAAACTGGTTGTTGGATACCTTGAAGTTGAAGGTGTTCTGGTCGATCCGCCAGAGCTTGAAGCTCTCCCAGCCAGAAGCCGAGGGACGGTTGGCGACCAACGCTGCGCCGCCGCCATTCTCGGCAGCCACGAACGCGTTTTGCGTCACGGACTTGAACTGCAGCTGTGTGCCATCCTGCTCCATCGATCAACCGAGATAAATTAAGAAAGAGGATCCCCGGAAAAAAAATAAGAAAGAGGATGAGCCTGGCCTAAATTCAACCCAGAAGGAGGAAACATCATCAAGGTTAACTCATTACCAGGAGATCTTTGTTGGGGATGCCATCGAAGATGGAGGGCACCCAATTGACTATGGTAACAACAAACACGGACGGATCATCGTCTCCCCAGGTCGTGCTCTCGCCAAAGTTTGCCGTCACCGAACCATCTGTATTTGCCTGCAGTGCCAGCAAAGGAACATATTGATGACTCGTACTAGTTGTTTAATTAGGAACG
The DNA here is from genome assembly GCA_021437245.1 of Aegilops speltoides. NCBI lineage: Eukaryota > Viridiplantae > Streptophyta > Magnoliopsida > Poales > Poaceae > Aegilops > Aegilops speltoides. Next base: position 108,247,701 of record CM038141.1, on the reverse strand, counting down.
ATAAGTACCCTTTCATGCAACTTGCGGTTGTAAACTCTCGTACTTGTCATAGTCTGTCACTGTCCTTGAATGATACGTATAAAATACTACCAGTGATTTTAGTATTAAGTTACTTACCTGCAAGAAGGACCCATTCGGTGCTCTGATCCTCATCCTATTTTTGTCAACGTTGTTGCGCACTAGCTGGAACGTCTCTGTCTTCCCGGCCATGGCGGCCGTGGCCACCGCGTTAACACCGGCGATGGTAACGAATTGGTCATTGAACACCTTGAAGTTGAACGTGTTCGTGTCGATTCGCCTGAGCTTGAAGGACTCCCAGCCGGAGGCCGAGGCCCGGTTGGCGACCAGTGCCGCCCCGCCGCCATTCTCGGCGGCTATGAACGCATTCTGCGTGACGGACCTGAACTGCAGCTGCGTGTCATCCTGCTCCATCGATCGACCATGCATGAGCATGGCATTAATTCTACACGGACGACGAACGAAACAGCTTGATGAATCCATTACCTGCAGATCGTTGTTGGGGATGCCGTCGAAGAGGGAGGGCAGGATCCAGCCCTCTGTGACGAGCCAGCCGCCAAGGTTGGCTGCCCGGACGAGGGGAACAGGAGAAGCTGGGTTGGGGGGCTGGACGGCCATGAGAATAATATCACAGGAGGACGAGGAAGAGGCACATGCAAGAGCTCCTCGTTATTTTGGCTGTGTCGTGTGGAGTTCTGGCTAGTCTGGTGGTCTCGCTTAAATAGGAGATAGATCAAGCGGATCAGCCAACAGAATATCAGAACCAGCGATCAACTGAAATCAGGGAAGCAACTTGAAGATATCGTGTGGTGTGCGCCAAACTTGAAGATATAGTTTGCCAGTATGTCTTTTTTTTGAAACAAGTAGTTTGCCAGTATGTCACTGTTGTCGCTAGCCTTGAATTGACGTTGCATGGATATGGTTTACTTGGGTCGTTGCTTTATAATATAAAGCGGGAGAAAACCCTTTTCCTTACCTTGAATTGACGTTGGAGCCAATGTACATCCCCGCCGTGTTAACGTGCAAAAGAATGAGTCGCACTCCGTGGTCACAAATGTGATGCCAGGAATCGTGCAAAATCTGGCTTCCGCCAAACCATCTTCTTCTCTCCGGTTTGCGGCACACCTTATTTCCAACAATATAAAGACACACAACCTGCACGGGGTTAATTCACTAAACTTCTTTGTTCTTTTTGGAGCTGAACTGTGGGTGTCCCACTGCATATTTTGAATAAATTATGGAAGGCGTGAGAATACAAGTACCATTGGCCAGTGATAGTTTAAGGGAATCTAATCTTGGCATTAACAACACGTTGCACTCAACGAACCAGTCCAACTGTCCAAGCTGACTCAGAGTGTGGGGTCGAGGACAACCCGACAGGAAGCATGTGCTTGGCGTGTCTACACCTTGTTCTCAGAATCTGAGGTTTCTTGGCAGCACTAGGTAGTGTTGGAGCTTGTGTCTCAAGTTGGAATTGTCAGACGTGTTATATCCAAGACTGAGACTAACAGCATCTCTAGCCATTCGGCCTCCCATGACGCCGAAAAGAGGCCCCTGGGGTGAACCGGCGCTTGTTTTGCGCGTGGGGCGACTGTGTGCCCAGTTGAGGCGCCCAGGCCGAATTCAAAAAACGCGCGAGCTCGGCGGCATTTCACACAAAATTGCACAAACTTCGGCGATGTTGAACAAACTCGGTGAAACTTCATTAAATTTGTACAAAAAACAGATAAAACATGCAAACTGCGCCAAACTACGCCTAGGTACAGCTAGCCCTGCTACGCCGCGGCCACCGCACTCCATCTACATGCCGATAAGCCTATAGAAATGGGTGTAGTCGCTGTCGTCGTCGTCGTCGCGCGCCCTGCCGGAGCCTCCATCGTCCCTGCTGCACCCCTGCCCAGGGTCACCGAAGCGCGGAGGGGCGCTGGACGGCCGGTCTCCTCCTCGTCATCGCTGTCGAGGACGATGACGCTGCCCTCCTCGCGCCATGCACCGGCTTGAGCTCAGCGTATACACACGCGGCGGCGGAGCACACCTTTCGCGGATGTAGTCCTCCCTCGCCCACTTGAGGGCGGACTCGTCGTCGGGGGCCACCATGCCCACGTGCTCCAGCTTCACGGGAAGCAGCCCCGGCTCGGGCTTCGGCCGGACCATGCGGAGGGAGCGCGGGGAGGGCGTCGCTGCGGGCGGGGAGCGGCGGGCACCCTCGTTGATGACGAGGGCGCCGCTACGTGTGCGGCGCCGAAGAGGCGTCTCCTCCGGCTCCGGTTTGACGGGGCGGAGTGCCGGCGAGTCGGAGGAGAGCACGGACATGGAGGAGAGCAAGCTGGAGCCCGACGAGGAGGGCGACCCAGGCTCCATTCGCCGCAGCGTCCAGGAACTGCCACATCGGCGAGAGAAGGACGTCCGCAGTGGGTACTCGAGGCGTGGAGTGTTGCCGGTCTCGAAGTAGTCGAGGACGGCCTCGAGGGTTCGGCCTGGTATGCCCCACCACTCACGCGGCCATTCGGCGTTGAGGCGGCCGTGGGGGATGATGCCGTTGGTGGAGGCGATCTGCTCTTCGCGGCAGCGCTGGAAGTACATCATCCATGGTTTGTCATTGTCGGTGGCGTACCTCGGCTGGTTCCGCTGCTCCTCCGTCAGCGACGAGCAGATGCGGGCAATCTCGGCCCGCCGTGCCGCCCCTTCGGGCACCGGTGGCACCGGGACGCCACCGGCGCTCAACCTCCACGCCCCCGGCACGCGCATGTCCGGGGGCGCCGGATACTCGGCCTCGTAGAGGAGGCGCGCCTCCGGCTCTTGGAGATGGCGGCGGCCGAAGCCGTTCGCCGCCGCGCCGTCGCCTTGGAACCTCTCTGTCATTTTGCTCGTCGGGAAGGGGGGTGCTGCTTTGTGTGGCGTTGCGAGGCGAAGTGTGGCAGCTGTGGTGTTCACCGGCGGGGGCGTTGGCTTTTATAGGCGCGGCCCGGGCAGCGAGAGCCTGCATACCGGGCGACGGGTGGCGGGAGAGGGCGGGACGCGCGGCGGTGGCGCCTTCATTGCGCCGCCCGTGAGGCATCAGTGGAGGCTAACTGGCACGCAGCAAGGCAGCCTTGGCTAGCCTTCGCATTGATTCCGGCGGGAACCGAGGCGATGAGGACGACGAAGCGGCATCTCACTGACTCGGCGGGCCCATCCCTGTTCGCACTCAAAAAAACGACCCCCGGTGCCCCCAGGCGCCTCCCAGCGCGCCGGGTTCGGCCTGGGTCTGCCGGCGCCAGTTTCGGCCCAAACCGGCGAAAATCGGGCTCCTGGGGGTGCGACTAGGCCGATTTTCGGCCGCCGGCGACAAAAAAACGCCTGAGGGGGGGCTCACTACTAGGGAAAAGCCTATACACAGAATCTTACTAGTAGCGAGGGTTAAAACCTCTCGCTACTGCTACTTACTAGTAGCGTAGCTTTTAAACCTCGCTACTACTAAGTTGATAGCAGTAGCGCGGGCTTCTAACCCTCGCTACTACTAAGCGGTCTCTACCGTGCCCCCGGGACATGCCATAGTAGTAGCGAGGTTTAAAAACCCGCGCTACTACTAAAGTTGATAGCAGTAGCGCTGGTTTTTAGCCCTCGCTACTACTAAGTGGTGCCATAGTAGTAGCGAGGGGTAAAAACCCGCGCTATACTAAAGGTCCCATTTTCAAACTCTACCCCCGGATCGCCTTTTCAGTTTAAAAAAAATAAAAGAAAATGATGAAAATGTCAAAAAAAATAAAAGAAAACAAGTTTCCCATGTGATATGTGGTCTAGTTGTTGGGAAAATTTGCAAATATGAATTTCGACTTTATTTGCAAAATCTCTCGAGAATTTGTAAAAATGGGCATAACTTTTGCATACTAACTCGGATGAAAAAGTTTTTTATATGAAAAATCATCTACTCGAAAAGTGACATCCAAATTTAACGGGGATAACATAGTTAAACATTTTCAAAATCCTCAAAAACCTAACAGAAAAAAAGTTACGGGGCTTTTAAGATCTGGAGGCAAAAAAATTCATCAAATTTCAGTTTTTTTAAAATTTTTTGTTAAATCTGGTCAAACTATGGTCAAACTAATTATTCAAGAATAATAGTGTTACTAAATAATAATTTTAGTTTTTTGAATTTTGGTCAAATCTGGTCAAACTATGGTCAAACTATGGTCAAATCTGGTCAAACTAATTATTCAAGAAATATTAGTGTTACTAATTTTTTAGAACAATAGTTTCAAACTCAAACAGTGAAATGTGTGAATTCATGCTCAAGCTAAATTCTTGAGGTTAATAGGATTGACATCTTACTATTGTCGAAAAAAACAACAGTGCGAGACTTGGAAGCGAGGAGAATAGAACCGAAAGTTAAGCGTGCTCAGTGGAGTAGTGAGAGGATGGATGACCGTTCGGGAAGTTAGATGATTTGGAATGATGAGGGGTGATTAGAGATTAAATTGAGCAGCGATGAGGGGTGATTAGAGATTTGAGGTTAAAATAATTCAGAAATTTGAAAATTAGGGAAAAAATCGAAAAAAAATTTCAAAAAAAATCAGAGATTAGAGATTAGTAGTAGCGCGGGTTGGCACCCGCGCTACTGCTAAAGGATGTAGTAGTAGCGCGGGTGGCACCCGCGCTACTGCTATACGTTAGATGTAGCGCCTTATTAGTAGCGCCGGTCCCTGCGCTACTAATAGGCCCAAAACCCGCGCTGCTGCTAGGCTTTTCCCTAGTAGTGGCTGTTGGGGGCACGGCTGGAGATGCTCTAAGCCTAGGCATAGTGTTAATATCTTTGAGTCTGTTATGGCTCAAATCCAGGCGCACAGGCGTGCGGCCAGACTCAGCTCGCGCTTATTTCTAAGATGTGTTATATCTAAGACAAGACTATAGGTTAGGCATAGTGCTAGTATGGTATCATGTATATATATAAGAGCAATGAGATGGCAGCTAATTAAGGAAGAAATATGATTAGAGTAATACAGGTAGATACTATATTATAGCACGTAAACCAAGAAAATATAATGGCAAATAGATCTTATACACATATTTGTATAGAGATTCTACCAAATAATAAATAGTCCGAGACTATGATATTACTACATAATACTATACATCATAAAGGTAAAGTATCACACATGTATCATATGCATGGTACACATGACCATAGTATAATTGTTACAGTGATGTTCTGGACATGAAAATAGCCTCTAGTGGCCCTCCCATTGGTTCAGAAGGTCTGAAAAACTACCGGGACACGTCCTAAAATGCTCACATACTCCGGCCACGTGAGACTCCAAAGGCGAGCCCAACCTGTCATCGGAGCAATGGTCGGTCTGTGGTATTTAATGGAGCCCATTGATACGTCTCCATTGTATCTACTATTCCAAACACTTTTGCCCTTGTTTTGGACTCCAACTTGCATCATTTGAATGGAACTAACCCGGACTAACGCTATTTTCAGCAGAACTGCCATGGTGTTACTTTTGTGCAGAAATAAAAGTTCTCAGAATGACCTAAAAATGCACGGAGCAACTTTTTGGAATTAATAAAAAAATATTGGTGAAAGAATCAACATCAGGGGGCCCACACGCTGTCCACGAGGGTGGGGGGCGCCCCCCGTAGGGCACGCCCCCTGCCTCGTGAGCCCCCTGAAGCTCCACCGACCTCAACTCTAACTCCATATATTCACGTTCGGGGAGAACAAATTGGAGAGAAGGATTCATCACGTTTTACGATACGGAGTCGCCGCCAAGCCCTAAACTCTCTCGGGAGGCCTGATCTGGAGTCCGTTCGGAGCTCCGGAGAGGGGGATTTCGTCGCCGTCGTCATCATCAACCATCCTTCATCGCCAATTTCATGATGCTCACCGCCGTGCGTGTGTAATTCCATCGTAGGCTTGCTGGACGGTGATGGGTTGGATGAGATTTACCATGTAATTAAGTTAGTTTTGTTAGGTTTTGATCCCTAGTATCCACTATGTTCTGAGATTGATGTTGCTATGACTTTCCTATGCTTAATGCTTGTCACTAGGGCCCGAGTGCCATGATTTCAGATCTGAACCTATTATGTTTTCATGAATATATGTGAGTTCTTGATCCTATCTTGCAAGTCTATAGTCACCCATTAGGTGTTATGATCCGTTAACCCCGAAGTGATAATAATCGGGATACTTACCGGTGATGACCGTAGTTTGAGGAGTTCATGTATCCACTAAGTGTTAATGCTTTGGTCCGGTACTCTATTAAAAGGAGGCCTTAATATCCCTTAGTTCCCATTAGGACCCCGCTGCCACGGGAGGGTAGGACAAAAGATGTCATGCAAGTTCTTTTCCATAAGCACGTATGACTATATTCGGAATACATGCCTACATTAGATTGATGAATTGGAGCTAGTTCTGTGTCACCCTATGTTATAACTATTACATGAGGAATCGCATCCGACATAATTATCCATCACTGATCCAATGCCTACAAGCTTTTCACATATTTCTCTTTGCTTAGTTACCTTACCGTTGCCACTGTTACAATTACTACAAAACTGTTGTTGTTACTTTGTCCACTGTTACCGTTACTTCCATACTACTTTGCTACTAAATACTTTGCTGCAGATATTAAGTTATCCAGGTGTGGTTGAATTGAAAACTCAACTGCTAATACTTGAGAATATTCTTTGGCTCCCCTTGTGTCGAATCAATAAATTTGGGTTGAATACTCTACCCTCAAAAACTGTTGTGATCCCCTATACTTGTGGGTTATCAAGACTATTTTCTGGCGCCGTTGCCGGGGAGCATAGCTCTATTCTTTATGTCACTTGGGATTTATGTCTGCTAGTCACTATGAGGAACTTGAGAGACGGAAGAACTAAGATTTATCTCTCAACTACGAGGGGACGTAAGGAACTGCCATCTAGCTCTGCACTTGATTCTCCTTCTGTTATGAGTAAACTTGCGGCACCTAAACACCTTCGCTATTAATTACGATATGTGCATGTTATTGATGATGCCACTTCTGCTATGCATGATACTTATGATGAAACTACTTCTATGCTTGATACTACTATGCCATTAGGTGAATTTCTTGATGAACAACTTGCTAGGGCTAGAGAGAATGAAATTATTGAAACTGATAATATTGATGAAAGTGATGATGAAGATTCTCCCCCTAGATATGAATTGCCTGTTGTGCCTGAGGGTTATGTTATGGATGAAGAAACTGCTAGCGATTTTCTTGCTTGCAATGATAGATCTGATCTTAAGAAGTTATTAGTTAAGCTAAAACAGAAGTCTCTGAATGCTAGAATGAAATATGACCCTGCTTTTGCTACTTCACCTATCTGTATTACTGATAAGGATTATGATTTCTCTATCGATCCTGAGATAATTACTTTGGTTGATTCTGATCCTTTTTATGGCAATGAATCTGAAACTGTTGTGGCATATCTTACTAAATTGAATGATATAGCCACCCTCTTCACTAATGATGAGAAAACTCGCTATTATTATATCCTTAAGATATTTCCATTCTCATTAAAGTGTGATGCTAAAACTTGGTTTAATTCTCTTGATCCCGGTTGTGTGCGTAGTCCCCAGGATATGATTTATTACTTCTCTGCTAAACATTTCCCCGCTCATAAGGAACAAGATGCTTTAAGGGAATATATAATTTTATGCAAATTCAAGAAGAGAGTCTCCCACAAGCTTGGGGGAGGCTTCTCCGATTACTTAATGATTTGCCTGATCATCCTCTCAAGAAAAATGAAATACTTGATATCTTTTATAATGGACTAACTGATGTTTCCAGAGACCACCTGGATAGTTGTGTTGGTTGTGTTTTCAGGGAAAGAACAGTCGATCAAGCTGAATTACTATTGAATAATATGTTGACAAATGAAAATAATTGGACACTTCCTGAACCAATTCCGAAGCCAACTCCAAAGAAAAGAGGCAAATAAATCTATGAAAGAGAAAGGTATTAAAGCTGAAGATGTTAAGAATTTACCTCCTGTTGAACAAATACATGGCCTTAATATATCGCCTATCGAAGAAATACACGGTCTTTATAACCCGACAAAAGTAGTAAAGGTAAATTCTCTCTATAGATATGATAAAGTTGAAATCCCGTCTACTAAGTTTGCTAGCCAATGCTTGGATGAATTTGATGACTTTATGGCTAAACAAGAAAATTTCAATGCTTATGTTGGTAGACAACTGAAGAGTAATGCTTATACGATTGGACACTTGAGTGATTATATGTCTAGAGTTAAAGGTGAACTAAAACTCATTAGCAAACATGCTTCTATGGTTACCACTCAAGTAGAACAAGTGCTTAAGGCTCAGAATGATTTGCTCAATGAATTAAATAATAATGAACATGACTTTGCTGTCAGAGTAGCAACTAGAACGGGTAAAATGACTCAGGAACCTTTGTATCCTGAGGGCCATCCTAAGAGAATTGAGAAAGATTCTTAGAGAAATAATGTTGATGCACCTAGTCCTTCTAAAAAGAAGAAGAAAAATAATAAGACTTTGCATGCTTCTAGTGAACCTGTTGTTGACACACCTGAGAATCCCAATGATATTTATATTTCTGATGCTGAAACACAATCTGGTAATGAACATGAACCCAGTGATGATGTTAATTATGATGTTCATGTTGATGCTCAACCTAGCAATAATAATGAGGTAGAGGTCGAACCTGTTGTTGATCTTCATAACCCACAATCAAAGAATCAACGTTATGATAAGAGAGACTTTGTTGCTAGGAAGCACGGTAAAGAAAGAGAACCATGGGTTCAGAAACCCATGCCTTTTCCTCCTAAACAATCCATGAAAAAGGATGATGAGGATTTTGAGCGCTTCACTGAAATGATTAGACCTATCTTTTTGTGTATGCGTTTGACTGATATGCTTAAAGTTAATCCTTATGCTAAGTACATGAAAGATATTATTAAATAAAAGAAAGATACCGGAAGCTGAAATTTTCACCATGCTTGCTAATTATACTTTTAAGGGTGGAACACCAAAGAAACTTGGAGATCCAGGAGTACCTACTATACCATGCTCCATTAAAAGAAACTATGTTAAAACTGCTTTATGTGATCTTGGACCCGGTGTTAGTGTTATGCCTCTCTCTTTATATCGTAGACTTCAATTGAATAAGTTGACACCTACTGAAATATCTTTGCAAATGGCCCATAAATCAACCGCTATACCTGTCGGTATTTGTGAGGATGTGCCTGTTGTGGTTGCAAATGTCACTATCTTAACGAACTTTGTTATTCTTGATATTCCTGAGGACGATAGTATGTAGATTCTCCTTGGTAGACCCTTTTTGAATACTGCAGGGGCTGTTATTGATTGCAACAAAGGCAATGTCACTTTTCATGTTAATGGTAATGAGCATACGGTACACTTTCCGAGGAAACAACCTCAAGTTCATAGTATCAATTCTATTGGAAAAATTCCATCAATTATTATTGGAGGTTTTGAATTTCCTCTTCCTACTGTCAAGAAGAAATATAATAATCTTATTATTGGGGATGTTCGTATCCCCGTTGAGGTAACCTAGTGTTATTCAAAATTTCTCCGGTTTCATGTTATTCGGAATGAGTTTGTTAACAAGACTTGATCAACCTTGTTAGTGGATTCCTTTTGATGATCATGAGATGGATGAAGTTAGAAGGCACAACCTTCTGTACCCTCTTTTTACTTTATGTTATTTAGAATAAATAAAGCAAAAATAGTATTTTCTGTCTGTTTTCTGAATTATCAATGCAATAAAAAATACCCCAAAAATAAAAGTTCTCCAAATGCCCTGAAAATGAAATATGATTTTTTTCTAGAATATTTGAGAATATTTGGCACTGAGAACACAACAGAGGGGGCAAGCACCTGGCCACGAGGGTCCAGGGTGCGCCCACCCCCTGGTGATGGATTCATGTACCTAGGGTAGGGTCATAGACCTGATCTAAGTACCCTACCCAAGGACACCCTTAGAAGAGATCACCTTCCAGTCGACCTACGAGGAACCCACTCGACTGACTTGAAGGGCTCGACCATGAAGACTCACTCGACCACCAGAAGGTCAAGAGGCACTCTGTCTTTGCAACGGCTGTAATTGAATAGACTTTATGGTAGTTAAGACACTTTATGTGGGCGTTACGATGCGCCCAGACTTAATGTACTTTAAACCCTTCATTCGTGGGGTGGCGGGGTCTGGCGCCTCTATATAAGCCACCCCCTCCACAAGCGTAAGGGTTCGCACCTCTGTAACTCATATACACATAATCCACTCGACCGCCTCGGGGCTCCGGGCGTGGGGCTTTTACTTCCTCCGAGAAGGGCTGAACTCGTACATCGCTTGTGTTTACAACCTCTCCATAGCTAGGACCTTGCCTCTCCATACCTACCCCCACTCTCTTGTCGGACTTAGAACCACGACGGTTGGCGCCCACCGTGGGGCGGTGTTTTAGCGATTTTGTGGAGAAGTTGCGATTCTTCCGAGTATATTCATCATGATGACTCTTGGAGTTTTGGTCGAGGTCGCGAGATCCGTCTCGGCGCTCTCACCTTCGTCGCCAGCGACTCCGCTTTGGCTCGGAGGCTCCACTCGGCGTTGATCGCTCCCGTCCATGGTGCGGCGCATTTTCGCGCATGTGTCTGCGGCGTTCTGCTGCGACAACCGTCGACCCCGTATCGGTCGACTCCCCTGTCGGTCACCCTTCCAGTCTCCCACCAGCGCAAGCTCTCTGGTCGGTCGAGGCTCCAGCGGTGGGTGAAGCACGCGGTGGCTCGCCAGACGGCCACCGCCCAAGTTGCGACAATCGAGCTCGATGAATCTCTCTACGGCCTGTTCAATCTGTCGACTGGCTCCGTAGAGACTGCATCCGAGTGTGATAGCAGTGATCCGGCGGCGGAAATCCTAATGGTCAACGGACCCCGCAGTCCTCCTGGCTTCACCCATGAGGGCGGGGCAGGCGGCGGGGGCGATCCCGTACGGGACCACGAGGAGTACCAGCCCGAGCCACTCGACTCTCTGCAGAGGGAGGAACTTCGCCGCAGGAACATGGATGCCCTGCATACTCCCATCGCGGAGAAACCCCGAGGCTCGCGCCTTGGAGGAGGCACGTTTGGCCAATTTGGTGAACGCGCTCGTCTGGAGAACCTTCAACGAGCACTTTCGGCGAAGCGGGCGCGACAGCGAGTTCCCGACGCCAATTGACGTCAACTCTTCCCGCCGACTCAGGTATATCGAACCCCAATTCAGAATTTAGCAGCTGCAACCCGTATAGCAGAGTCCATCCAGCCTTCTCAGTCGGAAGATGGGAGAGGCTTGATGCAGATCAGAGATTTGCTCCGGGCAGCAGGAGACCAGAATTTAGCCGTGTCGCAGTCGCGCAATAGAATTCACAGTCGATCCGTCGCTGCGAATACGGTTCAGTCGGCTCATAGTCCTAGATCGCCTCCGCGGCGTGAAGGGCGCGAGAATCGACGAGACCAGTATGGAGACTGACACGACCGAGATGATAGGCGTCGAGTGCCCACTTCCCCTCCGCGGGGTGGGTCTTACGCTCTCGGCGACAAGATGACAAAGGTCGGTCGATTAATGGGCGAAGAGCTCTAGTCGACCCCAGGGAACCAGGCTTCGGCGCGCGATCCATTATCGTGCAAGGCTTGGTCGATCGGAACAGAGCCCATCGGGGTGGACCCGACAGAGATGCGCCCACAAGCAGCCGAGTGCATGTTTCTGGTCCAGAATGTTTCAGCAGGGCTATCAGAGCCGCAGTGATTCCCCCCAATTTCAGGTTGGCAACATGAGTCAGCAAGTTCACCGGTGAGTCTAAGCCTGAAACTTGGCTTGAGGACTACCGAGTGGCGGTTCAGATTGGTGGTGGGAATGACGAGGTGGCCATGAAGCATTTGCCCCTCATGTTGGAAGGTTACGCGGGCGTGGTTGAATCGATTACCTCCTAGCAGCATTTACACTTGGGAAGATCTGTCCCGAATGTTCGTCGAGCGTTTGAAGGAACTTGCTAGCGACCGGCTGGATTGGCGGAGCTGCAAGTCTGTGTCTGAAGACCAATGAGACTCTCGAGAGTATATTCAGAGATGGATCACTTTGCACCATCTTGTGGAGAATGTGTCGATCATCGAGCGATCTGCGCCTTCAAGGATGGCGTCAGAACAGATAATTGAGTTTGAAATTTGGTCGAACCGGAGACATGACCCTGAGTCGGATGATGGATATTGCTACCAAGTACGCCAACGGCAAAGAAGAAGACCGACTCCGAAGCGGCTAGTACAAGTCGAGTCAGTCGGAGAAGGGGAACACCAGTCGGAAACAGAAGCGGAAGGCCGAACCAGCAGCTCCCGGGGAGGCTCTAGCCGTGACTCAGGGAAAGTTCAAGGGAAAACCAAAAGGATCCTGGAACCCTAAGAAGGTAAAGGATAAAGAAGGGAACGACGTGATGGATATGCCGTGTCACATCCACACGAAGAAAGATGAAGTGGGCAATATCATTTACCCAAAGCATACCACTCGCCAATGTCGACTCCTGATCCAGCAGTTCCAAGGAAAGCAGTCTAAGGACAAAGAAAAGGAGTCGGACAAGGCCGAAGACAAGGAGGACAGTGAGGAAGGATATCCGCATGTCAACTCCACTCTGATGATCTTCGTAGATGTGGAAAGCAAGAGCCGACTGAAGGTCATTAATCGTGAGGTTAACATGGTTGCCCAAAAAACCAAGTTATCTGAGATGGTCCCAAACACCCATCACATTCGACCAATCTGATCACCCGACTCATATTGCCACCCCAGGAGGCAAGCTTGATGGTCGATCCGGTTGTCGAAGGCACTCGGCCGACAAAAGTCTTGATGGGCGGTGGTAGTGGGCTGAACTTGTTGTATCTGAACCTGCTTGAAAGGAATGGGCATTCGATGTCGGTGAGCACCAGTAACATGAGCTTTCATGGAGTTATACCCGGAAAGAAAGCCGAGTCACTCGGCCAAATAGCTCTGGACGTGGTGTTTGGTGATTCAAAACATTTTCGCAAGGAGAAGTTGACGTTTGAGGTCGTGGATTTTCAGAGTGCATACCATGCCATTTTGGGGAGACCAGCTTACGCACGGTTCATGGCTCGACCATGTTACGTGTACCTCAAACTGAAGATGCCCGGCCCCAAAGGAGTTATCACTGTCACTGGTGATCGGAAAAAGGCAGAAGAGTGCTTTCAGAAGGGCTCGAAGATTGCCGATTCCCAAGTGACAGCGGTCGAGTTTGAAGAGTATAAGCAAAGCGCAGATCCGAGTGATTTGCTGCGATCCAAGAAGCCCGCCACAGAATCTGCATTTCAGTCGTCCGGTGAGACAAAGCCTATCCACATTCACCCGACCGACCCCAATGCAGCCCCGACCCGCATCTCCACAACACTCGACCCGAAATAGGAAGAAGCGCTCATCCAGTTCCTCCGTGAGAACTGGGACATTTTTGCATGGAAGCCAGCTAACATGCCGGGTGTTCCCAGGGGACTGGCTGAGCATCGTCTTAGGGTCGACTCATCAACAAAGCCGTTAAAGAGCATCTTGGCGGTCCGCTGTCCGAAGAGAAAGGCTATTGGTGAGAAGTGGCTCATTGTTGGCGGCAGGATTTATCCGAGATATACCACTCCAGTGGCTCGCTAATGTCGTCATGGTCCCTAAGAAGGACAAATCACTCCGAATGTGCATCGATTTCAAGCACATCAATCGGGCCTGCCCGAAAGATCATTTTCCTCTCCCTCGCATAGATCAAATTGTTGACTCGACCGCGGGATGCGAGAGATTGTCTTTCCTAGACGCCTATTCCGGGTACCACCAGATCCGTCTGTACGGACCCGATGAGATAAAAACAGCTTTTATCACTCCATTCGGGTGCTTCTGCTATATCACCATGCCATTCGGCCTCAAGAATGCCGGAGCCACATTTATGCGAATGATTCAAAAGTGTCTGCTCACTCAAATCAGTCGGAATGTGGAAGCGTATATGGATGATATCGTCGTCAAGTCACGAAAAGGTTCCGACCTGCTCGCTGACCTCGCCGAAACATTTGCCAACCTCAGAAGGTATGCTATCAAGCTCAACCCATCAAAGTGCACATTCGGAGTTCCTGGTGGAAAGTTACTCGGTTTTCTCGTTTCCGAGCGAGGGATCGATTCTAATCCAGAGAAGATCGACACTCTTCTCCGAATGAAACGCATACTGCGATTGCACGATGTCGAGCTTCTTGGATGCTTGGCGCATTAAGTCGATTCATCTCACGACTCGGTGAAAAGGCATTACCTCTTTACCGGTGATGAAGAAGGCGATAAGTTGAGTGGACTCGAAGCGATGCAGCGTTTGCGAGCTAAAAGCTCGCTCTCCACCCGATCGGTGCTTGCTGCTCCAATCAGCAAAGAGCCTCTGTTGCTTTATATCACAGCCACAAGACAAGTCGTCGATCTGATTAACTTACGGTCGGCGGGAAGAAGAAGGAAAAGCCTTCAAAGTTCAGCGCCCGATGTATTATTTGTCGAAGTCTTGACTCCATCCAAGCAGAGATACCCTCATTATCGAAGCTTGTGTATGGGATATACATGACCACGAAGAAGGTTGCTCATTATTTCTCGATCATTCCATCACGATCGTCGTGACGCTCCACTTTCGAGATTACGACAACAGAGATGCGACTTGTCGAGTGGCAAAATGGGCGATTGAACTTCTTCCCTTGATATCAAGTTCGAGGCAAAAGCCATTAAGTCCCGAGCAATAGCTGATTTCCTTGCCGAGTGGATTGAACAGCAGCAACCGGTGAGGTTCACTTTCGGAGCATTGGACCATGTTCTTTGATGGCTCTAAGATGTTGAATGGTTCGGTCTTTGGGGTTGTCTGGTTTCCCCGGAGGAGATAAGCTCGGATATGTGCTCCAGATTCACTTTGATTCCTCCAACAATGAGGCGAGTATGAGGCCCTCTTATACGGATTACGCATGGCCATTTCACTCGGCGTCCGTTGCACGATGGTCTATGGCGATTCAGATTTAGTGGTCGACCAAGTGATGAAGGAGTGGGATGTGAAAGCCCAGCCATGATTGGATCTTGCAATCTTTGTGAGGAAGCTGGAAAAGAAGTTTGAGGGTTGGAGCTCCATCATATACCCCGACCAAAAACCAAGCAGGTGATGATCTAGCAAAGATAGGTTCCAAGAGAGAAGCCATTCAGTGGCGTGTTCTTGGAGCACATTCATACTCCGTCAGTTAAGGAAGACCCTTTCACTGAAGAAACCCGCAACCCAAGAGTGCCACGGATCCGGTGAGGTAGAAGTCCCAGCGGTGGTCGACTTGGTTATGGAGATCTTGGTAGTCACACCCGACTGGACAATTCCCTATATCGCGTATATCCTGAGAAAAGAGCTCCCAGAGGAGGAGGAAGAGGCTCGGCAGATCGTCCGTCGATCCAAAGCCTTTACCGTTATCAAAGGGCAGTTGTATAGAGAGAGCGCGACTAGGGTTGGTCAAAAATGCATAACGCCAGAAGAAGGTCGAATCATTCTCAATGATATCCACTCGGGGACCTGTGGTCACCATGCGTCCTCTCGGACCATCGTGGCCAAAGCATACCGAGCGGGATTTTACTGGCCAAAGGCGAATGAGATGGCAAAGGAAATAGTGGACAAGTGTGAAGGATGTCAGTTCTACTCAAATATGTCGCACAAGCCTGCGTCGGCTCTGAAGACCATTCCACTCGTCTGGCCTTTCGCAGTATGGGGGTTGGACATGGTCGGACCCTTGAGAACAGGTCAAAGTGGTTTCACGCATGTACTGGTGGCAGTCGACAAATTCACCAAATGGATTGAGGCTAAGCCAATCAAGAACCTTGACGCCGGTACTGCTGTTAGCTTCATCAGAGAACTAGTATTCAGATATGGAGTCCCGCACAACATCATTACAGATAATGGGTCAAACTTTGACTCGGAAGAATTCAGGGATTTCTGCAACTCTCAAGGCACACGAGTCGACTATGCTTGATCGCCCATCCATGATCAAATGGACAAGCGAGCGCGCCAATGGCCTGATCCTCAAGGGATTGAAACCCGATTGATCGTGATCTCAAGCATGCGGCTGGAGCATGGGTCGACGAACTTCCTCGGTACTTTGGGGACTGCGGACCACACCCAATCGGTCGACCGGAAGAACTCCATTCTTCTTGGTCTACGGAGTGAAGCGATCTTGCCGAGTGACCTTCTTCACAATGCTCCTCGAGTTGAACTCTACAACGCGAAAGCTGAACAAGCGCGTCAGGACGCAGTCGACCTTTTAGAGGAAGAAAGGGAGATGGCTCTGATCCGATCAACCATCTACCAACAAGACTTGCGTCGCTTCCACGCCAGAAATGTGAGGGGTCGAGCCTTCCAGTAAGGGGATTTAGTTCTCCGAGTGGATTAGCAGAAACAACACAAGCTTGCTCCTTCTTGGGAAGGACCCTTCATCGTCACCAAGGTTCTCCACAACGGGGCGTACCATCTTTACAACGTCGAACACAATATCGACGAGCCCCGAGCTTGGAACGCGGAACTACTCCGCCCATTTTACACTTAAAGTTTTCACTCGGATGAGTTGTAATAAAGTACTTCTGTAGTTCATGGATTTCAAAATAATAGTGTCATAATTCCTCCATAATTTTTGTCACTTTTTATTTTGTCCAATAAAATTCCCCCCCCCCCAGTGGGTGACTTAGCCGCGAATCCGTTTCGCCTAAGTTTGTAAAAATCCTTACCGAGTGGTGAGCCAGACTCCCACTCGGGGGCTTAGCTGCGAATCCGTTTCGCCTAAGTTTAAATAAAAATCCTACCGAGTGGTAAGCCAGACTTCCACTCGGGGGCTTAGCTGTAGTCCAAGTACTCGCTTAAGTTATAAAAATCCTACCAAGTGGTAAGCCAGACTTCCACTCGGGGGCTTAGCTGCAGTCCAAGTACTCGCCTAAGTTATAAAAATCCTACCGAGTGGTAAGCCAGACTTCCACTCGGGGGCTTAGCTGCAGTCCAAGTACTCGCCTAAGTTATATAAATCCTACCGAGTGGCGTGCCAGACTCCCATTCGGGGGGCTTAGCTGCAGTTCAAACACTCGCCTAAGTACAACGTATGCTCGCAAGGAGGACGAGGTGCAGGTCGACTGCGACCCTCTCCTCTAAGCTACGCCATAAGTACAATGTGCTCTCAAAGGAGGGCGAGGGCAGGTCGATGCGACCCTCTCCTCTCGAGCTCGCCACAAATACAACGTCGCTTGTAAGGAGGGCGAGGTGCGGGTCGATGCGACCCTCTCCTCGAGCTCGCCACAAATACAACGTCGCGCTCATAAGGAGGGCGAGGTGCAGGTCGACTCGACCCTCTCCTCTGAGCTCGCCATAAGTACAATGTCGCTCGTTAGGAGGGCGAGGTGCAGGTTGGCTGCGACCCTCTCCTCTGAGCCGCCACAAGTACAACGTGAAAATCCTACCGAGTGAAGAGCAAACCTCTCACTCGGGGCTTAGCTGCAGCCAGTGCTGCGCCTAAGGTATAAAAATCCTACAGAGTGAAGAGCAAACCTCTCACTCGGGGCTTAGCTGCAGCCCAAGTGCTCGCCTAAGATATAAAAATCCTACAGTGAAGAGCAAACCTCTCACTCGGGGCTTAGCTGCAGCCAGTGCTCGCCTAAGATATAAAAATCCTCTTGAGTGAAGAGCAAACCTCTCACTCGGAGGCTTAGCTGCAGCCAGTGCTCACCTAAGTGGATTAAGGAATAAGTCATTGCGGTGGCGTCTTCTTTGTGAACACCGCAAAAGACATTTCGAGCCAAAAGCAATCATATTCAAACATCAAATCCAAGTTCAGATCGATACCTAAAGGAACAAAAGTGCTCAGGCGCTAAGCCTGTTAAGGTTTATCGGTTACAACTCCACTCGGCATACCAAGGCAAATTTAAAGTATCGAGCTTAAAAGAAGTTTTTTACCCCTCCTGTGGAGGGTTGCAAGGTGCAACGAACTCATCAAGGTCGATTCCGTCTGCGATCCGAGTGGCAGCAGCGATGAAGGTCTCCATGAAGGACCTGAAGTCGTGTTTCTTGGTGTTGGCCACCCGGGGAGCCGCCAGCTTGTCTTCTCGCGCATCTTTGCAGTGGACTCGGGCCAGACACAGAGCAACATCTGCACCGCATCGAGCTGAGGACTTTTTCCACTCCTGCACTCGATCAGGAACCGCGTTCAGTCGAGCCATCAGCGACTCGAGGTCGTTCTGGAGTGTCGCCCTGGGCCAAAGCATCGAGTCGATGCGAGAAGTGGCGACCTTCAGCCTTGCAAGATAGTCCACGACAGCTGCAACACGGGACTCCAGTCGGAAAACATTCATGGCAACTTCATCATTCACTAGAGAATTGACGGGGTCAAGGTTTGGTTCCAGCTGGCTAGTCTCTTCTTCAAAGTTTTGGAAAAATTCTATAAGGACAATCACCGAGTCAAGACAGTGGTCGAATGGAAAGGTCACAGTTGAAAATGATTATCGAGCGTAAAGAGTTACCTTCGAGCATAAGGAACAACTTCTTGGCAAGTCCACTCAGAAGGCCTCGGATCATTTTCTTCCCAAATAACCGATTGATCTTGTCGGTCGAGGCAGTTTTGTCGATCTTGATCGACCGACTTCCTTGTTAGCAATCCAAGAGCAGCTTTCAGATTAGTATTTTCTTCTTGAGCTTGGTAGTGAAGCTAGCTTCTCGTCGGCAAGCTTGATCTTCTCAACAAGCTCAAGGTCTTTTTCTTACGGGCCTCCTTCACCTTGCACGCAAGTTCTGACAAGGTCAGATTTTGAAACAAATGAAGGGAAAAAGGAGTCGTCGAGGTCTCACCGAACATACCTTTGGTTTCCTCCTTCGCCTTCGTCGATTCTCTGAACCAGCTTGAGATCCATTCGAGCTGAATGTGCTTGTGCTCCAGCTCGGTATAATGAGCCGCAAGGTCACAGGATTTCTGCGAAGAACCAATCGACAAAATATCAAAGATAATTCACTACGAGTGGATAAGAGAAAATCATGCGTTTCTAAGACTACGGCGAATACAAACATTCGACCGTAGTCTCGGGACTACACCGGTGGGTGCACTCAGCGTGCCCCCACTAGTTCTATTAAAGACGAGTCGACGATCGACCCCAAAAAAAACAAGGCGTATTCTCTAGGCGTAACCGATCGCAAGTAGTCGACCACGGTCTCGGGGACTACACCGATGGGTGCACTCAGCGTGCCCCACGGTTTGGGAAATCCATTCGCCTCGATCGAATGACGGAAAGACTTTACTTATAAAGCCTAAGGCCATTGCTAGCGATCGACCTTAGCCTTGGGGACTACACCGGCGGGTGCACTCAGCGTGACCCGCTAACACGGAGTTTTAATCGACACACCTTTGGGTGGCTGCTATGGATTCTAGAAAGAGAAGTTTTTTGATAGCATATCCTAACAGAACAGGCGATGGTCGACTGACCTGAACATTGCTTTGAAGGGCGGAGCTGGCGTCGTAAGCTGCTTGACTTGCGTTCCGGATGGCCTTCACCTGCTCCATCATGACCCCTGCTTGGCGTATCGCTTCCTTCGCAGCGCCGGCTTGGTCCTCTGGGACATGGTGCGTTGTGAAGAGAGAAGGTTGTGCGGCACTCGACGAAGTGGGATGAGCACTCGTCAACGGCACCGCGAAAGACACGGTGTGTCGAGTGGTGTTCTCCTCCTCCGTGATCAGAGTTTCGGGCGCCGTCACATCCTGGGCCACCCTCCCGGCAGATGCTTTCCTGCTCCTCCTGTGCTTCAGCGGTTCGTCGTCGTCATCATCATCAAGAAGAGTGATAACGACATTGGATGTGGCTACAGGAAAGAATCGGAATTAGGGACAAGCAGTCAATCGACTACAAACGGAATTAAGAGTATAGTACCAGGGTTTGAGGTTGTTGCATCCTCCATCTCATGGTCGTCAGCCCGGACTGAAGTCTCAGAAGTAGCAGCACTGCAATTCCAAAGAATCAGTTGGTTAGCTCAAGTGCCAGTCGGAGATAAAGCTCGCACAAAACAAGACTTAAGCAACATGTTTACCCTGATATGGTGGGGATGGACACCTTCATCTTCGGCAGAGGCTTGGTCGGCTTTGACGGGGCCACCTTGGACTGCTTCGGCGCCTTTTCAGTCAGCGCCGGAGAAGTGGTCCGATGGCGTTTGGTCGACTGCGCGACAGTCGCAACCCCCTTGCCACGCTTGGTCACAGGGTCATGGACAAGCTTCGACCGCCTTTCCGAGCGCGGCGGTGCGACCTCCTCCTCCTCCTCCTCTTCTTCTTCCTCATCGTCATCATCATCATCGTCGTCATCTTCGGCGGCGTCCGAGTCCCACTCCTCCTGGCTCTCGCCCCCGCTTTTTTCTCCCTCTTCAGTCGGAGCCTGAGCTCCATTGGGCATCGAGTACAGCTCGGTGAGGGCCTGATAGACGTCAAGACAAAGATCAATTGACCAATTTGCGGATGAAACAGAAATAAATATGACAAGAATACAATGGAAGGTAGAGCAGACATACCTTATGCAGGGACGCCAGTCTTTGGTTGAGTGGAAGGATCCTTCTGGCTCCACGGGGGTTATCCTTGTTCCCAGTGACCGCAGTCATCCACCTTTCCAACGTGGCATCGTCGACTGCTTCTGGGTGGATCCAAATCTCATCTTCAGTCCCGCAGTACAACCACATGCAGTGGCTCCGGAACTGAAGAGGCTGGATACGCCGCCTAAGGAAAACCTCCAAGAGATCCATACCAGTTACTCCATCTCGAACCAGCTGGACTACACGCTCCATCAGCATCTTCACATCGGCTTTCTCCTCCGGGATCACCTTCAGTGAAGAGGGTTTATTCACTCGGTCCATGGTAAACTCAGGAGCCCACTCGACTGTCCCGGCGTCGGCTCATTCCGGCAGTAGAACCAGGTCGACTGCCAACCCCTGACCGACTCGGGAAACGACATGGCTGGGAAGGTGCTCTTGTTCCTCATCTGGATCCCCAAACCACCACACATCTGGACAACTTGGGTCTTTTCGTCGCCTGGGCTTGCCTTCTTCACGGTCTGAGAGCGACACGTGAATATGTGCTTGAACAATCCCCAGTGCGGTCGACAGCCCAAAAAATTCTCACACATGGACACAAACGCGGCAAGATATGCGATAGAGTTCGGGGTGAAGTGGTGGAGTTGCGCTCCGAAGAAGTTCAAAAAACCACGGAAGAAAACACTCGGTGGCAAAGAAAATCCGCGGTCAACGTGGGTAGCCAGAAGCACGCACTCACCCTCCGCCGGCTGGGGCTGCCATTCTTTCCCCGGAAGTCTTGCAGCTCCGTGGGGATCGAACCGTCGTTAGCCATGTCGAGAGATCCTTCTCCGTGATGGTCAACCGGATCGATCTCCTGGACCCAGCCGATCGGCGAGCGGGATCGGGCGAGGACCCGCCGCGGCTGGTGGATCTTCCCTTCGCCTTCTCCGTCGCCGATGCCTTCTTCGCGCGTTCCAGCGCCGCCGTCTTCTCCTTCACCATGGCTGCCGGCGAGACGCGCGAGGAGAAGTTGTGCGGAGGCGAGAGCAGACGCGTTGGGCGGAGACGAGGAGAGCAGAGAGGGAATGATGAGGCACTGTTCAAAAACCCTCACCGGGCGCATTTATAAGATCCCTTCCGAGTGGATGACAAGTGGGCCCGGTCGATCTAATCATATCCCGAAACAGCTGCACGGACGCGATACGTGGCGGAAAAAGCGGCGTGGGGATCGAGGCGTCTATGCCCTATCCCATCCGAGCGCCGCGGTCCGTCCCGCTCCGCGCGCTTCCCCAAATTTCATATCCCGCAGAATCCGCGAACGGCAGATCGGTTCAGTCGGATCACGAGATTTCCTGCGATCCGTCGCTTCGAAATCGGCAAAGTCAAAAGATCACTCGACGAAAGACAAGAATGGATCGAGTCGACTGAAGAAAAGTTGCTCGTTATCAACAAAGAGGTTCTTGATCCAAAACAACGCATGACCAGTATGCAGAAGTCAATCGGAAACAGCATCAACTCCTTCCTCACTCAAGCCTCAAGCCATTCGGGGGCTAATGATGGATTCATGTACCTAGGGTAGGGTCATAGACCTGATCTAAGTACCCTACCCAAGGACACCCTTAGAAGAGATCACCTTCCATCGACCTCACGAGGAACCCACTCGTGACTTGAAGGACTCGACCATGAAGACTCACTCGACCACGGAAGGTCAAGAGGCACTCTGTCTTGCAATGGCCTGTAATTGAATAGACTTTATGGTAGTTAAGACACTTTATGTGGGCGTTACGATGCGCCCAGACTTAATGTACTTTAAACCCTTCATTACGTGGGTGGCGGGGTCTGGCGCCTCTATATAAGCCACCCCCTCCACAAGCGAAGGGTTCGCACCTCTGTAACTCATATACACATAATCCACTCGACCGCCTCAGGGCTCCGAGACGTAGGGCTTTTACTTCCTCCGAGAAGGGCCTGAACTCGTACATCGCTTGTGTTTACAATGTCTCCATAGCTAGGACCTTGCCTCTCCATACCTACCCCCACTCTACTATCAGACTTAGAACCACGACACCTGGGGCGCGCCCACTGCTTGTGGGCCCATGGTGGCCCCCTCCACTTATTCCTTCACCCACACTCTTCTTCTTCCTCCCAAAAAATCACTATCCAACTCAAGCACGAGTTCTAGCTCATTTTGCTTCCATTTTCGATCTCCTTGCTCAAAGCTCCATTCACAAAACTGCTTTTGGGGATTGTTCTTTGGTATGTGACTCCTCCAATGGTCCAATTAGTTTTTGTTCTAGTGCTTTATTCATTGCAAATTTTTGCTGCCTAGGTGACCATGTTCTTGAGCTTGCATGTCAAATTTATATGGTCTGATAAGTACATTTTGCATCATGCTTTTATATCAATATTTATTGCATTATGGGCTGTTATTACACATTATATCTCAATACTTATGGCTATTCTCTCTTATTTTATAAGGTTTACCATGAAGGGGGGGAATGCCGGCAGCTGGAATTGTGGCTGGAAAAGGAGCAAACATTGGAATCTATTCTGCACAACTCCAAAAGTCCTGAAACTCCACGAAACAACTTTTTGGATTTAATAAGAATTTTTGAGCGAAAAAAATAGGCCAGGGGGCCCACACCCTGTCCAGGAGATAGGCCCCCCCTTAGGGCGCGACCCCCTATCTCCTGGGCCCCCTGGTGGGCCTCCGACGTCCATGTTCTGCTATAGCATCACTTTTACCCTGGAAAAAATCGTGGGCAAGCTTACGGGGCGAAACTCCACCGCCACGAGGCGGAACCTTGGCGGAATCAATCTAGGGCTCTGGCGGAGCTGTTCTGCCGGGGACACTTCCCTCCGGGAGGGGGAAATCATCACCAACGTCATCACCAACAATCCTCTCATCGAGAGGGGGTCAATCTCCATCAACATCTTCACCAGCACCATCTCCTCTCAAAACCCTAGTTCATCTCTTGTATCCAATCTTGTATCAAAACCACAAATTGGTACCTGTGGGTTGCTAGTAGTGTTGATTACTCCTTGTAGTTGATGCTAATTGGTTTACTTGGTGGAAGATCATATGTTCAGATCCTTTATGCATATTATTACCCCTCTGATCATGAACATGAATATGCTTTGTGAGTAGTTACGTTTGTTCCTGAGGACAAGGGTGAAGTCTTGCTATTAGTAGTCATGTGAATTTGTTATTCGTTCGATATTTTGATAAGATGTGTGTTGTCTTTTCCTCTAGTGGTGTCATGTGAACGTCGACTACATGACACTTCACCATTATTTGGGCCTAGAGGAAGGCATAGGGAAGTAATAAGTAGATGATGGGTTGCTAGAGTGACAGAAGCTTAAACTCTAGTTTATGTGTTGCTTTGTTAGGGGTTGATATGGACCCATATGTTTAATGTTGTGGTTAGGTTTACCTTAATACTCCTTTTTGAAGTTGCGGATGCTTGCAATAGTGGTTAATCATAAGTGGGATGCTTGTCCATGTTAGGGCAGTACCCAAGTGCCGGTCCACCCACATATCAACGCGAATCTTACGAACGTGATGAAAACTAGCTTGACGATAATTCCCAATGTGTCCTCGGGAGCTCCTTCTTCATTATTAGAATTTGTCCAGGCTTATCCTTTGCTACATAAAGGATTGGGCCACCTTGCTGCACTTTATTTACTTTTTGCTTGTTACTATTTATCTTATCACAAAACTATCTATCACCTACTATTTGATTGCTTGCGAGAGAAAACCTTCCTGAAAACCGCTTATCATTTCCTTCTGCTCCTCGTTGGGTTTGACACTCTTACTTATCGAAAGGACTACGATAGATCCCCTATACTTGTGGGTCATCAAGACTCTTTTCTGGCACCATTGCCGGGGAGTGTAGTGCTTTTGGTGAGTGGAACTTGGTAAGGAAACATTTATATAGTGTGTTGAAATTTTCTGTTACTTGTCACTATGGAAACTAATCCTTTGAGGGGCTTGTTTGGGGTATCTTCACCCCAACCAGAAGAGCAAAGAGATGCTCCTCAACCTACTGATCCTTATGAAAATATTCACTTTGAGATTCCTTCGGGTATGATAGAAAAACTGCTAGCTAATCCTTTTGCAGGAGACGGAACATTGCATCCCGACTTACACCTTATCTTTGTGGATGAAGTTTGTGGATTATTTAAGCTTGCAGATATCCCCAATGATGTTGTCAAAAGGAAGGTCTTCCCTTTATCTTTGAAGGGAGATGCAATGACATGGTATAGGCTATGTGATGATACGAGATCTTGGAATTATAAGCGATTGAAGTTGGAATTTCACCAGAAGTTCTATCCTATGCATCTTGTTCATCGTGATCGTAATTACATATATAATTTCTGGCCTCGCGAAGGAGAAAGCATCGCTCAAGCTTGGGGGAGGCTTAAGTAAATTTTATATTCATGCCCCAATCATGAGCTCTCTCGGGAAATGATTATTCAGAATTTTTATGCTCGACTATCTCTTGATAATCACAACCTGCTCGATACTTCCTGTGCTGGTTCCTAAATGCTGAAGACTATTGATTTCAAATGGGACTTATTGGAAAGAATTAAACGCAACTCTGAAGATTGGGGTTCCGACAATGGTAAGGAGTCAGGTATGACACCTAAGTTCGATTGTGTTAAATCTTTTATGGATACCGATGCTTTCCGTGGATTTAGCTCTAAGTATGGACTTGACTCTGAGATAGTAGCTACTTTTTGTGAAACTTTTGCTACTCACGTTGATCTCCCTAAAGAGAAGTGGTTTAAATATAATCCTCCTGTTGAAGTGAAAGTAGTTGCACCTATTACAGTCGAAGAAAAGATTATTACACATAGTGATCCCATTGTTCCTACTGCTTATGTTGAAAAACCTCCTTTTCCTATTAGAATAAAAGAGCACGCTAAAGCTTCAACTGTTGTTCGTAAGAGTAATACTAGGACCTATACACCTCCTTAACAAATTAATGTTGAACCTAGTATTGCTATGGTTAAAGATCTCTTGGATGAGGACTTAGATGGGCATGTTATCTCTTTCTTGGGTGAAACTGCTAATATTGCTAGACCCGATACTAAGACACGTAGACCTGTTGTAGGCACGCCTGTTATTTCTGTTAAAATAGGAGATCATTGTTATCATGGCTTATGTGATATGGGTGCTAGTGCTAATGCGATACCTTATGATCTTTATAAAGAAATTATGCACGATATTGCACCTGTTGAATTAGAAGACATTGATGTTACTATTAAGCTTGCTAATAGGGACACCATTAAACCTATTGGGATTGTTAGAGATGTTGAAGTCTTGTGTGGGAAGATTAAATACCCTGCTTATTTTCTTGTTCTTAGTTCCCCACAAGAAGAATTTTGTCCCATTATTTTTGGTATACCCTTCTTGAATACTGCTAGTGCTAAGATTAATTGTGAAAAGAATATTGTCACTGTTGGCATAGATGGTATGTCTCATGAGTTTAATTTCGCTAAGTTTAGTAGACAACCTCGTTAAAGGGAACCACCTAGTAAGGATGAAATTATTGGTCTTGCTTCCATTGCTATTCGTCCAACTGATCCGTTAGAACAATATTTGTTAGACCATGAAAACGATATGTTTATGAAGTAAATGGAAGAAATAGATGAAGTGTTCCTTAAACAAGAACCTATGCTAAAACATAACCTTCCCGTTGAAATTCTTGGGGACCCCCCTCCACCCAAGGGTGATCCCGTGTTTGAACTCAAACCCTTACCTAATAATCTCAAGTATGCTTATCTTGATGAAAAAGAAATATATCATGTTATTATTAGTGCTAACCTTTCAGAGAAAGAAGAAGAAAGATTATTGAAAACTCTGAAGAAGCACCGAGCTGCTATTGGATATTCTCTGGACGATCTTAAGCGAATTAGTCCCACATTATGTCAACACAAAATTTCAGTGGAGAAAGATGCCAAACTAGTTAGAGATCCTCAAAGACGATTAAATCCCAAAATGAAGGAAGTGGTAAGAAAGGAGATTCTAAAACTCCTTGAGGCAGGTATTATTTATCCCGTTGCTGATAGTGAATGGGTAAGCCCTGTCCATTGTGTCGCTAAAAAGGGAGGTATTACTGTTGTTCCTAATGATAAAGATGAATTGATCCCGCAAAGAATTATTACAGGCTATAGGATGGTACTTGATTTCCGTAAGTTAAATAAAGCTACTAAGAAAGATCATTACCCTTTACCTTTTATTGATCAAATGCTAGAAAGGCTATCCAAACACATACATTTTTGCTTTCTAGATGGTTATTCTGGCTTCTCTCAAATACCTGTGTCCGCGAAGGATCAATCTAAAACTACTTTTACTTGCCCTTTTGGTACTTTTGCTTATAGACGTATGCCTTTTGGTTTATGTAATGCACCTGCTACCTTTCAAATATGCATGATGGTTATATTTTTTGATTTTTGTGAAAAGATTTGTGAGGTATTTATGGATGACTTCTCCATCTATGGATCCTCTTTTGATGATTGTTCGAGCAACCTTGATTGAGTTTTGCAGAGATGCGAAGACACTAGTCTCGTTCTGAATTGGGAAAAGTGTCACTTTATGGTTAATGAAGGCATTGTCTTGGGGCATAGGATCTCCGAGAGAGGTATTGAAGTTGATAAAGCCAAAGTTGATGCTATTGAAAAGATGCCATGTCCCACTGACACAAAAGGTATAAGAAGTTTCCTTGGTCATGCTGGCTTTTATAGGAGGTTCATTAAGGACTTTTCTAAAATCTCTAGGCCTCTGACTAATTTATTGCAAAAAGATATTCCTTTTGTCTTTGATGATGATTGTGTAGAAGCATTTGAAACACTTAATAAAGCCTTGATCACTGCAGCTATTGTTCAGCCACCCGATTGGAATTTACATTTCGAAATTATGTGCGATGCTAGTTATTATGCTGTAGGTGTTGTTTTAGGGCAAAGAGTCAATAAGAAATTGAATGTTATCCAGTATGCTAGTAAGACTCTTGATACTGCCCAAAGAAATTATGCTACTACTGAAAAAGAGTTCTTAGCCGTTGTGTTTGCATGTGATAAGTTTAGACCTTATATTGTTGATTCCAAAGTTACTATTCACACTGATCATGCTGCTATTAAATATCTTATGGAAAAGAAAGATGCTAAGCCTAGACTCATTAGATGGGTTCTCTTGCTCCAAGAATTTGACTTGCATATTATTGATAGAATGGGAGCTGAGAACCCTGTTGCAGACAACTTGTCTAGGTTAGAGAATGTTCTTGATGACCCACTGCCTATTAATGATAGTTTTCCTGATGAGCAATTAGCGGTTGTCAATGCTTCTCGTACTGCTCCTTGGTATGCTGATTATGCTAATTACATTGTTGCTAAATATATACCGCCTAGTTTCACATTCTAGCAAAAGAAAAGGTTCTTTTATGATTTAAGACATTACTTCTGGGATGATCCACACCTTTATAAAGAAGGAGTAGATGGTGTTATTAGACGTTGTGTGCCTGAGCTTGAACAGGAACAAATCCTATGCAAGTGTCACTTTGAATCCTATGGAGGACACCACGCTGGAGATAGAACTGCACACAAGGTACTACAATCTGGTTTTTACTGGCCTACTCTCTTCAAAGATGCTCGTAAGTTTGTCTTATCTTGTGATGAATGTCAAAGAATAGGTACATTAGTAGACGTCAAGAAATGCCTATGAATTATTCTCTTGTTATTGAACCGTTTGATGTTTGGGGCTTTGATTATATGGGACCTTTTCCTACCTCCAATGGTTATACACATATTTTAGTTGCTGTTGATTACGTTACTAAGTGGGTAGAAGCTATTCCAGCTAGTAGTGCTGATCATAACACTTCTATTAAAATGCTTAAAGAAGTTATTTTTCCGAGCTGCTTTCCGTAAGATGCTTGCTAAGTATGATGTCAATCATAGAATCGCATCTCCTTATCACCCGCAGTCTAGTGGTCAAGTAGAGTTGAGCAATAGAGAGCTCAAATTAATTTTGCAAAAGACTGTGAATAGATCTAGAAAGAATTGGTCCAAAAAACTTGATGATGCATTATGGTCCTATAGAACTGCATACAAAAATCCTATGGGTATGTCTCCATATAAGATGGTTTATGGAAAAGCATGTCATTTACCTGTTGAACTTGAACATAAAGCATATTGGGCTATTAAAGAGCTCAATTATGACTTCAAACTTGCCGGTGAGAAGAGGTTGTTTGATATTAGCTCACTTGATGAATGGAGAATCCAAGCATATGAGAATGCCAAGCTTTTCAAAGAAAAAGTCAAACGCTGGCATGATAAGAGGATACAAAAGCGTGAGTTTAACGTAGGAGATTATGTGTTATTATTCAACTCTCGTTTAAGATTTTTTCCAGGAAAACTTCTCTCAAAATGGGAAGGTGCCTTTATTATCGAGGAGGTCTATCGTTCTAGTGCTATAAAAATCAACAACTTCGAAGGCACAAATCCCAGGGTGGTTAACGGTCAAAGAATTAAACATTATATTTCAGGTAATCCTATCAATGTTGAAACTAATATTATTGAAACCATAACCCTCGAGGAATACATAAGAGACACTTTCCAGAACGTTCCAGACTCCGAAAAGGCATATGTACGTGGTACGGTAAGTAAACCGACTCCAAAACAACTCTAATGGCAATTTTTATCAGTTTTGGATTATTTAAGAATTTAGGAAGAAAGAAGTAGTCCAAAAGGGACACGAGGCTCCCACGAGAGAGGAGGCCGCCCCCCCCCCTTGTAGGGCGCGCCCCCTGTCTCGTGGGCACCTCGTGTGCCTCCTGGACTCCGTTTTCTTGTATGTTACGTATTTTGGTCGGTAAAAATTCATTATATATACTCCTGAAGGTTTTGACCAATGTATCACGCAAATATCTTCTGTTTTCATTTCGAGCTGTTCTTGTTGCAGATTTGGAACAAGATGTCGTCCCAAAATTCAGAGGGAGAGAGCTACATGGCTGATTATATTGCAAATCCAAAAGTATATGGGGATGTGGAACATTATGGCTGGACCACAGAGGAAGAAGAAGACTATGATCCAAAGAGGAAGGAGGAGACAAGCTCCGATGAAGAGGACGATCCACTACCTCAACCTGGTGATATGCATGTGGAGTTCAAGAAGTCAAGCCTTCCTAAGGTCCAATCTATCCCACCATGTTTTTTGCAGGACAGCAAGGCAGCACTATGCAAAAAGATAATGAAACTTGAGCTCGAGAATGAGGATCTGAGGGAGGAAAATTTTAGCCTCAGACGCAAGCTAGAGAAGAAAAATGCAACAATTCCACTGTCATCATCACCACTTCCATCAGCTCCGAAGAAATAATCACATGGGTATGGGCACTCCCCTTGGCAACTGCCAAGCTTGGGGGAGGTGCCCCGGTATCGTATCACCATCACACTCCTATCTTTACTGCTTTATTTAGTTCGATACTTTTAGTAGTATCTTGATCTAGTAGATTGAAGTTTTGATATCAAGTAGTTTTGAGTTTTTCTTTGTGATCTCTTTATGTAATCGAGTCTGTGTGCTATCTACAATAAAGATTAGTGTTGAGTCAAGGGCTTTGCTTTGTTGCTATGATCTTGAGAAAGTAGAAAGAACAAAAGAGTTCATATTGATCTTATGGATAGTGATAACTTCACACATAGAAAATATGAGGCATAAAAATTGTTGAGAGTTGATGAATGTAGCCTTGGTCATCGTTGCAATTAATAGGAGGTGATAAGAAAACAGGGGTTCACATATAAATATATTATCTTGGACATCTTTTATGATTGTGAAGCACTCATTAAGTATGACATGCTAAAAGAGTTGATGTTGGACAAGGAAGACAACGTAATGGTTTATGTTTTCCGACATCTCAGTTAAAGTATATTGTCATTGACCTTCCAAACATGTTGAGCTTGCCTTTACCCCTCTTGCTAGCCAAATTCCTTGCACCAAGTAGGCATACAACTTGTGCTTCCAAATATCCTCAAACCCAGTTTTGGCATGAGAGTCCACCATACCTACCTATGGATTGAGTAAGATCCTTCAGGTAAGTTGTCATCGGTGCAAGCAATAAAAATTGCTCTCTAAATATGTATGACTTATTAGTGCACAGGAAATAAGCTTTGCACGAACTTGTTGTGGAAGTAATAAAAGCGACAGATTGCATAATAAAGGTCCACATACAAGGGGCAATATAAAGTGACGTTCTTTTGCATTAAGATTTCGTGCATCAACCCTAAACGCGCATGACAACCTCTGCTTCCCTCTGCGAAGGGCCTATCTTTTACTTTATATTTTTACTTTATGCTTGAGTCAAGGTGATCCTCACCTTTCCTTTTTTTTTAATTTTATCCTTTGGCAAGCTCCTCGTGTTTGAAAGATCATGATATATATATCCAATTGGATGTACGTTGGCATTGGCTATTATTTTTGACATCACCTAAAGGTGAATACGTTGGGAGGCAACACAATAAGCCCCTATCTTTCTCAGTGTCCGGCTGAAACTCTATAACCACAAGTATTGCGTGA
This sequence comes from Aegilops speltoides, assembly GCA_021437245.1. NCBI lineage: Eukaryota > Viridiplantae > Streptophyta > Magnoliopsida > Poales > Poaceae > Aegilops > Aegilops speltoides. The sequence goes on along the minus strand of CM038141.1, from coordinate 108,216,530 downwards.
GTGTTAACAATTATAGGAGACTACGAGATAGTTGAGTATGTGAGCTTGCTGAAAAGCTCTATTATTGACTCTTTCTGATGTTACAACAAATTGCAATTGCTTTAATGACTGAGATTATAGTTTGTTAGTTCCCAATGAAGTTTATGAACCATACTTGACATTGTGAATTGCTTATTACTTGAGCATAGGAAATATATGACAAAATCTATATATGTTACTGTTATTAGAATGATCATGATGCCCTCATGTCCGTATTTTATTTTTATCGACACCTCTATCTCTAAGCATGTGGACATATTTTTCGATTTCGACTTCCGCTTGAGGACAAGCGAGGTCTAAGCTTGGGGGAGTTGATACGTCCATTTTGTATCATGCTTTTATATCAATATTTATTGCATTATGGGCTGTTATTACACATTATATCTCAATACTTATGGCTATTTCTCTCTTATTTTACAAGGTTTACCATGAAGAGGGGAATGCCGGCACTGGAATTCGGCCGAAAAGGAGCAAACGTTGAAACCTATTACGCACAACTCAAAAGTCCTGAAACTCTCTGAAACAACCTTTTGGATTTAATAAGAATTTATGAGCGAAAGAAATAGGCCGGGGCCACACCTGTCCAGAGACAGGCGCCCCCACCATATGGCGCCCCCTATCTCCTGGGCCCCGGTGGCCTTCGCGTCCATCTTCGCTATATCATCACTTTTACCTGGAAAAATCATGGGCAAGCTTACGGGATTTAAACTCCGCCATGACGAGGCGGAACCTTGGCGAGAATCAATCTAGGGCTCTGGCGGAGCTGTTCTGCCGGGGACACTTCCCTCCGGGAGGGGGAAATCATCACCAACGTCATCACCAACAATCCTCTCATCGAGAGGGGGTCAATCTCCATCAACATCTTCACCAGCACCATCTCCTCTCAAAACCCTAGTTCATCTCTTGTATCCAATCTTGTATCAAAACCACAAATTGGTACCTGTGGGTTGCTAGTAGTGTTGATTACTCCTTGTAGTTGATGCTAATTGGTTTACTTGGTGGAAGATCATATGTTCAGATCCTTTATGCATATTATTACCCTCCGATCATGAACATGAATATGCTTTGTGAGTAGTTACGTTTGTTCCTGAGGACATGGGTGAAGTCTTGCTATTAGTAGTCATGTGAATTTGGTATTCGTTCGATATTTTGATAAGATGTGTGTTGTCTTTTCCTCTAGTGGTGTCATGTGAACGTCGACTACATGACACTTCACCATTATTTGGGCCTCGAGGAAGGCATAGGGAAGTAATAAGTAGATGATGGGTTGCTAGAGTGACAGAAGCTTAAACCCTAGTTTATGCGTTGCTTCATTAGGGGTTGATATGGACCCATATGTTTAATGTTGTGGTTAGGTTTACCTTAATACCCCTTTTTGTAGTTGCGGATACTTGCAATAGGGGTTAATCATAAGTGGGATGCTTGTCCATGTTAGGGCAGTACCCAAGTGCCGGTCCACCCACATATCAAATTATCAAAGTACTAAACGCGAATCTTACGAACGTGATGAAAACTAGCTTGATGATAATTCCCAATGTGTCCTCGGGAGCTCCTTCTTCATTATTAGAATTTGTCCGGGCTTATCCTTTGCTACATAAAGGATTGGGCAACCTTGCTGCACTTTATTTACTTTTTGCTCGTTACTATTTATCTTATCACAAAACTATCTATCACCTACTATTTCAGTGCTTGTAGAGAAAACCTTACTGAAAACCGCTTAGCATTTCCTTCTGCTCCTCGTTGGGTTCGACACTCTTACTTATCGAAAGGACTACGATAGATCCCCTATACTTGTGGGTCATCATGGTCCCAAGTAGTTCTAATGCATGATATAGTCTCTATGCGCTAGTGGGAGTAGTTGCTATCAATTTTGTTGTCTGGTTCACTTTTATTTTGAGTTACTAAATTTTTTAGAAATTTTCAAAAAATGATGAAGAGATTTTTGAGGGGCTCTTCTTGCCAAAGCTCAAAGGATAAACAAAGTAAGGAGAATAAGAAGGCCAAGTATAATCTCCCTCGTGTCACGGAAGTTTGGCCGTGTGAATGACCTTGTAATGATTTCTTGAGAGCAGTTGGGATTCATGATGATTTTTATTCTTTGGCTGATGGTGCGGGCCTCACTGACTTCCTCCACGACCAGCTCGAACAGTATCTCTTACTCACTAATACTTTCGTGCAAATTTTTCACTTTCATTCTAAGAAATCACCTCCTTCAGTAGAGTTTCATTTATATGATGAGGCTAGGGAGATGTCATTATGTGATTTTTGTGCGGTTTGCAAGATACCCTTCGAGGGCAGCATAGAGGAACCACATTGTAGAGATGTGGATGGATTTATTGACATGATTACTGTAGGGGAAACGAGGAAGGTTTCCGATACAAGAATTACTAGCATACATTTTCCTGTTTTGCGTTACTTTGCAATATTAGCTAGTAGATGCTTAATTGGTCGCGGGAACTGTGGAAACCTTAGTGTTCCTGATATTGTTATTTTATGCCATGCTTTATTTCGTGATAACACAGTTAGCATGGGTGCTATTGTTGCTAAACGATTAAGTCTGAACCGTGCAAAGGGCCCCATCTTTGGAGGCATCTATGCTTCACGCCTTGCTAAACACTTTAGGATACCTATTAGGCATTGCGAGAAAGAGGAGAATCTACTGCCCCCTACTTTTCTAGATTATAAGAGTATGGTAGCACATGAGTTTATTGTTAAAAATGATGAGAAGATGCTTAAGTATAATTTGAGATTTCATAAAACTCACAGTGAGCCTATTATCTTGCCTGCACCCTCTTTGTTTGACTTAACTACGGGCACGTACCTCATCTTGCCGGAGGCCATCCACGCGTACCGGGGCCAGACATCAGCACCAGATCCTGAGCCGGAACCACCACTTGACCCTTATCGACTGTCCTTTTATCAGTGGGATCCGGAGGAGATTGCCAGCTAGTGGCAGTCAGATGACACTCCTCAGTACACCGGAGAGAGTAGTTATGATCCATGGGCATAGACCAACTTAGGCCAAAAGCCTAAGCTTGGGGGAGTACGTATTTCTAACTGACATTACATTCATGTTCACACACTCATTTAGGTTGTCGGTGCTCATACTTTTTCATTGTATTATCCATGCTAGTTTATTTTCTTTTTCTTCCTTCTTCTTGTGTGTCTAGATAACCTTAAGAAAAAACAAAAAAAATAGTTAGTTTGCTTTCCATGCTTGTAGTAGTAATTAATAGAAAACCGAAAAAGATTTCTCGTTCTTCTTTTGCTTGTTGGGAGCTTTCCTGTGTAAATAGTTTTATTTCTTTTCTTTTCTTTGGGGGTCGAGAGGACAAGACCATGATGAAAATGTTGAGGGCTCTTATATGCATTATTGTTGATTTAACCAAGAGCTCATTTTACCTTATCTTCTCCCTTGAATTGAATGCTTGCAGATTCCAGCTTAGTCCAATGCACATGCACTATTATTATTATCCACACCGTTCGGTCGTACAAGTGAAAGGCAATAATGACGATATATGATGGACTGATTGAGATGAGAGAAGCCGGTATGAACTCGACCTATCTTGTTTTTGTAAATATGATTAGTTCATCGTTCCTGATTCAACCTAGAATAAACATGTTTGCAATGACAATTAGAGATTATAGTTGCTTATTCCATGCTTAATTAGCTAGGAGCTTATAATGGTTTACCTTGCGTGCCAACATGTTATTAAAATGGTTGTGATGTGGTATGATAGGGTGGTATCCTCCTTTGAATGATTCGAGTGACTTGACTTGGCACATGTTCATGCGTGTAGTTGAAACAAAATCAACATAGCCTTCACGATATTTATGTTCATGGTGGATTATATCCAACTCATGCTTGCACTCAGTGTTGATTAATTTTAATGCATGTTCATGACTGTTGTCGCTCTCTAGTTGGTCGCTTCCCAGTCTTTTTCTAGCCTTCACTTGTACTAAGCATGAATACTGCTTGTGCATCCAAAACCCATAAACCCCAAAGTTATTCCTTATGAGTCCACCATACCTTCCTATATGCAGTATCTACCTGCCATTCCAAATAAATTTGTATGTGCCAAACTCCAAACCTTCAAATAAAATTCTGTTTTGTATGCTCGAACAACTCATGTATCAACTAGGGGCTGTCTGTATCTTCCATGCTAGGCGGGTTATTCTCAAGAGGAGTGGACTCCGCTCCTCACTCACAAGAAAATGGCTGGTCACTGGGATTCCCAGTCCCATGCTCAAATCAAATCAAAATAATTGCAAACAAAACTCCCCCAGGATTGATGTTAGTTGGAGGCACCCGTTGTTTCGGGCAAGACATGGATTGATGATTGTTGGTGGTAGGTGAGTATAAACTTTACCATTCTGTTTGGGAACCGCCTATAATTTGTGTAGCATGGAAGATATCGAGATCTCTTGGTCGTTATGTTGACAGTGAGAGTATACCGTTCAAAATATTATTGATCTCTATTTCAAAATCGAGCTCTGGCACCTCTACAAATCACTACTTCCCTCTGCGAAGGGCCTATCTATTTACTTTTATGTTGAGTCATCACCTTCTTATTAAAAAGCACCCGCTGGAGAGCACCGCTGTCATTTGCATGCATTACTATTAATTTATATTGGGTATGACTATGACTGGATCTCTTTTACCATGAATTACAATATTTAGTCAGTCCTTGATCTTGAAAGGTGCTCTGCATTTATGTTTTGCGGTCTCAGAAAGGGCTAGCGAGATACCATCTTGTTATATCATATTATGATTGTTCTGAGAAAGTGTTGTCATCCGAGTTTTATTATTATTGCTCGCTAGTTGATTATGCCATTGATATGAGTAAACATGAGACCTAAGTGTTATTGTGAATGTGGTTAGTTCATAATCTTTGCTGAAAACTTGAATGCTGGCTTTACATATTTACAACAACAAGAGCAAACAGAGTTTGTAAAAGTTTTTCTTTATCACTTTCAGTTTGTCAACTGAATAGCTTGAGGACAAGCAAAGGTTTAAGCTTGGGGGAGTTGATACGTCTTCGTCGTATCTACTTTTCCAAACAGTTTTGCCCTTGTTTTGGACTCTAACTTGCATGATTTGAATGGAACTAACCCAGACTGACGCTATTTTCAGCAGAACTGTGTTATTTTTGTGCAGAAATAAAAGTTCTCGGAATGACCTAAAAATCCACGTAGCAACCTTTTGGAATTAATAAAAAAATTGGCGAAAGAATCAACGTTAGGGGACCCACACCCTATCCACGAGGGTGGGGGTGCCCCCCAGGGCGCCCCCCCTACCTTGTGGGCCCCCCTGAAGCTCCACCGACCTCAACTCCAACTCCATATATTCACGTTCGGGGAGAAGAAAATCGGAGAGAAGGATTCATCGCGTTTTGCAATACGGAGTCGCCGCCAATCCCTAAACTCTCTTGGGAGGGCTGATCTGGAGTCCGTTCGGGGCTCCGGAGAGGGTGATTCGTTGACGTCGTCATCATCAACCATCCTCCATCACCAATTTCATGATTCTCACCGCCGTGCGTGAGTAATTCCATCATAGGCTTGCTGGACGGTGATGGGTTGGATGAGATTTACCATGTAATTAAGTTAGTTTTGTTAGGGTTTGATCCCTAGTATCCACTATGTTCTGAGATTGATGTTGCTATGACTTTGCTATGCTTAATGCTTGTCACTAGGGCCCGAGTGCCATGATTTCAGATCTGAACCTATTATGTTTTCATGAATATATGTGATTTCTTGATCCTATCTTGCAAGTCTATAGTCACCTATTATGTTTATGATCCATTAACCCCGAAGTGACAATAATCGGGATACTTACCGGTGATGACCGTAGTTTGAGGAGTTCATGTATTCACTAAGTGTTAATGTCTTGGTCCGGTACTTTATTAAAAGGAGGCCTTAATATCCCTTAGTTTCCACTAGGACCCCGCTGCCACGGGAGGGTAGGACAAAAGATTTCATGCAAGTTCTTTTCCATAAGCATGTATGACTATATTCGGAATACATGTCTATATTACATTGATGAATTGGAGCTAGTTCTGTGTCACCCTATGTTATAACTATTATATGAGGAATCGCATCTGACATAATTATCCATCACTAATCCAATGCCTACAAGCTTTTCACATATTGCTCTTTGCTTAGTTACCTTGGTTGCCACTGTTACAATTACTACAAAACTACTGCTGTTACTTTTGTCACTGTTACCGTTACTTCCATACTACTTTTCTACTAAATACTTTGCTGCAGATATTAAGTTATCCAGGTGTGGTTGAATTGACAACTCAACTGCTAATACTTGAGAATATTTTTTGGCTCCCCTTGTGTTGAATCAATAAATTTTGGTTGAATACTCTACCCTCGAAAACTGTTGCGATCCCCTATACTTGTGGGTCATCACCCATAATTTCTGCAGTTCTCCAGGCGGGTGCTGATGCTTCCCCACGTGTTGGCAGCATTGAACCGACGCGTCGCCCGGGGTGGAACTAGCCCCCCTCCCCCCAAATCAACAACATAGACCCTTCATCTACCCTTATCGGCGCGATGTGTCGGATATTCAGCCCGCACCTCTTCATGCATCTACCTCTCCCTCCACGGCTGGGCACCTTCGACTTTGATACCTCTACCTCTCCTACCATGGTGCACAACAACAAGATCGGTGGCTCGAAATGCTAGAGGCAAAGTCTCATCATCGACAAGGCGAGGGATCTTGTTGAGCTCAACATCCTCGCGCCGCCCGACACACATGTGGCATTACTTTTATGCATCAACGTCGACATGTTAATAACTTAATTTAAAATAAAATTAATCAAGATATCTGAGAAACAAATAACATAAACTCTATTTTTCTAAGAAAAAATAGAAAATTATTGAAAGTTTGGAAAAAAAATCCATGACTATTTACTAAATCACTTACAGTTTGAATACCAGAATAAAAAAACTTTTCACGCATTTCGGGACTTTTTCATACTAATTATGGGGATGGTTGTATCGGCTTTTCTCACATTAAATTATCACTACTACCAATTTTCTGAGAAGTAATAATATACAACCCTTTGGTATTTTCTAAACTTTTATCTATGTCGTGGAATTGTCACGGCAGATGTCCTTAGTGTGAGGACTTAGTCGCGAGGCCAACGCATCTATGTGGTAGCTTGAGAGGGGTTGAGCAGAATCGAGAGACGCAACACAAGACAAGGGTTTAGACAGCTTCAGGCCCTGGGAAACATCATCCGGTAATAACCCTACATGCTGTTTGTGGCTAGGTCTCATTATGATCATGAGGGAGTCGCCGGTAGGCCGGCTCTTGTGTCTAGCCCTAGATATTGTTTCTTCTTCTCTTGTCCCTCTTTGGGGAGCCCTGCCCCTCCTTATATAAGTTGAAGGGGCGGTTTACATGTAGAGTCCTCTTAGGATTAGGACTAGTCTATTCTCTATTACAAAACGGATACAAGTCCGGGTCTTATTCCTTGTAAGGGAAATATTCATTATGCCTTTTCTCTTAAGCCAGCCCATAATAACACGTCCCGGCCTATTGGGCCTTGGGCCCTTGTCATCCGTCTGACCCGCCGTCAGGGCCATCATTAAGTCGCCAGGCTCATGAGTTGCCAATCTTCCGGCGGGTTACGATGAAGCGTCAAGTCCGGCCGGGTCATACTCCCGGCCGAGTCATACCGCGGGGTATATCCCCGACATTAGCCCCCAGTTTAATTTGGATTTATCCATGTTAAACTGATCCTATAAAATAAACACAAGAACAAACTTGATAGGTTGTGCTCCGGGTTAAAAATTCTTGTAAGCCAGCACCTGATCATCCTTAAGTCCTTGTGCTTCCAGGTTTAATATTCTCCTGAGCCTGGACCTGATTATCCTTAAGTCCAACTGTCATTTCCTTCATCTAGAAAATCCGGGTCAACAAGCTAGCTTCATACTCAATTTGCTGATGTTGGTTTCTCACAGAAAAATATTGTGAAGAATAATCCACTTGAGTCGACTTCCAAGGCGCAGGGTTAAATAATTTTGGTCTTCAAATACTCATCTGATATTCAGCCGCCTTGAAGATGTAAAACTTGCTGGTTTATCATTACCAAAAACTACCGGATTTTAAAACAGACGATGTCGGGTCATAATTGTTGTTGACACCGGGTCATGCAATTGATCTTCCTAATTTACTCAAAGCTGAGAATTTGAAGATGTTCCTTCTTTATATGCATAATACCTGTAGCCCCCAACTCTTAAGAGGAGAACATAGTGATAACTTAAGACTTGCTTCAATATAAGTGTTGCAACCATGAAGAAATCCGGGTTATTCATCTTAATCATTAGTCATAAACTGAATATTCCACATATGTAGCCCCAAGTGCCGGGTTGTCATGCTTGCAGAAACCTGGGACTTCTAATTGCCTTATGCTCATAAAAACTTCAACCAGTGTAGCCCCCAAGGGCCGGGTCATTATGCAATAATGAGCAGGGACTTTGTAAATAATTCATTGATAATAACATCATATGATGTAATCTCCACCATGGGGCTTGAACCCACGTCCATAAGGTTAAGACCTTTGTACTTTACCAACTGAGTAGTGGATCCCTTAATGTAATGGACTGAGGCTTGTGTACCTTGAATTTTCGATAGGAGCAATTGGTAGCCCCCAAGGGCCGGCTCATTTAAAATGTGATGAGTCGGGTCTTCAATAAGTTGAGCAAAAATGACTTTGCATTAGCCCCCAAGTGCCATGGTGCATGCTAGCGGTGACATGAGACTTGTATATTCAATGCAATCTTGATTTGAACAATGCAGCCCCCAAGTGCCGGGTCGTAAGCCTGCAGCGACTCGGGACTATATCCTCTATTGTAAAATAAATCATGTCCATTGATAAAAATATTAGCCATTGCGCTAAGGCGACTTTGAAAACCTCAATCATAACACTGGTTATTGATAATCACCATAGAAATCCAGCCATGTTGGCTATTTAAGATTTGAACAATATAATCCGGTATGAAAACCTCAATCATTCAATATCATCATGAAAATCCAGCCAGTTTTGGCTATTAAAGATTTGAATACCTCATCGGTTGACAAGTAAATCCGGAGTTTAAATACCTGGCGGCTCTTGGCCGATGACGACTTAATGCGCATTCATTGTAACCCGATGGCGTATAGCCTTTGAGAAAATCAAGAATTAATAACCCTTTTGAGACATCAATTTCAATCTTTGATGATGGGCTTGAACTTGATCATTTATGTAAGCCATAGCTCTATAAATCCTGCACAGAGTTTAAACAACATATGCCCTGGCGACTTAATGTCAAAAGCCAGGGCGGGTAACCACCCAAATATATTCTTATCCTGCACACAAGTAGATCACAAGATCCCTATGATCCTTTGAATGATACCGCCGGTTTATGTGACTCGGACAGTGAAGTTGATAACTCAACTCGGTAAGATCTGGCATATATGATATTTGTGACAACTCAAATACTTGCGATTGTATAAAAATAGATAAAAAAAATTAGGCTTCTGATTCAAATACGATCAGTAAACCGTTCCAAAGGGGTTAAGCTAAGATTCGAATACGATCATATAGCCCCCAGTGGCGTTGGCGATGCCGATCAAAGTGGGTATCAACATCTATGTTCTCTTTGGTTCGAATACGACCCATGTTTGAACAGGAAGCCCCCAAGTGACCTTAAGAGTTGTTTAGCGACGCTGATTTGAATACGATTCACGTCGATTCCCAAAGGGGTTGAGCTATGATTCGGATATGATCAAGAAGCCCCCAAGTAGGTTCAGCAGTTTGCTAATCAAAAGGGTATCGACAGCTATGTTCTCTTTGGTTCGAATACGACCTATGTTTGAACAGGAAGCCCCCAAGTGACCATATAAGTTTTGGCATTGCGCCGATCAAGAGGGTACTGATAGCTATGCCCGATGAGCAGGAAGCCCCCAGGTGACCATGATAAGATAAGCCGTAAGGCAGGATACCATGTTTTGAACCGTGCATCATGGCAGCAAGTTCTCTTTGGTAACCATTAATTTTTCTAAGAACTCGAATCTTGTGAGAGATTAATTCTTTTTGAACCGGAAATTCTTAAACCGGATATTAAGATCCTTAGAGCTTTGTAAGGGACAAATTTACCTTGAGCCGGATGTTGAACCAGTTTTGAGAGCTTCAAAACTTTGCGGGAGAGAGATGTCTCTTGAGCTGTATTTTAAACCGGAATCTTCATTTGAGCCAGAAATTTTTCTGACAGCCTTTAAATATTTGCCAATAAAGCAGTAGTCTCCAGGGCTGGGTTATCATCCCTTCAATGACCCGGAGTTCTTGAATTCATTGAAACCGGCTAATTTTGCCGAGCCATACCATTGTAGGCCCCGAGTCTCAAGATGACTTGAAGAGTTGCCTTGAGATTCTCCATATCTGACCATAGCAGAAGGTGTATATCATTGGCGTTGATAACGCAATGTGAATCCACAGAAGGTTGAGGTGACTGCGGCAGGTTATAAATGATCCCGTATGAACCGTGTCAGCAACTCGGCCAATGGTTCCTTCCAACTGGCTGTTTGAAGTTAACCAAACCGTAGTGGCGGCGACTTGTGCACCTGCCCATTGAACCATCCAGTGCAGACGGCGGCTGATAATATATGATAATTTTTTGTCTTCAATTTGTTGGAAGAAAACCGGGCTTCCCAAGTAGTGACTTGCTCATACTCAATAAACAGCTCATCCAGACAAGTGCGGCCCGGTGTGTCGATGTAGACCAGGCCGCAAGAGATGGACGGAAAAGATGACCGTAACATCAGAGGCGGCACAGAAAGATGAACCGGCTGTGGCGTTGTAAGCCTGTGCGGACAGGCAAGTTGTCCTCCTTGTTGTAAGCCGGCGTGGTCGTGAGAGACGGCCACGGCGTTGTAAGCCGGCGCGGTCGGGAGAGACGGCCACGGCGTTGTAAGCCGGTGCGGGAGCCCGTTGAGTAACGACGACCACCTTGTGCCAAAAGATGTTGGCGTGCCTCCATCTCCGCGTTATGATATCACTTTTTGTCATAAATAATTGCCCTGCATAAACAATATTGCAGACCAAGGCAAAGATAAACTTGTTCTTTGACAAAAACAACATGTGCTAATAAACTTGGATGGATATCACCTGATTTGTTTGGACGACGGATGATCCGTTTATCGCGACAGAGGTGGCTCAGGCAGACCAGCGACTCAATATAGTTCCGGCGGCTCAGGCAGATCGGCGACCTAATATAACCTTGGCGGCTCAACACGGCTCCGGCGGGTTGGCGTGATTGCTTCTGCTGGCGGCGACTTGCATTACATGTTCCATCGATGAAGCGGGCGCAGACGCCGGTGCGTGATGGTGCTGACGTACACTTTATAGGCATAACATGGCACCACCTTTGCTGCACATAAAAATATACAGACCAAAGTAATAGTTCTTTGATGAAAACAATATGTTTAATAAAATAAACTTAGATAGATTTCACCTGATATGTTAGGCCGGAAATCATCCATCCTAGAGTTGATGATCACCTCGGTGACGCTGAAAACAATCACGACCGAGTCGGTCGTGGGAGCAGACAGATGAGCCGGCCGCGGCGTTGTAAGCCTATGCGGATGGGAGAGTTGGCAGCAACGTTGTAAGCCGGTGCGGACGGGTTAGTAATCGCAAGCATGGTAAGCCGCTCGGACGGGCGAGTTAATGTAGATCGGACCCTAGGGGCGGCAACTTGAACACGTCCGTTCATCGGGTAGTGTGGCACGGACGAAAACGTCGCTGCAGAACGTTACCAGTGCGTGCTCCATACCCGCAGTATAATGCCTCATTTATAATGAACAATTGTTCCATACCCGCAGTATAATGCCTCCTGATGCATTGAGATGACAAATGATCTTTGCACGTCCATAATTTAACTAGGATATGGAGCCCATATTTTTTTTATCTATCTTTTTGTTTTTCTTTGTCAATCGTCCAATCAGCTCCCCACCTTTCCTTTCTTCAGCGGCAACCAGCAGGAGAGCATGCCTGGGGGCAGCGGCTCAGAGGCAAAACCAAGCAGGGGCGACTTGAGGCGCGGTAAGGCAGAGACGGGATCATAAGCGGACCAGAGCCGGCGGAGGGCGTGGCAAAAGTAGAAGCAGTCCGCAGCTTACGGTAAGTCGGGAGTTCATGTATGTACAATGATTGTACTCTCTCCATGCATATTCAGTAGTTATACTTCCTTGGAACTTTGCTAGCAAGGTGTAGTAGTTGATGGCCTTTCACGTGGAAAAGCATGAGAATCCATCAGGTTTTGACTTTTCCGTCTTTATAATGACTTCGGTGCTCTTTGCTGGATTTTTTTTAAACACAGTGTTGCACGGCTGCATCTTCAGATCGTTTCTCACCACTAGTATTATCTCAAAATCTTCCATCGTCCCGGAGCAGAGGTGGTCTGAACCTGCACCTTCTCGGCTTCCTGGCAGAGATGGACAGGCGACTCGAAACAGCAGGGCCGGCGTGACGGAGGGCGGCTCAACATCGGCTGGCTCAAGATGAAAGGCAGCGACAGCAGCCGACCGCGGCCAAAGAGCGATGCGGCAGATTACAGTCAAGGTGGCGGAGTCGAGGCAACATAAACAGCCTGTGGCAGTAACGATTTGGCATGGGCGGGGCGGCTCATCACGGCAGAAACGACTCAACGTGGCGATTCATCGCGGCGAATCCGGGTCACGTATGTAGACTCCCGGTGGTGATTGTCTTCCTTTCCCGGTTGTGCCTCCAGTCCAATCCAGAATTCTGCTCGTCCGTAAGTCGCCATACGCGCATACGCAGAGGCGAACCGGATGACCCTGCACTCATACGCGCACGCGGGGCAGCAGCAGAAGCGGCGCTTCAAGGCACAGGGAGGCCAGCTAGAGCTCTCAACAGGTGGAGGCAGTGCTGGGTGTGTGCGGCGGCTCAGCGTTGCGCTGGCCCCACGCAGAGTAGTATGCTGATTGATCTTTTTTTTCCTTTTTACCTGCTACTTATGGCCAGCACGCCTCACCTGATGAGCCATGGCCACTCGGATTTGGCTTCCAAGTAGCGTACTAGTAAGTAGCAATTGACTCCTTGCCTTTTTCGTTAGATCCCTATTTGAGTCAGAGTAGTATTCATCATGGATGAGCGGTTACACCCATCCGAGTCTATCTTGGTTTTGATGATTCAACTCCTTTTTCTGTGTTAGTACTTTCCTTAAGACTACCCACAATGGAAGTAACATAGGTAGTAACATCACACATATCTAGATAAAATAGATGATGTGGCAAGCAATAAATAAAGAAAGAGAGGAAAGTGGTAACATAGCTAGTTACTAGTAGTAGTAGTAACATCACACATATCAAGGCAAGATGTGTCTATAGCCTAATAAATGAAGGGTTGCATGTTATCACACATATGTTACTATCCACTGTAGAGGTAGTAACATAGACTAGTAACATGTCGATGTTACTACTCTATGTTACTACCCATTGTGGCTAGTCTAACACGTCTAGAAATAAATTAAAAGCTGCAGCAACTTTCCGGCCATATGTGATCTTGATCGATTTGTCCACTTGAGCGCTGCAGTGTGTCTTCCTGACGAATAGTAATACACAAGCAGTACTGCTCCATTAATCTTGACGGGAGCAGTTGGGCTGTTTTTGGATATTCACCTGGAATAAACGGTAGCTTCGATTGACGGCCCCTGGACTTGCAGTGCCGTAGTCAAAAATTCCTTATCCATCACTTGCGTCCTGCTGAATCGCCCAGGCTAACTCGGACCCGGCGGAATCACCACGGCACGTGAGGCAGCCGCACAAGTAACCCTAAAATAATCTCAATCTCAAGCCCATCGCAGCAAAACGCTTCGTCAATCTTGACCAATGAACTCATAGCTGATATGATTTTTTTTCATGCCGGCTATTGTTGAACCGGAAAATTGCGAACCTCTTGAACCCTAGAAAAGATCCCTCCAAAAACTCAACACCATCCTGCGCGGGCCCCACGGTAGACGCCAACTGTCGTGGAATTGTCACGGCAGATGTCCTTAATGTGAGGACTTAGTCGCGAGGCCAACGCATCTATGTGGTAGCTTGAGAGGGGTTGAGCGGAATCGAGAGACGCAACACAAGACAAGGGTTTAGACAGCTTCGGGCCCCGGGAAACATCATCCGGTAATAACCCTACATGCTGTTTGTGGCTAGGTCTCATTATGATCATGAGGGAGTCGCCGGTAGGCCGGCTCTTGTGTCTAGCCCTAGATATTGTTTCTTCTTCTCTTGTCCCTCTTTGGGGAGCCCTGCCCCTCCTTATATAAGTTGAAGGGGCGGTTTACATGTAGAGTCCTCGTAGGATTAGGACTAGTCTATTCTCTATTACAAAACGGATACAAGTCCGGGTCTTATTCCTTGTAAGGGAAATATTCATTATGCCTTTTCTCTTAAGCCGACCCATAATAACGTCGCCCCGCCCATCGGGCCTTGGGCCCTTGTCATCCGTCTGACCCGCCGTCGAGGCCATCATTAAGTTGCCAGGCTCATGAGTTGCCAATCTTCCGGTGGGTTACGATGAAGCGTCAAGTCCGGCCGGGTCATACTCCCGGCCGGGTCATACCGCGGGGTATATCCCCGACAATCTAGGAAAGTCGTCGGTGTACAAACATTGAGATGGTTTCATGAAAAGAGATTTTCCCTAACAATAACTAGTTTCTTAGTCCTCCATGAGAAGATCTTGATAGGATTATTCTTTTCAGCGGGGAAGTGAAGTTCACGTCAATAACAAAATATATGTGACGACTCGGTAAATATTGAATCTCAAGAAAGAAAGAAAGAAGAACAAGTAGAAATCATTACGGGACCTTTACTATAATAATTGGCAAAGTTTTAAATAGCCCGCTATTGCCCGAGTATAGCCTTTTGAGAGGCTCCGCGCTATGGCTAGAGCCTTCATAGGCTAAAACAAGAATAGTCGAATTTAGCGCGGCTAAATGGATTTAGCCCCGACTTAGCCTCTTAGTGGCTATTTTCTCGCCTAGGGGCGCCAAAAATTTTGGCCCAAAATTTGACTGCACAACCCAATTATTTCGTGGCCCAATTCGACAGCTATTCTAACCCTAACCCTCAAATCCCCATTTTATTAGTTATATAATATTTGGACTAAACTATGTTATAAATTGATGCTACTTAAACTCATGCTTATTTGTATCTCTTATGTGACTATGTTATTACGTTATGCATTTGTGAATAATGATATATATACGAATATATATGCTGCCCAAATTTTGAATTTTTTACATTATTTAGCAAAACCGCTATATAGTATAGCCGGCTATAGCCTTCTGTAGCTGCTGAAATCGCCGGGACTAAATACAATAGCCCGCTATTTTAAACTTGTTATATTGGCCCAACTGATTGTAGAGATATTGTAACTTTTTGACGAAACCTCGTCAGAGGGCGGGGAGCTCCCGCATTTGCATATAGAAGAAGAGAGTTGGTGCGGTTAATAAGGGAAACCGGACCCAAAAACCATACATGCATCGGTTAATTAAGGGAAACCGGCGAAGACCACACACACACCGGACTAGCACTCAAGGGACATCGTCCGAGCCAGATACAAGGGTGCTGAGGCCCAAGACCACCGTCAACACAGCATACCCGACCAAGACAACCACTGCAACCTCAAGAACAGGTCTGCAACTAGAAGTGAACTCGTACCCAACCTTTTGAAACATGAGATCAACCATTGGCCTCCACCAATGCACGAATTGCCTGGATCGCAGTCGGCGTAGGCGGTTTCTTGTACATCCGAAGATAAGAGTTCATCTTCTCTTGCACATCCTCCTCGGAGCCTTTCTTAGATGCCATCCCCTTCGGGAGTTCCCCATAAGCCTCCGCCAACCTATATTCAACGCGCTTGGTAGTAGGAATGTTGCAACTCCTGTTCTTCTTCTCCAAACGTCCACTATGCCTCTCGGAACAAGTAGATGCCCTGTCAATCTGCACATGAATCGGTTCTTCGAGCAAGGACCGCGGCGCTGCGCAACTGAAACCGCTTAGAAACTCATCCAACAAGGTGGTTGATGGCACACCAATATCACCAAGTGGCTCCTTGGACCCAGAAGACACCATATTGGTAGTGCCCCCTGAAGCAAACGTCACTGAAGAGGAGACAAAGGGAGGCACCTCTCCAACCAAACCATCAGGTAAGGCCTCCTCAAAATGCTCCAAATCATTGCTTGATGTGACTATCTCAGCAACCTTAGCTTGCTTCTCCTCACCTTGACATACCATCTCGTGTAGAGCTACATCCATAGCAAGAAGAACATCATCGGCGACAACAGAGGGCGCCGGCTCCTCATGCTCGCACCAGGGAGGAGGCACACCCAAAGGCTCCAGGGAAGAAAATCCCCCACCGTTCCCCAAATTCCCTCCCTCTCGCTCCTCAGGAGACAGATTGAAGGCCGACAAATCAACCACTTTGCCACTAATAGCCTCCAGCCGCTCCAAGGGGCTCGAGACCTGGGCCGCCCAACCCTGCACAGCAACGGCCATGTCGCGGAGGGGTTGAACGATCTCCTCCACACGAGCGGTAACCAGAGCCTACAATTCATTGCGTAGCGCCTCGGCCTGAGCTGCAAAGAGGGGCTTCAGCAGCCCCAAATCACCAGCCAAGGTCGACTCGTCGGGGTTGCTGCAAGGGGACCCTTGAACGAGCCCAGTCGAAGCGGCAACAATAGAGGCCCACGAGCACTTCTGCAACCTCGATGAAGGAGCTGGGGGCGGGTGCTTGGGGAGGCGAGGAGCAGCCGGCGGCAACAGGGTGCTGCGGAGATGACCGTGGCTGGCAAGGAGGCGGTCCGGACAGCCACGCTCGCGATGCCCAGAACGGCCGCAGCCCAGGCAGGTGACAGGCCCATGACAGTCGGCGACGAAGTGGTCTTCCACCAAGCAACGGAAACAGAGCCCATATGCTCGTCGCTTGAAGGCGAGGGCGCGGTCGGTCTCCTTCTTGCGGGGCGGAAGCTTCTCCAACCTTCGGCGATGCTGGCCCCCGACCTCCACCCACCCCTTCTCTATAGATGCCAGCGATGCATCGGTCACGACCAGCGGCGTGAAATTCGGGGGGAGCCGATCTGGAGGTGGCGGCAGCTTGAGCAGAGGGAGGATCCCATGGCAATCCCCGGAGGCGGAGAGATATTGTAACTATGTATAGAAAAGATGAAGTGAAATAGAATCGTTGACATGGCTATTACTGTGCCCCAACTGGTGCAACCCCTTGAACCAAGGAGTGTCCCTCGGGGTTCAGCCGTGGTGTACCGTAAATAAGTAATGTTTGCTGAATGACATCTTGTGTGGTTTTGCAGCTTCAAGTGTGACCTAACTGGTTCAGTTAAACAGTACTGTCAAGTTGCTCTCCCGTACATGCTTGCAAACTGGAGTAGAAGTACTTGGTAAAACCCATGTTTCGTGGTGAACTACTTTTCAGAAAATTCTCGCTTCAGTGTGACAGTCATTAACTCGAATCACAGAGACACACCTGCATTTTGCTGCGGGTCTTTAATTTTCAGTTGCCCATTACATTCCATGTCACCGGAGTTTATTTTCTAAAAGAATGTCACCAGAGATATGAAAATGAATGAATGCTCGAAAAGTCACCACGGTAAGGTAATTTAGTTCTTCAGATATACTTCGTACCTTTTTTAACTCACACTACTAATCTTAATTTGGTTGGAGATTCCATCACTTATATTCTGTTGTAGATTTGTCATGTCCATTATCTTAATTTGGTTGGAGATTCCATCCCTAATTTTAACTCACAGTACTAATCTTAATTTTAACTCACACTACTAATCTTAATTTGGTTGGAGATTCCATCCCTAATATTCTGTTGTAGATTTTTTAAAGAACGTCTCCATCGCCCTCCCCATCCACGCCGACGACCACCACCAACCTCCACTATCCCCCGAGTCCGGTCGGCGGCGCGCTCTCCGGCGCGAAAAAGGACGCGAGGATCCGCTCGCTCGGGCACTCTGGTCCCGGAATTGGTCTGGGGGTCGTTTTGACTCCAGATCCAGTTCGAGATGGGAGGGGGGTCGAGCGAGAGGAGACCGTCGGTCGAAGACTTAGAGGCGCTGCTACGGGCGGCGACCAAGGCGGAGATGGCGGCGGTGCGCGCAGCGGAGAAGGCGAAGGAAACCAAGATGGCTCTAGTCGAGCGGATCATGGCGAGAGTGACGGAAGAGGAGGCGGATCGTCTGTTCCAATCAGGAGAGCATCTCGAGCCGGATCAAGTGCTGGATTGGGCGGCTGCAGAGGCGTCGTCCACATCGTGCGTCCAACGGGCAAGATGGCGACCTTTCCGCCGGGATCCATGGTGAGGCGGGGGAAGGAGGCAGGGGATCAGATGGAGGTTGCAATTGGTAGCTTATTCATCCCCTTGGGAGCCAGGTATGGGTCTCCTGTTGGAAATATGCCCTAGAGGCAATAATAAAAGTATTATTATATTTCATTGTTCATGATAATTGTCTTTTATTCATGCTATAACTGTATTATCCGGAAATCGTAATACACGTGTGAATACATAGACCACAATATGTCCCTAGTGAGCCTCTAGTTGACTAGCTCGTTGTGATCAATGATAGTCATGGTTTCTGACTATGGACATTGGATGTCGTTGATAACGGGATCACATCATTAGGAGAATGATGTGATGGACAAGACCCAATCCTAAGCATAGCACAAGATCGTGTAGTTCGTTTGCTAGAGCTTTTCCAATGTCAAGTATCTCTTCCTTAGACCATGAGATCGTGTAACTCCGGATCTGATGAGGAGTGCTTTGGGTGTATCAAACATCACAACGTAATCGGGTGACTATAAAGGTGCACTACGGTATCTCCGAAAGTGTACATTGGGTTGACACGGATCGAGACCGGATTTGTCACTCTGTATGACGGATAGGTATCTCTGGGCCACTCGGTGTGCGTCATCATAATGAGCTCAAAGTGACCAAGTGGTTGGTCACGGGATCATGCATTACGGTACGAGTAAAGTGACTTGCCGGTAACGAGGCTGAACAAGGTATTGGGATACCGACGATCGAGTCTCGGGCAAGTAACGTACCGATTGACAAAGGGAATTGTATACGGGGTTGTTTAATCCTCGACATCGTGGTTCATCCGATGAAATCATCGAGGAGCATGTGGGAGCCAACATGGGTATCCAGATCCCGCTGTTGGTTATTGCCCGAGAGTCGTCTCGGTCATGTCTACGTGTCTCCCGAACCCGTAGGGTCTACACACTTAAGGTTCGGTGACGCTAGGGTTGTATGAATATGAGTATGCAGCATACCGAATGTTGTTCGGAGTCTCGGATGGGATCCCGGACGTCACGAGGAGTTTCGGAATGGTCCGGAGGTAAAGAATTATATATAGGAAGTGGTATTTCGGCCATCGGGAAAGTTTCGGGGTCACCCGGTAATGTACCGGGACCACCGGAAGGGTCCCGAGGGTCCACCGGGTGGGGCCACCCATCCCGGAGGGCCCCATGGGCTGAAGTGGGAGGGCAGCCAGCCCATAGTGGGCTGGTGCGCCCCCCTAGGCCCACCCCCTGCGCCTGGGGTTGAAACCCTAGGGTGGGGGGGCGCACCACATGCCTTGGGGGGCACTCCTCCCCCCTGGCCGCCGCCCCCTTGGGAGATTGAATCTCCCAGGGCCGGCGCCCCCCCCTGGGGGCCTATATAATTGAGGGCAGGGGGAGGGTAGCCGCACCTTGTGCATTGGCGCCTCCCTCCCCCTGCTACACCTCGTCCTCCTCCTGCAGCCGCTTGGCAAAGCCCTGCTGGAGTTCTTCTGCATCCACCACCGTGCCGTCGTGCTACTGGATCATCATCAACCTCTCCTTCCCCCTTGCTGGATCAAGAAGGAGGAGACATCTCCTGTCCCGTACGTGTGTTGAACGCGGAGGTGCTGTCCGTTCAGCACTTGGTCATCGGTGATCCGAATCACGACGAGTACGACTCCATCATCACCCTTCCCGTGAACGATTCCGCACCCGATCTACAAGTGGTATGTAGATGCAAACTCACTCCCTTGACTCGTTGCTTAGATGAACTCATAGATGGATCTTGGTGAAACCGTAGGAAAAATTTTAATTTTCTGCAACGTTCCCCAACATCTCTGTGCCACCCTTCTCCGTTCAAGGCAGCCCCGGTGACAAATTAATTGCGCCAGCAAGCTACATCCATGGATTCAAGGACCGTTGGGGATCTGGGGGGAAGAAGGAGCCCATGGGTCAACCTGCGTGACTCGGATAAAGCTGAAGGGCAGAAAATCCGTTCTCATGTGGGGGAGGCGTATTCGCAGAAGACGCGTCCGCAGAGTGAGGACAAGGAGTTGGTGGATATATATGGGCAGCTTTGGTCCGTCCCCTCACCAAGGAGAGCTAGTGTTCCTGCCACCGGCGGTAGGCTAGTTTGGATCCGCAAGGATCTGTTCCTAGCCAAAAAATTCGCCGCAAGCGATTGCTACCCAACTGGAGAAGCAGTCAAGCATCAGCAGCCAACGAAATTCAGCTTCTCCAAGGATCTGTGGAGAGGGGAATCGGGCAGAGCGACCTACGCCGAGGTGGTGATGGGTATGACTGGAAATAGTTGAGGCGGTCGTGGTGGTGGTGGAGGAGGAACTGGTCGGGGCAACACATCTCGCGCGGCAAGTGACCAGAACCGATCCTCAACGCAAGGGCGGATGTTGCCGCAGCAGTTTGGCGGCTTCCACCACCAAGCCCGTCCTGGGATGCAAGCACATCAAGGTAATTTTGGTCCTATCCAGCAATTCAATGATCAGGGAGGAATGCAAGGGATGCAACCATGGCAAGGGGTCCAATTCCTACAGTTCAATCAGTGGCCGAAACAATTTCTTCCTGCGATGCTCATTATGCAAAGAACAAAGAATAAAGAAGATGGTCCTCCACCGCCCAGCCTCGATGCGGACCTGCATAGTTTCAGGGTTTTGGGGAAGGGCAGTCAAGCACCTTCCAACAAAATCAACAGAACTTGCAGCAGAAGAAGAAGACCAAAAGTTTCAACTCCCAGAAGGAACAACAGGGGAAATCAAGCAGTGTTGACAAAGCTAATAGTAGTCAAAGCAGAAAGGAAGAGGATGTTATCAACTATGATCCAAAACTGAAGGATGTGATATGCTACAATTGTGGAGAACGAGCTCATTTTGTTGGGACATACCCCATTCCAAAAAACTTCTTTATTTGTCACAAGGCAGGATATCACATGGACAATTGCCTGGAGTGGTACAAGCCTCAAGCCGCTGCACAGTACTTTGGAAGTGTCAATGCTGGGCTAGGGTCCTTCCATATTGAATATGAGGGCAAGGATGCTACCAAGTGGTTGAACTTGACCGATGTTTGTGTGGCAGTGATTGAAGATGGATCTATCAACACTCAAGAGCTGAAACACAACTTCTCTGAGATCTGGAAAACTAATTGGCCATGGCAAGTGAGACAACTAACAAAGAAACGTTTCCTGGTCAGATTTCCACCTCACAAAAAGGTTAAGGACCTGGTGGAGCTCCCATCGATCAACCTCAAAAAGAAGGGAGTTACTGTCTCTTTTGATAAATGGGATGGTGAAGATGTGGCATATGCTGAGCTGCAGGAGGTATGGGTTACTATGCTGGGGATTCCAGTCAACAAGCTTTCATGGAAAGTAATCTCACAGATTGCTTACATATTGGAAATTCTTGTTGATGTGGATTGGCATGAAATCTTCAGAAGCTTTTATGAAAAAGTTAAAGTGCATATTGCTGTGAGCGATGTCTCCAAGATCCCAACTGAGAGGCTAGTAGAGATTGATAAGGAACATTTCCTCATATGTTTCCTGGTTGACACAGCACCCAATTTGGAAGCTGCTGCCCACAATAATGAAGGGTCAGAAAAATCAGATGAAGATTTGCTGGAAGGAGATCCAAACAAAGATCTACAAATGCAGGAGCCTAAGTACATGGAGACTGATAGAGATAAAGACAAGAACAAAAAAGGGTCTGCTAAAGGCCCTGCTCAAAACCCCCAAAACTCTCAGAAAGCCACATCACACTCAAAAACCCCTATGGAGGTGATGAATTCTCTGGAAAAAAGGGTGCAGAGTGTGATACAGGATATGAAGAGTGATGGAAATGTCAAAAAAAGCAATAAGAAGAGTTTGCCTGGAGAGAACATTGGTGTCCAGTTGCTTGAACAATTCAATGAGGAATCTAAGGATGAAGGAGTAGCAAGATGCCAACCCAGCAAAACACTCAATGTGGACAAACTAAAAATTGGGGCCCTGTTGTGGCGCCCAGGATGAGCACTAGAATCAAAAGAGATGGTAGGACAACAATTCAGAAAGCTGAGGACCTCTAGAAGAGAAAAGACCTGGAGATGCCTAAAGGTAATACAAATAGTAATTCATTTTCTACATTTAATGATGAGGTGTTATTATCAAAAGCCAGGAAAGCTGGGCTGAGTGATGATGTAGAAACTATTACCCACAATATTCAGGCCATTAGGCTGATTGAGAATGATATAATTTCTAGTTTTAAAGAATCACACCCTGAATGTTTTCTCCCTGTTAACTAAGATATTAGTTTTGAGGGAGATAACAAAGAAACCTCACCAACTGTAGGACCTAGTTGTGCTCACATTAGTGGTACAATAGGTGATATCCCTACATGGGCTGAGGTTGTGTCAGGTAAGAAGAGTAGTTGTAGAAAATTGGAATTTAATTATGGTAGTAGGACTGATATGGAATGTTAGGGGCTTAACAAGCCTGATAAACTAAATGCAGTGGGGAAACTCATCAGAGACACCCATGTGACTTGGTAGGTTTTTCTGAATCTAAAAAAGAGTCTTTTACAAGTCATCAACTTAAGTCTTTAGATCCAAGGGAGGAGTACACCTGGAACTGGATGCCAGCTATTGGTACAGCAGGTGGTATTTTGGTAGGTATCAAACATGATGATTTTGAGATTCTTTCTGTAGATACTCTTCAGTTCTATGTTGCCTGCTTGATTAAAAATAAGAGGGATGGCAGTATATGGAGATTTATTATAGTATATGGGTCTGCTTATGATAATCTTAAGCTGGATTTTATAAATGAACTCCATAATACTATGGAGGCCTGGTTGGGTCCTACTATTATTGGTGGTGACTTCAACTTGGTGAGAAATAGTGATGAAAAAAGCACTGGAGTTGTGAATTTACATTGGGTGACTTTATTCAATGATTGGGTCAATAAGTATGCCTTCATTGAATTAAAGCCCTTCCCAGGGTGGGTAGTGATCACCCCCCTAGTTTTTGACACTGGAGCCATCAAACCACCAAAAGATAAACAGTTTAGGTTTGAGAAGTGGTTGATCCAGGTGGAGGGTTTTGTAGACATGGTTAAAAACACTTGGAACAAACCTTGTTCTATTGTGGACCCTATGGACAGATGGAAATTCAAGATTAGATTGCTTAGAAGAGTGTGCAAAGGTTGGAATGCCAACTATGAGGCTTCAAAAATAGGAATAAGCAACAGCTAGTTGCTAAATATAACCTGTTGGACATTGAGTCAGAAAACAAAGGTGCTCTCCCCACCTTCTAAGTCTAGGATGGATAAGATTGCCCTAGATCTCCAAAATATAAGGAAGTTAGAAGAAATTAAATCTAGGCAAAGATCCAGAGAGAGAAATATATTGGAGGGAAGGAGGAATACTGCTTACTTCCATGCTTTGGCTAATCAAAGAAGGAGGAAGAGGCAGATCAATGTGTTAAAAGGCCCAGATGGCCTGTAGAGGATACCTAGGGTATTATCAACATTGATGTAGAGTACTACAAGCAACTGTTTGGCAGGGAGGAACCCTGGATATTGCTTTAGATGATAATTTTTGGGAACCTTCTGAAAAGGTTTCAAATGATTACAATAGGAAACTAGAAGCAAATATTACTGAGGAAGATGTTAGGGAAGCTGTATTTGGGTCTTATGCAGAAGGAGCCCCTGGCCCTGATGGCTTCCCTTTCCTTTTCTATCAGCATTTTTGGGATACTATTTAAAGTGACCTAATTTTGATGGTGGATGCTTGGAACAATGATTCCTTAGATTTATATAGATTAAATTTTTCCCTGTTAACATTGATTCCTAAAGAGCCTGATCCTGATACTATTCAGAAATTTAGGCCTATTGCACTGACTAACTGTAGCTTTAAGATTTTTGCTAAATGCCTAGCTAACCAGCTAGGAGATATTGGGGATGATATTATTTCCAAAAATCAAACAAATTTTATTAAGGGTAGGTATATAGTAGAAAGTGTGGTAACAGCTCATGAGATAATTCATGATGCTTTGACCAACAATAAGGAGGCTTTTGTCAGCAAAGAATTCCTCTTGAAGGTTACGTATCAAAGAGGATTCAGCCCCAAGTGGATGAGGAAAGTTGAATCCTTGCTTTATAAAAGTTCAGTGGGGGTTAGAATAAATGATTGTAATAGTGTGTTCTTTGAAACTTTTAAAGGAGTCGGGCAAGGTGATCCTGCATCTCCAATGCTTTTTAACTTAGTGGCAGATGTATTCAGTAGAATGCTCAATAAAGCTGCCAAGAATAAAATGTTGACAGGGATGATGAGTAACATCTTCCCTCAAGGGATCATCAGCTTGCAATATGCAGATGATACTCTCTTGTTCCTAGAGAATAATTTAGAGTCTTCAAAAATTTTAAAATGGTTACTTGTTTGCTTTGAACAAATGTCTGGTTTGAGGATTAACTTCCATAAGTGTGATCTGATTCCCATTAATGTTGATGAGGAGGAGGTCCAGTGTGTGGCACAAGCCTTATCTTGTGGTTTGGGGTCCTTCCCTCTGAAATACTTAGGGTTCCCTCTCCACCACTCCAAACTAAGGAGAGAAGATTTACAACCTGTGGTGGACAAAGTCTTGAAAAACCAGCTGGGTGGAGAGGGAGACTACTAGGCTATTAGAAGAAGTTAATTCTAGTTCAATCCTGTTTAGCTAGTATTCCTACATATCTGATGAGTATGATCAAGTTTCCTATGTGGGCTATTAACTTGATCAACTCTCAGATGGCCCATTGTTTTTGGGATAACTATGAGGGTCACCATAAGTACCACCTAGCTAGCTGGGGATTATTGACTCAGAAAAAGCAATGTGGTGGTATGGGGATTCCCAATATTGCTGATATGAACCTTTGCTTACTTGCTGCTTGGGTTGACAAATATCACAAAGGAAACCAAAAGATATGGAAGAAAATTGTTGATGCCAAATATAGGACTAATAATCCTAATATTTTATCTTGTCCTGAGAGCAATGCCTCTTCCCCATTTTGGAAAGGAGTCCTTTTGGCTGCTAAAGCAGCAAGAATGGGATACCAATGGAAAGTGGGGAATGGGAGAAAAACTAAATTCTTGGAAGATCCTTGGTTTGGGTCCTGTAGCTTGGCCACTCAATTTTGGGAACTATATAGTATTGCCAATGAGCATAATAAGACCATTGCTGATGTTTGGGATGTGACTAGTCTTAAAATTACTTTTAGAAGATGTGTAGACACTAGACTACTACACCTTTGGTTTAATTTGTTGAGCATTGCACAATCTATTATCCTGAATGATGAGGAGGATGCTATTATTTGGAAACTAGAAAACAATGGGAGATATTCAGTTAAATCCTTGTTTGCCGTGGTCAACTTTAAAGGGATTACACCTATGCATGTACCAAAAATATGGCAACTACATTTCCCCCCTAACATTCATATTTTTCTTTGGCTGCTTGCTCAAGATAAGTTGCTAGTTAGGAGTAACCTTAGCAAAAGACAACACATAGATGATCTTAATTGCTTATTTTGTTGTGAAGGTGAAACTAGTAATCACCTTTTCTTTGAATGTGTTGTTGCTATTGAGGTGTGGAAAACTATACATAATGTTGTTGGGCGTATGCCCCAGCCTGGTTTTAAAAATGTGGCGAATAAGTGGGAGAAACACAAATCACTACAAGCTGAAAATATGCTCATCTCAGCTACTCTCCGTGTTATCTGGAGAAGTAGGAATGATATGTGTTTTAATAATGCCTCATGGATGGGAGTGCAGGTGATCCTGAGGAGAATTGTGGGCTTCTGCAATCAATGGAAGATCGTGTGCAAGGAGGCTGCAAAAGAGCGCGTGGAGAGGATGATATCTTCTCTGTGGGAGATGTCCAGGTAGACACCTCTGCTGCTTTGGCCAGAGCCAGGGTGAGGAAGAAGGAGCTGTGGATGAAGTATTATATGAAGAAGAAGGCGGAAGGCTGGCTGGGCATTGAGAGTGGGATGCTCATTGAAGGATAAGAAGATAGATCCCATGTACTAGGCTTCATGATATGTGGCTCGAGACTTTATATTCTGTCAGTAGACATATTTAGATGAACTGTAAGAGGTTTTAAGTCGAAATTTGGTTTTCAGGCCGGAGGGGAGCAAAACCCCTCCCGCGGGCTGTAATGAGCGTGGATTCTGTGGTTTCATTTTAAGTAATGGAACCGGGGCAGGAGCCCTTTTCTTCTAAAAAAAGTCCATTATCCTTCAGTTCTTAACACTCTGGCCCTCGTAGCACAATCATATTTGAAAATCCTTCTCCGCTAAGATTCTACCTTGCCATTCTATCTTTTTTGGGTACACATAATTAATTTCAACAGCAACAGCTCAACATTCCAGTAGCAACAGCCAAAAACATTAAGACATGGAAACTGAAGCGAATCCAACACTCATCTTGATAGCAGCAACAGTAATGCAAGGGTGATATGGTCCCACAAGAGTACAAGACATAATTAAGCAAACGGTATTTGATAACCACAAGAAGGAAACATGGTGGAAACTCAACCATTTACTAGTGTTGTACTCCCTCCGTCCGGAATACTTTTTTTTTAGAATCACCGGGGGGGTTTCCTCGCCTGAATATATTACTCAAAAAGTGGCCAAAATGCCAGAGTGGTGATCCAGTTTATAAGGAAAACCGGATCGAAAACCTTAACAAATTGACCCGGTTTATAAGGGAAACCGGGCCGAAAACTGTACAAGGTACGGCCAAGCTGGCAGACATAAGACCATTACCATGAGATACACAAGTAGATGTGGGGTGTCGTCGAGAGATCACAATACCAGGACTTTGCAAACAGCTGAACGCATCGGCAGGCATACCGGCCCCATGGCACAACTCAAGAGCATCCACAATCAACGAGTGTCATCCCAGACACGAACCTTGACTGGGGCTCCGCCACAAAAAAAACGGACGAATAGCGGTTTGAGAGGCATCTTGCGCCATCCTTGAGCAAAAATGAGTCGAGACAACACCAAGAGCACCAAGCTCGCCGCAACACAACGGTAACCATGAGAGGGTCTTGAGCAACCATTACCAACCTGGGCCGCACGAGAACACCACCACCGTACACGAAGAGCTCCAATCAACCGAGACCACCCATGATGCCTTAAGGCTATTGGCGCAGCCGAAAGGCAACGAGCGACCGAGTCCACACCCGGACGAAGAGCCACACGCAGCCGAGTCGACATCACAACAGCGGCACCGCCGGTGAAGCCGAAGGGCATCAAGGAGCCGAGTTTACACTCGAATCGCTTCTCCGAGCACACCAACGCAAGCCGGCCGCCCACCACCACCGTCCAACTCGCAGTGAGTTGCCACCATACAATCCACCAAGCTGATGCCTTCACGAAGGAATACGACGCGAAAAGAGCCGCCATCGGCCGTTCCGGACAGACCAGGAACATGGGTTTCCCCAGGAGCATCGAATGGGAAGTCACCATGACAGCAATGCCTCCAAGGAGGTAAGCGGCACCCGCGGGTGTCACCATCGCCGGCTGCTACGTCTTGAGTTTGCATTGGTTTTCCTTGAAGAGGAAAGGGTGATGCAGCAATAGTAGCGTAAGTATTTCCCTCAGTTTTTGAGAACCAAGGAATCAATCCAGTAGGAGGCTCCTCAAAAGTCCCAGGCACCTACACAAACTAACAAAGAACTCGCAACCAATGCAATAAAGGGGTTGTCAATCCCTTCACGGCCACTTGCGAAAGTGAGATCTGATAGAGATAGTATAATAAGATAAATATATTTTTGGTATTTTATAATATAGTTTGGAAAAGTAAAGATGCAAATAAAAGTAGATTGAAAGCTTATATGATAAAAGATAGACCCAGGGGCCATAGGTTTCACTAGTGGCTTCTCTCAAGATAGCATAAGTATTACGGTGGGTGAACAAATTACTGTCGAGCAATTGATAGAAAAGCGAATAATTATGAGATTATCTAGGCATGATCATGTATATAGGCATCACGTCCGTGACAAGTAGACCGACTCCTGCCTGCATCTACTACTATTACTCCACACATCGACCGCTATCCAGCATGCATCTAGAGTATTAAGTTCATAAGAACAGAGTAACGCATTAAGAAATATGACATGATGTAGAGGGATAAATTCATGCAATATGATATAAACCCCATCTTTTTATCCTTGATGGCAACAATACAATACGTGCCTGGCTACCCCTATTGTCACTGGGTAAGGACACCGCAAGATTGAACACAAAGCTAAGTACTTCTCCCATTGCAAGAAAGATCAATCTAGTAGACCAAACCAAACTGATAATTCGAAAAGACTTGCAAAGATAACTCAATCATACATAAAAGAATTTAGAGGAGATTAAAATATTTCTCATAGATAAACTTGATCATAAACCCACAATTCATTGGATCTCGACAAACACACCGCAAAAAGAGTTACATTGAACAGATCTCCAGGATGATCGAGGAGAACATGGTATTGAGATCCAAAAAGGGAGAAGAAGCCATCTAGCTAATAACTATGGACCCGAAGGTCTCTGGTAAACTACTCACAACTCATCAGAGGGACTATGGTGTTGACGTAGAAGCCCTCCGTGGTCGACTCCCCCTCCGGCGGAGCACCGACGAAGGCTCCAAGATGGGATCTCACGGATACAGAAGGTTATGGTGGTGGAAATAGTTTTCGTTGGCTCCCTGGATGTTTTCGGGGTACGTGGGTATATATAGGAGGAAGAAGTAGGTCGGTGGCCGCCCGAGGGGCCCATGAGGTAGGGGGCGCGCCCTCTAGGGGTGGGCGCGCGCTCCACCCTCGTGGCCGCCTTGGCTGCTTCTTAGCTTGCACTCCAAGTCCTGTAGATCATGTTCGTTCAAAAAATCACGCTCTCGAAGGTTTCATTCCGTTTGGACTCCGTTTGATATTCCTTTTCTTCGAAATACTGAAATAGGCAAAAAACACAGCAATACGGGCTGGGCCTCCGGTTAGTAGGTTAGTCCCAAAAAAGATATAAATGCGTAAAGTAAAGCCCATAAACATACAGAAAGGGTAATATAATAGCATGGAACGATCAAAAATCATAGGTACGTTGGAGACGTATCAAGCATCCCCAAGCTTAATTCCTGCTCGTCCTTGTGTAGGTAAATGATAAAAACAGAATTTTTGATGTGGAATGCTACCTAGCATAATTCTCAAGGTAATTTTCTTTATTGTGGCATGAATGTTCAGATCCAAATGATTCAAAATAAAAGTTCATTTTGACATAAGAAATAGTAATACTTCAAGCATACTAATCAAAGCAATCATGTCTTCTCAAAATAACATGGCTAAAGAAAGTTCATCCCTACAAAATCGTATAGTTAGGCTATGTTTCATTTTCGTCACACAAATTTTTTCCCAAATTCTACACCCCCGATGACAAGCCAAGCAAATGTTTCGTACTTAAATAATCTCAAACTTTTTCAACTTTCACGCAATACATGAGCGTGAGCCATGGATATAGCACTATGGGTGGAATAGAATACGATGATGGGGATTGTGTGGAGAAGACAAAAAAGGAGAAAGTCCCACATTGACGAGGATAATCAACGGGCTATGGAGATGCCCATCAATTGATGTCAACATGAGGAGTAGGGATTGCCATGCAACGGATGCACTAGAGCTATAAATGTATGAAAGCTCAACAAAAGAAAACTAGTGGGTGTGCATCCAACTTGCTTGCTCACGAATACCTAGGGCATTTTGAGGAAGCCCATCGTGGGAATATACAAGCCAAGTTCTATAATGAAAAATTCCCACTAGTATATGAAAGTGACAACATATGAGACTCACTATATGAAGAACATGGTGCTACTTTGAAGCACAAGTGTGGAAAAGAGATAGTAACATTGCCCCCTTATTATTTTATTTTCTTTTTTTCCTTTTTTTAGGCCTTTCTTTTTTTTTGGCCTTTCTTCTTCTTTTTATTTTTTTTCTTTGGCCTTTTTTTTGGCCTTTCTTTTGGGGACAATGCTCTAATAATGATGATCATCACACTTTTATTGATTTACAACACATGAATTACAACTCAAAACTAGAACAAGATATGACTCTATATGAATGCCTCTGGCGGTGTACCAGGATGGGCAATGAATCAAGAGTGACATGTATGAAATATTATGCAAAGTGGCCTGGCCACAAATACGATGTCAACTACATGATCATGCAATGGCAACATGACAATAGTAATGCGTGTCATGATGATAAACGGAATGATGGAAAGTTGCATGGCAATATATCTCGGAATGGCTATGGAAATGCCATAATAGGTAGGTATGGTGGCTATTTTTAGGAATATATAAGGAGGTTTATGTGTGATAGAGCGTATCATATCACCGGGTTTGGATGCACCGGCGAAGTTTTCACCAACTCTCAAGGTGAGAAAGGGCAATGCACGGTACCGAAGAGGCTAGCAATGATGGAAAGGTAAAAAGACTCAACATTAGTCAAAAGAACTCATATACTTATTGCGAAAATCTCCAATTCATCAAAAACCAAGCACTACGCGCATGCTCCTAGGGGGATAGATTGGTAGGAAAAGACCATCGCTCGTCCCCGACCGCCACTCATAAGGATGCACAATCCAAGGACACTTCATGTTTAAAATTTGTTACACAACTTTAACCATACGTGCATGCTACGGGACTTGGTAACTTCAACACAAGAATTCTTGAAATTCATAATCACCCAACTAGCATGACTTTAATATCACTACCTCCATATCTCAAAACAATTATCAAGTATCAAATTGATCATAGCATCCAATTCACTTCCTATGATAGTTTTTATTATACCCAACTTGGATGCCTACCATTCTAGGACCAATTTTATAACTACAGCAAATACCATGATGTTCTAAGAGACTCTCAAAATAATATAAGTGAAGCGTGAGAGACTAGCAATTTCTACAAAATTAGGCCACCGCCGTGCTCTAAAAGATATAAGTGAAGCACTAGAGCAAAAA
Source organism: Aegilops speltoides (assembly GCA_021437245.1). Lineage (NCBI taxonomy): Eukaryota > Viridiplantae > Streptophyta > Magnoliopsida > Poales > Poaceae > Aegilops > Aegilops speltoides. The sequence goes on along the minus strand of CM038141.1, from coordinate 108,185,115 downwards.
CTATCTAGCTCAAAAGATATAAGTGAAGCACATAGAGTATTCTAATAAATTCCAATCAAGTGGGATTCTCCCAAAAGGTGTGTACAACAAATATGATTGTGTTAAACTAAAAAGCAAATACTAATATCATACAAGACGCTCCAAGCAAAACACATATTATGTGGCGAATAAAAATATAGCTCCAAGTAAAGTTACCAATGAACGAAGACGAAAGAGGGGATGCCTTCCGGGGGCATCCCCAAGCTTAGGATTTTGGCTATTCTTGAATATATTGGGGTGCCATGGGCATCCCCAAGCTTAGGCTCTTGCCACTCCTTATTCCATAGTCCATCAAATCTTTACGACTTGAAAACTTCACAACACAAAACTCAACAGGAAATCTCATAAGCTCCGTTAGTGAAAGAAAGAAAAACCACCACATAAGGTACTGTAATGAAATCATTCTTTATTTATATTGGTGTTAAACCTACTGTATTCCAAGTTCTCTATGGTTCATACCACTTAATACCAGCCATAGATGCATCAAAATAAGCAAACAACACACGAAAAACAGAATCTGCCAAAAACAGAACAGTCTGTAGCAATCTGTAACCCACGAATACTTCTGGAACTCTAAATATCCTGGCAAAATAGGACGTCTTGGGCAATTTGTCTATTGATCTACAGAAAAAAGAATCAACGCAAAAGGACATTTCTGTGATTTAACAAAACTAATTTCGTGCACGCAAAGTTTCTGTTTTTCAGCAGAATCAAATTAACTATCACCATATTTTATCCTATAGGTTCTACTTGGCACAAACACTAATTAAAACATAAAAAAACACATCTAAACAGAAGGTAGATGCAAAATTTATTACTGAACAGAAGCAAAAACAAAAAACACAAATAAAATTGGGTTGCCTCCCAACTAGCGCTATCGTTTAACGCCCCTATCTAGGCATAAAAGCGAGGATAGATCTAAGTAGTGCCATCTTTGGCACTCAATTCATAAGTAGGTCGCATGATAGATTCATAAGGTAATTTAATTTTCTTTCTTGGAAAGTGCTCCATGCCTTTCCTTAATGGAAATTGGAATCTAATATTCCCTTCCTTCATATCAATAATCGCGCCAATCGTTCTAAGGAAAGGTCTACCAAGAATAATAGGGCAAGAAAGATTGCAATCTATATTAAGAACGATAAAATCTACAGGCACCAAATTTCTATTTGCAACAATGAGAACATCATTGATCCTTCTCAGTGGCTTTTTAATGGTGGAATCCGCAAGGTGCAAATTTAAAGAGCAATCATCAGGATCATGGAAACCTAGAATATCACATAAAGTTTTTGGGATCGTGGAAACACTAGCACCCAAATCACATAAAGCATAACACTCATGATCTTTAATTTTAGTCTTTATAGTAGGTTCCCACTCATCATTGACTTTTTTAGGTATAGAAACTTCCAAATTAAGTTTTTCATCAAAAGATTGCATCAAGGCATCAACAATATGTTTGGTAAAAGCTTTATTTTGACTATAAGCATGAGGAGAATTCACAACAGATTGCAACAAGGAAATACAACCTTCTAAAGAACAATTATCATAATCAAATTCCTTGAAATCCAAGATAGTGGGTTCAATTCTATTTAAAGTCGTGACCTCTCCAATTTTTACCAAATTTAGCATCAAGATCTAAAAACTCCGAATTATTGGGACGCCTTCTAACTAAAGTTGACTCACCTCCGGTTTCATTATTATTAAGATTCATATTGCAAAACAAAGATCTAATAGGGGACACATCAATAACTTTAAGATCTTCATCATTATTTTCACGGAAACTAGAAGAACACGCCTTTACAAAGCAATCTTTCTTAGCACGCAATCTAGCGGTTCTTTCCTTGCACTCATCAATGGACACTCTCATTGCTTTGAGAGACTCATTGATATCATGCTTAGGAGGAGTAGATCTAAGTTTCAAACAGTCAACATCAAGCAAAAGGCTATCAACGTTCCTAGCGAAATCATCAACTTTGAGCAATTTTTCTTCAAGCAAGGCATTAAAATTCTTTTGAGAGATCATAAATTCTTTCACACTATTCTCAAAATCATAGGGCATCTTATTAAAATTACCATAAGAATTATTGTAGGAATTTCCATAATTATTAGAGGAATTACTATGGATCAGTCTAGGATTAAAGTTTCCTCTATAAGCATTATTTCCAAAACTATTCCTACCAACGAAATTCACATCCATAGATTCATCATTATTCTCAATCAAAGTAGACAAAGGCATATCATTGGGATCAAGAGGAGCATTCTTAGTAGCAAACAATTTCATAAGCTCATCCATCTTTTCACTCAAAACATTAATTTCTTCTATAGCATGCACTTTTTTACTAGTAGATCTTTTGGTGTGCCATTGAGAATAATTAGCCATAATATTATCAAGAAGTTTTGTAGCATCTCCAAAAGTGATTTCCATGAACGTGCCTCCCGTGGTCGAATCTAAAAGATTTCTAGAAGCAAAGTTCAATCCGGCATAATTTTTTTGTATGATCATCCATAAATTCAAACCATGAGTAGGGCAATTGCAAATCATCAATTTCATTCTTTCCCAAGATTGGGCAACATGCTCATGATCAAGTTGTTTAAAAGTCATAATATCGTTCCTAAGAGTGATGATCTTAGCAGGAGGAAAATACTTAGAGATAAAAGCATCTTTGCACTTATTCCATGAATCAATACTATTCTTAGGCAAAGACGAAAACCAAACTTTAGCACGATCTCTAAGTGAGAACGGAAATAACTTCAATTTAACAATATCATTATCCGTATCTTTCTTCTTTTGCATATCACACAAATCAACAAAGTTGTTTAGATGGGTAGCGGCATCTTCACTAGGAAGGTCGGCGAATTGATCTTTCATAACAAGATTCAGCAAAGCAGTATTGATTTCACAAGACTCAACATCATTAAGAGGAGCAATCGGAGTACTAAGGAAATCATAATTATTGGTATTGGAGAAATCACACAATTTGGTATTATCTTGCGCCATGGCGACAAGTAATCCAACACACAATCAAGCAGAAAAAGGCAAGCGAAAAAGAGAGGAGAAGATTGGGAAAAAGAGGGCGAATAAAACGGCAAGGGTAAAGTGGGGGAGAGGAAAACGAGAGGCAAATGGCAAATAATGTAATTGCAAGGGAGATGAGTTTGTGATGGGTACTTGGCATGTCTTGACTTGAGCAAAGACCTCCCCGGCAACGACGCCAGAAATCCTTCTTGCTACGTCTTGAGCTTGCGTTGGTTTTCCTTGAAGAGGAAAGGGTGATGCAGCAATAGTAGCGTAAGTATTTCCCTCAGTTTTTGAGAACCAAGGTATCAATCCAGACGAGGCTCCTCAAAAGTCCCACGCACCTACACAAACTAACAAAGAACTTGCAACCAACGCAATAAAGGGGTTGTCAATCCCTTCACGGCCACTTGCAAAAGTGAGATCTGATAGAGATAGTATGATAAGATAAATATATTTTTGGTATTTTATAATATAGATTGGAAAAGTAAAGATGCAAATAAAAGTAGATTGAAAGCTTATATGATAAAAGATAGACCCGGGGGCCATAGGTTTCACTAGTGGCTTCTCTCAAGATAGCATAAGTATTACGGTGGGTGAACAAATTACTGTCGAGCAATTGATAGAAAAGTGAATAATTATGAGATTATCTAGGCATGGTCATGTATATAGGCATCACGTCCGCGATAAGTAGACCGACTCATGCCTGCATCTACTACTATTACTCCACACATCAACCGCTATCCAGCATGCATCTCGAGTATTAAGTTCATAAGAACAGAGTAACGCATTAAGAAAGATGACATGATGTACATGGATAAACTCATGCAATATGATATAAACCCCATCTTTTTATCCTCGATGGCAACAATACAATACGTGCCTTTCTACCCCTATTGTCACTGGGTAAGGACATCGCAAGATTGAACCCAAAGCTAAGCACTTCTCCCATTGCAAGAAAGATCAATCTAGTAGGCCAAACATAACTGATAATTCGAAGTGACTTGCAAAGATAACACAATCATACATAAAAGAATTCAGAGGAGATTCAAATATTTCTCATAGATAAACTTGATCATAAACCCACAATTCATCGGATCTCGACAAACACACCGCAAAAACAGTTACATCGAATAGATCTCCAAGAAGATCGAGGAGAACATGGTATTGAGATCCAAAAAGAGAGAAGAAGCCATCTAGCTAATAACTATGGACCCGAAGGTCTGTGGTAAACTACTCACAACTCATCGGAGGTGCTATGGTGTTGATGTAGAAGCCCTCCGTGGTCGATTCCCCCTCCGGCGGAGCACCGACGAAAGCTCCAAGATGGGATCTCGCAGATACAAAAGGTTACGGCGGTGGAAATTGTTTTTCGTTGGCTCCCTGGATGTTTTCGGGGTACGTGGCTATATATAGGAGGAAGAAGTAGGTCGGTGGCCGCCCGAGGGGCCCACGAGATAGGGGGCGCGCCCTATAGGGGTGGGCGCGCCCTCCACCCTCGTGGCCGCCTCGGCTGCTTCTTGGCTTGCACTCCAAGTCATATGGATCACGTTCGTTCCAAAAATCACGCTCCCGAAGGTTTCATTCCGTTTGGACTCCGTTTGATATTCCTTTTCTTCGACATACTGAAATAGGCAAAAAAACAACAATACTGGTTGTGCCTCTGGTTAGTAGGTTAGTCCCAATAATGATATAAATGTGTGAAGTAAAGCCCATAAACATCCAAAGAGGGTAATATAATAGCGTGGAACAATAAAAAGTTATAGATACGTTGGAGACGTATCACCGGCTCCAGCAGGAGCAGTGGCTTTCGCCCAAGTGAGCAGACTACCTCAGAGGAGCTCTGGTAGACTGCGAAGCACTGCTCCCTGCACCACCATAGAGGAAGGGTCACTTCAGCCCGCCGCCGCACGTGACCAAATCCGGTCCACCGCAGGCCAGATCCCACCTGCCCACGCCGCGCCCCGCCGACCACCATGGCCGCCGGTCGTAGCCAAGCAACAGTCGCATCCACGCGCACCACGCGCGTCGCCACGGCCGTCGGAGAGCATATCTGCCACACCCATGCCTTGACGCAACCCCTCCTCACAGCCACGGGCCTCTGAGCCGCCCAGGGCCAGCACGCGCCTGCGACGAGCACCACACCAGATCCGCCTGTAGCACGGCACACGCAGCCGCCGCGCCCGTCATGGCCGATCCGCCGCCCACGCCAAGCCTGCGCGTGCCCGCGCCTCGCCTCTCCCCTGCAGCCGCCGGGACCCACTGTCCACACAGCCTCGCTCCACGGACGCCGCCGTGCGAGCCCTCTCGCGCTAGATCCGCGGCTTATCGGCCCACAGAGCGCGCACAGAGCGACCCCCCGCACCAGGCACCCCGGCACCTCGATGTGCCACCCGGCCACCTATGCTGCCTCGCCGCGCGCCACCACCATCAGCGCCACCTTGCTGCGCCGCCCCGGACACTCAGGCGTCTGAGCTCCTTCGAAGCGACCGGCCCGCGCCGCGCCACTCCGAACAGGAGGAGAGGGCCTTGCCGCCGCCGAGCCGCACGGGCTTTGCCCGGCGACTCCAGCAGGCGGCAGCGAGGGGAGAGTGGCCAGCGGGTTGTAGCGCTGGCGGCGGCTAGGTTTCGCTCCTGGTCGCCCGCGGGAGCGACCGAGGAGCGTTTCTAGAGTATTGTTCTCCGTCCGGAAATACTTGTCATTGAACTGGATGTATCTAGATGTATTTTAGTTGTAGATACATCCATTTTCATCCATTTTGATGACAAGTATTTTCGGACAGAGGGAGTACATTGCTACATCTAGACTTAATCACACGAACAGGTAATAGAGTTTGTTCTGAGATCAGAACCTCCTGTTCGTTTGCAATCTAGAAAATACATTTGCTAACCACAAGAAAAAGTAGTGAAAGCTGAAAATTCAGTTGTGTTCTCTAACTGACAACCCATTTATTTGCTAGAGCTTTACGTTGCTAACTCAACCCTGAAGTAACTTTGGGCTTGCTTTCGCTGAAGCAAATACAACACCTGTCTGAGGCGGTCCTCAATACCACATAACTAACAGCAGCTGCTCAGCTGCACCTTCACGTCACAGAAGAAAGCTCCACCGTAGACCTTCCTCATCTTGATGTGATCTCACTGTTCCAAGCAAAACAAGACAAGGATCAAGATCTAGAAAACTTACTATACAATGAAAGTCAAACATTTAAACTCAAAATGACAAAAACTGTTCCAGTACATGCAGTAAATAGCTTGATACTCGGAAGGGACTTATTTACAGTCTAGACACCGAAACGTACAAAATGGTCACGGAAGATTGGATGTCATGTGTTATAACAGGAAAAAAAATTCATGTGATATGTCTCAATAAAAAATATATGTATAATCATAAGCATGCCGGTGTAGAATGTCCCATCCATAATTTAAATCTGTGAGAGCATGCTCCAGCAAATTTAACTCTGTTATCCAACATACCAAATATACAAAGTTCTAAAACTCTGAAGGACAGTGATATTTGGCAACAGTGTGCCCGATAGGAAATGTGGCATACGATCCTGTCAATCACCCTCCCACTTATCAGGTCGATCACCTGCCCACTTATCAGGCCGATCGACCGCCCACTTACCAGGCCGATCGCCGTACAAGGCCCAACAGAAAGAAGCCACCCCCCACGACGCACTTTCCACATCCCAACTTTCCCCCACCCTCTTACCTCCCACGCAAGTATACCCCCTGTCACCCTTCCCACCACCCACCCGCCCCTCCCCCCTACACAGCTACTCAAATCAACACCAAAAACCTACCCCTCCAGATCTGGATCAAACCAGAGCAAATCATCAGGGTAACGACGGAAATTACCAGGGATACGACGAACAAATCACCAGGCAACATCACCCCACCCCTGGTAAGAATCAAGACTCATCCAACATCTACAAAAAATTCTGCTTAATACAAAGACCTACCCCACCCCCCTCCAAATCTGTGAAAAATTACCATCCTTCCACCTCATGGAAACAGAATAAAGCAAACTTCTCTGATAATTCTGCCTATTGCAGTGACTTACTAACCAACTAAGTGCAAAATTACCAACCCCTCGTACTTTTTGTTACCAACTTTATGCAACATAACAGACCACCCAAAATATACCCCGCTCCCTTGCTACAAAAAACATAGATTTTGTGTCTATCATGGAAAAATAAACACAGATAAGGAATGAGGAAGCTTTATTGGTCACAAAAAAGATACTCTCATACAAATGGAAAATGCATTGCAAAAAGGATTCATTTTTAGTGTACAAAATGCTATACTGCATGAAGTAAACAAGTTATCAATCTGTACATAGTAAAAGTTATCATCCACTTTAGTTGAGTAATACCATTGGATAAACAAAAGTGGTGCCTTTTAATGGAGATGCTTGTGTTGTATTGTAATTGTCCTGTTTAATGTTCTTGCCAATCACACTTGCGATTCTTGCCTTCAAACAACTGTGTAAAGAGTAAACAAAACAATGAGTTTCAAAATAAGAGTGAACACGTGTAAATGTATACTAACGTGCAAACGTAAAAACAATGAAGTAGTAGGAGATAGTGGATGCTAGCAGAGGAGATAATGAAGAAGATGGAGGAGGAGGGAGAATGCATGAAGAGGACGATGCAGCGCCCACACCAAGCAACAATTCTGCGTACCCAAACATCATGGAAACAGGTAAAATTACTGGCATTAGTGTTTACATATCATCATGGAATAAAAAACCCAGTTTTATACTTTACTATTGAAGTGGGTTAGAAAATTACCAACATTGGTGCACATATATTACCAAGCTCAAAATAGGCAAATTACTAGGGTTGTTTAGGTAGAAAGAATACTGTACTATTGAAGTGGGTTTGAAAATTACCAACATTGGTGCACATATATTACCAAGCTCAAAATAGGCAAATTACCAGGGTTGTTTAGGTAGAAAGAACACTGTACTATTGAAGTGGGTTTGAAAATTACCAACATTGGTGCACATATATTACCAAGCTCAAAATAGGCAAATTACCAGGGTTATTTAGGTAGAAAGAAAAAATACATTCACTGAATCTTCAGAAAACTACCATGATGGAAATCTGTTATTTATCATGCTATATTCCACTAATCTACCAGTTCAAATTGTAGGTGCTCGGGCAATCAGCGCAAACAACAACTTGCCCAGTGGTGAAACAAATGCACCTAGTGCTGGAACAAATGCAAGCCCAGGAGCTGGGAGCCTTGGAGAGCAGAAAATAAGCGAACCTGCAACTCCAGAATCTGCTGGGATCGATGCTGATATGGAAAGCAGCAACATGGAGGCATATTCCACACCTAATCCACCTTTACAAGGGACAAAATTTGACACTCTAGAGAGCGCACGTGACCACTACAACATCTACACGCGCAGGACTGGCTTTGCAATTAGGCAACAATTCATGAAAGAGAGGGTTGATGGAACTATAAGCAGGGTGCTCCTAGTTTGTACAAAATATGGCAAATGAGGCAGGGACAGGGATGAGCTGCAAGATGTGGAAAACCCAGCCAACATTGTCAAGAAGAGGAAAAAAAGAAAGTTGTTAGGACTGAATGTGAAGCGCACATGTACCTATCCCACGATGATGCATGGTGGACTATTGGCCGTTTCGAGGACAACCATCACCCTCTGATCAAAAAGCCGTCCCTAACAAAATTCTTATCATCACATCGGTACATTCCGAAGGAGGAGCAAGACTTCTTAAGGGTTCTGCACGGATGCAACGTTGAGACTGCGAGGCAGATCGATGCAGTTGATGTCATGGTTCTACGGAAACACTCAAGACGTACCCTACACGACACAAGACATTGCTAATCAACGAGCTAAGTTCTGCTTAGAGCACCACCACACAGATGTTGGGAGCACAATTGCGTACTTCCAAGAGATGAGGGCCGAAGATTCATATTTCTACTGGAGAATCAAGCTTGATGATGAGGACAGGATTGAGAACTTGTTCTGGATTGATGGCGCATCACGCAGGGCATATGCAAAGTATAATGACTGTTTGTCGTTCGACACGACATACATGACAAACATGTACAAGATGTCGTTTGCATCATTCATTGGAATTAATAACCATGGCCAAGCCATCCAGTTTGGGTGTGGCTTCGTTCGAAACGAACTAAAGGAGAACTTTGTGTGGCTGTTTAACACATTCCTCCATGCAATGGGTGGTGTTGCCCCAAAAAACATCATCATAGACCAGGACTTTGCAATGAGGAGTGCGATCGAAGAGGTCTTCTTGAACATAATACACAAAAATTTCCGCTGGCGTATAATGAAGAAGGCGCAGGAGAAACTTGGAAAGCTTATGGCTGATGATAAACCACTAAACAAAGCGTTCAAAGACCGTGTTGACAATAGCTTGACTAGTACGTACCAACTCTGTTGGCCCATTTTAATTACCATGCAGAAAACTTGAGAAGCCATATGAAATTGTGTGAGGCACAAGTTACCATGTTTAGGTTACTATGTGTGGGTCTACACAAGTTACCATGATCTTGTTGGTTATCTTACTGTAGGATCAAAAGTATGTCTAGAGGGGGGAGATTAGACTACTTGACCAAATAAAAATCTATCCTTTCCCCAATTTGAAGTCTTGGCAGATTTTAGCAACTTAGAACAAGTCAAGCAATCAACCTACACATGCAAGTCTAAGAGTATAGCAGCTGAATGTAAAACATTGCATATGAAGGTAAAGGGAGGAGTTTAGAGAGGGCAAACGCAATGTAGATGCGGATATTTTTCCAGGGTTCCGATAGGTGGTGCTATCGTACATCCACATGTTGATGGAGACTTCAACCAACGAAGGGTAACGGCTGCGCGAGTCCACAGATGGCTCCACCCATGAAGGGTCCACGAAGAAGCAACCTTGTCCATCCCACCATGGACATCGCCCACGAAGGACTTGCCTCACTAGGGTAGATCTTCATGAAGTAGGCGATCACCTTGCCCGTACAAACTCCTTGGTTCAACTCCACAATCTGAACGAAGGCTCCCAAGTGACACCTAACCAGTCTAGGAGACACCACTCTCCAAAAGGCAATAGATGGTGTGTTGATGATGAACTCCTTGATCTTGTGCTTGAAATGATAGTCTCCCCAACACTCAACTCTCTCACAAGATTTGGATTTGGTGGAAAAATGATTTGAGTGGAAAGCAACTTGGAGAAGGCTAGAGATCAAGATTCATGTGGTTGGAATGGAATATCTTGGTCTCAACACATGAGAAGGTGGGTGGTTCTCTCTCAGAAAATGTATGCTGGAAGTGTAGGCACGTTCTGATGGCTCTCTCCACGAATGAAGATTGGGTGGAGGGGTATATATAGCCTCAACACAAAATCTAACCATTACACACAATTTACCAAACTCGGTCGGACCGAATCATGAAGTTCGGTCAGACCGATTTAGTTCAAAATGTGAACGTTAGGATTTTTGGTGGGACCGTCATGTCAACTTGGTGGGACCGATTTCATGAGGGTTAGGGCATAACGTAATCTCGGTGAGACCGATCACATAAACTCGGTAGGACTGATTTTTGTAATAGGCAAACAAAGAGTTGGTCAGGCAAACTCGGTGGGACCGATTCACTCATTTTGGTGAGACTGAAACATTACAAAAAGGAAACAGAGAGTTTGCATTGCGAACTCGGTGGGACCGATCGCTCATCTCGGTTGGACCAAAATGTTACGAAGGGAAATAGAGAGTTTGCAATCCCATCTCGGTGAGACCGAGATCCCTCTATCGGTGAGACTGAAGTGACTAGGGTTTCTGGCAGTGGCTCTGTCAAATAAACTCGGTGGCGCAGGATAGATCAAATCGGTAGGGCCGAGTTTGACTTTTGGTTTGGGACATATGTGGATGTGAGAAAGTGGTTGAGGGCTTTTGGAGCATATCACTAAGCCTTTTGAGCAAGCAAGCCATTAAGCAACACATCATCCCCTTTTAATAGTATTGGCTTTTCTTATGGACTCAATGTGATCTTGGATCACTAAAATGAAAATGTAGAGTCTTGAGCTTGAGCCAATAAGAGTCCTTAGCATTTTGAGAGGTCCACATTCCTAATCCATGCCATGCCAATCATTGAACTTTCTGAAATGATCATCTTGAAATAACATTAGTTCAATGAGCTATATGTTGTTAGTAATTACCAAAACCACCCAGGGATAGTTGCATTTTCAATTACCAGGGGGCAGTTTCATTGGAACAACATCAAATTACAATGGAAAAAAATATGTGGACATGTAATCACCATCTGGGTACAAAGAAAAATAACAAACAAAAACATTTACATTTGATATTAGCAAAAAACGGGTCTGGTTATTTTGTATCGGAAAAACTACATATGTTGATACCAACTATTGGTTTAGAAAAGTTACCAGACTAGGTGTAAGACAAAAAAAAAGAAAACTTTCACATATCAAGAATAACAAAAAAAGATTTGGAAAATTGGTTCCATGAAGTTACCATCTAATAACTAAGAAAATTTACCAGCATACTTGTACTTTAATTACCATTGATTGTGTATGATGTTGTAATTGTCTCATCTTTTGTGTATCCCAGAGGAGGAGTTTGAAAAAAAATGGTGGGCAATGATGGATGAATATGTCCAGATCGACAACGAACATTTTCACTGGCTGTGGGAAAATAGGAAATGTCAGGCCCCGGTGTACTACATGAAGCATTTCTTTCCATTCTTGCAGACAACTGCAAGGAGTGAGAGATTCAATGTTGTGCTCAAGAAGTACGTGAACCCCAACAACTCATTGATTGAATTCACAACTCAATACACTGCAATTCAGGAGAAAGTAATGGTGGCTGTGGCGAAAGAGTAAGTGGACACAATTTACAAAGAGGCAGACATGTATTCATTGAACCCAATCGAGTTGCAGATGCGAGGGATATACATGCAAAATCTGTTCTCCAAGTTCCAGGTAGAAATGAAGATAAAGACTATTTACGGATGCGACACTTTGCAAGATGGAACCTTCAGGATGTGGTCGCTCAGAGGAATACTACCAAAGTATGGGGATAGGGACTACCATGTGCAGGCGAACAAGGATGAAGGGGTATACTCATGCACTTGCTGCAAGTTTGATTGCGATGGGCTATTGTGCGCACACATTCTATGAGTAATGGAACAGATTGGAGTCTACGAGATATCGAGGAGGTATATCCTAGATAGGTGGACATGGGATCCAGAGAAGGATCATGTTGAGCCTGATTACCAACGGCCAACAGTTAAGAAGGGTATGACAGAGGAAGGAAAAAATATCATGAGATATACATCTATTCTGAATGATTTCAAGGAACAAGCAAAAGATGCTGCACGACTGATGAAGGGATGGCATTGGCAAGGAAACACATTAATGCTTTCAGAGATGACATGGATGCGCTAAAAAAGAGGCAGATAAAGAAAGCTAGAAAGGAAAGAGATGAGGGGAAAGAAGCAGAAATGTTTTCTTCACCACCAGGGACTAGTGCCAATGAAGGTGTCCCAGTAGCGCATCAAGGAAGCATTCCTATCATGCATGTTTCTGGCAATATTTTTCAGTTCCAGTGCTCACATGCCAAGGGATCCCAATCATCAAAAACAAGAGTGGTACTAGACCCACCAAAGTCTACTACGAAAGGGCGTCCAAGAGAGAAAATATTTTAGCACCTATTTGACATTGCAAAACCAAAAAAAAGAGGAAAAGTAGAGTCTGTGGGTCGACAAAACATGATAAACGCAAATGTACCTCATCCATCCCACACTGAGAAATAGGTAATAAGATTGTCAAACGTTCCGTACGTTACCAGCTAAATGCTAAACAAAGTTATCTTCAAGTTTGCAGCAAATGAAAAGAACACAAGGGGGACAAGTTTACCAACTTGAAGTGCAAAAAAGTTAGATGGGCATTGAAGTGCAAGTTATCGCTCTGCTATGTAATTTTACTTATCAATTTTACCCTTTTTTGTGTAAACGATGTCATGACGCCATGTAATGAAAAGTTATCAGCACCGAAACAGGCAAGTTATCGTCCAATATCTAACGGGGATTTTCAGAACCGAGAATGAGATTAGTTATCATTCTTTATTTATGAGCGAAATGTTATGACGCCACAAAATAGAAAGTTATCAGCACCGGATAAAATATGTTATCAGCAATGACTAGCATAACTTATCACCAAAAATGTATAAAAAAGATAGTAATCAGCCCAGAAAAACTGTATAAAACTATCATCGTTCTTAAACATAAATTCAAACTTATATTGATGCAAATTTCTCACCCCAATTACTCCTTATTGAACAAGTGATAGCGCCACTGCGTGCATTTGTTAAGAGGATGGTCCAGCCACATGCTCGTCAATATCTTCCTCAGCGCCGGGATCTGCTCCTGAGTTATTGTCGGGATACTTTTACCAGCCCAGAACTCCCAGATCTTGAACGCGAAGAAACCGCAATCCGTGCTGTAAGGAAAAAAACCAAAATGTTTTAAAAGAAAAATAAGATATGCAAAAAGGTGAACAAACTTTTAAAATGCTACACTACTAAGTTGCCGGGTATTTAGATGGGAAAAATGATGGAGTACTAGCCAAAAAAACTAACCCATTGTCATGTTTGAACACATCGATGTACACAAGATCATAGTCTTGGATCTGCTTACTCAAGTCCTTGTACGCAATCAACCAGGCTTTTTTAATACCATTCATAATCTTCGTCGCATGTGTGATGAGTGAAGGGCTATCTTTTGGACGAAGAGAATCAAGAACTTCAAATTGTTTTGCCTTGAGATTAAGGCATAAAACATACCATTGCCCGTCCTTTGGTAGAGGTCCCAACTTTTGCAGTGTTGGAAACAGAAGCTGTTAAAAAATGTGAACACAAGAAGTTACCAATGCATTTGCAGTTAAAAAGGCAAGTTATCAAAACACTAACAACATATGTTACCAGTAGGCATATATGAAAGTTACCACAGAAAAGTAATAGAACTAGGTACCAACTAAAATTCTTTAGTGGTACGATGTGTGACAAAACCAAATTAACAGCCTAAAAAAATTGCTTGTTATACCAAATAAAAAATAGTTTGTAGGATTTAAAAGCAGAAAAGTATGTAGTTTACATCAATAAATGTACCTAATTTTGGTGACTAAGTATGTAGTTTACATCCTGACAAAAATGTTTGATTAGGAACTTGCTCGTGAAATCACATATGAGAAAATATACTAACAGCAACCATGGAAAGATGATCTTCCCTGGGGGTACAGAATCAGAAAGAGTTCGGATGTGGATATCTGCAATATTATTCGAAACATGACCACCTTTTATTACACTATTAGTAAGCTCCTCCAATGTGACTGCCGCCCATCGATGTCAATAACCCTAATACTGGAAATCAAACAAAGAAAAAATAGTATATAAGCCAATGTTTTGCCAGTGAGGGGTCAAAATACTAGAGAAAAGGAAAACAGTAAATGTCATTACTGTATTATCCTGGAGTCTACTGAATCAGTGGTGTGCTTGATAACTTCTGCGTAAATAACCTCTTCGAGTGCAGATGTTGTGTGGCCATAATATGGAGGCAGAAGGAACTACGATGGGCGGCTTACCCTAAATTTTTGAATGTACTAGTTAGGAGTCACACTGGCTGAATGATTACCATTGGGAGGTTGAATAACTCGTGTAACAAATTCAGGGCTGATGGGGTGGTCTAGAAGAAAAGTGAAGGGAGTTATCAGAGTTGGGATTGGTGAAAAGAAATATTATGGGGAAAAAAAGAAAAGAACTTATCAGAGTTTAGAACGATAAATTATCAACACGAACATAATGATGTTACCAAGGTTGGTAGTAGGAAAAAGTTTGTTACAAGAAATCTTCCTATCAGTACCTTTTACAGAAGCGTAATTTGCTTCTGCTCTAATAGTGGCACGTTCGACTTCTTCAACCCACATAATTACATCATCGTCTTCAACATCCGCATCATAAACTCGAACTCGACGCTCTTCAAAAAGTTGCGATATGGTCAGTTTGCGAACCAAAAAAAGGAATGTCAAATGTGTGGAAAAACAACTAAAGAAAAAACTGATTGATAGTACAGAATGATGATATAATTACTGTAGAGAGAAAAAGGGAAGAAAAAGAGGGGTCAGGAAAGTTAAAGGGGCAGCATGAATGTATTAGAATGGTGTGTGTGTGCAGAGAAAGGAGGGGGGTGTATTTCCAGCAACAATAAAGAAAATAAGGGGTGAAGTTATCAGCATGGTGGTAGCAGAAGTTATCAGGGTGTGATCAGAAATGTTACCATTTAAGTAACTAGTTAAGAAAAAAAATGAAACCATGTAGGTATCTTGTTAGAACAAAAAATACCAGCACAACATTCGCAAAGGTTATCATGGTGAAAGTTACCATACGATAAAATGGTAAGCTAGAAAACAAGGTACAATATCTTTCATGTAGAGCGCTGTAATTATCAGTTAAAAGTAGAGCACTATAATTATCAGTCAGATTTAAAAGTTAACATGAATAATGAACAATAATAATCACATATAATACATCCACACACCAGATAAAATACAAATAAAGAGAGCGAATGTGAAACAAAAACACATAGTTCATTTCATAGCACACACGCAAAAGCAGAAGTCATTACATGTGAGCCGGGGGGGAGGTTGTCCATACATAGGATAAAAAGAGCATAAATATACAGACAAGGATCAAACTAAAAGCATAAAAAAGGTCTTCAAAAAGCGGACATCCCTCCCATCACTCTTTTGTGATAAAGCAAAGACACGCATATGCCTTCACTTACCAAGGTCAGCAGGCACAGAACATGAAACCTGATACATCTCCAACGTATCTATAATTTTTGATTGTTCCATGCTATTATATTATCTGTTTTGGATGTTTAATGGGCTTTATATAAAATTTTATATTAATTTTGGGACTAACCTATTAACCGGAGGCCCAATGCAAATTGTTTTTTTGCCTATTTCAGTGTTTCACATAAAAGGAATATCAAATGGAGTCCAAACGGAATGAAACCTTCGGGAGAGTCATTTTTGGAACAAACACAATCCAGGAGACTTGGAGTGGATGTCAAGGAAGAAACGAGGTGGCCACGAGGCAGGGAGGCGCTCCCAGGGGGTAGGCGAGCCCCCACCCTCATGGGCCCCTCGTGGCTCCCCTCACCGACTTCTTTCGCCTATATATACTCATATACCCTAAAAAAATCAAGGAGCATGATGAAACCCTATTTCCACCGCCGCAACCTTCTGTACCCATGAGATCCCATCTTGGGTCCATTTCCGGCGCTCCGCCGGAGGGGGAATCGATCATGGAGGGCTTCTACATCAACACAATAGCCTCTCCGAAGAAGTGTGAGTAGTTTACCTCAGACCTTCGGGTCCATAGTTCTTAGCTAGATGGCTTCTTCTCTCTCTTTGGATCTCAATACAAAGTTCTCCATGATATTCTTGGAGATCTATTCGATGTAAGACTTTTTGCGGTGTGTTTGTCGAGATCCGATGAATTGTTGGTTTATGATTAAGATTATCTATGAACAATATTTGAATCTCCTCTGAATTCTTTTATGTATGATTTGTTATCTTTGCAAGTCTCTTCGAATTATCAGTTTGGTTTGGCCTACTAGATTGATCTTTCTTGCAATGGGAGAAGTGCTTAGCTTTGGATTCAATAATGCGGTGTCCTTTCGCAGTGACAGCATGGGCAGCAAGGCACGTATTGTATTGTT
The DNA here is from genome assembly GCA_021437245.1 of Aegilops speltoides. Classification (NCBI taxonomy): domain Eukaryota; kingdom Viridiplantae; phylum Streptophyta; class Magnoliopsida; order Poales; family Poaceae; genus Aegilops; species Aegilops speltoides. The sequence continues at coordinate 108,168,286 of CM038141.1, read as the reverse complement.
GCCATCGAGGATAAAAGTTGGGGTTTATATCATATTGCTTGAGTTTATCCGTCTACATCATGTCATCTTGCCTAATGCGTTACTCTATTCTTATGAACTTAATACTCTAGATGCATGCTGGATAGCGATCGATGTGTGGAGTAATAGTAGTAGATGCAGAATCGTTTCGATCTACTTGTCGCGGACGTGATGCCTATATACATGATCATGCCTAGATATTCTCATAACTATGCACTTTTCAATCAATTGCTCGACAGTAATTTGTTCACCCACCGTCATACTTATGCTATCTTGAGAGAAGCCACTAGTGAAACCTATGGCCCCCGGGTCTATTTTCCATCATATAAGTTTCCGATCTATTTTATTTTGGAATCTTTACTTTTCAATCTATATCATAAAATACCAAAAATATTTATCTTATTATCTCTATCAGATCTCACTTTTGCAAGTGGGCATGAAGGGATTGACAACCCCTTTATCGCGTTGGTTGCAAGGTTCTTATTTGTTTGTGCAGGTACGAGGGATTTGAGTGTAGCCTCCTACTGGATTGATACCTTGGTTCTCGAAAACTGAGGGAAATACTTATGTTACTTTGCTGCATCACCCTTTCCTCTTCAAGGGAAAACCAACACATGCTCAAGAGGTAGCAATAAGGATTTCTGGCGCCGTTGCCGGGGAGTCTATGCACAAGTCAAGACATACCAAGTACCCATCACAAACTCTTATCCCTCGCATTACATTATTTGCCATTTGCCTCTCGTTTTCCTCTCCCCCACTTCACCTTTGCCTTTTCTTCGCCGTCTTCCCGTATGTATTTTTGTTTGTGTTTCCATGTGCCTTCTATTTGCTCGCATCTTTGCTTGCTAAAAAACTATTAATATGGATCCACTTAAAGTGTTCTACTTGGATCATCTTCGATCCGTATGCGCTCGTGCTGAAACCCCAACTATCCTAGTCTGAAAAAGGGAAATCTTTAGATGAGCATGCTCATTTTGTGCATCACCATTTGTCTGAAAAAGGGAAACTCTTATGGGATCAAATAAACAGATTGCTGTGTTATGCTTGGAATCTTTGTGAAATTTATGATTTTACTTGTTGCTCTAAGAACCCTAAAAAACACCTTCCCTACCTATGTGAGGTTAATGAGAATGAAATCTTATCTTCTTATGTTACGGGTGTTTATAGTTACTATGATATCGAAAAAATTGAAGAATTTGTCGTTTTTAAGGGTGCTCATGAAGTTTCTTCTTTGATTGAAAAGTATGATATTACTCTCTACAAATCTGAAAATTCCGACATACTTAAATATTGCTATGAAAACTATGCTCATAATGCCTATGTTAAGGAATTTATTGAGAGAATGACCATTGCTTTGGAAGAAAATAATGATATGCATGAATCTATAGATAATTATGATTCTGATGATTTGATTGAAATATCCCTTGATGAACATGATGCTTGCTATTCTTGTGGCCATGATGCCAATATTTATGAAGATGAATTTGCTATAGTTCCTTATGTTAAACATGAGATCGTTGCCATTGCACCCATACTTGATAGTTCCTTCGATGAAAAGCATGATTGCAATGATGTTATTATAAATTCTCTTGATGTCAATTGTGCTAATAATATGCAAAACCCTAAGCTTGGGGATGCTAGTTTTGCTATGTCTACTACTTGTTGCAATGATCATGATTGGGGGTGATTCTTCTTATGATCTTGAAAATTTTTAAGCCCCATGATGAATATGAGATTGATAATAATGTTTGAAATAATATTGAAAGTGGGTTTGGAAGAGTGTCAACTTTAGATCCCACATATTTGGAGAATGTTCAATCTTATGAAGTTTTTGATAAAAGTGGTTTTGGAGAGGTCATGACTTTAGTTAATGTTAATCCCACTATTTTGGAAGAGTGTCAACTTTGCATACATGTGGATCGTGTTAAGAATATGTTTTGTCATAGCTATATTGTTGAATTTGCTTATGATCCTACATGTAATTATTATGAGAGAGGAAAATATGGTTGTATAAATTTTCATGTTACTAAATTACCTCTCGTTATGTTGAGATTGCTATTGTTTCTCTCTTCTTCCTTGCATATGGTAGTTTTTGTGTGCCTTGATAATTTGTTTGCTTATAAAATGACTATGCATAGGAAGTATGTTAGACTTCGATGTGTTTGTCACGTGTTTCATGATGCTCTCTTTGCACTTGAATTCGTGTCTTTCGTGTGAGCATCATTAAAATTATCAATGCCTAGCTAGGGGCGTTAAACGATAGCGCTTGTTGGGAGGCAACCCAATTTTATGTTTGTTCTTTGATTTTATTCCTGTTTAGTAATAAATAATTCATATAGAATCTGGTTATATGTGGTTTTATGTTTTAATTAGTGTTTGTGCCTAAGCTTGGGGATGCCAAAGGCACCCCAAGGTAAAATTCAAGGACAACCAAAAGCCTAAGCTTGGGGAAGCCCCGGAAAGCATCCCCTCTTTCGTCTTCGTCCATCGGTAACTTTACTTGATGCTATATTTTTATTCACCACATGATATGTGTTTTACTTGGAGCGTCTTGTATGATTTGAGTCTTTGCTTTTTAGTTTACCACAATCATCCTTGCTGTACACACCTTTTGGAGAGACACACATGAATCGGAATTTATTAGAATACTCTATGTGCTTCACTTATATCTTTTGAACTAGACAATTTTGCTCTAGTGCTTCACTTATACCTTTTTAGAGCACGGTGGTGGTTTTATTTTGTAGAAATTATTGATCTCTCATGCTTCACTTATATTATTTTGAGAGTCTCTTAGAACAGCATGGTAATTTGCTTTTGTTATAAAATTAGTCCTAATATGATGGGCATCCAAGTTGGGTAAAATAAAAACTTTCATATGGAGTGCTTAAACACTATGATAAATTTGATACTTGATAATTGTTTTGAGATATAAAGGTGGTAATGTTAGAGTCATGCTAGTTGGGTAATTATGAAATTGAGAAATACTTGTGTTAAAGTTGGCAAGTCCTGTAGCATGCACGTATGGCGAACGTTGTGTGACAAATTTGAAGCATGGGGTGTTCATTGATTGCCTTCCTTATGAGTGGAGGTCGGGATCGCGCGATGGTTAACTCCTACCAACCCTTCCCCTAGGAGCATGCGTAGTAGTACTTTGCTTCGAGGGCTAATAAACTTTTGCAATAAGTATATGAGTTCTTTATGACTACTGTGAGTCCATGGATTATACGCACTCTTACCCTTCCACAATTTGCTAGCCTCTACGGTACTGTGCATTGCCCTTTCTCACCTTGAGAGTTGGTGCAAACTTCGCCGGTGCATCCAAACCCCGTGATACGATACACTCTATCACTTATAAACCTCCTTATATCTTCCTCAAAACAGCCACCATACCTACCTATTATGGCATTTCCATAGTCATTCCGAGATATATTGCCATGAAACTTTCCACCTGTGACGCCCGGATAATCAGGCTACAGTAATCCCACGTTAACGATGCCACGGCACCCCGGTTACTGTTGCTAACCTCTCATTGGTTCAAAACCGGTTCAAAAGTCAAATCCAAAATATGTCAAACAACAAAAATTTCAAACTTTAAAACTAAAATGTTCGGAGTGTGCCAATTAATGTTTGGGAATTTAAGGTGAAGGAAACACACTTTTACATAATGCACAAATATTTTAAATTGAAATAAAATAGAAAAGATAATAAATAAAAAAAGAGAAAGGTAATAAAAAGAAAAGGAAACCCCCTTCCCCCCACTGGGCCACGACCTAGCAGGCCATCGGGCCGCCAGGCCGGCCCAGCCGCGCCCCACACCCTCCCACATATCCACCCCACCGGGGGGGAACCCTAACCACCCACCCCACTTTCCCCACTCCTCCCTCTGCTTCCCCCGATCCAGATTGGATCGGGCACCGGCTCCCCTCGCCGTGCCGACCACGTCGCCTACCACCACCACGACCGCGCCCGCCACCGCTCGCTGCATCGGTCGGCCTGTGCTGGCCTCGCCCATGCCGGCCTAGCATGCTGCTGCTCCCGGGTCCGTCCCGTCGAGCATGCGCGCCCAGCCTGGCTCCGCCCCCGCCTCTCGATGCCGTCGCCCGTCGTCGCCAACCACCGCCGTCGACTAGAGCTCCTCCGCCTCGACCGCCGCACGTCGTCCCCGTCTTCCTCCTCAACCCCCACTACCCCGTCCCCTACGGTCCCTCGGTGAGGCCCCCGGCCTCCTCTTCTATCCCGGTCACCGTCGTCTGTCCCGTCGCGCCGTCTGGATCGCCGAACGCCACCACGGCCACCGCACCGCACCACCCCCCCCCTCATCGCGCTCGCACATGGTCTGGCCTCGACCGTGTCGTCCATGCCCGTGCGCGTCCGGCGCCCGCGCTCATGGTGCCTTGCCCGCGCGGTCCCGCTCCGCCCGCCGCTTTGCTCACGGTGGCCTCGTGCCTGCTATGCGCGTCTTCTTTGCGCGAGGCTGCGCCTTCCGCCGCCCATGCAGCTGTAGCTGCCGGCGCCTCAAGGCTCCCGCGCCGCCAAAGGTGGCCATGGCTCATCGGCGCCGCCTTGCGCGCAACTCCTCCAGCGCCGGTCTTTGCTCCGTCGTCGCCGGCCACCGAGGCCCAGGCGCTTCGCCCTCGCCTCTCATGGCGTCGGGTGCGACACCCGCACCAAGACGCCCGTCGCCGCTTTCTCCTCGCCCGTTAAGGCGGTGCCGTGCTTTGACCGCTATGGCACATGTGCCCTTGACGAGAGGGCCCAGCCTGACGAATGTTTTCACAGAAAATGAAAAAGGAATTAATAATAATTAAAATACTAATTAATTAATTAAAGAATTAATTAACTTAATTAATCCTTATTAAATTAATCTAATCACTAGTTAACTTAATTAAACCCTGATTAGCCTGTTCAGTCAATGACATGCGGACCCCACACGTCAGTTTGACCCAGTCAACGCCCTGTTGACGGCTGACATCATGATGACATCAGCATACACTATTCTGGATAATGTTGATTTAGAATAATTAATATAAAATAAACCGTAGCTCGGATGGACAAACTTTGTACATGAAAGTTGCTCAGAACAACGAGACGAATCCAGATACGCAGCCCGTTCGTCCGCCACGCGTTCCTAGCATAGTGAACCTGCAACATTTCACCTCCGATTCATCTGTTCGAAAACGCGAAACACCGAGGATACTTTCCCGGATGTTTCCCCCTTTCGCTGGTACCACCTACTGCCGCGTTAGGGAACACCTAGCACCGCGTATTGCCATGTTACGCTTTGTGATGCTTTGATTGCTCTGTTATTTATTGTGTTCCCCCTCCGTTACTTCTTTCCGGTAGAGACTGAGACTGCCGGCGACCCCCAGTTCGACTATGGAGTTGATGACCCCTCCTTGCCAGAGCAACCAGGCAAGCCCCCCTCCCCCTTGATCACGGATATCGCCTATTCTTCTCTCTCGCTTGCATTAGAGTAGTATAGCATGTTACTTTTTCGATTGATCCTATTCTGTTGCATAGCCTGTCATTGTTGCTACAGTTGTTGATACCTTACCCGCAATCCTAAATGCTTAGTATAGGATGCTAGTTTATCATCATTGGCCCTACATTCTTGTCAGTCTGCCTTGCTATACTATCGGGCCGTGATCACTCGGGAGGTGATCACGGGTATATACAATACATATCTACATACTATACAGATGGTGACTAAAGTCGGGTTGGATCGTTGAGTACCCGCAAGTGATTCCGATGTGGGGGCTGAAAGGACAGGTGGCTCCATCCCAGTAGAGGTGGGCCTGGGTTCCCGACGGCCCCCGACTGTTACTATGTGGTGGAGTGATAGGGCAGGTTGAGATCACCTAGGAGATAGGTGGGCCTGTCCCTGGTCAGCGTACGTGGTTACTTCAAAATAACACGCTTAACGAGATCTTGGTATTTGATCTGAGTCTGGCCACTGACCTATACGCACTAACCAACTACGCGGGAAAGATATGGGCACTCGGCGTCGTGGTATCACCAAGCCTTCGTGGCGTCGGATCGAAGCGGCGCTACCGGATTGGACCGTAAGCCTGCTCTTGTATTAAGGGGGCTAGGTCTGCTTCCGGCTGCCCTCGCAATGTGCAGGTGTGCAATGGGCGATGGGCCCAGACCCCTGCGCGCATAGGATTTAGACCGGCATGCTGACCTCTCTGTTATGCCTAGGTGGGACTGCGACGTGTTGATCTTCCAAGGCCGGGCATGACCCAGGAAAGTGTGTCCGGCCAAATGGGATCGAGCGTGTTGGGTTATGTGGTGCACCCCTGCAGGGAAGTTTATCTATTCGAATAGTCGTGTCCCTCGGTAAAAGGATGACCCGGAGTTGTACCTTGACCTTATGACAACTAGAACCGGATACTTAATAAAACACACCTGCACAAGTTCCACGAACAACCCGGTGATCGCTTTTCCACGGGGTGACGAGGGAGGATCGCGGGTAGGATTATGCTATGCGATGCTACTTGGAGGACTTCAATCTACTCTCTTCTACATGCTGCAAGATGGAGGCTACCAGAAGCGTAATCTTCGATAGGACTAGCTATCCCCCTCTTATTCTGGCATTCTGTAGTTCAGCCCACCGATATTGCCTCTTTACACATATACCCATGCATATGTAGTGTATATCCTTGCTTGCGAGTACTTTGGATGAGTACTCACGGTTGCTTTTCTCCCCCTTTCCCCCCCTTTCCTTTCTTCCTGGTTGTCACAACCAGATGCTGGAGCCCAGGAGCCAGACGCCACCGTCGACGACGACTCCTACTACACAGGAGGTGCCTACTACGTGCAGGCCGCTGACCACGACCATGAGTAGTTTAGGAGGATCCCAGGCAGGAGGCTTGCGCTTCTTTTGATCTGTATCCCAGTTTGTGCTAGCCATCTTATGGCAACTTGTTAACTTATGTCTGTACTCAGATATTGTTGCTTCCGCTGACTCGTTTATGTCGAGCACTTGTATTCGAGCCCTTGAGGCCCCTAGCTTGTAATATGATGCTTGTATGTCTTATTTTACTTTTAGAGTTGTGTTGTGATATCTCCCCGTGAGTCCCTGATCTTGATCGTACACATTTGCGTGCATGATGAGTGTACGATTGAATCGGGGGCGTCACAAGTTGGTATCAGAGCCGATTGCTCGGAATGCCCCTTCCACACTCCTTGGCCGAAGTTGAGTCTAGTCAATGAAAACTGTTTTACTAACATGGCTGTGCGGCCCATGGACCCATGTCGCCATTGGGTGGTATTAGTATCTTTTATCCCTCGTCTATGCTATGGGACTCTAATCTCTCTTCTAGTCGGGTTAAATTAATTTTACTAAAATCTAACTTTAGGTTCTCGAATACACTTTCTCCCGGAGAGCCCCTTCTGTCAAGATGATCGCCGACTGCACCAGAAGATTTCGAAGATACTCTCCGATATTCTCTCGAGCCTTTGTGCCCATTGCTTTTGCAATTCCCTGCCACTGATAAATCCCTATGGATAACTACATACATTTGCCATTCGTATAATCATTCCCCATTGATCTTGTTACTACAAGATACAATGAAATTCTCTCTATTATTACGGGAATCGTTTGTGTCACTGCCTTGCAGTTCTTTGCCACATGAATACCCCTACAGATAATTCCTCGCACTTACTGAATATCCGCTCATCTCCAGTTGTCCGTATGTTTCACAAAGTCTTCGAAACACCATTCGATCTACCGGAAATCCTCGGCAACCTATTGCTCTGGAATTTCTTGCTTGCTTTCATTATGATTAATCCCATAAGTCTGGTAATCTTATTGGCATCCTTTGTCATTATCATTTGAGTCTGTTGATTCAATATGTTGCGAATGCTCGCAATCCTCAATCAGACCCTAGAATTTGTTCTTCCAGCCTCAGACGTCACCCCGGACATGAGTTGGTTAAGCAAATCAAACCTTGACTGATTCTCGATCTATGACTAATCAACTTATTTATCTTTTGATCAGAGCCTATGCTTCTGATTCCTCAATTTGGAAATAATAATTCCTTTTTATTTAAGCATCGAACTTATCCATATATTTATATAATCTGAAGCCCTTGCATTACTTCTTCTGGTTGAACATTGATACTCACGTCAGATCCCTTGTGGATCACCAGATCCTTTGTTGGATTATTATCCGACAGTGCCCTTGTTGGTGTCAAAACCGGCGGATCTTGGGTAGGGGGTCCCGAACTGTGCGTCTAGGCGGGTGGTAACAGGAGACGAGGGACACGATGTTTTTACCCAGGTTCGGGCCCTCTCGATGGAGGTAAAACCCTACGTCCTACTTGATTAATATTGATGATATGGGTAGTACAAGAGTGGATTTACCACGAGATCAATGAGGCTAAACCCTAGAAGCTAGCCTATGGTATGATTGTTGAAATGTATGTTGTCCTACGGACTAAAGCCCTCCGGTTTATATAGACACCGGAGGAGGCTAGGGTTACACAGAGTCGGTTACAATGGTAGGAGATCTACATATCCGTATTGCCAAGCTTGCCTTCCACGCCAAGGAGAGTCCCACCTGGACACGGGACGGAGTCTTCAATCTTGTATCTTCGTAGTCTTGGAGTCCGCGACGATGATAGTCCGCTGTCTGGACACCCCTAGTCCAGACTCCTCAAGTAGCCCCGAACCAGGCTTCAATGACGATAAGTCCAGCGTTTATAGTCTTCGTGTTGCAAGGCGGGTTCTCCTTCAAATTCCATGTACCGCGAACAGTTGTCCGCTTCATCTTGAATATTGTGTTCCTCGGCTTCTACACCAAATAATGGCCCTCTTCCACGCGTCGCCGCATCGAATGCGAAAAGCCGGGTGTCTTTACGCTCCACCCCTAGTTGTGCGAGTCGTCCGCCTATAAAAGAGGCAAGAATCCAGATCCAAACCACACCGCCTTCCTCCCGCTGAATACTCCATCGAGCGCCTTTGACCTAAAAATCCATTCCATCATGGATCGTCGTGCGCTCTTCTTCACGCGCCCCATCCCACCGCCGGGAATTGGAGGAGGTGCTCTATTTCGCACAACGAGCTAGTGAAGCTCCAAACGGGGGGATTTCTCCCTCCAGCCTTCATGGTCCCAGTCCGGGCCGGACTGGTTACTTATCAAGGTGGGAGGCAGGCGGAGGACACTCCAAGCCCCAATAAGGGGGAGCGTGTATGCTTCGTCCCCTATCTGATAAGGGGACTCGGATTCCCAATACATCCGTTCCTCCGCGGGCTCTCGAGAGATCTACTTGACTCCAGCTCCACCACCTCCGCCCGCCTCATCACGCATATCGCGGGCTACGTAGCTCTTTGTGAGCTATTCCTGGGCATTGAGCCCCATTTTGCATTGTGGAAGAGGCTGTTTTGCCTCGTACCCCGTTCTCACGAGGGGTCCATATACCAAGTGGGCGGCGCCGAAATATGGCGCATTGCCGGGACCGGATACCCATCCGGTACTCCCAAGAAGGCGTCCGAAGACTGGCCCTCAGTGTGGTTTTATATAGGAGACGCTCCACTGCCAGACCCAGTCCGGATCGGCCTCCCGGAGTTTAGTGCTGCTCCCTTGAAGAAACGCCTCAGCTGGCGCCCACGGAGCCCCCGATTGGAGGAAGACAAGAGCGTCCATTACTTGATGGGCCGAATAAGATTAATGGCCCATTCTGGCTTGACCATGATCGGAGTTATGGCAACATGCATCAAGCGGGGGGTACAGCCATTGCAATACAGAGGCCACCCCATGTGGGATTTCAACGGGAGGACGATGCTACCCGGCATGGCCGCAAAGGGCCGGATTCGACCGAGGATCTGGTGGAGATCTTGTCCAGCCTGTACAAGGGGGAGAAGGAGGACTTCCTTTGGACGAACCCTTTGAATGGGTTTTCCATGACCAACCCTAGAGGATGGGTAAGTGAACACCTTGAAGGGCTCAACCCATGCTTTCGAAGTTTAAGTTTCTTACATTATGTCTTCGGCGCAGGATCTACGCCGGACTGTGGAGGACATGGTGAGTCCTGCTCCGCAACCCGAGGATCCAGAAATATCCCTGGATCCAGCCTCCGAAGAGGACCCGGACATCGAGGTGGAGCTGATCGACGGGGTGTTTCACCAGCTCAGCATAGACAATGCTTTGGTTGCCATTACAGCGGACTACCCCGGACTAAGTCCGGCTTCCCAGGTGACCGCGACCGAAGTCCGGACACCATTATCTCTTCCCTGCACATTTCTAACCTTCGCGAACGATGGTATTTTGTAGGAAGCGCCTTTACGGCAGGAAGCCGAGCCCGTGGCGGCTGACCAACAGAGGCCAGTCCGGACCAGCAGGCGGAAAAGGAGCGCGGTGCGGGCGGAAACGTCACCGCAAAGGTATAGCTCGTATTTGAATTTTCAGAGCAACATTCCGAGAAAACGCCTGAGTGCTCATAATCTTTGTAGGAGAAAAGCGCTCGACGGACTGCGGGCGCAGAAGTTGCCGATCCAACCTACACCGACCAGGCTCCAGCGCCCGGCCTGGAGGGGGAGGCAAGCGCAAGACGCGGGCCGGATCCTTCTCCAACGGAGGACACCGACAGACTGTCCGCCACCAAGTCTGAGGTGGAGAGCGCCATGAACCATAGGCGCCACGACACGATTTCGTGAAGCGTGCTTTTGCCCGAGGCATTGGATGCCTTTAACGCGGGGCGCGCATCTCCGTGCCGCTCAAGATGGTTTTACCAGAGCCACGGAGCAAGATGTGAAAGACATACGGGTAAGGGAATTTTAATGGTTGTATATACCAAGAGTTCTCCCCGAGACTTAAAGTAGTTATGCTAACTAATTTAAGGATCATTTGAAACGAGCTCTTACCGAGAACAATGCCCACTGTCTCGGAGCTGCAAGATTGCAAGGCCCAACTTGAGGCCGCACTTGCTGCCGCAGGAGGAGACGCAGAGACCCTCCCGTAACACATTTTATTAATAAATATAAGCGCTGTGCGGCGTGCGCGCGAGTCTAATAATGACATTGCAGGTACCGCCAGACAAGATCCGGACAGGCAAGCATTGCTACGCCAGCTAAAGGCCGGCGAGAGTGTGCTGAATAGGGTTCAGCAGGAAAGGAACAAGCTCCAGGATGCCAACGCCAAGCTCGGAGAAGAGCTGAAAGGCGCTCGGGCCGAGCTGTCCGGCTCCGTTAAGGAGAATCAGCGGCTTCGTCGCGGCATTTATAGTAAGTGCTTGAGCGGACTCTTTTGAAAAGAAGAGTTCGGCGAGGAAGTATTTTGACATGACATGTCTTGTAGGTATACTCACAGGTCGTCCTGCAGAGGAGATGCCCGTATCAACGGGTGATCAACTTCCCGAACTGTTGCAGCTACTCGAACGAGTTCGGCAGGCAATGAGCTGCGTCGTTCAGGCTTTATGGCCAGCCCTCACCCTACCCGAGGGCCTCGGGGAGCTTGCGGAGAAGCTGCAGGGAGTGCGGCAGCGCTTCCGTTTGTGGAAGATTTCGGCTTGCCGTCAAGGTGCCAGGGAGGCTTGGGCCATGGTGAAGACGCGGTACAAGAAGGCGGATCCCAACCACATGGCCGAAGTTGGACCGGTGGGGCCCGATGGGAAGGAGATCCCTGTGAGTTTAGTATACAGCCAAGTAGAGTTGGCTGCTAAATTTTCCCAACGGGACTGTAAACTAGACAGCCTGTTAGACGGGATTGAGGAAGAATACAATCAGTAAATTTGACAACGTATGTTATCCTTTAAAGTGACATGTGAAATTCCTTCTAGCCGGATTGTAGATCGTTTGTCTTTGCCGACCTTTTCGATTCAACCTCGGGACCCTAGAGTCCGGAGTGTGTCCGAATACCTTTTTGGTTAAGAAACAACCGTGGTATGCATGGAGACCAGGCGTAGGGGTCATTAGTGCTTTATCAGACAAGTGCCCAACTAGTTATGTTATATTACATGGTTAGTAAGAAACATCTTCCAGGGAGAATAGTTCCGTTAAGGGTTCCTTTCCCTGGGAGGCATGCCCTAAAGTGCAGGTCTGGACTGCAAAGAAAGCATAAAACATCCGGGGCAGATAAATAAATAGGTAAAAGTCATCTTTTAAATCACCGATCGAATATTCCCTTAAGAACGCTTAGCTTTGCTTCACCCACCGAGGTACACATCCGGCGACCAGCAAGAATAATCGCAGAGGTGCTCCTTTACCTCCTAGCCAACAATCGGGAGCGTGGGGTAAGCACAGGAGCCAGGCAACCCAGCTTGGCCAAAACTTAAGTCATATCGATGCATATAATGGCGAGTAAAAGGTACATGTGGAAGCTTGACACATGTGCTCGGTATGAAACCCGTGTAATTGAGCTTCTGTAAAAGAAGCCCCCAGGAATAATGAGTGCGGATGGCACCTCATGCGTATGCAAAAAATGTGAAAATAGGCCCATAAGGGCTTTTAAATAAAAAGGCATAAAAAGAGAAACGAAGGACAGCCGAAGTGTAAAAGTTTGGACTGGGGAAGGGGACGAACTCTTAGTCCGGCGCTAGGCATAGAATCGTTGGAGGCGGGCTGCGTTCCATGGGTTCGGCTCGAGTCGGTTATCTGACGCATTTCGTAGATGGTATGCTCCGCCGGTCAGGACTTGATGGATAATGAAGGGGCCCTCCCATTTGGGCTTGAGCTTGTCCTTCTTCTTGTCCGGCAGGCGTAGAACTAGTTCGCCAACGTTGTAAGTGTTGGCCCATACTTCTCTGCTTTGATATCTTCGGGCCTGCTGCTGATAAAATGCGGAACGAGTCTTCGCAACGTCACATTCTTCCTCCAATGTGTCCAAGCTGTCCTGCCGATCAAGCTCGGCTTCTCTTTCCTCATACATGCGCACTCGAGGTGAGTCATGAATAATGTCACAGGGCAAGACTGCCTCTGCGCCGTATACCATAAAAAATGGTGTGAATCCGGTAGTACGGTTAGGCGTTGTCCGCAGCCCCAAGAGTACGGAGTCGAGCTCCTCGACCCATTGTGTGTCGGATTTAGTAAGTGACCTCACTAGTCTGGGTTTAATGCCACTCATTATTAGACCATTTGCTCTTTCCACTTGACCGTTGGTTTGAGGGTGATAGACTGAAGCGTAGTCGAGCTTGATGCCCATATTTTTGCACCATGACTTAACCTCGTCGGCTGTGAAGTTCGTGCTGTTGTCGGTGATGATGCTGTGGGGGACTCCGTAACGGTGTACCACCCCTGATATAAAGTCTATCACTGGTCCGGACTCTGCCGTTTTGACCGGTTTGGCCTCTATCCATTTGGTGAATTTGTCCACCATGACCAATAGGTACCTTTGCTTGTGGGTTCCCTCTTTAAGGGGTCCAACCATGTCAAGCCCCCAGATCGCGAACGGCCAGGTAATGGGTATGGTTTTGAGGGCGGCGGGTGGCATATGGCTCTGATTCGCAAAGAGCTGACAACCAACGCATCGCCGGACCAAGTCTGCTGGCGTCTGCCCGAGCCGTCGGCCAATAAAATCCTGTCGGAATGCCTTTCCTACAAGGGCCCTGGCTCTTTGCGTGGTGTCCGCCTAGTCCGCATGAATTTCAGCCAGGAGGTTTCGCCCTTCCTCTTGGAGATACACCTCAAGGACTCGGTTGTACTTTTCTTATAAAGTTCTCCTCATGGACCTTGTAGGCTTTCGATCGCCGGACTGTGCAGCGGGCCTCGTTTTGGTCTTCGGGAAGTTCCTGCCTAAGTAAGTAGGCTAGGAAAGGCTCTGTCCACGTGGCGATTACTGCCATTATGACGTGGGCTGAAGGTGTTATCTCATCTGCTGAATCACCGGTTGGTGCGGTTTTCTCCGGTTTGTCACTACCGGGCTCCTCTTCCCATAATACGGATGGCTTGAAGAGCCGTTCCAGGAAGATATTTGGAGGGACAACATCACGTTTCGCACCGATGCGTGCCAGTACGTCGGCCGCTTGGTTATTATCTCGAGCTATGTGATGGAATTCCAGTCCTTCAAACCGAGCTGACATTTTTAGGACAGCGTTGCGATATGCTGCCATTTTCGGATCCTTGGCGTCAAAGTCTCCGTTTATTTGGGATATTGCCAGGTTTGAATCCCCGTGCACTCTAGGCATTGAATGCCCATGGAGACTGCCATCCGGAGACCATGTAACAGGGCCTCGTATTCGGCTGCATTGTTGGAGTCCGTGTACATTATTTGAAGTACATACTGGATTGTATCTCCGATTGGGGACGTCAGTACGTTGCCAGCCCCCAGTCCGGCCAACATTTTGGAGTCGTCGAAATGCATAGTCTAGTTGGAGTATGCGCCGTACTCTTTAGGGAGTTCGGCTTCGGTCCATTCGGCGACGAAGTCAGCCAAAACTTGTGACTTTATAGCTTGCCGAGGTTTGTAAGTTATGTCGAATGGTAAGAGCTCAATGGCCCATTTTGCAATCCTGCCCGTGGCGTCGCGGTTATTTATAATGTAATTGAGTGGTACTTCAGAGGCCACTGTTATCGAACACTCTTGAAAGTAGTGCCGGAGCTTTCGGGACGCCATGAACACCGCATATGCTATCTTCTGATAGTGCGGGTAACGGGATTTGCAGGGGGTTAACAGAGTGGATACATAATACACTGGTTTTTGAAGAGGGAATTTATGCCCTTCTGTCACTCGTTCGACGACGAGGACCGCGCTTACAACTTGATGCGTTGCTGCAATGTATAACAACATTGGTTCGCCCAGAGTGGGCGCAGCTAGGAAGGGATTTGTTGCCAATATGGCCTTTATTTCTTCGAGTCCGGCAGTGGCAGCATCCGTCCACTCAAAGTGTTCGGTGCGCCTGAGGAGGCGATAGAGGGGCAACGCCTTTTCTCCTAAACGGGAGATAAGCGCTTAAGGCTGCCACGCATCCTGTTAATTTTTGTATTTGTTTGAGGTCTTTTGGAATATCCAACTGTGATAGAGCTCGGATTTTAGCCGGATTTGCTTCAATTCCTCTACCGGATACAATGAAGCCCAGCAGCTTTCCGGCTGGTACGCCGAAAACGCATTTTTCCGGATTCAGCTAGATTTCATATGCTCTGAGGTTGTCGAATGTGAGCCTCAAATCGTCTACTAGAGTTTCGACGTGTTTTGTTTTGACGACTACGTCGTCTACGTATGCCTCGACTGTTTTGCCGATCTGGGTGGCCAGACATGTTTGAATCATGCGCTGATATGTTGCGCCGGCATTTTTAAGTCCGAAGGGCATCGTGTTGAAGCAGAATGGTCCGTATGGAGTGATGAATGCTGTTGCGGCTTGGTCTGCTTCCGCCATCTTGATTTGATGATAGCCAGAGTATGCGTCCAGGAAGCACAATGAATCGTGCCCTGCTGTAGCATCGATAATTTGGTCGATGCGGGGGAGAGGGAAGGGATCCTTTGGGCAAGCCTTATTGAGGTCTTTAAAATCCACACAGAGGCGCCAGGATTTATCCTTCTTTGGTACCATCACCAGGTTTGCTAGCCAGTCCGGATGTTTGATATCTCTAATGAATCCGGCTTCCAATAGTTTGGCTAGCTCTTCTCCCATTGCCTGTCTTTTGGGTTCGGAAAATCGTCGAAGAGCCTGTTTGACTGGCTTAAATCCTTTTAGGATGTTTAGGCTGTGTTCTGCCAACCTGCGTGGGATTCCGGGCATGTCCGAAGGATGCCAGGTGAAGATATCCCAATTTTCCCGAAGGAATTCGCGCAGTGCGGCATCTACTTCGGGGTTCAATTGTGCCCCAATGGAGTCCGTCTTTGTTGGGTCCGTTGGATGGACCTGGAATTTTATTATTTCATCTGCTGGTTTGAAGGAGGTGGACTTGGATCTTTTATCGAGTATCACATCGTCCCTGTTCACCGTAGAGCGCAGCGCGGTGAGTTCTTCTGCCGCTAAGGCTTCGGATAGTGCCTCGAGGGCTAGTGCGGCTGTCTTGTTTTCGGCGCGGAGTGCTATGTCCGGGTTGTTGGGGAACGTTGCAGAAAATTAAAATTTTTCCTACGGCTTCACCAAGATCCATCTATGAGTTCATCTAAGCAACGAGTAACGGGAGAGAGATAACATCTACATACCACTTGTAGATCGCGTGCGGAAGCTTGCAAGGTGATGATGGAGTCATACTCGAACGTGATTCAGATCACCGATGCCAAGTGCTGAACGGACAGCACCTCGCGTTCAACACACGTGCGGGACGAGTGGCGTCTCCTCCTTCTTGATCCAGCAAGGGGAAGGAGAGGTTGAGGAAGACAGCTCCACCGGCAAAGACGACGGCGTGGTGATGGTGGAGAAGCAAGATACTCAAGCGTGGCTTCGCAGAGCTCTTACGGAGGAGGAGATGTGTTGGGAGGGAGGGCTGCGCCTTGGGAGTTGGTACAGCAGCCCCCCCCTCCCCCTTTATATAGGCCCCTGTGGGCGGCCCTGGAGATCCAATCTCCGGGGGCGGCGGCAAAGGGGTGGAGTGCCCCCAAGCCGGTGGGCGCCCACCCCTAGGGTTTCAACCCTAGGCGCGGGGTGGGCCTGGGGCGCACCAGCCCCTGTGGGCTGGTTCCTTCCCCTTTGGCCCATGGGGCCCTCCGGATAGGTGGCCCCACCGGTGGACCCAGGACCCTTCCGGTGGTCCCAGATTTTACCGAAACCCCAAACTTTCCCGATGGCGAAACACCACTTCCTATATATTATTCTTTACCTCCGGACCCTTCCGAACTCCTCGTGACGTCCGGGATCTCATCCGGACTCAACAACATTCGGTGGTCACATACTTGACTTCCTACTAACCCTAGCGTCACCGAACCTTAAGTGTGTAGACCCTACGGGTTCGGAGACACGCAGACATGACCGAGACGACTCTCGGGCAATAACCAACAGCGGGTCTGGATACCCATGTTGGCTCCCACATGCTCCTCGATGATTTCATCGGTTGAACCACGATGTCGAGGATTGATCAAACCACATATACAATTCCCTTTGTCAATCGGTACATTACTTGCCCGAGACTCGATCGTCGGTATCCCAATACCTTGTTCGGTCTCGTTACGCAAGTCACTTTACTCGCATCAGTAATGCATGATCCCGTGTCCAACACCTTGGTCACATTGAGCTCATTATGATGATGCATTACCGAGTGGGCCCAGAGATACCTCTCCGTCATACGGAGTGACAAATCCCATCTCGATCCGTGTCAACCCAATGATACTTTCGGAGATACCTGTAATGCACCTTTATAGTCACCCGATTCGCCAGACGCTTTGATACACCCAAGGCACTCCTACGGTAACCGGAGTTACACGATCTCATGGTCGAAGGAATAGATACTTGACATTGGCAAAGCTTCTAGCAAACGAACTATACGATCTTTTATGCTATGCTTATGATTGTCTTGTCCATCACATCATTCTCCTAATGATGTGATCCCGTTATCAACGACATCTAATGTCCATAGTCGAAACCATGACTATCTATTGATCACAACGAGCTAGTCAACTAGAGGCTCACTAGGGACTCATTGGGTCTAAGTGTTCACACGTGTATTACGATTTCCGGATAATACGCTTATAGCATGAACAAATGACAATTATCATGAACATTGAAATATAATAATCCTTTTATTATTGCCTCTAGGGCATATTTCCAACAGTCTCCCACTTGCACTAGAGTCACCAATCTAGTTACATTGTGATGAATCGAACACCCATAGAGTTCTGGTGTTGATCATGTTTTGCACGCGAGAGAGGTTTAGTCAACGGATCTGCGACATTCAGATCCGTGTGCACTTTGCAAATCTCTATGTCTCCATCTTGAACAATTTCACGGATGGAGTTGAAACGACGCTTGATGTGCCTGGTCTTCTTGTGAAACCTGGGCTCCTTGGCAAGGGCAATAGCTCCAGTGTTGTCACAGAAGAGTTTGATCGGCCTCGACGCATTGGGTATGACTCCTAGGTCGGTGATGAACTCCTTCACCCAAATCGCTTCATGCGCTGCCTCCGAGGCTGCCATGTATTCCGCTTCACACGTAGATCCCGCCACGACGCTCTGCTTGCAGCTGCATCAGCTTACTGCTCCACCATTCAACATATACACGTATCCGGTTTGTGACTTAGAGTCATCCAGATCTGAGTAGAAGCTAGCGTCGACGTAACCCTTTACGACAAGCTCTTCGTCTCCTCCATAAACGAGAAACATGTCCTTTGTCCTTTTCAGGTACTTCAGGATATTCTTGACCGCTGTCCAGTGTTCCTTGCCGGGATTACTTTGGTATCTTGCAACCAAACTTACGGCAAGGTTTACATCGGGTCTGGTACACAGCATGGCATACATAATAGATCCTATGGCTGAAGCATAGGGGATGACACTCATCTCTTCTTTATCTTTTGCCATGGTCGGTGGTCGAGCTGAGCTCAGCCTCACACCTTGTAACATAGGCAAGAACCCTTCTTGGACTGATCCATTTTGAACCTCTTCAAAATCTTATCAAGGTATGTGCTTTGTGAAAGACCTATGAGGCGCCTCGATCTATCTCTATAGATCTTGATCCCTAATATATAAGCAGCTTCTCCAAGGTCCTTCATTGAAAAACACTTGTTCAAGTAGGCCTTAATGTCGTCCAGAGTTTCGTATCATTTCCCATCAAGAGTATGTCATCTACATATAATAGGAGAAATGCTCTGAGCTCCCACTCACTTTCTTATAAACGCAGACTTCTCCATAAGTCTGCATAAACCCAAACGCTTTGATCATCTCATCAAAGCGAATGTTCCAACTCCGAGATGCTTGCACCAGTCCATAAATGGATCGCTGGAGCTTGCATACTTTGTTAGCATTATGAGGATCGACAAAACCTTCCGGCTGCATCATATACAACTCTTCCTTAAGATGTCCATTAAGGAATGCCGTTTTGACGTCCATCGCCATATCTCATAATCATAGTATGCGGCAATTGCTAACATGATTCGACGGACTTAAGCTTCGCTACGGGAGAGAATGTCTCGTCGTAGTCAATCCCTTGAACTTGTCGATAACCCTTAGCGACAAGTCGAGCTTTATAGATGGTAACATTACCATCCGCGTCCGTCTTCTTCTTAAAAATCCATTTATTTTCTATCACTCGCCGATCATCGGGCAAGTCTGTCAAAGTCCATACTTTGTTTTCATACATGGATTCTATCTCGGATTTCATGGCCTCAAGCCATTTGTTGGAATCCGGGCCCGCCATTGCTTCTTCATAGTTCAAGGTTCATTGTTGTCTAGCAACATGATTTCCATGACAGGGTTCCCGCACCACTCAGTGCGGAACGTGTCCTCGTGGACCTTCGAGTTCAAGAGTAACTTGATCCGAAGTACCTTGATCATCATCAACGTTTTCCTCTTCAGTTGGTGTGGGCATCACAGGAACGGTTTCCTGCGCTGCACCACTTTCCCGTTCGAGAGGTAGTACTTCATCGAGTTCTACTTTCCTCCCACTTACTTCTTTCGAGAGAAACTCTTTCTCTAGAAAGCATCCGTTCTTGGCAACAAAGATCTTGCCTTCGATCTTAAGTAGAAGGTATACCCGACAGTTTCCTTAGGGTATCCTATGAATACGCATTTTTCCGACTTGGGTTCGAGCTTTTCAGGTTGAAGTTTCTTGACATAAGCATCGCATCCCCAAACTTTTAGAAACGACAGCTTAGGTTTCTTCCCAAACCATAATTCATACGGTGTCGTCTCAACGGATTTAGACGGTGCCCTATTTAAAGTGAATGTAGCTGTCTCTAGAGCGTATCCCCAAAATGATAGCGGTAAATCGGTAAGAGACATCATAGACCGCACCATATCCAATAGAGTGCGATTACGACGTTCGGACACACCGTTTATTTGAGGTGTTCCAGCGGCATGAGTTGTGAAACGATTCCACATTTCCTTAAGTGTGTGCCAAATTCGTGACTTAAATATTCTCCTCCACGATCTGATCGTAGGAACTTTATCTTTCGGTCACGTTGATTCTCCACCTCACTCTGAAATTCCTTGAACTTTTCAAAGGTCTCAGACTTGTGTTTCATTAAGTAGACATACCCATATCTACTTAAGTCATCGGAGAGTGAGAACATAACGATATCCTCCACGAGCCTCAACGCTCATTGGACCGCACACATCGGTATGTATGATTTCCAACAAGTTGGTTGCTCGCTCCATTGTTCCGAGAACGGTGTCTTGGTCATTTTGCCTAAGAGGCATGGTTCGCATGTGTCAAACGATTCATAATCAAGAGACTCCAAAAGTCCATCAAGATGGAGCTTCTTCATGCGCTTGACACCAATGTGACCAAGGCGGCGATGCCACAAGTATGTGGGACTATCGTTATCAACTTTACATCTTTTCGCATCCACACTATGAACATGTGTAATATTACGCCGAGATTCATTAAGAATAAACCATTGACCATCGAGCATGACCATAAAACATATCTCTCATATAAATCGAACAACCATTATTCTCAGACTTAAATGAGTAGCCATCTCGTATCAAACGAGATCCAGATACAATGTTCATGCTCAAACATGGCACTAAATAACAATTATTGAGGTTCAAAACTAATCCCGTAGGTAAATGTAGAGGCAGCGTGCGACGGCGATCACATCGACCACGAACCATTCCCCGACGCCAAGATCGTCACCTCGTCCTTCACCGGTCTCCGTTTATTCCGCAGCTCTGCTGTGAGTTACATATGTGAGCAACGGCACCGTATCAAATACCGGGGAGTTACTACGAGTAATCGGTAAGGTACACATCAATTACATGTATATCAAATATACCTTTGGTGTTGCGGCCTTCTTATCCGCTAAGTATTTGGGGCAGTTCCGCTTCGAGGCCCTTCCCTTGCAATAAAAGCACCCAGTCTCGTGCTTGGGTCCATTCTTTGACTTCTTCCCAAGCGGCTTACGGTAGCGCCGCAACATCCTTGCCGTCCTTCTTGAAGTTCTTCTTACCCTTGCCCTTCTTGAACTTAGTGGTCTTATTGACCATCAACACTTGATGTTCTTTCTTGATTTCAGCCTCTGCTGACTTGACGTTGAGAACACTTCAGAATGGTCTTTACCATCCCCGTGATGTTGTAGTTCATCACAAAGCTCTTGTAGCTTGGTGGGAGCGATCGAGGATTCTCACAATGACCGCCTCATCTGGGAGGTTAATGTTCAACTGGGTCATACGTGCGTGCAACCCGGACATCTTCGTGATGTGTTCATTGATGTAACTGTTCTCCTCCATCTTACAATCAGAACTTGTCGGAGACATCATATCTCTCGACCGGGCATGAGCTTGGAAAACTAGTTTCAGCTCTTGAACATCTCATATGCTCCGTGATGCTCAAAACGCTTTTGGAGCCCCGGTTCTAAGTCAGAGAGCATGCCGCATTTGAACGAGGGAGTAATCATCAAGACGAGTTTGCCAAGCGCTCATAACGCCTTGGTTCTTCGGGACGGAGCGGCACCTAGCGGTCCTTCTAGGACATATTGCTTCTGGCAGCTATGAGGATGATCTCGGGTTCCGGACCCGATCCGATAGTTGCTGCCATCATCTTTCAGCTTGGTTTTCTCTAGGAACGCGTTGAAGTTCATGTTGACATTAGCGTTGGCCATTGATCTACAAGAAATATTTGCAAAGGTTTTAGACTAAGTTCATGATAATAAAGTTCTTAATCAAAATTATGAACTCCCACTTAGATTAGACATCCCTCTAGTCATCTAAGTGTTACACGATCCGAGTCGACTAGCCCGTGTCCGATCATCACGTGAGACGGACTAGTCATCGTCGGTGAACATCTTTCATGTTGATCGTATCTTCCATACGACTCGTGTTCGACCTTTCGGTCTCCGTGTTCCGAGGCCATGTCTGCACATGCTAGGCTCGTCAAGTTAACCCTAAGTGTTTTCGCGGTGTAAAACTGTCTTACACCGTTGTATGTGAGCGTAAGAATCCATCACACCGATCATCACATGGTGCTTAGAAGCGACTTAACTGTAGCAGCGGTGCACGCTAGGGGAGAACACTTCTTGAAATTTTATAAGGGATCATCTTATTTACTACCGTCGTCCTAAGTAAACAAGATGCATAAACATAATAAACATCACATGCAATTATATAGTTGTGACATGATATGGCCAATATCATCAAGCTCCATTGATCTCCATCTTGGGGCTCCATGATCATCTTGTCACCGCTTGACACCATGATCTCCATCATCATGATCTCCATCATCGTGTCTTCATGAAGTTGTCACGCTAACGACTACTTCTACTTCTATGACTAACGCGTTTAGTAATGAAGTAAAGTAGTTTACATGGCGTTCTTCAATGACACGCAGGTCATACAAAAATAAAGACAACTCCTATGGCTCCTGCCGTTGTCATACTCATCGACATGCAAGTCGTGAATCCTATTACAAGAACATGATCTCATACATCACAATTCATCATTCATCACAACTTCGGCCATATCACATCACATGATCAATCGCTGCAAAAACAAGTTAGACGCCTCTAATTGTTGTTGCATCTTTTACGATAGCTGCGATTGGGTTCTAGCAAGAACGCTTTTCTTACCTACGAATCACCACAACGTGATTTTGTCAACTTCTATTTACCCTTCATAAGGGCCTTGTTCATCGAATCCGCTCCAACTAAAGTGGGAGAGACAGACACCCGCCAGCCACCTTATGCAACTAGTGCATGTCGATCGGTGGAACCGGTCTCACGTAAGCGTCACGTGTAAGGTTGGTCCGGCCGCTTCATCCCACAATACCGTTGAGCAAGAAAAGACTAGTAGAGGCAAGTAAGATGACAAGATCAACACCCACAACAAATTGTGTTCTACTCGTGCATTAGAGAACTACGACATAGACCTAGCTCGATACCACTGTTGGGGAACGCTGCGAGAAAATTAAAATTTTTCCTCGGCTTCACCAAGATCCATCTATGAGTTCATCTAAGCAACGAGTAACGGGAGAGAGATAACATCTACATACCACTTGTAGATCGCGTGCGGAAGCTTGCAAGGTGATGATG
Source organism: Aegilops speltoides (assembly GCA_021437245.1). Lineage (NCBI taxonomy): Eukaryota > Viridiplantae > Streptophyta > Magnoliopsida > Poales > Poaceae > Aegilops > Aegilops speltoides. The sequence goes on along the minus strand of CM038141.1, from coordinate 108,145,210 downwards.
GAGTCGTACTCGAACGTGATTCAGATCACCGATGCCAAGTGCTGAACGGACAGCACCTCCGCGTTCAACACACGTACGGGACGAGCGACGTCTCCTCCTTCTTGATCCAGCAAGGGGGAAGGAGAGGTTGAGGAAGACAGCTCCACCGGCAGCACGACGGCGTGGTGATGGTGGAGAAGCAGTACTCCGACAGGGCTTCGCAGAGCTCTTACGGAGGAGGAGATGTGTTGGGGAGGGGAGGGGCTGCGCCTTGGGAGTTGGTACAGCAGCCCCCCTCCCTCCCCCCCTTTATATAGGCCCCAGGGGTGGCGGCCTGAGATCCAATCTCCAAGGGGGCGGCGGCAAGGGTGGAGTGCCCCCAAGCCGGTGGGCGCCCCCCCCCTAGGGTTTCAACCCTAGGCGCGGGGTGGGCCTGAGGCGCACCAGCCCCTGTGGGCTGGTTCCTTCCCTTTGGCCCATGGGGCCCTCCGGATAGGTGGCCCCACCGGTGGACCCGGGACCCTTCCGGTGGTCCCAGATTTTACCGAAACCCCAAACTTTCCCGATGGCGAAACACCACTTCCTATATATTATTCTTTACCTCCGGACCCTTCCGAACTCCTCGTGACGTCCGGGATCTCATCCGGACTCGAACAACATTCGTGGTCACATACTTGACTTCCTACTAACCCTAAGCGTCCACCGAACCTTAAGTGTAGACCCTACGGGTTCGGAGACACGCAGACATGACCGAGACGACTCTCGGGCAATAACCAACAGCGGGTCCGCATACCCATGTTGGCTCCTACATGCTCCTCGATGATTTCATCGGTTGAACCACGATGTCGAGGATTCGATCAAACCTCATATACAATTCCTTTGTCAATCGATGCGTTATTTGCCCGAGACTCGATCGTCGGTATCCCAATACCTTGTTCGGTCTCCTTACGGCAAGTCACTTTACTCATCAGTAATGCATGATCCCGTGGCAACACCTTGGTCACATTGAGCTCATTATGATGATGCATTACCGAGTGGGCCCAGAGATACCTCTCCGTCATACGGAGTGACAAATCCTGATCTCGATCCGTGTCAACCCAATGATACTTTCGGAGATACCTGTAATGCACCTTTATAGTCACCCGATTCGTTGTGACGTTTGATACACCCAAGGCACTCCTCAAGAACCGGAGTTACACGATCTCATGGTCGAAGGAATAGATACTTGACATTGGCAAAGCTTCTAGCAAACGAACTATACGATCTTTTATGCTATGCTTATGATTGGGTCTTGTCCATCACATCATTCTCCTAATGATGTGATCCCGTCATCAACGACATCTAATGTCCATAGTCAGGAAACCATGACTATCTATTGATCACAACGAGCTAGTCAACTAGAGGCTCACTAGGGACTCATTGGGTCTAAGTGTTCACACGTGTATTACGATTTCCGGATAATACAGTTATAGCATGAACAAATGACAATTATCATGAACATTGAAATATAATAATCCTTTTATTATTGCCTCTAGGGCATATTTCCAACACGGGTCACTGGCGAGAGTGATTATTCCGCTGGGCCCAGGCATTTTGAGCTTCATGTACCCGTAATGAGGTACTGCTTGAAAAATTGTGAATGCCTCCCGTCCTAATATGGCGTGATACCCGCTACTGAACGGGGCCACCTGGAACGTGACTTCTTCGGATCTGTAATTGTCCGGAGAGCCGAACACCACATCGAGTGTGATTTTTCCGGTGCAGCGCGCTTCCCGGCTAGGGATTATTCCTCTAAAGGTTGTGCTGCTTCGCTCAATACGGCTCCAATCGATTTCCATTTTTCGCAGAGTTTCCTCGTAAATGAGGTTTAGTCCGTTGCCGCCATCCATGAGGACTTTTGTCAGTCGAAAGCCGTCCACTAGGGGACAAAGTACCAGTGCAGCTGGAGCTCTGGTTATTCTAAATTTAGGCTCATCGCTGGCATTGAAGGTAATAGCTGTGTCGCTCCATGGATTTGCTGTTGCTACTTGGTGGACTTCGGCGAGTCCGCGGATTGTTCGCTTTTGCATATTGTTTGATCACGAAGGTCTCAAGCTTTATTGATACCGTCTTTGGTATTGTTGGAGCGGTTTCCCGGAGCTAGAAGCTCCTCGCCACTTTTGGCCACCTGCCGTAATATCCAACATGCTCGAAGGCTATGTGTTGGGACGGTTCCCTCTGTACTATGAAGCTTACAGGGTCCATTGAGCCATCCCTCCAGTACGGTTCCATTTGCCTTATTGGGTTTTTGTTTTTTCGTTTTTGCGTCTGGGGCCTGATTGTAAGGCGCCCTTTTGATGCGGACTGGGTTTGGGGCCAGATTATCCCAAAATTGATTTTCGGTTTTCCGGAAGCTCTCCATCGCACAGTACTTTCGTACTATGGATGCCAGATCGGTGAAGCGCGTAATTTTGCGACGATCAATGGCATTTAGTATTCCCTTGTCCGTGCAGTTATTGCAGAAGATTGATATTGCGTTTTCCTCTCGGCAATCCTTTATCCTGCCCATAACCAGGAGGAATCTGGCCCAGTAGTGATGTACTGTTTCAGCGGGTTCTTGCCGTATTAGAGACAGATCGCATGTGTCTGGGCGGGTGGGTGGACTAAAATCCGGATCCCTGCCCATCTTGGGGCTCAAAGGCCGAGGGGTTTCTGAATTCGGAAGCTTGGTTTGCTGGACACAATCCGGCGAGTCCGGAGCGATGCATGATTTTGAGTTCAATGCTCGATCGAAGTCCGTCCCTCCGCGGGAATCCGGTATGGAGGGTCCGGGAATCCGGACATGAATTGTTTTCAACATAGGCGAAGAGTTGCCGTATTGCTCCTCTACCACTGCGATATGGTGGGTGGCCTGGGGAGAGTTAATCTCTCTCAGATCGGTTTTAAGCCCAATCTGGTTGTAGTCCGTAGCGACTCCCAGGGCGGCGATGCGATCCAAGAGCTCGTTAACAGACGAGAGCTCTATTGGGTCCAACTGCTCGGCAGCTTTAGGGCTGATCATGAAGATTGCTTGACGACTTGCGAAGTCATTGTCGGCGGCGGTAGGACAGGCGGTCATAAGAAAACCACCAAGCCGGATAGTTTGGCCGGCGGCCAAGGCCCCTTCGGCGAAAACATCGTCTTTGAAGACGGGTGGAGGCATCCGCTCTATCGGTGACGACACAGAGGAACTCTCAATGAAAGCACCAATGTCGGTGTCAAAACCGGCGGATCTCGGGTAGGGGATCCCGAACTGTGCGTCTAGGCGGATGGTAACAGGAGACAAGGGACACGATGTTTTTACCTGTGTTCGGCCCTCTCGATGGAGGTAAAACCCTCGTCCTACTTGATTAATATTGATGATATGGGTAGTACAAGAGTGGATCTACCACGAGATCAAGGAGGCTAAACCCTAGAAGCTAGCCTATGGTATGATTGTTGTAATGTATGTTGTCCTACGGACTAAAGCCCTCCGGTTTATATAGACACCGGAGGAGGCTAGGGTTACACAGAGTCGGTTACAATGGTAGGAGATCTACATATCCGTATTGCCAAGCTTGCCTTCCACGCCAAGGAGAGTCCCACCCGGACACGGGACGGAGTCCTCAATCTTGTATCTTCGTAGTCTTGGAGTCCGGCGGACGATGATAGTCCGGCTGTCCGGACACCCCCTAGTCCAGGACTCCCTCAGCCCTCATATTTAATCACCTTGTGAATTCTTCCCTCATACATAATGCCTTTGGTAAATTGTATCCTCTCCTTTTATCAACCATGCTCTACCTTCGAGCTTGTGTTATTTACTCTTTATGTTTGTGGTATATGTTCCTAAGATGCCCCGATGGGTTGAACCAATGCCTTCCCTATTCTGTTTGAACCCATAAGATTTCACGGGTCATACTTATCTGGTATTGCACCAGGTAAAACTTTCAACAACTAATGTCATATTTGAAACATGAGAAGTGAATGGAAGGTTATGCTTTGAAGAAGTGGGAGTCGACCTTGAACTTAGTGTTCATGCCCATGGACCCGATGTGGAACTTATCGTGAAAGCTTCTTGCAAAACTTTTAATCAGTTGGATAATTCTTTTGGTGTCTTTGAATTGGATTCCTTGCAACTATGGTTTCGGCCATATTGATATTCCTTGATTCCTTCTCTCGGACAAATTAAAGTACTTGTCTTTTGCAGTCAACACACTTGTCAACCCTCTATTTTACTCTACCTCCGAGTAATACCCTCTGGTATCTTAATGATATCACCGAACCATGTTGCTTATTACGAGCCTTCATCAAGTATTATTCCTCATCGATTCCAATGTTTCCTGGTTCCGAGTGGTTAGTCACTCGAGGACACCGATAACTAAATCGGCTCCGCACCATGATTAAACAACTCTTAGAAATCTCCTCTACTCACGAGTTTGTACTCGACCATGTCATTCCTGGCTTGCTCGGCTATATCATTATCATGCCGATTTTAACCATGCTACATGTTCCTTACTCCCGGAGCACAACCTTCAACAATGAGCTAAGTTTACGTCGATTTCCCCATCTTATCGTTTTTCCTCGAATAGCAAACATGATTCCGAGTTTGTACCGTATCTGTGGTTCCAATAATCTTTCGTTGCATCAGTCCTTTGCTCGACGCAGTCGTTGTTCGATTGCTTCTTCGTGTAGCCTCTCGACAAAATTTGTCGTGATCATCATCAACATTTAGACTCCTTCTAAGATATCAATCGAATTTATGATTATAAGTGCCATCCTTGTCCCTTGGTAATTTGAGTTACCATCGGCAACGACCTTACCTTCCTTTTATCACAAACTTGTTTATGTTAAGGATGCAACATGCCTTCCAGCTTGTATTATGTTCTACCTTGAAGTAATATTGTCTGTTATGTCAAGGATGTGGTGAGGATTGCTCCACCTCTTAATAATTCTTGATACAAGTGATACTTCATACCATCACCATTCTTCCTTGATCCTGATGTTGATTCTAACTGGGGCACCAACAAGTGAACGGTGCTACTTGGATTCTATACTTCTAGCAACCCTATTGCTTTAAAGTTAATGGATGTTGGTTATTGAATCACCATTCTAACCTTGATCATGCTCCCTAAGCCCATATTTCGGGTGCACCTTTCAACCAGTGTTTAATGGTGTATGTTTTCCTCGAGCATACATCACCATATCATTTGATCTGACAAATGTTATCTCCTTGTTTACGTAACTGTGGAAATCCATCTTTTTGGAAATCTCAATGAGTTGATGCTAAGTCCATCAGCCACCTTCCCCTCATCTCCTTGGGTTAATGATGAACTTTTGTTTCGGAACTCACTTCCATAGTTCATCTTCCGAGAATCTTACCATGTCATCTCAACAATTTGTGTTGCACCTTTGTTCTCCGGCATCCTGAGTCTGAGGTATCTCGACAGCAATCAGATTTGAATCTCGGTCAGATATGATGGTTGGAACATATTTGCAAGAGTTATAACATTGGTCCTTATATGACCCGGTAAGGTGATGTCATACCTAGCACACCTGGCCGGAGGACCTATTGTTATAGTTTCCACTTTAGCAAGGTTAGCCATTTCTTCCATGAGGAAATTTTAAGACTTATTCTATGAGTTGATCCCAAGGGATCCCTTGGGTATCCAAAGTCCGACCTTTGCTTGAAGACCATGCCAATGCTATCTCGAAGCATGCCTATGGTACTCTGATTTTCAACAAGAACATTTGAAGTCGAATGCTAATTGTTTCCTACTCAAATTATCCAAACACCACTGTATGGGTAATGTCTTGAAATTTCTCTCCCCTTACCTAAAGAGTCTTCTACATTGTATCATTTCATGGATATCATGCTCTGCTTGTTCTTGGGAAGGATATATCCCTGAATTATGTGTTTAAACACATTCTCCTTTCCATTGTTCTGTTTAATCTGATGATCGCATTTTCCTTTCCATTGTTTTGTTTAACCTTTCTTGTGATCTATATGATCTAAGCAGTAATATTCTTTTGCTTATGTAAATTTCTCGGTGTACCATCCTGTCTAGTGTAACCCTGTTACTATTGTTGATGACATTCCGGTAATCACTGATGGACGAGAACCTTGCCTATTGGTCCGCCTCATTTCAACGAGCAGGAAAATGGTTCTCTTCATCCCTCGCCCTTGGTACCAACGATGTTGCCGACATAACTGACATGCTATTCTCTGGCATGCCCTGCTATCATATCCATGACAGAGGTCAACGCCCTTCCTTATTTTTAACCCACATGGTGGGCCCATTACCCACAGTTCCCAGGATCGAAACCTGACTCCCCTGTACAACCCTGTTTCTAATGGTTATTCCTCACGCTTGGCTTTGTATTTAATTCACGGGTCACCTTCCTAGTGTTATATTCTGGTATCAAACACAATAGTTACCCTCGCTGCTCTGAACCCCTTTCTCACTTTGGTTCAGGCTTTGAGCAACTATCTATCTGCTTGGAACCTCTTATTGTACCTTTGTACCATACTATCATTGTATTTTATAGGTTCAACTCGAGAGATACTCTTATGCCCATTCATGGGTTAACCCCAGATTGTTCCCTCTTAAGCATTCTGTCGTAGCCGAGCTGCCCCTTACCTATTCATAAGTACGCTGGAGTTCTCGAAGAAAAGGACGACTTCACCATGATGACCTGAAGCAGAGAAATCAAGACATCAATGTAGTGGATTGAAACTCTTCGAAGAGAGCAACCAAGACCGAGAACACTCGCTAGAATTTCGTAACCAGACTTTTCCCCCTTACTCCACCTCTTAAATCTCGGGACGAGATTTCTTGTAGTGGAGGAGAATTGTGACGCCCGGATAATCAGGCTACAGTAATCCCACGTTAACGATGCCACGTCACCCCAGTTACTGTTGCTAACCTCTCATTGGTTCAAAACCGGTTCAAAAGTCAAATTCAAAATATGTCAAACAACAAAAAATTTCAAACTTTAAAACTAAAATGTTTGGAGTGTGCCAATTAATGTTTGGGAATTCAAGGTGAAGGAAACACACTTTTACAGAATGCACGAATATTTTAAATTGAATTAAAACAGAAAAGAAAATAAATAAATAAAAACAGAAAGGTAAGAAAAAGAAAAGGAAACCCCCTTCCCCCCACTCGGCCACGACCCAGCAGGCCATCGGGCCGCCAGGCCGGCCTAGCCGCGCCCCACACCCTCCCCCATATCCACCCCACCGGGGGAAAACCCTAACCACCCACCCCACTTGCCCCACTCCTCCCTCTGCTTCCCCCGATCCAGATTGGATCGGGCGCCACCAGCCTCCGGTCTTGACGCCATCGCCGCCACCCCCCCACGCGCCCGCCACCGCTCGCTGCATCGGTCGGCCTGTCTTGGCCTCGCCCATGCCGGCCTAGCGTGCTGCCGCTCCCGGGTCCGTCTCGTCGAGCATTCACGCCCAGCCCGGCTCCGCCCCCGCCTCACGACGTCGTCGCCCGTCGTCGCCAACCACCACCATCGACTGGAGCTCCTCCGCCCCGACCGCCGCATGTCGTCCCCTTCTTCCTCCTCAACCCCCACTGCCCTGTCCCCTACGGTCCCTCGGTGAGGCCCCCGGCCTCCTCTTCTATCCCCGTCATCATCATCCGTCCGGTCGCGCCGTCTGGATCGCCGAACGCCACCACGGCCACCGCACCGCACCGCATCCCCCCTCCTCACGCTCGCAGATCTGGCCTCCACCGTGTCATCCACGCCCGTGTGCGTCCAGCGCCCGCGCTCACGGCGCCTTGCCAGCGGTCCTGGCTCCGCTCCCTGCCGCCCGCTCCCGGTGGCCTCGTGCTGCTGCCGTCTTTGCCGCGCGGTGCGCTTCAGCCTTCCGCCGCCCAGCCTTTATAGCTGCCGGCGCCTACCGTCTTCCCTGCGCCGCCAAGGCCGCCACAGCTTGCCTCGCCCGGCGCCCGCAACTCCTCAAGCCGGTGTCGCTCCCATCGCCGCTGCCACCGAGGCCCAGGCGCGCGCCCTCGCCTCTCATGGCGTCGGGTGCGAGCACTGCACCAAGACGCGTCGCCGCTTTCTCCTCGCCCGTTAAAGGCGGTGCCTGTCTGCCCGACCGGTATGGCCTCTCTGTACATCGACTGAGGGGCCCAGCCCACAGAACGTTTTCACAGAAAAAGAAAATAATAAATAGATAATAATAATTAAAATATTAATTAATTAATTAATTAATTAATTAACTTAATTAACTTAATTAATCCTGATTAAATTAATATAATCACTAGTTAACTTAATTAAACCCTGAATAGCTTGTTCAGTCAATGACGTGCGGACCCCACACGTCAGTTTGACCCAGTCGATGCCATGTTGACTGCTGACGCCATGCTGATGTCATCAGCATACACTATTCTGGATAATGTTGATTTAGAATAATTAAATAAATTCTAAAATTGATTAAATCTTTTAAAATTAATATAAGATAAACCGTAGCTCGGATGGAAAAACTTTGTACATGAAAGTTGCTCAGAACGACGTGAGGAATCCAGATACGCAGCCCGTTTGTCCGCCACGCGTCCCTAGCATAGTGAACCTGCAACATTTCACCTCCGGTTCATCTGTCCTAAAACGCGAAACACCGGGGATACTTTCCCGGATGTTTCCCCCTTTCGCCGGTACCACCTACTGTCGCGTTAGGGCACACCTAGCTTCGCGTATTGCCATGTTATGCTTTGTGATGCTTTGATTGCTCTGTTATTTTTTGTGTTCTCCCTCCGTTACTTCGTTCCGGTAGACCCTAAGACTGCCGGTGACCCCTTGTTCGACTACGGAGTTGACGACTCCTCCTTGCCAGAGCAACCAGGCAAGCCCCCCTTGATCACCAGATATCGCCTATTCTTCTCTCTACTGCTTGCATTAGAGTAGTATAGCATGTTACTGTTTCGATTGATCCTATTCTGTTGCATAGCCTGTCATTGTTGCTACAGTTGTTGATACCTTACCCGCAATCCTAAATGCTTAGTATAGGATGCTAGTTTATCATCATTGGCCCTACATTATTGTCAGTCTGCCTTGCTATACTATCGGGCCGTGATCACTCGGGAGGTGATCACAGGTATATACAATACATATCTACATACTATACAGATGGTGACTAAAGTCAGGTTGGCTCGTTGAGTACCCGCAAGTGATTCTGATGTGGGGGCTGAAAGGACAGGTGGCTCCATCCCAGTAGAGGTGGGCCTGGGTTCCCGGCCCCCGACTGTTACTATGAGGCAGAGTGACAGGGCAGGTTGAGACCACCTAGGAGATAGGTGGGCCTGGCCCTGGTTAGCGTCCGTGGTTACTTCAAAATAACACGCTTAACGAGATCTTGGTATTTGATCTGAGTCTGGCCACTGGCCTATACGCACTAACCAACTACACGGGAAAGATATGGGCACTCGGCGTCGTGGTATCAGCCGAAGCCTTCGTGACATCAGCGACTGAGCGGCGCGCGCCGGATTGGACATTAAGCCTGCTCTTGTATTAAGGGGGCTAGGTCTGCTTCCGGCCGCCCTCGCAACGTGCAGGTGTGCAATGGGCGATGGGCCCAGACCCCTACGCGCATAGGATTTAGACCGGCGTGCTGACCTCTCTGTTATGCCTAGGTGGGACTGCGACGTGTTGATCTTCCGAGGCCGGGCATGACCCAGGAAAGTGTGTCCAGCCAAATAGGATGGAGCGTGTTGGGTTATTTGGTGCACCCCTGCAGGGAAGTTTATCTATTCGAATAGCCGTGTCCCTCGGTAAAAGGACGACCCGGAGTTGTACCTTGACCTTATGACAACTAGAACCGGATACTTAATAAAACACACCCAGACAAGTTCCACAGATAACCCGGTGATCACTTTTCCACAGGTGACGAGGGGAGGATCGCCGGGTAGGATTATGCTATGCGATGCTACTTGGAGGACTTCAATCTACTCTCTTCTACATGCTGCAAGATGGAGGCTGCCAGAAGCGTAGTCTTCGATAGGACTAGCTATCCCCCTCTCATTCTGGCATTCTGCAGTTCAGTCCATCGATATTGCCTCGTTACACATATACCCATGCATATGTAGTGTAGATCCTTGCTTACGAGTACTTTGGATGAGTACTCATGGTTGCTTTTCTCCCCCTTTCCTTTCTTCCTGGTTGTCGCAACCAGATGCGGGAGCCTAGGAGCTAGACGCCACCGTCGACGACGACTCCTACTACACCAGAGGTGCCTACTACGTGCAGGCTGCTGACGACGACCATGAGTAGTTTAGGAGGATCCCAGGCAGGAGGCCTGCGCCTCTTTCGATCTGTATCCCAGTTTGTGCTAGCCATCTTGTGGCAACTTGTTAACTTATGTCTGTACTCAGATATTGTTGCTTCCGCTGACTTGTTTATGTCGAGCACTTGTATTCGAGACCTCGAGGCCCCTGGCTTGTAATATGATGCTTGTATTTCTTATTTTACTTTTAGAGTTGTGTTGTGATATCTCCCCGTGAGTCCCTGATCTTGATCGTACACGTTTGCGTGCATGATTAGTGTACGGTTGAATCGGGGGCGTCACTCCATGGTTCTGTTTATTATGACATGCTCCATCATTGTCATGTTGCTTTGCATGATCATGTAGGTGACATCGTATTTGTGGCAAAGCCACCTTTATAATTCTTTCATACATGTCGCTCTTGATTCATTGCATATCCCGGTACACCGCCGGAGGCATTCACATAGAGTCATATTTTGTCCTCAGTATTGAGTTGTAATTCTTGACTTGTAAATAAATAGAAGTGTGATGATTTCCATTATTAGAGCATTGTCCCATGTGAGGAAAGGGTGATGGAGACTATGATTCCCTCCCAAGTTGGGATGAGTCTCTGTACTTTATGAAAAATAAAAGAGGCCAAAGAAGCCCAAATAAAAAAGAGAGGCCAAAGAAGCCCACCAATAAAATGAGAGAAAAAGAGAGAAGGGACAATGTTACTACCCTTTTTCCACACTTGTGCTTCAAAATAGCACCATGATCTTCATGATAGAGAGTTTCTTATTTTGTCACTTTCATATACTAGTGGGAATTTTTCATTATAGAACTTGGCTTGTATATTCCAATGATGGGCTTCCTCAAAATACCCTTGGTCTTCGAGAGCAGGCAAGTTGGATGCACATTGTCGGTGTCAAAACCAGCGGATCTCGGGTAGGGGGTCCCGAACTGTGAGTCTAGGCAGATGGTAACAGGAGACAAGGGACACGATGTTTTACCCAGGTTCGGGCCCTCTTGATGGAGGTAAAACCCTATGTCCTGCTTGATTAATATTGATGATATGGGTAGTACAAGAGTAGATCTACCACGAGATCAAGGAGGCTAAACCCTAAAAGCTAGCCTATGGTATGAATGTTGTAATGGAGGTTATGTCCTACGGACTAAAGCCCTCCGGTTTATATAGACACCGGAGAGGGCTAGGGTTACACAGAGTCGGTTACAATGGTAGGAGATCTACATATCCGTATCGCCAAGCTTGCCTTCTACGCCAAGGAATTTCCATCCGGAAACGGGACGGAGTCTTCAATCTTGTATCTTCGTAGTCTTGGAGTCCGGCGGACGATGATAGTCCAGCTGTCCGGACACCCCCTAGTCCAGGACTCCCTCAGTAGCCCCTGAACCTGGCTTCAATGACGATTAGCGCATAATGTTCGGCATTGCAAGGCGGGTTCCTCCCTTGAATAATCCAGAGAAGATTGTGAACACCCGGATAGTGTCCGGCTCTGCAAAATAAATTCCACATTCCACCGTAGAGAGAATAAAATGTACACAAGTTCAATCTGCTGACGTATTTTGCGGCGTGACGTCACGCCACTACCAAGCCTTTACTTGAATCATTTTTCATCATACCACCTCAGTGCGTTTAGCGAAGCGGTTTCCTTGGCACGTCTTGTCGAGGCAGAGATCGTGTTCCCCTTATTCCGGGATTCTCATCAATACGGACGTGGGTAACCCAACCGCACCATTGATGGTGGCGCTTGGGAGATAAGCAAGTTTTACCGGGCTAGTGGGGACGTATAGTCTTCGTCCGCCTATATATAAGGGATAAGGATTTACCTTCTCACCTACGCCTTCTTCCTCCTTTGCTTATCCATCTCCGTGCACTCGAGCTCTAGCGCCCAAGTTCGCGCATCTCGCCTCGACCTTCTCCGACCATGTCTGGAGCGGGAGGCAAATGGTTGGCCTCCACCGTTAAGGAGGAGCACATCACCAAGCTGCGCAGCGCCGAATACCTTTCTGGCGACGTTGCGCACCGGCTGCCCGACGAGGGGCAGCTCATCCCCACCCCCGGGCCCCATGAGAGGTTCGTTTTCCTCCCCCACTTCCTCCGTGGAATGGGCTTTCCACTTCAACCTTTTGTCCAGGGGCTCATGTTCTACTACGGCCTGGATTTCCATGATCTGGCGCCGAACTTCATCCTCAACATCTCGGTGTTTATCGTCGTGTGCGAGGCCTTCCTTTGCATCCAGCCCCACTTCGGCTTGTGGCTCAAGACCTTCAACGTCAAGCCGAAGGTTGTGAAGGGCACGCAAGCGGAATGCGGAGGTGCCATGTTGGGCAAGATGCCCAGCGTCCTTTGGTTCGAAGGGGCCTTCATGGACTCCGTCAAGGGGTGGCAATCGGGGTGGTTCTACATCACCAAGCCGCGCGAACCCACGTGGGCGGCGGCCCCCGAGTTCAGATCTGGCATCCCTACACAGCTCACCTCCTGGAAAGAGAAGGGCTTGTGGTGGTGTAATTTGAAGGAGCTGACGGGACTCCAAGCATGTATCCAGAAGCTGGTGAACAAGAAGCTCAGGCTGGTTAACGTGGTCCAAGTCATGCTCGTCCGTCGGATTCTCCCATGCCAAGAACGGGCATTCAATCTGTGGGAGTTCAATCCAGAACAGCACCAAGCGCTGAGCGAGGTCTTCGACACAACGTATGAAGGCGCCTGGAGGGTGCTGTTTAAGGGTGCCGAAGCCCCCGCATCCGCGACGGAAGATCGCGGATTCCACTCGCTATGTCCAGCCGACGAGGTAAGCGATTCTACCCCTTTACCGGACACTTGTTAATAGTTCGACCCTAAGCGGGTTTTAATCTTCCTTTTCCTTTGACAGGAATGGATGAAGAAGGCCGAGCAGCTCATCTGCCCGGCCCCCATGCCAGAAGACCCAGTGGAGGAAGAAGACTCTCTCCCAGAGGAGGGAGAGAGAAAGAGGAAGGCCTCCCCAACAGGGGAGACCGAAGGGTCCAAGAGGGGAAGAACTATTCCCCCGGACAGCTTCGCCTACACCAACGTAGGCGAAGAAGAGTGGCCCTCAAGGGCCAGGCCTCTGGCGAGATCGTAAGTATCCGGATCCCTGAATTTGCAATTTCTTTCGTGTCACATAGTGTCTTTCTAATGCCGCATACTGCCTGAAGTCCGGCCGATGATGATCTCCCAGCTTCATCGAGCGGGTCGCTGGCTCCGTCGGATGTGGATTCCGTCCCGACTGCCTCCACCCCTCGCGCCGACGAGGACGTTGAGGTGGGATCCCGGAAAGGGATCCATCAGGAGGAGGCTCTGGAGGCGCCGCAAGGCAGCCTCCTGGACTTTGCGCCGGACTCTATTCCGGAACCCGCAGTGGTTCCAGAGTCCGACAGGCGGCCCCTTCGCAAGAAGGGCAAGACCGTGACACCGGCAGCCCCCGTCCAACCGGAGGCGCCGGACAACTTGTTGGAGGCACTCAAAGGCGCTTCCATCGAGGAAGAACACCGCACTATCATGAGTGCGGTGATTCAGAAAGTTCAGCTTGCCAAGAGCGGGCTGACCGAAGCCTGCAGCAGCCTTTTAAGAGACTTTGAGGTAAGAAGTTTAAAATTATGTAATGTAATACCGCATAGACAGTAGCCCCTGATGCTCAGTTCGGCGTTCGGAAAGAAAAGCCGAACTGAGGATCTAAAAAGATATACGCAGGGTTGCTAAATAATATGTCAATATGGGTTTGCAGGCTGCACTGCTGACCTCTGCCGCACTGACTGCGGAGGTTGGTGCATTAAAGCAGGATCACGAGCGGTCCGAGCAGGAGCTCGGCCATGCCAAGAAGCAGCTCGAGGACAAAGAAGGTGAGTAACACCCCTTTAGAGATTTACCTTACAGAAAAGGATTTAGGTTGCAATAAAAATGACAAGGATAACGTGGAGTGCTGCGGGGCCACTAACGAGGTGGCAGCCACGAAGGAGGCTGTGTCCGGGATCGAACGCAATGCGGACTCTTGCGGAACGGGCCGAGCGAGAGAAGCGGGAGGCGGGTGGCGGAAGTCGGCAAGAGCTCCAGGCCCTCATGGAGAAGCATGAGAGTTTGGAGCGCGACTCCAAGACTCGAGAGTCCGAGCTCGCCTCGGCTCTCGAAAGTGCCAAGTCCGCTAAGGCCGAGGCCCGTAAGGCCCTTCAGGAGGTTGAAGATGTGAAGAAGATAGCAGCGGGTAAGGCATTTTTCATGCAAAGCAAGCATGTTAATGTGAACTACCTGATACTTACCCGAATTCGGAGCTCTCCAGGGGCGTTTGCAGATCTGCCGTGCAGTGTATCCAATGCCGCCGCATTTTACCATGGCCAGGAGGGGAGCTCAACGGAGAAGGTCTTCTGGTCTCAGTACGCTGAGGCCGGCCATCCGGTGCCCCCTAGCGACCAGCTGAAGCAGCTGGTCGAACTCCAGAAGGCGGCTGAGGAGGCCATGAAGGGTCTTATAGTCCGGCTGTGGCCTGGACAGGCCCTGCCTGGGAGCTACTTCGGCCTCGTGCGGCGGCTGGTGGATGCATGCCCCTGGGTGGAGGTCATCAAGCGCTCCGCCTGTATTGAAGGTGCTCGTCGGGCCCTTGCCCGCACAAAGGTGCACTCGGACAGGCTGGATGCGGAGAAGCTTCTTACTGACCCGCCGCCAGCGGGCAAGGAGTATTGTACGCTCGAAATGTACTATAAGACTGTCCTGAAGGGAGCCTGCGATATTGCGGATGAATGCCCCAGAGATGTAATCTTTGAGTAAACTCGCTATGTATTATCCTGTGCACTGAAAACTTTGTTCATATGCGTTTTAAGCAACGCTTGTTTAATTTAAAATATTACCTTCTGTGCAGCCGTTTATAAAATCTGAGAGATGGCAAGTCGTTGGCTTCAGCCCCGAGCCATGAAAAGTGGGGTGTTCGGGATAAACTTGAGCACTCTTGTTCCCATGTTTGGGTCCATCTAGGGAGGCGCTCAACACAATGAACAAGGCAACCGGACTTATAATGCTTGAACAGTCTCACTTAGCCATAGAATTCTATAATTTTAAATTTCGGCGAAGCCCCTAGTATTCGGAAGGCCGAATTCGGGGCGCTATCCACGCCTTCATCGGACATTATCCAGTACTTCGCTCGAAGCGGCATGAGTCTTTAGGGACCCGAAAAGACCTCTCGAACAGCGACCAGTCTCTCGCCTTATCATGCCAGTCAGTTTTAGCTTTCTCCACTGAGGCACTCACCCAGCTCAACCGGGGCGCAATCGCAGTGGTTCTCCCAGTGCCACCTTAGCCGACAGAACGGAACCTAAGGCACCAAAACGTGGGAGCCGGGCAAACCCAACTATTGACCCAAGACATGATTCAGAGCCGATTCATATAATGCTATAAGTTCGGGGTGCCGCACTTGTGAAAGTGTTCGGACTTATCACACCATAATGCGGGGAACATAAGCCCCTGGTGTATTAGGCCGTACCAAAATATACGGGTGCAAAATGTCATTTAATGAACATATAAAGTAATGTAATTACAGGCGAAAAGTGTTGCATTAGTTATTCAAGGAAGTCTGCTATGAGTGCGGACCGATACAAATAGTTCGGTAAGCAAGGGTTTGGACTAATTAAACATGTCCCCCTCCAGGGGTGGGCTGCGGACTTGGTGTATATAATCAAATTTAATGCTCGTAATGGAGACCACCTGAGTGTTCGTCGCAGCCTTCTTTCTTCCCTAGCTGTTGCATCGTGAGTTCGGCAGGTTCACCGCCGGATAAGGCCTCTGGTTAACGGAGTCCTGTGTATACAAAGAAGGAAAATAATAAAAAGGAGTGACACACTTGCGAGCCCCTGGTGTGGTCGAGCCGCACTCTGGGTCTATTGTGGTCGTGCCCCTTCCCCTACGCCCATGGTATCTCCAAAGCGTAATGATGTACGCGGAGGGTTGTTCTTGCGATCATGCGAGGGCTGGGGTCAGGGCCGCATTGCTACGCGTGCTTGGATCGTGCCAGGTGGTCTTGGTTGGTGTTGCTTCGGGCGCATTTGGCTGTATCCGGCCGTTTAACAGCCGGACTCGAAAATTGCCTTAAAAGGCTGCTCTATACTTCTGTCGCGAGAGCCGCTGTATGTTCCTCCGTTCGGAGGGAGCGTTCCGTATTTCTATTGACCGTGATGACTCCACGAGGGCCTGGCATCTTAAGCTTGAGGTATGCATAATGCGGCACCGCGTTGAACTTTGCAAACGCGGTCCGTCCGAGCAGAGCGTGATAGCCGCTGCGAAATGGGACTATGTCGAAGATTAACTCCTCGCTCCGGAAATTATCCGGGGATCCGAAGACCACTTCGGTGTGGTGAGCTCGCATAATTGGCCTCAACACCTGGTATGGCGCCTTTAAAGGTCGTCTTTGTAGGTTTAATCCTTGAGGGGTCTATGCCCATCTTGCTGCTGTATCCTGATAAAGCAGGTTCAGGCTACTGCCGCCATCCATCAGGACTCTCGTGAGGTGAAATCCATCGACGATTGGGTCTAAAACCAATGCGGCGAATCCGCCATGGCGGATGCTGGTCGGATGGTCTCTTTGATCGAAAGTGATCGGACAAGAGGACCATGGATTGAACTTCGGGGCGACTGGCTCCATCGCGTATACGTCCCTTAGTGCACGCTTCCGCTCCCTCTTGGGTATATGGGTTGCGTATATCATGTTGACCGTCCGCACTTGTGGGGGGAACCCTTCTGTCCTCTACTGTTCGGCGGCCGGGTCTCTTCCTTGTCGTTGCTATGCAGCCCCTTGTCATTGTTTTCAGCAATTAACTTGCCTGCCTGCTTGAATACCCAACAGTCTCTGTTGGTGTGATTAGCTGGCTTTTTGGGGGTGCCATGTATCTGGCATAAGCGGTCGAGTATTCGGTCCAAATTGGACGGACCCGGAGTGGTTGTTTTGAATGGCTTCTTCCGCTGACCGGGTTTAGAGCCTCGGAATCCGGCATTGACTGCCGTATCCTCCTTGTCGTTGCCGTTAATACGGCATTTATTTTTGCTTCGACGCGACCTGCCATTGTGGTCCTTAGTATCCGGACTGCCAGAATTTTTGCTGAGGTTGTTGCTGCGAGCTAGCCAGCTATCCTCTCCCGCGCAAAAGCGGGTCATTAATGATGTGAGGGCTGCCATGGATTTCGGCTTTTCCTGTCCCAGGTGCCGGGCTAGCCACTCGTCCCGGATGTTATGTTTGAAGGCTGCGAGGGCCTCTGCATCCGGACAGTCGACAATTTGGTTTTTCTTTGTCAAGAACCATGTCCAGAACTGTTTGGCCGATTCGTCTGGCTGCTGAATTATGTGGCTTAGGTCATCGGCGTCTGGTGGTCGCATTATCGTGCCTCGAAGTTGTCGAGAACGTGGCTTCAGTCTTCCCAACACCCAATTGACTCTGCGGGCAAGCTGTTAAGCCAATGCCGAGCTGGTCCTTTAAGCTTGAGTGGGAGGTATTTGATGGCGTGGAGATCGTCGCCGCGGGCCATATGGATGTGAAGGAGATAATCTTCAATCCAAACCGCGGGGTCTGTTGTGCCATCGTAGGATTCAATGTTTACGGGTTTAAACCCTTCAGGGATTTGATGATCCATTACTTCGTCAGTGAAGCATAGCGGGTGTGCGGCGCCTCTATATTGAGCAATGTCACGACGTAGCTCGAGTGAGCGTTGTCTGTTGTGTTCGGCCCGGACGGAGTTGTTGTATCCGGTGCGACGGTATTCGTCGTGGGTCGCGGGGCGCCCACGTGATCCATAGATGGATCTAGATTGCCTTGCTTTGTCCTCCAATATATCTCGCAAGTCCGGCGCGTTCCCTCTTGGCTTCGTACTTTTGGAGCGATGCCGGGGTACGGTCTTGGTGGAGGGCCTGAATGCCTCTCTGTCGCGACCACGGGGTGGTCGGTCGGCCGTATCGTGCGCTGGTGATGAAGGTATGTGAGGGAGTCCTGGACTAGGGGGTGTCCGGACAGCCGGACTATCAACGTCCGCCGGACTCCAAGACTACGAAGATACAAGATTGAAGACTCCATCCCATGTCCGGATGGGACTTTCCTTGGCGTGGAAGGCAAGCTTGGCGATACGGATATGTAGATCTCCTACCATTGTAACCAACTCTATGTAACCCTAGCCCCCTCCGGTGTCTATATAAACCGGAGGGCTTTAGTCCGTAGGACACAACATACATTACAACAATCATACCATAGGCTAGCTTCTAGGGTTTAGCCTCCTTGATCTCGTGGTAGATCTACTCTTGTACTACCCATATCATCAATATTAATCAAGCGGGGCGTGGGTTTTACCTCCATCGAGAGGGCCCAAACCTGGGTAAAAACATCGTGTCCCTCGTCTCCTGTTACCATCCGCCTAGACGCACAGTTCGGGACCCCCTACCCGAGATCCGCCGGTTTTGACACCGACATTGGTGCTTTCATTGAGAGTTCCTTTGTATCATCACCGATAGGGCGGATGCCTCCACCCGTCTTCAAAGACGGTGTTTTCGCCGAAGGGGCCTTGGCCTCCGGCCAATCCATCCGGCTAGGTGGTTTCCTTATTACCACCTGTCCGGCCGCCGCTTCAACAATGACTTCTCAAGTCGTCAGAAGCAATCTTCGCGTCAGCCCGAAAGCTGCCAAATAGTTGGATCCAATAGAGCTCTCGTCTGTTAACGAGCTCTTCGATCGCATCACCGCCGTGGGAGTCGCTACGGACTACAATCAGATTGGGCTTAAAACTGATCTGAGAGAGATTAACTCTCCCCAGGCCACCCACCACGTCGCAGTGGTAGAAGAGCAATACGGCAGCTCTTCGCCTGTATTGAAAACTACTTATGTCCGGATTCCCGAACCCTCCATGCCGGATCTCCGCGGAGGGACGGATTACGATCAAGCATGGAACTTAAAACCATGCATCGCTCCGGACTCGCTGGATTGTGTCCAGCGAACCAAGCTTCCAAATTCGGAAACTCCTCGGCCTTTGAGCCCCAAGATGGGCAGGGATCCGGACTTTAGTCCACCCGCCCGCCTAGACATATGCGATCTATCTCTAATACGGCAAGAGCCCGCTGAAACAGTACATCACTACTGGGCCAGATTCCTCCTGGTTATGGACAGGATAAAGGACTGCCGAGAAGAAAACGCGATCTCAATCTTCTGCAATAACTGCACGGACAAGGGAATACTAAACGCCATTGATCGTCGCAAAATTACGCGCTTCACCGATCTGGCATCCATAGTACGAAAGTACTGTGCAATGGAGAGTTTCCGGAAAACCGAAAATCAATTTTGGGATAATCCGGCCCCAAACCCAGTCCGTAGCAAAAGGGCGCCTTACACTCAGGCCCCAGATGCAAAAACGAAAAAACAAAAACCCAATAAGGGAAACAGAACCGTACTGGAAGGATGGCTAAACGGACCCTGTAAGCTTCATAGTACAGAGGGAGCCGTCCCAACACATAGCCTTCAAGCATGTTGGATATTACGGCAGGTGGCCAAAAGTGGCGAGGAGCTTCTAGCCCCGCAAAACAACTCCAACAATACCGGTACGGTATCAACAGTCTTCGAGACTTTCGCGTCAAACAATATGCGAAAGCGAACAATCTGCGGACTCGCCGAAGTCTACCAAATAGCAACAGCAAATCCATGGAGCGACACAGCTATCACCTTCAGTGCCAGCGACGAGCCTAAATTCCGAACAGCCAGAGCACCAGCCGCACTGGTGCTTAGTCCCATAGTGGACGGCTTTCGACTGACAAAAGTCCTCATGGATGGCGGCAGCGGATTAAACCTCATCTACGAGGAAACTCTGCGGAAAATGGAAATCGATTGGAGCCGTATTGAGCGGCAAGACAACCTTCAGAGGAATAATCCATAGCCGGAGGCTACTGGACCGGACAAATCACACTCAATGTGGTGTTCGGCTCGCGGACAATTACAGATCCGAAGAAGTCACGCCCCAAGTGGCCCGTTCAACAGCGGATATCACGCCATATTAGGACGAGAGGCATTCACAATTTTTCAAGCAATACCTCATTACGGGTACATGAAGCTCAAAATGCAGGGCCCGCGGAATAATCACTCTCATTAGTGATCCGGACATAGCACTCACGCGAAAACAAGACAGCTGCACTAGCCACGAGGCACTATCCAAGCCTTAGCGGCGAGAAGAACTCACCACACTGCGCTCTCACGGTGAACAGGGCGATGTGATACTCGATAAAGATCCAAGTCCACCTCCTTCAAACCAGCAGATGAAATAATAAAATTCTAGGTCCATCCAATGGACCCAACAAAGACGGCCTCCATTGGGGCACAATTGAACCCGAAATAGACGCGATCTTTGCGTGAATTCCTTCGGAAAATCGGGACATCTTCGCCGGCATCCTTCGGATATGCCCGAATCCCACGCAGTTGGCGAAACACAGCCTAAACATCCTAAAGGATTTAAGCCACCAAACAGGCTCTTCGACGATTTTCCAAACCCAAAAGACAGGCAATGGGAGAAGAGCTAGCCAAACTACTGGAAGCCGGATTCATTAGAGATATCAAACATCCGGACTGGCTAGCAAATCTGGTAATGGTACCAAAGAAGGACAAATCCTGGCGCCTCTGTGTCGATTTTAAAGACCTCAATAAGGCTTGCCCAAAGGATCCCTTCCCTCTCCCCCGCATCGACCAAATTATCGATGCTACCGCAGGGCACGATTCGTTGTGCTTCCTGGACGCATACTCTGGCTATCATCAAATCAAGATGGTGGAAGCAGACCAAGCCGCAATGGCATTCATCACTCCATACGGACCATTCTGCTTCAACACGATGCCCTTCGGACTTACAAATGCCGGCGCAACATATCAGCGCATGATTCAAACATGTCCGCCACCCAGATCGGCAAAAATCGAGAGCATCGTGAAGCGGCGTGTTGTCAAAACAAAACACGTCGAAACTCTAGTAGACGATTTGAGGCTCACATTCGACAACCTCAGAGCATATGACATCAAGCTGAATCCGGAAAAATGCGTTTTCGGCGTACCAGCCGGAAAGCTGCTGGGCTTCATTGTATCCGGTAGAGGAATTGAAGCAAACCCAGCTAAAATCCGAGCTCTGTCACAGTTGGATATTCCAAAAGACCTCAAACAAATACAAAAATTAACAGGATGCGTGGCAGCCTTAAGCCGCTTTATATCCCGTCTAGGAGAAAAGGCGCTGCCCCTCTATCGCCTCCTCAGGCGCACCGAACACTTTGAGTGGACGGATGCTGCCACCGCCGGACTCGAAGAAATAAAGGCCATATTGGCAACAAATCCAGTCCTGGCTGCGCCCACTTTGGGCGAACCAATGTTATTATACATTGCAGCAACGCATCAAGTTGTAAGCGCAGTCCTCGTCGTCGAACGAGCGACAGAAGGGCAGAAATTCCCTCTTCAAAAACCAGTGTATTATGTGTCCACTGTGTTAACCCCTTGCAAATCCCGTTACCCGCACTATCAGAAGATAGCATATGCGGTGTTCATGGCGTCCCTAAACTCCGCACTACTTTCAAGAGTGTTTGATAACAAGGCCTCTGAAGTACCACTCAATGACATTATAAATAACCGTGGCCTTAGCGGCGGGATTGCAAAATGGGCCGTTGAGCTCTTACCATTTGATATAAATTATAAACCTCGTGAGCTATAAAGTCACAAGTTTTGGCTGACTTCGTCGCTGAATGGACCGTTGAACTCCCTAAAGAGTACGGCGATACTCCAATTGGACTATGCATTTCGACGGCTCTAAAATGTTGGCGGATCGGGGCAAGGCGTCGTATTGACGTCCCCAACCGGAGATACAGATCCAAGATGTACTTCAAAAATGTACACGGACTCCAACAATGCAGCCGAATACGAGGCCCTGTTACATGGTCTCCGGATGGCAGTCTCCATGGGCATTCAACGCCTAGAGGTGTGCGGGGATTCAAACCTTGCAATATCCCAAATAAACGGAGACTTTGACGCCAAGGATCCGAAAATGGCAGCATATCGCAACGCTGTCATAAAAATGTCAGCTCGGTTTGAAGGACTTGAATTCC
The DNA here is from genome assembly GCA_021437245.1 of Aegilops speltoides. Taxonomy (NCBI): domain Eukaryota; kingdom Viridiplantae; phylum Streptophyta; class Magnoliopsida; order Poales; family Poaceae; genus Aegilops; species Aegilops speltoides. The sequence goes on along the minus strand of CM038141.1, from coordinate 108,122,867 downwards.
ATCACATAGCCTGAGACAATAACCAAGCGGCCGACGTACTGGCACGCATCGGTGCGAAACGTGATGCTGTCCCTCCAAATATCTTCCTGGAACGGCTCTTCAAGCCATCCGTATTATGGGAAGAGGAGTCCGGAAGTGACAAACCGGAAAGAACCGCGCCAATCGGCGATTCAGCCGATGACATAACACCTTCAACCCACGTTATAATGGCGAGAATCGCCCGTGGGACGTAACCTTTCTAGCCTACCTGCTTAGGCAGGAACTTCCCGAAGACCAAAACGAGGCCCGCTGCATAGTCCGGCGATCGAAAGCCTACAAGGTCCATGAGGGAGAACTTTATAAGAAAAGTACAATCGGAGTCCTTCAAAGGTGTATCTCCGAAGAGGAAGGGCGAAGCCTCCTGGCGGAAATTCACGCCAGACTAGGCGGACACCACGCAGCAGCCCGGGCCCTTGTAGGAAAGGCCTTCCGTACAGGATTTTATTGGCCGACGGCCCGGGCAGATGCTCAGGACTTAGTCCAGAAATGCGTCGGCTGTCAGCTCTTTGCTAATCAGAGCCACATGCCGCCCACCGCCCTAAAAAATATACCCATTACATGGCCGTTCACGGTCTGGGGGCTTGATATGGTTGGACCCCTAAAAGGGGGAACCCACAAGCAAAGGTACCTATTGGTCATGGTGGATAAATTCACCAAATGGATAGAGGCCAAACCGGTCAAAACGTCAGAGTCCGGACCAGCGATAGACTTTATATCAGGGGTTGTACACCGTTACGGAGTCCCCCACAGCATCATCACCGACAACGGCACAAACTTCACAGCCGACGAGGTTAAGTCATGGTGCAAAAATATGGGCATCAAGCTCGACTACGCTTCAGTCTATCACCCTCAAACCAACGGTCAAGTGGAACGAGCAAACGGTCTCATAATGAGCGGCATTAAACCCAGACTAGTGAGGTCACTTACTAAATCCGACACACAATGGGTCGAGGAGCTCGACTCCGTACTCTGGGGGCTGCGGACAACGCCTAACCGTACTACCGGATTCACACCATTTTTTATGGTATACGGCGCAGAGGCAGTCTTGCCCTGTGACATTATTCATGACTCACCTCGAAAAGCATGTATGAGGAAAGAGAGGCCGAGCTTGATCGGCAGGACAGCTTGGACACATTGGAGGAAGAACGCGATGTCGCGAAGGCTCGTTCCGCATTTTATCAGCAGCAGGCCCGAAGATATCAAAGCAGAGAAGTACGGGCCAAGACTTACAACGTTGGTGAACTAGTTCTACGCCTGTCGGACAAGAAAAAGGACAAACTCAAGCCCAAATGGGAGGGCCCTTCATTATCGATCAAGTCCTGACCGTGGAGCATACCGTTTCTTAAATGCGTCGGATAACCGACTCGAGCCGAACCCATGGAACGCAGCCCGCCTCCGACGATTCTATGCCTAGAGCCGGACTAAGAGTTCGTCCCCTTCCCCCGTCCAAACTTTTAAACTTTGGTTGTCTTTTGTTTCTCTTTTTATGCCTCTTTATTTAAAAGCCCTTACGGGCCCATTTTCGCATTTTTTGCATACGCATGATGTGCCATCCGCACTCATTATTCCTGGGGGCTTCTTTTACAGAAGCTCAATTAACGGGTTTCATACCCAGCACATGTGTCAAGCTTCCACATGTACCTTTTACTCGCCATTATATGCATCAATATGACTTAAGTTTTGGCCAAGCTGGGTTGCCTGGCTCCTGTGCTTACCCCTACGTTCCCGATTGTTCGGCTAGGAGGTAAAGGGAGCACCTCTGCGATTGTTACTGCCGGGTCAGCCGGATGTGTACCTCAAACTGGGTGAAGCCGAAAGCTAACGTTCTTAAGGGAATATTCGGTCGGTGACTTAAAAGATGACTTTTTACCTATTTATCTATCTGCCCCGGATGTTTCATCGCTTTTTTGCAGTCCGACATGCACTTTAGGGCATGCCTCGAGAAAGGAACCCTTAACGGAACTATTCTCCTGGAAGATGTTTCTTACTAACCATGTAATATAACATAACTAGTTGGGCACTTGTCCGATAAAGCACTAATGACCCCTATGCCTGGTCTCCATGCATACCACGGTTGTTTCTAACCAAAAGGTATTCGACACACTCCGGACTCTAGGGTCCCGAGGTTGAAGCGAAAAGGTCGGCAAAGACAAACGATCTACAATCCGCTAGAAGGCATTTCACATGTCACTTCAAAGGAAAACATACATTGTCAAATTTATTGATTGTATTCTCCTCAATCCCGCCTAACAAAGCTGTCTAACTTACAATCTGTTGGGAAAACTTAGCAGCCAACTCTACTTGGCTGTATAGTAAACTCACAGGGATCTCCTTCCCATCGGGCCCCACCGGTCCAACTTCGGCCATATGGTTGGGATCCGCCTTCTTATACCGCGTCTTCACCATGGCCCAAGCCTCCCTGGCACCTTGACGGCAAGCCGAAATCTTCCATAAACGGAAGCGCTGCCGCACTCCCTGCAGCTTCTCCGCAAGCTCCCCGAGGCCCTCGGGTAGGGTGAGGGCTGGCCATAAAGCTTGAACGACGCCGCTGATTGCCTGCCGAACCCATTCGAGCAGTTGCAGCAGCTCGGGAAGTTGATCACCCGTTGATACGGGCATCTCCTCCGCAAGGCGACCTGTGAGTATACCTACAAGACATACTATGTCAATTTGCTTCTTCGCTGAACTCTTCTTTTAAAAGGAGTTCGCTCAAGCACTTACTATAAATGCCGCGATGAAGCCGCTGATTCTCCTTAACGGAGCCGGACAGCTCGGCCCGAGCGCCTTTTAGCTCTTCTCCGAGCTTGGCGTTGGCATCCTGGAGCTTGTTCCTTTCTTGCTGCACCCTATTCAGCACACTCTCGCCGGCCTTCAGCTGGAGCAGCAATGTTTGCCTGTCCGGATCTTGTCCGGCGGCACCTGCAATGTCATTATTAGACTTACGCGCACGCCGCACAGCGCTTATATTTATTAATAAAAATGTGTTACCAGGAGGGGTCTTTGCGTCTCCTCCTGCGGCAGCAAGTGCGGCCTCAAGTTGGGCCTTGCAATCTTGCAGCTCCCGAGACAGCTGGCCATTCTTCTCGGTAAGGGCCTGCGTTTTTAAATGATCCTTAAAGCAGTTAACATAACTACTTTAAGTCTCGGGGGCTACTGGTATATACAACCATTAAAATTCCCTTACCAGTATGTCTTTCACATACCGCTCCGTGGCTCGTGAAACCATCTTGAGCGGCACGGAGATGCGCTGGCCCCGTGTTAAAGACATCCAATGCCTCGGGGAGAAGCACGCCACGAATATCTTGTCGTGCGGCGCCTATGGTTCATGGCGCCTCCACCTCAGATTTGGTGGCGGACAGTCTGTCGATGTCCTCCGTTGGAGAAGGATCTGGTCCGCGTCTTGCGTTTGCCTCCCCCTCCAGGCCAGGCGCTGGAGCCTGGCCGGTGTAGGTTGGATCAGCAACTTCTGCGCCCGCAGTCCGGCGAGTGTTTTTCTCCTACAAAGATCATGAGCACTTAGGCGTTTCCTAGGAATGTCGCTCTGAAAATTCAAATACGAGCTATACCTTTGTGGCGATGTTTCCGTCCGCACCGCGCTCCTTTTCCACCTGCTGGTCCGGACTGGCCTCTGTAGGTCAGCCGCCGCGGGCTCGGCTTCCCGCCGTGAAGGCGCTTCCTACAAAATACCATCGTTCGTGAAGGTTAGAAATGGGCAAGGAAGGGATAATGGTGTCCGGGCTTCGGCCACAGTCACCTGGGAAGCCGGACACTGTCCGGGGTAGTCCGCCGTAATGGCAACCAAAGCATTGTCCATGCTGAGCTGGTGAAATACCCCGTCGATCAGCTCCACCTCGATGTTCGGATCCTCTTTGGAGGCCGGATCTAGGGATCTTTCCGGATGCTCGGTTTGTGGAGCGGGACTTACCATGTCCTCCAAAGCCTGGCGCAGATCCTGCGCCTGTAAGAAGCCTAAACTTCGGAAACATGGGTTGAGCCCTTAAAGGTGTCCGCTTACCCATCCCCTAGGGTTGTTCATGGAGAACCCATTTAAGGGGTTCGTTCGAAGGAAGTCCTCCTTCTCCCCTTGTACAGCACCGACAGATCTTCACTAGGTCCTCGGTCGGTCCGCCCTTTGCGCCATGACGGGTGGCGCCAGATTCCCGCTGAAATCCCACATGGGTGGCCTCTATATTGCAATGGCTGTACTTCAAGATGATGCATGTCGTCATGACTCCAATCATGGTCAACCCGAAATGGGCCAAGAATCATATTCGCCCATCAAGTAATGGACGCCTTGTCTTCCTCCAATCGGGGCTCCGTGGGCGCCACCGAGGCGCTTCTTCAAGGGAGCAGCACTAAACTCCGGAGGCCAATCCGGACCGGGTCCGCAGCGAGCGCCTCCTATATAAACCACTCACGGGCCAGTCTTGGACGCTTCTTGGGAGTACCGGATGGGTATCCGTCCCAGCGATCGCCATATTTATTTCGCGCCGCCCACTTGATATATGGACCCCTCGTGAGAACGGGCACGAGGCGTAACAACCTCTTCCACAATGCAAAATGGGGCTCAATGCCCAGGAATAGCTCACATAGAGCTACGTAGCCCGCGATATGCAGGACAGAGGCGGGCGTGAGGTGGTGGAGCTGGAGTCCATAGAACTCCAGGAGCCCGCGGAGGAACAGATGTATTGGGAATCTGAGTCCCCTTATCAGATAGGGGACGAAGCATACTCGCTCCCCCTTATTGGGGCTCGGGGTAGCCTCCGCTTGCCTCCCACCTTGATAAGTAACCAGCCCGGCTCGAACCGGGATCATGAAGGCCGGAGGGAGATATCCCCCCGCTTGGAGCTTTACTAGCTCGCTGTGCGGAACAGAGCACCTCCTCCAATCTCCTGGCAGTGGGCTGGGAGCGCGAGAAGAAGAGCCGCGTTGATGGTCCATGGTGGAATGGATTTTTAGGTCAAGGGCGCTTCGATGAAGTATTCGCGGGAGGAAGACGGTGTGGTTTGGATCTGGATTCTTGCCTCTTTTGTAGGCGGACGACTCGCGCAACTAGGGGGTGAAACGTAAAGGACGCCCTGGCTTTTCGCATTCGTGCGACGCGTGGAAAATACCATTATTGGGCGTAGAAGCCGAGAAACACAGTATTTATGGTGAAGCTGGACACTGTTCGGCAGGTACATGGAACTTGAAGGGAGAACCCGCCTTGCAACGCCGAAGACTATAAACGTGCTGAACTTATCGTCATTGAAGCCTGGTTCAGGGGCTACTAAGGGAGTCCTGGACTAGGGGGTGTCCGGACAGCCGGACTATCATCGTCCGCCGGACTCCAAGACTATGAAGATACAAGATTGAAGACTCTGTCCCGTGTCCGGATGGGACTTTCCTTGGCGTGGAAGGCAAGCTTGGCGATACGGATATGTAGATCTCCTACCATTGTAACCAACTCGTAACCCTAGCCCTCCGTGTCTATATAAACCGGAGGGCTTTAGTCCGTAGGACACAACATACATTACAACAATCATACCATAGGCTAGCTTCTAGGGTTTAGCCTCCTTGATCTCGTGGTAGATCTACTCTTGTACTACCCATATCATCAATATTAATCAAGCAGGACGTAGGATTTTACCTCCATCGAGAGGGCCCGAACCTGGGTAAAAACATCATGTCCCTCGTCTCCTGTTACCATCCGCCTAGACGCACAGTTCGGGACCCCCTACCCGAGATCTGCCGGTTTTGACACCGAAAGTATGTATGCTTCTTCCTCTAATCGGGGGAGGAACTTGCGTTTTGGGTAACTTTTGGAGGGACGGTCGAGTTCATACTCTTCGGCCGCGAGGACCTCAGTCCATCTGTCGTCCAGCAGGTCTTGATCAGCTTGAAGCTGCTGCTGCTTTTTCTTTAGGCTATTTGCCATGGCGATAAGCCTGCGTTTAAAACGCTCTTGTTCGACGGGATCCTCAGGCACGACGACTTCGTCGTCGCTGAGGCTTGCTTCGTCTCCGGAGGGAGGCATGTAAGTATCATCCTCGACCTCTTCGTCTGCCTCTCTCTCGCGAGGGCTTGCTTCTGCATCCTCCTGCGCTGAATCTTGCTGGAGGGGATTGTCTTCGGCACTGTCTGGAGTGTTATTATCTCCTGTGCCGGAATCTCCATTCTTGCTGTGGCGGGATTTAGAGTTGCGCCGCTGACACCGGCGCTTGGGCTGTTTCTTTAAGGAATCTGCCTCCGATGCTTCTTCGCCGTCCCCATCTTTTGGGTTGTCCACCATGTATATGTCATATGACGAGGTGGTCTTCCAGTGCCCTGTAGATGCTGGTTCTCGTTTGTCTCCGCATCGCCGTCCATACCGCCGATGTCTTCGAGTCGTAGTCTAGCATGTCGGTTAGATCGCCGACAAAGTGGCTACAAAGTGGGTGGTGGGTGGGCTCAATTTCTTCGTCGTCTGTATCCCAACCATCCTCGCCATAATCCGCCAGGCTCTCCGGATAGCGAGAGATGCTTTAGCGAATTTAGGATGTCGCCAAAGGGCGAGTGTTGGAAGATGTCCGCGGCCGTGAACTCCATGATCGGCGCCCAATCAGATTAGATTGGCAGGGGCGCAGGAGGTTCGTAGTCCTGCACCTCGGAGTCACGAGCTTTACAAGGGACAAGGTTAGTGTTCGGCTCCATCGCCGTGGAAGGTGCAGCCCCCGAGGCGGTGTCCAGCCACCGGTCCTCGATCTGGGCGATCGGCTCCGGACTGAGGGCCGGAGCGGATTCATATGCGGCCACCAAGGCACTGTCCGGCGGCAGAGCTAAATCATGCCCATCGTGACAGCGCGGCACACTCGGCTGAGGCTCGAGTCCGTCGAAGATCAAGTCCCCGTGGATGTCGGCCGTGAAGTTTAGGCTTCCGAACCTGACCTGATGGCCAGGGGCGTAGCTTTCGATCTGCTCCAGATGGCCAAGTGAGTTGGCCCGCAGTGCGAAACCGCCGAATACGAAGATCTGTCCGGGGAGAAAAGCCTCACCCTGGACGGCGTTGTTGATTGGAGAAGCCATCGAGCCTATCGGTGATGGCACAGAGGAACTCTCAGTGAAAGCACCAATGTCGGTGTCAAAAACGGCGGATCTCGGGTAGGGGGTCCCGAACTGTGCGTCTAGGCGGATGGTAACAGGAGACAAGGGACACGATGTTTTACCCAGGTTCGGGCCCTCTTGATGGAGGTAAAACCCACGCCCCGCTTGATTAATATTGATGATATGGGTAGTACAAGAGTAGATCTACCACGAGATCAAGGAGGCTAAACCCTAAAAGCTAGCCTATGGTATGAATATTGTAATGGAGGTTATGTCCTACGGACTAAAGCCCTCCGGTTTATATAGACACCGGAGAGGGCTAGGGTTACACAGAGTCGGTTACAATGGTAGGAGATCTACATATCCATATCGCCAAGCTTGCCTTCTACGCCAAGGAAAGTCCCATCCGGACACGGGACGGAGTCTTCAATCTTGTATCTTCGTAGTCTTGGAGTCCGGCCGATGATGATAGTCTGGCTATCCGGACACCCCCTAGTCCAGGACTCCCTCACACATGCACTTAGTTTCTCTTTGATGAACTTTCATACATTTATAGCTCTAGTGCATCCGTTGCATAGCAATCCCTACTCCCGTATTGACATCAATTGATAGGCATCTCCATAGCCCGTTGATTAGCCACGTCAATGTGAGACATTCTCCTATTTTTTGTTTTCTCACATAATCCCTATCATCATACTCTACTCGACCCATAGTGCTATGTCCATGGCTTACACTGAGGGTTGAAAAGGCTGAAGCGTGTTAGAAACTATGAACCAATTGCTTGGCTGAAACCAGGGTTGTGCATGATGGGAGTATTTTGTGAGACGAAAATGAAGCATGGCCAAACTATATGATTTTGTAGGGATAATCTTTCTTTGGCTATGTTATTTTGATAAGACATAAACTGCTTGGTTAGCATGCTTGAAGTATTACTATTTTTATGTCAATATTAAACTTTTATCTTGAATCTTTTGGATCTGAACATTCATGCTACAATAAAGAGAATTATATAAAATTATGTTAGGTAGCATTCCACATTGAAAATTCTGTTTTTATCATTTACCTACTCGAGGACGAGCAGGAATTAAGCTTGTGGATGCTTGATACGTCTCCAACGTATCTATAATTTTTTATTGTTCCATGCTATTATATTATCTATTTTGGATGTTTAATGGGCTTTATTATACACGTTCATATTATTTTTGGGACTAACCTATTAACCGGAGGCAGAGTGCAAATTGTTGTTTTTTTTTCCTATTTCAGTGTTTCGCAGAAAAGGAATATCAAACGGAGTACAAATGGAATGAAACCTTCGGGAGAGTCGTTTTTGGAACAAACGCAATCCAGGAGACTTGGAGTGGATGTCAAGGAAGCAACGAGGCGGCCATGAGGTAGGGAGGTGCGCCCAGGGGGTAGGCGCGCCCCCCACCCTCGTGGCTCCCCTGACCAACTTATTTCGCCTATATATACTCATAGACCCTGAAAACATCAAGGAGCATGACGAAACCCTATTTCCACCGCCGCAACCTTCTGTACCCGTGAGATCCCATCTTGGGGCCTTTTCCGGCGCTTCGCCGGAGGGGGAATCGACCATGGAGGGCTTCTACATGAACACCATAGCCTCTCCGATGAAGTGTGAGTAGTTAGCCTCAGACCTTCGGGTCCATAGTTATTAGCTAGATGGCTTCTTCTCTCTCTTTGGATCTCCATACAAAGTTCTCCTCAATCTTCTTGGATATTGTACGATCGAAAGTATGTCTAGAGGGGGGGTGATTAGACTACTTGACCAAATAAAAACTTAACCTTTTCACAATCTTAGTTCTTGGTAGATTTTAACAATTTAGAACATGTCAAGCAATCTTAACACAATTCAAGCAAGCATACAAAGAGTATATGAGCAGCGGAAAGTAAAGCATGCAACTTGCAAGAATGTAAAGGGATAGGTTTGGAGAGTGCAAACGCAATAGGAGACACAGATGTTTTTGTCGTGGTTCCGATAGGTGGTGCTATCGCACATCCACATTGATGGAGACCTCAACCCAAGAAGGGTAATGGTTGTGCGAGTCCACGGAGGGCTCCACCCACGAAGGGTCCACGAAGAAGCAACCTTGTCTATCCCACCATGGTCATCGCCCACGAAGGACTTGCCTCACTAGGGTAGATATTCACGAAGTAGGCGATCTCCTTGCCCTTACAAACTCCTTGGTTCACTCCGCAATCTTGTCGGAGGCTCGCAAGTGACACCTAACCAATCTAGGAGACACCACTCTCCAAAAGGTAATAGATGGTGTGTTGATGATGAACTCCTTGCTCTTGTGCTTCAAATGATAGTCTCCCCAACACTCAACTCACTCTCATAGGATTGGATTTGGTGGAAAGATGATTTGAGTAGAAAGCAACTTGGGGAAGGCTAGATATCAAGATTCATATGGTTGGATTGGAATATCTTGGTCTCAACACATGAGTAGGTGGCTCTCTCTCAAAAAATGAGTGGCGGAGGTGTAGGCACGTTCCAATGATTTTCCTCATGAATGAAGAGAGGGTGGAGGGGTATATATAGCCTCCACACAAAATCTTACCGTTACACACAATATTCCAAACTCGGTGGGACCGAATCAGAAAATTCAGTTGGACCGATTCAGTACATCATGTGACCGTTTGGCAATTTTGGTGGGACCGACATGTCAACTCGGTCGGACCGACATCATTAGGGTTAGGGCATAACGTAATCTTGGATGGACCGATTACACAAACTCGGTTGGACCGACTTTGGTAATAAGCTAACAGAGAGTTAGTCAGGCAAACTCGGTGTGACTGATTCGCTCGTCTCAGTGTGACCGAAGCGTTACGAAAAGGAAACAAAGAGGTTGCATTGCAGACTCAATGGGACCGATCGCTCATCTCGATTAGATCGAAATGTTACGAAGGGAAATAGAGAGTTTGCAACCCCATCTCGGTGAGACCGAGATCCCTATGAGTGAGACCGAAGTGACTAGGGTTTCTGGCAGTGGCTATGTCAAATGAACTCGGTGGCGCCAGATGGATCAAACCGGTGGGGTCGAGTTTGACTTTTGGTTTTGGACATATGGGGATATGACAAAGTGGTTGAGGGCTTTTGGAGCATGTCACTAAGCATTTTGAGCAAGCAAGCCATTAAGAAACACCTCATCCCCTTTTAATAGTACTTGCTTTCCTATAGACTCAATGTGATCTTGGTTCACTAAAATAAAAAATGTAGAGTCTTGGACTTTCGAGATTGAGCCAATCTTTTGTCCTTAGCATTTTGAGGGGTCCACATTCCTTATCCATGCCATGCCAATCATTGAACTTTCCTGAAATATTTATCTTGAAATGGCATTAGTTCAATGAGCTATATGTTCTTAATCATTACCAAAACCACCCAGGGATAGTTGCACTTTCAATCTTCCCCTTTTTGGTAATTGATGACAACATATAGATCAAAGCTTCGACAAATGATAATAAGATTGTAATACATCGTCGCTTTGAGAAGTATGTAACAAACAAGAGCTCCCCCTACATTTGTGCATTATATAAAATTTGCTTTGGACTGCAAATGCACAATGTGTTAGGACCATGGGTCACTCTTCCGTGTCACATACATCTTGGTGGAGCACTCAAAATCATAACAATTGAAAACATGCACTCATCACCAAGCAAAGTGAATGATCATAAATGGATATGAATGATAATATCATTCAAGCACACATTAAAGGTAGCATATGATCAAACACACAATAAAGTTCAAGCAAATAAAGTGCAAAGAGAGACAAAAGCAACACTCTCTCTATCGAAGACTATGATCTATACATATTTCTCCCCCTTTGGCAACAAGTTACCAAAAAATATGCATAGTGCTATGCGTCTCTCTCAGGCTTGGTCTTCATGAGGTAGTGTAGAGATGACTCCAAGGATGAAAGCTTCTGTTGATGTAGCTGGAGCTGGTGGAGTGGCTGCTGGAGCTGGTGGCACTGAAGTTGTGGCTGCTGGTGCAGATGTAGTAGCTCTTGTATCTGGAACAGGCACTGCAGCAGACCTTTGACTTCTCGGTCTCTTGTGAAAGCATCTGTAGTAGACTTGCCTTTTTCTCCTCAACTTCCTCCTGAAGTTGCTCAACTACTGACGGAACCTCAGTGACTTTGACATCAAGATCATAGAATTTCTGCTCAATGATCCTCTCCAAGCTCTCCTGGTTTTGAGTCAGGGTGGCCAAGCCCCTCTCAATCCTCAAGGTGGATTGGATCAGATATCCAAGCTGATCTTGCTTGCTCTTCAAGAAGACCTGAGATGCCTCTTCAGCACTTGGCATCTTTGCAGCTTTCTCTGCCCTTGCCTTCTCTCTCTACTCATGTGCTTGCACTGAGGAAGGATCTTTCTCATCCATAACAACAATGTTATCCTCAAAATCTGGCCTGAGGGGTAAATGCTCCTTGTCCAAAAGATAAGTGCTTGTGCCCATCTTGGAGTTGATGAGCACCTGAATTTGTGGAGCATACCCACAAGATCTCTTCTAATCTACAGCTGTCCTCTTGATTGTTTCCACAATCAGACTCATCACTTTGAACTTCTGAGGAACATCAAATATGTGCAGCAAGTTGATGGAGTGTCCTCTTATCATTCTGTGATCTCCATACTTGGGCAAAAGAGTGTGCCTCGGAATGGTATTGATAGTAGGCAGCCCTGACAGCAAGTGCTTCACTGAGCCAAACTTGTGAGTCTCCAGGTTTGCATCAGGAATCTCCTTGTACATGCTTGCCATTGAGTTATGGTCTTTATTCTTCTTGGCATACACATCCAAGTCATCTTCATGAGCTTCTGGGGCATTGATCAATCTGGCCGACTCATCAACTATGGACTGGTACCTTGTACCCTCTGACATCCATACAATTCTGCCATCTAGATAGAAATGAGCAGTAGAGTAAAATTGCATGATTAGCTCATCATTCCACTTTGTGAGCTTCTGGCCAACAAACTTGTCAGGCCTTGAAGCTGTCAAAGACACCTGGGAAGTGATCTTCATTTCTCTGATGTAAGTCCAATCAACCCATCTCATGTCACACACTATGGGCTTCTTATCAAGCAGAATAGTCTCATAGAAATATTGTTATTCCTTTGTGTGGAACCTGTAATCCACATCAGTTTTCCTCCTTACAGCATATGGGTCAGCCTTCCTCCACTGTCTCAGTCCTGCATCCTTCCTGATCCTCATGTCCTCTACAACAGGATGTGCATCATTATGGTCTGTAATCTTGGGTTTGAGCTTCCTTAGCACTTGGGCTTCAGCTCTTCTTCTTCAACTTCAGGCACTGGGGCCTTGTTCTTCTCCACAACAGGTATGTTCCTGGTACTCCTCTTAGGTGCAGTCTTGGTGGCTGGAGCAACAGCTTTGGAAGTAGATTTGGGCTTAGCAGCAGCCCCTGACTTAATAGCATCTCCCATGAGCTTTTGGGCCTTAGGTGCTGGAGCAGCATCCTCTTCCTCTTCATCATCAGATCTCGCCATTATAGACTTTCCAAGTACTTTAGCTATTGTAGTTCTTGCTCTATTCTTCTTCTTGTCCTCACCAGCTGCCTCTTCTTCAGATTCAATGGTGAACTTCATAGTTTCACCTATGGAAACTTTCCTTGGCTTGGATGTAGGCACTCTTCTGGCTGGTGCCTTTTTGTTCATGCCTGGCTTAGTTGATGCAGCAGTGCCAAACTCCTTATTCACCACTTTCTTCTTGGAAGTGGCCTCATCCGCAGCTGCAACATAGTCTTCATCCTCTGAATCTGAAGTTATCTTCTTCCTTCCTCTAGTAGCTGCCTTGGGAAAGTTACTAGGTGTACTCCTACTGCCCTCATCATAGCTGCTGGAGGGACTAGTGCCCTCACTCAACTGCTCTTGATGTTCAGACCTGTTCTGGCTGTCACTCTGGTCAGACATCTTGTAGGCAAACTGTCAGCAGACACAGTCAATAGGTTGTAGATGAGGTAGAGTAGATGAGCATCACAAATTATAGAGGTTTTGCAAAACAAATTGAGCCAAAAACTTAGTTTTAATTCTCTACAGAAGTGATCTCGAAGCTACCGAATTAACAAACTCGGTGATACCGAAGCAACACTTGGAACCTAAACTAGTGAACTCGGTTGGACCGAGTCACAACTCGGTGGCACCGAGATTGCTAGGGCTTCACAGAATCCTGAACTCGGTCACACCGCTTTGCACGTTTCGGTCAGACCGAAAAGCGCATGTGCAATGGCCTAAGCCGAATTGGTGAGACCGATTTCTACATTTTGGTCGGTCCGAGATGAGTTCTGCGGAGATCTAACCCTAAAAATTTTGAATCAATCTAGGCCTAAGGAAGATTTAGTTGGATAGATCAATCTCATTCGTGGCAAGAAGCATGACATTGTCCTTGTGCTAGGAATCGTAGTAAAAATGACAGCACAAGGGGTCGAACACATACCCTAGAGCGGCGTGTGTTTGCTACGGCAGCGATGGCGGAGCAGAATCTGTCGACGGCGGCAGATTCCAATGACGGGAGGTCATTGGCAGCGAGAAGACGATCCAGAGACCCGAGGAGGCAGAGCAGGACACGCGCGGGCTGAGAGGATTTGAAGTAATTTCCAAAATCTCACCCGTGGGTATTTATATCCCGACCCTGTCGGTGTGGTCGAGTGGAACAACTCGGTGGCACCGAGATTGCAGAATCGCAAGCGATTGCTGCAACTCGATGTGACCGAAGTGTTCAAATAGGTTGCACCGAGATGAAAACCTAGATCAACTTAGTGAACTTGGTTTGACCGAAATGGATTTCTCGGTCAGACCGAAATGCAGAAAGAGGTTTTGGAAGTTGAAGTCTATGATGAATCGGGGACTCCGAGTGCTCCTCACACGGAGTGGTTCGAATCTGACTTGATCAAACTTTGTGATGTAGCATGAATAGAGTTTGAGACGAGAAAAGCATAGATAGCTAGAGAAGGTTCTTAGGCATTCTTGTCCATCCACTTGGTAAGAGAGAAAAAGAGTCCAAACAATCAAAACAAAAAGTGGATGTCCTCGAATGAGTAAAATATGCAAACGACATGCTCACACAATAAAATGGCAAATGAAACATGTGAGAAAGCCTGCACAACCAATTCTAGCATCTATCAAACAATAGGCGATGACTAGGTCATCTATATATGAGTATATTGACTTAGAGTCAAATGAGAACATTTGATCATAGGTCATACTCATCGTTTAAGCACAAGTGGGGTTACCACTTTTACATAAAGTGTTGTTGTGTTCACACCATTAGAGTTGCTTTAACTCAATTTTGTAGAGTAAAGCTCCCCCTAGACATGAGATCCCCCCAAGAGGGATGAGCTAACCTTGGGTTTTGTCGATGATGACTTCATGTAGGTGTTGAAGATGTGGATGCTCAATGTTTTTGTAGACCATTTGGAGCAATCCATTGGAGTGAGTTGCACTTTCAATACCTACATGGGTTAGTCCCACAAGGATCACACAAGGATATCCATAGACAGAGAGTGAAATACACATATGATGCTATCCATGAAAGCATTAGGTTACCTTGTCCCTTGTCTTACCAACAAGAGGGTTTGTGACTCCTTGAACTAGTGCAAGATGTGGAAGTTGATTGCACTTGTCCTTGCCAAAAAGATGTGAGTTAAGAATATTGGCGGAGTTGAAGGAAATATGCCCTAGAGGCAATAATAAAGTTATTATTTATTTCCTTATTCCATGATAAATGTTTATTATTCATGCTCGAATTGTATTAACCGGAAACATAGTACATGTGTGAATACATAGACAAACATAGTGTCACTAGTATGCCTCTACTTGACTAGCTCGTGAATCAAAGATGGTTAAGTTTCCTAGCCATAGACATGAGTTGTCATTTTATTAACGGGATCACATCATTAGGAGAATGATGTGATTGACTTGACCCATTCCGTTAGCTTAGCACTTGATCGTTTAGTATGTTGCTATTGCTTTCTTCATGACTTATACATGTTCCTATGACTATGAGATTATGCAACTCCTGCTTACGGAGGAACACTTTGTGTGCTACCAAATGTCACAACGTAATCGGGTGATTATAAAGGAGCTCTACAGTGTCTCTGAAGGTACATGTTGAGTTGGCGATTTCGAGATTAGGATTTGTCATCCGATTGTCGAGAGGTATCTCCGGCCCTCTCGGTAATGCACATCACTATAAGCCTTGCAAGCAATGTAGCTAATGAGTTAGTTACGGAATGATGCATTACATAACGAGTAAAGAGACTTGCCGGTAACGAGATTGAACTAGGTATTGGATATCGACGATCGAATCTCGGGCAAGTAACATACCGATGACAAAGGGAACAACGTATGTTGTTATGCGGTTTGACCAATAAAGATCTTTGTAGAATATGTAGGAGCCAATATAAGCATCCAGGTTCCGCTATTGGTTATTGACCGGAAACAGTTCTAGGTCATGTCTATATAGTTCTCGAACCCATAGGGTCCGCACGCTTAACGTTACGATGACAGTTATATTATGAGTTTATAGTTTTTGATGTACCGAACGTTGTTCGGAGTCCCGGATGTGATCACGAACATGACGAGGAGTCTCGAAATGGTTGAGACATAAAGATTGATATATTGGAAGCCTATATTTGGATATCGGAATCGTTCCGGGTAAAATCAGGATTTTACCGGAGTATCGGGGGGTTACTGGAACCCCCCCCCCCGGGGGGGGGTGAATGGGCCTACATGGGCCCTAAGGGAGAAGAGGAGGGTCGGCCAGGGCAGGCCGCGCGCCCCCTCCCCCCCTAGTCCGAATAGGACAAGGAGGGGGGCGGCGCCCCCCTTTCCTCTTTCCCCCTTCCGCTTCCTTCTCCAACAAGGCAAGAGGGGGGAGTCCTACTCCCGGTGGGAGTAGGACTCCTCCAGGCGCACCCCTAGCGACCGGCCGCACCTCCCCCCTCCCTCCTTTATATACGGGGGTAGGGGGCACCCCATGACACACAAGTTGATCTTCGTGATCGTTCCTTAGCCGTGTGCGGTGCCCCCCTCCACCATATTCCACCTCGGTCATATCGTAGCGATGCTTAGGCGAAGCCCTGCTTTGGTAGAACATCATCACCGTCACCACGCCGTCGTGCTGATGGAAGTCATCCCTGACACCCTGCTGGATTAGAGTCCAGGGATCGTCATCGAGCTGAACGTGTGCTGAACTCGGAGGTGCCGTACGTTCGGTACTTGGATCGGTCGAATCATGAAGACGTACGACTACATCAACCGCGTTGTTCTAACGGTTCCGCTTTCGGTCTACGAGGGTACGTGGACAACACTCTCCCCTCTCGTTTCTATGCATCACCATGATCCTTGCGTGTGCGTAGGAATTTTTTTGAAATTACTACGTTCCCCAACAGGAGTCACCATCAAGAACTCTCTAGTCCTTCTTATTTGGGATCCACATCATCTTGATGGGAATCCTTGGGGTTGTACTGGAACTTGATGAAGTAGAACTTGACGTAGTCTTGGGAACCCACTTGACCAAGGCCTTGGGAGCTTCTTCAAATGCATCAATCTCCTCTTGAAGCTTGTCCTTGCCTTTTTGCTTGTGGTCTTCTAGTGGAAGATCATCTTGAGCTTGTGTCCCTTGGAAAGTAGTAGGATCATACTTCTCTTGCTGGGGAACAAACTTCGTCTTGGGGTATTGATCTTCTTCCCACTCAACTCCATTGGCATTGAACTTTCATTCAAAACCAACACCTTGATTCTTACGGTGCCTTCCTTGCTTGCGTACAATTTCCCCAAATTGCTTACTTCCGGCAAGGCTCTTGTAGACACCCTTCTCTATAATTCCCTTCAATAAGCTATTTTCTTGCTCAAGTGTAACTTGGCTAAGAGAATCATTAGTGGAATCAAGAGAACTACTAGAAGCATCAACATTGGATTTAGCATGATTATTGTTACTACTAGAAGAAGAATCTTTCTTACTCTTGTTACTAGACTTGACTTGTGGCATCTAAGTATATAAGAGTAAGCACTTGGCAATGTAAGAAGAACTTTTCTTGCAAAGATCATCATTGATTGCCTTTAAAAAAACTCATGCTCTTGCTCAAGGTTGAGCTTTTCAAAGCGTAACTTCTCATGAGTCTTTAAAAGTTCTCGATGATCTTCGAAGATAGTTTCATGAGCTAACTTAAGAGTGTTTAGTTCTTTAGTTAGACGTTCAATCTTCTCCTTATCATTGTCATTCATTTTATGTTGATTAGCATGATTAATTGACGTTTATCATAGTATTCATCACTAGAGTTGTCAACAAGTAAATCATCATCACCTAACAAGTCATCTTCATCACTATTGAAATCAATATACTCGGGGTGTGATACCTTTGGACCTTTAGCCATGAAGCATCTTCCAAATCCTTCATTTGGTGACTCAAATATGTCCTAGGATTTGGTTGACACAAGTGCTAGACCGGCATCACCTTCATCTTGAGTATATTCAGAGTAGGAGTGATAGCTTCTCTCGGAGTGATGGTCAGAGTCGGAGCCGGATACCCATTCACCAACATGAGCTTGATGTCTTCACTTTGTGTAGCTCTTTGATGACTTGTCCTTCCTTTCTGAATCCTTGCTTCTCCGGGAGGTTCTTCATTCATAATGGTCATCTCTACTCCTCCTCTCTCTTGGTGGTGATTGTTCTCCTCTACTTCTTCTTTTGGGTGAATTTTCTCTCCTTTTGTAAGGAGTCGTACACTCATTTGAATAGTGTCCGGGTCTTCCACAATTGTAGCAATTATGTTCACGACTCGAAGATCTTTTGTCATTGTAGGACCTTGACTTGGATCTTCTTTCTTTGCTTCTACTCTTGTAGAATTTGTTGAAGTTTTTCACCATTAAGCTCAATTCCTCATTGAAGGTTTGTTTCTCACTTGATGATGTAGGAGCATCACATGAGGATTTGTAAGCACCACTTGACTTGTTGTGAAGCTCTTCCTTATCCTTGAGTGACATCTCATGAGCAACAATTCTTCCAATGACTTCTGTTGGCTTGAGATCTTTGTAATTGGGCATCATTTGGATCAATGTGCACGGTATCATATTTTCCATCCAAGGCTCTTAGGATCTTCTTGATGATGAATTTATCGGTCATCTCTTCACTTCCTAAGCCGGCAATCTCATTTGTGATGAGAGCAAGCCTAGAGTACATTTCAGCGACACCTTCACCATCCTTCATTTTGAACTTGTCAAGTTGACTTTGAAGCACATCCAATGTGGATTCCTTGACGGAGTCGGTACCTTCGTGCATATCAATCAAAGTATCCCAAATTTCCTTTGCATTCTCAAGGCGGCTGATTTTGTTGAATTCTTCGGGGCACAATCCGTTGAAGAGGATATCACAAGCTTGAGCGTTGCACTGTAGCATCTTCAACTCTTCCGCGGTAGCTTCACGGTTCGGTTCTCTCCCATCAAAGAATTCACCTTGCGAACCAATTCACACAATAACTCAAACTCCAGGGTTATGTCCAAGAATATGCATTTTCATCTTATGTTTCCAACTAGCAAAATTAGTACCATCAAAGTAAGGACCTCTACGGTGGTAATTTCCCTCGCTAGACGCCATACTCTCCTAGGTTGTGAAACCAAGGCTATGATGACCAAAAGCTATGGAAATCAAGGCAAGTGGAGACCAAAGCTCTGATACCATTTGTAGGATCCAAAGTATGTCTAGAGGGGGGTGATTAGACTACTTGGCCAAATAAAAACTTAACCTTTTCCCAATTTTAGTTCTTGGCAGATTTTAAAAATTTAGAACAAGTCAAGCAATCATAACACAATTCAAGCAAGCATGCAAATAGTATATGAGCAGCGGAAAGTAAAGCATGCAACTTGCAAGAATGTAAAGGGATGGGTTTGGAGAGTGCAAACGCAATAGGAGACACAGATGTTTTTGTCATGGTTCCGATAGGTGGTGCTATCGCACATCCACATTGATGGAGACCTCAACCCAAGAAGGGTAACGGTTGCGCGATTCCACGGAGGGCTCCACCCACGAAGAAGCAACCTTGTCTATCCCACCATGGCCATCGCCCACGAAGGACTTGCCTTACTAGGGTAGATCTTCACGAAGTAGGCGATCTCCTTGCCCTTACAAACTCCTTGGTTCACTCCACAATCTTGTCGGAGGCTCCCAAGTGACACCTAACCAATCTAGGAGACACCACTCTCCAAAAGGTAATAGATGGTGTGTTGACGATGAACTCCTTGCTCTTGTGCTTCACATGATAGTCTCCCCAACACTTAACTCACTCTCATAGGATTGGATTTGGTGGAAAGATGATTTGAGTGGAAAGCAACTTGGGGAATGCTAGAGATCAAGATTCATATGGTTGGATTGGAATATCTTGGTCTCAACACATAAGTAGGTGGCTCTCTCTCGGAAAATGAGTAGTGGAAGTGTAGGCATGTTCTAATGATTTTCCTCATGAATAACGAGAGGGTGGAGGGGTATATATAGCCTCCACACAAAATCTAACCGTTACACACAATATACCAAACTCGGTGGGACCGAATCAGAAAACTCAGTCGGACCGATTCAGTACATCATGTGACCGTTAGGAAATTTCGGTGGGATCGACATGTCAACTCGGTGGGAGCGATATCATTGGGGTTAGGGCATAACGTAATCTCTGCTGGACCAATTACTCAAACTCGGTTTGACCGACATTGGTAATAAGCTAACAGAGATTTGGTCAGGCAAACTCGATGGGACCGATTCGCTCGTCTCGGTGGGACCGAAGCGTGACGAAAAGGAAACAGAGAGTTTGCATTGCAGACTCGGTGGGACCGATCGCTCATCTCGGTTAGACCAAAACATTATGAAGGGAAGCAGAGAGTTTGCAACCCCATCTCGGTGAGACCGAGATCCCTATCGGTGAGACCGAAGTAACTAGGGTTTCTGGCAGTGTCAATATCAAATGAACTCGGTGGCGCCGGATGGATCAAATCGGTGGGGCCGAGTTTGACTTTTGGTTTTGGACATATGTGGATATGAGAAAGTGGTTGAGGGCTTTTGGAGCATATCACTAAGCATTTTGAGCAAGCAAGCCATTAAGCAACACCTCATCCCCTTTTAATAGTATTGGCTTTCTATAGACTCAATGTGATCTTGGATCACTAAAATAGAAAATGTAGAGTCTTGGACTTTAGAGCTTAAGCCAATCTTTTGTCCTTAGCATTTTGAGGGGTCCACATTCCTTATCCATGCCATGTCAATCATTGAACTTTCCTGAATTATTTATCTTGAAATGGCATTAGTTCAATGAGCTATATGTTGTTAATCATTACCAAAACCACCCAGGGATAGTTGCACTTTCAGAGATCTATTCTATGTAATACTTTTTGCGGTGTGTTTGTCGAGATCCGATGAATTGTGGTTTATGATTAAGATTATCTATGAAAAATATTTTAATCTCCTATGAATTCTTTTATGTATGATTTGTTATCTTTGCAAGTCTCTTCGAATTATCAGTTTGGTTTGGCCTACTAGATTGATCTTTCTTGCAATGGGAGAAGTGCTTAGCTTTGGGTTCAATCTTGCGGTGTCTTTCCCAAAGGACAGCGATGGCAAAGAAGGCACGTATTGTATTGTTGCCATCGAGGATAAAAAGATGGGGTTTATATCATATTGCTTGAGTTTATCCCTCTACATCATGTCATCTTGCCTAATGTGTTACTCTGTTCTTATGAACTTAATACTCTAGATGCATGCTGGATAGCGATCGATGTGTGGAGTAATAGTACTAGATGCAGAATCGTTTCGATCTACTTGTCGCGGACGTGATGCCTATATACATGATCATGCCTAGATATTCTCATAACTATGCACTTTTCTATCAATTGCTCGACAGTAATTTGTTCACCCACCGTAATACTTAAGCTATCTTGAGAGAAGCCACTAGTGAAACCTATGGCCCCTGGGTCTATTTTCCATCATATAAGTTTCCGATCTATTTTATTTTGCAATCTTTACTTTTCAATCTATATCATAAAAATGCCAAAAATATTAATCTTATTATCTCTATCAGATCTCACTTTTGCAAGTGGCCGTGAAGGAATTGACAACCCCTTTATCGCGTTGGTTGCAAGGTTCTTATTTGTTTGTGCAGGTATGAGGGATTTGAGTGTAGCCTCCTACTGGATTGATACCTTGGTTCTCAAAAACTAACGAAAATACTTATGTTACTTTTATGCATCACCCTTTCCTCTTCAAGGGAAAACCAACGCATGCTGAAGAGGTAGTAAAACCGGCTTAGAGTCAACAAGATTATCTCCTGCATTCTCTAAATCTCGTGGCGCTACCGCGAGCTGATCAATTGGGGATGCTGCTACTCGGTCTTGGGGAGCATTGTTAACCGATGGGTCCACTACTAGTGCTTGAGTTGTCGAAACAACCGTTGGGAGCAGTGTTGGTACTGCAGCTGGCACTGTGACGGTCATAGTAATATCTGGTCCGGGCGGTTTGGGGCCAAAATCTAGGCCAAGAGAGCAAGATGGTGGGGTGAAATCTGAATAGGCCCTCTCAGCAACAACATCTTCTACATCTGCAATACTGGTGAATCCTTGGGGGGCGACTTGGTCATCCCCGGCTTGAGCTTCAACAAACAATGCATCTTCAGTTTCAACTGGTTCTGCCACATTGGATTGGGAAGATTCAACTTGAGCTTGAACAACACATGGTATTTTGATAGGAGCTTAGGCATCTTCACTATGGTAGCGCTCATTGGAGGAGCAATTCCTTGAGCTTGGTCAGCAGAAGTTTCAGCTACGGTAGCGCTCATTGGAGGAGCAATTCCTTGATCTTGATCAGCAGAAGTTTCAGCTACGACAGCGCTCATTGGAGGAGCAATTCCTTGAGCTTGATCAGCAGAAGTTTCAGCTTCAGTGCCAATAACAACATTGGCAATCTCTTCTACCACTTGAGTAATAGTGGTTGCTGCCGCGAGCTCTTCCACAGCTCCAAAACCAGCATTTGGTGAATTCCTCACAGGGGCATTATCTTGCGCAACGGCCATTGGAGAAGTGACCACGAGCGAGTCTTAAAATCATCTTTTGCGTCCTTCGAAGCAACACGAGGAGAAGACCTAGTTGCAACTACAACTTTAGAATACTTCGTAACCTTTCTCACAGTAATCTTGGTCTTCTTGCTGCACACAAGAAAAGAAACATTACCAGCTTATAATAACATTAGTTACCAACTAATATAACATTAGTTACCAGCTTATATTGACATTAGTTACCAGATTATATTTGCATTATACAACAACTAATATAACATTAGTTACCACTTATATTGACATTAGTTACCAGCTAATATAACATTAGTTACCAGCTTATATTGACATTAGTTACCAGATTATATTTGCATTATAAAACAGCTTGTATTCACCTTATTTGTCACCTTATGGCCAACTTGGTTATCCACATAATGCAAAAATCAACATCGTCATGAATCATTAATGAAGATAGTAACTATGAAGATAACAAAGTTACCAACAAATTTATCATGCTAAAAATAACAGTAATCTTATAAGAGCTTTGACTATAAAAACTACCAGCCCTTTCCATAGCGTTTATGATGCCACACATAAAAGAGTTAAATTACTAGTATCTATTCACCTAATTTACCAAGAAAAATAAAGAAATAGGGAAAATCATTTAGATTTCATATAGTGAGAAAAAATAACATTCATAATCACCTGCGTGACGTGTCAGACGAGTCAACATCTGCAGAAGAACGTGTAAGATTACTAGGTACCACCTCAGACGTGACACCCATGCTGGTAGACCACGTTTGCTGAAGGTCGGCAACACTAATATTTGGAGCATTCAAACCCCTGACAAGTTATTATTTGAAAAGGATATAGTGCACGCGAGAAAAATGTTACCAGAGACAAATAACACATGCTTACAAGGATATAATTACTAAAATTATCATGCAAAAAAAGTTAAACTACATCTTGTTCAAATAAAAAACTAAAGTTATTATCGTGAAAGTAACTACTAAAAAGTTATAAGCCTTACCAGGATATAATTACTATTCATTTTAGACAAGAACACAAGCTTATAAAAGAATAAGAGTTTTCCAGACAGAGTTACTTCTAATTATCAGAAGGTAGGTGCTAGGAAAAGTTCTAACACAAAAGAGTAACAACATCTAAATATGTACAAAAATGCAATATAAAAAATGAAATAAAAAGAACTCGACTAGCAGATGAGAAGAAACCCACTTGCGAGGATGTTGCTTCTTCCGCGTGGGATTGGCAATTACTAAGTTAGTGCCCTTATCAGGGCCTACAATGCCAAGCTCATTGATGACCATTGCCTTGATACAACGATGTGTATCATCCAACGACGGCTAGTCAGAAATAGTTGTACCAGTGGCCATGGGTGGAGAAGGTAGGCGTCATTTTTTGCGACGCCTGGAATATTGCTTATCCAAGTTACGGACAAGAGAGGAACCACACCTCTACACAGAAGCATCAACAACAGCCTCATTTTGAGTATCCGTCACATCTGGCTGGTTATGCAGTCCATCACTAGATACATTCCCGGAACATGCAGTACGCATAATCAGAGACTCGAGAGGCTGGTCGATTCCTGCAGTAGTAGTTCCATCAATTCCAGCTGAACTTACCGACACATTGGCAGTTGCAAACATGGTTGCACCCACATCTGCATTCGCTGCGCCACTACCTAAAGCATCATGGGCATTCGGTCCAGCACTACCCCCACTACCTGAAGCCTCATGGGCGTTCGGTCCACTTAAGAACCATGGTAATGAACGTGAAAATCTAGATCTTCGTCAGAGTGACCATCACTGCCACCATCATCATGCTCATGATCAGAATCTAAACCTTCAATAGTTTGCTTGCTGGTATCTTTTACTTCATGTGAGCGGGATGCAGGACGGGTGATTGCAGTCTTCCCGGCAGCAGAAGATAAACCCTTGAGTTGGCTCTCTAACACATGGGACATCCATGAGCTTTCTTCGTCATCCAAGGACATGAACCCATTAACAAGACCACCCAGGAGGCCAAAAATGCCAGATGAAAAGCGACCCACAATAGTAGAAGCTTTAGCAAGTTTCTGATAGAAAAAACATGAATGAAAAAACAAATAATCAGGTTGTGAGAGACATGAATTACCATGCAAAAACTACTAAAAATACCACAGAAAGATAAGCTCATAAGAAGTTATTCCAAGTGAGAATCCAAACTATAAAAAAAGTTACCATCCTAAAAACAGTAAAAGTTACTAGGTCTTTATAATAATGTTTACCAGGAAAGAGAAAAGAAAAATCTTCAAACGCACAAATAAGAGTGAAATACATGTTCAGAACAGTTTTGCGGTGCATGAACACGCGTGAATTTATCTAGACCCTGTAAGCCACCAAAC
This sequence comes from Aegilops speltoides, assembly GCA_021437245.1. Taxonomy (NCBI): domain Eukaryota; kingdom Viridiplantae; phylum Streptophyta; class Magnoliopsida; order Poales; family Poaceae; genus Aegilops; species Aegilops speltoides. Next base: position 108,098,307 of record CM038141.1, on the reverse strand, counting down.
AAGCAATAGTCTTGGCCATATTGGGGCTTAAGCTGTAAAAATATGGTAAAAAACAAATAAAAATCGTGATAAAACAGATGACAATACATAGAAGGTAAGAAAAATGATAATATCAAATTACCGGTAATTTCCCATAAGAAAGCTTGTCCCTCTGGACATCCATCCGGAGAACTTTTGATGCCAACTCATTCGTCCAGACATTAATTGCAAAAGGACCATCAGGCTAGTTGATACCAAGGCCAATTAAGTTAATAACATCTATATACAGAAGCTGAAAAAGCAGAAAAGGTCATTACCATCTAGCTGTTTGGCGGAATACACTAGTAGAAAAGGGGCCAATGGTCCAGGCCGGTCCAGCCCATTAGTCCCGGTTCAATCCAGAACCGGGACCAATGGGGGCATCGGACCCGGTTCGTGAGCCCCGGGGGCCGGCCGGGCCACGTGGGCCATTGGTCCCGGTTCGTCTGGACCTATTGGTCTCGGTTGATGGGACGAACCGGGACCAATGGGCCTCGCTCCTGGCCCAACACCATTGGTCCCGGTTGGTGGCTTGAACCGGGACCAAAGGCTGCCCATTAGTGCCGGTTCGAGCCGTCAACCGGGACTAAATGGTTGGTCCCCGTTGCGACCAGAGTTTAGTCCCACCTCGCCAACCGAAAGGGAATCGGACCGGTTTATAAGCCCCTCCCTCTCAACCTTATTGAGCTCCTCTGAAAATGAAAATAGATGCCCTTATATAGGGAATTTAGCATAAATTCATACGGATTTCTCTTGAAATTCATTATGAATTTAAGTTGAATTTCCTCTATAAGCGCATCTCTGCTCATTTCTGAGTAGTTTTTTATATAGTTTTTTTTTCTTTTTCTGCTATATTTATTTTTTTCTTTTTATTTCTGAGTTGTAATAAGCCATTAAAAATAAGCATATATGCTCCTTTTTTAGTACAGCTTAATCACAACTATTTTTGCTTCTATTCATTTCTCGAGTAGTTTTTATATAGTTTTTTTTCTTTTCTGCTATATTTATTTTTTTTCTTTTTATTTCGAGTTGTAATAAGCCATTAAAAATAAGCATATATGCTCCTTTTTTAGTACAGCTTAATCACAACTATTTTTGCTTCTATTCATTTCTTAGTAGTTTTCTATATTTTTCCTTTTCTCATTATATTTATTCTTTTGTTTTTATTTCGAGTTGTAATAAGTCATTAAAATAAGCATCTATGCTATTTTTAGTAAAGTTAATCAGAATTATTTTTCTTCTATTTATTTCGAGTGGTTTTTATATATTTTTTCCTTTTACGCTACATTTATTTTTTTTTTTTATTTCGAGTTGTAATAAGTCATTTAAAATAAAAAGAGGCGCAATGCTCGTTAATTTGCTTCAAGCCTTTCGAATAGTGTCAATCGACCGCATATAGCTCGCAGTCTACCGTATTCCTCAAGGCTTGAAGCTAACCAACGCAGGAGCATTGAGCCTCTTCGTCATCGCTCTCACTCGTGGCTTATAAACAGTGCGAGTGCCTCTCACTTGGCGAGGTGGGACTAAAAAACAGCTGCAGGAAGACACAACAAAAAATAGCTGCAGAAAATAAAAAGTAGTTACACGGGTCCATTGGTACGGTTCATGGCACCAACCGTACCAATGCCGCTTTTGGTCCCGGTTGGTTGGACCAACCGACGAATGCTCATCTTTAGTCCCGCTAACAAATGAACACGCCACGGTCGCCATCGATACACCTCGGCGCCATGTCGCCAAGTACCACCAAATAGACACGACTTGAAGCCCTTGGTGGATCTGTCGTGCGTAGCACCTCCGACCGTGCATGACCAAGCATAGCACCTGTCGGCCGTGCATGACTTGATAGCTCCACCGAAGCTCCGCAAGACGGCCGCTTCACCTCCTTCCTCGACTTCCAAATACTGCTCCACAAAACAATGCTCCCAAGAGAGAAACAACACCGCAGTTGCCGCCATCGTCCGGTCCGAACACCAGATCCTAGGATTTCCCGAGCAATACGAGTGGGTCAACGGTAGTCACACGACGATGCCTTCATCATGGTAATGATATGGAACGCCGCCATCGCCTCGCCGTCGGCTCGGTTTTCACCGAACTACGCCTCCCGACTCGCAATGGTGCGGATGACGGATCCCGAGATCCAACACCCACCTCAGCCGACCACCTCGGACGGAAGAGATGACCACCATCGCCGGCTGCAATGGTCGTAACAGATCTGATCTATGCTATTTTTTAGTAAAGTTAATCAAAATTATTTTTCTTCTATTTATTTCGAGTGTTTTTATATAGTTTTTTATTTTCTGCTACATTTATTTTTTTTCTTTTTATTTCTGAGTTGTAATAAGTCATTAAAAATAAAAAGAGGCACAATGCTCGTTAATTTGCTTCAAGCCTTTGAATAGTGTCAATCTGACCGCACATAGCTCGCAGCCTACCGTATTCCTCAAGGCTTGAAGCTAACCAACGCAGTGAGAGCATTGAGCCTCTTCGTCATAGTATCTGCACTCGGGGCTTATAAACAGCTGCGAGTGCCTCTCACTTGGCGAGGTGGGACTAAAAAAACAGCTGTAGGAAGAATCAACAAAAAATAGCTGCGAAAATAAAAAGTAGTTACACGGGTCCATTGGTACGGTTCATGGCACCAACCGTACCAATGCGCTTTTGGTCCCGGTTGGTCGCTCCAACCGGGACCATCTGCCTTTAGTCCCGGTTTGAGCCTCCAACCGAGACCAAAGGTCTTCGCTTCCGCCTTTGGGCTGCTGAAAAGAGGTTTGGTCCCGGTTGGTGGCACCAACCGACTAGCAGATTAGTCCCGCTGGAGCCACCAACCGACCAATGTTTTGCTATATATATCGGACTTAGCAGTTTTCGCCAAATCCCATCTCTTTCTCGCCTCGCCCGAGCCTCTCTCCTCGTCGCTGCCGCCGCCGAGCCCGCCAAGGCCCTAAGCCCGCCGTCCCCTGCCGCCGCCCCTATCGCCGCCATGCCCCGCGCCGCTTCGTCATCGTCGCCAGTCTCAAGCGCCACAAGACTCGACGTCGTGCCGCCACTGCCCTCGCCTCGAGCCCGCCGTCCCGTCGCCGCCTCGAGCCCGCTATCCTCGTCGCCCGCCTGCGCCACCCCGAGCCCGTTGTCGCCCCTGCACCGCGCCGCCTCGACGCCGACGTGAGCGTTTTTTTATTTTTGTTAGATTTTTTTAGATTTTTTTTGTAGTTTATATATTTTTTTTTTGTTAGGTTAGATGTGTAGTAATTTAGATTTGTAGTTCATAGATTTTTTTTGTTAGATTAGATTTTTTTGTTAGATTACATGTGTAGTAATTAATTTGCTCATATTATGTTAGATTTTTTTGTTAGATTAATTAGATTTTTTTGGTTAGAATAGATATGTGTAGTAATTAATTTGTTCATATTTTGTTAGATTTTTTTCTGTTAATAGATTTTTTGGTGATATTATTATTGAATATGCATGTTTGGTGATATTATTGTTAATAGATTTTTTTGGTGATATTTAGATTGTGTAATTAATTTTGTTCATAGAATTTTAATGATTTTTTGTTCATAGTATTTAGAAAAAGGAAAAATAAGAAGTAGTTTATATATAGTTGAACTAGCTAGTTGATTTAATAAACTAATTTATTTTACTATATAATGAAGTAGTTTGTTTTAGTAAGTACTACTTATTTATTTATAGTAAGTGCTTAGTAGTTGAACTAGATAGTTGATTTAATTAGATTTTTTGTTAGATTAGATTTTTTTGTTAGATTACATGTGTAGTAATTAATTTGTTCATATTATGTTAGATATTTTTGTTAGATTAATTAGATTTTTGGTTAGAATAGATATGTGTAGTAATTAATTATTATGTTAGATTTTTTTCTGTTAATAGATTTTTTGGTGATATTATTATTGAATATGCATGTTTGGTGATATTATTGTTAATAGATTTTTTTGGTGATATTTAGATTGTTTAATTAATTTTGTTCATAGAATTTTAATGATTTTTTTGTTCATAGTATTTAGAAAAGGAAAAAATAAGAAGTAGTTTATATATAGTTGAACTAGCTAGTTGATTTAATAAACTAATTTATTTTACTATATAATGAAGTAGTTTGTTTTTAGTAAGTACTACTTATTTATTTATAGTAAGTGCTTAGTAGTTGAACTAGATAGTTGATTTAATTAATAAAACTACTTTTATTTAACTATATATAGAACTAGTTCCTCGTCGGCGCCGGGCGATGCCTATCCCAAGATCCTCGCTGTCGCCGACTCGGCGGTGGAGGCCTGCTTAATCGTGGCCATGTTCGGACCTGGCTCCGCCGGGTTGGTATTGGGAGGTGCTACCTTCCGGGGACGAGGGTTGGTGAGGAGGCAGCCCGTTGTCGACCCGATCCTTGTTTGGTGGCGGTCGCGTGGGCGATGGCGGTGGTGAGGCATCCGGACACCACGGAGGTGGTACGTCACCGTGTCGGCGAGGAGGACGAGCACGTCCGTTGCTACATGGTTGCATTGGAGGGAGGTTCGACAATACCGATGTGTTCTTCGTGGATCTCACCGAGCTATGATCCCGTGATGGTTCCTTATCTTTGGGTGTCCACCGCCCGCGTCGATACCCGTCGGGCGCTACGGTTCTAGTTGTATTAGTGATAATATTCGACGATGTACGGACACCAAGAGATGATGTACTTTTGCTTATAATTGTTGAATGCATGCTAATTTGAATACTATACTTTATTTTATGATTTGGTTTTGCTTATTTTATGATTTGATTTTGCTTATTGAATGCTCATATTGGATAAATTCTCCTTCATCCCGTGTGCTACACAATTTGGTATAATAATGCATTCGGGAATGAAAGAGGAGCTACGTACGTACATCGATCATCGATAGTCAACCCGTGATTAATAATAATAATCTAGTTTAATATTTGAATTATGAACGAGGTCGAAATGTCGTACTCATCGGACGCATTTAAAACCGCCGGGAGTGCGATCGGTGCCACGACGACCGAGGTATGTGCGACAGTTCATTGAGTCGACGAAGATCGGCACTTCAGATTAAGCTCGAGGAGACCTGCGATGTTCATACGGTACACAATGACGACAATAGTTTTTTCGTAATTAAGCACGACTTCAACTATTTTAACGTGTATTTTCATCTTTTCCAATTCGACTAGCTTATCCCATGCTTTGCAAGACGCTATGTCTTGGAGAGGATGGGTTTTGAAAACCATGAAAGTTTCAAAACCAAAAAAATTATCCTAAGTATCCATCATGGTGTGGATTTTCAAGTAAAGTTGTACAATGCTCAGAGTGTAACCCATTTTGGTTGCAAAAATTGGGATGCATTTTGCAAGATGTATGGTCTTGATGAGGGTATGCTTGTCACCATGGATCTTGGTGATCCTACAATCGAGCAAGAGACACCTTCGATTCGGGTCCTTGTGGATACACCTCCAGTTCTTCCCTCATGTGAGCTAAACATAGTTATTAAATAATTTATATTGTTTATTTGAAAATATATAGTTGACAACTTATCTCCATTGACAGCTTATTTTCATTCTTCAAAGAATGTGCGGAAGATGGTAGATGAACGCATTACTAATCAAGGCTCAATTAACTTATCGGAAAAAATCATCCGGTCGGATTTTGTACTGATCTTGAGAATTACAATATCTACAATCAAACTCCTCAACATTATGGTCAATACGCGCCACTAGTGCACGTGTTGAACTACGATAACTACCATGGAGATACCTGGTAAGATTATTTTTACTATTACAACATCCGTGCATCTTTTTGCACACTTCTAAAACTAGTACATCATTGCTAACTACGGTTATTACTATGTTTTTCAACAGATAATCCCAAATGATTGTGTGCCTCATCCGATGTATACGCATGGTAGCCTTCATGTTTTGAACATACGACCAGGTTGTCCTACTTAATCTCAACTGTCCATACCGGTTTCTAAAAGAAATGGAGACATAACAATCAAAGAATGGAAAAATGTATGGATAATCGTAAGGAGCTTCTTGGAAGCAATAAGCAAATAAGCGCAAGAATTGGAGACAGGATGATCGCTATTCTTCATAATGGAGAGTCGTGGTCTATATTGTTTTATGCTATTTTACCTTAAGGGTGTAGGTCCTACCGACATCGATGATCATGTGCTAAGAACAATTATGTAGGGTTGGGTTCGATGACTATGAGGATGATGATCGTATGACTTATTATTAATAACGAGTAGAAGTTGTATGATGATGCATGATTAGTAGGACTTGTTATTATATACATATATGATGATGTATGATGCAAAGCATGCATGAGCATGTTATATCTGCAAGGTGCAATGAACATAGCAGCAGCGTTGATAAACCAAGGACGAAGATAAGAGACGACACTTCTCTCTATTAGCTAGCTATAATAACAACCTAAAATAACCCCAAAACCCCTAAAGCAGCCACTTTTGTAAAAAAATGACTTTTGGTCCGGTTGAGCCACCAACCGGGACCAAAGGCCCCGATTGGGCTCGGTGCATGTACCACGTGGAGAGCACATTGGTCCCGTTCGTGTTTGAACCGGACTAATGGGTGGTGGCATTAGTAACGACCCATTAGTCCTGGTTCATGAACCGGGACTAAAGACCCTTACGAACCGGGACTAATGGGTGGTTTTCTACTAGTGATAAGACATACAACCCAAAAATCATGCGAACAAAAAAGAATACGGGGACTAACATTGTAGAATAGGAGGCAGCCCGTCGTAAGCTTTCCTTTTGAAAGGGCTTTGTGAAGCTCATCCGCAATAAATTTGCACCAGTTGAGATTGTTTACATTGCAATGTTTTGCTGTGAAAAAAAAGAACACATGAAACAATAGAGGAATGTATGCACACAAGTTAGCAGGGGACATAATTAAACACTTACAACACTGTTAAAGCATTGTATCACCAAGTACATAAGTACAAAATTACCACATTATTGAGAAGAAAGTCAAAAATACCATATTGCAAGGCATAAATAAGTTATCAGGTGCATTACTATATAATTACCACACTTTCAGAAATAGTTATCAGGTGCATTACTACATAATTACCACAATTTCAGAACAAGTTATCAGGTGCATTACTACATAATTACCACATTTCAGATCATAAAAAAAATCAGGGGACAGAAATTATCACACTCCAAATAAGGGAAAGTTATCAAGTGCATATGTGCATAATCATTAGACTAAGAAGCAAAAAAGTTACCAGGTAAAAAACAAAAAGAAAAGAGATAAAAAGTGTGAACTAGAAAGGTAGCCAGATGTGCTTACCAACACAGGATACCATCTGGTGCTGATCTTGTTGGAAGTCGTCAGCGCCATCACAATGCTGGCAGCAAGCACAAGCCACAAGCGCTTGAAATTGTCATCCTGCCGGTTAGTGCTCAAGATAAGATTTAATACATCCACAGTTTTAGGAGCATGTCCAAGATCACCAAAAAGATGTCCCGCAAGCTCAAGTTGTGCATCTGTAGGAACCTTGAAATCCACTACAGTATCACCTCGGGGCACACCCATTATACAATGCACAGACTCTTCATTGACCGGTAACCTTCCGTGACCAGGTACAACGACCTCATGGGAATCAGGGTCATATAGACCAGCAAGCCATTGGGAAAGCCGATTGGACAGATTATCACATTTCATATTCCGCAGACTAGTGAAATCCATGTCATCAATCGCGGACATTCTCTCATCTGACGTCCTTACAAGCAGTCACAAGAGCACTTGGAGAAGCCCTTTTCAAATCTGCGGGAGGCTTATGCTTCTTTAAGGGGTTCACCTCCTCAAAGTCACCATCTAACTTGCGCTTCCTTGGCATTGTGACATGACACACAAGAATAACAAAGAGAAAAAAGTGAGCATAAAGGATGCATAGTTGCTAAATTAATAGTCACACACATATTTTTATGATACATTGGTAACTTGTGAACATACAACAAGATAACTCATCCACAACAGAGAAGGACGAAAACAAAATAAGGACATGTGTGCTTCTACTAGATATTGAATACCTGATTTTTTTTTTTTTGCTTATGATACACTGATAAAATGTATGTATCGGGCAAGATAACTTATGCAAATTAGGAATGACAACAACTTACACACAAACACATATATTGGACATCACAACACTAAGTATTAAAAAATCAGTGACATGATAAATTCTACGGTGGACTCATGATAAATTATTCACACCGCTAATGGTAATATTCACAATTAAAAAGCTAAGGTAAGTTAAAGGATGGCACATCCATTAGTTAGAAACACAAAATACATCATGACAGCCTACACACGAAATGAGATGAACTGCATATAAAAACACAAATAGTATGGGATTCTCACCAGCAACCTAATTATAGAAGTGGTAATTCAATGCGCTCACTGCAACCATAAGAGCATGAACAGATCATGATAAAACGGAGCCCAACACAGATACAGAGTGAGGAGACTGGTTGTAAAATCCATGCACCAAACCCTGCCGGCAACCAAAATAACAACAAAAATCATCATAGGATAACAGCGGCGAATCATGAACAGAGACATAATGGTTTTGCATCTAGAGAAAACCCTAGAAATCAGAATCGAACCGTGTAGCAGAGGGGATCCATTCAAAAATGACGGGAACTACCCACAAAATCGAAAACGACAAATTAAGCAGTAAAATGATGTGCATGCCAAACAGGGGCTAACAAATAGCAACTGCACCGCGAATTGAACGTATTGGGCGCATTCCTCATCTGTTCTAACATGCGACCAACCTGACGAACATCCCGCCACTAACGGCGTTGAGGAACAGAGCACGAACTACTGGGGGCGGATGTGAGGGGGATTGAGTCGAGACTCACCGGTGGAACAGAACACTAGCGCGGAGAATCAGCCGTAGAAGGCGTCGCCGCTTGCCGTCGACGGAGAGAGAGCGGGGGCGGAGCGACAGAGAACCAGAGAGCGGAGCGGGCGTGCGGTTTCCAAACGAAATGAGGCGACTGGTGGGGGAGGGGGGAGTTAAGTCGCGCATCACGGGGGAGACGATTCGAGCGAAGCGGGCGTGGAGCGATGGCGCACACACCAGTGACAGAGAACAAAACGGCTCGCTGGAATGTGTCGCGTGCGTCGGGTTTAAATGGACGGCATCCAGGTGGTGTGGCGCTTCTGCAAAAACCGATCAGGGTTGCCAAATACATTTTTCGGTTTCCATATTTTTTGGATTTGAATATTCCTTGTTTGATTTCTTCCGGTTATATCAGATGGACCAAGGAACGGAAATTCACACTGAACTACGCAAACACTAATCCTCCAGAAGTTTGCCACTAGATAGTTATCCCTAGAGTAGCAAAAGTAGCTTCAGGACACGACACGGCAAAAAGAACAGAGAAGTAAAACCATAAACGAGCTGCTCTTTCCGAGGTCTCGAAGAATGCCCCAACACTTTTGGATTGGGAGTGTCTACGTCTCAGTCGACTGAGACTTAGTTAAGTCTCAGTCGCTGACGTCAGCACCATCGGCCCTAGGCCTGTTTGGCGGCTGGTGCTGCTTCGTTGTCTTCACGTCTTGGGCTGGGCTTGCCCAATGTGACTTGTTTTCTTTTTCTGCTACAGGTACAAATACACGGCTAGCAAACTTTCTGGCTCCTGGGAGAAATACTTCGGCCTATTCAACAAGTGGAAAATGGAGAGATGAAAAATAATGGAGAAAATACTATAGAAATAATTTAAAACAAAAAAGCATAAAATGAAAAGATAATAATTACGTGTAGGTAACTAGCCCAGCGCACACCCTAGCTACGGGTTTAAATATTTTCTGGTTTAGTTGGAAAAATGAATTAGACTAAAAAAGTTGGAACATGAATATTTTTGAGTTTTTCCCCTTCCTTTCTTTTGTTTCTCTATTTTCTTACTTCATTGTTTTTTATTTTATCTACTCCTAGGGGTAGTTGCCTCATGTTTCTTTTTTCGTCTGCCTTTACTTTTATTTCCTCTTTCTTGTTTCTACTTTCTTTATTTCAAGAAATATCTATATTTATTGAATAATACATGATTTTTTAAACAGGCTAGCAGATTTTAAAAGGTGTATTTCATGAACACTTGTCAAATCGCATGGTTGTTTTAAGTCTTATTTCATTTTTCTTTTCTTGCTCCTCAAAAAATAAATGCAAAGTGTTAACCCAATTTTAAAAGAAATTCGTATTTTAAGAAAATATATTCATTATACATTGTTATTTGTAAATAAATTCAATCAATAATTAGACATGCAACTACCCTCCTCACCTCAACAAAACGCCATTAAGTTGTAGTCGCATAGAAGACATACAATTGTAATAGGATGGACGACATACAATTGAAATGTGACATCTGTAGTTGTGCCTAGTGGCACACATGCAACTATCCCCTCGCCACAAAACACCACAAAACTGCAACCGGAGGCGACGCTTGCAGTTGCATGTCTAGTGGCAGACATGCAACTTCCACTGCCCCTCCCCGATAAAACACAATGGAGTTGCAGTTGAGTTGAAGACATACAATTGCAGTCGGGGACGACACTTGCAGTTACATGCTTAGTACAAGACATGCAACTGCCCCCTCACCTGACAAAACACCACTAAGTTGCAATCGCATTGAAGACATGCAGTTTGCAGTCGGAGGGCGACACTTGCAATTGCGTGCCTAGTGCCTGACATGCAACTTCCTTCCCCTCGACAAAACACCGTAAGTGGTAGTCGTGTTGAAGACATGCAATTGCAGTCAGGGCAACACTTGCAATTGCGTTGAAGACATGCAGTTGCATACGATGGCGACACCTGCAGTTACATTCTTACTGTAAAACATGCAACTGGCCCCTCCTCCGATAAAACACCACTAAGTTGCAACCGCGTTTAAGACATGCAGTTGCATTTGTGTGCAACACTTGCAGTTGCGTGCCTAGTGCCTGACGTGCAACTTTCTAACCCTCGACAAAACACCAGTAAGTTGCAATCGCATTGAAGACATGCAGTTGCATTCAGGGCGACACTTGCAGTTGCGTGCCTAGTGGCAGACATGAAAGTGCTCCCTCCCCGGACAAAAACACCATAGAGATGCAGTCACGTTGATGACATGCGGTTCCAGATGGGGCGACACTTGTAGTTGTGTGCCTAGTGATAGTAATGCAACTGCCTCCCTTCCTCGACCGACAAACACCACATAGTTGCAGTCAAGGGCGACACTTGCAGTTGCATGCCTGGTGACAAACATGCAACTGCCCCTCCCACACAGAAAAATAGAGTTGCAATCGAGGGTGACACTTGTAGTTGCATGCTTGGTGGCAGACATGCAGTTGACCCTCCTGCAAAATAGCACGGAGTTACAGTCGGGCCCGACACTTGCAGTTGTGTGCCTAATAGCGGACATGCAATCCCCCCCCCTAAGTTTTTTAATAAAAAATGGTACAAAAAAGTTTTAAGAACAATAGAAGAGCAAGAGAAGGTTGAAAATACAAAATGCAAAAAAAAATCATCATCACAAAAAACATAGACAAAAAACTTTACACACTTACAAAACGAACACAAAAATATAATGATGATACAAAATGGTTTCGCCCGATAGTTCTCAACCGATTCCCCTCCCTCTTCCGACGGTATGTTTTTCCCGCTGAAAAATTGCAGCCTAAAAAACAAAAAGGGAAATCCCAAAACTAGACAAGAAAAAATAACCACTAAAGGTCAGCCCATACCGCATACCCTACCGACACTAGAGAAACAGAAAACAAAGAAGAAAATGAAACAGGTCGGTCGCGCACCTAAAACATTTCAATTTAATACAAAGACACGCATAGGAAAATCTAATGGCCAAAGAGTTGATTGGGACTTGGCTAAAACTTAGTTTAACAATCTGGTATAAACCCAAAAATGGAAAATAAAATAAAAAATAAAAAGGTAATAATAATAATAATTTACAAGGCTTGTCAGCTAAATCATATCGCATGCCTTGCAGTTGCAGGAGTTGCAGGCGGGTTCTAACACATGCAGTTGCAACTCTAGTGCTGGACATGCAACTAGCCATTATCCATCCCCTCCAGTTGCAGTCACGTTGTACCCCTTGCAGTTGCAGGCGTGTTGCGGCAAGTGCAATTGCAACTCTAGTGATGGACATGCAACTAGACAAATTTCTCTCCCCTCAAGTTACAGTCAAGTTGTACTACTAGTAGTTGCAGACGGGTTGTGACACATGTAATTACAGATTGCGTTATAGACAATCACACAACTCACGTTACATACAACGAAAATGACCATGAAAAAAACATAGAATGGAAGTTAGTGCAATAGAAAAATAAATAAATATATAATATAAAGAATAACAATAAATAATAAATCATAAAAAAGAAAAACAAGAATAAATTATCAAGAAGGACAAAATGAAAAATAAAAGGGAAAAATGAAGAAGAGAAATATAAGAAGGAAAAAGCCATACATATGCAAAGGTGTAAATGAAAAATAGACAGAAATAAAAATGGCAGCCCAACAAACAAATGAGAAAAAAGACAACTGACAAATGAAAAAGGCTCCAAGCCCTGGGCAGCCCACCACGCAAGCAAGACTCACCCCGACAGAAAAAACAAATGACAAAATGGAGCAAGCCAACCCAAAACGTCATACGTGGGCTGTTTACAAATCACCAAAAAAAAAAACTAACGCCAGGCCGGTCGACTGAGACTTTACTAAAACTCAGTCGACTGAGTTTTAGCGCTTCCGTTTTGGATTTGCTCATGTGCTCGAGGAAGATAGAAACATACTCCCTGTCGGCCTCGTTCATCCCACGCGGGAAGCACTCAATCCTCCACAGGTGTCCCCCGGCGGAGACGGCATCGGAGAAGACGGACTTAGCCGGTGGGAAGCCGCTTGACTTGCTCGTAGTCTACTTTGAATTGGAAGACGGAAGAGCCTACAATGGTGGTCCTCGACTCCGGCTCTGCCGTCTTAGCCCGCTTGCTCACTGAAGAATGTTCAAGCAAACGTAAAAAAGAAAGTACTCCACAGAATTGAGTTGCTTCAACAGAAGGATTCAAGCAAACCGTAAAGGAGTACGTACAAGCTAGCGAATCCTTCTGTTCAACGAACCGAACAAGGGCACTCACTGGCTTTAGCTGCCGGAGGTGGCGCCGATTGACCTGCTGGCGGTGGCAATCGGTGCTGAGGCGCCGGAGGCGCACCTCGGACCTCCGCCGTACGTCGTGTGTCGTCGTCGCCGCCGCCGCTACCCCTCGCCTGCGCTCGTGGCCGCCGCCCCTTGCAGCAAAACCCTTGAGCACAGAACCGTTCTTTGAGGGCTTCGCCAACACCGCAGGGTATGGGCCGCGCTGAGAATTTATCGACTGCCCATCCCGGTAAAAATACAGTGGCTAAATTTTTATTCGACGCACATGGCGAACAGTAATGGGCTTGCCCAATTATCTCGGGTTTTTTCCGTACCGCGGTACCCGTTTTCTCTGCCCGTTTTTCACATCGTTTTTTTGTCAGTTTTCAGCAGTTTTTTCTTATTTTTATTATCTTCTGTACGTCATGTTTGTTCCAGCTTTAAAGGGTTTTTTATTTCGTTTTATCTTTTTATTTTTCGATTTTTTGAAATTTAAAAAAATAGTGAATGTTTTGCTAAATCATGATAATATTTTGAAAATCATAAGCATTTTTAAATCCATTGATATTTTTAAAATATATAAAAACACTTCAACACAACGAGCGACAACTAATTCCGAACGAAGGAAAGACGTCTTTAACTCGTGAACAGTTTTATAAATTCCTCAACATGTTTCATATTTTGTGCAGTTTTATTACTCCCTCCGTCCAAAAATACTTGTCAGAAAAATGCATAAAAATGGATATATCTACAACTAAAATACGTCTAGATACATTCATTTCTCCGACAAGTATTTTCGGACGGAGGGAGTATTTTAAATGGATGAATAAAAATATACGCCTCAAGGCGGTCTGGACGCACTTTCTCCCGCAAACCGGAGACAAACATGGGGAGCTTGACATAGAGGAAGTTCCCCCTCCCCTTCCCCCTCCCGTGACGCTCTAGCGAGCGCCAGGAGGATGGGGGATCCTAGCGCCGCCTTGAAGGCCCCCCTTCCTCTCACCCCTCCCTTCCCCGCTGCATCGACGTGCTGCCGGGCAAAGCCCGGCCAGTGCTGGCTGCGGTGGGATGCTTGCCCTCGCTCGGCACTAGAGAGGGCGCATGCCTTTTGGGCCGGGCGGCGGCACGATGTTGGCTCGGGGCATGGCGGCAACACCTGGCGGCGTAGGCATGGGCTGTGAGCGGTGGCGTGGAGGGGCTGCAGTGGTGAGGGTGCGTGGTGTGCTCCGACGGCGATGGAACTGGCGATGAGTGATATTTTTACACTCACTTACCCTTTGTTTAAACCAAGATATTTTATTAAAATAAAGATATCCACTCTAATATTGCTACTAATGACTGATGAATGCAAATGTTTCCACAAATCCTCTCTTTCATGCGTTTCCACAGAAAATGGGCTAAAAAGGAAAAATATCTCGTGTGAACATGGAAAGGAATGGAAATGGATATAGAAGAAATCAGCAGGAGGCACACCAGCAAATACAGCACAAAAGACGGCGTTTCATACACCCGCCAGCGCTTGTATGAGCGGTCGTATGGCGTGAATTCCAAGGTGTCTCGTCCATTTGAACAACTTTTATAAAGGGGACCACGCCAAAATGTCAACTGAACATCGTCGAGCGAAGTCAGAACAGAACCATCTTCATCCCCTCTCATCAACCCTAGCCGCCGCCATTTCCATCATAGCCTCCATAACCACCATAGCCCAACTCCCTCTGGTTCATACTTGTAATCGTGCATCGCGCAAGGAAGCCAATGTAAGACATATTTGCAATCAATCTTCAAGATGTGTTCTTTAATGTTTTCTTCATGCGATCTGATCTCCATGTGTGAGTAGTTCGGTAAGTGATAAGGATCAACGTGATGGTCCTATAGTTTTTGCCCGATCTTTCACTGCAAGACAATCAAATAGAAAAACTTTTAATCACGGGAGTAATCCACGTAACCTGAAGATGAGGAAACAAATCCAGCAAGCAACGTGATGAAGATCACCACGCCTCAAACCAAAGCACGATAATCCTTGATGAACACAAGAATCTCCGCACAATCTTTATTAGATAAACGACATCGCCGTCCCCGGAGGGATGCTTCACCAAGAAAACACAACTCGATAGTTATAGGCTAAAATTCTGAACTCCCTAAACCTAATGCGCCCCAGCTCCTTATATGGAGGGGTGAGGCGCCCAGCCTAATGGGGATCGACCTGACTTGGTTGGACAGGCCCAAAACCAAGCCACAATTATTAAAAATCTAATTATTAAAAATAACAATGACACGCCTAGCTTGGTGGAGTCCTGAAGTTGGGCTTCACCTCCTCCGTCGTGCCCGTATCATCCTCCCCCCCTTCAAAGAGCGTTGTCCTCAACGCGTGAGGGTCTGCTGGAAAGGGTGGCGTGATATCAACAAAAGCATCACGCGTTTTCGCCATCTTCAAGTCTCGCCTGCCTACCACTCCACATCCTCCCTCTTGGTATGCTCGACTTGGTTCAGGAGTGGGTGCCTTTCTTCTCCACACACGCCTGGGCATAGGCGCCACCACCTTCTTCTTGTCCACCTTTGCTGGAGCCCTTTGTTGCTGAACATGAACCTGCTTTGCACTACCCTGCAAAAGATGAGTAATGCCTGGGCCACACAACTGACGAACATGTCCATCCTTGCCTTTGTGCATACGCACTGCTGCTCCAACAAAACGCCTCACAGATGTGCTAACAAAACTGCGCTTGTCGCCCCGAAGCACCACATGCACTGGGACATGATCAGCACAAATATCATCAGTCTGAACACCTGTGTCAACACAAACTGGAATCGTAACACATGCTGCAACATCCTTCCTCTCATCAGAAAGAGGCTGTACTTCAACTGGCTTGTCACTAACAAGAACAACAGGCTTGTCATCTACAGGTATATCTGAAGCATCAACAATGTCGCTCTGTGCATCATGCTCCTCATGCTGCAGCTTAGCTAACCTTGGCGGCTTAGCCCTGTGCAACCTCTCCTTGTGTACCACCAGCTCCACATCAGACTTTATTTGATCATCCTTCATAGGCAGCAAAGTCTGCTGTTTGCCATCATGCACAAAAGAATATGTATTTGCTCTCCCAGCATGTGCAGCATTGCGATCATGCTGCCATGGACGTCCAAGTAATAGTCCACACACCTCCAATGGCAACACATCACATTCTACCACATCAACATAGTCACCAACTGTAAATGGCACACGCACTTTATGAGTAACCTTGAGCATACCGCAGCTATTCAACCACTCAAGATGCCTAGGTTCAGGAATACGCCATGTGGACAACCCCAATGATGCCACCATTGCCTTGCTTATGCCATTAGTACAGCTACCACCATCAATCATCAACTTGCATGCTTTGCCTTTAATCATACACTGAGTCTGAAATAAACTCCACCACTGACCCTTGTCAACTGTTTTGCAAGCTTCATCATGTACCCTCTTGAGTTGCATATTCAGCCCACTCAATGGTTCATCATTGTCCACCAAAATCGTGTCAACATCAGCCTTGTCCTCTTTAGAACCAGTTTGTGTTGTTGCTACCTCGTTGACATCATCTATCTGATCCACAGATGTGTCCTTGGAAATTACCTTCGCAAAAGGCTGCACGGTATGCGCAGGAAAAACTCTAATGGATTTTTTTAATTCCGTCTGCATCTCTTTAAGGATCATTTGTATATCAGCTATCTCAGTCCGAGCACGATCCTTAGACTTCTCATCCAGCCCAGAAAACCATGCGGGAGACATCTTCCAATTTGATTTTTTTTGTCTATGTTTTATTCTTTGAAACTGCAAAAGGAAACTATCGATCTGTTATTTGGAACGAGTACGGTCCGGGAATATCTCCAAATACGTGGTGCTACAGCTCAACCGATTGGACTTTTGTTTTTCTTTGCCGACCCGTGCACAAACCCAGCTACGCCGTTCCTTTTTTTTTCTCACGCAAAAAGTTGCACCAAACTAGGACTGAAAAGTCACGTATCACACGATACAACAATAGGACTCTGCTATTCTTCTTTTTTTCCCAGGCAAAGTTCCACCAAAAACTGGATCCGAAGCAAACTCTAAATCGCAAATCCTCCTATTTCTTTCCTTTTGTTTTCAATATACTCCCTCCTCTACTCCGTATGGCCCAGCAACGAAATCGCTCTGCTTCCTGAAAATCCGGAGTCAGATAACGTGCCCTTTCTATCCGAGCAACCGGCAATGCTACACGTACAAACAGTTTACAGGCTCTTACAGGGTGGTTATTTTTCATTGGCCAACAGGTGAGCGGGACGGCCCACCTCCTGAAAATCAGGGGGGAGAGGTTTGTGATTGGTTGTTAAATGGAAACAGTTTACAGGCTTTTACAAATCTTTTTATGTCTAGCATTTTTGCCGAGCGACCAAACTGAGATTAAGCGAAAACAACTCGCCGAGATCGCACGGAAAATTGAAGGAACCGACACCTGATCAACTTGATGACTCAAAGACAAACTCCCCACCAAGACGCAGATCTAATCAGTACGCTCGCAAATTTGCCACCACTAATCTAGTCGCCTAACAACAGCTTGCAGCGTGATCAGTGTGATTACCTTGCTCTCCACAGAATAGACTCACGGCAACAATCAATCTTAGTAGTATGAACTTGCGGTGATAAACCCAATAATCTGATAGCACTTGATAAGGATCAACGTGATGATCCTATAGTTTTTGCCCGATCTTTCACCGCAAGACAATCAAATAGAAAAACTTCTAATCACGGGAGTAATCCACGTAACCTAAAGATGAGGAAACAAATCCGGCAAGCAACGTGATGAAGATCACCACGCCTCAAACCAAAGCACGATAATCCTTGATGAACACAAGAATCTCCGCAGCAATCTTTATTACATAAACGGCATCGCCGTCCCCGGAGGGATGCTTCACAAAGAAAACACAACTCGATAGTTTTAGGCTAAAATTCTGAACGTCCTAAACCTAATGCACACAAGCTCCTTATATGGAGGGGTGAGGCGCCCAGCCTAATGGGGATCGACCTGACTTGGCTGGACAGGCCCAAAACCAAGCCACAATTATTAAAAATCTAATTATTAAAAATAACAATGACACGCCTAGCTTGGTGGAGTCCTAAAATTGGGCTTCACCTCCTCCATCATGCCCGTATCAGTAAGGTATGGCTTGAGGCATAGGCCTTGCAACCCTCTGTATTTGTAGGATCAATGGAACGGCTTTGGATTAACATCTTGTGTGTGTGAAATAAAATTGTCTCATAGATGTCTCTTGTCTTGTCCATGATTTTCATCCTGGCAGGTACCCAGGATCATGGAGATCGAGTAATGGTGAGGCTAAGTGCAGGGTGTGTTGGGGAAAGTTGCATGGAAAACAAAAAGTTTTTTATGCACACGCAAGATCTATCCATGGATTTGCATAGCAACGAGAGGGGAGAGTGTGTCTACATATCCTCGTAGACCGTAAGCGGAAGCGTTTAGTAACGCGGATGATGTAGTCGAACTTCTTCGCGATCCAATCGATCGAGTATGGAACGCACGACACCTCCACGTTCAACACACATTCAGCTCGGTGACGTCCTCTCCTTCTTGATCCAGCAAGACGGCGAAGTAGTGGATGAGTTCCGGCAGCACGCCGGCATGGTGACAGTGGTTGTGATGGTTGATACGTCTCCAATGTATCTATAATTTTTTATTGTTCCATGTTGTTATATTATCATTCTTGGGTGTTTTACAATCATTTTATAGCAACTTTATAACATTATTTGGGAGTAACCTATTGACATAGTGCCCAGTGCCAGTTGTTGTTTTTTGCTTATTTTTTACGTCGCAGAAAATCAATACCAAACGGAGTCCAAACGCAGGGAAATTTTCTGGAGATTTTTTCTGAACCAGAAGACACAAGATGGGCTGAAGAAGTACGAGAGGGGGTGCCTTGAGGGGGGCACAACCCACCTGGGCGCGTCTGGGGGCCCAGGCGCGCCTTGGTGGGTTGTGCCCACCTCGATGGCCTCCCGCACCGCCTCTTTGCTCTATAAATACCCCAAAAATCTAAAAACCCTAGGGGAGTCGATGAAACACAATTCCAGCCACCGCAAGTTCCAGAACCACAAGATCCAATCTAGACACCATCATGGAGGGGTTCATCATCCTCATTGGTGCCTCTCCGATGATGCGTGAGTAGTTCATTGTAGACCTTCGGGTCCGTAGTTAGTAGCTAGATGGCTTCCTCTCTCTCTTTCGATTCTCAATACAATGGTCTCTTGGAGATCTATTTGATACAACTCTTTTTGCGGTTTGTTTGTTGGTATCCGATGAATATGTATATGACATGAAGAAAGCAATAACAATAAAACTGAACGATAATTATGCTAAGCTAACGAATGGGCCTTGTCCATCACATCATTCTCCTAATGATGTGATCCCGGTATCAAATGACAACTCATGACCATGGTTAGGAAACCTTAACCATCTTTGATCAACGAGTTAGTCAAGTAGAGGCTCACTAGGGACACAATGTTTGTCTATGTATTCACATATGTATTAAGGTTTCCGATCAATACACTTCTAGCATGAATAATAAACATTTATCATGAACAAGGAAATATAAAATAACAACTTTATTATTGCCTCTAGGGCATATTTCCTTCAGCTTGTACCTGTCAATGCCATGTGTCATTGCAGATTAGACAAAGGGTGCATGATCAAGATAGTGGAGAAGAAGATACCTAGGTGTAGGATCGAAAGTATGTCTAGAGGGGGGGTGATTAGACTACTTGACAATATAAAAATTGTGCCTTTTGATAAAGACAAGTTTTTGGCAGATTCACGGTTATGATCAAGTCAAGTATCACCCTACACATGCAATTCTAGAGTATAGGCAGCGGAAAGTAAATTGCACATGTAGTAAAGAGAGGTGGAGAAGAGCAAACGCAATTTGGAGACACGGAGATTTTTCTCGTGGTTCCGATAGGTGGTGCTATCGTCAATCCACGTTGATGGAGACTTCAACCCACGGAGGGTAATGGCTGCGAGAGTCCACGGAGGGCTCCACCCACGAAGGGTCCACGAAGAAGCAACCTTGTCTATGCCATCATGGCCTACGCCCACGGAGGGCTAGCCTTACTCGGGGTATATCTTCACGAAGTAGGCGATCTCCTTGCCCTTACAAACTTCTTGGTTCAACTCCACATCTCGACGGAGGCTCCCAAGCGACACCTAACCAATCTAGGAGGCACCACCTCCAAAAGGTAATAGATGGTGTTGATGATGATGAACTCCTTGCTCTTGTGCTTCAAATGATAATCTCCCCAACACTCAACTCTCCTCACCGATTTGGCTGTGGTGGAAGAAAGGATTGAGTGGAAAGCAACTTGGGAAG
This sequence comes from Aegilops speltoides, assembly GCA_021437245.1. NCBI lineage: Eukaryota > Viridiplantae > Streptophyta > Magnoliopsida > Poales > Poaceae > Aegilops > Aegilops speltoides. The sequence goes on along the minus strand of CM038141.1, from coordinate 108,077,746 downwards.
GCTAGAGATCAAGCTTCATATGGTGGGAGTGGAGCAACTTGATCTCAACACAAGGGTACGTAGTTTTCTTCTCGAAATGTAAGGTAGGAGTGGTAGTTCTTTCGATGGCTCTCTCCACGAGTGAAGAGGGGTGGAGGGTATTTATAGCCTCCACACAAAATCCAACCGTTACACACATTTGACCAATCTCGGTGGGACCGAAGTTGACAACTCGGTGAGACCGAAAGTTCAAATCATGTGAACGTTGGGATTTTCAGTGGGACCGAAAATACAATCTCGGTTAGTCCGATTCGTAAAGACAAGAGCTTGCCAATCTCGGTGGGACCGACTTCATCATCTCGGTGACACCGATTTGATGACGAAGGTTCTGAAGCTTGGCAACTCAAGTTTCGTGAGACCGAGTTCGAATCGGAAAATCCGAAATTTCTAGGGTTTGGCTTTGTGGTGAGGTGGTTCATCTCGGTGTGACTGGTTTGGAAAATCGGTGGGACCGAGATTACTTATGAGTGTATATGGCAGTGAGAGTTGCTGATAGTTTAGGAGATGTATCACTAAGCACTTTGAGCAACCAGATCATCAACATAACCTCATCCCCTTTTAATAGTATTGGCTTTCCTATGGACTCAATGTGATCTTGGATCACTAAACCAAAAATGGAGTCTTGAGCTTTTGCCAATGCTTGCCTTAGCATTTTGAGGGGTCCACTTCTTCAGTCATTGCCATTACCATATCACTGAACTTTCTGAAATGATTCTCAAGAAACTATTAGTTCAATGATATATATGTTGTTATTAATTACCAAAACCACCCGGGATTAGTTGCACTTTCAATCTCCCGCTTTTGGTAATTGATGACAACATATAGATCAAAGCTTCACATAGGATATAATCAATGAATAATATCGTCGCTTTGAGAAGTATGTGATAAGCAAGAGCTCCCCCTAAATTTGTGCATTATTTAAGATTTGCGTTTGAATGCAAATGCACAATCGATTAGGATCATGGGTCACTCTTCCATGTCACATACATCTTGGTGGAGCGCACAAAATGATAAGAATGAATAGCATGCACCCAATCACCAAGACATGAGTAAATGGTCATACAAGATATGAATAGCATATGATAAGCATTAAGCACACATTAAGGCATAGTACGACCAAGCACTCATTAAGGTAGAATGAAACGTAGTATCAAACACACGGAATGTCTCGAAAATCAAAAGTATCGCAAAGAAACCGCAAATGAACGAAAGAGCAAAAGCGCAAAGACAAAAGCACTCTCTCTCTCGAAGTCCTATGATCTATACAATTTCTCCCCCTTTGGCAACAAGTTACCAAAAAGTTCGAAAAGGCATAGAGCTAAGCGTCCACCGGGGACTCTGCCGGGCGGCTCTGTGCAGGTTGATGTTGGAGTTGATATGGCAGCATCTGCGAAGACTTCTGGCGATGTCTCAGGCTTTGGAGGAGTGGTCACCGGAGCTGGAGCTGGAGCAATTGATGGAGCTGTGGAGGTGTCTTTGAAGCTGTAGTCCCGGTGTCATCCTTTCGAATAGCAATGATCGGGTCTGTGGGAACCGGAGCAGCCTGTGTTGATAAGCATCTTGGACTAGGTCATCCTGCATCTCACGCATAAGCTCTTCCTTCTCCTCTTTGCTTCCTCAATATCTGCCTCAAGCTTGTTGATAGTTACTTGCACTTGATCGACTTCACATCCAGAGCATGGATCTTGTCTTCAACAATCCTCTCTAGGCTCTCCCGAGACTGCATAATGCTGGCCAGGCGTTGCTCAATCCTCTGGTAGCTTCAAGGAGCTGCTCTCCAACACTCTTGGGTTTAGGCTGCTGCTGCCGCTTCCTTGTCACTTTGGCTTTCTTGGCAGATCAATCTTTGCTTGACCTTCAACCGACGTTGGATCCTCCTCATCCATCACAACAACATTGTCCTCATGCTCAAAGCTGCGAGTGGTAAGTGTGCTCTATCCAACAAGTATGTGCCCGTGCCAAACTTGGCATTGATAAGCATCTGAATATGCGGGGCAAATCCACATGACCTCTTCTGGTCAGCTGCAGTCCTCTTGATGGTCTCAACTATCTAGTCCATCACCTTGAAAGGTGCTCTCTCATCAAGTATATGCAGCATGTTGATAGAATATCCTCTGATCATGCGATGATCTCCAGACTTGGGCATCAAGGTATGCCTCAGAATAGTGTTTGTTGTAGGTAGACCTGCCTGGAGATAATACACTGAGCCGAGCTTCCAGATTCCCAAATCCTTAGCTGGAACCTCTTTGTACATGTTCTTCATAGATTCATGGTTCTTCTTGGGAATACCATACACATCAACATCATCCTCTCTTGGCACTGGAGCATTCAGAAGTTCTGCCCATTCTGCAACAGTTGAAGAAAATCTTTGGCCTTCAGTCATCCATGTGATCTTTCCATCTGGATAGAAATGAGCTGTGGCATAGAATTGCATGATCATTTCATCATTCCAACTGGTCAACTTCTGACCTACAAACTCTGCAACACCACATGCAGTGAAGCTCTCATGCACATGTGGAAAGAAGTCTCTGTGCTCTTCATTGTCAATGTAGTTCCAATCAACATATCTTGTGTTTGCCACAATGGGCTTCTTGTCCATCAACACTGTCTCATAGAAGTCCTGCTGCTCTCTAGTGTGAAATCTGGAATCAACAGCAGTTCTTCTCCTCACAGCATATGGATCAGCTTGTCTCCATAGCCTGAGACCTCTATCTTTCCTTTCCTTCATGTTCTCAGCTTGAGGATGAGCATCATTGTGAAGTGGCAGTTTCTGTCGAAGTTTCTGCAAGACTGGTGCCTCATCATCTGACACAGCTGGTGGCACATCATCTTTCTTCTTCTCTGAAGCTGGAATGTTCCTGACTGTCTTCTTTGGCTTGGCAGTAGGCTTTGCTGGAGCTGCCTTGACTGGAGCAGATGGCTTGGACTTTGAAGTGGCTCCTGCCCTGATGGCATCACCCATGAGCTTAGACTTCTGAGGAGGAGGCTGGGGTGCTTCCTCATCCTCATCTTCCTCTGCTGCATCATCATGCACTAACCTCTTCCTCTTGGAAGTTTTCTTTACCTTGCTTGTAGTTTCCTCTTCCAAACTTAGCTTCTTGGCAACAGTGGACTGCTTAACTTTCCTGGTGCCCTTCTTGGTCTGCTGACCTTGAGGCTCTTTGGCAACTACTTTTCTCTTTGGCTTTGAGGTTACTTCTTCCTCAACAATGAAATCAGAATCCTCTTCATCTGAGTTTCTCTTCTTTCTGGCCCTGGTGGCTGCAGGAGGCAAACCACTTGGTGTACTCCTCTCACCATCATCGATGAGCTCTTTGGACTCGGGACTAGTGCCTACCTCTGAATATCTTCAATAGGTGACTCGACTGTTCGGCTGTCACCGGCATCCGACATGGCCGACAACCCGTGAATAGATAAGGTGTAGGCGAGTAGAAGAGTTATCACAAACTGCAGAAGATTTTGCAAACAAATGAGTTCAAATTCTAGTATTAGGTTTTCACGAAGACATTTCGTCGAGACCGAGTTTAAAATTCGTGAATCCAAGTGTTCAAACAGAAGCATTCACACCACTTTCGGTTTGACCAAGTGGGTTTCGATCCCGCCGAAAACACTAGGGTTTCACTAAATCCTCATTTCGTCACACCGATTTGCACAACTCGGTTGGACCGAAAGGTGCAGTGCAATGGCCAGAGGCCAAATCGGTCATACCGAAAATGTAAAATCGGTCTCACCGAGATGTGTTCGGCGGAAACCTAACCCTAAAACTTTTACTCGAATCTAGTCCAAAAGACTAATCTAGTGTTCAGGAAGATTTCAAACGTGGCAAGATTACAGGCAAACCAAACGTGCATTGAATCGGAGATGGGAGCACGAGTGGGATTGAAACTCACCCTAACTTGGTGGAGTTCCTCTACGGCGGCAACGGCGCGGAGAAGATGTCCGTTGACGGCGACGGAGACCTGCGGCGAGGGCGCACAGGCGACGACGGCGACGATCCGGAGACCAAGGCGACGGCAAAGAAGGTGTGGGGCGAAGCGTTTTGAAGTAGAAATCAACGCGCGCGGCCCTCGGAGTATATATACCCCTTTGCTGTCGGTGGGACCGAGTTGTAAAACTCGGTGGCACCGAGATGAATAACGCAGGCAGTTATGCACTTCGGTCACGCCGAAATTCACAACTCGGTTTCACCGAGGTGAAAACCTAGATCAATCTAAATGTTTTCGGTTTGACCGAATTTGAGTGAGTTGGTCTGACCGAAATCACTTAGAAGGTTTTGGAAGTTAGCCCTTGACGGATCGTGAAGGAAATATGCCCTAGAGGCAATAATAAAGTTATTATTTATTTCCTTATATCATGATAAATGTTTATTATTCATGCTAGAATTGTATTAACCGGAAACATAATACATGTGTGAATACATAGACAAACAGAGTGTCACTAGTATGCCTCTACTAGACTAGCTTGTTAATCAAAGATGGTTATGTTTCCTAACCATGAACAAGGAGTTGTTATTTGATTAACAAGGTCACATCATTAGTTGAATGATCTGATTGACATGACCCATTCCATTAGCTTAGCACACGATCGTTTAGTATGTTGCTACTGCTTTTATCCATGACTTATACATGTTCCTATAACTATGAGATTATGCAACTCCGCTTACGGAGGAACACTTTGGTACTACCAAACGTCACAACGAATCGGGTGATTATAAAGGAGTACTACAGGTGTCTCCAAAGGCAGATGTTGGGTTGGCGTATTTCGAGATTAGGTTTTGTCACTCCAATAGTCGGAGAGGTATCTCTGGGCCCTCTCGGTAATACACATCACTTAAGCCTTGCAAGCATTACAACTAATGAGTTAGCTGTGAGATGATGTATTACGGAACGAGTAAAGAGACTTGCCGGTAACGAGATTGAACTAGGTATTGGATACCGACGATCGAATCTCGGGCAAGTAACATACCGATGACAAAGGGAACGACGTATGTTGTTATGCGGTCAGACCGATAAAGATCTTCGTAGAATATGTAGGAACCAATATGGGCATCCAGGTCCCGCTATTGGTTATTGACCGAGACGTGTCTCGGTCATGTCTACATTGTTCTCGAACCGTAGGGTCCGCACGCTTAAGGTTTCGATGATGCTTATATTATGAGTTTATGAGTTTTGATGTATCGAAGGAGTTCGAGTCCCGGATGAGATCGGGGACATGACGAGGAGTCTCGAAATGGTCGAGACGTAAAGATCGATATATTGGATGACTATATTCGAGTTCGGAAAGGTTCCGAGTGATTCGGTATTTTTCGAGTACCGGAGAGTTACGGAATTCGTATTGGGCCTTAATGGGCCATACGGGAAAGGAGAAAAGGGCCAAAGGGTGGCGCCACCTCCCTTGGTCTAGTCCGAATTGGACTAGGAGGGGCGCACCTTCCTTCCTTCTCCTTCTCTTTTCCTTTCCTTCTCTCCTACTCCTAATACATGGAAGGACTACTAGTTGGACTAGGAAGGGGAATCCTACTCCGGTGGGAGTAGGACTCCCCATGGCGCGCCATAGAGAGGGCCGGCCTCCTCCTCCTCCCTCCTTTATATCACGGGGCAGGGGCACCCCATGAACACACAAGTATTGATCTACGGATCGTTCCTTAGCCGTGTGCGGTGCCCCCCTCCACCATATTCCACCTCGGTAATATCGTTGCGAAGCTTAGGCGAAGCTCTGCGCCGGTAGAACATCAAGATCGTCACCACGCCGTCGTGCTGACGGAACTCTCCCTCGACACTCGGCTGGATCGGAGTATGAGGGACGTCATCGAGCTGTACGTGTGTCAAGAACTCGGGGGTGCCGGAGTAACGGCGCCGAGATCGGTCGGATCGCGAGGAGAACGTACGACTACTTCCTCTACGCCAGATCGCTTCCGCTTGGGTCTACGAGGGTACGAGACAACACTCTCCCCTCTCGTTGCTATGCATCACCATGATCTTGCGTGTGCGTAGGAAATTTTTTGAAATTAGTACGTTCCCCAACAGTGGTATCAGAGCCTAGGTTTTTATGGTTTGATGTTTTTGCACGAGTAGAACACAAGTGAGTTGTGGGCGATACAAGTCATACTTCCTACCAGCATGTCATACTTTGGTTCAGCGGTATTGTGAGATGAAGCGGCCCGGACCGACATTACGCCAGACGCTTACGCGAGACTGGTTTCACCGCCACGAGCACTCGTTGCTTAAAGGTGACCGGTGGGTGCCTGCTCTCTCACTTTAGTTGAACCGAGTGTGGCTACGCCCGTCCTTGAGAAGGTTAAAACGAGTCTATTTGACGAAGTATCGCTGTGGTTTTGATGCGTGGTGAGACTGGTTCTTGCTTAAGCCCGTAGCAGCCACGTAAAATTTGCAACAACAAAGTAGAGGACGCCTAACTTGTTTTTGCAGGGCATGTTGTGATGTGATATGGTCAAGACGTGATGCTATATTTTATTGTATGAGATGATCATGTTTTGTAACCGGTTATCGGCAATCGGCAGGAGCCATATGGTTGTCGCTTATTGTATGAAATGCAATCGCTACAGTAATGCTTTACTTTATCACTAAGAGGTAGCGATAGTCGAGAAGCATAAGATTGGCGAGACGACAACGATGCTATGATGGAGATCAAGGTGTCGCGCGGTGACGATGGTGATCATGATGGTGCTGCGCAGAGATGGAGATCACGAAGCACAAGATGATGATGACCATATCATATCACTTATATTGATTTGCATGTGATGTTTATCTTTTATGCATCTTATCTTGCTTTGATTGACGGTAGCATTATAAGATGATCTCTCACTAAATTATCAAGAAGTGTTCTCCCGAGTATGCACCGCTGCCAAAGTTCGTCGTGCCCGCACACCACGTGATGATCGGGTGTGATAAGCTCTCGTCCATCTACAACGGGTGCAAGACAGTTTTGCACACGCGAATACTCGAGTTAAACTTGACGAGCCTAGCATATGCAGATATGGCCTCGAACACGGAGACCGAAAGGTCGAGCGTGAATCATATAGTAGATATGATCAACATAAGATGTTCACCATTGAAAACTACTCCATCTCACGTGATGATCGGTTATGGTTTAGTTGATTTGGATCACGTGATCACTTAGAGGATTAGAGGGATGTCTATCTAAGTGGGAGTTCTTAAGTAATATGATTAATTGAACTTAAATTTATCATGAACTTAGTCCTGGTAGTATTTTGCAAATCATGTTGTAGATCAATAGCTTGCGTTGTTGCTTTCACATGTTTATTTTGATATGTTCCTAGAGAAAATTGTGTTGAAAAATGTTAGTAGCAATGATGCGGATTGGATCCGTGATCTGAGGTTTATCCTCATTGCTGCGCAGAAGAATTATGTCCTTGATGCACCGCTAGGTGACAGACCTATTGCAGGAGCAGATGCAGACGTTATGAACGTTTGGCTAGCTCAATATGATGACTACTTGATAGTTTTGTGCACCATGCTTTATGGCTTAGAATCGGGACTTCAAAGACGTTTTGAACATCATGGACCATATGAGATGTTCCAGGAGTTGAAGTTAATATTTCAAGCAAATACCCGAGTTGAGAGATATGAAGTCTCCAACAAGTTCTATAGCTAAAAGATGGAGGAGAATCGCTCAACTAGTGAGCATGTGCTCGGATTGTCTGGGTACTACAATCGCTTGAATCAAGTGGGAGTTAATCTTCCAGATAAGATAGTGATTGACAGAATTCTCTAGTCACCATCACCAAGTTAGTAGAACTTCGTGATGAACTATAGTATGCAAGGGATGATGAAAATGATTCCCAAGTTTTTCATGATGATGAAATCGATGAAGGTAGAAATCAAGAAAGAACATCAAGTGTTGATGGTTAACAAGACCACTAGTTTCAAGAAAAGGGCAAAGGGATAGAAGGAACTTCAAAAGAACGGCAAGCAAGTTGTTGCTCAAGTAAAGAAGCCCAAGTCCGACCTAAGCACGAGACTAAGTGCTTCTACCGCAAAGGGACTGGTTCTCGAAGCGAACTACCCCAAGTATTTGGCGGATAAGAAGGATGGCAAAGTAAACAAAGGTATATTTGATATACATGTTATTTATGTGTACTTTACTAGTGTTTATAGCAACCCCTCGGTATTTGGTACTGGTTCGGTTGCTAAGAGTAGTAACTCAAACGGAGTTGCGTATAAAATGTAAACTAGTTAAGGGTGAAGTGACGATGTGTGTTGAAAGTAGTTTCAAGATTGATATGATCATCATCGCACACTCCCTATACTTTCGGGATTAGTGTTGAACCTAAATAAATGTTATTTGGTGTTTGCGCTGAGCATGAATATGATTTGATCGTGTTTATTGCAAAACGGTTATTCATTTAAGTAAGAGAATAAACTGTTGTTCATTTACATGAATAAAACCTTATATGGTTACACACCCAATGAAAATGGTTCATTGGATCTCGATCGTAGTGATACACATATTCATAATATTGAAACCAAAAGATGCAAAGTTAATAATGATAGTGCAACTTATTTGTGGCACTGCCGTTTAGGTCATATTGGTGTAAAGCGCATGAAGAAACTCCATGCTGATGGGATTTTGGAATCACTTGATTATGAATCACTTGATGCTTGCGAACCATGCCTCATGGGCAAGATGACTAAAACGCCGTTCTCCGGTACTATGGAGAGAGCAACAGATTTGTTGGAAATCATACATACAGATGTATGTGGTCCGATGAATGTTGAGGCTCGTGGCGGATATCGTTATTTTCTGACCTTCACAAGATGATTTGAGTAGATATGGGTATATCTACTTGATGAAACATAAGTCTGAAATAGTTGAAAGGTTCAAAGAATTTCAGAGTGAAGTGGAAAAATCATCGTAACAAGAAAATAAAGTTTCTGCGATCCGATCATGGAGACGAATATTTGAGTTACTGAGTTTGGTCTTCAATTAAAACAATGTGGAATAGTTTCACAGCTCACGCCACCGAACACCACAATGTTATGGTGTGTCCAAACATCGTAACCGCACTTTATTGGATATAGTGCAATCTATGATGTTTCTTCTTGATTTACCAATATCGCTTTTGGGATCATGCATTAGAGACAGCTGCATTCACGTTAAATAGGGCACCATCTAAACCGTTGAGACGACACTATATGAACTGTGGTTTAGCAAGAAACCAAAGTTGTCGTTTCTTAAAGTTTGGGGCTGCAATGCTTATGTGAAAAAGTTTCATCTGATAAGCTCAAACCCAAATCGGAGAAGTGCGTCTTCATAGAATACCCAAAGGAAACTATTGGGTACACCTTCATCATAGATCCGAAGGCAAAACATTTGTTGCTAATAAATGGATCCTTTCTAGAGAAGGAGTTTCTCTCGAAAGAAGTGAGTGGGAGGAAAGTAGAACTTGATGAGGTAATCAGTACTGTTCCCTTATTGAAAGTAGTTCATCACGTAAATCTGTTCTTGTGACTACTATACCAATTAGTGAGGAAGCTAATGATGATGATCATGTAACTTCAGATCAAGTTACTACCGAACCTCGTAGGTAAAACAGAGTGAGATCCGCACCAGAGTAGTACGGTAATCTTGTTCTGGAGGTTGTGTTACTTGACCATGACAAACCTACGAACTATGAGGAAGCGATGATGAGCCCAGATTCCGCAAAATGGTTTGAGGCCATGAAATCTGAGATATGATCCATGTATGAGAACAAGTATGGTCTTCGATGGATTTGCCCGATGATCGGCAAACCATAGAAAATAAATGGATCTTCAAGAGGAAGACGGACATTGATAGTAGTGTTATTATCTACAAAGCTAGACTTGTCGAAAAAGGTTTTTGACAAAGTTCAAGATGTTGAATACAATGAGATTTTCTCACTCGTATCGATGCTTAAAAGTCTGTCTGAATCATGTTAGCAATTGCCACAATTTATGAAATTTGGCAAATGGATGTGAAACCTGCATTCCTGAATGGGTTTCAGGAGGAAGAGTTGTATATGATGCAACCAGAAGGTTTTATCGATCCAAAGGGAGCTAACAAAGTGTGCAAGCTCCAGCGATCCATCTATGGACTGGTGCAAGCATCTCGGAGTTGGAATATACGCTTTGATGAGTTATCAAAGCATATAGTTTTGTACAGACTTATGGTGAAGCCTGTATTTACTAGAAAGTGAGTGGGAGCACTACAGCATTTCTGATAAGTATATGTGAATGACATATTGCAGATCGGAAATAATGTAGAATTATTCTGCAAAGCGTAAAGGAGTGTTTGAAAGAAGTTTTTCAAAGAAAGACCTCGGTGAAGCTGCTTACATATTAAGCATCAAGATCTATAGAGATAGATCAAGATGCTTGATAAGTTTTTTTTCAATGAGTACATACCTTGACAAGATTTTGAAGTAGTTCAAAATGGAACAGTCAAAGAAAGAGTTCTTGCACGTGTTACAAAGGTGTGAAATTGAGTAAGACTCAAAACCCGACCACGGCAGAAGATAGAAAGAGAAAGAAAGTCATTCCCTATGCCTTGGCCATAGGTTCTATAAAGTATGCCATGCTTGTGTACCAGATCTATTGTATACCCTGCACCGAGTTTGGCAAGGAGTACAATAGTGATCTAGGAGTAGATCACTAGACAGCGGTCAAAATTATCCTTAGTGGAATAAGGATATGTTTCTCGTTATGGAAGTGACAAAAGGTTAGGTAAGTAAAGGGTTACGTCGATGCAAGTTTTGACACTAATCTGGATGACTCTAAGTCTCGATCTAGATACATATTGAAAGTGGGAGCAATTAGCTAGAGTAGCTTAAATGCGAGCATTGTAGACATAGAAAATTGCAAAATACATAACGGATCTAAATGTGAAAGACCCGTTGACTAAGACTCTCTCACAAGCAAAACATGATCACACTTTAGTACTCTTTGGGTATTAATCACATAGCAATGTGAACTAGATTACTGAATCTAGTAAACCCTTTGGGTGCTGGTCACATGGCGATGTGAACTATGGGTGTTAATCACATGATGATGTGAACTATCGATGTTAATCACATGGTGATGTGATCTAGATTATTGACTCTAGTGCAAGTGGGAGACTGAAGGAAATATGCCCTAGAGGCAATAATAAAGTTATTATTTATTTCCTTATATCATGATAAATGTTTATTATTCATGCTAGAATTGTATTAACCGGAAACATAATACATGTGTGAATACATAGACAAACAGAGTGTCACTAGTATGCCTCTACTAGACTAGCTTGTTAATCAAAGATGGTTATGTTTCCTAACCATGAACAAGGAGTTGTTATTTGATTAACAAGGTCACATCATTAGTTGAATGATCTGATTGACATGACCCATTCCATTAGCTTAGCACACGATCGTTTAGTATGTTGCTACTGCTTTTATCCATGACTTATACATGTTCCTATAACTATGAGATTATGCAACTCCGTTTACGGAGGAACACTTTGGTACTACCAAACGTCACAACGTAATCGGGTGATTATAAAGGAGTACTACAGGTGTCTCCAAAAGCGGATGTTGGGTTGGCGTATTTGAGATTAGGTTTTGTCACTCCAATAGTCGGAGAGGTATCTCGGGCCCTCTCGGTAATACACATCACTTAAGCCTTGCAAGCATTACAACTAATGAGTTAGCTGTGAGATGATGTATTACGGAACGAGTAAAGAGACTTGCCGGTAACGAGATTGAACTAGGTATTGGATACCGACGATCGAATCTCGGGCAAGTAACATACCGATGACAAAGGGAACGACGTATGTTGTTATGCGGTCTGACCGATAAAGATCTTCGTAGAATATGTAGGAACCAATATGGGCATCCAGGTCCCGCTATTGGTTATTGACCGGAGACGTGTCTCGGTCATGTCTACATTGTTCTCGAACCGTAGGGTCCGCACGCTTAAGGTTTCGATGATGGTTATATTATGAGTTTATGAGTTTTGATGTACCGAAGGAGTTCGGAGTCCCGGATGAGATCGGGGACATGACGAGGAGTCTCGAAATGGTCGAGACGTAAAGATCGATATATTGGACGACTATATTCGGAGTTCGGAAAGGTTCCGAGTGATTCGGGTATTTTTCGGAGTACCGGAGAGTTACGGGAATTCGTATTGGGCCTTAATGGGCCATACGGGAAAGGAGAAAAAGGGCCAAAGGGTGGCCGCCACCCTCCCCTTGGTCTAGTCCGAATTGGACTAGGGAGGGGGGGCGCACCCTTCCTTCCTTCTCCTTCTCTTTTCCCTTTCCTTCTCTCCTACTCCTAATACATGGAAGGACTACTAGTTGGACTAGGAAGGGGAATCCTACTCCCTGGGAGTAGGACTCCCCATGGCGCGCCATAGAGAGGGCCGGCCTCCTCCTCCCTCCCTCCTTTATATACGGGGGCAGGGGGCACCCCATGAACACACAAGTATTGATCTACGGATCGTTCCTTAGCCGTGTGCGGTGCCCCCCTCCACCATATTCCACCTCGGTAATATCGTTGCGAAGCTTAGGCGAAGCTCTGCGCCGGTAGAACATCAAGATCGTCACCACGCCGTCGTGCTGACGGAACTCTCCCTCGACACTCGGCTGGATCGGAGTATGAGGGACGTCATCGAGCTGTCGTGTGTCAAGAACTCGGGGTGCCGGAGTAACGGCGCCGGATCGGTCGGATCGCGAGGAGAACGTCGACTACTTCCTCTACGTTGTGATCGCTTCGCTTGGGTCTCGAGGGCGTAGACAACACTCTCCCCTCTCGTTGCTATGCATCACCATGATCTTGCGTGTGCGTAGGAAATTTTTTGAAATTACTACGTTCCCCAACAGATCGGTGGCTCCGAGTGCTCCTCACTCGGAGGGTCCGAAATTGACTTGTTCAAAGTTTGTGATGTAAGCATGAATAGAATTTGAGACAAGAAAGCATAGATAGCTAGGGGAGGTACTTAGGCATTCTTGTCCATCCATTTGGCCAGAAAAATCAAAACGACCAAAACAACAAATGGATGTCCTCGAATGGATAAAATCATGCATCCAACATGCTCACACAATAAGATAGCAAATGAAATATGTGTCAAACATGCACCAACAAAAACTCTAGCTACTATCACACAATTTGTCGATGACTAGGTCATCTTTATATGAGTATATTGACTTAGGAGTCAAATGAGAACATTTGATCATAGGTCATACTCATCGTTTAAGCACAAGTGGGGTTACCACTTTTACATAAAGCATTGATGTGTTCACATCATTTGAAGATGCTTTAGCTCAATTCTTTAGAGCAAAGCTCCCCCTAGATGTGAGAACCCCTTTTAAAGGGTCAAACTAACCTTGGGTTGTCGTAGAAGACTTCATGTAGATGTTGAAGATGTGGATGCTCAATGTTGATGAAGATCATCAAGAGTTGGGAGCAATCCTTTGGATTCGGGCACTTTCAATACCTACATGGGTTAGTCCCACAAGGAACAAACAAGGATATCCATGGACATAGATTGAAGTACACAATAGATGATGTCCATGAAAGCAATGATTACCTTGTCCCTTGACTTACCAACAAGAGGGTTTGTGACTCCATGAACTAGTGCACAATGTGGAAGTTGATTGCACAAGTTTTTGCCAAAATGAATGTGAGTGAAGTATGTTGGCGGAGTCACCCTCAAGAACTCTCTAGTTCTTCTTCTTCGGGATCCACATCATCTTGATGGGAATCCTTGGGGTTGTAGTTGAGCTTGACGAAGTAGAACTTGACGTTTCCTTGGGAACCCACTTGACCATGGCTTTAGGTGCTTCAATAAATGCATCAATCTCCTCTTGAAGCTTGTCCTTGCCTTTTAGCTTGTGGTCTTGTGGTGGAAGATCATCTTGTGCTTGTTCCACATTGGAAGAAGTAGGATCATACTTCTCCTTTTGAGAAACAAACTTTGGAGTGGGATATTGACCTTCTTCCCATTCAACACCCTCGGCGTTGAACTTTCGCTCAAAACCAATTCCTTGATTCTTCCGTGCCTTCCTTGCTTGCGAACAATTTCCTCAAAGTTCTTGCTTCCGCAAGGCTCTTGTAGACACCTTTCTCTATAATCCCTTTCAATAAACTATTTTCTTGCTCAAGTGTAACTTGGCTTGAAACATTGTTAGTGGAATCAAGAGAACTACTAGAAGCAACAATATTGGATTTAGCATGGTTATTGTTACTACTAGATGAAGAATTTTCTTATGCTTGTCATGCTTAGTTTTAATAGGTGGCAAGAAATTAGACAAGAGAAGTCGTTTGGCAAGATATGAAGAACTCTTCTTTCAAGATCGTCATTGATTGCTTTTAGGAACTCATGTTCTTGCTCTAGATTGAGCTTCTCGAAGCGTAGCTTCTCATGAGATCTTAGGAGCCCTCTATGATCTTCTTGAGTTGTTTCATGAGCTAACTTAAGAGTGTTTAGTTCTTTAGTTAGACGCTCAATCTCCTTCATAGCATTGTCATTCGACTCTTCTCGACTATAAAGACTACTAGCATGTTCATCATTACTAGGCTCACTAGATTTATCATGTAAGAGCTCATCTTCACCAAGCAAGTCATCCTCATCACTATCAAAGTCAATGAATTCAGGGTGTGATACCTTGGGGCCTTTAGCCATGAAGCATCTTCCAATTCCCTCATTTGGTGAATCAAATAAGTCATAAGAGTTGGAGTTGGAGGATACGAGAGCAAGACCGCAACACCTTCATCTTGATCAGAGTCGGAGTTGGAGTGATAGCTTCTTTCGGATTGATTGTCGGAGTCGGAGCCGAGACCCATTCACCTACATGAGCTTGATGTTTTCTTCTTGTGTAGCTCCTTGATGACTTGTCTTTCCTCTCCGAATCCTTGCTTCTCCGAGAGGGTCTTCGTTCATAACGATCATCTCTACTCCTTCTCTCTTTCCGAGGTGACTCATCTCTTGAGCTTCTTCTTCTTGGAGATTCTTCTCTTCTCTTGTGGGGAGCCGAACACTCATTTGAGTAATGTCCGGGTCTTCCACAATTGTAGCAGTTTCGATCACGACTAGAAGATCTCTTTTCATCATATGATCTAGACTTTGAGCTTCTCTCTTTGCTTCTACTCTTGTAGAATTTGTTGAAGTTCTTCACCATTAGGCTTATCTCTTCATTGGAAACTAGCTTGTCACTTGAGGTTGTGGGAGCATCACTTGTAGCTTTATAAGCACCACTTGACTTGTTGTGAAGCTCTTCCTTATCTTTAAGTGTCATCTCATGAGCAACAATTCTTCCAATGACTTGATTGGCTTGAGATTCTTGTAGTTTGGCATCATTTGGATCAAAGTGCACACGGTGTCATACTTTCCAACCAAAGCTCTGAGAATCTTCTTGATGATGAATCGGTCGGTCATTTCTTCGCTTCCTAAGCCGGCAATCTCATTTGTGATGAGAGCAAGCCTAGAGTACATTTCAGCGACTCCTTCGCCTTCCTTCATCTTGAACTTGTCAAGTTGACCTTGAAGAACATCTAGCTTTGATTCCTTCACGGACTCGGTACCTTCATGCATTTCGACCAAAGTATCCCAAATCTCTTTTGCATTCTCAAGACGGCTGATTTTGTTGAACTCCTCGGGACACAAGGCATTGAAGAGAATGTCACAAGCTTGAGCATTGTTTTGCAACATCCGCAATTCATCCGTTGTGGCTTCACGATCCGGAACTTTTCCTTCCTCAAAGAATTCACCTTGCATACTAACACAAATAATGCCCCATGCGGCTGGGTTATGGCCAAGAATATGCATTTTCATTTTATGCTTCCAACTAGCAAAATTTGTACCATCAAAGTAAGGACCTCTACAAAAATTACCCTCACTAGACGCCATACTCTCCTAAGTTGTGAAACCAAGCCTATGGAGTCCAATGCAATGGAAACCAATACAATGGAGACCAAAGCTCTGATACCACTTGTAGGATTGAAAGTATGTCTAGAGGGGGGGTGATTAGACTACTTGACAATATAAAAATTGTGCCTTTTGATAAAGACAAGTTTTTGGCAGATTCACGGTTATGATCAAGTCAAGTATCACCCTACACATGCAATTCTAGAGTATAGGCAGCGGAAAGTAAATTGCACATGTAGTAAAGAGAGGTGGAGAAGAGCAAACGCAATTTGGAGACACGGAGATTTTTCTTGTGGTTCCGATAGGTGGTGCTATCGTCAATCCACATTGATGGAGACTTCAACCCACGGAGGGTAACGGCTGCGAGAGTCCACGGAGGGCTCCACCCACGAAGGGTCCACGAAGAAGCAACCTTGTCTATGCCATCATGGCCTACGCCCACGGAGGGCTAGCCTTACTTGGGGTAGATCTTCACGAAGTAGGCGATCTCCTTGCCCTTACAAACTTCTTGGTTCAACTCCACATCTCGACGGAGGCTCCCAAGCGACACCTAACCAATCTAGGAGGCACCACCTCCAAAAGGTAATAGATGGTGTTGATGATGATGAACTCCTTGCTCTTGTGCTTCAAATGATAATCTCCCCAACACTCAACTCTCCTCACTGATTTGGCTGTGGTGGAAGAAAGGATTGAGTGGAAAGCAACTTGGGAAGGCTAGAGATCAAGCTTCATATGGTGGGAGTGGAGCAACTTGATCTCAACACAAGGGTACGTAGTTTTCTTCTCGAAATGTAAGGTAGGAGTGGTAGTTCTTTCGATGGCTCTCTCCACGAGTGAAGAGGGGTGGAGGGTATTTATAGCCTCCACACAAAATCCAACCGTTACACACATTTGACCAATCTCGGTGGGACCGAAGTTGACAACTCGGTGAGACCGAAAGTTCAAATCATGTGAGCGTTGGGATTTTCGTGGGACCGAAAATACAATCTCGGTTAGTCCGATTCGTGTAAAGACAAGAGCTTGCCAATCTCGGTGGGACCGACTTCATCATCTCGGTGACACCGATTTGATGACGAAGGTTCTGAAGCTTGGCAACTCAAGTTTCGGTGAGACCGAGTTCGAATCGGAAAATCCGAAATTTCTAGGGTTTGGCTTTGTGGTGAGGTGGTTCATCTCGGTGTGGTGGGTTTGGAAAATCGTTGGGACCGAGATTACTTATGAGTGTATATGGCGGTGAGAGTTGCTAATAGTTTAGGAGATGTATCACTAAGCACTTTGAGCAACGGATCATCAACATAACCTCATCCCCTTTTAATAGTATTGGCTTTCCTATGGACTCAATGTGATCTTGGATCACTAAACCAAAAATGGAGTCTTGAGCGTTTGCCAATGCTTGCCTTAGCATTTTGAGGGGTCCACTTCTTCAGTCATTGCCATTCCCATATCACTGAAATTTCTGAAATGATTCTCAAGAAACTATTAGTTCAATGATATATATGTTGTTATTAATTACCAAAACCACCCGGGGATTAGTTGCACTTTCACTAGGTCGTCGAAGCTGCGATCCTCGATCAACTCCCTCTACCCCGTCGTGCGAAAGAGACAAGAGATGGAGAGTACGACATGCTGGGAGCTTGAAGAAGAAGACGTCCGATCATCCGGTCGTCCGATCGTCACACACCGTCACTTTTTTTACCATCCGATCGCCACGCATCAGATTCTGAAAAAAAATTATCGACCCATAACGATCAACATTCTGAATTGATCCACAAAACAGATTGAAGCACAATAGAGAGAGGCGTTGCTGCTAGTCTGCGTCGTCGTAGAACTCTGAGATCTGTAGAGGTAAGATAAGATTGACAAAACATCCTTTGTTTCCATTGATGTAGTATATGTCAGTCTAATCCATTAAGGTCCATCATTTTACCTTGCAAGATTTTCATTGATATAACATCATGCCTGCAAGAACACCATGTTGTGGAAAGATGGGCATCTATACACACATAAGTAATTAAAACCAGAAAGGTAGACCTTTGGATTAATTACCAAAACCAGGGACCACCAAGACCATATCAATATAAAGTTTCAGAAAGAATCACATTCAACGATTAGTTATGGAGGATGGTGCGGTGGTGGAGAGCGAGGAGGGGATGAAGAAGCTGGTTACTGACTATTTTTCATCTCTCTTTACTTCTGTGGTAGGTGATGACACGAGTGCCATTCTGACCCATATCGCCCCCAAGGTGACAACCGCAATGAATGAATTTTTGATGGAGGAGTTCACACCGGAGGAAGTTAAGGCTGCTTTGGATGACATGTTGGGGAACGCAGTAATTTCAAAAAAATTCCTACGCACACGCAAGATCATGGTGATGCATAGCAACGACAGGGGAGACTGTTGTCCATGTACCCTCGTAGACCGTAAGCGGAAGTGTTATGACAACGCAGTTGATGTAGTCATACGTCTTCACGATCTGACCGATCCAAGTACCGAACGTACGGCACCTTCGAGTTCAGCACACGTTCAGCTCGATGACGATCCCCGAACTCCGATCCAGCAGGGTTTCGGAGATGAGTTCCGTCAGCATGACGGCGTGGTGACGATGATGATGTTCTACCGACGCAGGGCTTCACCTAAGCACCGCTATGATATGACCGAGGTGGAATATGGTGGAGGGGGGCACCGCACACGGCTAAGAAACAATCACGAAGATCAACTTGTGTGTCATGGGGTGCCCCCTGCCCCCGTATATAAAGGAGCAAGGGAGGAGGAGGCCGGCCCTAGGAGGAGGGCGCGCCAAGGGGAGTCCTACTCCCACCGGGAGTAGGACTCCTTCTTTCCTAGTCCAACTAGGAGAAGGGGGGAAAGGAGGGAAGTGGAGAAGGAAGGGAGAGGGGGGCCGTGCCCTAAACCCCTTGTCCAATTCGGACTGGGCTTGGGAGGGGCACGCGCCACCTCCTGGCTCCTTCCCACTAAGGCCCATTAAGGCCCAATACTCTTCCCCGTATTCCCGTAACTCCTCGGTACTCCGAAAAATACCCGAATCACTCGGAACCTTTCCGATGTCCGAATATAGTCGTCCAATAAATCGATCTTTACGTCTCGACCATTTCGAGACTCCTCGTCATGTCCCCGATCTCATCCGGGACTCCGAACTCCTTCGGTGCATCAAAACTCATAAACTCATAATAAAACTGTCATCGTAACATTAAGCGTGCGGACCCTACGGGTTCAAGAACTATGTAGACATGACCTAGAACTATTTTCGGTCAATAACCAATAGCGGAACCTGGTTGCTCATATTGGCTCCTACATATTCTACGAAGATCTTTATCGGTCAAACCGCATAACAACATACGTTGTTCCCTTTGTCATCGGTATGTTACTTGCCCGAGATTCGATCGTCGGTATCCAATACCTAGTTCAATCTCGTTACCGGCAAGTCACTTTACTCATTACGTGTCACGACCTGTTTTTCAATAAAAATATTTATTGAAAGACCGATCTTCTCATGCCCAGTGTGAGGTAAATCTTCCTCACTGGTAGACAAAACTTTGGTACAATAAGCCAATAGCATTAATATATTACCGGGGGTTGAGCTGAAGTCGCTCAACAATTATTACAAGCACGCCAATAATTATACATATGGCGGATATGGCACAATGGTGGGGGGTGGCAATACTACTGACTCGAGATAATAGTGGTTGGGTGGAGTAACACAGTGGAGTGGGTAGCAATACTACTACACTGGTGGCTCATCGAGCGTCGAGGTGAGGCTCGATGAATTTTATTTAGGTAGCGAGCGGTTATAAACGATGACCAAAACCAGGGTCGACGTGATCGATCGACTCCTCTAAGCGTCGGACTCGCTATCGAACTCCTCATCCATGAGATCGCCTTCGTCAGCATCTGGCCAAATCAACAAGCCAGGTGAGTACTTTGAATGTACTCGCAAGACAGTTCGGACAAGAGATATAACAAATGCATGCATGAATGTGTCATGAGTATTTTAACAAGGGCACATTTAATTCCTAAAGGCAAGTCAGGAAAAATGGGAGTCGGCGGTAGTCCGCTTGAAAACCCAAAGTAATAAACGTAAACCCAATCGAGTGTCTGAAACGACGCCTCGAAAGGAAGATTGATAACTAAAACGTGCCGCAGTCGGACGTCTGAGCGACATCACATAAAGGGCTTATAACAAAATAAATAATAACAATGCCGCAGTCGGACGTCTGAGCGATGTCACATAAAGGGCTTATAACAAAATAAATAATAACAATGCCGCAGTCGGACGTCTAAGCGACGTCACATAAAGGGCTTATAACAAAATAAAAAAAATAACAATGCCGCAGTCGGACGTCTGAGCGACGTCACATAAAGGGCTTATAACAAAATAAATAATAACAATGCCGCAGTCGGACGTCTGAGCGACGTCACATAAAGGGCTTATAACAAAATGAATAATAACAATGCCGCAGTCGGACGTCTGAGCGACGTCACATAAAGGGCTTATAACAAAATAAATAATAACAATGCCGCAGTCGGACGTCTGAGCGACGTCACATAAAGGGCTTATAACAAAATAAATAATAACAATGCCGCAGTCGGACGTCTGAGCGACGTCACATAAAGGGCTTATAACTCATTGTCATAACGTGTGAGGGTTAATGTACACAAAAAAAATCTTCCACACAGGATGGTTAACGGTTAGTCCTTCACAAGGCACAACTCTAACCGAACTTCACACTCCTTTAGCTTGCCGGGGTTCTTGTCATCAAGACTGACAATTGACAAGATAAGGAAGACCCGAAACAGGTTCATGGATAGGATGTTGAAATGGGGAGTTGACTCTGCAGAGTTTGTACTAAAATGACCACAGCCAACGGAATTCCGTAGTCACGAGGGACTAGTTCCGTTTATGGTATTTTCGGAAGAAACACAACTTAACCAGTACACACCCATCCCACTTCACGTTGCCAGGAATCACCCTTGACAACGTTCAAGAAAAACTTTGAGACGGGGAGATCACACACTCGAATAGCATGGGATCAAATTTATATACGCGCGCTCTAAGGGGTGCCCCCCTCTCGGTCCCAACCGGAAACACCCATGCCCCCTGACCGGATGAAAGGCTTTAATCCAGGGCCATGGAACCTTCATCCCAGCCTCTCCATTTGGTGTGTACCGGGAAGTGGTTTACATCTTACTAAACCATATCCCTTGCGGAAACATATGGCGATCTGGAAAAGGAAATGAACGGGAGTTGATACCGGAGTCAACGAACATACTGGAATAAGACTGGCATGCTACAACACTACCATCTTAGCCATCCTCATGCCACCACGTGGCCATGCAATCTCACTTCCATGAACTCATGGATTTCCTTAACTCACTTGTCTCAGCTTTTCATGAAACAGAATTTATCGGGATTCTTATGAACATGTCATCAAACCATTTAATGCAAACATGCCAAGACACTCATCATATCAAAAGTTCAAACATGCTTGCCTGGCTCGGAGTAGTCGGGGCCTAGTTCGGCGAAGTTCGCGTCTCCTTCACCACCTTCGGTATCTACGGTACACAAAAATACACGCGCTATCGTAAATACCGTGGGGTACAGAGAGTTGATCCAAATATTTTCCAAATAAATATGATAAAAAACTAGACAGAAATTTGAAGAGAACAGAAAAAGAATCACTCAAAAATTCCCTTCTGTTAAAAATTTATAAAGGTTTTAGCCCAAGGACCCATCTGTGATGAAACATAAAGTTTCCAGGGGTTCGTTTATAAAAACAGAAACGGCCCGACTGAATATACGCCGGCCCAGAGGGGAGACGTACTTCGGCAGGAGACGCCTTCAAAAAATGTTTCGTTTAAAAAGAACTGAGAGGCTGACGGGTGGGCTCCACCTGTCGGGTTTGAAAATCCAAACGAGAGGAACAGAGCCCGACGGCGCCCGAGAGGTGTGGTGGTCGCCGGCAGCGATCCACGGCGAGGCAGGGGGATCGGGTAGTACCTCTGTGTTCAGGGCACCATTCCGCGTCTGAGGGAGGTGGAAGTGGTCGCTGGCGAGTACCGTGTCGACGGCGGCTCTTGCTCCGGCGGACGGCGGTTCGGACGAGGATGGAGTTCGCCGGAGAGGGCTGCAAGGTTTAAATTGACGAGGGGTTAGACTTCGGTAGCTAGAGGGGTAGCCGACGGGTTTGGGCACGGAGACGGCCTCACCGGAGTGAATCGAGGTGGAGGCCGAGGCGGAACGGGGCGGCCGGAGTTGGGGAAGGAGACCTCCTCGGGGTCCTCCTGGTGGCCTGGTGGGGTGCTTGTGTGGTGCGGGGATGGTGTGTGCTCGAGGGCGAGCTCGGGGCCCTTTATAGGCGGTCCGAGGCGGTGGCCGAGAACGGGTTCTCCGCGGGTGATTACGGCGTGGATGCTGAGCGGAGGTTGCAGAGGTGGGGCGTCATCGCGGTCGTTCCCTGGTTCAGTTCGTGCGCTAACCGCGTTGGGATTTGGTGGCTTAGGTGGAGTTCGACGGAATGGGGCGGCGCGGGCCCGGTGGCGGCAGAGAGCGTGCTCTGTGCGCGCCGCGCCACAGCGACGGTGCCACATGTGTGCGCTGGCGAGAATATCGCCACGCGGAGCCACCAGGTGGTTTGGGCGGCGCCGAACGGCGTTGCGCCGCCGTTCTGCTTGCTGTTGGCCGCTACGGGGGTTTCGCCGCCGCAAGACACGCCGGCCTTGGCGGGCCAAGCGCCACCGACGCCGAGAACGCGCCAGCGCGCGTGTGTGAGGCTCCGGACAAGCAGGTTAGGCCGTGAGCAACGTGCCAAGTGCATCTGTGACGCGTGGTGGCAAATCGGCGAAATCAAGACCGTTAATCAATTTTACGAAAGTGTAAGGAAAGCAGGCATGCAAGGTGTTCGATAGAATGATCCGGGCATGTAGGGATTTTTCCCTGAGCTGATTTTTGGTGGAGTGGTCTCTCATTGCAACTATAGGTTGCCTGAATTTTTGTAGAATTTTTGGAGAAGTGTAGGTATGAATTTCACCAAGTTTGGCAAATCTGGTCCAAACTTACAAAGAGTGAAATTTGAATCATTTGAAAAAGAGTAAGAGTGGGTCAAGATGGTTCGGGTTGTGGGTACAAAGGATTATCCAGGGAGTTGAGTTGAGGTTAAAATCCAAAGCATTAGGGTACTTGCTTTGCAAATCTCTTAGGCTCAAAAGAAATAGGCAGAATATTTGGACAGAGAAAATAATTGAAATAAAATCCAAAAATAGATTTTCTTGGTTGGGACAGAGTGTTTGGGCTGTTCAAATGTTTTGAGGGGAGTTTTACCATAAGGAGCTTGGCAAAACAAGGATGAATTAAAATCAAGTGAAAACCAAAAACCAAAAGGTTTCCTTTTTAAAGAAGTTAAAAGATTGACTTCAAATAAAACAAGGTCCCCTTTTTTTTTGAAAACAAAACCCACAAAAATTTTGGAGTGTCACATTACGTAATGCATCATTCCGTAGCTAACTCATTAGCTACATTGCTTGCAAGGCTTATAGTGATGTGCATTACCGAGAGGGCCCAGACATACTGACAAATCCTAATCTCGAAATACACCAACTCAACATGTACCTTTGGAGACACCTGTAGAGCTCCTTTATAATCACCCAGTTACGTTGTGACGTTTGGTAGCACACAAAGTGTTCCTCTGGTAAACGGGAGTTGCATAATCTCATAGTCATAGGAACATGTATAAGTCATGAAGAAAGCAATAGCAACATACTAAAGGATCAAGTGCTAAGCTAACGGAATGGGTCAAGTCGATCACATCATTCTACTAATGATGTGATCCCGTTAATCAAATGACAACTCATGTCTATGGTTAGGAAACATAACCATCTTTGATTAATGAGCTAGTCAAGTAGAGGCATACTAGTGACATTAAGTTTGTCTATGTATTCACACATGTATTATGTTTCCGGTTAATACAATTCTAGCATGAATAATAAACATTTATCATGAAATAAGGAAATAAATAATAACTTTATTATTGCCTCTAGGGAATATTTCCTTCAGTCTCCCACTTGCACTAGAGTCAATAATCTAGTTCACATCGCCATGTGATTTAACAACAATATTCATATCTGTATATGATTAACACCGATAGTTCACATCGTCATGTGACCAACACCCAAAGGGTTTACTAGAGTCAATAATCTAGTTCACATAGCTATGTGATTAACACCTAAAGAGTACTAAAGTGTGATCATGTTTTGCTCGTGAGAGAAGCTTAGTCAACGGATCTGTCACATTCAGAGCCGTATGTGTTTTGCAAATATTCAATGTCTATGATGCTTTGCACTGAGCTACTCTAGCTAATTGCTCCCACTTTCAATATGTATCCAGATTGAGACTTAGAGTCATCTGGATTGGTGTAAAAGCTTGCACCGATGTAACTCTTTACGACGGGTTCTTTTATCACCTCCATAATCGAGAAAATATTTCCTTAGTCCTCACTAAGGATATTCTTGACCAATGTCCAGTGATCTACTCCTAGATCACTATTGTATTTCCTTACCAAATTCAGAACAAGGTATACAATAGGTCTGGTACATAGCATAGCATACTTTATAGAACCTATGACTGAGGCATAGGGAATGACTTTCATTCTCTTTTCTATTTTCTGCCGTGGTCGGGATTTGAGTCTTACTCAATTTCACACCTTTGCAACACAGGCAAGAACTCTTTCTTTGATTGCTCCATTTTGAACTACTTCAAAATCTTGACAAGGTATGTACTTATTGAAAAAAATTATCAAGCGTCTTGATCTATCTCAATAGATTTTGATGCTCAATATGTAAGTAGCTTCACCGAGGTCTTTCATTGAAAAACTTTTATTCAAGTATCCCTTTATGCTATCCAGAAATTCTATATCATTTCCAATTAACAATATGTCATCTACATATAGTTTTAGAAATGCTACAGAGCTCCCACTCACATTCTTGTAAATACAGGCTTCTCCAAAAGTCTGTATAAAACCATATGCTTTGATCACACTATCAAAGTGTTTATTCCAACTCCGAGATGCTTTCACCAGTCCATAGATGGATCGCCGGAGCTTGCATACTTTGTTAGCACCTTTTGGATCGACAAAACCTTCTGGTTGCATCATATTCAACTCTTCTTCCAGAAATCCATTCAGGAATGCAGTTTTGACATCCATTTGCCAAATTTGATAATCATAAAATGCGGCAATTGCTAACATGATTCGGACAGAATTAAGCATCGCTACGGGTGAGAAAGTCTCATCGCAGTCAACCCCTTGAACTTGTTGAAAACCTTTTGCAACAAGTCAAGCTTTGTAGACAGTTACATTACCATCAGCGTCAGTCTTCTTCTTAAAGATCCATTTATTCTCAATGGCTTGCCGATCATCGGGCAAGTCAACCAAAGTCCATACTTTGTTCTCATACATGGATCCCATCTCAGATTTCATGGCTTCAAGCCATTTTGCAGAATCTGGGCTCATCATCGCTTCCTCATAGTTCGTAGGTTCGTCATGGTCAAGTAACATGACTTCCAGAACAGGATTACCGTACCACTCTGGTGTGGATCTTACTCTGGTAGACCTACGAGGTTCAGTAGAAACTTGATCCGAAGTTTCATGATCAAT
The DNA here is from genome assembly GCA_021437245.1 of Aegilops speltoides. Classification (NCBI taxonomy): domain Eukaryota; kingdom Viridiplantae; phylum Streptophyta; class Magnoliopsida; order Poales; family Poaceae; genus Aegilops; species Aegilops speltoides. The sequence goes on along the minus strand of CM038141.1, from coordinate 108,052,142 downwards.
ATCATTAGCTTCCTCACTTATTGGTGTATCTGTCACGGGAACCGGTTCTTGTGATGAACTACTCTAAAATAAGGGAGCATGTAGAGTTACCTCATCAAGTTCTACTTTCCTCCCACTCACTTCTTTCGAGAGAAACTCCTTCTCTAGAAAGGATCCGAATTTAGCAACGAAAATCTTGCCCTCATATCTGTGATAGAAGGTGTACCCAATAGTCTCTTTTGGGTATCCTATGAAGACAAATTTCTCCGATTTGGGTTCAAGCTTATCTGGTTGAAGTTTCTTCACATAAGAATCGCAACCCCAAACTTTAAGAAACGACAACTTTGGTTTCTTGCCAAACCACAGTTCATAAGGTGTCGTCTCAACGGATTTTGATGGTGCCCTATTTAAAGTGAATGCAGCTATCTCTAATGCATAACCCCAAAACGATAGTGGTAAATCGGTAAGATACATCATAGATCGCACCATATCCAATAAAATCTTGATTCTGACGTTCGGACACACCATTACTGTTGTGGTGTTCCATATGGCGTGAATCTGTGAAACTATTCCACATTGTTTAAAATGAAGGCCAAACTCGTAGCTCAAATATTCATCTCTACGATCAGATCATAGAAACTTTATTTTCTTGTTACGATGATTTTTCCACTTCACTCTGAAATTCTTTGAACCTTTCAACTATTTCAGACTTATGTTTCATTAAGTAGATATACCCATATCTGCTCAAATCATCTGTGAAGGTCAGAAAATAACAATACCCGCCGCGAGCCTTAACACTCATCGGATCGCATACATCGGTATGTATTATTTTGAATAAGTCAGTAGCTCGTTCCATTGTTCCGGAGAACGGAGTTTTAGTCATCTTGCCCAAAAGGCACGGTTCACAAGCATCAAATGATTCATAACCAAGTTATTCTGAAAATCCATCTTTATGGAGTTTCTTCATGCGATTTACACCGATATGACCCAAACGGCAGTGCCACTAATAAGTTGCACTATCATTATTAACTTTGCATCTTTTGGCATCAATATTATGAATATGTGTATCACTACGATCGATATCCAACAAACTATTTTCATTGGGTGTATGACCATTTGAAGGTTTTATTCATGTAAACAAAACAACAATTATTCTCTGACTTTAAATGAATAATCGTATTGCAATAAACATGATAAAATCATATTCATGCTCAACGCAAATGCCAAATAACATTTATTTAGGTTTAACACTAATCCTGAAAGTATAGGGAGTGTGCGATGATGATCATATTAATCTTGGAACTATTTCCAACACTCATCGTCACTTCCCCTTCAACTAGTCTCTGCTTATTCGTAACTCTGTTTGAGTTACTAATCTTAGCAACTGAACAAGTATCAAATACTCAGGGGCTACTATAAACACTAGTAAGGCACACAACAATAACATGTATATCAAATATACCCTTGTTCACTTTGCCATCCTTCTTATCCACCAAATGTTCAGGGCATTTCCGCTTCCAGTGACCATTTCCTTTGCAGTGTAAGCACTCAGTTTCAGGCTTTGGTCCAGCTTTGGTCTTCTTCACGGGAGTGACAGCTTGTTTGCCATTCTACTTGAAGGTTCCCTTTCTTTCCCTTTGCCCTTTTCTTGAAACTAGTGGTCTTGTCAATCATCAACACTTGATGCTCTTTCTTGATTTCTACCTTTGTCGATTCAACATCACGAAGAGCTTGGGAATCATTTTCGTCATCCCTTGCATACTATAGTTCATCACGAAGTTCTAGTAAATTAGTCATGGTGACTAGAGAATTCTGTCAATCACTATCTTATCTGGATGATTAACTCCCACTTGATTCAAGCGATTGAAGTACCCAGACAATCTGAGCACATGCTCACTAGTTGAGCGATTCTCCTCCATCTTTTAGCTATAGAACTTGTTGGAGACTTCATACCTCTCAACTCGGGTATTTGCTTGAAATATTAACTTCAATTCCTGGAACATGTCATATGGTCCATGACGTTCAAAATGTCTTTGAAGTCCCGATTCTAAGACGTTAAGCATGGTGCACTAAACTATCAAGTAGTCATCATATTGAGCTAGCCAAACGTTCATAATGTCTGTATCTGCTCCTGCAATAGGTCTGTCACCTAGTGGTGCATTAAGGATATAATTCTTCTGTGCAGCAATGAGGATAAACCTCAGATCACGGATCCAATCCGCATCATTGCTACTAACATCTTTCAACAATTTTCTCTAGGAACATATCAAAATAAACATATGAAATCAACAACGCGAGCTATTAATCTACAACATAATTTGCAAAATACTACCAGGACTAAGTTCATGATAAAATTAAGTTCAATTAATCATATTACTTAAGAACTCCCACTTAGACAGACATCTCTCTAGTCATCTAAGTGATCACGTGATCCAAATCAACTAAACCATGTCCGATCATCACGTGAGATGGAGTAGTTTTCAATGGTGAACATCACTATGTTGATCATATCTACTATATGATTCTCGTTCGACCTTTCAGTCTCCGTGTTCCGAGTCCATATCTGTATATGCTAGGCTCGTCAAGTTTAACTTGAGTATTCTGCGTGTGCAACTGTTTTGCACCTGTTGTATTTGAACGTAGAGCCTATCACACCCGATCATCACGTGGTGTCTCAAAGACGAAGAACTTTCATAGCGGTGCATACTCGGGAGAACACTTCTTGATAATTTAGTGAGAGATCATCTTAAAATGCTACCGTCAATCAAAGCAAGATAAGATGCATAAAGGATAAACATCACATGCAATCAATATAAGTGATATGATATGGCCATCATCATCTTGTGCTTGTGATCTCCATCTCCGAAGCACCGTCGTGATCACCATTGTCACCGGCGCGACACCTTGATCTCCATCGTAGCATCATTGTCGTTTACGCCATCTATTGCTTCTATGACTATTGCTACCGCTTAGTGATAAAGTAAAGCAATTACAGGGCGTTTGCATTTCATACAATAAAGCGACAACCATATGGCTCCTGCCAGTTGCCGATAACTTATGTTACAAAACATGATCATCTCATACAATAAAATATAGCATCACGTCTTGACCATATCACATCACAACATGCCCTGCAAAAACAAGTTAGACGTCTTCTACTTTGTTGTTGCAAATTTTACGTGGCTGCTACGGGCTGAGCAAGAACCGTTCTTACCTACGCATCAAAACCACAACGATAGTTCGTCAAGTTAGTGTTGTTTTAACCTTCACAAGGACCGGGCGTAGGCACACTCGGTTCAACTAAAGTTGGAGAAACAGACACCCGCCAGCCACCTGTGTGCAAAGCACGTCGGTAGAACCAGTCTCGCGTAAGCGTACGCGTAATGTTGGTCCGGGCCGCTTCATCCAACAATACCGTCGAACCAAAGTATGACATGCTGGTAAGCAGTATGACTTGTATCACCCACAACTCACTTGTGTTCTACTCGTGCATATAACATCTACGCATAAAACCAGGCTCGGATGCCACTGTTGGGGAACGCAGTAATTTCAAAAAAATTCCTACGCACACGGAAGATCATGGTGATGCATAGCAACGAGACGGGAGAGTGTTGTCCATGTACCCTTGTAGACCGTAAGCGGAAGCGTTATGACAATGCAGTTGATGTAGTCGTACGTCTTCACGATCTGACCGATCCAAGTACCGAACGTACGGCACCTCCGAGTTCAGCACACGTTCAGCTCGATGACGATCCCCGGACTCCGATCCAGCAGGGTTTCGGGGATGAGTTCCGTCAGCACGACGGCATGGTGACGATGAGATGTTCTACCGACGCAGGGCTTCACCTAAGCACCGCTACAATATGACCGAGGTGGAATATGATGGAGGGGGGCACCGCACACGGCTAAGGAACGATCACGAAGATCAACTTGTGTGTCATGGGGTGCCCCCCTGCCCCCGTATATAAAGGAGCAAGGGAGGAGGAGGCCGGCCCTAGGAGGAGGGCGCGCCAAGGGGAGTCCTACTCCCACCGGGAGTAGAACTCCTTCTTTCCTAGTCCAACTAGGAGAAGGGGGGAAAGGAGGGAAGTGGAGAAGGAAGGAAGAGGGGGGCCGTGCCCCAAACCCCTTGTCCAATGCGGACTAGGCTTGGGAGGGGCGCGCGCCACCTCCTGCCTCCTTCCCACTAAGGCCCATTAAGGCCCAATACTCTTCCCCGTATTCCCGTAACTCCCCGGTACTCCGAAAAATACCCAAATCACTCGGAACCTTTCCGATGTCCGAATATAGTCGTCCAATATATCGATCTTTACGTCTCGACCATTTCGAGACTCCTCGTCATGTCCCCGATCTCATCCGGGACTCCGAACTCCTTCGGTGCATCAAAACTCATAAACTCGTAATAAAACTATCGTCATAACGTTAAGCGTGCGGACCCAACGGGTTCAAGAACTATGTAGACATGACCTAGAACTGTTTCCGGTCAATAACCAATAGTGGAACCTGGATGCTCATATTGGCTCCTACATATTCTACGAAGATCTTTATCGGTCAAACCGCATAACAACATACGTTGTTCCCTTTTTCATCGGTATGTTACTTGCCCGAGATTCGATCGTCGGTATCCAATACCTAGTTCAATCTCGTTACCGGCAAGTCTCTTTACTCGTTACATAATGCATCATTCTGTAACTAACTCATTAGCTACATTGCTTGTAAGGCTTATAGTGATGTGCATTAACGAGAGGGCCCAGAGATACCTCTCCGACAATCGGAGTGACAAATCATAATTTCGAAATACGCCAACTCAACATGTACCTTTGGAGACACCTGTAGAGCTCCTTTATAATCACCCAGTTACGTTGTGACGTTTGGTAGCACACAAAGTGTTCCTCTAGTAAACGGGAGTTGCATAATCTCAAAGTCATAGGAACATGTATAAGTCATGAAGAAAGCAATAGAAACATACTAAACGATCAAGTGCTAAGCTAACGGAATGGGTCAAGTCAATCACATCATTCTACAAATGATGTGATCCCGTTAATCAAATGACAACTCATGTCTATGGTTAGGAAACATAACCATCTTTGTTTAATGAGCTAGTCAAGTAGAGGCATACTAGTGACATTAAGTTTGTCTATGTATTCACACATGTATTATGTTTCCGGTTAATACAATTCTAGCATGAATAATAAACATTTATCATGAAATAAGGAAATAAATAATAACTTTATTATTGCTTCTAGGGCATTATTTCCTTCATGACATTGGTGACCTCAAAGCACCTGGTATGGACGGGCTCCTAGCGGTCTTCTATAAGCATTATTGGCAATTGGTCGGGGACGAGGTGACTCGGGAAGTGTTACATGTATTGCGAGGCGGCAGTATACCGGAGGGATGGAACGATACCCTAGTGGTTGTAATCCAAAGGTGCAAAACCCTGAACGTTTGAAGGATCTACACCCTATTAGCCTCTGCAACGTGGTGTACAAACGCGTGTCCAAAGTCCTGGTGAATCGGCTAAAGTGTATCCTAGGGGAAGTCATCTCTCCAAACCAAAGTGCGTTCGTGCCGGGCAGGCTCATCTCAGACAACACTGTATTGGCATATGAATTGACTCATTTCTTAAAGAGGAAATGGTCCGGATCCCAGTGCTATGCGGCGTTAAAACTGGACATGAGTAAAGCCTACGACCGGGTCGAGTGGAATTTCTTAGAGAAGGTCATGGCGCAGCTGGGTTTTGCTAAATCGTTCATTCAGTTGATTAGCAAATGCATCAGAACGGTGAAATTTCGTTTCAAGGTCAATGGCTCCTGTACCGATGAGGTAATCCCCGGGCGTGGCCTACGCCAAGGTGATTCCTTCTCACCGTACCTGTTCTTGATCTGCGCGGAAAGGTTGTCAGCGCTACTCCAGCAGCAGAGCACGCCGGCCACATCAAAGGGATACAAATTGCGCCCCAAGCCCCATCGATTAGCCACCTACTGTTTGTGGATGACTCGCTGCTGCTTATGGAGGCAACCCCGAAGAGTATTGGGGTGGTGAATCAGATTCTACAAGTGTATGAGCAGGGATTGGGCCAGGTGATTAACCGTGACAAATCGGCAGTCCTATTTAGCAAGAACACCTCCAATGCAAAGAAACAGGGTCTGCTTACCGCTCTGGGCTTGCAAGCTAAGAACATGCATGGGAAGTACTTGGGTTTGCCTAGTTACGTTGGCTGCTCCAGACAGAAGTGTTTTGAGTACCTTCGCGATAAGATTTGGGAAATCTTAAAGGGATGGAAGATCAAGCTTTTGTCGAAGGCTGCTAAGGAAATTCTCGTCAAAGCAGTTATCCAGGCCGTTCCCGCCTACGCCATGGCGTGTTTTGACCTAACTAAGGAGTTGTGCGAGAGCATTAGCAAGATGGTCTGCAAATTTTGGTGGGCAAACCAGGAAGACGAGCACAAACACCATTGGATTAGCTCGGAGCGTATGTGCTTAACGAAGGAGCAGGGGGGCCTCTGTTTTAGGGATCTGCATGCTTTCAACGTGGCCATGCTTGCCCGACAAGTCTGGCGGCTGATTCAGGTGTTGGGTAACGTAGCAGAAATTCAAAATTTTCTACGCCACACCAAGATCAATCTATGGAGTAATCTAGCAACGAGGGGAAGGAGAGTGCATCTACATACCTTGATCTAGCAAGGAGAGAGGGAGAGGTTGGGGAAGACTCAGTCCAGCAGCAGCACAACGGCGTGGTGGTGGTGGAGGAGCGTGGCACTCCAGCAGGGCTTCGCCAAGCACCACAAGAGACGAGGAGGGAGAGGGGTAGGGCTGCGCCAAGAGGGAGATCAAATCATGTGTTGGGCAGCCCCCAAACCTCAAGTATATATAGGGGGAGAGGAGGGGCTGCGCCCCCACCTAGGGTTCCCTCCCTAGGGGTGGCGGCAGCCCCTAGATCCCATCTGGGTGGCGGCCAGAGGGGGAGAGAGGGGGGGCGCACCTAGGGTGATGTAGGGTGGAACCCTAATTCGTCGATCTTTCACGTTTGGAGGGGATCTTACGGAGGAAACACGAAGAACACGCGGAAGCACGAGGGGAAACACGGGGAAAACGAGAGAGAATCACTCAACCAACAAGGAATCGATCACACAAGTGCTAGATCAACATACACACATGAGATCTACAAGATACATAGTCAACTAGGGTAAGGATACAAAGGAACCGTTCATCTCCAAAAGGAGGCCTTGATGTTCTTCCCTAGATAGGGGTCTTGAATCCACTGAGGGATCTTCTCCGAGGAGGTCCTGATCTCCGAGGAGAAGTAACCGAGTGGATGAGCAAAGGCTCTCACACAAATATGAGCTAATCCAATGCTAAGTCTCTAAGTGAGGAGATGGGGTCCTATATATAGAGTTTGGGGCGAAGGGGTACATGGGCTCAGCCCAACACGCGCGTGCAGGCGCTGGCCGGATGATCCGGACGAGGTTCCGGATGATCCGGGCTGGTCCGGATGATCCGGGTGGAGTCCCGGATGAGCCGGAGGGTCGGCTGGTGGCGGCGACGGGCCGGATGTCCGGCTGGAGGTCTGGACGTCCGGGCGGGGTCCGATGATCCGGGCCTGGGTCCGGATGATCCGGCTTCAGCGTGGAGGTTCTGTTGCCTTCGGTGGAGTTAGCCGGATCGTCCGGACCGGGGTCCGGATCATCCGGGCTCTGTCCAGATCGTCCGGGCCTCTGTCCGGATCGTCCGGCCTCTCTGGTCCTTGTTGCTTTCTCCTCTCTGTCTTCACGTATGTCTTCCGCTTCCGATTCTCCTTGCTTCCTAGCCTCTTCATGGTCGACTCCTTGGTGCCTGAGTATGCATGGAGTTTCCGTTTGAGGTAGTAACCATGTCTCATGTGAATCGAAGGAGAGTTGTGAGAGGAGTGATGTCACCTCGGTTTCAAGAGCTCTTGCACGTGCTCGAGTCATCGGTCCTTGTGGTGTTGTAGGTGTTGATGTAGAGTCCATGGGGATGATGGAAGGATGCTCTGCATCATATCCCCTCCCTTCGAAAGGATCCGACCACGGATCTAGATCTTCATCACCATGGAAAGGTGAGATGTCTTTGACGTTGAAGGTGTCGCTCACGTTGTACTTGTCGCTTGGTAGGTCGAGCTTGTAGGCGTTGTTGTTGTAGCGCGCTAACACCTTGAAGGGTCCGTCGGCTCGGAGTAGTAGTTTGGACTTGCGTTCATTGGGGAAGCGTTCCTTGCGAAGGTGTAGCCACACGAGATCGCCTATGTTGAAGATCATGGGTTTCTTGTTGATGTTGATCTTTGTCGCTAGTCGTTGTACTTGGCGCTCGATGGTGTTTCTTGTATCTTCATGCATCTTCTTGATGTAGCTTGCACGGGCACTTGGGTCGAGGTTGGTGCGCTCTTGTAGAGGTAGAGGTAGAATGTCCAATGGGGACAATGGGTTGAAGCCGTAGACGACCTTGAAGGGGGACTTGCCGGTCGTCGAATGTCTTCTTGCGGTTGTAGGCGTACTTCGGCGATGGGTGAACCGTCTCCCACTCCTTGATGTTCTTCTTGATCAACACGCGAAGTAGAGTGGAGAGTGTCGGTTCGTCACCTCCGTTTGTCCGTCGGTTTGAGGGTGGTATCGGAGGAGAACAAGAGCTTGATTCGAGCTTGGCACAAAGAGTTTTCAAAAGTAACTCAAGAACTTGGCGTCGCGGTCGGAGGCGATTGACTTTGGTACTCCATGGGCGCAAGATTTCCCTACAAAAGAGATTTGCAATATGTGAAGCATCGTCTACCATGTTGCAAGGGATGAAATGTGCCATTTTAGAAAATCGGTCCACAACAACAAATACGGAGTCCTTTCCATTTTGAGTTCTAGGCAAACCAAGTACATAGTCCATGCTAATGTCTTCCCAAGGTTGATAAGGAATAGGAAGAGGCATGTAAAGACCATGAGATTGAGCTTTTGACTTAGCTTTGCGGCATGTTGAGCATCTTGTGGTGAAGCGTGAGACGTCTCAAAACATCTTTGGCTAAAAGTAGTTCTTGGAGAGCGTGGCGAATGTCTTGTCGCGTCCAAAGTGTCCCATGAGTCCACCGCCATGAGCCTCTTGCAAAAGGAGCAAACGAAGAGAAGACTCGGGTATGCATAGTTTGTTAGCTCTCATAAGATAACCATTCTTGAGGTAATATTGTTCCCATGATGTATGCGTCAAACATTTAGCATAATGAGGTGCAAAAGATGGATCACTAGCATATAAATCTTTGATATGCTCAAAGCCAATAACATTCAACTCAAGTTGGGTGACAAGCGTGCATATGCGTGAAAGTGCATCGGCAACTACATTTTCCTTGCCCTTAATGTACTTGATCACATATGGGAAAGATTCAATGAATTCACTCCATTTGGCATGACGCTTGTTCAATTTAGTTTGACCTTTTAAGTACTTAAGTGTTTCATGATCGGTATGGATGACAAACTCATGAGGTCTAAGGTAATGTTACCAAACATGTAGCACACGCACTAAAGCATACAATTCTTTGTCATACACGGGATAGTTAAGTTGAGCACCGGAGAGTTTTTCACTAAAATAAGCAATGACTCGTTTTTCTTGCATTAAAACTCCGCCAATTCCGGTACCACTTGCATCACAATGGACCTCAAAAGTTTTGTCAAAATTGGGCAAAGCAAGAATCGGAGCATGAGTAAGCAAAGACTTTAGCTCATCAAAAGTGTTTGATTGCAAAGGTCCCCAAACAAAAGGAGTATTCTTCTTACTCAAAGCATGCAAAGGAGCTGCAATAGTGCTAAAGTTTTTCACAAAGCGGTGATAAAAACCTGCAAGACCAAGGAAACTTCGCACTTGTTGCAAATTGGTTGGTTGGGGCCAAGTTTTAATTGCTTTGATCTTAGTTTCATCAACATGGACACCCTTGGAAGAGACAACGAAACCCAAGAAAACCACTTTGTGAACGCCAAAAGTGCATTTTTTCAAGTTGGCATAAAGACTTTCTTTTTGAAGCGTTTGCAAAACAAGCTTAACATGATCAAGATGCTCTTTCATGGTTTTGCTAAACACAAGAATATCATTGAAGTAAACCACAACAAAGATTCCAATGTATGGACGAAGTACATGATGCATAAGACGGACAAAAGTTCTGGGAGCTTCCGACAAACCCATAGGCATAACTAACCATTCATAGAGACCAAATTTTGTTTTGAAAGCAGTTTTCCATTCATCACCCTCATGAATGCGGATTTGATAATAGCCACTTTTAAGATCAATTTTTGAGAAAAAGTTGGCTCCACTAAGTTCATCAAGCATATCATCTAAGCGAGGAATGGGATGCCTATAGCGCACGGTGATAGCATTTATAGGTCTACAATCGGAGCACAAGCGGAAACTTCCATCGGGTTTAGGCACAAGTATAACGGGCACAGCACAAGGGCTTAAGCTTTCACGTACATGACCGTTGTCGAGTAGTTGTTGTACTTGCCGTTGAATTTCCTTGGTTTCTTCGGGATTGACGCGGTAGGGAGCTTTGTTTGGAAGTGGCGCTCCGGGGATGAGGTCGATTCGATGCTCAATGCCTCGAAGAGGAGGTAGACCCGGAGGTAGCTCATCGGGGAAAACATCTTAAAATTCCTGCAAAAGAGATTGAAACACCAAAGGTAGCTCATGAGTGGTGTTAGTTTTTGGTTCTCCATCCTTGCACACAAGGACAAAGTGCATCACACTCGATGGGTTCTCACACACTTCTCTCATCTCATGTTTGGTGGCGAATAGTATGAGGTTTTTCTCTCTAGGCGAAGAGGCGCTCAAATTTGTCTTGTGGCTCTCACTCACTTTTTGGTGGCTCACTTTCTCACTCTTCTCTCTTTGGTTGGTGGCTTGTTTGTCGGCTATCACTTGACTAGGAGACATGGGTCGTAGGACATATTCTTTGCCTTTCATTTTGAAGCTATAGTGGTTTGTACGCCCATTGTGGTAGACACCACGGTCGAATTGCCATGGCCGACCAAGGAGGAGGTGGCAAACGGTCATTGGGACCACATCACACTCCAAAGTGTCCTCATATGCACCTATTTTGAAGGATACTTGGACCGTATGCTCAACTCGTATAGTGCCGGAGTCACTTAGCCATTGAACCTTGTAGGGTTGCGGATGCTTCTTCTTGACCAATTGGAGCTTGGAGCATAGTTCTTTGCTTGCCATGTTGTGGCAACTACCTCCATCGATGATGACCTTGACGGATCTCCCATTGATGCCGGCCTTTGTGTGGAAAATGTGGCATCTTTGGTCTTCTTCTTGTTGATGTTGAAGTGTCAAGACCTTGGAGACAACAAGAGCGGGACTTGTATCTTCATCACAAAAGACTTGATCATCTTCATCCTCGTTGATCTTGCGGTGCATGGCCACTTGCTCAATAGCGTCCATTTCATCTTCACTCATTGAGTCGTAGGTGCCATCGTCGTTGAGTATCATGGTCCGCTTGTTGGTGCATTCGTATGACTTGTGGCCTCGGCCGCCGCAAGTAAAACACTTGAAGGAGCTTGTCTTGACAGTCTCATCGTTTGGAGTAGATGATGAAGCACGCGGCTTGGAGTTGCTTGTAGTAGGAGGAGGACGACTTGAACTTGTAGAAGCTTTCTTGTAACTTGACTTGTCGTCGTTGGTTGGAGAAGGCTTGGTTGATGTCGAAGTTGGAGTAGTTGTTGAAGCTTGGTTGTTGGAGAAGTCGTATGTCTTGGATGAGTACTTGGCGTACTTGAAGTCATCTTGCACTTGTCGTTCCGCCTTTGTAGCTTGATGCACGAGCTCAATGAGGTTGGAGTATGGTTGGAAGTCGGCGATCTTCTTGATGGGATGATTGAGGCCATTCAAGAATCGTGCCATAGTTTGCTCATCATCCTCCGTGACATTGGCTCGAATCATGGCAATCTCCATTTCCTTGTAGTATTCTTCAACACTCTTTGTTCCTTGCTTGAGGAGTTGTAGCTTCTTGAAGAGATCACGGTTATAGTAGGTGGGTACAAAGCGTGCTCGCATGACATCCTTCATTTGAGCCCAAGTGGTGATTGGAGGTTCACCTCTTGCTTGTCGGCGCTCAAGGACTTGTTCCCACCATATGAGCACATAGTCTTGGAACTCAAGTGATGCCATAGCGATCTTCTTCTCTTCCTCATAGTTGTGCAAACGAAAGATTTTGTCGACCTTCAATGCCCATGAGAGGTACTCTTCGGGATCATTGGTTCCATTGAACTTGGGCATTGTGAACTTGAGCTTGCCATAGCGTTGTTCTTCATTGTGTTGAGGTCGATGTTGATGATGACGTTCTTGACGTGGAGGGTAATCATCCTCATGTTGCTCTTGGCGAGGAGGAAGTCCATGATCAACTTGCTCTTGTTGACCTTGAGGTTGGGGATGAGCTTGAGGAGCTTGTGGAGGAGCTTGTGGGGCTTGACGTTGCGCACGCTTATGGTAGTTCCTCTCTTGTATTTCTTCTAAAAGGGCTTCCTCTTGATTGCGCCTTTCGCGATTGTGGTTGGCGATAGCTCGACTTGATGCTTGAAGGGCACGTTCCGCCTCAAGAGCTTGTGCTTCTCGTTGTTGTTGTTGAAGACGTTGAGCCTCAGCGTCCTGTTGCGCTTGATGTAGGCGCGCTCGTTCTTGTTCTTGTTGGCGACGAAGACGTTGTTGTTCTTGAGCTTGAGCAAACGCCACTTGGTTCGATTGAGGACGAGGAACTTCTTCATCAACTTGCTCTTGGAGATTCTTGTCGTGTAGCGGGTTGCGAGATGCATAGCGGTCTTGACGCTGCTGCTCGTCAAAGAGTGTTCGATGACGGTGTACTTGTGTCGGAGAAGGAGTCGTCGGAGTGGCGACTTGAGTGGCTCCGTCTTGAGTGTGAAGATGTAGAAATCGCGGTTCACCAACAATGCGCGGATCTCGTCCATTCTTGCATCGTTCTCTTTCTTGTGCGCGAGTTTGTTGTCGAAGTAATCTCGTATGCGTTGCTCGGAGAGTCGCAAGTCGATGGAGAGGTTGTCGATGTGTTCGCTCATTGCTTGTTGCTCTTGATGGAGAGCTCGTTGTGCACCAAAGAGGTGGCTCTTGGTGGCGTGGGATGACATTTAAATCGTCTTGCTCGATGAAGAGTGGATTTGTAGAAGAACTTGGCCTATCCATCATTTCAAGCAAAATGGTGAGTGGTAGAAGGAGAAGAACTAATACCAATGTACCTTTGACGAAGTTGAAAATGAATCAAGTTCACTCAAATGCGGACAATGAAATAGCACTATTGGTACCGATCCTTGTCGATTCTCACACCTACACAAGTAAAAGCCTTTGGTGGAGCTTGGTTAGGATGGTGGCACAAAATTGATTGCAATCGTTAGCTTGACTCAAAATGTTGAAGAAGATTCGCAAATTCGCATATGCAACAAGTAGACCAAGCAAGTAGTGGTACACGGAAACACACACATAAATAGATAAATGGGATTGTGCAAACCAAAAATGAGCCAAAATGTGGAATCCACGAAAATGCTCTTCTTGCACAATACTAGAGAGACGCTAGCACGATTGCACAATAGGCGGATCTGGAGCTTGTGCACAACCTACTAGGCAAAAATGCAACGATCTCTATCCCAAGTATACTATATGTATGGTATTTCGGTGCAATGATCCAAGATGATCTTATATGACAATCTTAATGTTGTATGATGCTATGCTTGTTGCTTATAAGCTCTTTGCTTATCTTTCCTCTTTGCTTAAAAGCTTGAGTGGCTCTTTCTCTCTTGAGCTCTTTTCTTATGCAAAATTGACGAACTAAGATAGCAATTGTGTATGCGATGACAACTTTGTGACACACGAGTTGATTCCGAGATATGCACCTCGATGGTATGTATGATATGGTGTATGCAACTAATGTGCACAAGTCACGTTGCCGGCAATACTCAATGGCTAGTCTCGATGGGTAAGCAACGCAAAAGATGGTGTATGATGGTTATCAATGCAATTGCAAGGTATGACAAAGATGTCGTCGATGTTACCGTCCGTAGCGAAGATGAGTAGTCGACCCAAATGAGCGTTTGTTGTTGATGTTGCACCGCGCCTAGATAGCCGAAACACAAAAGGACACGGAAATCTCACTCAAATTGTCAAACTCAAATTCGAATGGTAGTACGGAGGTTGATTCTTGGGGTTTGGCAAGTGGAAATGGTGGTGGATGGAGTGGGGAGGGTGTATATGTGTGTGGATGGTGGTGGTGGTGGATGGGGGCTGCGAATCTGCAGTTTGGCGAGGAAGCGGATGATCCGGGCCAGGGCGGATGATCCGGGCGCGTCCGAATGATCCGGGACTTGGTCCGGATGATCCGGGCAGGTCAACCGCGCACGGGAACAGCTCGGGAAGAACTCGAAAATGGGGTGGAAATTGACGATTTCAGGGATTTTGGATGGATTTCGAGGGGGAGAAGGTGGGGAAACACAAGATCCACGAGTTACACACCGAATCCACGGATCAAAAACAACAAAACATCATCAAAACCAACAAATCACAAAAAAATTTGGGGGTATTTTTGTGGGGATTTTCGGGTTTTTTGGACGAAAACAACAAAATCAAGCTAGAAATCACGAGGTAGGGGCTCCAAAAACGTGATCAACGTGGCTCATGATACCATATGATGTAGGGTGGAACCCTAATTCGTTGATCTTTCACGTTTGGAGGGGATCCTACGGGGGAAACACGAAGAACACGCGGAAGCACGAGGGGAAACACGGGGAAAACGAGAGAGAATCACTCAACCAACAAGGAATCGATCACACAAGTGCTAGATCAACATACACACATGAGATCCACAAGATACATAGTCAACTAGGGTAAGGATACAAAGGAACCGTTCATCTCCAAAAGGAGGCCTTGATGTTCTTCCCTAGATAGGGGTCTTGAATCCATTGAGGATCTTCTCAGGAGGTCCTGATCTCCGAGGAAAGTAACCGAGTGGATGAGCAAAGGCTCTCACACAAATATGAGCTAATCCAATGCTAAGTCTCAAAGTGAGGAGATGGGGTCCTATATATAGAGTTTGGGGCGAAGGGGTACATGGGCTCAGCCCAACACGCCTGTATGGCCTGGCGGATGATCCGGACGAGGGTCCGGATGATCGGGGCTGGTCCGGATGATCCGGGTGGAGTCCCGAATGAGCCGGAGGGTCGGCTGGTGGCGGTGACAGGCCGGATGTCCGGCTGGAGGTCCGGACGTCCGGGCGGGGTCCGGATGATCCGGGCCTGGGTCCGGATGATCCGGCTTCAGCGTGGAGGTTCTGTTGCCTTCGGTGGAGTTAGCCGGATCGTCCGGACCGGGGTCCGGATCATCCGGGCTCTGTCCGGATCGTCCGGGCCTCTGTCCGGATCGTCCGGCCTCTCTGGTCCTTGTTGCTTTCTCCTCTTCGTCTTCACGTATGTCTTCCGCTTCCGATTCTCCTTGCTTCCTAGCCTCTTCATGGTCGACTCCTTGGTGCCTGAGTATGCATGGAGTTTCCGCTTGAGGTAGTAACCATGTCTCATGTGAATCGAAGGAGAGTTGTGAGAGGAGTGATGTCACCTCGGTTTCAAAAGCTCTTGCACGTGCTTGAGTCATCGGTCCTTGTGGTGTTGTAGGTGTTGATGTAGAGTCCATGGGGATGATGGAAGGATGCTCCGCATCATAGGGTGGGCCTTAGGGCCCATCTGGACCTAGGGTTTGCCCCCTCCCACTCTCCCTGCACCTTGGGCCTTGGTGGGGGGGCGCACCAGCCCACCTGGAGCTGGCCCCCGCCCACACTTGGTCCATGCAGTCTTCTGGGGCTGGTGGACCCCCGGGACCCTCCTAGTGCTCCCGGTACGTTACCGATAGCACCCGAAACTTTTCCGATGACCAAAGCAGGACTTCCTATATATAAATCTTTACCTCCGGACCATTCTGAAACTCCTCGTGATGTCCGGGATCTCATCCGGGACTCCGAACAACATTCAGTAACCACGTACATCTATTCCCTATAACCCTAGCGTCATCGAACCTTAAGTGTGTAGACCCTACGGGTTCGGGAGACACGTAGACATGACCGAGACAACTCTCCGGCCAATAACCAACAGCAGGATCTGGATACCCATGTTGGCTCCCACATGTTCCACGATGATCTCATCGGATGAACCGCGATGTCGAGGATTCAATCAATCCCGTATTCAATTCCCTTTGTCTACCGGTATAGTACTTGCCCGAGATTCGATCGTCGGTATCCCGATAACTTGTTCAATCTCGTTACCGGCAAGTCTCTTTACTCGTTCCGTAACACATCATCCCGTGATCAACCCCTTGGTCACACTGTGCACATTATGATGATGTCCTACCGAGTGGGCCTAGAGATACCTCTCCGTCACACGGAGTGACAAATCCCAGTCTCGATTCGTGCCAACCCAACAGACACTTTCGGAGATACCCGTAGTGCACCTTTATAGCCACCCGATTCGTTGTGACGTTTGGTACACCCAAAGCATTCCTACGGTATCCGGAGTTGCACAATCTCATGGTCTAAGGAAATGATACTTGACATTAGAAAAGCTTTAGCACACGAACTACACGATCTTTGTGCTAGGCTTAGGATTGGGTCTTGTCCATCACATCATTCTCCTAATGATGTGATCCCGTTATCAACGATATCCAATGTCCATGGTCAGGAAACCGTAACCATCTATTGATCAACGAGCTAGTCAACTAGAGGCTTACTAGGGACATGGTGTTGTCTATGTATCCACACATGTATCTGAGTTTCCTATCAATACAATTATAGCATGGATAATAAACAATTATCATGAACAAGGAAATATAATAATAATAACTAATTTATTATTGCCTCTAGGGCATATTTCCAACAGTCTCCCACTTGCACTAGAGTCAATAATCTAGTTCACATCGCCATGTGATTAACACTCCCAGGTCACATCGCCGTGTGACCAACATCCAAAGAGTTTACTAGTGTCAATAAACTAGTTCACATCATCATGTGATTAAGACTCAATGAGTTCTGGGGTTTGATCATGTTTTGCTTGTGAGAGAGGTTTTAGTCAACGGGTCTGCAACATTTAGATCCGTATGTACTTCGCAAATCTCAAGGTCATATTGTAAATGCTGCTTCCACGCTCCACTTGGAGCTAATCCAAATGGTTGCTCCACTATACGTATCCGGTTTCTCTACTCAGAGCTTTCCGGATAGGTGTTAAACTTGCAACGACGCAACTCTTTATGTCGAACTCTTTATCACCTCCATAACTGAGAAACATATCCTTATTCCTCCAAGGATAATTTTGACCGCTATCTGGTGATCCACTCCTTGATCACCTTTGTACCCTCTTGCCAGACATGTGGCAAGGCACACATCAGGTGCGGTACTCAGCATGGCATACCGTATAGAGCCTATGACAAAAGCATAAGGGACGACCTTCGTCCTTTTTCTTCTGTCGTGGTCGAGCTTTAAGTCTTAACTTCATACCTTACAACTCAGGCAAGAACTCCTTCTTTGACTGATCCATCTTGAACACCTTCAAGATCATGTCAAGGTATGTGCTCATTTGAAAGTACCATTAAGCGTTTTTTATCTATCCTCATAGATCTTGATGCTCAATGTTCAAGAAGCTTAATCCAGGTTTTCTATTGAAAAACACTTTTCAAATAACCCTATATGCTTTCCATCAATTCTACATCATTTCTGATCCACAATATGTCAACAACATATACTCATCAGAAATTCTATAGTGCTCCCACTCACTTCTTTGGAGATACAAGTTTCTCATAAACTTTGTATAAACCCAAAATCTTTGATCATCTCATCAAAGCGCATATTACGACTCGAGATGCTTGCTCTAGTCCATGGAAGGACCGCTGGAGCTAGCATACCTTTTAGCATCCTTAGGATCGACAAAACCTTTACGATTGTATCACATACAACCTTTCCTTCTGGCCGGTAAGGAAACTCGTTTTGACATCCATCGCGGGTTTCATAAATGCAGCTAATGCTAACATGATTCCGACGGACTTAAGCATCGCTACGGATGAGAAAATCTCATCATAGTCAACTCCTTGAACTAGTGAAAAACTCTTTGCCACAAGTCGAGCCTCATAGACGGTGACATTACCGTCCACATTCGTCTTCTTCTTAAATATCCATTTATCTCAATGGCTTGCCGATCATCGGGCAAATCCACCAAAGTCCATGCTTTGTTCTGATACATGGATCCTATCTCGGATTTCATGGCTTCTAACCATTTGTCAAAATATGGGCCCACCATCGCTTCTCCATAGCTCGTAGGTTCATTGTTGTCTAGCAACATGACCTTCAAGACAGGATTACTATACCACTCTGAAGTAGTACGCATCCTTATTACCCTACGAGGTATGGTAGTGACTTGATCCGAAACTTCATGATCACTATCATAAGCTTCTACTTCAATTGGTGTTGACGCCACAGGAACAACTTCCTGTGCCCTACTACACACTAGTTGAAGTGACGGTACAATAACCTCATCAAGTCTCCACCATGCTCCCACTCAACTTTCCGAGACAAACTTTTCCTCGAGAAAGGACCCGATTCAAGAAACAATCCCTATTGCTTTCAGATCTGAATTAGGAAGTATACCCAACTGTTTTGGGTGTCCTATGAAGATGCATTTTATCCGCTTTGGGTTCGAGCTTATCAACCTGAAACTTTTTCACATAAGCGTCGCAGCCCCAAACTTTTAAGAAACAACAACTTAGGTTTCTCCAAACCATAGTTCAAACGGTGTCGTCTCAACGGAATTACGTGGTGCCCTATTAAAGTGAGTGCGGTTGTCTCTAATGCCTAACCCATGAACGATAGTGGTAATTCGATAAGAGACATCATGGTACGCACCATATCCAATAGGGTGCAGCTATGATGTTCGGACACACCATCACACTATGGTGTTCAGGCGGTATTAACTGTGAAACAATTTCCACAATGTCTTAATTGCGTGCCAAAGCTCGTAACTCAGATACTCATCTCTATGATCATATCATAGACATTTTATCCTCTTGTCACGATGATCTTCAACTTCACTCTGAAATTACTTGAACCATTCAATAATTCAGACTTGTGTTTCATCAAGTAAATATACTCAGTATCTACTCAAATCATCCGTGAAGTAAGAACATAACGATATCTACTGCATGCCTCAGCACTCATTGAACTGCACACATCAAAATGTATTACTTCCAACAAGTTGCTTTCTTGTTCCATTTCACTGAAACCGAGGCTTTCAGTCATCTTGCCCATATGGTATGATTTGCATGTCTCAAGTGATTCAAAATCAAGTGAGTCCAAACGGTCCATTTGCATGGAGTTTCTTCATGCATATACACCAATAGACATGGTTAGCATGTCTCAAACTTTTCAAAAGCGAGTGAGTCAAAGATCCATCAACATGGAGCTTCTTCATGCGTTTATACCAATATGACTTACATGGCGATTACCACAAGTAGGTGGTACTATCATTACTATCTTATATCTTTTGGCATGAACATGTGTATCACTACGATCGAGATTCAATAAACCATTCATTTTAGGTGTAAGACCATTGAAGGTATTATTCAAATAAACAGAGTAATCATTATTCTCCTTAAATGAATAACCGTATTGTGATAGACATAATCCAATCATGTCTATGCTCAACGCAAACACCAAATAACAATTATTTAGGTTTAACACCAATCTCGATGGTAGAGGGAGCGTGCGATGCTTGATCACATCAAGCTTGGAAAAACTTCCAACACATATCGCCAGCTCACCTTTAGCTAGTCTCCGTTTACTCCGTAGCTTTTATTTTGAGTTACTAACACTTAGCAACCGAACCAGTATCTAATACCCTGGTGCTACTAGGAGTACTAGTAAAGTACACATTAACATAATGTATATCCAATATACTTCTATCGACCTTGCCAGCCTTCTCATCTACCAAGTATCTAGGGTAATTCCGCTCTAGTGACTGTTCCCCTTATCACAGAAGCACTTAGTCTCGGGTTTGGGTTCAATCTTGGGTTTCTTCACTAGAGCAGCAGCTGATTTGCTGTTTCCTGAAGTATCCCTTCTTGCCCTTGCCCTTCTTGAAACTAGTGGTTTCACTAACCATCAACAATTGATGCTCCTTCTTGATTTCTACTTTCGAGGTGTCAAACATCGCGAATATTTCAAGGATCATCATATTATCCCTGATATGTTATAGTTCATCACGAAGCTCTAGCAGCTTGGTGACAATGACTTTGGAGAAACATCACTATCTCATCCGGAAGATCAACTCCCACTTGATTCAAGTGATTTTTGTACTCAGACAATCTGAGCACAAGCTCAACGATTGAGCTTTTCTCCCTTAGTTTGTAGGCTAAGAAAATCGTCGGAGGTCTTATACCTCTTGACGTGGGGCACGAGCCTGAAATCCCAATTTCAGCCCTCGAAACATCTCATATGTTCCGCGACATTTCGAAATTGTCTTTGGTGCCTCAACTCTAAACCGTTTAACATTACTGAACTATCACGTAGTTATCAAAGCGTGTATGTTAGATGTTACAACATCCACGCAGACGGCGTTCGAGGTTCAACACACCGGCGGTGCATTAAGGACATAAGCATTCTCTGAAGCAACGAGGACAATCCTCGGTTCACGGACCTAGTCCGCATAAGCGCTGCTATCAACTTTCAACTAAATTTTCTCTAGGAACATATCTAAGCAGTAGAACTAAAGCGCGAGCTTCGACATAATTTGCAAAGATCTTTTGACTATGTTCAGGATAATTAAGTTCATCTTATGAACTCCCACTCGAGATAGACATCCCTCTAGTCATCTAAGTGATTACATGATCCGAGTCAACTAGGTCGTGTCCGATCATCACGTGAGACAGACTAGTCAACGTCGGTGAACATCTTCATGTTGATCGTATCTTCTATACGACTCATGCTCGACCTTTCGGTCTTCCGTGTTCCGAGGCCATGTCTGTACATGCTAGGCTCGTCAAGTCAACCTAAGTGTATTGCGTGTGTAAATCTGGCTTACACCCGTTGTATTTGAATGTTAGAATCTATCACACCCGATCATCACGTGGTGCTTCAAAACAACGAACCTTCGCAACGGTGCACAGTTAGGGGGAACACTTTTCTTGAAATTATTGCGAGGGATCATCTTATTTAAGCTACCGTCGTTCTAAGCAAATAAGATGCATAAACATGATAAACATCACATGTAATCAAAAGTGACATGATATGGCCAATATCATTTTGCTCCTTTTGATCTCCATCTTCGAGGCTCCATGATCATCATCGTCACCGGCATGACACCATGATCTCCATCATCATGATCTCCATCATCGTGCCTCCATGAAGTTGTCTCGCCAACTATTACTTCTACTACTATGGCTAATGGTTTAGCAATAAAATAAAGTAATTACATGGCGCTGTTCAATGACACGCAGGTCATACAATAAATTAAGACAACTCCTATGGCTCCTGCCGGTTGTCATACTCATCGACATGCAAGTCGTGATTCCTATTACAAGAACATGATCAATCTCATACATCACATATCATTCATCACATTCTTTTTGGCCATATCACATCACATAGCATACCCTGCAAAAACAAGTTAGACGTCCTCTAATTGTTGTTCGCATGTTTTACGTGGCTGCTATGGGTTTCTAGCAAGAACGTTTCTTACCTACGCAAAAATCACAACGTGATATGTCAATTGCTATTTACCCTGAATAAGGACCCTTTTCATCAAATCCGATCCGACTAAAGTGGGAGAGACTAGCACCCGCTAGCCACCTTATGCAACTAGTGCATGTCAATCGGTGGAACCTGTCTCACGTAAGAGTACGTGTAAGGTCGGTCCGGGCCGCTTCATCCCACAATGCCGCCGAATCAAGATTGGACTAGTAACGGTACGCATATTGAACAAAGATCAACGCCCACAACAACTTGTGTTCTACTCGTGCATAGAAACTACGCATAGACCTAGCTCATGATGCCACTGTTGGGTAACGTAGCAGAAATTCAAAATTTTCTATGCAACACCAAGATCAATCTATGGAGTAATCTAGCAACAAGGGGAAGGAGAGTGCATCTACATACCCTTGTAGATCGCTAAGCGGAAGCGTTCAAGTGAACGGGGTTGATGGAGTCGTACTCATCATGATCCAAATCACCGATGATCCTAGTGCGAGCAGACGGCACCTCCGCGTTCAACACACATGCAGCCCAGTGACGTCTCCCATGCCTTGATCCAGCAAGGAGAGAGGGAGAGGTTGGGGAAGACTCCGTCCAGCAGCAGCACAACGGCGTGGTGGTGGTGAAGGAGCGTGGCACTCCAGCAGGGCTTCGCCAAGCACCGCAAGAGACGAGGAGGGAGAGGGGTAGGGCTGCGCCAAGAGGGAGATCAAAGCATGTGTTGGGCAGCCCCCAAACCTCAAGTATATATAGGGGGAGAGGAGGGGCTGCGCCCCCACCTAGGGTTCCCTCCCTAGGGGTGGCGGCAGCCCCCAGATGTTGGGGAACGTAGTAATTTCAAAAAATTTCCTACGCACACGCAAGATCATGGTGATGCATAGCAACGAGAGGGGAGAGTATTGTCCACGTACCCTCGTGAGACCGTGGCGAGCGTTATGACAACGTGGTTGATGTAGTCGTGCGTCTTCACGATCCGACCGATCCAAGTACCCAACGTCGGCACCTCCGAGTTTAGCACACATTCAGCTCGATGGCGATCCCGGACTCGATCCAGCAAAGTGTTGGGGATGAGTTCCGTCGGACGACGACGGCGTGGTGGCGATGATGATGATCTACGGCGTGGGGCCGCCTAAACTCATGACGATATGACCGAGGTGGAATATGGTGGAGGGGGGCACCGAACATGGCTAAGGAACGATCACGTAGATCAACTTGTGTGTTATGGGGTGCCCCCCTGCCCCCGTATATAAAGGAGCAAGGGGGGTGCGGCCGTCCCTAGGAGGAGGCGCGCCGGAGGAGTCCTACTCCCACCGGGAGTAGGACTCCCCCCCTTCCCTAGTTGGACTAGGACTTGGGGGGGAGGAGGAGAGGGGGAAAAGGAAAGGGGAGCGCCGCCCCCCTTCCTTGTCCTATTCGGACTTGGGGGGAGGGGCGCGCGGCTGCCCCTAGGCCTCCTCTCCTCTTCCTCCACTAGGCCCAATAAGGCCCATTAGGTCACCGGGGTTCCAGTAACCTCCGGTACTCGATAAAATGCCGATTTCACGGAACACTTCCGATGTCCAAACATAGGCTTCCAATATCAATTTTATGTCTCGACCATTTCGAGACTCCTCGTCATGTCCGTAATCACATCTGGGACTCCGAACAAACTTAGGTACATCAAAACTTATAAACTCATAATAAAGCTGCCATCGTAACGTTAAGCGTGCGGACCCTACGGGTTCGAGAACTATGTAGACATGACCTAGAACTATTCTCGTCAATAACCAATAGCGGAACCTGGATGCCCATATTGGCTCCTACATATTCTCGAAGATCTTTATTGGTGAAACCGCATAACAACATCGTTGTTCCCTTTGTCATCGGTATGTTACTTGTCCGAGATTTGATCGTCGGTATCAATACCTAGTTCAATCTCGTTACGGAAAATCTCTTTACTCGTTCGTAATGCATCATTCCATAACTAACACATTAGCTACATTTCTTGCAAGGCTTATAGTTATGTGCATTACCGAGAGGGCGAAGATACCTCTCCGACAATCGGAGTGACAAAACCTAATCTCGAAATCGCCAACCCAACATGTACCTTCGGAGACACATGTAGTACTCCTTTATAATCACCCGATTCGTTGTGACGTTTGGTAGCACCAAAGTGTTCCTCAGTAAACGGAGTTGCATAATCTCATAGTTACGGGAACATGTATAAGTCATGAAAAAAGCAATAGCAATATACTAAGCGATCAAGTGCTAGGCTAACGGAATGGGTCATGTCAATCACATCATTCTCCTAATGATGTGATCCCGTTAATCAAATGATAACACATGTCTATGGTTAGGAAACATAACCATGTTTGATTAATGAGCTAGTCAAGTAGAGGCATACTAGTGACGTTATGTTTGTCTATGTATTCACACATGTATCATGTTTCCGGTTAATATAATTCTAGCATGAATAATAAACATTTATCATGATATGAGGAAATAAATAATAACTTTATTATTGCCTCTAGGGCATATTTCCTTCAGGCTCCCACTTGCACTAGAGTCAATAATCTAGATTACACAGTAATGATTCTAACACCCATGGAGTCTTGGTGCTGATCATGTTTTGCTCGTGGAAAAGGTTGAGTCAATGGGTCTGCAACATTCAGATCCGTATGTATCTTGCAAATCTCTATGTCTCCTACCTGGACTTGGTCCCGGATGTAATTGAAGCGTCTCTTGATGTGCTTGGTCCTCTTGTGAAATCTGGATTCCTTTGCCAAGGCAATTGCAGCAGTATTATCACAGAAGATCTTCATTGGTCCCGATGCACTAGGTATGACACCTAGATCAGAAATGAACTCCTTCATCCAGACTCCTTCATTTGCTGCTTCCAAAGCAGCTATGTACTCCGCTTCACATGTAGATCCCGCCACAATGCTTTGTATAAAACTGCACCAACTTACAGCTCCACCGTTTAATAAAAACACGTATCCGGTTTGCGATCTAGAATCGTCCGGATCGATGTCAAAACTTACATCGGCGTAACCATTTACGAATAGCTCTTTGTCACCTCCATATCGAGAAACATATCCTTAGTCCTTTTCGGTATTTCAGGATGTTCTTGACCGCTGTCGATGATCCACTCTGGATTACTTTGGTACCTTCCTACCAAACTTATTGCTAAGAACACGTCGGTCGGTACACAGCATTGCATACATGATAGAGCCTATGGCTGAAGCATAGGGAACATCTTTCATTTTCTCTCTAGCTTCTGCTGTGGTCGGGCATTGAGTCTAACTCAATTTCACACCTTGTAGTACGGGCAAGAACCCTTTCTTTGCCTGATCTATTTTGAACTTTTTCAAAACTTTATCAAGGTATGTAAGCAGCTTTACCGAGGTCTTTCATTGAAAAACTTTTATTCAAGTATCCCTTTATGCTATCCAGAAATTCTATATCATTTCCAATTAATAATATGTCATCTACATATAATATCGAAAATGCTCTGAGTTCCCACTCACTTTCTTGTAAATCTGAGGCTTCTCCAAAAGTGCATATAAAACCATATCTTTGATCACACTATCAAAGCGTTTATTCTAACTCCGAGATGCTTGCACCAGTCCATAAATGGATCATTGGAGCTTGCACACTTTGTTAGCACCTTTTGGATCAACAAAACCTTACGGTTGCATCATATACAACTCTTCTTCCATAAATCCATTCAAGAATGCAGTTTTGACATCCATTTGCCAAATTTCATAATCATAAAATGCAGCAATTGCTAACGTGATTGAGACGGACTTAAGCATCGCTTCGGGTGAAAAGTCTCATCATAGTCAACCCCTTGAACTTGTCGAAAACCTTTACGCAACAAGTCGAGCTTTATAAACGATTACATTACCATCAACGTCGGTCTTCTTCTTAAAGATCCATTTATTCTCAATGGCTTGCCGATCATCGAACAAGTCAACCAAAGTCCATACTTTGTTCTCATACATGGATCCCATCTCAGATTTCATGGCTTCAAGCCATTTTGCGAATCTGGGCTCATCATCGCTTCCTCATAGTTAGTAGGTTCGTCATGGTCAAGTAACATGACCTCCGAGAATAGGATTACCGTACCACTGCAGTGCGGATCTTACTCTGGTAGACCTACGAGGTTCAGTAGAAACTTGATCTGAAGTTTCATGATCAATATCATTAGCTTCCTCACTAATTGGTGGAGACAATATCACGTGGAAACCACATATTCAGTGGAATCCTGGAAACCTAAGCTCATACCGTTGGATGCTATTTGTATGGACCAGATAGAATCATAACTGCTATGCCCTATTTGCAAAGAAACGCCTGCAACCAGGGATACTATTTTACGTGTACCCCCTCAGGTCTAACAAGTAATCACAGCGTACCTCCTTGCCCCTTATTTTCACCTTTTTGTTGGCCAAGTAGGATTTGTAAGCCATGCGCTGTGCCTATACTTCACCAAACATGCGTGACATGTACGTTTCGATTAAAAATGGAAAACTAGCTGCAATGGATACCAAAACTGAAGGAAGCTAGTACAGTAATTGCTACCAGTCTCCTAACAGAACTCTACCAACAAAATCACATCTGGGAAACCAAAAGAACAGACAGTCAATGCCCAGACCAGACAACAGAAAACTGAAGGAAGCTAATTTTAATATAGTCTACTAACAGAATTCACTTGCAGTAATGCATCACTTCAACAACACATACATTAGGCAAATGTTCCAACCGCATTATGCTAGGGAATTTTATTACAAGATAGACCTATCACTAACTGAACAGCCATAGTAAAATTCTCACACTTATACATCAGACAATGAGCAGACAACTCGAGTACACAAGCAGAAGATCGTATCAGTGCACTACTACGACTCCAAACAACAGTCTTTTTTTGTTGGAACATGCATAAGTCTTTACTGCCACCAGCAAACCTGAAAAATAAGAGTTGAACTTTTTATACATAATAGATTAAAACAAATTTAACAACAATCAATGAAAATAGTCAAATAGATACAACAGTGCATGTCATCTTATGTTAGCAAGATATTTCTTTTTAGAATTATTTTCCAAAACCAGTTCCTTTCTTATTTCCCATCGCACTACACACATAAATATGCATACAACCACCATCATAATGTACAACATTGTCAAATCGGCATGATAGGAGCTCCCTGCTGCTGCATTAAGGGTGTGTTTTTGGGGTTGCGATTTTCACGGTTGTAGCTACTGTAACTCTAAATGACTTGATTAAGAGCTGTTTTCGCTGCATATGAGTAGTGTTCACAGAATTTTAAATGAAATTACAAACTTATGAGATTTTGGGCAATGTATTTAAACGAGTTTCACCTATAATTTGCTGACTAAAAAATAAATCATCTATTATTGATGCTGATTTAAATGAAGCATCTGAATTGTTAGTTAATCACCTATGACTACCACTGAATTTTTTTAGCAACCCACGAATAGTCATAGATGTGTATAACAGTAACACACAAAAATTAGGAGCAAAAGAATTATACCTCGCAATTTCTTCAAGGCCAAAATCTGGACAGTACGACTCAAGGGGAATCAGCAGCTGCAGGCAAGATGCCACTACCTCATTACCTCTCCTACTTCCTTGAAATGATGTGCTGATCTTGGAGGAGACAGACAAATGAGCCACTTCCTTGTCCCCTCCTCTGTTTGCTTGGCAAACCCAGCCCAATATAGAGAAGATGGAACTACTCGATGAGCCACGGGACAAAGAAGAACGGGGCCAAAGCACAGAAGACGAACACTTCAAATGCTCATACCTTGGAAATAGATCTAGTATGACGTTGATGGGGAATGCTCGGAGGACTGACACTGTTGGCCGGAGACAAATCAGAAGTGCCACTCGCTGGCCCTGCCCGGAACGGCACTCGCCGGCCCTTCTCGAAACGCTCGGAGGAGGACTCGTCGGAGGGGTTCCTGCCGGAGGGAAGCATCGTCTCCCAACAGGTCTCCTAACCCAGCGAAAGAATTTCGAATCAGGATGATTTTTTTCTTTCGAATTGGGATGATAGCTCCATGGGGAAAGGCACAGGATGGCTCAGCCGCCATGGGATGTTTCTGTACCTAAGGTACAGGATTCTTGCGAGGTTCAATTTGCAAATTGTACTTCTTTCCATCTCACAACGTACGCATCCAATCCAACGGCACACGTTTGGGTTTCCATGTTTCCTCTGAATGTATGGTTTCCACTAGATATGTTCTCCTAATTGGTGTAGTTGTCACAGGAACCGGTTCTTGTGATGAACTACTTTCTAATAAGGGAGCAGGTACAGTTACCTCATTAAGTTCTACTTTCCTCACACTCACTTCTTTCGAGAGAAACTCCTTCTCTAGAAAGGATCCGAATTTAGCAACGAAAATCTTGCCCTCAGATCTGTGATAGAAGGTGTACCCAACAGTCTCTTTTGGGTATCCTATGAAGACACATTTCTCCGATTTGGGCTCGAGCTTATCTGGTTGAAGTTTCTTCACATAAGCATCGCAGCCCAAACTTTAAAATGACAACTTTGGTTTCTTGCCAAACCACAGTTCATGAGGTGTCGTCTCAGCGGATTTTGATGGTGCCCTATTTAACGTGAATCGGCCGTCTCTAAAGCATAACCCCAAAGCGATAGCGGTAAATCGATAAGAGACATCATAGATCGCACCATATCTAGTAAAGTACGATTACGGCGTTCGGACACACCATTTTGTTGTGGTGTTCCGGGTGGCGTGAGTTGTGAAACTATTCCGCATTGTTTCAAATGTAAACCAAACTCGTAACTCAAATATTCTCCTCCACAATCAGATCGTAGAAATTTTATTTTCTTGTTACGATGATTTTCCACTTCACTCTGAAATTCTTTGAACTTTTCAAATGTTTCAGACTTATGTTTCATTAAGTAGATATACCCATATCTGCTCAAATCATCTGTGAAGGTGAAAAATACGATACCCGCCATGAGCCTCAACATTCATTGGACCACAAACATCGGTATGTATGATTTTCAACAAATCGGTTGCTCGCTCCATAGTTCGGAGAACGGCGTTTTAGTCATCTTGCCCATGAGGCATGGTTACTTAAGTACCAAGTGATTCATAATCAAGTGATTCCAAAAGCCCATCAGTATGGAGTTTCTTCATGCGCTTTACACCGATATGACCTAAACGACCGTGCCACAAATAAGTTGCAGTATTATTATCAACTCTGCATCTTTTGGTTTCAACACTATGAATATGTGTATCACTACTATCGAGATTCAACAAAAATAGACCACTCTTCAAGGGTGCATGACCATAAAAGATATTACTCATATAAATAGAACAACCATTATTCTCTGACTTAAATGAATAACCGTCTCGCATCAAACAAGATCCAGATAAAATGTTCATGCTCAACGCTGGCACCAAATAACAATTATTTAGGTCTAAAACTAATCCCGATGGTAAATGTAGAGGTAGCGTGCCGACCGCGATCACATCGACTTTGGAACCATTTCCCACAGCGCATCGTCACCTCGTCCTTAGCCAATCTTAAGCAATCCGTAGTCCTGTTTGAGTTGCAAATATTAGCAATAGAACCAGATATCAAATACCAGTACTCTGCGAGCATTAGTAAGGTACACATCAATAACATGTATATCACATATACCTTTGTTCACTTTGCCATCCTTCTTATCCGCCAAATACTTGGGGCAGTTCCGCTTCGATGTCGATCGCTTGCGGTAGAAGCACTCGATCTCGGGCTTAGGTCCAGACTTGGGTTTCTTCTCTTGAGCAGACAACTTGTTTGCTGTTCTTCTTGAAGTTCCTTCTTCTTCCCTTTGCCCTTTTCTTGGCTGGTGGTCTTGTTGACCATCAACACTTGATGCTCCTTCTTGATTTCTACCTCCATGCTTTTAGCATTGCGAAGAGCTCGGGAATAGTCTTATCCATCCCTTGCATATTATAGTTCATCACGAAGCTCTTGTAGCTTGGTGGCGATGTTGAAGAATTACATCAATGACACTATCATCGGGAAGATTAACTCCCGGTTGAATCAAGTGATTATTATACCCGGACATTTTGAGTATGTGTTCCTTGTGAACTATTCTCCTCCATCTTGCAGCTATAGAACTTATTGGAGACTTCATATCTCTCAATCGGGCATTTGCTTGAAATATTAACTTCAACTCTGGAACATCTCATATGCTCCATGACATTCAAAACGTCGTTGAAGACCGGTTCTAAGCCGTAAAGCATGGCACATCGAACTATCGAGTAGTCATCGACTTTGCTCTGCGGACGTTCTTAACGTCGTCGGTTACATCGGCGAGCAGGCTGGCACCCAGCGGTACTTCGGGGCGTAATTCCTCTGTCAGACAATGAGGATAATCCTCGAGTTTCTGGACCCATTCCGTGTAATTGCTACCATCATCTTTCAACTTTGCTTTCTCAAGGAACGCATTAAAATTCAACGGAACAACAGCACGAGCCATTGATCTATAACATAATTTGCAAAATACTACCAGGACTAAGTTCATGATAAGTTAAAGTTCAATTAATCATATTATTTAAGAACTCCCACTTAGACAGACATCTCTCTAGTCATCTAAGTGTTCACGTGATCCAAATCAACTAAACCATGTCCGATCATCACGTGAGATGGAGTAGTTTCAATGGTGAACATCACTATGTTGATCATATCTACTATATGATTCACGTTCAACCTTTCGGTCTCCGTGTTCCGAGGCCATATCTGTTATATGCTAGGCTCGTCAAGTTTAACTTGAGTATTCCGCATGTGCAACTGTTTTGCACCCGTTGTATTTGAACGTAGAGCCTATCACACCCGATCATCACGTGGTGTCTCAGCATGAAGAAACTTTCGCAACGGTGCATAATCAGGGAGAACAATTCTTGATAATTTAGTGAGAGATCATCTTAAAATGATACCGTCAATCAAAGCAAGATAAGATGCATAAAGGATAAACATCACATGCAATCAATATAAGTGATATGATATGGGCATCATCATCTTGTGCTTGTGATCTCCATCTCCGAAGCACCGTCGTGATCACCATCGTCACCGGCGCGACACCTTGATCTTCATCGTAGCATCGTTATCGTTATGCCATCTATTGCTTCTACGACTATCGCTACCGCTTAGTGATAAAGTAAAGCAATTATAGAAGCGTTGCATTTCATACAATAAGCGACAACCATATGGCTCCTGCCGATTGCCGATAACCGGTTACAAAACATGATCATCTCATACAATAAAATATAGCATCACGTCTTGACCATATCACATCACAACATGCCTGCAAAAACAAGTTAGGCGTCCTCTACTTTATTGTTGCAAATTTTACGTGGCTGCTACGGGCTTAGCAAGAACCGTTCTTACCTCGCATCATAACCACAGCGATAGTTCGTCAAGTTAGTGCTGTTTTAACCTTCGCAAGGACCGGGCGTAGCCACACTCGATTCAGCTAAAGTGAGAGAGCGGACACCCGCCAGCCACCTTTAAGCATGAGTGCTCGTAGCGGTGAAACCAGTCTCGCGTAAGCGTCTGGCGTAATGTCGTTACGGGCGCTTCATCTCACAATACCGCCCGAACCAAAGTATGACAAGCTGGTAAGCGGTATGACTTGTATCACCCACAACTCACTTGTGTTCTACTCGTGCATATGACATCTACGCATAAAACTGGCTCGATACCCTTTGTTGGGGAGCGTAGTAATTTCAAAAAATTCCTCGCACACGCAAGATCATGGTGATGCATAGCAACGAGAGGGAGAGTATTGTCCACGTGCCCTCGTAGACCATAAGAGGAAGCGTTATGACAGCGGTTGATGTAGTCGTGCGTCTTCACGATCCGATGATCCAAGTACCGAACATCGGCATCTCCGAGTTCAGCACACATTCAGCTCGATGGCGATCCCGGACTCGATCCAGCAAAAGTGTCGGGATGAGTTCCGTCGACCTGACGGCGTGGTGACGATGATGATGTTCTACGGCACGAGGCTTCGCCTAAACTCATGACGATATGACCGAGGTGGAATATGGTGGAGGGGGCACCGCACACGGCTAAGGAACGATCACGTAGATCAACTTGTGTGTTATGGGGTGCCCCCTTCCCCCGTATATAAAGGAGCAAGGAGGGGTGCAGCCGGCCCTAGGAGGAGGCGGGGAGGAGTCCTACTCCCACCGAGTAGGACTCCCCTTCCTAGTTGGACTAGGACTTGGGGGAAGGAGGAGGGGGAAAAGGAAGGGGCGCCCCCCTTCCTTATCCTATTCGGACTTGGGGGGAGGGACGCGCGGCTGCCCCTAGGCCTCCTCTCCTCTTCCTCCACTAGGCCCAATAAGGCCCATTAGGTCACCGGGGGGTTCCGATAACCTCCCGGTACTCCGGTAAAATGCCGATTTCACCCCGGAACACTTCTGATGTCCAAACATAGGCTTCCAATATATCAATTTTTATGTCTCGAGCATTTCGAGACTCCTCGTCATGTCCGTGATCACATCTGGGACTCCGAACAAACTTCAGTACATCAAAACTTATAAACTCATAATAAAACTGTCATCGTAATGTTAAGCGTGCGGACCCTACGGGTTCGAGAACTATGTAGACATGACCTAGAACTATTCTCGGTCAATAACCAATAGCGGAACCTGGATGCCGATATTGGCTCCTACATTTCTATGAAGATCTTTATCGGTCAAACTGCATAACAACATACGTTGTTCCCTTTGTCATCGGTATGTTACTTGTCCGAGATTTGATCGTCGGTATCCAATACCTAGTTCAATCTCGTTACTGGCAAGTCTCTTTACTCGTTACGTAATGCATCATTCCGTAACTAACTCATTAGCTACATTGCTTGCAAAGCTTATAGTGATGTGCATTACTGAGAGGGCCCAGAGATACCTCTCCGAGAATCGGAGTGACAAAACCTAATCTCGAAATCGCCAACCCAACATGTACCTTCGGAGACACACTGTAGTACTCCTTTATAATCACCCGATTCGTTGTGACGTTTGGTAGCACCAAAGTGTTCCTCCGATAAACAGGAGTTGCATAATCTCATAGTTATAGGAACATGTATAATTCATGAAGAAAGCAATAGCAATATACTAAACGATCAAGTGCTAGCTAATGGAATGGGTCATGTCAATCACATCATTCTCCTAATGATGTGATCCCGTTAATCAAATGACAACACATGTCGATGGTTAGAAACATAACCATCTTTGATTAATGAGCTAGTCAAGTAGAGGCATACTAGTGACGTTATGTTTGTCTATGTATTCACACATGTATCATGTTTCCGGTTAATACAATTCTAGCATGAATAATAAACATTTATCATGATATGAGGAAATAAATAATAACTTTATTATTGCCTCTAGGGCATATTTCCTTCACCAGATCCCATCTGGGTGGCGGCCAGAGGGGGAGAGAGGGGGGGCGCACCTAGGGTGGGCCTTAGGGCCCATCTGGACCTAGGGTTTGCCCCCTCCCACTCTCCCTGCACCTTGGGCCTTGGTGGGGGGCACACCAGCCCACCTGGAGCTGGCCCCCGCCCATACTTGGCCCATGCAGCCTTCTGGGGCTGGTGACCCCACCTGATGGACCCCCAGGACCCTCTCGGTGGTCCCGGTACGTTACCAATAGCACCCGAAACTTTTTCGGTGACCAAAGCAGGACTTCCTATATATAAATCTTTACCTCTGGACCATTCCGGAACTCCTCGTGACGTCCGGGATCTCATCCGGGACTCCGAACAACATTCGGTAACCACGTACATCTATTCCCTATAACCCTAGCATCATCAAACTTTAAGTGTGTAGACCCTACGGGTTCGGGAGACACGTAGACATGACCGAGACAACTCTCCGGCCAATAACCAACAGCGGGATCTGGATACCCATGTTGGCTCCCACATGTTCCACGATGATCTCATCGGATGAACCACGATGTCGAGGATTCAATCAATCCCGTATTCAATTCCCTTTGTCTCCTGGCATAGTACTTGCCCGAGATTCGATCGTCGGTATCCCGATAACTTGTTCAATCTCGTTACCGGCAAGTCTCTTTACTCGTTCCGTAACACATCATCCCGTGATCAACCCCTTGGTCACACTATGCACATTATGATGATGTCCTACCGAGTGGGCCCAGAGATACCTCTCCGTCACACGCACCGACAAATCCGATCTCGATTCGTACCAACCCAAGACACTTTCGGAGATACCCGTAGTGCACCTTTATAGCCACCCAGTTATGTTGTGACGTTTGGTACACCCAAAGCATTCCTACGGTATCTGGGAGTTGCACAATCTCATGGTCTAAGGAAATGATACTTGACATTAGAAAAGCTTTAGCATACGAACTACATGATCTTTGTGCTAGGCTTAGGATTGGGTCTTGTCCATCACATCATTCTCCTAATGATGTGATCCCATTATCAACGATATCCAATGTCCATGGTCAGGAAACCGTAACCATCTATTGATCAACGAGCTAGTCAACTAGAGGCTTACTAGGGACATGGTGTTGCCTATGTATCCACACATGTATCTAAGTTTCCTATCAATACAATTATAGCATGGATAATAAACGATTATCATGAACAAGGAAATATAATAATAATAACTAATTTAGTATTGCCTCTAGGGCATATTTCCAATATCAGGTTCCTGATTTGCTATGTGGGCAAGTCTTGAAGGCAAAGTACTTCCTAGAGGGGGACATTCTAGCAGCAGTGCCACAGCTGGGGATGAGCTACGTGTGGAGAAGTATCTTGCAAGGCATTGAGGTGGTGAAAGCGGGGATGATTTGGAGAGTGTGCTCGGGCGAGAGCATTCATATATGGTCTGATCCGTGGATGCCATCTAACGATACATGGCTTCCTGGTACTCTCCAGGGTGGCCATTTGCTGACTAGGGTATACGAACTCATCGACCCGGTGACTAACCAATGGGATGCCCAGTTAGTTTCCCAAACTTTCTCCCCTTGGATGCAGCAACCATTATGGCTATCCCTATCTGCGAGCAATTTGATGACTTTGTCGCCTGGCACTTTGACAGAAGAGGGTTGTTTTTGGTACGGTCAGCTTACAGGCTATACTTGGATATGTTGCGGCGAGAAAGGACGAGGCAGGTTGGGGAGAGTATGGCGGGTCACCACTAGAGCATGGCTTTCTTGAACAAACTCTGGCAGATTCGATGCCCCGCCCGCGTTCATCACTTCCTGTGGCGTTTGGCACATAACAGTCACCCACTGCTGCGGAATGTTGAGAGAATCGGGGTAGAGCTCGATACAACCTGCTTTCTCTGCGGCAGGCTACTGGAGGATGGGGGGCACTTGTTCCTGCGTTGTAAGGAGGCGAGGAAAGCGTGGAGGGGGTGTGAACTGGATCACATCAGGAGTACACTCCTACTCGCGCAAACACCGAAGGAAATGCTTGCCTCAATCCTGAAACTGCCTGATGATTGTATGCTAAGGGTGGTCAGCCTATTATGGTCTTGGTGGATGGAGCGGAACAAAGCAAACCACAAAAAACAATGGCTATCAGTGGAAGCTTTCAGTGCAAAAGTGGGGCATAATGTTACGGAATGGAAGGAGTTTCTGGGAAAGAAGGACAAGGCTGCGCCTCTACCGCCTGCTCGGTGGATCCCTCCCCCGATGGACATCATCAAGATAAACTTTGACACATCATTTCATGCTGTGGTGAAAACGGGGGGGTGGGGTGTGCTGGCTAGGAACGCAGAGGGGGAAGCAGTTATGGCCGCGGCGGGCTCGCTCGATTTCATGCAAGATGCCATGCACGCGGAAATGTGCGCGCTCCTAAAGGCTATTCAAATGGCAGAACAGTTTGGGATGGGCCGAGTGATTTTTCAGACAGACTGTCTGCCCCTACAGCAAGCGATGTCCTCGTCTTCGGCTGACCGAAGTGCTATTGGGGTCCTGATCTGGGAGGCTAAGTTCCAGTTGCAGCTAGGGTTTTTGGAGGCGAGTGTAGTTCATCAACCTAGAAATTGTAATCAACCAGCGCATGTGCTAGCTGCCTATGACTGTCGAAACTTTCCGGATAGCCAACGTGTCTAGCTGTCGGGTTTCCCCCTGGATGTAAGCCGTGCTGTGGCCGCCGATTTGGTCGGTCCACCGTAATATTGGAATGCAAGGTGTTCCGGCTCAAAAAAAAAGTTTCAGGAATAGGCCGATTTAAGAAAGGAAACATATCTAAATTGTGCTCTACATTGTAGGAAAAGAAAAATAGGAAGAAATTTCTCAAAGCAAACATACCATGGAGTGTCACTTTAACAGGAAAATTACATCCTAAACCGCAATCCCCATCCTTGTTCAGCTACCGACACACATACCAGCAGCCGTTGGAAGTACCACAAAAGAGAGAAAATAAAGGAAAGGAGACACAACATATACCTGAGAGGAGGTAGAAGAATTGGGGGATGCGTGCAGGGAGCCTAACGACGGTTAAGGCCACAGGGAACCTTTGAGGATCTACAGCCACTAGCCAATGGGTATAGGATGCTCGACACGACGAACATCTCCTGGAGCATGTCCAGGCCGTCGTCCCCGTCCAGAGCGTGCAACCCCAGCCGGCTCCTTCCACGGCGTACAATGTATATTCAACACTCATTTTAATCGAGCATACAAAATAGATGCCTGCCAAAATATATAGATGTACTACCATTTCAAGTGAGCGGAGATGCCACATATATGTCGCGCTGCCGAAGCTCCTGGGTTGATATAGGAGGACCACATGTAAACTGGCAATGCTGGAAATAGAGGAAAAGCACGACAAGCTCATGCTCAGAATGTGATCCCGTGAACAAATTCTATTAGTAATACACCGAGTTAGAAGCTGGTGCCAAATCTAATCTCACGTATGTAGTTCTACTCCTTCTAGCAATCAGTGGCAGTAGCAATTTACAAAAAAGAAGATTCGGATTTGTTTAAAAACAGAGGGGAAGGCTGGTGCCTGTAGATCAGTAGATGGATGGAGGATGGCTGGATCGATGCAGTCATGCAGACTTGGCGGCGGTGCAGTCCAACGGCGATGCAGTCCACTGCAGCGACGGAGGCAGTGCCGGACTGCCGGAAGTTGAGCACTGGAGCTTGTAAGGTCTAGGGTTTGTATATAGACATAGCCATGGATTCGAGCTACAAGAAGGATTCAAGGGGGAATTGCTCTCGCAGGAGCCACACACCACACACGCCACCTAGCCGTTATCCCCTCGCCCCGTCGTCTGTCTTGAGTTGGAGTATAAGTAGCGAAGCATTCTAGGCCCATTCTGGCCCAGCTAGCCGAGCCAGTAGGCGAGGCTGTCTTCTGGGCCTGCACGCCTCTCCAGCTGGTTCATGGGCCACCACCGGTTCGCTGACAATCCCACCCTCCTTAGAAACGGCTTGACCCCAAGCCGGTGCCCGCGGAAATTTCTGCTGCAGTGTCACCTTGTCCTCCCAGGTGGCCATGTCGACCGGGGTTGCACTCCACTTAACCAGCACTTGAACCAGAGATCCGGATCCTCGGCGAACCACTCGTTGATTCAAGATCTGTTCAGGAATTTGAAATTGATCATCAGGCTTAGGCAGGTGAGGCAATACCTGGTGCTTTCGCAGTAACACCTTCTGAAGGAGAGAAACATGAAACACCGGGTGCACTTTACTGTCTGCTGGTAAGTCAAGCCGATAAGCCACTGCCCCGATGCGCTCCACTATCTCAAACGGACCATAGA
This sequence comes from Aegilops speltoides, assembly GCA_021437245.1. Lineage (NCBI taxonomy): Eukaryota > Viridiplantae > Streptophyta > Magnoliopsida > Poales > Poaceae > Aegilops > Aegilops speltoides. Next base: position 108,014,636 of record CM038141.1, on the reverse strand, counting down.
ACTTGAATGCCAACTTATGATTGGCCCGAGGAGCAACTGATGACTACAAGTAAGGTTGAAGCTTCAGAAAAACATGCTCTCCTACTGCAAATTCACGATCACTCCGATGTTTGTCGGCTTGCGCTTTCATTTGTTGCTGCGCTCGCAATAAGTGCTGTCGAACAGACTCCAGAATGGTCTGACGCCCCGCAAGCCACTGATGCAAATCTTCAGATTGAATTGTATCATCTGCAGCCAACCCAAAGTGCCGCGGTGCATGTCCATATATGATCTCAAATGGAGTTTTCCCTGTCGCTGAGTGCCAGTTAGTGTTATACCAGAACTCACACAACGGAATCCACTTGGCCCAGCGAGAAGGATGAGCACTCACGAAGCAACGGAGGAAACACTCAACCTGCTGGTTAACTCTCTCTGTTTGTCCGTCAGATTGCGGGTGACGAGCTGTGCTCATTCTGAGTAAAACACCACACTTCTGAAACAATTCCTTCCAAAACTTGCTGGTAAACACTCGATCACGATCTGAAACGATGGAGATAGGCATCCCATGCAGCTTATAAACCGTATTCAAAAATGCTTCAGCCACAGTTTCTGCCGTAAACAGGTGATGTAAAGGAATGAAATGCCCATACTTTGACAATTTATCAATCACCACCAGTAAGCAATTGAATCGACCATATACTGGAAGGCCTTCGACAAAATCCATCATGACCATTTCCCAAGGTGTGTTTGGAACAGGCAAAGGCTGCAGCAAACCTGGATACGGCACTCGCTCGGGCTTTGCTTGCTGACACACCAAGCAATGTTGCACATAGTCTTTCACGAAACCCCTGATACCCTTCCAACGAAACAACTGACGAACTCTTCTGTAAGTAACTAGAAATCCTGAATGCCCCCCAATAGGACTGTCATGAAAAGCAGCCACAATCTTTGCTTGCAGTTCAGGACAGTTGCCCACCCAAACACATTTGTCTTTCCTGAGAATCCCAGCTCGAAGAGAAAATTTGCTGTCAGAGTTTGGAGCAGCAGCTAGCTTTTGGAACAGTTCAGAAGCAAACAGATCAGATTGATAACTATGCACAATCTCTTCCAACCATGCAGGCTGAACAGAAACAACAGTATGCAACTCAGGCAACACATCGTTCCCAGTATGTGGTCTTCGAGAAGAGAGTCAGCGGCACTGTTCTCAGTCCCTTTCTTGTAAGCAATAGTATATTGCAATCCCAACAGCTTAGTAAGTGCCTTCTGCTGCCACTTAGTGTGTAACCTCTGTTCGATTAGATCGCCAAATCTACTTGATCGATTCGATAATAAATTCGAAACTCAAGATATCTTGGCGTCATTGCTCAACTGCCAATAGAATAGCCAAATATTCTTTTTCATAAACTGATAATGTTTGATTCCTAGGCCCAAGTGCTTTACTAACATAAGCCAGAGGATGACCATCCTGCATAAGCACAGCACCCACACCAACATCACAAGCATCTGTCTCCACAACAAAAGTTTTTGAAAAATCAGGAAGAGCAAGAACTGGGGCTGACACCAAAGCTTGTTTCAGTAACACAAAAGCTTGTTGCTCTACATTTGTCCAATGATAAGGAACACCTTTCTTCAAGAGATTGGACAATGGTTTGCTCAACATTCCATAATGAGAAATGAACTTCCTATAGTACCCAGCTAGCCCCAAAAATCCCCTGACTTCCTTGGCAGAAACTGGTACTGGCCACTCTTGAATAGTAGAGATCTTAGCAAGGTCTGTAGCTACCCCTTCCCCACTAATAACATGCCCCAGATAGCTAATTTTTGTCTGAGCAAAGGCACATTTGGAGAGCTTCACATGCCACTTGTGTTGTTCCAACAATGATAACACTTGAGTCAGGTGTTCCAAGTGTTGAGAATAAGTTTTACTGAAGATGAGGATGTCATCAAAGAAAACCACTGCATAAACCCTCAGAACAGGTGACAAAGTGTCACACATTGCAAAGTTGAATGTATTGGGTCCACCAGTCAGACCCATTGAAACCACCAGAAATTCATAGTGACTAGTGTGTGTTTGGAAAGCAGTTTTGTACTCTTCTCCAGGGGCCAATCTTATCTGGTGATACCCAGCCCTCAAATCCAGTTTAGAGAACCAACTGGCTCCTGCCAACTCATCCAACAATTCGTCAATAACTGGAATAGGAAATTTACTTTTTACTATCAAAGCATTGAGATGTCTGTAATCAATAACAGGCCTCCATGTCTTGTCCTTCTTTTGCACCAAAATCATGGGAGAAGAGAATGGACTATTGTTGTGTCTAATGATACCAGAGGACAACATTTCTTGAACTTGTTTTTCTAATTCATCCTTAAGCACAGGAGCCAATCGATAAGGTCTGATTGAAAAGGGTTGGGCTCCAGGAAGTAATGGAATTGTATGGTCATACTTTCTCCGTGGAGGCAATCCTTTGGGTACCTCAAAGACTGAACTGAATTTTGACAACACCCGTTGAACCTCTGCAGGTAACTCAACTGAAACTGTGTCTTTGCCCACAAGCAGTGCAGATATTTCAACCAGAGCAAAAATTTGAGGAGCTGCATCCTGTCCTAGCAGCGTCACCAGTTCACCTTGTAACTGAAACGAGAGCTAGTGCTCAGCCCAATCCACATTCATAGGGCTATGACTTGCCAGCCAGTCCAGACCTAGTATTCCATCATAAGATCCCAATGGAAATACTTTCAAATCACTGACAAACTCATGTCCTGCACAATACCATTGCCCCTTTTTCAGTTGTTGATTGCATGGCACAAGAGAGCCATTAGCCACCTTAACCATAGACACAGGCATAGGAACAATACCCTGCAATTTACTGGCCACCGTACAATCCACAAACGAGTGTGTACTGCCAGAGTCCACCAAGAAAATCATTGGGTGGCCCTGTAACTGAATTTTCAGCTTCATAGTTGTAATTGCAGGTGCAGAATTATCCCCCAGAGCAGCAGCAGATAGGAATATTGCATTGGCCTCACCAACAACTTCTTCTTCAGTGTCACTGGTATCCGATGGCATATTCTGAACATAATCAAGCATTTCCTGTACGACATGTAGTTGCACTTCTTGTTTGCAACGATGATCTCGAGCCCATCGTTCTCCACAGATGAAACAAAGCCCTTTGGATTTGCGATAAGCTCTGAGTGAAGCCCATCGATCATTGGAAGTTGTTGTTATTCGACTGTTGTCAGGTAACTTCTTCTCCTCAGTGTTGCGAGTTACAGTGTGACGACTTGCTGATGGTATTGTCGAACGTTTAGTGTCGGCTGACCCATTTCCCGCAAACAGAGTTTGATCACCCAGTTCTTCAGATAAGAGCGCGAGTGCATAAGCAGAGTCTAAATCAACTGGTTGCTGGATCCCGACCAACAGACGCACCGACGGTACCAGTCCTTCCATGAAACGAGTGACATAGTGGACAACACTTGGGTTAGACTCATAGGCAGTTAACTGATCATACAGCTCCGAGAAATGCTCAACGTAATCCTCCACTATGCTCGTTTGCCTGATATGAAACATCTGACGGGCCAGGTTCTGGTGCTTATTGCGTCCGAGACGAGACTGTAACAGCCCACAAAATTCAGACCAATTGACATGCGGTGCTCGGCGCTGAACCGATTCTAACCAACGAGCTGCAGTTCCCTCAAATTGTGAAGATGCAAACGAAATCCACTAGTGCTGAGGAGTATTCCAAAATCTGAAATAGTCCTCACAACGAGACTTCCACAGTTTTGGATTTGAACCATCAAATCGCGGAAGCTCGATTCGAGGACCAAAATTCACCGCATCCGGAATGAAGGCTCGAAAATTCTCAGCAGCAGGAATCAGATGTCGCGACGGGGCTGGATCCGTGTGCATACCTCGAACTGGAGGAGGAACATAACGGGGACCCAAGCTCCTCTGCTCCAAATCAGCTCGAACCCCGTCCACCCCGTTTGAACCACCGCTCGCTGGTGCTGGCGGGGGTCCTTGACCAGGTTCCCTCGGTGAGACGGGCGTCGACGTCGCCGAGGTAGATCCTCGTTCGCCCCCAAGTTCGCCGCGCAGCTCGTCGAGGTCGACGCCGATGGTGAGCTTGACGTCGTCGAGTCGACCGGATAGCTGATCCAACTTGCTGTCCAGCTTGGTGAAGGCGTTGACCACCTCCTCGCTGCGCTCCGTCGAGGCCTTGGCGAGGGCGGCATCGAAGTCCGCGCGCAGGAACTCGTAGATCGCGTGGGTCTCCGGGGAAATTTTTTCCATGGTTTCTGCTCGGAGGCGTACGGCGAGGCGGGTGTGGCGGGGAAATTTGGCTGGCTCCAGGATGGAACGGCTCTGATGCCAGATTGTAAGGTCTAGGGTTTGTATATAGACATAGCCATGGATTCGAGCTACAAGAAGGATTCAAGGGGCAATTGCTCTCGCAGGAGCCACACACCACACACGCCACCTAGCCGTTATCCCCTCGCCCCGTCGTTTGTCTTGAGTTGGAGTATAAGTAGCGAAGCGTTCTAGGCCCATTCTGGCCCAGCTAGCCGAGCCGGTAGGCGAGGCTGTCTTCTGGGCCTGCACGCCTCTCCAGCTGGTTCATGGGCCACCACCGGTTCGCTGACAGAGCCGTCAGCTTGGAGCCGTGGAGGGCGCCTGCGGGTGGAGGGTTGGAGGCCGGAGGCGGACTGGTGGAGGAGAGGCCGAGAGGGCCGGAGGCCGGAGGCAGACTGGCAGAGGAGAGGCCGAGAAGGCCGGAGGCGGAGTGGAGGGCCGGAGGGGAGGGAGAGGGCCGCCCGTCGCCCGTCGCCCTCGTTGCAACACACGGAGGCCTGCCTCCTTACCGGATCGGGTCGGAGTGGCATCCCGAGAGAGAAGATGCCCGTGGCTCTTGAAGGGGACCGACGGCGGCTCCTGAAGCGGTGAAGGGATCTGTGGCGGCGGCGGCCAAGGGAGGTAGCGCAGGGATCGAGGGCGGCTGATGCGAGTGCGTGCGAGTCGTCGATTTTTTTTGTTGAGTCCATCGGAGGGGTCTTCCCAGTGAGATCAGCGGCGACGGCATTCTCGAGGGGATTGATAGGAGTGCTTTTTGGGGTGTTTTTTGGGTTGCGTGTGGGGTGGGGTGGTGGAAGGGGACGAAAATAAACGTACGAAAGTGATGGGACGAAAAAACCTGGACGCAATCCTTCCAACTGGTCCATTAAGATAGACTGTTTTCGAGGGGAGGGGGATGCAAATGTACCAATGGGGCATGTGTAAATGATGAGTGAGTTGATCCTCTCCATTGCATGTAGATCTAAGGCACCAAAACAGTTCTGGAGCAGGGTATCATATTATGCCCCCGTATCACTGATATTTTCCCGCTCCCTAACCCTAGCCGGCCACCGCAACGCGCCACGCGCCACGCCGCCCTCCAACAACCGCCGGCCGGAAGATCCTCTTCGGCTCTCTCCTTGTCCACAACTACCATCGATTCTGTTACTAGAGAACATCAAAACGTCAAAACCCTAGCCGCCTCCCTAGAACTCTCGCAGCACCATGTCGGCATCCATTAGCGGCGGCGGATCGCTCTCGCCCCAGGCGAATGCAGCGCTCCAGGAGGGAATCGGGCTGGTGTTCGGGCGGTGGACGGCGCTGCAGATGGCTGTGGAGAACAAGTGGGGCGGCCCCGACTCCCGCGCCAAGGCCGACCAGCTCGCCGCGTCCATCCTCTCCTGGTTCACCAACTCCAAGGGTATCCACTACTCCCTCCCTTCAACATCCTCGTGTAATTATGTCCTACACGACGGCAGTAAAGGTGTCTCTCGGACCAATTTTAAGCCAGCCTCGCGATGTTCCCTCTTGTCGGGGTTTCGCCTTCGGGGCTGAACTCGCTGATAGGAAGATGGCTCCTTCGATCTGTAGGCGCTGTTCAATTCGGATAGTTCTATAGAGGATTTGCGTTGCTTGGTTCTGTGCCAGTTTGGGTTCAGAGTTTCACCAACTCCAAAGCCGGACAGTATTGGACGAAACAATTCAATTAGGTACGATATATATTGGAGCCATATCTCCAATAGGTAAAAAAAAAGTCTAGTGTGGAATTTCGTAATAGTCTGTATTCCAAAATTTGAGCTTCTGTATTTTGCTCATCATTTACTTATGTTGATTTTTAGTTTTCAAGCACATAGCTTGATCACACAGCAATACAGCATTCTATTTATTTTTGCACTTCATCTTAGGTGAGAATCAGTTTATATTGAAAGAGAACTCCAATATATGTTGCATTCTCCTTTTACTTTAGAAAGTCGGGTAATTTCATCTGTACCATAGGTGCAAAATGTGATGTTGGCATGGCTTACGTGTTTCTGCTGTATGTTTGTGGGTTTGATTTTTTTTGTTAGTTTCACTCTTTTTATGTTTGCTCTTTCTGCATCTAATATTCATTTGTTTTATTTAGGCCCATATTATTACGAGGACTTGGAGGATATGATGTTTAACAGCATATATAAATCCCTCAATTCTAACTTTGCGGATGGTAGCATTGGGGAGGTAATTATTTTTCCTTGTGCCATGTTTAGCGCAGCTATAGGTCCTGAACTATGTCGAAGTAATAAATATCTGATTAAGTACTTGTTGGTGTAACTGAAAGGGTTGACCTGCTCTGACCAATCTTTAGGGTTTTAGCTGCTTGGCCCAGTTCCCCTATTGTATTTTAAGGGTCGCTACTGTGGCCCTTCTTCCACTATTTTAAATGATCAGTGGGTTGATGGGTCAATCCTCCCCATTTCCATCTTCCCCATTATTTATCTCTAGCTTATCCAGCAGAAAACCTGAAGCTTCTTAACCATAATCAAGTCAGAATGTACTGCTTCTGTCATTTCTGTAAAGCTGTATTCGGTTTTCTTGTAAACGGTGCAATGTGTGTTTATTAATTCAAAGTTTTTATGGCAAACAGGTTGCTGAACAATTTTTGATAATGCATGAAGAATGCCTGGAAAACAACTTTTCATCGATTGAGAAATTAAGGAATACACGTCCTCAAGGAAATGCTGTTTCCCAAAGTAGACAGGTATTTCAAGTTTAGTTTTAGCATGCGTAATTTGTGTTGCTTATCTCTCACATATGAGCTCAGTAGTGCTGTAACCTAGAATCGATGGTATTCTCTCGAGCTCCGTTTGGATGTAGACATTCGGAGGCTAGGCATTGCATAGACTTAAGTGTCAATATCAGAGGATATTGATATTGATGTTGAGATGAATACCAATATTTCTATTTGGATGTTTAGGTATTAAGAACCCAGACTTAATATTGACGTTGAATGCCAAATGTTGTTTCGATGGTCAAAATGTGGAATGCAATTGTACGAGACTATGATCATTATAATGTTTATGCATGTATGAAAATATTTTCCGTTTAACATCTGAATATATTTGAATAATTATATATCACGTAATAAATAAGAAGAACGAACAAATGTTATGTAAAATTACCACATCATCTTATAACTTCCAAAAAACATGGAAAATTGTATGCAATAGTTCGGTAAATACGGTTTTGAAGAAATGATATATGATTCGGTTTCGATAAATACCAAAATGACTCGATGACTACACATCACAAAATTATGCATCGATTGTCACCTGAATATCTGAGTAATTCACATCATACTAATTAACACCAACGCCATGCCTTGGTCTCTGAGATTGGCACCACAAAGCACAAAGGTCAGAATCGAACTAGGACCAATAGCATAATATGCACTCAACAGCTAGCCTAAAGCCACACATGAACTATTTGTCCACTTTTAGCCATGAAAGGACATTAAGCACTAATGTAGGCATAGAAACGTGTGCATCCAGGAGCGGCATCACATCAGGATCTAAAATTTGTAGAAGAGCTGTATCAATCACTAGAACTAGAGGGACCAGGCCTGGCTAGAGGAACGAAGAGGACAGTACCGGCTCCTGCAACCACCACAATGAGAGGTGGTGGCGTACTTGCGACGGACATCGGAGAGCAGAAACGGCTTAGCTGGGGAGAGGGAGAGGGTGGATGGAGACAGGGTAGTCGAGCGGAGGCTCGCCGGAGGCGGAGCAGGATGAGCCTGTGGGCGGAGGTTTACCTGGTGCGTCACCTCTCCTGTTTCTTTGGGACGGGAGGAAGGGTTGGACGAGCAAGAGACATACAAGCGAGGAGAGTAGAGAAAAACAATTCGGCCCAAATGCACGCAACTGTCGAGCTCTAACCTGAGAGATTCGGGAACGGGCAGCGGAGGCAAAAGTTCAGCACCTCTATATTTAACCCGAATACACAGGCTGACTAGCTAGGCCCACCCAAACACCTAGAATTCGGGATATTCGGGTCTGCACAATGCCAATGTCTAATTCCAGGTCTTGATATCTACATCCAAACACAGCCTCACAGTTCACTTCCAAGATCTGTTTGATAATTTGTTCAATTATTAATTCTTCAAGACGTGGTCCTTTTTATATGCTTGATTGTTGCTTCGTCGGGGTTAATTACAAATTGCTAGATTGATTGTGTTTTTGCTCTTAACATGTGGATCTTAACCTCGTTTTCTAATTAGAACTGGTCGATGTTATTTGGAGACATACTTATTTGTTGAGTAACCACGTTTATACAGTTCTCTGAAGTGGTCCTCAGTCACTAAAACGTTGCATTGCATAACTTTAAATTGATTGATTTTATTTTTACGTGTATCTTCGACTCAGAATGCCCTGTAGCTAACTGTCTTTCTTCTCATGAGCAGATGGTAACCGAGGATGATGATGATAGCTCGGACGATGGTGATGAGCCATCAATGGGGGAAGATAAAGCAGCTAGATCAGATGATATGGCGGTAGATCAGCCAAAACCTTCCAAGCCTGCCCCTGATGCTGATGGGTGGACTGTTGTGCCTCCTAGGCGTGGCCGAGGCAAGAATTAAGCGCAGAAGCAAACCTTAGAGGCCGTTTTCATGATTTAAAAAAAATGATCGTGTATTCAAACCATATTCGGGAATGTGAAAAAGAATGTCCATGAAATTTTAGAAAATGTTCAAAAAAATTCAAACAGACCCGTAAATAACGAACAAAACGAACGGTCGCTTGCATACAGTTTTTTGAGGGGATATGTAGAGGTCGTTTTATGATTTTATTTAGTGCATCGTGCATCGGGTAAAAAAAATGTTTTTGTGTTCTATACATTATGTTTATTCTGTATTGTAGTTTTGCTGGTCATGGAAAGGTCAAGGCAAGACACATCATTCATCAATACTAGATCATGATTGGCGCGCGTTGCTGCGCCCATCTGTTTTTGCATTTGGATGATAGAAATTTACAAAAAAAAGACCGAAAGGTGGCAATAATATTATGTAAAAATGTTGACGGTAAATAGTTAACAAAAATTACTACTTTGAACCAACAAAATTTGGATCTTGCCGACGAATGTTCCCTAGGTAAGCAACACATAGAATCAGAGTGACCACCAAAATTAGGATAGTACAATGTAGTAATGCCCTAATATGCATGACAGGCGACATAGCAGAGTAGCAACATGCGCAGCCAGGCCAAATAGGGTAACCCAAAATAGATTCCATAAGATCAACTCTTCATAAAGTAAGCAAACTAAGGCTAGGTAACTAAGGAATACAAAGTTGTACATAACCATGGAACCAAACCATTAGTTGATCTTCTATTGTTCTATAAGAGCCACAAGAAAGATATTGTCTGTGGAGCATATGCAAACTATTTTCAGCCAGGTAGGACAATTTCTATCTCCAGGCATGTCACTTCGAATCAAAGTGTTTTTTGAGGACGATGTAAATACGATATTAATGAAAGCACATTTCCTTGTAGGTCTATCAACACATGTAGCACATGTAACATTTATCCGTGCATCGTAAATTTTAAGAGCTAATAATGCTAGCAGAAACTTGGAAAACCAAAACCTGAACAATAACTATATGGCAGGTGGTTTTGACAATTGGTACTTGTGTTTCCTGCAAAGAGGGCAAGAACCATTAAAAGAAACAGAAATGTAACACCACACATATACAATTTCAGTGTTGTCACATGTTATGGAATGGTCAAGTGGACAACTAACATTACCTATACGAAGTATTCAGATTACCTGAATGGATGAAGCGAAAACAGTGGATCCAAAGACATACCAAGAACCAATGGGCACCATACCTTACCATGAATATTGAGGTAGTTGGAGTTAAAGATTAACAAAGAATAAACAGAGATGTCAATACAGTATTACCAAGGATATAATGTAATGAGACATGCATGCAATGAGAAATTATGACTACGTTGTCCTTGTTTGCAACTCTAGTTGATATCCAGCTTTAGTGATAACAAAATCAACTTGCAAAAATTCACCTCTACTATAGTTTGCTGGAAATCGAGTAAAACTTTCATGGTGATTTATATCAAGATAAGGCTGCCTAATGGAAAAAACACAAAATTACTAACCTCAGTTAGAAACCAGCAGGGAAAACTTTGTGCACCACCGAGCTGTAGCACGCTAGTAGCAATGCCAAATACAGCAAAAATACAACGAATAATCTACGGAGAACAAGGAAATCATTACAGCATGATCAGTGTGTTTCCATGGCTTAAAATGTATTGGTCTCGAGCGGTTGACTCTCTAATTGTTCCCATGTAGAAAGCATAATGTTGTGACTTCGAGCAGAAGTAACATAACATGTACGCATGCCATGCTAATCGATATAGATATAGATATCATTAGGACAAATATGATGTGGTCACCCGTAAGTTAGTTTCAGTGCTCTTTTTAAGAAGGCATTCCTCCCTGATATAATTTAACGAAACCATAGAGGTTCAAGTTACAATTGAGAAAAGGAAAATATAATCAAAAGTGGTCGTTTTGAGCTCAAAAGAACAATTGCATTCTCTGAAACTCACATCGTTCATTCTCTGAAATTCACATCACTGAACTGGTCTGGAGACACCATCTGGCAGCAACATGATATTCCCTTTGCTGAACTCTCAAAGATATTTGTGTGTTGCACGCGTTATCCTAATAAGATATTTCTTGTCATCTGCAAACATTATACAGAACCAAAAAAGACATGGAGAAAGAAAGTATAGCAGGTGTTCCAGATCAAACCATGTGCCGGTTGAAGAATCTGAGAACTGAAGAAATGCAGCGAAGGTTTTCTAAGATGTGTCGATGTGACCGGTAAAATAATTCTCTGGATCTGCAGCCCACGAGCCTCTCAGATCCTCTCAAGTGAGCGGTGGAGCAGCGTAGCGGCCGTCTTGGACGTCGGCGCGCTAGGGACACCAGCGACACGATCGGCAGATAGTATTGACGGCAAGTAGCGAGATCCGAGAGCCGAGATGAAGGGCAATGAAGAAATCCTGGGGATGGAGCTACATATAACCTAGGGGTAGGGGTGCTCTAGGAAGAGGCCAGGGAAAAAGGAACACACACCTGCACTTATTTAATGGCCATGGGCGAGTGGCGCGCATCAATCACGATGAATGCTTCCAAAACGAAGATTGATTGCCTCCTTCAATCCTTGCGGTTCGGGCCACTCGAGCAGTCTGTTGCCGCTTGGCGCTTCCTCCACATGCATCACCCGCAACCTCCCTCCACATCGACCGGTCTAGTCCCCTCACTTGAGACGCCGACCGAAGCGGACCACTCGTCGATGATGCCCGCACGCCCAGAATCGCATCTACACAGCAATGATCGGCGCAGGTGGGGTTGTGTCTCGTCTTCTTCACGATAGAAATTTTCGAGTTTTGATATCCAGCCCATTTGGCCCAAAATAACAGGAAACTCCGGAAATAGTTCCTGGAGCAGCGGCCCAATTCACTTTGAGACTAAAGGTGATAGTGTACAGAGCCCACGGAGGACCAGAATAGCATCCAACGGGCAGCAACGGCCAAAGTAGCAGATCCAACGGTTCAAGACGCTAATGGTCTGAGAGAGCTCGATTAGTGCGCAGTTATAATATCTCTAAATAGCTCAGGCAGGTCCATCAATGCAGTTTGCTCCGCCAAAAAATATTTCATTGTGGCGCCTTAGGAAACATTTTCAGTTTTTGAAATGACTTTTTAACAGTCCCTTATCTCATGACATGATTCAGATGTAGTTTATAAAATGACATTTTAAAAGTTCGTATCTCATCATGACATAATCTGCATAATTTGATTGTTTTTCTCCCATGCAACGCACTGACATACTCCCTTCATCTCATAATGTAAGGCGTTTTTTGGTACTAGTGTAGTGCTAAAAAAAGTCTTACATTATGGAGGGAGGAAGTATTTGCTAGTACTCCCTCCGTCCAAAAAACCTTGACCCTCAAATGGATGTATCTAGTACCAAGTTAGTGCTAGATACATCCATTTAAAGAACAAGCTTGGGACGAGCTTTTTCGGATGCAGGGAGTATCTACTGATAGAGGGAATAAGGTATTCTTGGTCTGTCGTGTCCTTCTGCTAAAAAAACCTTATGTTTCATAGAATCAACCCACAACCCAAAGAATTTAGTGAGAGAAAAAATTTGTAGTGTTTCTCGGTCTCGCTAGATTTTTAGAATCCTGGTCTTTTGCCCTGACTTGACAGGTAGAAATTTTTTCCCTGGAGGCGGAACCAGCTTCGCGAGATCAGGGACCCGGCAAGCGGCAAGGAATCGACAATAACACCATCCTGGCCAGCGACAATGTGATGTGTAGTTGACAAGTACATGGCTGCAGTGGCGGTGCCAGCAGGAAAACTCCGCGGGTTCATTTGTAATCTGTGGGGTCAGTTTTTTCAAGTGGCAAGGACTAATGCACAAAATTTCAAAAATCAAAGGGGTGTTACAGAAAAGCTGTGGGGTCAGCTGACCCCACAGCCAACACGTAGGTTCGCCACTGCATGGCTGCACGCCTGCATATTTTTGATCTTAAAGGCACTATGGACGACGACTTCTTTTTGGCCGGCGACAACCAGATCATCGACTTCTAAGAGCATCTCCAGTCGTTTGGCCCTCAGTGCACTCGGCGAATGCCTTTTGGCATATGTGCCGGCGACTTTTGCGCCCTGAGGGCGATCGAGTTTCCAGCCGCGGCCCTAGGTTTTGGCCCCCAGACGATCGAAAATTTGAATTTGTCTTTCCTGCTGCCAAAAAAGCCACAGGGTTGGCGTTCATCATGCCACGGGGCGGCGACCATCATGCCACAGGTCAGGATCAAACATACCCAAAAGTTCGACGATCAAAAGGAAGGAATCATAGACATGGAACACATCTAACGGCAGGCTCCTCTGCCGTGGGACTGGCCGAGGGCGGCGTCGGTGTCAGCGTCGGCACAGCTTCAGTGCTCGAGCTCGGCGTAGCTTCAGTGCTCGGGCTGGGCGTCGGCGTGGCGGCGGCATGGGCGTAGAGGCGGCGGTCGCCGCCTGTCCGGGCATCTGGTTCAAGATGAGGCCGCGCTTTGCCAGGTACCACGCCTTCACCTGCTCGTCCATCGTCAACATGTATGTCTCCATCAGGAACGACAGGTCGGTGTTGCTCTTATTCGCGACGACGTTGGTCCTGAGAAGGTCGAGCTTGACGTCCTTCTTTGTCATCAACGCCGACCACCTCGCGTCAGATTTCTCCTTCCTCTTGGCGGCGCTGTTCTTGGCGTCGGCGATGCACTACATCAATGATTGCAGTCGTTCGGCAGCGAGTGACGCGTCCCTCGCCTCCTTGGATCTTTTGTTGTCATCAGGGCGCCCTTCTGCCTCCGCGGGGGCAGGCACGTCCGGCTTGTAGATCTCCTTGGCCTTGACGAGAGTGAGCTGACACTCCCTCCACTTCTCGCACGACTCGATCCTGGAGAACACATGAAGGAATTTGAACTCTTGGTCGCTGTTGTCCTGGCGAAACATGTTGAACATCCGAAACATCTGCACAGCCGAGGAACAAGTGTCGGCGAAGTACACGGCAAAAGAACTGAGCCGATGACTGGCCATACCTACCCCTCGACGTTGGCGCTGCTTTCCGGGCGAGTCGCGATCTCCTCTAGGATCCCATGCCACTTGTTGCAGGCCGCCTGGATGGTCGCCCAATGGTTCACCATGGCCTTGTCGCCGCGATACATGTGGATGTTGGCGAAGTCGGGGTAGACCAGTTTGCGCTCGTCGAACGTTGTCTTGATCCTTCTCCAATACGTGTCGGCGTTCTGATTCAAGTCGATGGTCGGGTCGATGTTGACGGTCCTCCATACTTCGGCGAGGCACTCGTCTTCCTTGGACGTCCACTTGGCGTGAGGCTCGCCCGGCCTGGCATTGGGCGCCCGCTTCTTTCTCCCTTCCAGCGCCGGCCCCGGCTCCGCCTCCGCCTGTTCTTCCTCCTCCGCCTCCTTCTCGACATCGTCGAGCTCGTCGTCCATGTCGACAGCGGTGTCCATCGTTTTGTCTTGCATGCGGAACCCGGTGCACGAAGTGGCGGCGACCGAGCCGCTCGTGATGATCTCGTCCATGTCGGCGTCGGTGTTGCTAAACGGTGGCGCCGAGCCTTGTGCGAAGGATAGGGTGCCACGATGCAGAGCCGGCGCAGTAGAGCCTGAGTATGTCGGCGGCAAGTAGCTATACTGGATATTGAGGCCGGCGGCAAACGCGGGGAAGGGAGTGCGCGGGTCGGGGTTGAAGCCGGAGGAGGAGCCACACGCTGCCGTGCCATGCGGGAAAGGTGATGTTGGGGTTGAAGTCGCCATGCGCGTCGCCGTCCGAGTAGCCAGGCGAGGGCGCGTACCCCATATCGGCGGCGAGAAGTTGGCTGGCGACGCGCGCTCTGATGGCTCCCCCACGCGGCTTGTGGGCAATGGCCGGGCAGAAGGTTCATCATCCCCGCGCGAGATGCCTCTCCCTGCTCCTTCGCCGCTGCCGTGTCTCTGGCCCTCTTGGTGATCAGCCTATTCCGCCGACCGGTGGTGACCGCCTCCCTGCGCTCAATGTCCGCCTTCCACTCGGTGTTTGACAAGCCCGGCGGCCTTGCCATCGGCGTCCTCGGCTTCCTCTGCTTTGGCTGGGCGGTATTCGGTGGCGAGGCGCGGGGGGGGGGGGGAGGTGAGGGCTCATACTTCTTTGGCGGCATGGCGGCTGGATCTAAGGAGAATGGCGGGAGCGGCGGAGGAGAAGGTGGAAGTGCTTGGGAAATGGAGGAAAAAGTGGGAAAACAACGGGAATAGGCCGTCTGTCGCCGACAACATGGGCCCACACGCCTTTTCGCTTTAGCCGGTGCCCCCAAGCACCCCCGGGTGTGCTGGGTTCGGCTTGGATTCGCCGGTTGTTATTTCGGCCCAAACTGGCGATAAACTACGATCTGGGGCACGGCTAGGCCGATTTTTCGTCGCCGGTGCTAAAAAAGGCGCCCTGGGGGCCTATGGGGGGGCGAGTGGAGATGCTTTAAGTCTTGATGCTTCTCTATGAAGGCGGCGGCCACAAGCATAGGTTCAACATATATATATAACTCCCTGGCGCCGTAACGCAAGCAAGCTCAGCTTTCACATGGTAGGCGGTCGATGGCAACGACTGCGGCAGCAGTACATTCATCATTTACATGTGTATCCCTGTTGGCACAAATGGTTTGCAGGCACTGGTACGCGAGCTCGCTCAACTTGACACTGCAGATGGTCGAGGTGGAGGACTTTCGGATCCCTCCCCAAGTTGAAGATGTTGCGCAAGATAGAGGCATCCCTGACTCCCTTATAGCCTACATCTGGCCCATCCTAGCGCCAGCCGCCAGCCTCAGCGTCAATGTCTACACGCTTACTATGTATAGGCCTAGGTCAAAGAAAAGTGGACGATTCATCAACCATGGTCCATAGCGTGAAGATTCTCAACCAAAGAATATTTCAAAGTGTCACCTTAGAAATCAAGCATTGATAACGCGGTCACTTTTTGGGTTTTCCGAGTGGCCTTTTAAGACTTTGTACAATACAAGACGCTTAGGGGAGACGTTTTGAGAAATAAACCATTCTTCCTTTAAGCACCGGTGCTTATTTGTAGAGAGTGGATGCTTAATTAGGCGTCTCTCCTATAGAAATAGGCACTGGGGCTTCATAAAAATTTGGTTTACTTTTCTAAGCACCACCATAAGCACCTAGCATTGTACAATGCCTAAGCGCATTTATCACTTTCTAGCATAATAAATTCAAAAGACGGATCTAAAGCACAATCTCATCAGCAATTTCCACATAAGCCTGGTCCAAATCAAACCCCATCTTCTTTGAGCTCGTGTGGCAATCTAATGGTGCGACAACACGCCGGGTTGGAAGATAGGTGGGCGAACATCTGCACTTAAGAATTATCCTTTTTTGCGAGGGCGAGATTTATCCTTTAACTATACCACATTTGCACATCATGATTCTTGCACCTTGCGTTGTGTTGTTTCCCGTTGCAACACACGAGCCTTTTTGCTAGTACCTAATAGTAAAGGGGTTATTGCTTATGCCCGTCTGTCGTCCCTTTTATAGAAACACCCCGCATTTTATGTGAATTAATCAGGCGAACCCTTTTTTGTGTTGTTTTTACAAAAACCCTGACTTTGGAGGTAATTAACCCACCATTCATATGTAAGTCAAACAAATTGTTTTTTTTGTTTTAACAGAAAACCCCCAGATTATTTGGTTAATCAATCCGCAGTCCATCTAGAACAAATGCTTTCCTAAATTATGCATATCTTTTAAACCGTAACTTTGATTTTAACATGTTATATATAAAATATGATTAAAAAATATGTAGAATCTGAATCTGTTATTATTTTACCTGTAAATATTTTTTAAATATTATTTTGGATGTAAACTTAATCTACAACACATGGTCTGTTATTCTTTCATACTGGCGGCAATCCCGATTGCGAATAAACAACCACTAAAACCAAATTGATATGAAAGAAAATATCGATAACCACACATGCACAGTTCTAAAAACCAACATATTTCTCATCTTATTTTCGGAGAGAGAGAGAGAGAGAGAGAGAGAGAGAGAGAGAGAGAGAGAGAGAGAGAGAGAGAGAGAGAGAGAGAGGCCTTAAAGTTGACCACATTCAAATGCATTATGGCTGTGTGAGAACAGAGGCCACTGCCGGCGAGAGTAAGGAGGATAAGCAGCAACACAAATGTGATGCCATGTTAAATTAAAGGATGTGGACTTATTGGGGTTTTCAGTCATGATTATTGAGTTAAGAGTGTGTGTTATTTTTTTCCGTTGCAACACACAGACTCTTTTGCTAGTGATTGATGACGGGCGAAACAAAAATCAACAAAGTGGTCCAAACCAAACAAAGAATATTACCTCCCTTTATTAGTAGGTATAGATATAGATAGTGAATGTTTTGCTAAATCATGATTACTTTTTGAAAATCGTAAGTAATCTTAGTTTCCCTTATTTTTAGAAAAAAATTCAACAATATACATTTAATAAAAAATATGTTTTTTCAAAAATTCACAAAGATTTTAGAAATCCTGAACATTTCTAAATTCTTAAACACTTCTTTAACTCATGAACAATTTTATAAATTCGTCAACATGTTTCGTCATTTGTAAAATTTATTACTTTAAATGTATGATTTTTTTTGAGAAATGAACCAAATCGGATAAAAAAATGCCTAGATATAAAAAGCTGTCTGAAATCAGCAAGAATATACCATGAACCCATCATATGCCACACATGCACTTGCATGTACTGTGGGCCAGCCCGGTGCGCGTTTTGGGGTCTATTCCATTTATTTGGTATTTTAACCCCTCCAAATAATTTACTTGATATTTCAAATAATGTTCACAATTTTAAAACAATTTTTTAAATTTTGATAAATTTCAAAATTTTATATAAACTCGGGAAATGGAAAGACGTGTGAAATTTAGGAATTATTTCACAAACTTGAAAATGTGTTCACGGGTTTGCGAAAATAGATTAAAGGGATCATGAATTTTAGAAAATGTTCATAATTTTAAAATATATCCACGGATTGACAAACAGAAATAAAAATGAAAAAAATAGAAAAAGAGATGAAAATGAAAGGGCCGAGGAAAAATAAAGAAATGAGGAAAGAGAAGAAAATAAAGTAAAAAAGACAAAAATCGCTGGAGAAAACCAAAGGGAAAAAGGGAAACGGACTAACTTCCCACTTTGGCAGGCTTATGCGGGATGCCGCCGTGCATCCCTTGAAACGGCTACATAGGGCGGCCCATTGCAACGCTACCCGATGCTATTCGTACCGTTTGACTACTGTAGTGAAGAGTGAAGACAAGGAAATTCCAAAATTCTGTAAACTCCAAAATAAAATGCATGTCAAAGTAATTAAAATTACACAAATAAACCGATTAACAGGTACAAATCAACGCGTGCTTCTAACATGCTAAAATGCCCAAATGTAAATGCTATTAGATGATACCAGATGCGTGTCGCTAGACTTGTTAAAACAAATGCATAAGTAGGTGCCAACAACAACCAAAACTAATTAAAAAGCGAATGTAAGGAGTGTTCTTATTATGAATGTATATACCTTTTTTACTAATAACGGAAATAGGTATTCTTGGTTCGTCATCCTATTTTGTAGAAAATCTCTGATGTTTATGATAATAAACTGGCAGTACAGTTTAAATTAGATTTTTTTTTTTTTTGCTTTCGGAGAAAACCGTCTGATGTTTCTGGTAATTAACCTATGGGTCAATTTTAAGTTAGATTTTTTGCTTTTGAAGGAAACCCCATGATATTCGGGTTAATCAACCCACATCACATATCAAATGTGTTTTAAAAATATTCATACCTTTAAAACCATCACTTCAAATTTAACATGTTATATATGGAATTGATTAGAAAAATGTGTTGAACCTGAATATGATGTTATTTTACCTGTTAACCATTTAAAAAATGTTATTTAAAATGCAACCTTAATCAATACCGCATGATCCGTCTTTTTTTAATATCGGTGCCGATCCGAATTAGAAATGAATACCTCAGCAAAATCAAAATTGAAGACGAAAGAAACCATCTGTAACCACACATGCACGCCTCACCAAAACGTCATAGAAAAAAACAGATTTCTCGTGTTATGCCGGGGGAGAGACGCCTTAGGATTGGAAACATTTAAATGTGTTGTTTTTGTGTGAACACTAAGGCCAGCATCAGGGGTGAGGGAAGGAGGATAAGTGACAACACAGATGCGATGTCATGTGCTGAAATAAAGCACGTGTACCTATTGAGATCTTGATTCATGGTTATTGGGTTAGAGAAGTGCGGTAAAAAAATCTCCGGTTGCAATGCACGAACTCTTTTGCTAAAAGAGGGGGGCGGGGGGGAGCAACGGACTATACAAAGTTATTTTCCAACGAAAATGTGAAATATGAATTACATAGATTTGCTTCAAATGTCCAACAGGTATACCGTTCGTGATCAAACAAAAAATAATGTAGCAACGGACTATACAAAGTTATTTTCCAACGAAAATGTGAAATATGAATTACATAGATTTGCTTCAAATGTCCAACACGTATACCGTTCATGATCAAACAAAAAATAATGCAAAATTGGAATGACAGCTGCAAACACAAGAGAGTACAAAGCATGACACCTGCTCGGTAGGACAGATTTGAATCCTGCCTCCACTGTTTCTCTTTTTTTTTTAAACAAGGCAAAAGGCTTGCTATTTCCATTGAATAAGAAGGTATAAGAGTCTTGGCCAAAGGCCAGATTACAAGCATCACCGGTCGTGGCATTATATTACATAAATATTTCGCCCCGGCAAGGTATCACAAGTTTCCGCTTTAACGCGACTCACAAACACCCTGACCGGAATTGTCGTGTTGTGGAACACACATGCATTTCGCTCGTTCCAGATTTCGCAAGAGATAAGAAGCATAAAGGAAAGAAGCGCCCTTCGAGATTGTGACATCCAGGAAGCAATGTAGGGCCACCACTTCTTGATGAAAACCATGCCTCCCCAATCTGTAGGATGGACATCATGTAAACCAAGCCATGTTTTGATAATTCCCCAAACTCTAACAGTGTAACGACATTGAAAGAGAAGATGAGCCACTGATTCTGGTGTTTGTTTCATTGTTTGCATAGCAGGCAAATGTTACAGTTTGGCCAGCCCCTGCGCTGAAGCCGGTCAGCCGTCCAAATCCTATTGTTGATGGCCAACCAAGCAAAAAAATTGCATTTGGGAGGAGCCCAATTCTTCCACACCAAAAGAGGCATATCAGAGTCGATAAGGCCAAGAAATTGTGCACGGTACGCCGTCACCGCTGAATATTGGCCATCATTGGTGAGCTTCCAGGAAATTGAATCAGCCACGCCGGGGATGAGTTGAACGCATGATGCAAAATCTTTTATCTCGCATCACGCAAAGGCTTTTCTCTGATACTCCCTCGATCAGGTGTTGTATGCAAACACTGAGTCGTTCGTATGATGTTACTCCCTCGATCTCGAATATGCAGACCAATTCATTATAAAGTTTATTCAGACCCAGACCTCCTTCCTAGTCCTCCCAAGGCCAATTTCCAGGTTCTATTGTTCCGAACATCCTCTTCCTTGTTTAATTTCAGTTATTATCACATGGACATGGGAACAGAAATTCACACTTAACTATGCAAACACTATAATCCAGAATTGTGCCATGACAACGGAAGTATTCAGATTGCCCAAGCTCTAGATTATTATGCACTAGAGTAGCAAAAGTAAATATATTAAAAGCTCCAGGACATGACATGGTCAAAAGAACAGAGAAATATAAACACAAACGATCCGCTCATTTGGCACGACATCCCCAACTTGCATCTCAGTTACTCCCTCCGTCCCATGATATAAGATCGTTTTGCAAGCTACGATCTTATATTGTGGGACGGAGGGAGTACAATCTGGTAACATCTCCAACTCACCTTATCGCTGTCAGTACTTGGTAGCAACTAAGCCCAATACTGATAACAAGATGATTCTCACTACATTATCAGGTCCCCAGCTTACCAGGTGCATCTAGTGCTGCATCAATTAGCTTTTATCTCTCCCTAATAATAAAGCACGGATTGGGCTCCGGATTCACCGTCACAATACGTTTTCTTCTCATGTCATAATACGCTTTTGCGATTTGTATAGATAAAATTTCTTTATAAACGAGGTGGTACTAATTCGAGGATCTCCTATATATATGACCAATAAAACCGTTTCGTTTTTATGTCTATTCCCGCAGCCCAGCGACTGGCCTGCGAGCGGTCCTGAAGTCCTCAGCCACGTCATTTGGGCCTTTACGCATGTCCAGCTGCTGGGCCTAACATTCATCGGCAAAAACGTTTCAGGCCAATGCTGTTCATCCTTCGTATGAGACTCGAACTCACAATCTCACGATTCCTACGGACCAACTTATGCTTGCTGGGAGAGGATTCATGTACGAATTAAATTGTACCACCTCACCCCTTTATAAAAAAAATCACCAGCTTTATATGTTTACGATTTACTATTTCGAGTATCAATAGGGGGCCTCCAAAATCACGAAAGAGAGAGATGTGTTGGTCCCGGTGGGAAACAAAGGGAATAATTGACTCCTGAAAATTAATACTGATGGCTGCACATGCGGGATTGTGATATCTGCATGGCTCCACTAAAAGCGGGATTGTAGTAAATCCGCATGGCTGATTAAAAGCAGTTTGTGGGAAATTAAATCTGCATGGCTGGGCGTCATTAAAACCTGGATTGTGGGATAAATTTGCGTGGCTAATTAAAGCGGGTTGTGGGAAATTAAATCTGTGTGGCTGATTGGCTCCTAAAGGAGGATAGTTTGCACGACATGCCATTGTCAATAGGTCAAAAATACGAAATTGTCATGGCTGAGGGCTGTTGAAGCACGTTCAGTGGGCATGAGCACGAGCATGACTGCATGAGCAAGGGAAGAAAGAGGCGTATACATGCGTGGTAATCAGTGCAAGCGATACGCTGAAATTAATCATTGGGAAATCTAATGTTGTGTTATTTTACTTTGAAGACATTGCCTTATTAATTTGATTTTTAATAGAAAATCAAGCACATAAATTCAACATTTTTTAAGAAAAGTTTCACACTTTCCCCCCTCCATTCTTGATTGTAGTAGTATGATTCCCGGAATTGAGGGGCTGCCATGCATTCCTAAAGAAGGAAGGTGCACTTGATTGATTGGGCACTGATCACATGAAAAAATTAAAGGAAATGTGAATCGCACTAATCACATAGAAGGACCTAACTAAAGGAGGAGACAACAATTTGAGGATTAATTAACCCCAACAATGTGGGGCTGCATGGATTTTTAGCAGCAGCGGGCATGGATTTTAATTGTGCCATTTTTTCCTCCTCATTGTATTTGCATATACAATTCTTACTAAACCCGTGCTAATTTTTTCTTCAGTTACAACGGATGACATGTGATGTGTTGCTTGCACTTATTGTCCTTACCAAATTTGAGACAATTTTAATTTCTCTCATTGTAACACACTGGAAGTTATGTTTACACATACAATCCTTACTAAATTCACGTTTATTTTCTCTCCCGTTGCAACGCACGGGGATTTTTGCTAGTAAGATACTAGAACCATTCACTAATTCCAAAAATACCATACTAGAGCTATGCTCTAAAACCTGAGCTATATAGACAGAGATGTATGTCACTACATTATGCCCTAACCCTCCTTTTGAGCTCCGCAGTAATCGATGGGAATTTCAGGTTTCAGCACCAGTAGCGCATAACCATCGGTGAATATGGCCTCCTTGAAATTTTCCTCCACCGCAAAGAAGTCAATGCACTTGTTCTTCAACTCCTGACAGTTGTAGGTTTCAGCCCAACCTAAGATAGTTGCAACTGTATCTACAGACACTTTCTCCCATAACTTTTGGGCACAAACAATCTTCAGCCGGTCCAGTGCATACAGCGAGCAGGTTCTGGACCATCTCAACGGATGAGTCTGTGGGCTCGTCTTCTCCGGGCAATTCATCGGTGTAAATGAACCGAAGCATAAATTTGAATGTTGCAGGTGTGATGTCGTGCAGCGTGATGGATGTCATTGTAGCCTCTGACATGGAACCGAAGAGCTCTGCTCTAAACACCGGGGAGCGGGCAGCAAGCACCGCTCGGTGTGCGCGGAATGTCTCATCGTCGACGACAAATGACACGTCTGTCCCGTCAGCATGATCGAGCAGAAGGCCAAGATGAGTTCCGATGTCTGGAGGCGGGACGGCAATGGGACTGTCATCGATGATCATGATGGTACATACAATTGTGAAGTGTTTCCCTGTTATAAGTAGTCTTCCTTCAAAATAGTTTCCTTGACGAACTGACTCCATCCCCGGCAGTCTTATCTCCATTGATTTCAAAGGTTTGGAGTGTCCTGGATATCTTGGACGTGTCCCACGTAGGTGATTTGCCGTCCCTGCCGATTATGAAGATATCAAAGATGGCCTCGACGCTTCTGGATTTGCTCGCCCTTGTCGTCCTCGGTATCGCCACGCGGGTAGTACATGATCCTCCACAGATGTCCCCCGGCGGAGACGCTGCTTGCTTTGTTCGTAATCAACTTTGAATTGGAAGACAAGAGGCCACGATGGTGGTCTCCGTCTCCGGCTCTGCCATCTTAGCTCGCTTGCTCACTGAACAATTGTCACCACCCAAAAAATCGAGTAAGCAGAAGAAATTTAGACAAAATCGGCAGTGCTTAGAACAACTTCAACAATCGCGTCAAAAGACGCGGGCGGTAAACGGGCATTTTAGCGCGCGCGGGACGTTTTCACGCGCTCCAGCGAAGGCAGAAAACTAGCGCGCGGGAAGCAATTGTGCGCGCCGGGAAAAGCGGCAGCTCGCGCGCTAAATTTGACGCACCGCGTCCGGCGTGCCTATAAAATTACAGCGCCCTCTGCCGCTCTCTCGTCGCTCCCTCTACAGCTTTCTATCCTCTTCGCCGACACGCCACCGCCGCGCCATCATGCCGATGCGCCGCCGGAAAGCTTCGGGCTACCGCGGCGTCCGCGTGCGTCCGTCCGACACCTACTCCGCCGAGATTCGGTCGGGCGACGTGCGCCTCGGCCTCGGAACCTTCGACTCCGCCCAGGAGGGCGCCCGCACGTACGACGCTACGGCGTGGCGCCTCCGGCGGTCCCTTTGGGACATGAACTTTCAGGACATGGCGACACAGGAGCGCAAGAGTTGGCGCCTCCCCGTGGCTTCTCACCGACGAGGATCGTCGTGATAATCGGAGGCGGGAGCGCCGTCTCAGCCTGGCCGAGATGAACGAGGAAGCCATGGCGCTGTGGCGCCAACGCTTCCCGCAAGACGTCATCAATGAGCAACAGTTATTCGTGGAGAGGAGGGCGGAAAGGGAGGAGAGGAGGCAGGAGCGAGCCACCTATCGCGAGGGCAAGCGAACGCGGAAGACGGTCGCCAAATTGAACATCGCGCTAGGAGATGTGTCGTCCTGGAACTCCAACAACGAGCCGTTCCTTGACGCTTACGCTCAGACGTCGGAGGAGGACATCACCGAGGCATAGTCCGAGTCAAAGAATGACGAGTAATAGTAGTTTTTCTATATCGTACGAGAAGACTATGTGCACTATTTTTTATCGTAGAAACAGTCTATATGAGCTATGCACATTTGTACTATCGGAGCCAAATATGTGTCGAATCGTAGTTTAAAAAAAGATGCAATATCGGAGCCAAATGTGTGTCGAATCATAGTTTAAAAAAGATGCAATATAGCGCATTTGCTGGAGCGACTCGGGCGCGTTTTATTTTACAGCGGCCGCTGAACCCAGCGCGCCGCGGCGCAGAAGCTGATGATTCCGGCGCTGCAAACTGATTTTTAATGCGCCGCGGGTTGGGGACGCCTGTTGAAGATGCTCTTACAAAGCCAGAGCATCAATCAACCCGACGAACCGAACGAGAGCAAAACAGGGCACTCATTGGCTTGAACGAGAGCTATACTGAACTCTGTTGCTGGCGATTTAGCCAGTTTGTCATCGTAAGGAATACTAGTCTGTTCCTTTCAAAAAAAAAATAAAAAATCAGGGCACTCACTGGCTTGAACGAGAGCAAAACAGGGCACTCACTGGCTTGCCAGCTGCCGGAGATTGCGCTGCCTGCTGCTGTAGGTGGCTACGGTGCTGACGCGCCGCCGCGTGTTGACCTCTGTTCTCTCGTCTCCGATCCGCCGCCGCCGTATGTCGTGTGGCCGCCTGGTCTGCCAGCGCGGCTGCTCGTCGCGTGCTCTCGTGGCCACCGCCCGTCGCTACTTGCTCCGCTCAAAACCCTTGGGCCAAGAACATCGCCGATTTCCAAGAGGGGTTTATTACGAACCAACACGCGCTGACTCTCCAGAACAGAATTTGAACCAACTCAACTCCGATTCTACCTGGGACTCTTCGCTTGATCGAACCGACGTGGACGATCTGGTTTGTAGAAGTGTGTATTCGGGGCCATGCTCCCTAGTCAAAAGCAGCTAATCTCTCCCTAATCTCTCCCTAATAATAAAGCACGGATTGGGTCTCCGGGTTCACCGTCACAATGCGCTTTCTTCTCATGTAATAATACGCTTTCAGTTTTTACGCCTATATTATTTTCTACATCCAAGGTGGTACTATTCATGTGTCATAATATACGTCTCCTAAATATCGTACGTTATTAGTTTCCTTTGTCCGCCAACGCACGGATTGGGTCTCCGGGTTCACCGTCACAATGCGCTTTCTTCTCATGTAATAATACGCTTTCAGTTTTTACGCCTATATTATTTTCTACATCCAAGGTGGTACTATTCATGTGTCATAATATACGTCTCCTAAATATCGTACGTTATTAGTTTCCTTCGTCCGCCATCGTTTCGTCCGTGCCAAGCCATACCAGCCTGCACATGCGCTACGGCCCAATCAATCAGGCCCACCTATCCTTCTTTTTTGAAGCAAAAATACACAGGTTGGTGAGAGGATTCGAACCCAAAACCAAACGCACGACACATAACGGCTGAGCCAACTGAGCTAGCTTTTATTATTTGTTACAACGAAGGTTGATTCTTTTCTTAAATAGTCCCACCTCGCTTTCCTAAGTTCAACCTACCCAATTCATATAGGCATTTAAATTTCTCGAGTATCAGGAAGTCGTCCCAAAGATCATGACATAGGATTAAGGAAGGAAAGCGAGGCTAATAAATCTTCTATATACATACATGTTGTGGGCTGCCAAACAAACTTGAGGTGACAAGAGAAAAGAAATATGAAAGGCAATCGGTTTGGTCAGTACAATGTTTCCTGCGCTGGATCTAGCTAAGCTTAAATTGGTGTGTGTGTGTGTGTGCAATGCAAGTATAGGCTTCCTGCGAGCACAGAAGTGCACTACCTTATCACAAGGAGCCACATAATTGGAGGCCTCCGATGTCAATCAGTTATGACAATAAAATATGTGAGCAAAATTAATACTCTGTATATCATAATATTGTTATGTTGTTTGGGTGACAAGAGAGTTCAGGGTGGTCAAAGGTGCCTAGGTTTAATTGAGAAATGAAAAAGTTGCAATCAGTTGATTTTTTTCCACCATAGCAAATGTATGGTCATTCAACTATGCATCTCTTTATATAGGCAAATGCACGTATTGTGCATGTATGATACTTTGACAAATGGATAATTCAGTTTTTGGTTAGGACGAATCTTGATGGCTTCACATATGAGAGTGTGCTTTCATGATAACGCACGGACACACCAGATAACATGGAACAATATATTTTTCTCCCGTTGCAACGCACGGGCATTTTTGTTAGTATAAAATGTTCATGAATTCAAAAAATATTCTTGATTTTAGAAAATGTTCAAAAGTTTGTAGACGTGTTCATGAATTTGAAAAATGTTCACGATTTCACATATGTGCATGAGTTCAAAATATTTTTGATTATTTATTTCTCCCGTTGCAACGCACGGGTTTTTTGCTAGTAATAATAAAGCACGGATTGGGTCTTCGGGTTCACCGTCATCCTCTTTTTTTTTCGTTTTTTGGCCTGGACCACAATATCTAATTGGGCTTCGACTGGGCCTGCTCCACTCCACCAACACACCATCAATCAAATAAAAAACCGCAAAAATATACTAGAATTCACCAGGCATCGAACTTGAGACCTAATGATAAATAAGGCACATCTATACCATGTGGACTACTATCAACTTGCGTTGTCATAGTATTAGTTACGTCTAATAAGCCATCGCAGATATTCGATTTTTGCGGACTTCAAATTATTGGCCCATCTAAGGTTTCTGGCGGTCCGGCGGTATGAGTTAATGTTGATTTACGTGTTAAATTAGTCCCACCTCGCATTCTTACACCCAATCCACCCAATTTATATATGTCTCGAGTTTCCTAGGTATCACGAAGCCGTCTAAGGAATCAAACGGGACGTGGCAGAAATAAGGAAGGAAATAGAGAGGCTAATTTGTGGGCTATAATAATATAAGGAAGGAAATTAGAAGGACGTGGCAAAAATAAGGAAAGAGAGAAAGGCTGATTCATGGGCTATACTGATAAGGAAAGAGAGAGGTTAATTCGTGGGTAAATAAGGAAGGAGAAGAGGCTTATATATGGTGTGTGTGTGTGAGAGAGGAAGGAGAAGAGGCTTATATGGTGTGTGTGTGTGTGAGAGAGAGAGGAAGGAAATTAAAAGGACGTGGCAAAAATAAGGAAGAAAAGAGAGGCTAATTCTTGGGTGTAAATAAGGAAGGAGAAGAGGCTGGGTAAATAAGGAAAGAGAGTACTGATAAGGAAAGAGAGAGAGGCTAAATCAAGTATATGTGTGTGTGTGCGACGTGACACAGAAAGAGAAAGATTGTGCTGTATTTTTTTAAACTCAAGAAAATAATCGTTTTCTGGTTTTCTTTTTGATCTTTTATGTTTTATGGACCAGCCCACCCCTGATCTTCACGTGGCTTAAACTAGCTCAATTTTTTATACGTACCATGTTAGTGGCTACTTGAGATAGGATGGCTCAATTTAAATATTATCACGTTTACCAATAATTTTCCCATGATGTTTGGAAGACTAGAATTCAGAGCAACTTTTTTGATTTTGATTGCTTAATTCATAGGATGAAATATGATGAAAATCCTATCTTTACACTATCTATCTTCCTCCATTTCTTTGTCCATCTTTCCATCTATTTTGTGAGATTTCAGGAGTCTAACAGATGAAGGTGGTTCGGTTGATTCATGCCACCAACGGGTCACCCTCCGAGTCATCCGATTGCTCACATGTAATTGTTCGTCCTCACTAATGTTCTCCTTACACGCCCTACCACCACGTGCAAATGAGGAGAAGAAACATAATGAATCAAAGTCTCTTGCTTGGCTGCATCATGCCAACCTCCTGCACTAGGCATACAGTGCTGGCACATGTGTTGTATCCATAAAAACTGGATTCTGTATCCTCCATTTGTGAACTTTTGTTCCACCCGTTGTAGCACGGACATTTTTGCTAGTTGAAAAAGAAAAACCGAACATTTGAGCACAACATAAACGCGATCATATTTCGTGCGTGCACATAGTAAGTACATTGTAGATTGTACGTGGTATTAAACAACTGTAGTACACAAAAAGATAACAGTATTTTGCGACGAGATACAAGAAACTACGCGCGCGTGTACAGTGTGCTGTACATACACAAACTCGCCACCCGACGTGGTCACCACGCGACAACTCGCAAAGCCTCTCCGACTGTCTCTCCTCCCTTCTACAGCATCTTGTAGTTCATCACGGCGAGGAGCACGGCCCAGGCGACGCACGGCTTGGCGAGGTCGCCGGCGACGGGGTTCACGCCGCCGAACCCGCGGACGCACGCGGCTGCACCGGCGGCCATGGCGGCGCAGCACGCCATCCCTGCCCACCCGGCCCCGAGCCTGAGTGCCAGAGCCGGCCACGCCGCGGCCGCCAGGAGCTGCGCGGCAAACGGCGCCAGCGTCGCGCCGGGCCGCCCGTGGAGCCCGCCCTCCGCCCACACCATCCACGCCGCCAGCGCCATCACGGCCTCCGCCGCCACCGACCCTGCCCGCGCGATGGCCACCATCGCCGCCGACGGCGCCTTGGTAGTCCCCGACGACGAGCCGGCGCCGGAGGCGTAGAAGGCGGCCGCGGTGAGCGCGGCGGAGACCGTCACGGCGGCCGCGAGCGACCGGAGGCCCCGCTTGGCGCGGCCCAGCTTCCTCTTCGGGTCCCGGCTGGTGGCGCGAGCGCCGGAACCGGGCATCCGCGCCGGCGTGGCGTCCACGTCCCCGACGGCGCGGCGGGTGAGGCCTTGGTCCTGGGTGGCGGCGGCGGTCTCCATGGATGAAGGGTTATGGATCCTAACTCGGCTCGATTACTGCTTCGATCAGAGGTTCTCGCGCGTCTGGTGAATTCCCGAGCGTGATGAGGAGGAAGCGGTCACGGCGAGTGGTTAAGTAGGCGCGAGGTTGGCTCGCGCCGGGACACGTGTGGAGAGGAGGTGGCGGGCAGTTGAGACACGTGGCGGAGGGGCTCAGTAATCTATCCATTGTTTTCGGCCAGGTGACTGAGGCGGGCGATTAAAGGAGCTTCTGGAGTGGAGGTGACTCGGAGCACTCATGGACTCGTGTGATCTTGTCATCGGAATGGTTCTTGTTGAAGGGAGAAGCAGTGTTTCTCAGAATTTTGATTGATTACAGGCAAAACTATATATGTAGTCACCGACCATATGGGTGGGGTTGCTGTGTCAATTTTTTTTAACCAACCCGCTAGAAATGTCCAGTTTTAAATTAATAAAACCATCAGACTTAAGCTTATAAACCCACACAACAAAAAGATACGAAACATCACTGTCCAAATACGTGTCAAGTTCTAAATAACCGGAAGCACAGGCACAACGAAATAAAACTAGATGGTCAACATGCCAATCCTTCCGTCACGGATAAAGACTCCAAAAGCTCAACCTGTCGATGTGGTTTGCCGAGCCAGCGTTAGGGTGCTTTTAATCTTCTTCATGATCTCCAGCATGCGCTCAGCATTGCGCTGCTTCTTCAACGGTGTCCACATCTGTAAGAAGAGATGACATTTAAAAATAATATTAGCTGGATGAGCGGGGAATTTCTTCTCAATCGCAATTTTGTCACGGGTCGTCCATAAAGACCACAAAAGCGCCCCCACGCAATGCCAAACGATCCTTGCGTTCGCACCCCGTCGGGATTGCAGCAAGGAAAGCAGGCCCCTCCCGAGAGGGGATTCCAGTTCTGATGGAACTTTCTAACGACACTCCACGCAAACCTAGCTAGGAAGCAACAAAAGAAGACATGGTTCGCGTCCTCCCCTAGTTTGCAAACGGCACAAGACCCCTCGGTCGGGCCATTGCGTTTGGCCACATTATCTGATGTCGACAGACGGTTTCTAAACATTTGCCACCAAAAAAATCTTAATCTTCAGTGGCAGGGCAGCCTTCCATAGCCCCCTAGCTATGTCCAGCGAGTTGCCCTCAGTCAGCTTATTGTATAGCAATTTGACCAAAAAATTGCGAGGCAGACAGGTGATGACCCACAAGTATATGGGGTCAATTTTGGCCTTTTCGATAAGTAAGAGTGACGAACCCAACGAGGAGCAGAAGGAAATGACAAGCGGTTTTCAATAAGGTAATGTCTGCAAATGCTGAAATTATAAGTAGCAGAGTAGCTTGATAGCAAGATAATTTGTAACGAGCAAGTAACGATAGTAGTAACAAAAGTGCAGCAATGTAGCACAATCCTTTTGAGGCAAAGGACAGGCCAAAACGGTTTCTTATGATAAGCAAAGTGTTCTTGAGGGTACACGGGAATTTCACTAGTCACTTTCATCATGCTGGCTTAATTCGTGTTCGCTATTTCGATAATTTGGTATGTGGGTGGACCGGTGCTTAGGTGATGTTCTTACTTGAACAAACCTCCTACTTATGATTAACCTTCTTGCAAGCATCCGCAACTACGAGAAAAGTATTAAGAATAAATTCTAATCATACCATTAAACTTTTGGATTCATTCGGTCCCTTACGGAATAGCGCATAAATTAGGGTCTAACCTTCTGTCAATCTCGCACCCCATCATCTAATAACTACTCCACAATGCATTCCCTTAGGCCCAAATATAGTGAAGTGTCATGTAGTTGACGTTCACATGACACCACTAAGGGAATCACAACATACATATCATCAAAATATCGAACACATATCAAGTTCACATGATTACTTGCAACATGATTTCTCCCGTGACCTCAAGAACAAAAGTAACTACTCACAAATGATAAACATGCTCAAGATCAGAGGGGTATTAAATAGCATAATGGATCTAAACATATAATCTTCCACCAAATAAACCATATAGTAATCAACTACAAGATATAATCAACACTACTAGTCACCCACAAGCATTAGTATATAGTTCCGGTA
The DNA here is from genome assembly GCA_021437245.1 of Aegilops speltoides. Lineage (NCBI taxonomy): Eukaryota > Viridiplantae > Streptophyta > Magnoliopsida > Poales > Poaceae > Aegilops > Aegilops speltoides. Next base: position 107,983,255 of record CM038141.1, on the reverse strand, counting down.
CAAAGACTGAACACAAGAGATGAACAAGGGTTTGAGATGAGATGGTGTTGTTGAAGATGTTGATGAAGATAGCCCTCCCCAAGATGGGAGAGTTGTTGGTGATGATGATGACAATGATTTCCTCCTCCGGGAGGGAAGTTCCCTGGCGAAATCGCTCCCCTGGAGGGCAAAAGTGCTCCTGCCCAGGTTCCGCCTCGAGACGGCGGCGCTTCGTCCCGAAAGTCCTCTCTTGATTTGTTTTCTATGTCAAAATGACTCATGTACCAAAGGGGGCACCGGAGGTGGGCCTGGGTGAGAACAACCCACCAGGGTGTGCCCCTCTGGTACTTTTTTGCTCTAGTATTTCTTATTTATTCCATAAAAATCCTTGTGAAATTTCAGCTCATTTGGAGTTGTGCAGAATAGGTAGCCTAACGTAGCTTTTTCAGGTTCACATTTCCAGCTGACAGAATTCTTCCCTTTTGTGTTTACCTTGCATATTATGAGAGAAAAGGCATTAGAATTACTGCAAAAAACATTATTATGCAATAAAACAACATAAGTAGGAAAACATTATGCAAAATGGACGTATCAACTCCCCCAAAACTTAGACCTCGCTTGTCCTCATGCGAAAACCGAAATAAAAAAACATGTCCACATGTTTAGAGAGAGAGGTGTCAATAAAAACAAAAATACGGACATAGAAGCATCATGTGATTTATTATAACAGCAAAAAAATAACATAAAGCATTTATCACAGATCTTTTATCATGGACTTCTCATGAACAAGTGACAATTCATCACAAAATCAAAGTATAAAGCATAAACTCTATTGGAAACCAACAAACTATGTTCTTAGTCAACTTTGCAACTACAATTCATCATCTTTTCAAGAAGGGTCACGTATCGGAGCCTTTTGGCAAGTCCACACACTCAACCATCATTTAGTCTTTTATGATTGCTAACACTCACCGCGTACACATGAGCAAAATGTTTCAACCGGACACATAGAAAGATAGGGGTTTATAGTTTTGCCTCCCAACGTATTCACCTCAAGGGTGATGTCAACAATAGTAACTCATGCTACTCATATTCAATTGGATATATGTGCCTAGATCTGTCCTCACCACATGATGCTTGCCAATGGAGAAAATAAAAAGGAATAGAGAGAAAAAACTTTGACTCTTGCATGAAAGTAAATACATAAAAGTAAAAGATAGGCCCTTCACAAAGGGAAGCAGAGGTTGCCATGCGCTTTTTTGTTTGTATGCTCAACCCCTTAGTGCAAGAGAACGTCACCTTATATTGCCCCTTATGATGGCAACCTTTATTATGCAATCTGCCACTTTTATTCTTTGCCATCACAAGTTCGTACAACGCTCAATTTTCCCTTACACTAAATGATCTCACACTTTTCGAAGCAATTTTTATCGCCTTTTATGCACCGATGACAACTTACTTGAAGGATCTTACTCAATCCATAGGTAGGTATGGTGGACTCTCAAACAAGATTTGGGTTTAAGGGTTTTGGATGCACAATATCTCTACTTAGTGCGGAATTTTGGCTAGCAAAGATAGGGGAAAGCACCACATGTTGAAGGATCTATGACAATATAACTTCTATGTGAATATGAACAAACATAAATCATTACGTTGTCTTCCTTGTCCAACGTCAACAATTTTGGCATATAATATTTTGATGGGTGCTCACAATCATAAAAGATTCCAGGATAGTGTATTTGTATGTGAATCTTCTCTTCCCTTATTAATTCTTTCATGAGTTGCATCATTGACCAATGCTATGTTTGTCAATTTACAATAAAATTTACTACTTATACTTTTCCTTGTGTAATGTCATCACTTATCATAAGATTAGCATGTGATCTTTTTCATTTATTTCCTTTCTTTTTATTGAAACAAGAAAGTAAAGAAAGCGAAACTCAAACTAAACTTTATTATATATCTTGCACACGATTACAAAGATAGATCACTAAGCAAACTCTCGAAAAGAAAGGATCGAACTAAACTTTTATTCATCTAAAGCAAAAGATAAATGTGTATCGAACTAAGAAAAGTAAAGGCAAAAGATAGTGGAGAGGATACGACACCGGGCACCTCCCCCAAGCTTGGCAAAAGCCAAGGGGAGTGCCCGTACCCGATACTCAATTTTCTTTTGGTGATGAAGGAGGAGGTGGTGGTGATGAAGTAGAAGGTTTGTCTTTCTTCCTTAGCTTACGCTTGAGGACATAATTCTCATCTTTCAGTTCATGGATCTCCCACTCGAGCTCCAACAACTTCTTACATAAATCCTGCTTGTTTTCCTGCAAAAAACGAAAGGGGATAAACTGGATCTTAGGCTTCGTCGCTTTGTTGGGGAGACTTGACTTCTTAAATTCAACATGCAGGTCCCCAGGTTGGGGCAATGGAACTTCATCATCCTCTGAGCTCGTCTCCTCCTTCCTCTTAGGATCATAGTCTTCTTCTTCCTTCGAAGTCCAGCTGTAGTGTTCCACATCCCCATAGACCTTGGGGTTTGCGACATAGTCTGCAACATAGCTCCCGCCCTCCGGTCTTGGGACGACATAATTTCAGATATGTTGGAAAAACAGCGAGAAAAGAAAAACAGGAGATTTCTCCGCGATACGGAGGTCAACAGGTTTGGGGGTATATAAAGATTTTTTATCTTGGGCAACAAGCAAAACGGAAGAAAAATGGAGTCCAGAAAGTACCCGAGGTGGGCACAACCCACATGGGTCACTTTCCTGGTAGTTTCTTATTTTCCTAATTCTTTAAATATTCCAAAACTGACAAAAAATATCTTTGCGGATTTTTTGGAGTCCGTTTACTTACCGTATCACGTACCTCCCTTTTTTCATGATTCTGGAGTGTTCCGGAAGGTTTCTTTTATGTGTTCTTTCGGTGTCATAGTTTGGATAATATTGCTTTCAGCATTAATGGGCGTACTTGAGATATAATGTTTTATTCGTTTCCCATTGACAACCTTCGGGTTAGTACCTTCGACATTATTTATTTTCATAGCTCCAGATTGATAAACCTCCTCGATAACATAGGGTCCTTCCCATTTGGAGAGGAGCTTTCCTGCAAAGAATCTGAAACAAGAGTTGTACAAAAGAACATATTCTCCAACTTTGAACTCACGCTTTTGGATTCTTTTGTCATGTCATCTTTTAACTTTTTCTTTGAATAACTTTGCATTTTCATAAGCTTGGGTTCTCCATTCATCTAATGAGCTAATATCAAATAACCTCTTTTCACCAGCAAGTTTGAAATCATAATTGAGTTGTTTGATTGCCCAATATGCTTTATGTTCTAACTCAAGAGGCAAATGACAAGCTTTTCCATAAACCATTTTATAAGGAGACATACCCATAGGATTTTTATATGTTGTTCTATAAGCCCAAAGTGCATCATCTAGTTTCTTAGACCAATTCTTCCGGGAGCTATTGATAGTATTTTGTAAAATTAATTTTATTTCTCTATTGCTAAGTTCAGCTTGACCACTAGACTGAGGATGATATGGTGATGCAATTATATAGTTAACATCATACTTAGCAAGCATTTTACGGAAAGCACCATGAATAAAGTGTGAACCACCATCAGTCATTAAATATCTAGGGACTCCAAACCTTGGGAAAATAACTCCCTTAAGCATTTTAATATAGGTGTTGTGATCGGAACTACTAGTTGTAATAGCGTTTACCCACTTAGTAACATAATCAACATCAACCAAAATATGAGTATACCCATTAGAGGAAAGAAAAGGTCACATGAAATCAAATCCCGAAACATAAAATGGTTCAACAGCAAGTGAATAATTCATAGGCATTTTGACGCTTACCAATATTACATATTATTTGACATTCATCACAAGATAAGACGAACTTACGGGCATCCTTGAAGAGAGTAGGCCAATAAAACCAGAATGCAATACCTTATGAGCGGTTCTGTCTCCGCGTGATGTCCTCCATAAGCTTCAGAGTGACATTTCCGTAGGATTTGTTCCTTTCCATGCTCAGGTACACAACGTCTAATAATACCATCTACTCCTTCCTTATAAGGATGTGGGTCATCCCAAAAGTAATGTATTAAATCATAGAAGAATTTATTCTTTTGTTGGTATGTAAAGCTATGTGGTATGTATTTAGCAACAATATAATTAGCATAATCAGCATACCAAGGTGTACTACTAGCTAGAAACATTTATTGCAGCTAACTGTCCATCAGGAAAGCTATCATTAATAGGTTGTGGGTCATCAAGAATATTTTCAAGCCTAGACAAGTTATCGGCTACAGGGTTCTCTGCTCCTTTCCTATCAGTGATATGCAAATCAAATTCTTCTAGCAGAAGAACCCACCTAATGAGTCTAGGTTTATCATCTTTCTTTTTCATAAGATATTTCATAACAGCATGATCGGTGTGAACAATCACTTTAGGATCAACAATGTAGGACCTAAATTTATCACAAGCAAACACCACTATTAAGAATTCTTTTTTAGTAGTAGTATAATTTCGTTGAGCACTGTCTAGAGTTTTACTAGCATAATGGATAGCATTTAATTTCTTATCAACTCTTTGTCTTAGAACAGCACCAACGACATAATCACTAGCATCACACAAAATCTCAAAAGGCAAATTCCAACCAGGTGGCTAAACAATAGGTGCAGTAATTAAGGCTTTCTTGAGTGTTTCGAAGGCTTCCAAACAATCATCATCAAACACAAAAGGAATATCCTTTTGCAAAAGATTTTTAAGAGGCCTAGAAATTTTAGAAAAGTCTTTGATAAACCTCCTACTGAAACCATCAGACCAAGGAAACTACGAATACCTTTGATATCTTTAGGACATGGTATTTTCTCAATTGCATCAACCATGGCCTTGTCCACATCAATGCCTTTTTTAGAAATTTTATGTCCCAAAACAATACCTTCGTTAACCATAAAGTGGCACTTCTCCCAATTCAAGACAAGATTTGTTTGTTCACATCTCTAAAAAACTCAATCAAGATTGCTTAAACAATCATCAAAAGACTTACCATAAACAGAAAAGTCATACATGAAATCTCAACAATCTTTTCACAAAAATCAGAGAATATAGCAGTCATACATATTTGAAAGGTAGTAGGTGCATTACATAAACCAAAAGGCATACGTCTATAAGCATAAGTTCCAAAAGGGCAAGTAAAAGTGGTCTTTTCTTGATCAGGTTGTGAAACAGGTATTTGTGAAAAACCAGAATATCCATCAAGGAAGGGAAAATGTGTGTGCTTAGATAATCTTTCTAGCATTTGATCAATAAAAGGCAGAGGGTAACGATCTTTTCTAGTTGCTTTGTTTAATTTTCTATAATCAATTACCATTCTATAGCCTGTGACAATTCTTTGTGGAATAAGTTCATTCTTATCATTGGGAACAACAGTTACACCTCCCTTCTTAGGGACACAATGAACATGACTTACCCATCTACTATCAGCTATAGGATAGATTATACCTACTTCCAGAAGTTTCAATATTTCCGTTCTTACCGCTTCTTTCATCTTCGGATTTCACCGAAGTTGGTGATCAAGAACGGGTTTAGCATCAGGTTCCATATTAATCTTGTGCTGACATAGAGTGGGACTAATGCCCTTAAGATCATCAAGAGTATATCCAATAGTATATCCAGGAGGGGGGCACCCTAGTGGGTTATGCTCAACCAGGGCCCCCCTCAGTGGTTCTTGGCTCCAATAATTTTATTGTAAAATAATTCTCCAGAAAGTTTCGTTCCATTTTGAGAACTTTTATTTCTGCACAATAACAACACCATGGTAGTTCTGCTGAAAACAGCGTTAGTCCGGGTTAGTTTCATTCAAATCATCTAAATTAGAGCCCAAAACAAGAGCAAAAGCGTTAGGAAAATTAGATACGACGAAGATGTATCAGACATCTCTCCCAGCTTGGCCTTGGCCCAGATGCTGGGCGCACACTGCACCACTGGAGTCCCCTTGGAGCGCTTGGCCTTGGCGCCTGTCCCAGTCGCCACGAGCGCCGCCCCGAGGTCGCCCCCCAGCACCGCCTCGGGCATAGAGGACGAGGGGGCCGCCATCTTGCGCATTGGCTTCCTCCCTGCCGTCTTCTTAGGTTGCCTGCCGGATCCACTCGAGCTGCGATGCTACAAAGCAGGTGTTAGATCAATCCCTTCGTTCAGCACACAACCAGAGCCCCTCCTCTACATTGGGAGCCCCCGCCACCACGGGGGTTGCGAAGAGCTCCGGGACTGACACAGAGAGGTTGGAGCCATACTCGTCGAAGGCAACCACTAGATTTGGAGCCATGCTCGTCGAGGGTTGTTGTGTCATGAACTTGTTTTGATTTAAAAGATGCACTATAGGTCGTATCATATTTTTCACATTTCAGTTCACAACAAGTTTGGCAGCGTAGGCCTAGGTCTATGCACTAATGAGTGTTATATGACGAAGCTGCCTTTTCTACAATTCAAGTTGAAAAAATAAATACATTTGACGAAAAATAGCACAATTTTGCTCTTTTATATGACATGTGATGACCCCATATGTATATGAGATCAATTGTAGCTCTTTTCGATAAGTAAGAGTGTCGAACCCAATGAGGAGCAGAAAGAATTTGACAAGTGGTTTTCAGCAAGGTAATGTCTGCAAGTGCTAAAATTGTAAGTAGCGGAGTAGTTTGGTAGCAAGATAATTTGTAACGAGCAAGTAACAATAGTAGTAACAAAAGTGCAGCAAGGTGCCCAATCCTTTTGAGGCAAAGGACAGGCCAAAATGGTTTCTTATGATAAGCAAAGTGTTCTTGAGGGTACACAGGAATTTCATCTAGTCACTTTCATCATGTTGGCTTAATTCGTGTTTGATACTTTGATAATTTGATATGTGGGTGGACTGGTGCTTAGGTGCTATTCTTACTTGAACAAACCTCCTACTTATGATTAACCCTCTCGCAAGCATCCGCAACTGCGAAAAAAGTATTAAGAATAAATTCTAACCATAGCATTAAACTTTTGGATCCAATCGGTCCCTTATGGAATAGCGCATAAAGTGGGGTTTTAAGCTTCTATCACTCTCGCAACGCACCATCATGCATTCCCTTAGGCCCAAATATGGTGAAGTGTCATGTAGTCTACGTTCACATGACACCACTAAGAGAATGGCAACATACATACCATCAAAATATCGAACACATATCAAGTTCACGTGATTACTTGCAACATGATTTCTCCCGTGACCTCAAGAACGAAAGTAACTACTCACAAATGATAAACATGCTCAAGATTGTAGGGGTATTTAAATAGCATAATGGATTTGAACATATAATCTTCCAACAAATAAACCATATAGTAATCAACTACAAGATGTAATCAACACTACTAGTCACCCACGAGCACCAATCTATAGTTTTGATACAAAGATTGAACACAAGAGATGAACTAGGGTTTGAGACGAGTTGGTGCTATGAAGATGTTGATGAAGATATCCCTCCCCAAGATGAAAGAGTTGTTGGTGATGATGATGACGATGATTTCCCCCTCCAGGAGGGAAGTTCCCCAGGCGGAATCGCTCCGCCGGAGGGCAAACGTGCTCCTGCCCAAGTTCCGCCTCGAGGCGGCGGCGCTTCGTCCCGATTGTCATCTCGCTATTTTTTCTAGGTCAAAATGACTTATATACCAGAAGATGGGCATCGGAGGTGGGCCGAGTGTAACGCCCTCGATGCGGCTATATCTCCCACGTGTCGAAGCACGACTTAGAGGCATAACTCATTGAAAGCTATGTCGCAAGTGAGGTAATCTTCACACAACCCATGTAATACATAAGGGAAAAGATACATAGTTGGCTTACAATCGCCACTTCACACAATTACATGAATAAAGCATTACATCATCCAGATACAAACAAGGTCCGACTACGGAACCAAAATAAAAGAAGAACCCCAAATGCGACAAAGGTCCACGATCGACCCCAACTGGGCCCCACTACTATGAGACTGAAACGAAACAACACAATGAACAAGATCTTCATCGAGCTCCTCCTTGAGCTTGATTGCGTCACCTGCTCGGTAACATAGGCACCTGCAAACTGGTTTGGAAGTATCTGGTGAGCCACGGGGACTCAGCAATCTCGCACCCGCGAGATCAAGACTATTTAAGCTTATGGGTAAGGTAAAGGCATGAGGTGGAGCTGCAGCAAGCGACTAGCATATATGGTGGCTAACATACGCAAATGAGAGCGAGAAGAGAAGGCAAAGCACGGTCGATAAAAGTATGATCAAGAAGTGATCCTATAGCAACCTACGTCAAGCATAACTCCAACACCGTGTTCACTTCCGGACTCCGCGGAAAGAGACCATCACGGTAACACACGCGTTGATGTATTTTAATTAAGGTCAACTTGGTCTTCTACAACCGGACGTTAACAAATTCCCATCTGCCCATAACCGCGGGCACGGCTTTGAAAGTTCAAATCCTGCGGGGGTGTCCCAACTTAGCCCATGACAAGCTCTCACGGTCAACGGAGGAATAGACCTCCACCCAAGACACTCCGATCGACTCGGTATCCCGTACAACAAGACATTTCGACAGGTAAAACTAAACCAACAACACCGCCCGAATGTGCCGACAAATCCCGATAGGAGCTGCACATATCTCTTTCTCGTGGCACACTCGGATGAGTCTAGCTACGAGTAAAACCAACCCTCAAGTTTCCCGAGGTGGCCCCGCAGTAGCTCGGTTCGGACCAACACTCGAGGAGCACCGGCCGGGGTTAAAATAAAGATGACCCTTGAGTCTGCAGAACCCAAGGGAAAGAAAAGGGCTAGGTGAGGCAAATGGTAAAACCAATGTTGGGCATTCTTTGGAGAAGCTTTACTTAAGGCGAATCGTCAAGGGGTTCCATTATAGCCCAACCGTAAGGGACGCAAAATCCGGGAACATAACACCGATATGACGGAAACTAGGCGGCAAGAGTGGAACAAATCACCAGGCATAAGGCCGAGCCTTCCACCCTTTACCAAGTATATAGATGCATTAATTAAATAAGATATATTGTGATATCCCAACAAGTAAACATGTTCCAACAAGGAACAACATCTTCATGTTCCAACAAGGAACAATCTTCAATCTTCACCTGCAGCTAACAACGCTATAAGAGGGGCTGAGCAAAGCGGTAACATAGCCAAACAACGGTTTGCATGGGAAAGGTGTCAAAGGTTAGAGGTTTGACATGGCAATTAGGGAGGCTGACAAGCAAATGGTAGGCATCGCAGCATTGGCATAGCAAAAGAGCGAGCAAACTAGCATAGCAAAGATAGTAGTGATTTCGAGGGTATGATCATCTTGCTCGCAAGGTTCTCGAGTCGTCGAAGGTTTGATCCTCGTGGGCGTTCTCAACAGGTTCCTCGTACACGCACTCGCCTCCGGCTCTACCCAAAGCAAGAACACAAGCAACGGAACCACAATCAAACAAGGAACAATGCACAAGCAATATGATGCAATACATGACATGCGATGCGAGATGTGATATGCAATGCATATGTATGCTCCGGAAGGAAAATGATGAACCGGGCATCAACTTGGCAAACCAAGTATGCCGCTGGAAAGATGAGATGATTTCGGTTGAAATCGATATAAAGATCACCGGAATCGGATGCACGGTTTGCAAATGACAAGCAAAACAAGAATGATGCAAATCTGCGTTTAACAGCCCGATGCTACTTAGCACGCAACACGAAACTATGCTACAGCACCCCAACATAAAAGCAAAGCATATGGCAGCGAACTACAGGAGATGCTTAACAAAAGAGGCTCACTGAGCTACGGCTAAATCACATCATAACATGTTCAAACAAGCATGGAGAAAGTGCTCAAAATATCAGGTTCACAGACTTAGTGAAAATACTAACATGGCAGGAATTAACATCAGGAAGGCATGTTTAGAGCAAGCAAACAACATGCTACAGGAACTTATAATAGCAAAGCAAGGCATGACATGATTCTACTCAAAGCATATTTCAATAGTCCCTTACTGACCATAAGCCAAAAGGACTCTAAGAAATGATGGCACCCATGTAAACATAGCAAGTTTTATTACAGATTTCAGACTTAGCAGAAAAACTGGGCATGGCAACAACAGTTAACGAGTAGGCATGTTCGTGAGCTCGATGCACTCACTACAGAGCAATACATGGCATGGCAAGGCAACCAACAGTAAGAAGGCATGATTATGAAGCTAAGCATGGCAAGAGCAAGGTCATAGCATACACGGATCAACTACAACGACCTCGTGAAAATTGAATCTCATGCAAACAATCTGCCAGGAAACATTTTCAAGCAACTTTGGAGCAAGAAATGAACATGTTCCAGCAGGCTATAAATGCAACCAAGGGCATGAATTGATAGAGCAAGACATGTATATCAAATCATGTTTATAGAGCATCTCCAGATTATGCATAGAATGATTACTAGAAGCATGTTAACATAGCATCAAATTATAACAGAATCTGCCAGGAAAACAGTAACAGCAACTACCCTACTTTACAATCTCAATGCACTCAGCACACAACTCACAAAAATACAAGGTCAACACCCCTGGAAAGATGGCATGGCCTAGTCCAACATTCATGTAGAGCTCATACTCATAGGATGCACACATCAATCATGGCAAAAATGACAAAAGAGCTCGAGCTGATAAGATTCTGAAACTAACGATCTGAAGCCATCTTCCAACAGCATTTCGGGCATCAAGATGAGCTCAAATGCAAATGATGCAATGGAATGAAATGATGTACTCTTCGAGACGAACAATTTGACATATTATACGCGCAAAACGGAGCCACGAGTGCAGAGATGTGACATGATGAAAATGGCATGAAATTAACTGATTCTGGGGACTTAGATGGAATCGGGGGCAACCTCGGGTTTGCACGGTTCTTGATGCGGTGGCGGATCTGGCCGGAGATCGCCGGAGTTGGGCCGGAGACAGAGAAGAAGACGCCCGGGGAGGCGTGGGGTGCGGGATCCGGCGGAGGAGGTCGGCGGGAGGCCCTGGCCGGTGCGGCGGCGAGCTCCCGGCACGGCAGGCGCGGCGGCGCGGCGGGCGGCGGCCCGTCTGATCGCCAGCGTCAAGGCGAGCCCGACGCCCGATTCGAACTGAAGGAGGCGGCGCTGTGGAGGCGGTGGACTCAGGCGGCGGCTTCGAGGGCGAAGTCTGGCGGGGCGGGTCCGGCGGCGCGGCGGCGGGGTCCGGCAGGGCGTGGCGGCGAGGACCGGCGAGGTTGGCGGAGAACGCCGGCGGCGGCGGCCGAAGCGCGATGCGCGATCCGGACGGCGCGGGCGGATGGATGGGCGGCGGGCCCGCTTTGTGGCGGCGGCCTCAGCGGCGGCTGCTGGGGACGCGTGGCGCCCTGGGATCTGGCGGCGGCGCCATGGATGCTGACGTGGCGCGCTGCCATTGGTCGGGCGACGTGGCCGGAGACGGTGGACGGACATGTCCAGCGCCGGGCGGACGCGTCCGGCGCGCGGAGGAAGAAGGATCTAGGGTTTCGTCCGCAAAAATGGACGGGGAGGGCCTAGTTTTATAGGTAGAAGGAGCTAGGAGAGTCCAAATGAGGAGCGGTTTTCGGCCACGCGATCGTGATCGAACGACCGAGAGCATGGAGAGGAGTTAGATGGGTTTTGGGCCACTTTGGAAGGGGTGTTGGGCTGGAAACAAAAGAGGCTTTGCGGTTACCCGGTTAACCGTTGGAGTACCAAACGACCTCCAAATGGCACGAAACTTGACAGGCGGTCTACCGGTGTTATACCAAGGCCGCTTGACAAACCTCGGTCCATTCCGAGAAAGTTTACTACCCGCTCACAACGAGAGAGAAGAAGGGGACGCCGGAGGACATAGGAGCGCCGGATTGCAAAACGGACAACGGGGAAAAGGCTCAGATGCATGAGACGAACATGTATGCAAAATGAAATGCACATGATGACATGATAAAATGCAAATGATGACATGGCAAATGCAACACGCAAGCAAATGACATGGCAACAACGACGAATAATCAAGGACACTGGCGCATCGGATCCGGGGTGTTACAACACTCCACCACTATGAGAGGATCTCGTCCCGAGATCTAGAATGGCACCGGAGGGAAAGGAAAAGGAAGAGGAGAGGTAAAACAAAGTTGCTTCTTCGACAAATGAGTAAAACCATGAACCTTGAGAGGTTGAGCAATTGAAAAGAAAGAGTACAATAGAGATGAATGAGATTGCAAACAATCCGTTAGCAAAGAGGAACAGGGAACATTCGAGAACCTTGTAGTGTTGAGAGACATGAGAAAAATAGCTTCACGAACGAAAAGAATATGACCACCTCGGTATGATGAGATAGTCAAGGAACAAGAATGACAGAATTTGGACAGCACTCCGGTAGAAAAGAGAAGAAAACTTGACGAGATGAAAAGATATTGAAGAGATGAAACAACACTCCGGTTAAATGGATAAGAATGAAAAGAACACGATCCTCACAACTCGAGATGATGAGTGAAAAGAGCAACATCACAATTCCTCCATAACGAAAGAATAGAAGTTAGATCGTTGGGATAAAGGGACGGAGAAGAAAATGACAACTTCTACCACAATTGAATTTGGAAAACATCCTTGCAAAGAAGAATCGAACGGAGTTGTTGGAAAATCAACAACGAGAAGCACAAGCTTGTTGTGGGCTTATGGCAAACATCTGAAAATGATGAGGTGACAACCTGCCACTAATGGAAGCCATTGATTTTGAGTGAGAGCACGAAGGAGATGAAAAACTTCTTTCACCAAGAGGATAGGAGAAAACTTGGATCATTGATAAGCACCATAATAGAAACATTCCATAGGGAAGGCTTTAGATGAAATCTTTACCAAGATAACTCCAACGAAGAGATTGATGGATTTAATGTCTCATTCTTGACAACATGAATAACCAAGGGAAATTGTCAAGAGTGACATAACACCATCTCAAAAGATAAGGTAGAAAAAATTGCACTTTGGAATGCACGATGAAGAATGCTTGAACTCCTCAAAACAAAACAAGTGTTGGGCACCCTGTTTAATTTTGAGTATAGCTTGGCGGGTCATAGCTTCAAGAGAAATCTTGATGAACAATTGAAAAATGAAGAGAATCCTTGATGAACCACCATTTAGAGCCTCCATGAAGAACTCTGGTAATAGAAGGATCAAGAAAAGAAAGAGAAGTTGAAAACACAAGGTGAATCCCTGCAATGATTTAGATGGATCTCCGTGATAATTATAGCTCGGAACTCCGGGAAAAAGAGAAGATGAAACAAATGAAACCGAGAATATTAAGGGCCTCCGGAATAAAGAATTAATCCCTTGGATGAACAAGAATAAGAATTATGTTATGCTTATCCTTCACCAATTAAATTGATGACAAGCAACGGATTTGGCATACTACTTATTCTCGTAGAAAGGATTAAGAGAGATATGGCATAAACTTGAGAAGGTATTGATGGAACCACCGGTGGGATTTGGAACAACGACTGAATTGATATGATAATGAAGGAAGTGAAATCTTGAACGAACCACCGTAAGAATTGGAAATGAAAATAACAAAGGCACAATTCACCGGGAAGAATTTGAAAACGAATGAAGATACTTGAGGGGATTTAGATGCATGAGAACGAAGAGATCACGAGCTGATTAGAGAATATTTGAATGATGCACCGGTAAGATTTGGAGAATGATAGCTACACGCTGAGAATGACGAATTATGACATGATGAACTTCGGAAGAAAGAAATGGAAACAACTCATGAAATGCTCCGGATGGGTGAAAAAGATTCTCACAATCGAAAACAATTATGAGAGTATGGCAACAAGCTAGCACCATGAGGAATAATTAGAAGAGTCAGGTAAGATCCTGGGAAAAGACCTGTGGGTTAGGGCCCACTCAAAAGAAAACACTGTTGGAAATGATTGCTTGAAAGGGAGGTTGCACCGGTTGAATTAAATGACTTGAGTGAGATACCAATCTCGAAAGAGCTTGAACGAATGCAGAGTGGAAACACGAATCTTCGAGATATCTTGAGCACTCCGGAATAACAAATAGCGAGAAGTAGAATGATAATGAGGTGCACCGGTATGAAAAGACATTGAAATGAGGAAAAAGGTATGATCAACAAAACTTGACTTGAATCCACCAGAGAAGAAAAGAGAATGGAGGATGATGAACTAGTAGAACATCTTCTTGAGAACCACCGGGTAAGAACATTGAAAGAAAAGAATGAAGATACTTCGCACAAATAAAAGGATACATGATTAAGAAAACTGTGTCCTTGAAGAAAAAGGGTGGGAGGGCGGGTAAAACAAAGGCAACTTGGAGACGGATGAAACAAACACCGTTGAGAAAACTTAGATTTGATCTTGCGGATGGGAAAAATGATGGGATCCACTTGAAGAGAAGCACACCGGTAGGAGAAGAATTAACATGACAACCTCAATGATCAAGAAGGATTAGTATTCACATAGCAATATGAGAACTCCGTTTAGGAAAGGTATGGATTCAACATTTGACATTGAAGCAACTCGAATACCACAACTCAAAACAAAAACAAAGGACTGGCTTGCAGAATAAGCCGGAACAAACATATGATAGAGATTTCGTCCAAAGTTTTGTGGTGGGGCCTACACGGGCTCAATCGTACAGCACCATCATGTACAAGGCAAAGCACATGACATACTGAAGCGTCCCAGTCGGCATAGCCAAGGACTCTTTAAGACACAACGAGACCATCAGTAAAACCAACCGTGAATAGGCGGACCACTAGACGTCGAACCCCAATTTCATATCATACATCCGTCGGAAAGATATCCTAAGAGCTACTTGAATTCCCACCTATGAAACTCCCGAAATTTTCCGGTTATGCAATCAGGTGTTGGGGATACAGGGGAAGCAATATATCTCACACAAACTAACAATCCCTACATCCACCAGATCCATCCGTCAACACATAACCAAGAAACCTTCGAAATCGTCTACCTCAACCTTCAAAAGCATCCGTTATACGAGTCATGGCAATACTCCGTACTCACCTCGATCTTTGGGTTAGCGGGATTATCTCACCAACAACTGCATAAAAGAGATTTTCGATGTCGGCGCACTAAACTCGGTATTCCAGAACTGCAACGATAAAATTATGACGACAACACCTCGGAGCTCAACTCCCCGGGACACTGCCACAACCCCTAAATGTCAGGAGGCACCAAGACAATGTTCTCGTCATAAGAATATCAGAACGATTCCAAGATACCAGCGTGATCCTAAAAAATTTTTAGTGAAATTTGAGAAGAGAAGAGTCAAAACTCTACGTCGGGATACCTCACCGAAGGTCGAAGGACTGGGAGTAAAAGAATTCCTAAACTCTCCGATATATATAATCCTAAATGACTCAAAACTTTTTTTTCTAGACACAACTCGCCACTAAAAGCGATCAAGCGGTGGGGGCTCCTAAGGTCGGGATGACTCGATTACCAACTTAGCGCCTCGATGCGGCTATATCTCCCACGTGTCGAAGCACGACTTAGAGGCATAACCGCATTGAAAGCTATGTCGCAAGTGAGGTAATCTTCACACAACCCATGTAATACATAAGGAAAAGATACATAGTTGGCTTACAATCGCCACTTCACACAATTACATGAATAAAGCATTACATCATCCAGATACAAACAAGGTCCGACTACGGAACCAAAATAAAAGAAGAACCCCAAATGCACAAAGGTCCACGATCGACCCCAACCGGGCCCCACTACTATGAGACTGAAACGAAACAACACAATGAACAAGATCTTCATCGAGCTCCTCCTTGAGCTTGATTGCGCCACCGCCGGTAACATAGGCACCGCAAACTGGTTTGAAGTATCCGTGAGCCACGGGGACTCAAAGAATCTCGCACCATGAGATCAAGACTATTTAAGCTTATGGGTAAGGTAAAGGCATGAGGTGGAGCTGCAGCAAGCGACTAGCATATATGGTGGCTAACATACGCAAATGAGAGCGAGAAGAGAAGGCAAAGCACGGTCGATAAAAGTATGATCAAGAAGTGATCCTATAGCAACCTCGCCAAGCATAACTCCAACACGTGTTCACTTCCGGACTCACGGAAAGAGACCATCACGGTAACACACGCGTTGATGTATTTTAATTAAGGTCAACTTCAGGTCTTCTACAACCGGACGTTAACAAATTCCCATCTGCCCATAACCATGGGCACGGCTTTGAAAGTTCAAATCCTGCAGGGTGTCCCAACTTAGCCCATGACAAGCTCTCACGGTCAATCGGAGGAATAGACCTCCACCCAAGACACTCCGATCGACTCGGTATCCCGGTACAACAAGACATTTCGACAGGTAAAACTAAACCAGAACACCACCCGAATGTGCCGACAAATCCCGATAGGAGCTGCACATATCTCTTTCTCGTGGCACACTCGGATGAGTCTAGCTACGAGTAAAACCAACCTCAAGTTTCCCGAGGTGGCCCCAGTAGCTCGGTTCGGACCAACACTCGAGGAGCACCGCCCGGGGGTTAAAATAAAGATGACCCTTGAGTCTGCAGAACCCAAGGGAAAGAAAAGGGCTAGGTGAGGCAAATGGTAAAACCAATGTTGGGCATTCTTTGGAGAAGCTTTACTTAAGGCGAATCGTCAAGGGGTTCCCATTATAGCCCAACCGTAAGGGACGCAAAATCCGGGAACATAACACCGATATGACGGAAACTAGGGCGGCAAGAGTGGAACAAATCACTAGGCATAAGGCCGAGCCTTCCACCCTTTACCAAGTATATAGATGCATTAATTAAATAAGATATATTGTGATATCCCAACAAGTAAACATGTTCCAACAAGGAACAACATCTTCATGTTCCAACAAGGAACAATCTTCAATCTTCACCTGCAGCTAACAACGCTATAAGAGGGGCTGAGCAAAGCGGTAACATAGCCAAACAACGGTTTGCATGGGAAAGGTGTCAAAGGTTAGAGGTTTGACATGGCAATTAGGGAGGCTGACAAGCAAATGGTAGGCATCGCAGCATTGGCATAGCAAAAGAGCGAGCAAACTAGCATAGCAAAGATAGTAGTGATTTCGAGGGTATGATCATCTTGCCTGCAAGGTTCTCAGAGTCGTCGAAGGTTTGATCCTCGTAGGCGTTCTCAACAGGTTCCTCGTACACGTACTCGTCTCCCGGCTCTACCCAAAGCAAGAACACAAGCAACGGAACCACAATCAAACAAGGAACAATGCACAAGCAATATGATGCAATACATGACATGCGATGCGAGATGTGATATGCAATGCATATGTATGCTCGGAAGGAAAATGATGAACTGGCATCAACTTGGCAAACCAAGTATGCCGCTGGAAAGATGAGATGATTTCGGTTGAAATCGATATAAAGATCACCGGAATCGGATGCACGGTTTGCAAATGACAAGCAAAACAAGAATGATGCAAATCTGCGTTTAACAGCCCGATGCTACTTAGCACGCAACACGAAACTATGCTACAGCACCCCAACATAAAAGCAAAGCATATGGCAGCGAACTACAGGAGATGCTTAACAAAAGAGGAACACTGAGCTACGGCTAAATCACATCATAACATGTTCAAACAAGCATGGAGAAAGTGCTCAAAATATCAGGTTCACAGACTTAGTGAAAATACTAACATGGCAGGAATTAACATCAGAAGGCATGTTTAGAGCAAGCAAACAACATGCTACAGGAACTTATAATAGCAAAGCAAGGCATGACATGATTCTACTCAAAGCATATTTCAATAGTCCCTTACTGACCATAAGCCAAAAGGACTCTAAGAAATGATGGCACCCATGTAAACATAGCAAGTTTTATTACAGATTTCAGACTTAGCAGAAAAACTGGGCATGGCAACAACAGTTAACGAGTAGGCATGTTCGTGAGCTCGATGCACTCACTACAGAGCAATACATGGCATGGCAAGGCAACCAACAGTAAGAAGGCATGATTATGAAGCTAAGCATGGCAAGAGCAAGGTCATAGCATACACGGATCAACTACAACGACCTCGTGAAAATTGAATCTCATGCAAACAATCTGCCAGGAAACATTTTCAAGCAACTTTGGAGCAAGAAATGAACATGTTCCAGCAGGCTATAAATGCAACCAAGGGCATGAATTGATAGAGCAAGACATGTATATCAAATCATGTTTATAGAGCATCTCCAGATTATGCATAGAATGATTACTAGAAGCATGTTAACATAGCATCAAATTATAACAGAATCTGCCAGGAAAACAGTAACAGCAACTACCCTACTTTACAATCTCAATGCACTCAGCACACAACTCACAAAAATACAAGGTCAACACCCCTGAAAAGATGGCATGGCCTAGTCCAACATTCATGTAGAGCTCATACTCATAGGATGCACACATCAATCATGGCAAAAATGACAAAAGAGCTCGAGCTGATAAGATTCTGAAACTAACGATCTGAAGCCATCTTCCAACAGCATTTCGGGCATCAAGATGAGCTCAAATGCAAATGATGCAATGGTATGATATGATGTACTCTTCGAGACGAACAATTTGACATATTATACGCAAAAACGGAGCCACGAGTGCAGAGATGTGACATGATGAAAATGGCATGAAATTAATCGATTCGGGACTTAGATGGAATCGGGGCAACCTCGGGTTTGCACGGTTCTTGATGCGATGGCGATCTGGCCGAGATCGCGGAGTTGGGCCGGAGACAGAAGAAGACGCCCGGGAGGCGTGGGGTGCGATCCGGCGGAGGAGGTCGGCGGAGGCCCCGGCCGGCTTGTGGCGAAGCTCCCGGCACGGGCAAGCGGCGCGGCGCGGGCGCCGGCCGGCGGCGCCGGCGTCAAGGCGGCGAGCCCGACGCCGATTCAACTGAAGGCGGGAGGCGCTGTGGAGGCGGTGGACTCATGGCGGCGGCGGCTTCGAGGCGAAAGCGCGGCGGCGGGGCCGGGTCCGGCGGCGCGGCGGCGGTCCGGCCGGGCGGGCGGGAGGGACCCGCGAGGTTGGCGGAGAACGCCGGCGGCGGGCGGCCGAATCTGATGCGCGGATCCGGACGCGCCTTGGGCGGATGGGCGGCGGGCGGGCCGCTGGGCCGGCGGCGACCTCAGCGGCGGGGCTGGGACGCGTGGCGCGCTCGGGATCGGCGGCGGCGCCCATGGATGCTGACGTGGCGCTGCCATTGGTCGGGCGACGTGGCCGGAGACGGTGGACGGACATGTCCAGCGCCGGACGGACGCGTCCGTCGCGCGGAGGAAGAAGGATCTAGGGTTTCGTCCGCAAAAATGGACGGGGAGGGCCTAGTTTTATAGGTAGAAGGAGCTAGGAGAGTCCAAATGAGGAGCGGTTTTCGGCCACGCGATCGTGATCGAACGACCGAGAGCATGGAGAGGAGTTAGATGGGTTTTGGGCCACTTTGGAAGGGGTGTTGGGCTGGAAACAAAAGAGGCTTTGCGGTTACCTTGCTAACTGTTGAGTACCAAACGACCTCCAAATGGCACGAAACTTGACAAAGCGGTTCACGGTGTTATACCAAGGCCGCTTGACAAACCTCGGTCCATTCCGAGAAAGTTTACTACCCGCCACAACGAGAGAGAAGAAGGGGACGGAGGACATAGGAGCGCCGGATTGCAAAAGCGGACAACGGGAAAAGGCTCGATGCATGAGACGAACATGTATGCAAAATGAAATGCACATGATGACATGATAAAATGCAAATGATGACATGGCAAATGCAACACGCAAGCAAATGACATGGCAACAACGACGAATAACTGGCGGACACCTGGCGCATCGGATCCGGGGTGTTACACCGAGGAGGGCAGCACCCACCAGGGCGCGCCTGGGCCTCCTAGCGCGCCCAGGTGGGTTGTGCCCACCACCTGGTCGCCCTCCTTTGGTACTTATTTGCTCTAATATTTATTAAATATTCCATAAAAAAATCCTCGGGGAGTTTCAGCTCATTTGGAGTTGTGAAGAATAGGTAGCTTGACGTAGCTTTTTTAGGTCTAGATTTCCAGCTGCGAGAATTCTCCCCCTTGGTGCATACCTTGCATATTATGAGGGAAAAGGCATTAGAATTACTCCAAAATGCATTATTATACAAACAACATAAATAACAGTAGAAAAACATGATGCAAAATGGACGTATCAACTCCCCCAAGCTTAGACCTCGCTTGTCCTCAAGCGAAAACCGAAATCGAAAAACATGTCCACATGCTTAGAGAGAGAGAGAGAGAGAGAGAGAGAGAGAGAGAGAGAGAGGTGTCGATAAAAAAAATACAGACATAGCAGCATCATGTGACTTACTATAACAGCAACAAACTTTAATATAAAACTTTTATCATGGCACTTTTATCATAGACTTCTTATGAACAAGTGACAATTCACCACAACTTCGAAGTATAAAGCATAAACTCTATTGGAAACCAACAAACTATGTTCTCAATCAACTTTGCAACTACAATTCATCATCTTTTCAGGAAGGGTGATACGTCTCCAACGTATCTATAATTTTTGATTGTTCCATGCTATTATATTATCTGTTTTGGATGTTTAATGGGCTTTACTATGCACTTTTATATTATTTTTGGGACTAACCTATTAACCGGAGGCCCAGTGCAAATTGCGTTTTTTTGCCTATTTTAGTGTTTCGTAGAAAAGGAATATCAAACGGAGTCCAAACGGAATGAAACCTTTGGGAGAGTCGTTTTTGGAACAAAAGCAATCCAGGAGACTTGGAGTGGACGTCAAGGAAGCAACGAGGCAGCCACGAGGCAGGGAGGCGCGCCTAGGGGGCCGGTAGGCGCGCCCCCACCCTCGTGGGCCCCTCGTGGCTCCCCTGACCGACTTTTTTCGCCTATATATACTCATATAACCTGAAAACATCCGAGGGCGCCATAGATCGGGAGTTCCGGCGCCGCAAGCCTCTGTAGACACCAAAAACCAGTCGGGACCCTGTTCTGGCACCGTGCCGGAGGGGGGATCCCTCACCGGTGGCCATCTTCATCATCCCGGCGTTCTCCATGATGAGAAGGGAGTAGTTCACCCTCGGGGCTGAGGGTATGTACCAGTAGCTATGTGTTTGATCTCTCTCTCTCTCTCTCTCTCGTGTTCTTGATTTGCCACGATCTTGATGTATCACGAGCTTTGCTATTATAGTTGGATCTTATGATGGTTCTCCCCCTCTACTCTCTTGTAATGGATTGAGTTTTCCCTTTGAAGTTATCTTATCGGATTGAGTCTTTAAGGATTTGAGAACACTTGATGTATGTCTTGCATGTGCTTATCTGTGGTGACAATGGGATATCACATGATCTACTTGATGTATATTTTGGTGATCAACTTGCGGGTTCAGTGACCTTGTGAACTTATGCATAGGGGTTGGCACACGTTTTCGTCCTGACTCTCCGGTAGAAACTTTGGGGCACTCTTTGAAGTTCTTTGTGTTGGTTGAATAGATGAATCTGAGATTGTGTGATGCATATTGTATAATCATACCCACGGATACTTGAGGTGACATTGGGGTATCTAGGTGACATTAGGGTTTTGGTTAATTTGTGTCTTAAGGTGTTATTCTAGTATGAACTCTAGGATAGTTCGAACGGAAAGAATAGCTTCGTGCTATTTTACTATGGACTCTAGAATAGATTGATCAGAAAGGATAACTTTGAGGTGGTTTCGTACCCCTACCATAATCTCTTCGTTTGTTTTCTGCTATTAGTGACTTTCGAGTGACTCTTTGTTGCATGTTGAGGGATTGTTATATGATCTAATTATGTTATTATTGTTGAGAGAACTTGCACTAGTGAAAGTATGAACCCTAGGCCTTGTTTCCTAGCATTGCAATACCGTTTACGCTCACTTTTATCATTAGTTACCTTGCTGTTTTTATATTTTCAGATTACAAAAACCTATATCTACCATCCATATTGCACTTGTAATACCATCCCTTCGCCGAACTAGTGCACCTATACAATTTACCATTGTATTGGTGTGTTGGGGAGACAAGAGACTCTTTGTTATTTGGTTGCAAGGTTGATTGAGAGAGGCCATCTTCATCCTACGCCTCCCACGGATTGGTAAACCTTAGGTCATCCACTTGATGGAAATTTGCTACTGTCCTACAAACTTCTGCACTTGGAGGCCCAACAACGTCTACAAGAAGAAGGTTGCATAGTAGACATCAAAGGGTCACGTATCGGAGCCTTTAGGCAAGTACACATACTCAACCATCGTTTAGTCTTATATGATTGCTAACACTAACCGCGTACACATGAGCAAAATGTTTCAACCAGACACAAACAAAGATAGGGGCTTATAGTTTCGCCTCCCAACACACTCACCTCAAGGGTGATGTCAACAATAATAGCTTATGCCACCCATATTCAACTGGACATATGTGCCTAGATCTTTCCTCACCACATGATGCTTGCCAAAGGAGAAAAATAAAAAGAATAGAGAGAAAAAACTTTCACTCTTGCATAAAAGTAAATACATGAAAGTAAAAGATAGGCCCTTCGTAGAGGGAAGCAGAGGTTGCCATGCGCTTTTTGTTTGTATGCAACCTTTATTATGCAGTTTGTTGCTTTTATTCTTCAGCATCACAAGTTCGTACAACGCTCAATTTTCCCTTACACTAAATGATCTCACATTTTTATAAGCAATTTTATTGCCCTTTTTGCACCGATGACAACTTACTTGAAGGATCTTACTCAATCCATAGGTATGTATGGTGTACTCTCAAACAAGATTGGGTTTAAAGGTTTTGGATGCGCAAGTAGTATCTCTACTTAGTGCGGCATTTTTGGCTAGCAAAGATAGGGGCAAGCACCACATGTGAAAGATCTATGACAATATGACTTCTATGTGAATATGAACAAACATAAATCATTAAGTTGTCTTCCTTGTCCAACGTCAACAATTTTGGCATATAATATTTTGATGTGTGCTCACAATCACAAAAGATTTCCATGATAGTGTATTTATATGTGAATCTTGAAGGAAATATGCCCTAGAGGCAATAATAAAGGTATTATTTATTTCCTTATTTCATGATAAATGTTTATAATTCATCCTAGAATTGTGTTAACCGGAAACTTAGTACATGTGTGAATACAGAGACAAAACATATTGTCCCTAGTATGCCTCTACTAGACTAGCTCGTTAATAAAAGATGGTTATGTTTCCTAACCATAGACATGTGTTGTCATTTGATGAATGGGGTCACATCATTAGGAGAATGATGTGATGGCCATGAGCCATCCGTTTGCTTAGCATTATGATCATTACGGTTTCATTGCTACTGCTCTCTTCATGACTTATACATGTTCCTCGGACTATGAGATCATGCAACTCCCGAATACCAGAGGAACACTTTGTGTGCTACCAAACGTCACCGCGTAATTGGGTGATTATAAAGGTGCTCTACATGTGTCTCCGAAGGTGTTTGTTGGGTTGGCATAGATCGAGAATAAGATTTGTCACTCCATGTTTCGAAGAGGTATCTCTGGGCCCTCTCGGTAATGCTCATACTATAAGCCTTGCAAGCATTGTGACTAATGAGTTAGTTACGAGATGAAGTACTACGGAACGAGTAAAGAGACTTGCTGGTAACGAGATTGAACTAGGTATGTGATGACCCACAAGTGTAGGGGATCTATCATAGTCCTTTCGATAAGTAAGAGTGTCGAACCCAACGAGGAGGAGAAGGAAATGACAAGCGGTTTTCAGTAAGGTATTCTCTGCAAGCACTGAAATTATCGATAACAGATAGTGTTGTGATAAGGTAATTCGTAACGGGTAACAAGCAACAAAAGTAAATAAGGTGCAGCAAGGTGGCCCAATCCTTTTTGTAGCAAAGGAAAAGCCTGGACAAATTCTTATATGAAGAAAAACGCTCCTGAGGACATGGGAATTATCGTCAAACTAGTTTTCAGCACGCTCATATGATTCGCGTTCCTTACTTTGATAATTTGATATGTGGGTGGACCGGTTCTTGGGTACTGCCCTTTCTTGGACAAGCATCCCACTTATGATTAATCCCTATTGCAAGCATCCGCAACTACAAAAAGAAGTATTAAGGTAAACCTAACCAAAGCATGAAACATATGGATCCAAATCAACCCCTTACGAAGCAACTCATAAACTAGGGTTTAAGCTTCTATCACTCTAGCAACCCATCATCTACTTATTACTTCCCAATGCCTTCCTCTAGGCCCAAACAATGGTGAAGTGTCATGTAGTCGACGTTCACATAACACCACTAGAGGAGAGACAACATACATCTCATCAAAATATCGAACGAATACCAAATTCACATGACTACTTATAGCAAGAGTTCTCCCATGTCCTCGGGAACAAATGTAACTACTCACAAATCACATTCATGTTCATAATCAGAGGGGTATTAATGTGCATTAAGCATCTGAACATACGATCTTCCACCGAAGAAACCAACTAGCATCGACTACAAGGAGTAATCAACACTACTAGCAACCCACAGGTACCAATCTGAGGTTTTGGTACAAAGATTGGATACAAGAGATGAACTAGGGTTTGAGAGGAGATGGTGCTGGTGAAGATGTTGATGGAGATAGACCCCCTCCCAATGAGAGGATCGATTGTGATGACGATGGTGATGATTTCCCCTTTTTGGAGGGATGTTTCCCCGGCAGAACAGCTCCACCGGAGCCCTAGATTGGTTCCGCCAAGGTTCCGCCTCGTGGCGGCGGTGTTTCGTCCCGAAAGCTTGCTTATGATTTTTTTCCAGGGTAAAAGACTTCATATAGCATAAGATGGTCACCGGAGGCCTGCCAAGGGGCCCACGAGGCAGGGGGCGCGCCCAGGGGGTAGGGCGCGCCCCCCACCCTCGTGGACGGTGGGTGGCCCCCCTCTGGTATTTCTTCCTCTCAATATTTTTTTATTAATTCCAACAATGAATTTTGTGGAGTTTCAGGACTTTTGGAGTTGTGCGGAATAGGTCTCTAATATTTGCTCCTTTTCCAGCCCAGAATCCCAGCTGCTGGCATTCTCCCTCTTCATGTAAACCTTGTAAAATAAGAGAGAATAGGCATAAGTATTGTGACATAACATGTAATAACAACCTATAATGCAATAAATATCGATATAAAAGCATGATGCAAAATGGATGTATCGGTATGATGATACCGACGACCGAATCTCGGGCAAGTAACATACCGATGACAAAGGGAACAATGTATGTTGTTATGCGGTTTGACTGATAAAGATCTTCATAGAATATGTAGGAGCCAATATGAACATCTAGGTTCCGCTACTGGTTATTTACCAGAGATGTGTCTCGGTCATGTCTACATAGTTCTCGAACCCGTAGGGTCCGCACGCTTAACGTTCAATGGTGATTGGTATTATGAGTTTATGTGATTTGATGTAGCGAAGGTTGTTCGGAGTCCCAGATGAGATCACGGACATGATGAGGAGTCTCGAAATGGTCGAGTCATAAAGATTGATACATTGGACCATGTTGTTCGGACACCAGAAGTGTTCCGGATAGTTTCGGATAAAATCGGAGTGCCGGAGGATTACCGGAACCCCCGGGAAATAATGGGCCTTAGTGGGCCTTTAAGGGAGAGAGAGGGCCGCACCAGGAGGTGTCCCCCGAAGGGGAGTCCGAATAGGACAAGGGAAGGGGGCGCGGCCCCTCTTTTCCTCTCCCTCTCCCTCTCCTTCCTTCTTCTCCTAGTTGTACTAGGAAAGGGGGAACCTACTCCTACTTGGAGTAGGATTCCCCCCCCCCTTGGGCGTGCCCCTTATGGCCGGCCAGACCACTCCTCTCCTCCATTATATACGGGGAGGGGGGCGCCCCACAGACACACAAGTTGATCTTTAGCTGTGTGCGGTGCCCCCCTTGATAACCCACAAGTATAGGGGATCGCAACAGTTTTCGAGGGTAGAGTATTCAACCCAAATTTATTGATTCGACACAAGGGGAGCCAAAGAATATTCTCAAGTATTAGCAGTTGAGTTTTCAATTCAACCACACCTGGATAACTTAGTATCTACAGCAAAGTATTTAGTAGCAAAGTAGTATGATAGTAATGGTAATAGTGGCAAAAGTAATAGTAGCAGTTTTGTAATGATTGTAATAGTAGCAACGGTAAAGTAAATAAGCAAAGCACAATATGTGAAAAGCTCGTAGGCATTGAATCAGTGATGGATAATTATGTCGGATGCGATTCCTCATGTAATAGTTATAACCTAGGGTGACACAGAACTAGCTCCAGTTCATCAATGTAATGTAGGCATGTATTCCGAATATAGTCATACATGCTTATGGAAAAGAACTTGCATGACATCTTTTGTCCTACCCTCCCGTGGCAGTGGGGTCCTAGTGGAAACTAAGGGATATTAAGGCCTCCTTTTAATAGAGTACCGGACCAAAGCATTAACACATAGTGAATACATGAACTCCTCAAACTATGGTCATCACCGAGAAGTATCCCGATTATTGTCACTTAGGGGTTGCCGGATCATAACACATAATAGGTGACTATAGACTTGCAAGATAGGATCAAGAACTCACATATAATCATGAAAACATAATAGGTTCAGATCTGAAATCATGGCACTCGGGACCTAGTGACAAGCATTAAGCATAGCAAAGTCATAGCAACATCAATCTCAGAACATAGTGGATACTAGGGATCAAACCCTAACAAAACTAACTTGATTACATGGTAAGTCTCATCCAACCCATCACCGTCCAGCACGTCTAAGGTGGAATTACTCACGCACGGCGGTGAGCATCATGAAATTGGTGATGGAGGATGGTTGATGATGACGACGGCAACGGATCCCCCTCTCCGGAGTCCCGAACGGACTCCAGATCAGCCCTCCCGAGAGATATTAGGGCTTGGCGGCGGCTCCGTATTGTAAAACGCGATGAAACTTTCTCTCCGACTTTTTTTCTCCGCAAAAGCAAATATATAGAGTTGGAGTTGAGGTCGGTGGGCCCACGAGATAGGGGGCGCGCCCAGGGGGAGGGGGCGCGCCCCCCACCCTCGTGGACAATGTGTGGGCCCCCTGGCCTTGATTCTTTCGCCAACATTTTTTATATTTTCCAAAAGTAATCTCCATGGTTTTTCAGGTCATTCTGAGAACTTTTGTTTTTGCACAAAAATAACACCATGGCAGTTCTGCTGAAAATAGCGTCAGTCCGGGTTAGTTTTATTCAAATCATGCAAGTTAGAGTCCAAAACAAGGGGAAAAGTGTTTGGAAAAGTAGATACGTTGGAGACGTATCAACTCCCCCAAGCTTAAACATTTGCTTGTCCTCAAGCAATTCAGTTGATAAACTGAAAGTGATAAAGAAAAACTTTTACAAACTCTGTTTGCTCTTGTGGTTGTAAATATGTAAAGACAACATTCAAGTTTTCGGCAAAGATTATGAACTTACCATATTCACAATAACACTTAGGTCTCATGTTTACTCATATCAATGGCATAATCAACTAGCGAGCAATAATAATAGAACTCGGATGACAACACTTTCTCAAAACAATCATAATATGATATAACAAGATGGTATCTCGCTAGCCCTTTCTGAGACTGCAAAACATAAAATGCAGAGCACATTTAAAGATCAAGGACTGACTAAACATTGTAATTCATGGTAAAAGAGATCTAGTCAAGTCGTACCCAATAAAAACTAATAGTAATGCATGCAAATGACAGAGGTGCTCTCCAGCGGGTGCTTTTTAATAAGAGGGTGATGACTCAACATAAAAGTAAATAGATAGGCCCTTCGCAGAGGGAAGCAGGGATTTGTAGAGGTTCCATAGCTCGATTTTAAAATAGAGAGGTATAACATTTTGAGCGGTATACTTTCACTATCAATGCAACAACTATGAGATCTCGATATCTTCCATGCTACATACATTATAGGCGGTTCCCAAACAGAATGGTAAAGTTTATACTCCCCCACCACCAACAAGCATCAATCCATGGCTTGCTCGAAACAACGAGTGCCTCCAACTAGCAACAGCCCTAGGGGAGTTTTGTTTAATTATTTTGATTTGCTTTGATCTTTTTGATCATGGGACTGGGCATCCAAATTACCAGCCATTCTCTCGTGAGGAACAGAGTCCACTCCCCTTGAGAATAACCCAACTAGCATGGAAGATACAGACAACCCTAGTTGAAACATGAGCTACTCGAGCATACAAAACAGAATTTCATTTGAAGGTTTGGAGTTTGGCACATACAAATGTACTTGGAATGGCAAGTAAATACCGCATATAAGAAGGTATGGTGGACTCATATGGAATAACTTTGGGGTTTATGGAGTTTGGATGCACAATCAGTATTCCCGCTTAGTACAGGTGAAGGCTAGCAAAAGACTGGGAAGCAACCAACTGAGAGAGCGACAACAGTCATGAAGATGCATTAAAATCAATAAACACTAAGTGCAAGCATGAGTAGGATATAATCCACCATGAACATAAATATCATGAAGGCTATGTTGATTTTGTTTCAACTACATGCATGAACATGTGCCAAGTCAAGTCACTCGAATCATTCAAAGGAGGATACCACCCTATCATACCACATCACAACCATTTTAATAGCATGTTGGCACGCAAGGTAAACCATTATAAACTCCTAGCTAATTAAGCATGTCATAAGTAACTATTGAAGGAAATATGCCCTAGAGGCAATAATAAAGTTATTATTTATTTCCTCATATCATGATAAATGTTTATTATTCATGCTAGAATTGTATTACCCGGAAACATAATACATGTGTGAATACATAGACAAACATAGTGTCACTAGTATGCCTCTACTTGACTAGCTCATGAATAAAATATGGTTAAGTTTCCTAACCATAGGCATGAGTTGTCATTTGATTAATGGGATCACATCATTAGGAGAATGATGTGATTGACATGACCCATTCCGTTAGCTTAGCACTTGATCGTTTAGTATGTTGCTATTGCTTTGTTCATGACTTATACATGTTCCTATGACTATGAGATTTTGTAACTCCCGCTTACTGGAGGAACACTTTGTGTGCTACCAAACGTCACAATGTAACTGGGTGATTATAAAGGTGTTCTACAGGTGTCTCCAAAGGTACTTGTTGATTTGACGTATTTCGAGATTAGGATTTGTCACTCTGATTGTCGGAGAGGCATCTCTGGGCCCTCTCGGTAATGCACATCACTATAAGCCTTGCAAGCAATGTAGCTAATGAGTTAGTTACGGGATGATGCATTACGTAACGAGTAAAGAGACTTGCTGGTAACGAGATTGAACTAGGTATTGAGATACCGACAATCGAATCTCGGGCAAGTAACATACCGATGACAAAGGGAACAACGTATGTTGTTATGCGGTTTGATCGATAAAGATCTTTGTAGAATATGTAGGAGCCAATATGAGCATCTAGGTTCCACTATTGGTTATTGACCGGAGACCTGTCTCGGTCATGCCTACATAGCTCTCGAACCCATAGGGTCCGCACGCTTAAAGTTAGATGACAGTTATATTATGAGTTTATGTGTTTTGATGTATTGAAGGTTGTTCGGATTCCCGGATGTGATCACGAACATGACGAGGAGTCTCGAAATGGTCGAGACATGAAGATCGATATATTGGACGACTATATTTGGACACCGAAAAGGTTTCGGGTGACATTGGGACAATACCGGATCTCCGGGGCGTTATCGGAACCCCCCGGGAGGTATATGGGCCTTAATAGGCCTTAGTGGAAAGGAGGGGAAAGGAGCAATGGAGGGGGCGCCCCTCCAAAGCCCAATCCGAATTGGGAGGGGGCCGGGCTCCCTCCTTCCTCTTCCTTCCCTCTCCGTCTCCAAATAGTAAAGGAAGGAGTCCTACTCCCGGTGGGAGTAGGACTCCCCCCTAGGGCGCGCCTCTCCCCTTGGCCAGCCCTCTCCTCCTCCCCCTTTTATATACGGAGGAGGGGGGCACCCTATAGACACAGCAATTGATCATTGATCTCTTAGCCGTGTGCGGTTCCCCCCTCCACCATAGTCCTCCTCGATAATATCGTAGCGGTGCTTAGGCGAAGCCCCGCGATGGTAGAACATCATCATCATCACCATGCCGTTGTGCTGACGGAACTCTCCCTCGACACTCGGCTGGATCGGAGTTCGAGGGACGTCATCAAGCTGAACGTGTGCAAGAACTCGGAGGTGCCGTGCTTTCGGTGCTTGATCGGTCGAGCCGTGAAGACGTACGACTACATCAACTGCGTTGTGCTAACGCTTTCGCTTTCGGTCTACGAGGGTACGTGGACACACTCTCCCCTCTCATTGCTATGCATCACCATGATCTTGCATGTGCGTAGGAAAATTTTGAAATTACTACGTTCCCCAACAGTGGCACCCGAGCCTAGGTTTTATGCATTAATGTTATATGCACGAGTAGAACACAAGTGAGTTGTGGGCGAGACAAGTCATACTACTTACCAGCATGTCATACTTTGTTTCGGCGGTATTGTTGGATGAAGCGGCCCGGACCGACATTACGCGTACGCTTACGCGAGACTGGTTCTACCAACGTGCTTTGCACACAGGTGGCTGGCGGGTGTCAGTTTCTCCAACTTTAGTTGAACCGAGTGTGGCTACGCCCGGTCCTTGAGAAGGTTAAAACAACACTAACTTGACGAACTATCATTGTGGTTTTGATGCGTAGGTAAGAACGGTTCTTGCTCAGCCCGTAGCAGCCACGTAAAACTTGCAACAACAAAGTAGAGGACATCTAACTTGTTTTTGCAGGGCATGTTGTGATGTGATATGGTCAAGACGTGATGCTATATTTTATTGTATGAGATGATCATGTTTTGTAACCGAAGTTATCGGCAATCGCGCAGAGCCATATGGTTGTCGCTTATTGTATGCAATGCAATCGCCCCTGTAATTGCTTTACTTTATCACTAAGCGGTAGCGATAGTCGTAGAAGCAATAGTTGGCGAGACGACAACGATGCTACGATGGAGATCAAGGTGTCGCGCCGGTGACGATGGTAATCATGACGGTGCTTCGGAGATGGAGATCACAAGCGCAAGATGATGATGGCCATATCATATCACTTATATTGATTGCATGTGATGTTTATCTTTTATGCATCTTATCTTGCTTTGATTGACGGTAGCATTATAAGATGATCTCTTACTAAATTTCAAGATAAAAGTGTTCTCCCTGAGTATGCACCGTTGCCAAAGTTCGTTGTGCCCAGACACCACGTGATGATCGGGTGTGATAAGCTCTACGTCCATCTACAAAGGGTGCAAGCCAGTTTTGCACGCGCAGAATACTCAGGTTAAACTTGACGAGCCTAGCATATGTAGATATGGCCTCGGAACACTGAGACCGAAAGGTCGAGCGTGAATCAGATAGTAGATATGATCAACATAGTGATGTTCACCATTGAAAACTACTTCATTTCACATGATGATCGGTTATGGTTTAGTTGATTTGTATCACGTGATCACTTAGATGATTAGAGGGATGTCTATCTAAGTGGGAGTTCTTAAGTAATATGATTAATTGAACTTAAATTTATCATGAACTTAGTACTTGATAGTATTTTGCTTGTCTATGTTTGTTGTAGATAGATGGCTCGTGTTGTTGTTCCGTTGAATTTTAGTGCATTCCTTGACAAAGCAAAGTTGAAAGATGATGGTAGCAATTACACGGACTAGGTCCATAACTTGAGGATTATCCTCATTGCTGCACAAAAGAATTACGTCCTGGAAGCACCGCTAGGTGCCAAACCTGCTGCAGGAGCAACACCAGATGTTATGAATGTCTGGCAGAGCAAAGCTGATGACTACTCGATAGTTCAGTGTGCCATGCTTTACGACTTAGAACCGGGACTTCAACGACGTTTTCAACGTCATGGAGCATATGAGATGTTCCAGGAGTTGAAGTTAATATTTCAAGCAAATGCACGGATTGAAAGATATGAAGTCTCCAATAAGTTCTACAGCTGCAAGATGGAGGAGAATAGTTATGTCAGTGAGTATATACTCAGAATGTCTGGGTATAACAATCACTTGATTCAACTGGGAGTTAATCTTCCGGATGATAGTGTCATTGATAGAATTCTTCAATCACTGCCACCAAGCTACAAGAGCTTCGTGATGAACTATAATATGCAATGGATGGATAAGACAATTCACGAGCTCTTCACAATGCTAAAGGCTGCGGAGGTAGAAATCAAGAAGGAGCATCAAGTGTTGATGGTCAATAAGACCACCAGTTTCAAGAAAAAGGGCAAAGGGAAAAAGAAGGGGAACTTCAAGAAGAACAGCAAACAAGTTGCTGCTCAAGAGAAGAAACCCAAGTCCGGACCTAAGCCCGAGATCGAGTGCTTTTACCGCAAGCGACTGGTCATCGGAAGTGGAACTACCCCAAGTATTTGGCGGATAAGAAGGATGGCAAGGTGAACAAAGGTATATGTGATATACATGTTATTGATGTGTACCTTACTAGAGCTCGCAGTAGCACCTGGGTATTTGATACTGGTTCTGTTGCTAATATTCCCAACTCGAAACAGGGACTACGGATTAAGCGGACATTGGCTAAGGATGAGGTGACGATGCGCGTGGGAAATGGTTCCAAAGTCGATGTGATCGCCGTCGGCACGCTACCTCTACATCTACCTTCGGGATTAGTTTTAGACCTAAATAATTGTTATTTGGTGCTAGCGTTGAGCATGAACATTATATCTGGATCTTGTTTGATGCGAGACGGTTATTCATTTAAATCTGAGAATAATGGTTGTTCTATTTATATGAGTAATATCTTTTATGGTCATGCACCCTTAAAGAGTGGTCTATTTTTGATGAATCTCGATAGTAGTGATACACATATTCATAATGTTGAAGCCAAAAGATGCAGAGTTGATAATGATAGTGCAACTTATTTGTGGCACTGCCGTTTAGGTAATATTTGTGTAAAGCGCATGAAGAAACTCCATACTGATGGACTTTTGGAATCACTTTATTATGAATCATTTGGTACTTGCGAACCATGCCTCATGGGCAAGATGACTAAAACGCCGTTCTTCGGAACTATGGAGCGAGCAACTGATTTGTTGGAAATCATACATACTAATGTATGTGGTCCAATGAATGTTGAGGCTCTCGGCAAGTATCGTTATTTTCTCACCTTCACAAATGATTTGAGCAGATATGGTTATATCTACTTAATGAAACATAAGTATGAAACATTTGAAAAGTTCAAAGAATTTTAGAGTGAAGTGGAGAATCATCGTAACAAGAAAATAAAAGTTTCTACAATCTGATCGCGGAGGAGAATATTTGAGTTAAGAGTTTGGCCGTCATTTAAAACAATGTCGAATAGTTTCACATCTCACGCCACCTGGAACACCACAGCGTAATGGTGTGTCTGAATGTCGTAACCGCACTTTATTGGATATGGTGCAATCTATGATGTCTCTTACCAGTTTACCACTATCATTTTGAGTTACGAGTTCGGTTTACATTTGAAGCAATGCGGAATAGTTTCACAACTCACGCCACTCGGAACAGCATAGCGTAATGGTGTGTCCGAACGTCGTAATCGTACTTTACTAGATATGGTGCGATCTATGATGTCTCTTACTGATTTACCGCTATCGTTTTGGGGTTATGCTTTAGAGACGGCCACATTCACGTTAAATAGGGCACCATCAAAATCCGTTGAGACGACGCCTTATGAACTGTGGTTTGGCAAGAAACCAAAGTTGTCGTTTCTTAAAGTTTGGGGCTGCGATGCTTATGTGAAAAAGCTTCAACCCAATAAACTCGAACCTAAATCAAAGAAATGTGTCTTCATAGAATACCCAAAGGAAACTGTTGGGTACACCTTCTATCATACATCCGAAGGAAAAAATTTGTTGCCAAGAATGGATCCTTTCTAGAGAAGGAGTTTCTCTCGAAAGAAGTGAATGTGAGGAAAGTAGAACTTGATGAGGTAACTGTACCTGCTCCTTTATTGGAAAATAGTTCATCACAGAAACCGGTTCCTGTGACGACTACACCAATAAGTGAGGAAGCTAATGATGTTGATCATGAAACTTCAGATCAAGTTACTACAGAACCTCGTAGGTCAACCCGAGTAAGATCCACACCAGAGTGGTACGATAATCCTATTCTGGAGGTCATGTTACTTGGCCATGGTGAACCTACGAACTATGAGGAAGCGATGATGAGCCCAGATTCCGCAAAATGGCTTGAGGCCATGAAATCTGAGATGGGATCCATGTATGAGAACAAAGTGTGGACTTTGGTTGACTTTCCCAATGATCGGCAAGCCATCGAGAATAAATGGATCTTGAGGAAGAAGATTGACGCTGATGGTAATATTACTGTCTACAAAGCTTGACTTGTTGTGAAAGGTTTTCGACAAGTTCAAGGGGTTGACTATGATGAGACTTTCTCACCCGTAGCGATGCTTAAGTCTGTCCGAATCATGTTAGCAATTGCCACATTTTATGATTATGAAATTTGGCAAATGGATGTCAAAACTGCATTCCTGAATGGATTTTTGGAAGAAGAGTTGTATATGATGCAACTCGAAGGTTTTGTCGATCCAAAGGATGCTAACAAAGTGTGCGAGCTCCAGTGTTCCATTTATGGACTGGTGCAAGCCTCTCGGAGTTGGAATAAACACTTTGATAGTGTGATCAAAGCATATGGTTTTATACAGACTTTTGGAGAAGCCTGTATTTACAAGAAAGTGAGTGGGAGCTCTGTAGCATTTCTAATATTATATGTGGATGACATATTATTGATTGGAATGATATAGAATTTCTGGATAGCATAAAAGGATACTGGAATAAAAGTTTTTTCAATGAAATACCTCGGTGAAGCTGCTTACATATTGGGCATCAAGATCTATAGAGATAGATCAAGACGCTTAATTGGACTTTCACAAAGTACATACCTTGATAAAGTTTTGAAAAGGTTCAAAATGGATCAAGCAAAGAAAGGGTTCTTGCCTGTAATACAAGGTGTGAAATTGAGTCGACTCAATGCCCCACCACGCAGAAGATAGAGAGAAATGAAAGAAGTTCCTATGCTTCAGCCATAGGCTCTATCATTTATGCAATGTTGTGTACCGACCTGATGTGTGCCTTGCTATTAGTTTAGCAGGAGGTACCAAAGTAATCCAGAGTGGATCATCGGACGGCGGTCAAGAACATCCCGAAATACCGAAAAGGACTAAGGATATGTTTCTCGTTTATGGAGGTGACAAAGAGCTAGTCGTAAATGGTTACGTCGATGCAAGCTTTGACACTGATCCGGACAATTCTAAATCGCAAACCGGATACGTGTTTATATTGAACGGTGGAGCTGTCAGTTGGTGCAGTTCTAAACAAAGTGTCGTAGCTGGATCTACATGTGAAGCGGAATACATAGCTGCTTCGGAAGCAGCAAATGAAGGAGTCTGGATGAAGGAGTTCATATCCGATCTAGGTGTCATACCCAGTGCATCGGGTCCAATGAAAATCTTTTGTGACAATACTGGTGCAATTGCCTTGGCAAAGGAAACCAGATTTCACAAGAGAACCAAGCACATCAAGAGACGCTTCAAATCCATCCAGGACCAAGTCCAGGTGGGAGACATAGAGATTTGCAAGATACATACGGATCTGAATGTTGCAGACCCGTTGACTAAGCCTCTTCCACGAGCAAAACATGATCAGCACCAAGGCTCCAAGGGTGTTAGAATCATTGCTGTGTAATGTAGATTATTGACTCTAGTGCAAGTGGGAGGCTGAAGAAAATATGCCCTAGAGGCAATAATAAAGTTATTATTTATTTCCTCATATCATGATAAATGTTTATTATTCATGCTAGAATTGTATTACCCGGAAACATAATACATGTGTGAATACATAGACAAACATAGTGTCACTAGTATGCCTCTACTTGACTAGCTCGTGAATAAAAGATGGTTAAGTTTCCCAACCATAGACATGAGTTGTCATTTGATTAATAGGATCACATCATTAGGAGAATGATGTGATTGACATGACCCATTCCGTTAGCTTAGCACGTGATCGTTTAGTATGTTGCTATTGCTTTCTTCATGACTTATACATGTTCCTATGACTATGAGATTATGTAACTCCCGCTTACCGGAGGAACTCTTTGTGTGCTACCAAACGTCACAACGTAGCTGGGTGATTATAAAGGTGCTCTACAGGTGTCTCCAAAGGTACTTGTTGAGTTGACATATTTCGAGATTAGGATTTGTCACTCCGATTGTCGGAGAGGTATCTCTGGGCCCTCTCGGTAATGTGCATCACTATAAGCCTTGCAAGCAATGTAGCTAATGAGTTAGTTATGGGATGATGCATTACGTAATGATTAAAGAGACTTGCCGGTAACGAGATTGAACTAGGTATTGAGATACCGACGATCGAATCTCGGGCAAGTAACATACCGATGACAAAGGGAACAACGTATGGTGTTATGTGGTTTGACCGATAAAGATCTTCGTACAATATGTAGGAGCCAATATGAGCATCCAGGTTCCGCTATTGGTTATTGACCGAAGACGTGTCTCGGTCATGTCTTCATAGTTCTCGAACCCGTAGGGTCCGCACGCTTAAAGTTAGATGACAGTTATATTATGAGTTCATGTGTTTTGATGTACCGAAGATTGTTCAGAGTCCCGGATGTGATCACGGACACGACGAGGAGTCTTGAAATGGTCGAGACATGAAGATTGATATATTGGATGACTATATTTGGACACCGGAAAGGTTCTGGGTGAGATTGGGACAATATCGGAACCCCTGGAGGTATATGGGCCTTAATGGGCCTTAGTGGAAAGGAGGGGAAAGGAGCAAGGGATGGGGCGCCCCCCAAGCCCAATCCGAATTTGGAGGGGGGCCGGCCCCCTTTCCTTCCTCCCTCCTTCCTCTTCCTTCCCTCTCCCTCTCCAAATAGGAAAGGGAGGAGTCCTACTCCCGGTGGGAGTAGGACTCCCCCCTAGGGCGCGCCTCTCCCCTTGGCCGGCCCTCTCCTCCTCCCCCCTTTATATACAGAGGAGGGGGGCACCCCATAGACACAACAATTGATCATTGATCTCTTAGCCGTGTGCGGTGCCCCCTCCACCATAGTCCTCTTCGATAATATCGTAGCGGTGCTTAGGCGGAGCCCTGCGACGGTAGAACATCATCATCGTCACCATGCCGTTGTACTGGCAGAACTCTCCCTCAACACTCGGCTGGATCGAAGTTCGAGGGACGTCATCGAGCTGAGCGTGTGCAAGAACTCGGAGGTGCCGTGCTTTCGGTGCTTGATCGGTCGAGCCGTGAAGACGTACAACTACATCAACCGCGTTGTGCTAACGCTTCCGCTTTCGGTCTACGAGGGTACATGGACACACTCTCCCCTCTCGTTGCTATGCATCACCATGATCTTGCGTGTGCGTAGGAAAATTTTGAAATTACTACGTTCCCCAACAACTATGATCTTAATTGTCATTGCAAACATGTTTATTCATAATAGGCTGAATTAGGAACGATGAACTCATCATATTTACAAAACCAAAAGAGGTTGAGTTCATACCAGCTTCTCTCATCTCAATCAGTCCATCATATATCATCATTATTGCCTTTCACTTGCACGACCGAACGGTGTGTATAATAATAGTGCACGTGCATTGGACAAGGTAATATGGGCTCTAAGTTAAATCAACAGTCATGCATATGAGAGCAACTAAATATTTTCATTATGGCCTTCTCCTCTCGACACCCAAAGGAAAGAAAATAAAATAAAACTATTTACACGGGAAAGCTCCTGATACGTCTCCAACGTATCTACTTTTCCAAACACTTTTCCCTTGTTTTGGACTCTAACTTGCATGATTTGAATGAAACTAACCCGGATTGACGTTGTTTTTAGCAGAACTGTCATGGTGTTATTTATTGTGCAGAAAACAAAAGTTCTCGGAATGACCTGAAAATCCATGGAGATAACTTTAGGAAAATATAAAAAATACCAGCGAAAGAATCAATGCCAGGGGGCCCACACCCTGTCCACGAGGGTGGGTGGCGCGCCCCCTGTCTCGTGGGCCCCCTGATGCTCCACCGCCCTCAGCTCCAACTCTATATATTCCGTTTCACGGAGAAAAAAATCAGAGAGAAAGTTTCATCGCGTTATACAATACAGAGCCGCCGCCAAGCCCTAATATCTCTCGGGAGGGCAGATCTGGAGTCCGTTCGGGGCTCCGGAGAGGGGGATTCGTCGTCGTCGTCATCATCAACCATCCTCCATCACCAATTTCATGATGTTCACTGCCGTGCATGAGTAATTCCATCGTAGGCTTGCTGGACGGTGATGGGTTGGATGAGATTTACCATGTAATCAAGTTAGTTTTGTTAGGGTTTGATCCCTAGTATCCACTATGTTCTGAGATTGATGTTGCTATGACTTTGCTATGCCTAATGCTTGTCACTAGGGCCCGTGTGCCATGATTTCAGATCTGAACCTATTATGTTTTCATGAATATATGTGAGTTCTTGATCCTATCTTGCAAGTCTATAGTCACCTATTATTTGTTATGAACCGACAACCCCAAAGTGACAATAATCGAGATACTTCTCAATGATGACCGTAGTTTGAGGAGTTCATGTATTCACTATGTGTTAATGCTTTGGTCCGGTTCTCTATTAAAAGGAGGCCTTAATATCCCTTACTTTCCACTAGGACCCCGCTGCCATGGGAGGGTAGGACAAAAGATGTCATGCAAGTTCTTTTCCATAAGCACGTATGACTATATTCGGAATACATGCCTACATTACATTGATGAATTGGAGCTAGTTCTGTGTCACCCTATGTTATAACTATTACATGAGGAATCACATCCGACATAATTATACATCACTGATCCAATGCCTACGAGCTTTTCACTTATTGTGCTTCGCTTATTTACTTTTCCGTTGCTACTGTTACAATCACTACAAAACTGCTATCGTTACTTTTGCCACTTTACCATTACTATCATACTACTTTGCTACTAAATACTTTGCTGCAGATAGTAAGTTATCCAGGTGTGGTTGAATTTACAACTCAACTGCTAATACTTGAGAATATTCTTTGGCTCCCCTTGTGTCGAATCAATAAATTTGGTTTGAATACTCTACCCTCAAAAACTGTTGCGATCCCCTATACTTGTGGGTTATCAAGACTATTTTCTGGTGCAGTTGCCGGGGAGCATAGCTCTATTCTTTGAGTCACTTGGGATTTATATCTGCTGATCACTATATGGAACTTGAAAGACGAAATAACTAAGATTTTCCCCTGAACTACAAGGGGAGGTAAGGAACTGTCATCTAGCTCGGCACTAGATTCTCCTTCTGTTTTGAGTAAGCTTGCGACACCTAAACCTGCTACTGCTATGAAAATTTTGATATGTCACATGTTATTGATGATGCCACTTCTGCTATGCATGATACTTGTGATGAAACTACTTCTATGCTTGATACTACTGTGCCATTAGGTGAATATCTTGATGAACAACTTGCTAGGGTTAGAGAGAATGAAATTATTGAAGATGAAATTATTGATGATAGTGATGATGAAGGTTCTCCCCCTAAGTATGAATTACCTGTTGTTCCTGAGGGTTATGTTATGGATGAAGAAACTGCTAGGGATCTTTTTGCTTGCAATGATAGATCTGATCTTAAGAAGTTACTAGCTAAACTTAAACAGAAAACTCTGAATGCTAGAATGAAATATGACCCTGCCTTTGCTACTTCACCTATCTTTGTTACTAATAAGGATTATGAATTCTTTGTTGATCCTGAGATAATTACTTTGGTTGAATCTGATCCTTTTTATGTCTATGAATCTGAAACTGTTGTGGCACATCTTACCAAGTTGAATGATATAGCCACCCTGTTTACTAATGATGAGAAGTCTTGCTATTATTATATCCTTAAGATATTTCTATTCTCATTAAAGGGTGATGCTAAAACTTGGTTTAATTCTCTTGATCCTGATGTGTGCGTAGTCCCCAGGATATGATTTATTACTTCTCTGCTAAATATTTCCCTGCTCATAAGAAACAAGCTGCCTTGCAGGAAATATATAATTTTGTGCAAATCGAAGAAGAGAGTCTCCCACAAGCTTGGGCGAGCCTTCTCCGATTACTTAATGCTTTGCCTGATCATCCTCTTAAGAAAAATTAAATACTTGGTATCTTTTATAATGGACTAACCGATGCTTCCAAGGACCACTTGGATAGTTGTGCTGGTTGTGTTTTCAGGGAAAGAACAGTCGACCAAGCTGAAGTGTTATTGAATAATATGTTGACTAATGAAAATAATTGGACTCTTCCTGAGCCAATTCCTGAGCCAATTGAGCCAACTCCTGAGCCTATTCCTAAACCAACTCCGTAGAAGAGGGGTGTTCTATTTTTAGTCCTGAAGATATGCAAGAGGCAAAGAAATCAATGAAAGAAAAGGGTATTAAAGCTGAAGATGTTAAGAATTTACCTCCTATTGAAGAAATACATGGTCTTAATATACCGCCTGTTGAAGAAACACATTGTCTTGATAACCCTACACAGCTAGTAAAGGTAAATTCTCTCTATAGATATGATAAAGTTGAAATACCGTCCACTAAATTTCATAGCCAATGTTTAGATGAATTTGATGACTTTATGGCTAGGCAAGAAGGTTTTAATGCTTATGTTGGTAGAGAATTAAAGAGTAATGCTTTCATGACAGGATGCTTGAGTGATTATATGGCTAGAATTAAAGGTGAACTTAAACTCATTAGCAAATATGCTTCTATGGTTACCACTCAAGCAGAGCAAGTACTTAAAGCTCAAAGTGATTTGCTCGATGAATTAAATAATAAACATGATTTTGCTGTTAGAGTGGCTACTAGATCTAGTAGAATGACTTAGGAACCTTTGTATCCTGCAGGCCACCCTAAGAGAATCGAGCAGGATTCTCAAAGAAATAATTTAGATGCATCTAGTCCTTCTAAAAAGAAGAAAAAGAAAAATGATAGGACTTTGCATGCTTCTAGTGAACTTGTTGTAGACACACCTGAGAATCCCAATAATATTTCTATTTCTGATGCTGAAACACAATCTGGTGATGAACTTCAACCTAGTGATAATGCTAATGATAATGTTCATGTTGATGCTCAACCTAGCAATAATAATGATGTAGAGATAATAATGATGTAGAGATTGAACCTGTTGTTGATCTTGATGACCCACAATCAAAGAATTAACGTTATGATAAAAGAGATTTTGTTGCTAGGAATCACGGTAAAGAAAGAGAACAATGGGTTCAGAAACCCATGCCTTTTCCTCCTAAGCCATCCAAGACAAAGGATGATGAGGATTTTGAGCGCTTTGTTGAAATGATTAGACCTATCTTCTTACGTATGCGCTCAACTGATATGCTTAAAGTAAATCCTTATGCTAAATATATGAAGGATATCATTACAAATAAAAGAAAGATACCAGAAGCTGAAATTTCCACCATGCTTGCTAATTATACTTTTAAAGGTGGAATACCTAAGAAACTTGGAGATCCAAGGGTACCAACTATACCATGCTCCATCAAAAGAAACTATGTAAAAACTGCTTTATGTGATCTTGGAGCCGGTGTTAGTGTTATGCCTCTCTCTTTATATCGTAGACTTGAATTGAATAAGTTGACACCTACTGAAATATCTTTGCAAATGGCCGATAAATCAACTGCTATACCTGTTGGTATTTGTGAGTATGTGCCTGTTGTGGTTGCAAATGTCACTATCTTAACGAACTTTATCATTCTTGATATTCATGAGGACGATAGTATGTCGATTATCCTTGGTAGACCCTTTTAGAATACTGCAGGGGCTGTTATTGATTGCAACAAAGGCAATGTCACTTTTCATGTTAAGGGTAATGAGCATACGGTACACTTTCCGAGGAAACAGCCTCAAGTTCATAGCATCAATTCTATTGGAAAAATTCCAACTATCATTATTGGAGGTTTTGAATTTCCTCTTCCTACTGTCAAGAAAAAATATGATATTCTTATTATTGGGGATGTTCATATCCCTGTTGAGGTAACCTAGTGTTATTCGAAATTTCTTCGGTTCCATGTTATTCGGAATGAGTTTGTTAACAAGACTTGATCAACCTTGTTGATGTATTCCTTTTGATGATCATGAGATGGATGAAACTATAAGGCACAACCTTCTGTACCCTCTTTTTACTTTCTGTTATTTAGAATAAATAAACCAAAAATAGTATTATCTGTCTGTTTTCTGAATTATCTATGCAATAAAAATTATCCCGAAAATAAAAGTGCTCCAAATGGCCTGCAAATTTAGTATTTTTTTATGGAATATTTGAGGATTTTAGGCACTGAGAACATAGCAGGGGAGGCAAGCACCTGGCCACGAGGGTCCTGGGCGCTCCCCTGCCTCGTGGGCCCATGGTGGCCCCCTCCACTTATTCCTGCACCCACACACTCCATCTTCCTCCCAAAAAAATCCCCATCCAGCTCAAGCACGAGTTCTAGCTCATTTTGTTGCGATTTTCGATCTCCTTGCTCAAAGCTCCATTCGCAAAACTGCTTTGGGAGATTGTTGCTTGAGGAATAAATATGTCCAGGAAAATGTACCAAGGTGGTTCCTCAACAAAGAGAGGACCTAGGCATGCTATGCGTGAGCAAGATGATGAACCACCAAGGGACGCTGAGGTGCGGTCTTGTGAATGGCCATCAAAAGAGTTTATGGTCAATGCAGGCATTAAGGATGAATTTGACGCATATGTGCGTAATGCCAATCTTGAGGACTTCATGCAAGATAAGTGTCCTCAGTACTACCAATTGACTGATTCATTCGTGAGAAGATTTAAATTTATATCTTCGCGTAATTCTCAGAATGTCCTGTTTGATATTTATGATCAATCTTATACCATGGACTTAGAAGATTTTACAACTGCTTGCAAACTCCCACAGTGGGGCAATGTTAATGAACCCCACAAATCTGAATATAAAGACTTTCTTGCTAGTATCACTGTGGGATAATCTAGGGACATATCACAAGCTACCATAGGGAGCATTCATTTTCTTGCTATACATTATTTTGCTCTCTTCATTGTTAGATGCATTAATGGTAAAGATGAAGCATGTCACATGTGTGTCCCTGATCTTTGTGTTCTTAAGAGTGCT
Organism: Aegilops speltoides; assembly: GCA_021437245.1. Lineage (NCBI taxonomy): Eukaryota > Viridiplantae > Streptophyta > Magnoliopsida > Poales > Poaceae > Aegilops > Aegilops speltoides. The sequence continues at coordinate 107,939,963 of CM038141.1, read as the reverse complement.
GTATTAGGTAATAAAGATTACAACTTGGGAGCGATTGTTGCACGTAGGTTGCATAATAATGGTTTAGTTGGAGATTTATTTGGAGGGATTTATGCGACCTGTGTTGCTAATTATCTTGGGATATCCCCACGTGAGGGTGATATGGAGTTGCCTCCCACTTATTTAGGTTATGACGCTATGGTCAGACATCTTTTTCTTTTAAGGAATGAATAATTCCTCCAGTATCGACTAATCTTTAACAGGCGTCGCGCTGTCCATGTTACTCTCCATGCTCCTTCCCTTTTTGATTACCAGGCAAAACGAAGATATGTTGTCACTAGGAAGGAGGCAGCCGAACACGAGAGGACAGCGGAGGCAGCTCGCCAACATGTCGCGGCTTAGGTGGCATTGGCTGTTACATCTTAGTACAACCCCCAGTTATAACTTCAGATATCAGCCAGGCTATCCTTGGCATTAGACCAACTTAGGCCAAAAGCCTAAGCTTGGGGGAGTATGTATTCTCACTGACTTTACATTCATGTTCACACACTATTCTAGTTGTCAGTGCTCATACTCTTTCATTGTACTATCCATGCTAGTTTAATTTCTTTTTCTTGTTTTCTTCTTGTGTGTTTGATAAACCTTAAGAAAAAACCAAAAAAATTAGTTAGTTTAATTGCTTGTAGTAGTAATTAAAAGAAAACCCAAAAAGATTTCTCGTTCTTCTTTTGCTTGTTGGAGCTTTCCCGTGTAAATAGTTTTTTCTTTTCTTTTCTTTTGGGGGTCGAGAGTAGAAGACCATATTGAAAATGTTTAGTGGCTCTCATATGCATGATTATTGATTTAACTTAGAGCCTATATTACCTTGTCTTCTCTCTTGAATTGAATGCTTGCAGATTCCAGCTTAGTCTAATGCACGTGCACTATTATTATTATACACACTGCTCGGTCGTGCAAGTGAAAGGCAATAATGACGATATATGATGGATTGATTGAGGTGAGAGAAGCTGGTATGAAATTGATCCCACTTGTTTTTGTAAATATGATGAGTTCATCGTTCCCGATTCAGCCTATTATGAATAAACATGTTTGCAATGACAATTAGAGATTATAGTTGCTTATGCCATGCTTAATTAGCTAGGAGCTTATAATGGTTAACCTTGCATGCCAACATGCTATTAAAATGGTTGTGATGTGGTATGATAGGGTGGTATCCTCCTTTGAATGATTTGAGTGATTTGACTTGGCACATGTTCACGCATGTAGTTGAAACAAAATCAACATAGCCTTCATGATATTTATGTTCATGGTGGATTATATCCTACTCATGCTTGCACTCGATGTTGATTAATTTTAATGCATGTTCATGACTGTTGTCGCTCTCTCAATTGGTCGATGTCGGTGTCAAAACCGGCGGATCTCGGGTAGGGGGTCCCGAACTGTGCGTCTAGGTAGATGGTAACAGGAGACAAGGGACACGATGTTTTTACCCAGGTTCGGGCCCTCTCGATGGAGGCAAAACCCTACTCCTCCTTGATTGATATTGATGATATGGGTAGTACAAGAGTGGATCTACCACGAGATCAAGGAGGCTCAACCCTAGAAGCTAGCCTATGGTATGATTGTTGTAATGGATGTTCGTCCTACGGACTAAAACCCTCTGGTTTATATAGACACCGGAGAGGGCTAGGGTTACACAGAGTCGGTTACAATGGTAGGAGATCTACATATCCGTATCGCCAAGCTTGCCTTCCACGCCAAGGAAAGTCCCATCCGGACACGGACGAAGTCTTCAATCTTGTATCTTCATAGTCTTGGAGTCCGCCGATGATGATAGTCCGCTATCCGGACACCCCTAGTCCAGACTCCTCAAGAGCCCTCGAACCAGGCTTTAATGACGATGAGTCCGCGCGCATATTGTTTGGCATTGCAAGGCGGGTTCCTCCTCCGAATAACTCATAGAAGATTGTGAACACCAGATAGTGTCCGCTCTTAAAAATAAATTCCACATTCCACCGTAGAGAGAATAATATGTACACAGTTCAATCTGGCCGACGATTTTGTGGCATGACATCACACCACCACCAAGCCTTTACTCAATCGCTTTTGTATGATACCACCTCAGCGCTTAGCGTTTAGCGGTTTCTTGGCACGCCTTGTCGAGCAGAGATCGTGTTCCCTTATTCCGGATTCCCATCAATACGGACGTAGAACCCAACCGCGCCATTGATTGTGGCGCTTGGGAGATAGGCGAGTTTTACTAGGCCGGTGGGGACGCATAGTCTTTGTTCGCCCATATATAAGGGGATAAGGATCCACCCTTTTCACCTACGCCTTCTTCCTCCTTTGCTTATCCATCTCCGCAAGACTCGAGCTCCAGCGCCTAAGTCCGCACCCTCGCCTCAACCTTCTCCAGCCATGTCCGGAGCGGAGGCAGGGATGGCCTCCTCCGCTACGGAGGGGCACATCGAGAAACCGCGCCGGATACCTGTCCAGCGACATCACAAGACCGGCCTGCCGACGAGGGCAGCTCATCCCCACCCCCAGCCCCATGAGAGGGTCGATTTTTCGCCACTTCCTCCGCTGGATCGGGCTTCCCACTTCATCCCTTCGTCCGGGCTCATGTACTACTACGGCTGGACTTCCACGATCTGGCGCCAAACTTCATCCTCAACATCTCGGCGTTTATCGTCGTGTGCGAGGCCTTCCTCTGCATCCAGCCCCACTTCGGTTTGTGGCTAAGGACCTTCAATGTCAAGCCGAAGGTCGTGAAGGGCTGCCAAGCGGAGTGCGGAGGCACCATGGTGGGCAAAATGCCCCACGTTACTTGGCCTGAGGGCGCCTTCGTGGAAACCATCAAGGGGTGGCAATCGGGGTGGTTCTACATCACCGAGCCGCTGGACTCCTAAATGGGCAGCGCCCCGAAGTTCAGATCTGGTTCCCCAGTGCAGCTCACCTCCGGAAAGAGAAGGGCTTGCTATGGGGCAGTTCGAGGAGCCGACCGACTCCAACCTGCCTTCGACCTTGGTGAACAAGAAGCTTAAGCTTGTCATCGTGATCCAGGTCATGCTCGTCCGCCGGATTCTCCCCTGCCAACAGCGGGCCTTCAATCTGTGGGAGTTTGATCCGGCACAGCACCGGACCCTTAGCGGGCTCTTCGACACAACGTGCGAAGCTTCTTGGAGGGTGCTGTTCAAGGGCAGAGAAGCCCCCGCATCCACGACTGAAGATCACGGATTCAGCACACAACGCCCGGCCGACGCGGTAAGCTATGCTATCCTTTATGGGACATTCATTTCTTTCATGGTTTGACTCCATGCGGGATTTAAAATTCCCAATGCCTTTAATAGGACTGGCAGAGGACGTCTGGACAGGTTAACTGTCCGGCTCCCCTCCCCGAAGACCCAGCGGATACCCATTTAACGGGGCTGCTAGTCCCGGCACTTTATGTGGTGCCGAGAAGAAGGCTAAGAAGAAGGCCACAGAACCCAAGAAGTTCCCGCGCCAGTGGGTATCGGACTCGCGTCCGATGGCTCAGAGGCGGACTCTCTCCCAAGACGAGGAGGAGAAAGAGGACTCTCCCTGGAGGGGGAGCGGAAGAGGAAGGCTTCCCAACAGGGGAGGCCGAAGGGTCCAAGAGGGGAAGGACCCTTCCTCCGGACAGCTCCGCCAACGCTGATGACAGCGACGAGGGGTGGCCCTCAAGGGCCAAGCCCCCGGCAAGATCGTAAGTATCCGGATTCCTGAGTGATTTATAATTTCTCTTTTCGCCACACAGTGTCCTTCTAATGCCGCATACAACCTGTAGTCCGGCCGAGGACAATTTTCCCGCTTCTTCGAGCGGGTCCTTAGCTCCATCGGATGTGGATTCCATTCCGACCGCCTCCACCCCTCGTGATGCTGAGGATGCCGAGGAGGGATCCCAGAAGGGGACCCGCCAGGGGGGGAGGCTCCGGAGGTGCCACAGGGCAACCTCCCGGACTTCATGCCGGACTCCGCACCGGAACCCGCAGTGGTTCCGGAGTCCGGCAGGCGGCCCCTTCGTAAGAAGGGCAAGACCGTGACACTGGCAGCCTCCGTCCAACTGGAGGCTCCGGACAACTTGTTGGAGGTGCTCAACGGCGCTTCCATCGAGGAAGAACACCGCACTATCACGAGTGCGGTGATTCAGAAGGTTTAGCTCGCCAAGAGCGGGCTGACCGAAGCCTGCAACAGCATTCTAACAGGCTTTGAAGTAAGAAGGTTTTAAAATATGTAATGTAATACCGCATAGACAGTAGCCCCTGATGCTCGGTTCGGTGTTCGGAAAGAGAAGCCGGACTGAGGATCTAAAAAGATATACGCAGGAGTTCTAAAAATTATGTCAATATGGGATGGCAGGCTGCGCTGCTGACCTCTGCCGCATTGACCGCGGAGGTCGGTGCTTTGAAGCAGGACCTCAAGCGGTCCGAGAATGAGCTCGGCCTTGCCAAGAAGCAGCTCGAGGACAAAGAAGGTGAGTAACACCATATTAAATTTGTACCTTACAGAAAAGGATTTTGGTTGCAATAGAAATAACAAGGATAACGTGGGCACTGCAGGGGCCACGAACGAGGTGGCGACCCTGAAGGAGGCCGTGTCCGCGGCCGAACGTAACGCGGCCGCGGAACGAGCGGAGCGAGAGAGGCAGGGGGCGCGGGTGGCGGAGGTGCGGCAAGAGCTCCAGGCTCTCATGGAAAAGCATGAGAGTTTGGAGCGTGACTCGAGGACTAGAGAGTCTGAGCTTGCCGCGGCTCTTGAGAGTGCCAAAGCCGCTAAGGCCGAGGCCCATAAGGCCCTTCAGGAGATTGAGGCGGTGAAGAAAATAGCGGCGGGTAAGGCATTTTTCATGCAAAGCAAGCATGTGAATGTGAATTACCTATTACTTACCCGAATTCGGAGCTCTCCAGGAGCGTTTGCAGATCTACCTCACAGCGTGTCCGATGCCGCCGCATTCTACCGGGCCGAGGAGGGGAGCTCAACAGAGAAGGTATTCTGGTCTCAGTATGCTGAGGCCGGACATCCGGTGCCCCTTAGCGACCAAATGAAGCAGCCGGTCGAGCTCCACAAGGTAGCCGAAAGCAGGCCATGAAGGGCCTCATAGTCCACCAGGGCTCAAGAGGCCATGCCCGGGAGCTACTTCGCCTCGGCGGCGGCTGGTGGATGCGTGCCCGGGTGGAAGTCATCAAGCGCCCGCCAGATTGAAGGTGCCTGTCGGGCCTTGCCCGCAAAAGGTGCACCGGGCAGGCTGGATGTCGAGAGGCTTCGACGGACGCGCCGCCAAGGGCAAGGAGTATCGATGTCGAAATGTACTATAAGAGTGTCTCAAGGGTGCCCGCAAGATTGCGGATGAGTGCCCAAAGATGTAATATTTGAATAGACTCGCAATGTGTTATCCCGCGCGCTGAAAACTTTGTTCATATGCGCTAAGCAACGCTTATTAATTTAAAATATTACCTTCAGGCGGCAGTTTATCAAATCGAGAGATGGCAAGTCGTCGGCTTCAGCCCCCATGCCACGAAAGTGCTGCGGTGTTCGGATAAGCTTGAGCGCTCTTGTTCCCATTTTTGGGTCCATCTAGGAGGCGCCAACACAACGAACAAGGCAACCAGACTTATAATGCTTGAACACTCTCACTTAGCCATAGAATTTATAATTTTAAATTTCGCGAAGCCCCTAGTATTCGAAGACCGAGTTCGGGCGCTTATCCACGCCTGGGCCGACGAAGCCGGTTCCTCGCTCTAAGCGGCATAAGTCTTTAGGGACTCGAAAAGACCTCTCGAACAGCGACCAGCTCTCGCCTTATCATGACGGTCAGTTTTAGCTTTCTCCATCGAGGCGCCGCCAGCTCAACCGGGCGCAATCGCAGTGGTTCTCCCAGTGCTACCTTAGCTGATAGAACGGAATGTAAGGTACCAAAACATGGGAGCCGGGCAAACCCAACTATTGACCCAAGACATGATTCGAAGCCGATGCATATAGTGCTATAAGTTCGGGGTGCCGCACTTGTGAAAGTGTTCGGACTTATCACACCATAATGAGGGGAGCATAAGCCCCTGGTGTATTCGGCCGTACCAAAGTGTACGGATGCAAGATATCATAAATGAGCATATATGTAAAAAAAGGAATGCAATTATAAGCGAAAAGTGATGCATTGTTTATTCAAGGAATTCTGTCATGAGTGCAGAACGATACAAAAATAGTGCGGTAAGCAAGGGTTGGACTATTAGAAATGTCTCCCTCCAGGGGTAGGCTGCGGAATGGTGTATTAAACAGATTTAATGCTCATAATGGAGACCACCTGAGTATTCGTCGTAGCCTTTGTCCTTCCCTGGCTGTTGCGTCGTGAGTTCGGCAGATTCACCGCCGGACAGGGTCTCTGGTGAACGGAGTCCTGTGGAAAAATAAAAAAAGAAAAGAAAAGGAGTGACACACTTGGGAGCCCCTGGTGTGGTTGAGCCGCACTCTGGGCCTGTTGTGGTCGTGCCCCTCCCCCTATGCCCATGGTATCTCCAGAGCGTAATGATGTACGCTGAAGGGCTAGTCTTGCAATCATGCAAGGGCTGGGGTTAGCCGCATTGCTACGCGTGCTCGAGCGCGCTGTGGTCTTGATGTATGTTACTCCGGCGCTTTGGCCATGTCCGGTCGCTTAACGGCCGGACTTGAAAATTGCCTTAAGAGGCTGCTCAGATTTCGCCGCGAGAGCCGCTGTGTGTTCTCCGCTCGAGGGAGCGCTCAGTGTTTCGCTGACCGTGATGACTCCACGAGGGCCTGCATCTTCAACTTAAGGTATGCATAATGCGGCACCGTGTTGAACTTTGCAAATGCGGTTCGTCCGAAAGCAGAGCGTGATAGCCATCATGAACGGGACTATGTCAAGATTAAGTCCTCGCTCGAAATTATTCGGGATCCAAGACCACTTCCAGCAGGATCGAGCCTCGCATAATTGGCCTCAACACCTGGTATGACACCTTTGAAGGTCGCCTTTGTAGGTTTAATCCTTGAGGGTCTATGCCCATCTTACGACCGTATCCCGATAAAGTAGGTTCAGTTGCCGCCGCCGCCCATCGACTCTAGTGAGGTGAAATCCATCGACGATTGGGTCTAAAACCACGCGCGAATCCGCCATGGCGGATATCGGTGGGTGATCCTTCGATCGAAAGTGATCGGGCAAGAGGACCATGGATTGAACTACGGGCGATCGCTCCATTGCATATACGCCCCTTGTGCACGCTCGCCCCTCTTGGGTATGTGGGTTGCGTATATCATGTTTAGCATCCGCACTTGTGGGGGAAACCCTTCGTCCTCTCATCGCTCGCGGCCGGGTCTCTTCCTCGCCATCGCTATGCAGCCCTTGTCATTGTTTTCGCAATTAACTTGCTCGCTCGCTTGAATACCCAACAATCTCTGTGGTGCGATTAGCTGGCTTTTCGGGTGCCATGTATCCGCAAGAGCGGTCGAGTATTCGGTCCAAATTGACGGACCCGAGTAGTTCTTTTGAATGGCTTTTTCCATCGACCGGTTTAGAGCCTCAATCCGCGCCGACCGCCAGATCCTCGGTGTTATCGCCGTTAACGCGGGCGCTTTGTTTTTGTTGCGACGCGACCGCCATTGCAGTCCTTGCTGTCCGGACCGCCAAAATTTTTGCCGAGGTTGTTACCGTGAGCTAGCTACTGTCCTCTCCCGCACGTAAGCGGGTCATGAGTGATGTGAGGGCTGCCATGGATTTCGCTTTTCCCGCCCTAGGTGCCGGGCCAGCCACTCGTCATGATGTTATGTTTGAAGGCTGCGAGGGCCTTTGCATCCGGACAATCAACGATTTGATTTTTCTTTGTTAAGAACCGTGTCCGTAACTGTCCGCCGATTCGTCTGCTGCTGAATTATGTGGCTTAGGTCATCGGCGCTCGGTGGTCGCACATATGTGCCCTGGAATTTGTCGAGGAATGCGGCTTCCAGGTCCTCCCAACACCCAATTGACTCTGCGGGCAAGCCGTTAAGCCAATGCCGAGCTGGTCCTTTAAGCTTGAGTGGGAGATACTTGATGGCGTGGAGATCGTCACTGCGGGCCATATGGATGTGGAGAAGATAATCTTCGATCCAAACCGCGGGGTCTGTTGTGCCATCGTAGGACTCAATGTTCACGGGTTTAAACCCTTTGGGGATTTGATGATCCATTACTTCATCTGTGAAGCATAGTGGGTGTGCGGCGCCTCTATACTGGGCAATATCACGACGTAGCTCAAGAGAGCTTTGTTCATCGTGTTCGCCCGCCGGGTTGTTAGATCCGCGCGACGGTAGTCGCTGTGGATAGTGGGCGCCCACGTGATCCGTAGATAGATCTTGATTGTCTTGCCTTGTCCTCCAAGACGCCTCGCAAGTCCGCGATTCCCCGCGGGCTTCGCTTTTTTGAGCGGTGCCGGGTACGGTTCGTGGAGGGTCTAGATGCCTCTCTGTCACGGCCACGAGGTGGTCGGTCTACCATATTGTGCGCTGGTGATGAAGGTTTATATGCCTCCTCCTCTAATCGGGGGAGCAACTTGCGTTTTGGGTAGCTTTTGGAGGGGCATTCGAGTTCATACTCTTCGGTCGCGAGGACCTTGGTCCATCTGTCGGCCAGCAGGTCTTGATCAACTCAAAGCTGTTGCTGCTTTTTCTTTAGGCTGTTCGCCGTGGCCATTAGCCTGCGTTTAAAACGCTCTTGTTCGACGGGGTCCTCGGGCACGAAGAATTCGTCGTCGTTGAGGCTTGCCTCGTCTCCAAAGGGAGGCATGTAATTATCATCCTCTATCTCCTCGCTCGCCGCTCTCATGAGGGCTGGCTCCGCCCTCCCCGCTGTCTGAATCTTGCCGGAGGGGGTTGTCTTTGGCACTCTCTCGGGTGTTATTATCTCCGTGCCGAATCTCCATTCTTGCTGTGGCGGATTTAGAGCGGCGCCATTGCCGCCGGTGCTTGGGCTGTTTCTTAGAGGAATCTGCCTCACTGCTTCTTCGCCGCCCCCATCCTTTGGGGTGTCCACCATGTATATTTCAGATGACGAGGTGGTCTTCCAAAGGCCCCGTAGGCGCTGGTTCTTGGTCGTCTCCAAATCGCCCTCCATACCGCCAATGTCTTCGAGTCGTAGTCAGCATGTCGGTTAGGTCGCCGACGCTGGCTACAAAGTGGGTGGTGGGTGAGCTTTGAATTTCTTCGTCGTCTGCATCCCAACCATCCGCATCGCAGTCCGCCAGGCTCTCCGATAACGAGAGATACTTTAGCGAATTCAGAATGTCGCCAAAGGGTGAGTGCTGAAAGATGTCCGCAGCGGTGAACTCCATGATCGGCGCCCAATCGGATTCGATTGGTTCGATTGGCAGGGGCACAGGAGGTTCGGAGTCCGGTAAGGAGTCCGGCACCTCGGAGTCACGAGCTTTGCAAGGGACAAGGTCGTTGTTCGCCCATCGCCAGAGAAGTTGCAGCCCCGAGGCGGTGTCCACCACCTGTCCTCGATCCGCACGGTCGGCTCAATTATGGGTCGAGCAGCGGACTCGCAGCGGCCTCCAGGGTACTGTCCGGCGGCAGAGCTAAATCATGCCCATCGCGACACTACGGCGCGCTCGGCTGTGGCTCGAATCCATCAAAGATCAAGTCTCCGTGGATGTCAGCCGTGAAGTTTAGGCTTCCAAATCGACCGATGGCCAGGGCGAAGCTGATCCGCTCCAGATGGCCATGTGAATTGGCCCGCAGCAAAGCCGCCAACACGAAGATCTGTCCGGGAGAAAAGTCTCACCCAGATCTGCGTTGTTGTTGATGGAAGAAGCCATCGCCTATCGGTGACGACACAAAGGAACTCTCATTGAAAGCACCAATGTCGGTGTCAAACCGCGGATCTCGGTAGGGGGTCCCGAATCAGCGCCTAGGTGGATGGTAACAGAGACAAGGGACACGATGTTTTTACCTGTGTTCGGGCCCTCTCGATGGAGGCAAAACCCTACTCCTGCTTGATTGATATTGATGATATGGGTAGTACAAGAGTGGATCTACCACGAGATCAAGGAGGCTAAACCCTAGAAGCTAGCCTATGGTATGATTGTTGTAATGGTTGTTCGTCCTACGGACTAAAACCCTCCGGCTTATATAGACACCGGAGAGGGCTAGGGTTACACAGAGTCGGTTATAATGGTAGGAGATCTACATATCCGTATCGCCAAGCTTGCCTTCCACGCCAAGGAAAGTCCCATCCGGACACGAGACAAAGTCTTCAATCTTGTATCTTCATAGTCTTGGTGTCCGGGCGATGATGATAGTCCGGCTATCCGGACACCCCCTTGTCCAGACTCCTCGCCGCTTCCCGCCTTTTTGCTAGCCTTCACCTGCATTTAAGCGGAATATCTTTTGCATCCAAACTCCATAAACCCCAAAGTTATTCCATATGAGTCCACCATACCTTCCTATATGCGGTGTCTACCTGCTGTTCCAAGAAAATTTGTATGTGCCAAACTCTAAACCTTCAAATGAAATTCTGTTTTGTATGCTCGAGCAGCTCATGTTTCAACTAGGGTTGTCTGTATCTTCCATGCTAGGTGGGTTATTCTCAAGAGGAGTGGACTCTGCTCCTCATTCACGAGAAAATGGCTGGTAATCGGGATACCCAGTCCCATGATCAAATAGATCAAAGCAAATCAAAATAACTAAACAAAACTCCCCCGGGGCTGTTGCTAGTTGGAGGCACTCGTTGTTTCGAGCAAGCCATGGATTGATGCTTCTTGGTGGTGGGGGAGTATAAACTTTACCATTCTGTTTGGGAACCTCCTATAATGTATGTAGCATGGAAGATATCGAGATCTCATAGTTGTTGCGTTGACAGTGAAAGTATACAGCTCAAAATGTGATTCACCTCTATTTTAAAATCGAGCTCTGGCACCTCTACAAATCCATGCTTCCCTCTGCGAAGGGCCTATCTATTTACTTTTATGTTGAGTCATCACCCTCTTATTAAAAAGCACCCGCTGGAGAGCACACTATCATTTGCATGCATTACTATTAGTTTATATTGGGTATGACTTGAATGGATCTCTTTTACCATGAATTATAATGTTTAGTCAGTCCTTGATCTTTAAAGGTGCTCTACATTTATGTTTTGCGGTCTCAAAAAGGGCTAGCGCGATACCATCTTGTTATATCATATTATGATTGTTTTGAGAAAGTGTTGTCATTCGAGTTTTATTATTATTGCTCGCTTGTTGATTATGCCATTGATATGAGTAAATATGAAACCTAAGTGTTATTGTGAATATGGTTAATTTGTTCATAATCTTTGCTGAAAACTTGAATGCTGGCTTTACATATTTACAACAACAAGAGCAAATAGAGTTTGTAAAAGTTTTTCTTTATCACTTTCAGTTTATCAACTGAATTGCTTGATGGCAAGCAAAGGTTTAAGCTTGGGGGAGTTGATACGTCTCCAACGTATCTACTTTTCCAAACACTTTTGCCCTTGTTTTGGACTCTAACTTGCATGATTTGAATGAAACTAACCCAGACTAATGTTCTTTTTAGCAGAACTGCCATGGTGTTATTTATTGTGCAGAAAACAAAAGGTCTTTGAATGACCTGAAAATCCACGAAGATAACTTTTGGAAAATATAAAAAATACCGGCGAAAGAATCAATGCCAGGGGGCCCACAACCTGTCCACGAGGGTGGGGCGCGCCCTCCTCGGCGCGCCTCTGCCTCGTGGCCCCCGATGCTCCAATCAACTCAACTCCAACTCTATATATTTCGCTTCATGGAGAAAAAAGAGAGAAAGTTTCATCGCTTTTACGACACGGAGCCGCCGCCAAGCCCTAATCTCTCTCGGAGGGCTGATCTGAGTCTGTTCGGGGCTCCGGAGAGGGGTATTCGTCGCCGTTGTCATCATCAACCATCCTCCATCACCAATTTCATGATGCTCACTGTCGTGCATGAGTAATTCCATCGTAGGCTTGCTGGACGGTGATGGGTTGGATGAGATTTACCATGTAATCAAGTTAGTTTTGTTAGGGTTTGATCCCTAGTATCCACTATGTTCTGAGATTGATGTTGCTATGACTTTGCTATGCCTAATGCTTATCAATAGGGCCTGAGTGCCATGATTTCAGATCTGAACGTATTATGTTTTCATGAATATATGTGAGTTCTTGATCCTATCTTGCAAGTCTATAGTCACCTATTATGTGTTATGATCCGACAACCCCGAAGTGACAATAATCGGGATACTTCTCGGTGATGACCATAGTTTGAGGAGTTCATGTATTCACTATGTGTTAATGCTTTGGTCTGGTTCTCTATTAAAAGGAGGCCTTAATATCCCTTAGTTTCCACTAGGACCCCGCTGTTACGAGAGGGTAGGGCAAAAGATGTCATGCAAGTTCTTTTCCATAAGCACGTATGACTATATTCGGAATACATGCCTACATTACATTGATGAATTGGAGCTAGTTCTGTGTTACCCTATGTTATAACTATTACATGAGGAATCGCATCCGACATAATTATCCATCACTGATCCAATGCCTACGAGCTTTTTATTGTGCTTCGCCTATTTTATTTTCCGTTGCTACTGTTACAATCACTAGAAAACTGCTATCGTTACTTTTGCCACTGTTACCATTACTATCATACTACTTTGCTATTAAATACTTTGCTGTAGATACTAAGTTATCCAGGTGTGGTTGAATTGACAACTCAACTGCTAATACTTGAGAATATTCTTTGGCTCCCCTTTGTGTCGAATCAATAAATTTGGGTTGAATACTCTAGCCTCAAAAACTGTTGCGATCCCCTATACTTGTGGGTTATCATCTCCCAACAAGCAGAAGAAGAACGAGAAATATTTTTAGGTTTTCTTTTTAATTATTACTACACGCATGGAAATTAAACTAACTATTTTTTTTTGTTTTTCTTAAGATTTATCAAACACGCAAGAAGAAAGCTAGAAAAAGAAATTTAAACTAGCATGGATAATACAATGAAAAAGTATGAGCACCGACAACTAGAATAAGTGTGTGAGCATGAGTGTAATGTCGGTGAGAAATACGTACTCCCCCAAGCTTAGGCTTTTGGCCTAAGTTGGTCTATTGCCATGGACCACGACTACTATCCCCGGTGTACTGAGGAGTGTCATCTGGATACCACTGGCTGGCGATCTCCTCCGGATCCCACTGATAACATGATGGATGATGAGGGTCCCGTGGTGGTTCCAGCTCAGGCTCTGGAGCTGATGTCTGGCCTCAATGCGCGTACACAGCCATCGGCAGGACGAGGTAATGTCCTGTAGTTAAACAAACAAAGAAGGCGTTGGTAGGGTAATAATCTCATTGTGTTTCTTATTAAATGTCAGGTTATACAGAAGCATCTTATGATCATTGTCAACAATAAACTCATGCGCTACGATGCTCCTGTAATCTAAAAAGGTAAGAGGCAGTAGTGTCTCCTCTTTCTCATAATGCCTAATAGGTATCTCGAAATGTTTAGCAAGGCGTGCAGCATAGATACCTCCAAAGATGGGGCCCTTGGTACGATTCAGGCTTAATCGTTTAGCAATAATGGCACCCATGCTAAAAGTGTTATCACAAAATAAGGCATGGAACAGAATAATAATATCAGGAACACTGAGGTTTCCACAGTTTCTGCGACCAATTAAGCATCGACTTTAAAATATGGCAAAGTAGCGTAAATCAGGAAAATGTATGCTAGTTATTCTCACATCGGAAACCTTCCTCGATTCCCCTATAGTAATAGTGTCAATAAAACCATCCACATCTTTATGATGTGGTTCATCTAGGCTGCCCTCAAAGGGTATTCTACAAACCGCGCAAAAGTTACATAATGACATTTCCTTAGCCTCATCATATAAATGAAAAGCTACTGAAGGAGGTGAATTCTTAGGATAATGGTAAAAGTTGTGCACGAAAGTATTGGTGAGTAAGAGATACTGCTCGATCCGGTCGTGGAGGAAGTCGGTGAGGCCTGCATTATCAGCCAAAGAATAAAAGTCTTCATAAATCTCGGCTGCTCTCAAGAAATTATCACATGGCCACTCACACGGCCTTACTTCCGCTACGCGAGGAAGATTATACTTGGCCTTTTCTTTCTCCTTAGCGTTTATCTTTGGAGCCTTGGCTAGAAGAGACCCTCAATAATCTCCTCATCATTTTCTGAAAATTTCTGAAATTTTTAGTAACTTCAAAATAAAAGTGAATCAAACTAAACAAGATTGATAGCAACTACTCCCATAAGTGCCTAGAGCCTACATCATGCATTAGAATTACTTGGAACCTCATAAATTTGACATGCAAGCTCAAGAACAGGGTCACCTAGGAAGCAAAAATTTGCAATGAAAAAAATCACTAGAACAAAAACTAATTGGACCATTGGAGGAGTCACATACCAAGGAACAATCTCCCAAAGCAGTTTTGTGAATGGAGCTTTGAGCAAGGAGAACAAAAATCGCAACAAAATGAGCTAGAACTCGTGCTTGAGCTGGATGGGGATTTTTTGGGAGGAAGATGGAGTGTGTGGGTGCAGGAATGAGTGGAGGGGGCCCACCATGGGCCCACGAGGCAGGGGGCGCGCCCAGTAAGAGTGGGCGCGCCCTGGACCCTCGTGGTCAGGTGCTTGCCCCCCTGCTGTGTTCTCAGTGCCTAAAATCCTCAAATATTTAATAAAAACATACTAAATTTGCAGGGCATTTGGAGAACTTTTTGGGATATTTTTTATTGCAAGGATAATTCAGAAACTGACAGATAATACTAATTTTGCTTTATTTATTCTAAATAACAGAAAGTAAAAGGAGGGTACAGAAGGTTGTGCCTTCTAGTTTCATCCATCTCATGATCATCAAAAGGAATCCACTAACAAGGTTGATCAAGTCTTGTTAACAAACTCATTCACAATAACATGGAACCGAAGAAATTTCGAGTAACACTAGGTTACCTCAAGGGGGATATGAATATCCTCTATAATAAGAATATCATATTTTTTTTCTTGACAGTAGGAAGAGGAAATTCAAAACCTCCAATAATGATAGTTGGAATTTTTCCAATAGAATTGATGCTATGAACTTGAGGTTGTTTCCTCAAAAAGTGTACCGTATGCTCAGTACCATTAACATGAAAAGTGACATTGCCTTTGTTTCAATCAATAACAGCCACTACAGTATTCAAAAAGGGTCTACCAAGGATAATCGACATACTATCGTCCTCGGGAATATCAAGAATAACAAAGTCCGTTAAGATAGTGACATTTGCAACCACAACAGGCACATCCTCACAAATACCGACAAGTATAGCAATTAATTTATCAGCCATTTGCAAAGATATTTCAGTAGGTGTCAACTTAATTCAATTCAAGTCTATGATATAAAGAGAGAGGCATAACACTAACACCGGCTCCAAGATCACATAAAGCAGTTTTAACATAGTTTCTTTTAATGGAGCATGGTATAGTTGGTACTCCTGGATCTCCAAGTTTCTTTGGTACTCCACCCTTAAAAGTGTAATTGGCAAGCATGGTGGAAATTGCAGCTTTCGGTATCTTTCTTTTATTTGTAATGATATCCTTCATATATTTAGCATAAGGATTTACTTTAAGCATATCAGTTAAGCGCATACGTAAGAAGATAGGTCTAATCATTTCAGCAAAGCGCTCAAAATCCTCATCATCCTTTTTCTTGGATGGTTTAGGAGGAAAAGGCATGGGTTTCTGAACCCATGGTTCTCTTTCTTTACCGTGCTTCCTAGCAACAAAGTCTCTCTTATCATAACATCGATTCTTTGATTGTGGGTTATCAAGATCAACAGCAGGTTCAATCTATACATCATTATTATTGCTAGGTTGAGCATCAACATGAACATTATCATTAACATTATCACTAGGTTCATGTTCATCACCAGATTGTGTTTCAGCATCAGAAATAGAAATATCATTAGGATTCTCAGGTGTGTCTACAACATGTTCACTAGAAGCATGCAAAGTCCTATCATTTTTCTTTTTCTTCTTTTTAGAAGGACTAGGTGCATCTACATTATTTCTCTGAGAATCCTGCTCGATTCTGTTAGGGTGGCCTTGAGGATACAAAGCTTCCTGAGTCATTCTACTAGTTCTAGTAGCCACTCTAACAGCAAAGTCATGTTTATTATTTAATTCATCGAGCAAATCACTTTGAGCGTTAAGTACTTGTTCCGCTTGAGTGGTAACCATAGAAGCATATTTACTAATGAGTTTAAGTTCACCTTTAACTCTAGCCATATAATCACTCAAGTGTCCAATCATGTGAGCATTACTCTTTAATTCTCTACCAACATGAGCATTAAAACTTTCTTATCTAGCCATAGTCATCAAATTCATCTAAACATTGGCTAGGAAATTTAGTAGACGGGATTTCAACTTTATCATATCTATAGAGAGAATTTACCTTTACTACCTGTGTCGGGTTATCAAGACAATGTGTTTCTTCAATAGGTGGTATATTAAGACCATGTATTTCTTCAATAGGAGGTAAATTCCTAACGTCTTGAGCTTTAATACCTTTTTCTTTCATAGATTTCTTTGCCTCTTGCATATCTTCAGGACAGAGAAATAGAACACCCCTCTTCTTCAGAGTTGGTTTAGAATAGGTTAGGGAGTTGGCTCAATTGGCTCAGGAATTGGCTCAAGAAGGCTCCAATTATTTTCATTAGTCAACATATTATTCAATAGCAATTTAGCTTGGTCGGCTGTCTTTCCCTGAAAACACAACCAGCACAACTATCCAAGTGGTCCATGGGAGCATCGGTTAGTCCATTATAGAAGGTATCAAGTATTTCATTTTTCTTAAGAGGATGATCAGGCAAAGCATTAAGTAATCGGAGAAGCCTCCCCCAAGCTTGTGGGAGACTCTCTTCTTCGATTTGCACAAAATTATATATTTCCCGCAAGGCAGCTTGTTTCTTATTAGCAGGGAAATATTTAGCAGAGAAGTAATAAATCATATCCTGGGGACTACGCACACAACCTGGATCAAGAGAATTAAACCAAGTTTTAGCATCACCCTTTAATGAGAATGGAAATATCTTAAGGATATAATAATAGCAAGACTTCTCATCTTTAGTGAACAGGGTGGCTATATCATTCAATTTAGTAAGATGTGCCACAACAGTTTTAGATTCATCGCCATAAAAAGGATGAGATTCAACCAAAGTAATTATCTCAGGATCAACAAAGAATTCATAATCCTTATCAGTAACAAAGATAGGTGAACTCGCAAAAGTAGGTTCATGTTTCATTCTAGCATCTAGAGTTTTCTGTTTAAGTTTAGCTAATAATTTCTTAAGACCAGATCTATTATTGCAAGCAAGAAGATCTCTAGCAGTTTCTTCATCCATAACATAACCCTCTAGAACAACAGGTAATTCATACTTAGGGGGAGAACCTTCATCATCACTATCTTCAATAGTATCATCTTCAATAACTTCATTATCTCTAACCATAGCAAGTTGTTCATCTGGAAATTCACCTAATGGCAAAGTAGTATCAAGCATAGAAGTAGTTTCATCATAAGTATCATGCATAGAAGAAGTGGCATCATCAATAACATGCGACATATCGGAATTCATAGCAGTAGCAGGTTTAGGTGTCGCAAGACTCAAAACAGAAGGAGAATCTAGTGCAAAGCTAGATGGCCATTCCTTACCTCCCCTCGTAGTTGAGGGAAAAATCTTAGTTCTTTCGTCTTTCAAGTTCTTCATAGTGATTAGCGGATATAAATCCCAAGTGACTCAAAGAATAGAGCTATGCTCCTCGGCAACGGCGCCAGAAAATAATCTTGATAACCCACAAGTATAGGGGATCACAACAGTTTTCGAGGGTAGAGTATTCAACCCAAATTTATTGATTCGACACAAGGGGAGCCAAAGAATATTCTCAAGTATTAGCAGTTGAGTTGTCAATTCAACCACACCTGGATAACTTAGTATCTACAGCAAAGTATTTAGTAGCAAAGTAGTATGATAGTAATGGTAACAGTGACAAAAGTAATAGTAGCAGTTTTGTAATGATTGTAACAGTAGCAACGTTAAAGTAAATAAGCAAATCACAATATGTGAAAAGCTCGTAGGCATTGAATCAGTGATGGATAATTATGTCGGATGCAATTCCTCATGTAATAGTTATAACCTAGGGTGACACAGAACTAGCTCCAGTTCATCAATGTAATGTAGGCATGTATTCCGAATATAGTCATACGTGCTTATGGAAAAGAACTTGCATGACATCTTGTGTCCTACCCTCCCGTGGCAGCGGGGTCCTAGTGGAAACTAAGGGATATTAAGGCCTCCTTTTAACAGAGTACCGGACCAAAGCATTAACACACAGTGAATACATGAACTCCTCAAACTATGGTCATCAGCGAGAAGTATCCCGATTATTGTCACTTCGGGGTTGTCGGATCATAACACATAATAGGTGACTATAGACTTGCAAGATAGGATCAAGAACTCACATATATTCATGAAAACATAATAGGTTCAGATCTAAAATCATGGCACTCAGGCCCTAGTGACAAGCATTAAGCATAGCAAAGTCATAGCAACATCAATCTCAGAACATAGTGGATACTAGGGATCAAACCCTAACAAAACTAACTTGATTACATGGTAAATCTCATCCAACCCATCACCATCCAGCAAGCCTACGATGGAATTACTCATGCACGACGGTGAGCATCATGAAATTGGTGATGGAGGATGGTTGATGATGATGACAGCGATGAATCCCCCTCTCCGGAGCCCCGAACGGACTCCAGATCAGCCCTCCCGAGAGAGATTAGGGCTTGGCGGCGGCTTCGTATCGTAAAACGCGATGAAACTTTCTCTCTAATTTTTTCTCTGCGAAAGCAAATATATAGAGTTGGAGTTGAGGTCGGTGGACATCCAGGGGGCCCACGAGGCAGGGAGCGCCCCCAGGGGGAGGGGGCGCGCCCCCCACCCTCGAGTACAAGGTGTGGCCCCCCTGGCCTTGATTCTTTCGCTAGTATTTTTTATATTTTCCAAAAGTAATCTCCGTGGATTTTTAGGTCATTCCGAGAACTTTTGTTTCTGCACAAAAATAACACCATGGCGTTCTCAAAAAACAAATACATCCGGTTAGTTTCATTCAAATCATGCAAATTAGAGTCCAAAACAAGGGCAATGACAAGCTTTTCCATAGACCATTTTATATGGAGACATACATATAGGATTTTTGTAAGCTATTCTATAAGCCCAAAGTGCATCATCTAATTTCTTAGATCAGTTCTTCCGGGACCTATTAACAGTCTTTTGTAAGATTAGTTTTCTTTCTACATTGCTAAGTTCAACTTGACCACTAGACTAAGGATGATAAGGTGACACAATTCTATGGTTAACATCATACTTAGCAAGCATTTTACGGAAAGCACCATGAATAAAGTGTGAACCACCATTAGTCATTAAATATCTAGGGACTCCAAACCTTGGAAAAATAACTTCCTTAAGCATTTTAATAGAGGTGTTGTGATCAGCACTACTAGTTGGAATAGCTTCTACCCACTTAGTAACATAATCAACAGCAACCAAAATATGTGTATACCCATTAGAGGAAGGAAAATGTCCCATAAAGTCAAATCCCCAAACACCAAATGGTTCAACAGCAATTGAATAATTCATAGGCATTTCTTGACGCTTACCGATATTACATATTCTTTGGCATTCATCACATGATGAGACGAATTTACGAGCATCCTTGAAGAGAGTAGGCCAATAAAAACTAGATTGCAATACCTTATGAGCGGTTCTGTCTCCCGCGTGATGTCCTCCATAAGCTTCAGAGTGACATTTTTGTTGGATTTGTTCCTGTTCATGCTCAGGTACACAACGTCTAATAATACCATCTACTCCTTCTTTATCAAGATGTGGGCCATCCCAAAGTTATGTCTTAAATCATAGAAGAATTTTTTTTTTCTTTTGTTGGTATGTGAAGCTAGTTGGTATGTATTTAGCAAGAATATAATTAGCATAGTCAGCATACCAAGGTGTGATATGAGAAACATTTATTGCAGCTAGTTGTTCATCATGGAAGCTATCATTAATTGGTTGTGGGTCATCAAGAATATTTTCAAGTCTAGACAAGTTATCAGCTACGGGGTTCTCTGCTCCTTTCCTATCAGTGATATGCAAATAAAATTCTTGTAGCAGAAGAACCCACCTAATGAGTCTAGGTTTAGCATCTTTCTTTTCCATAAGATATTTTATAGCAGCATGATCGGTGTGAACAATTACTTTAGAATCAACAATGTAAGATCTGAATTTATCACAAGCAAACACCACTGCTAAGAATTCTTTTTCAGTAGTAGCAGGTTTCATTGAGCACTGTCTAGAGTTGGACAAGGTATTTTCTCAATTGCATCAACCTTGGCTTGGTCCACCTCAATGCCTCTTCTAGAAATTTTATGGCCCAAGACAATACCTTCATTAACAATAAAGTGGTACGTCTCCCAATTCAAGACAAGATTTATTTGTTCACATCTCTGCAAAACTCGATCAAAATTGCTTAAACAATCATCAAAAGACTTCCCATAAACAGAAAAGTCATCCATGAAAACCTCAACAATCTTTTCACAAAAATCATAGAATATAGCAGTCATACATCTTTGAACAGTAGCAGGTGCGTTACATAAACTGAATCGCACACGTCTATAAGCAAATGTTCCAAAAGGATAAGTAAAAGTGGTCTTTCTTGATCAGATTGGAAAACAGGTATTTGCCAGAAGCCAGAGTATCCATCAAGGAAGCAAAAATGTGTGTGCTTGGATAATCTTTCTAACATTTGATCGATAAAAGGCAGAGGGTAATGATCTTTTCTATTAGCTTTATTTAATTTTCTATAATCAATTACCATTCTATAGCTCGTAACAATTCTTTGTGGAATAAGCTCATTCTTATCATTAGGAACAAAAGTAATACCTCCCTTCTTAGGGACACAATGAACTGGACTTACCCATCTACTATCAGCTATATGATAGATTATACATGCTTCAGAAGTTTCAATATTTCCGTTCTTACCACTTCTTTCATTTTCGGGTTTAACCGACATTGGTGATCAACAACGGGATTAGCATCAGGTTCCACATTAATCTTGTGCTGACATAGAGTGGGACTAATGCCCTTAAGATCATCAAGAGTATATCCAATAGTAGCCCTGTGCTTCCTTAGAACTTTCAATAATCTTTCTTCTTCATGTTCTGAAAGGTTAGCACTAATAATAAAAGGATATATCTTCTTTTCATCAAGATAAGCATATTTCAAAGTATCCAGTAATTGTTTTAGTTCAAACACAGGATCACCTTTAGGTGGAGGAGGACCTCCTAGAGCTTCAATAGGCAGATTGTGTTTAAGCAGAGGTGGTTGTTGGAAAAAGATTCTATCTATTTCATTTCTTTCACACATATGCAAATCATTTTCATGGTCTAGCAAATATTGTTCCAAAGGATCAGTTGGAGGCATGGCAATAGAAGCTAGACCAATAATTTCATCCTTACTAGGCAAATCTTTCTTATGAGGTTGTTTACTAAACTTGGAAAAATTAAACTTGTGAGATTCATCACCGACACTAACACCGACAGTTTATTTCTCACAATCTAATTTAGCAATGATGGTGTTTAAGAAAGGTCTACCAAATATAATGGGACAAAAGTCATCTTGTGGGGTGCTAAGAACAAGAAAATCAGTAGGGTATTTTATTTTTCCCACACAAGACTTCAACATCTCTAAGAATCCCAATTGGTGATATAGTATCTCTATTAGCAAGTTTAATAGTAACATCTATGTCTTCTATTTCAGTAGGTGCTATTTCATCTTTAATTTCTTAATACAAGGAGAAAGGAATAGCACTCACACTAGCACCTAGGTCACATAAGCCATGATAACAGTGATCTCCTATCTTAACTGAGACAACAGGCATGCCAACAACTGGTCTATGTTTATCTTTTCCTTCAGTTTGGCAATTCTAGAAGCTTCATCACAGAAGTAAATAACATGCCCATCAATATTATCAACTAAGAGATCTTTAACCATAGCAACACTAGGTTCAACTTTGATTTGTTTAGATGGTTTGGATGTTTTAACATAACTTTTGTTAACCACAGTTGAAGCTTTAACATGTTCCTTCATCCTAACAGGAAAAGGTGCTTCTTTAATATAAGCAGTGGGAACAACCGGATCAACATTGTAAATGATAGTTTCTTCTTTAGCTTTTACCGGTTCTTTAACTTGTTCTTTAATTGGTGGGTGATAGTTAAACCACTTCTCCTTAGGGAGATCAACATGAGTAGCAAAATGTAGCGACCACGATCCCAATGGACCGAAGTCTCTATGCTTAAGTGTCATCCCTGGATCGGTATGCTGACACACACAGTACTCAAGGAATTATAACAGAGTTAAATCACACACTTATTACATTGAGATCCTCATAAAGAGTATTTATTACAAAAATAATATGGCCGAAGGCCATCTAAATAAAGTAACTGCGGAAGCTTCAAAGAGAAATGAGTCCATCAAACTCCAATGGCATAGCTAAGTGCATGACAACAACCTAGCACACCTTATTCTTCATCTATAAAGTCTGCAACATGAGACGTTGCAGTCGTGTAGGTCAGCACATGGAATATGCTGGCAGAGTTACACTATAGAGCAAATGAATGAAACTGTATCTACATGCATATTTGGCTAGTGGAGGCTCTAAGTTTAATTTTGCATAAAGCTAATTTTCCCCTACAACAAAGGAATAAAATTTATTTGCTACAAAGTTTATACCAATATTGAGAAGGTTCCTCCAACTCAATCCCTCCATTAAAACCAAGTATCATCATTAAACCCGATTCATTAATTAAAGAGTGATGAGATCAACATAAATATCCACTTCTAGATACTCAAATTGTCCATAACCGGGGACAGGGCTAAGCATGATTAGTTTATACACTCTGAAGAGGTTTGTGCACTTTTCCGCACAAGACTCGACTGCATCCATGATTGGAAGATCGAGACATAGTCTTTCTGAAGCATTAAATCTCTACTCTAGGTAGACCGGTACACCTACTTTCCCCTACATCTGCTAGTCCACCTCTTCAAGAGCTCACACAACTTACTCAACTATGCTAGAGCCCATAATGGCTTGTGGCTGCACATGGAAGTTTCTAGGCATGAAATATCATATGATCCCTTTGAGCCTGGGTGGCGAACCGAGGGAAAATCACACGGGTACTCTAGGATTCCCATGGGCAAGCACTGGTTTCTCTTGGTGCCCCAACCAATCCACCCAGATGTGTATTAAAGTTGACACCTTAAAGTTGTCCAAAATTATTATCTCTCGCAACATTCATGAATCATGAACCAATCCCCGTCTACGAGCAGGCCTAAGCAATATAAGAGCATAACGTATATTCCCGGGGTGATCAAAGGTAATAGGTTCCTACCTGAAGTACTACAATCCAAACCACATGTTCCCAATCCTACTCATGCAAATCTTTGAGGGGTAAAACTAATGCATAGTAAAAACTAGGTATGAAAAAGTATGATCAAAATGTAACTTGCCTTGCTGACGATCGGAAAACTCTAGGGATTCATAGTAAGAAGCTTCGCACTCCGGAAAGTCTATTGTAGACAAACAATAGCATACATAAGCACTCAAGCAAACGATGCAAAGTGAAAACGAAGAAAAGATCTAAAGAACTCAAAAACAAGCAAATACTAATCTAAACAGAAAACAAATTTTAACAGCATTATATTTATGTGGATTAGATCCTAACTAAAGGTACATGTGATTAGCTACGATTTGCAAAAAGAATCAACTCAAACGGAGCTAAGAAACTCAAGATACGAACAAAACAAGATCAAATTCAAATCTGAACTAAACTCAAATTTTAAATTGTCAAAAACATGTTCAAGTTGGTTTACTGGATAGATGAGATTGCCCTGAGCAAAAAGTTGTGCTAGTTTGAAGCGTAGGGACTAATTTGTAAAAAATAAAACTACGGACAGGTCCCTGGCAAAAAACTAAAATAAAAATAAAAATCTACCGAACAAACATTCGCTGCCGAAACTAATCTAATGAATTTGTTCGCTACAGAACCTAAACGAACGAACTTTCGCTAAATAACTGAATTAAAATATAAATCAGATTTTAAAGGAAAGCCGAAACTAAAAAAAGGATCGGACCGGGTAGCGGTTTTTACCGGTCCACGGCGGTTTCGATGGTGGCGGCGAAACTCGACGGCAGTGGCGGCTTGTGGGTGAGGGCAGCGGGCTTCGGCGACGGCGGCGGTTTCAAGCGGTGGCGGCGGTGCGGCGGCTTCTGGCGGTGGCACGGCAGCTTGCTGGGCGGCGATGCGAGCTAAGGCGACGGCGGCGGGACTCGGGAGGTGCGGCGGCGGCATGGCTCGAGGTGGAGGTGGGGGTCGGGCGGTATTTAAAGGGGAACAGGGGGCTTGCGGCTTGCGGGAGGGCGCAGCGGAGGCGGCGGTGGCCTGGAGTCCAGGTCGGACTCCGGTGGGCGGCGGCGTCGCTCGGGACTGTGTCCTAGAGCGGACAGGTGAGGCGGTGGCGGCTCGGCCACGGCCTGGCGCTAGCTGGGCTGGCCCAGTTTGGTCGCGAACATTTTTTTAAAAAACAATTTTTCCAGAGACAAAAACATGCAAAATAAATATAAATTAAATCCTAAAAATACCAGAAAAATTTACGTAATAATATGGCCTTATTATTGACCTAGTGAACATTTTTCTCGGCCCAAATGCCTAAACTAAAAACAAACATTATAGTACTAATTACTCCGCAAACAAATAAATAAACTAGCGAATAAAATCAAATAAACTCTCCAAAAATTCAAAATTCATTTTCCAATATTTCTTTGCTGATTCTGAAGAAGTCCTTTTATCTTCTCTCTTTATTTTAAAATAATTGGAAAACAATTTTGAAAACAATTTTAATCCATTTACCAAATTTTGGTAAGTCAAAATTGGATTTTTGTGAAACCTCCAACTCGTCCTTGAGTTGCTTAAGGTCTCTTGGATCAAAAAGCAACTAAAACGAAGCAACAAAATGCATAAATCATGGATGCATATGAATGATCTATGAATAACATCCAAATTGAAAATTGGGATGTTACAAACCTAGCCCCCTTAAGATGAATGTCGCCCTTGAGATTCGGGTTGCTCAGCAAAAAAGGTGTGGGTGGTCCTTGCGGAGGTCTTTTTCTCGCTCCCAGGTGGCTTCCTCCTCGGTATGGTGACTCCACTGAACTTTGCAAAACTTGATGACTCTGTTGTGAGTAACTCGGCTGGAAAACTCAAGAATCTTAACGGGTTTCTCTTCATAGGTCAGATCACTATCCAACTGAATCGCTTCCAGTGGCATTGTATCTCTCAGACGAATGTTAGCCATCTCTGCATGGCACTTCTTCAACTGGGAAACGTGAAACACATCGTGAACTCCTGATAAATCTTCGGGTAATTCCAACTTGTAGGCAACCTCTCCCATATGTTCCAAAACTATGTATGGTCCCACAAATCGTGGTGCTAGCACTACAAAAAAATACACTTCCGTGATGATACGTGTTTGTCATAGTAGGTCGCGTCTTTTGTCATGGATGTACATCCATGAAAAATTTATGACAGAATCAAGATAGTCATACCGTGTTTGTCAGAGAAGTGTTCCATGACATTACCAAAATTATCGTCACGGAAGTGTCCACTTCCATGACGATAAATCGCGCGTCACAGAAGTGCTTTCGTCAAGGGTGACCGACACGTGGCATCCACCGTAACGGAATGTCGTTAAGCTATCGGGTCGGGTTTTGGATCCGATAACCCGTTAACAGCCCCGACCAATGTGGATTTTTCACATGTAAAATCATCATTGGCTGGAGGAGACACGTGTCAGGTCCGCGTTGCCACAGGTGTCTCTCATCCAATGGGCGAGACACGCCTATGATATGTTGACACGTGGACCGGCCCATCACGTTTAATTGGGCCGGCCCAACTAATGGCCCACAAGATTTTACGGACCATAATGGGCCGGCCCAGCTAAAGGCCCACAAGATTTTGCGGACCATAATGGGCCGGCCCAGCAAAAGGCCCACGAGATTTTGCGGGCCATAATGGGCCGGCCTAGGTAAAGGCCCATAAGATTTTGCGGGCCATAATGGGTTGGCCCAGCTAAAGGCCCACAAGATTTTTGTGTGCCATAATGGGCCGGCCCAGGTAAAGGCCCACAAGATTCTTGCGGATCATAATGGGCCGGCCTAGCTAAAGGCCCACGAGATTTCGCCGACATTAATGGGCCAGCCCAGCTGTAGGCCCACAAGATTTTGAGGACCCTAGTAGGCTGGCCCATTAACTGGTTGCCTTGTTTTGGGCCAAATGTCGGCCCATATTTGATCTAGTCTATTAATGGCCTGCCACGTTTCGGGCCTAAAAGTGGCCCATATGAGATCTGGCCCGTTATAAGCCTACCACGTTCTGGGCCAAATTACGGCCCAGATCAGGTCCGGCCCTTTAAGAGGCTTTGGGCTCAATTATGGCCCATATCAGATTCGGCCCGTCAGCTGGACACTATGCTTTTGGGCCCACTTGCTAAAGGCCCACTTAGTAATTCGGCCTGATATTAGATTTGGCATGTTAAGGGCCCGTTTAACATTTCGGCCCTATATTAATTTCGGCCTGTTAAAAGCCCGTCATATAGTTGGGCCTAACTACGGCCCGCTTTGCATCCGCCCGCCGTAGTCGATATCTGATTGGGCCAAACAAGGACCGAGACAATTTTGGCCTGTTAAAAGCCCGTGATTTGATTCGCACAATCATGGGCCGGGGTTCATTTCGGGCTGCTGTCGGCCCGTGAGCTGTTCGGCACGTTTCAGGCCCAACCTACATCGTGATTGCATGACGGCCCGATTATGTACCATAATTTTACGGTTTGGCAGGTTTACTGCGAAGATAGGATATATATACAGTAAAATAACTGCAGCATCGTGAATAAGAAAAAACCTAGACTATACAATAAAGAAATTACGGCATATTACATCCACTGGGCATCAAAGTTCGCCACTATGATAATAAAGCACAAGCAGACAACAGATTACATACACTGGCATCAAAGATCGCCACCAAAGGCAAATAAACACGCCGACAAAATAATATACAAAACCAACAACACTTCAATAGAGTTCAAGAAAGGTTAACCATGTTTGGGAGCTGCAGCATAAGCAAGAAAGCAAGATGATGAGATCGCGCTTGTTCAACACTTATATCTTCCTCACTCAAAGATAAACAAGGCATGATGATGATGTTTTGCACATAAAACTATCAAGGTTGATAATTCATCACATTTCTTCTTGATTTAATAAAGTGACACAGTTTAAAATTGCATTAACACAATACGGTATTTTTCAAGTCAAGACATGGCAGGAAATGACATTGTGAAGGAGTTGGCAGCTTCACAACAACACTGGATTACAGATCAAGAACTCATAAGTATCAATGGTTAGTGTGCTGTCAATTTATACCATTTCAGATTGGCAAATAAAGAGACGATTTAAATAATAGTAGAATGAGATGACATTGTTCATAGTTAAGTTATTGCAGAATATGACATTGTGTTGTAGTGGGTAGGTTCACCACACCAGTGGATTATGGAACAAGAACAGAAGCATACATGCAGTGAAAAAGAAGATCACTTGCTCTGTATAGTTTAATTTACATGGTATGAAGAAGGAACTTGGTTGTACAACTGAAAACTTAAATTGAGAAAGGACAAACTTTTGTTTATGAACTACATAATAAACTTTAAACAAGCAATTTGATGCAAACACCAAAAATAAACAGTTGTTGCAGTCATGCCTAACCAAATATATACAACAAAGTTTGAAGGCTTGAGATGGACAAACTTACATTATTGGTGAAGACAGGCTCTATAAAGTCCTTGTCCATGCTGATGGGGGGGGCAATTCAAGAAGTTTACCATAGAATCTTCTTCAAAAGCATTGCCTTTATTCTACATTTTGTCAAGAGTAAATATAGATGTGATAATATACGAAAAAATGGAGAATATTTAAGATAAGATGAAGAGTGATGCTACATAACCAAGTAGCTATAAATGTAAGTGCAGCAATATAGGCAAAAGGTACAGCCAAGAGCAATGCACAGCTAAACTTCTTTAGTACCAATCTTATGGTAAGAGTAAATATAGATCTGATGTGTAGAAAATGGAGGGCAAAGGAAAATAAGCTGTAGAGTGATGGTACATGAACAACTACCCGTCATTATAAGTACACTGATAAAGGACAACATGTACTTACAAGAACAATGTAGAGCTAAAAAACATTGGCATTGGATATATTCTACACTAATGTAACCATTCATACAGATCAGATAATTTGGAGCGAACAATTGATAAGCAAGCTATCATGCATACTCATTCACATAATGAACCGGTATGTATGCAAGTACAAGGATACAGACAACAGTACTAACAAGAGCAAAGCAACAGGCATATTTGCGATATCCTGTCATTCTTTTCAAACTGGAATTCTTCTTCGAGAAGATTTCCTGCAAAAAAGATTCGTAAGGCACATGCGAAAAAGTATAAGTTCAAATTGTCATGTGATTTCATAGACAGTACCTCATCCTGGGAACGAGACTAGTGCATAACAAGGTTTTGCCATTCAATGTCTTCTAAATTTAGCACAGGAGACTTCACCGAAAATTCGTTTATAGACTTGCCATCAAAGTGTGAATTCCTCAGGTAACACGATACTGCTGCAATGCTTCCTTGAAAAGCACAAGCAAGCTTTGCTCGTCATGACTATCCAGATTGACCCTCGCCTAGTTACAACAATGTAATGTAAATCATTGATGTGTTCAACCAGCAGAAAACAAGAAAATAATAACCATGAATAATAGCACTTACACGTAAGTTGGACAGGAAGATGTGAAAATGGTGTTTGTCTTCACTATAATCTTCCCATGATGGGAATATATGCACGTAGTCCATAACAACATTGAAAGCATTGTCTTTTAAACTGGGAATAAATGGAATGGGGTTCCAATCTGTAGGAATTGGCCGTCTCAGCAGTTGGGATAGGTCTTCGGCCGGTGGACTTGCTATACTTTTTGCTGGAGTGGGATTTTTCTGTGGTACAGCTGGTGCTATGGCAAATGAAATCGGTATACCTTTTGCTAGAGTGCAGGTCCTGTGTGGTGGGGCTAGTGGTGTGGCCAGTGAAGTATGGGTACAGTCTACTGGAGTCGGTCCTACATTTTGTGTCACTGGTTGTACAGCCAATATAAGTGGGGTGTTGTCTGATTTCTCCGGCACCACCACATTTTTCAAGGACTTTGCTGGTGCTCCTTCAGGTTTGGCAATCACCCTCTTCCTTTTTGATGTATGATGCACAAGAACAACATTTGAGTGGAAAAACATGGTATGATGACAGATGGAATATGTATTGATAATGGATGGGCATGGCATCTCGACATATATGATGAGTAAACTAAGCAGATGGCGGTGCAACAAAGTAGAAGAAATGCAAGACAACATATGCAAGATACCCGCAATAAATAAAACATTACCAAATTAGAACAGGCACCTTGATGGGTGAACAGGACAGGCCATCTGCCTTTGACTCCTCGAGGTTAGAATAGTCATTAGGATCATATTCTGAACAAGAATCAACAGGTGGGGAGCGATGAGTTTCATTGCATCCGAATGGCACTCAATGCCTTGGTGCCAATTTTGTAAGTCATTGCGAGTGTTTAGCTTCAAGAGTGCACTGCTGCTAGTGCGACACAAAGCAGCTACACAGATCATAGTGTAGATATAACGGGAAAACCTTAAGCATCGGAGTAAAATCAGCAAAGTGGAACTTGCTGGAATAGATGTGCTAGTATTGCCGGTACGGCTAGAAAGGCTTCGGATACCAGCTCTCTTCAAGTGAAGGTGCGGTACTGTTAATATCAGTGTAACTCTCAAAGGCGATACAGCTCCCCGCATTTCCTTGCTATTCTTATAGGATTCAAGTGGGCAGGCCACTACAAATCCTATTCCTATGTTTACAAGATCCTACGAATCAAAGAGGCTCAAAGTGTCCATCACAACCGACAGTATAGACCTCTACACTGCAAATGTCACGGCACATCTTCAGTACAAGGAACATACTGTACTACTATCATACACCCTCTGTTCCAAAAGATAAGTCTTGGTAGAGATTTCCACTATGGATCACATACAGATGTATCCAGATACATTTTAGAGTGTAGATTCACTCATTTTGCTCCATATGTAGTCCATGGTGGAATCTATACAAAGACTTGTATTTAGGAACGGATGGAGTACATATTGAAGAAGAACGGAAGAGGAACATGGTAAAGAAGAGCAAGCAGATTTTGGATAATAAAATGTTGGTTGCACAGTGCCCACACATGATAAACCAGAGTGCATTAAGAATACAACTCCCAGCTGTCTCTCGACCATTTCAGGCAGTTGGATGAAGATCCTACGTCTCCTAACCCTTCTTCTTCCTCGTCTCTGATTCTTCCCATGCAGAACACCCTTGCGGGCACGCCGGGCCGCCACCGCCCCACCGCCAGGTTCCTCCGCCACCCCCACCCCCCACTCCCTCCCCAACCCCCACCCACATCGAGTTTTCTTCGTTCGCGAGGCCCCACAACCACCCGAGCCCCTTTGATCGCACCGGCAAACTCCGGCGAGCTCTGAAAAATCGACTGACCCAATTTTGAAATTTAGTCTACTGTGATTTAACTAGTGTGGAATATAAAAGGGGAAAACCATAAGCATTGGGAGTATAGTGTTGAGCATGCCATGGCGGATCTGAAGGTGCAAACCGGACAAAGGCAACTTCTCAACCAAGACAAGAGATCAGAGTAAAGCAGTGGCTATCTATTTTATTGCTGTGATAAATAAGTTGAGCAGATACGAAAGAGTACCGCCTCTGGTACGGAGTCGTGTACGCATCTGCTGAGAATTTGACGGTGTTGCGGTAGCGATGGCTGTCAGCGGCGTGGAAGCAGATCTAGGAGGGTAGACGGTGGCGGCAGGGCACGGTGGACGAGACGGTCGTAGGAGCGGCGCCGGCAAGGTGGACGACAGCGGGGATGAAGCGAGAGGACGGGATGCAAGGATCCCGGTCCAAAGGCGTGGATGAGAGAGGTTGATCTCTTGTAATGGACAGCGGCGGCGGGGTATCAGCTCCGGCATGGTGGAGGAGGACGGCGGTGGATGGGGTGGCGGACGGTGGCGGACGGAGGAGGGTGGGGTGGAGAGGGTGTTTTGGCGCCCACGGAGTACGAATGGGGAAAAGGGATGTAGAGAGGAAGGGGAGAACCATGAATTCAGGGCGCGCTTGTCTCAAATGCGAGGAAATTTACAAACTTAGCCCCTGTTTCAAATTTTTACTACATCACAGCAACATTAGTTGGTTGGGGATAGGACGGTAATCTCGCATACACCGAATATTTGCCGACGAGAGTTTGTTTTTGGCGCCCACCATGTATGAATATGAATCGGGGAGGGAGTTGATTTCGGCCGTGGACACATTGTGTTTGGGCGCCCACCGTGTATGAATCCGGGTGAGAGACGGTTACGTCACGTTTGGGTGAAATTACAAACCTACCCCTATCAAAACCTATAGAAATGCAGCAGATAGGCTTTGCGTGGCAGGGATAGACAATAGTAATTTCCATCTCACGGATTTTGGTTTCGGGCGGTTACTGCGACTTTTCCTGCTTCATTCAAATTTTGCAGAGTGCACGTTTACCGTGCCAAATCAATTTGAATCCCATTTGTATTCTATTTTTTTGGGGCGGGATCCATTTTCAATTGGAATTACGTTCTATATACATCATTTTTATATATATACTTTCAAAAGCACAACAAAGAATTCTGCTCCTTTATATGTATAATATGATTTACAAATACAACGTTCTCGAAATCTTAAGGTTGAATTCGAAAAAAATTAACCAAATTATGTTCTACTAAAATGTATGGATCAGTAATATCTACATATTAAATTACATAGATGCGCGTGAATTCATATGAGTATGCATGTTTGATAGATCAATTTTGGTTCGAGTATGGATTACATGTATTATCATCTCGAATTCAAATATTTGAATCCCTTTTTGTTCACTCCTTTCACGCCCATCTCTCTCGCATGCATGCTCCTTCAGGTAGCTATCACTCTCTTTTCTCTAGCTCACCCGCACGCTCACTTCATGTTTCTCCTATCCTCGCAAACATGGTCTATCGACGTCTCCCTTGAGAAGTGTCACACTCTCCCTATCATTATACATTACATGGTTTTCATTATCTCTCACATCTCTAATTTCTCTGGTATCACTCGGTACCTAAGCTTTCTTTTTCAACGCCACACACACAGTCTCCACTCGTCTTTCACTTTGTCTTTCTCTCTATGGGATTCTCTCACACACCCTATATGTCTCTACATATGACTCATACCACTAAAATTACTCTCTCTCTCTCTCTCTCCTGTAGACACAACATTTGTTGCGGTCTCCTTTTTGTCCCCATCCCAGACTAAGATTATTCATTTGTTTACCGATCAGACAACCCTGACTACCATCTCCTCTCTCTCTCTCTAACAGACACACACACACACACACACACACACAACTCCTGCTTCCACTCCCCTTCCCGACTACCGTCTCTCTCTCACACACAAAACTCTTGCTTTCGCACCCCGACTCATATTTATCTCACAAACATTTATCGACTAGCTAGCCTCTAGATAGGTTTATACACCCGCACACTCGTGCTTCCACCATCGCATACATGTCTCTCTCCTGCTCCTTGTATCTATGTAGATTTTTCTTCCCTTCTTGAGACACGCCCTCTCGATCATGCACACACACACTATCGCCTCATTTTAAGCTGATACCTATCGCACACACACTCCTTGTGTCTTTGTCACACATGCACTCCGTCCTCCTCCACTCTCCCTCTCTCTCTCACACACATGGGATTTTTGCAACAACTAGCAAGATGCCCATGCATTGCACGGAACATCAAGATGCATTTTTATGAGTAGTTTATCTTGTGGGGGAAAAGGATGAACGAGGGAAGGCCTTATTTGCAAATGTGGAGAGGGGTGTGGGTATCTTTTTGCAAAATTGCCATAGTTTCCTTCCTATCCATCAGATATAGATCAGACGGCCTATATTGCAGGATGTCAGGCACACGATCATCACTGACAATGCTTTTTATAAGAGTAGGGATAAAAAAATAAAGTTGGTGATGATGGTGGGCCTGCCATCCTGCAATGTAGGTCGTCCGATTTATATCTGACGGATAGGAAGGAAAATATGGCAATTTACCCGCACTCTTCACCACATTTGCAGATAAGGCCTTCCCTCGTTCATCCTTTTCTCCCACAAGATCTTGATGTTCCGTGCGACGCAAGGGCATCTTGCTAGTAAGAGTAGAAATTAGACATATACCACTTCTCGAATCTTGAAACCAACAACATTCCTCCCTTATCTCATCAAAACCGCCAAAGGAATATATTTTGAGTGAAACATAACATATTTTTAGTGATATACGTATTTCAAAACTAGACTTTTTTTCTATCAAATTGGTGAATATGTATTAATCTACTTTGATCGTGTGGCAACGCATTGGCACATTGCTAGTAGTTATTATAATTTTTTGGACACCAGACAAACGCTGGAGTACATATACGAAGAGAAGAGGTGCACGCACGCATTCGGCCTCTCGTTGTCTCGCACACATGAGTGTTACGTAAAGGAGACGTTAACAAATAAACCCTAAAACCCTAGGTGCACGATTGCTGCATTCGCGCGTATCGGGTATGTGCTGGAGCACCTTTGTAGGAATAGTCAGCTCGCGTGATAATTTGATCCGTAGGAGTTGATGGTCGGGACCACAGGTGAACGACTTGGAGCGCGGTGGCTCGCTAGTTGCCACAGATCGAGTAGCCACGTTTAAAATATCGTTTTTAGCGGGGTTAAGAGTTCCGATTTTCAATGGTGCGTTATAAGTAGTAAGTAGTTTTTAGAATAATTGGTATGGAGCGAAAATGGAATTCATAGTACTACGTACCTCCTTGGCGTATGGTTGTATGGTTTTTCTTTTGCGATGGAGGTTGTATGGGTTTATGTTGCGAGATGTTGAACCTGGTAGTTCTAGGGCAAATACTATGGTTTAGATTTAGATGCTGGTTTTCAGTAATGAAAATCGAAAGGGGAAACCCTTCTTTGATTAAAAAAAACTACTACCACCATTCTGGTTTACTAGTCCCCATCGTACTTTGGGTCAAAGTTTGTCCACGAATTTTACTTGTAAAATGTGAATGGAAAATGAGATTTTGTTATACCCAAACAAAAAAGGACAGGAGGGAGTGATTGCTCTGACACGGACGCGACCTCTCATAGCGCGGGCATTTAACCGGCGCGCCGGCCAAGAGGGCTGCACTCGCTGCAGGCCCGGCTGAGCACGCCTCCTCGCCACGTGCAACCAGCTTAAGACTGCCCTGCCTTCCTTCATTGTATCCGCACGTGTGTCGGCAACTCGTCCTTCCGCGAGCCGGCAGGCATTTTAGAACACAAAAAATGACTAAAATATAATTAATTTACGTATGGTCTTGACTTGTTGTGCTCGCACTGGTAGCAGGAACTAGTAGAGGTTTTTCTTTATTTATAACTCCCCTCACATTTTTTTGGCTTTGAAATGAATCATGGTTGTGGACATTATGTATGAAATGTGCAGATATCTGTGAACATGAGTTTGATGTGGAAGTTGAACTTGGAATGTCGGGCTTGCGCGTGAACTATACCATGTCTAATGCTTCGTCTGTTATTGTTAGGAAAGTAATTGATGTTATTACATGACCCGAAAAAAAAACATTTTGTGCCACATCAGTAGATGCACGGACATCACAACAGGCATGCTGACTGGATAAACATTTGAACCTAGATATTATGAAGGAAATTTTGTATTGACAACTGTTTTAGATAGCAGAGACGCCTAGCCCGCTTCTGCCTCTGCTAGCTTATTTCGCTTCTTCCATCTCTTCTTTGGCTTGGGTGAAGAGAGCATCCGATTGCTCTTTTAAGCTTCTTCAGAACTCAGCTACATTCTCAAGGGCTGCTGACGCTTTTTTTCAGCCTTTACTAATGCCATGAGGACACGAACAGTGACGACTCCACCGGCTTGTGTGTAATCCAAATCATCTCGGGAATTTGCACCTTGTGTCTAATCCAAAGATCATTAGGAACGGCACCTTGTGTGTAATCCAGCCTCATTTTGGAAACATGATCTCGAGGTTGACCATACTTCCCTCCTCGCAGAACTGCTTCACGACATGAAGTTACTTATTTTTAGATCAATAATCGAGCAACCTAGATCCATTTAGTAGAAGCGGATAAATGTAACTCCTGAGAAGTGAATTCAAAAGGAAAAAAATATAAAAAAAACAGACTACAAGGTGAGAACACCCACTTCCTACATCAAGCTAAAAATGAAAGCATTAGGACGATTAAGACTCTTCTTATTACACATCAAAGAACACCACGCTTAAGAGAAACAGAAACTACAACATATACACATCGAAGAACACGAGGCTACACGAAAGTAATTGAAAGGGTGTTACTTACCAAAGCTCGTTTTACAGGTTCGGTGCAGCTCCTCTTTAACTTGCCACGCTCCTTTAAGATGTCCCGAATATCCCGTGTTTGGTCTTCATTGCTCCTTTGCATGTTCACACTCGTGGTTTTAAAATCTCAACATGGTAAGAAAAATATACTACTAGTAATACTCGCGCATCTTGTGGGCAACATTAAAGCACTAAATCGCCATGTTAGAGCATCTCCAACAGAATCAAGAATGCGCGGCGCTTTAAAAAGCGTTCTGATCTTGAGATCGAGAAGTAGATAGAGCAGAGGATAGTTCTCAGCATAGATAGATAAAAAGATAATTCAACTACTCCTCGTCGTCCGACTCCTCCTCGGTGATGTCCTCCTCCGACGTCCGATCAGAGGCGTGAAGATACCGATCATCGCCGGATTCCTGTGATGACGCTGCTCCTAGCCTCATGTTGAATCGAAGGCCCGCCGCCACGCTTGTCCTCGCGATAGGCGGCTGGCTCCGCCCTCCTCTTATCCCTCTCCTCCCTCCTTTACACGTAGAACTCGCGCTCGTTGATGATGTCCTGCGGGAAGTGTTGGCGCCACAGCGCCATGGCTTCCTCGTCCATCTCGGCGATGCCGAGACGGTGCTCCCGCCTCCGGTTGTCATGACGATCTTCGTCGGTGCTAAGCCGTGGCAGAGGCGCGAGCTCCTGCGCCCGCTCCCGTGTCGGCACGTTGGGGAAGTTCAATGTTCTATGAGGCCACCGGAGGCGCCACGCCACCGCGTCGTACACGCGGGCGGCCTCGTTGGCGGCGTCAAAATTGCCAAAGCCGAGGCGCATCCCGTGGAACGGATCTCGGCGGAGAAGCCGCCAGAGGGGCGCGCGCGGTCGCCGCGGTATCCCCAAGTTTCTCGGCGACGCCGCGGCATGGTGGCGCGGCGGCGGCGAGGCAAAAATGAGCGGGGAGAGAGCGGTGGTGAGGCACAGAGCGGGAAGAAAGTGGTGGCAAGGCACAGAGCGGTGGGAGGGCGTTGGATTTTATAAAGCGCGCCGGACGCCGCGCGCCAAAACTAGCGCACGCCCGGCCGCTTTTTCCCGCGCGTGCGCGATCCTTTCCCGACGTCTCTGCTGTCTCTACTCTCTTCTCTACTATTATATTTATTTTATATTTAATATTTATCTCTACTTCCTTTACTATCTACTTTTTTCTCTATACTTTGTTTTCTTGCAATATAGGTCGTCCGATTTATATCTGACAGATAGGAAGGAGACAAATGGGAATTTTGCAAAAAAGATACCCATACCCCTCTCTAGATTTGCAAATAAGGCCTTCTGTCGGTGTCAAAACCGGCGGATCTCGGGTAGGGGGTCCCGGACTGTGCGTCTAGGCGGATGGTAACAGGAGACGAGGGACACGATGTTTTACCCAGGTTCGGGCCCTCTCGATGGAGGTAAAACCCTATGTCCTGCTTGATTAATATTGATGATATGGGTAGTACAAGAGTGGATCTACCATGAGATCAAGGAGGCTAAACCCTAAAGATAGCCTATGGTATGATTGTTGTAATGTATGTTGTGTCCTACGGACTAAAGCCCTCCGGTTTATATAGACACCGAGGAGGCTAGGGTTACAGTCGGTTACAATGGTAGGAGATCTACATATCCGTACGCCAAGCTTGCCTTCCACGCCAAGGAAAGTCCCATCCGGACATGGGACGGAGTCTTCAATCTTGTATCTTCGTAGTCTTGGAGTCCGTGGACGATGATAGTCCGCTGTCCGGACACCCCTAGTCCAGACTCCTCAAGAGCCCCTCGAACCAGGCTTCAATGACGATTAGTCCGGCGCATAATGTTCGGCATTGCAAGGCGGGTTCCTCCCTTGAATAATCCAGAGAAGATCATGAACACCAGGATAGTGTCCGGCTCTGCAAAATAAATTCCACATTCCACCGTAGAGAGAATAAAATGTACACCAGTCCAATCTGCTGACGTATTACGCGGCGTGACATCACACCACTACCAAGCCTTTGTTTGAATTGTTTTTACTATACCACCTCGGCCACGTTTAGCGGCGGTTTCAGCAACACGTCTTATCGGGCAGAGATCGTGTTCCCCTTATTCCGGGATTCTCATCAATACGTGCGTGGGTAACCCAACCGTGCCTGTCGCCACACCTCCTCTATCGAAGGTGAATCCCAAACGGTCACGGAGACGGCTCTTGGTATTTTTCCCCTTTATAAGAGGACCAAGGCTTGTTCTTTTTTCTTCAATCTCGCATCGAATCTCCTTCTCGCTCTCAGTTCCAACACCCAGAGCCCCAGATTCGAGTGCTTCGGATTCTCAACCATGTCCGGCTCCGACCTCCAAGGTCGATGGATGCCCTCCTCCGTCACGGAGGAGGACGTGTTAAAGCTGCGTGAGGCCAAGTACCTGTCCTACGAGATTTCGCACAGATTGCCTGCCCAAGGGCAGGCCGTGCCCACCCCCGAGCCCGGTGAGTACGTTGTCTTCGTATCCCACCTCCGTCGGGGTTTAGGCTTCCCGACGGACCCCTTCGTGAGAGGGCTCATGTTCTACTACGGGATGGATTTTCACGACTTGGCTCCAGAGTCCATCCTCCATATCTCCGCATTCATTATCGTCTATGAAGCCTTCCTTCGCGTCACTCCCCACTTTGACCTGTGGCTGAAGACCTTCAATGTGGAGCCGAAGATGATCGGGGGTGTCAAGCGGAGTGTGGCGGGGCGGCCATAAGCAGAAAGGCCGATGCCCCGTGGCCCGAAGGTTCCTTCCAAGAGGAACTTGGACTGTGGCAGCAGGAGTGGTTCTATATCACCGCTCCGAAGGGCAGCAAGCAAAAGCCGCCGCCTTCATTCCGCCCGGGACCTCCATGCCGACTGATGTCGTGGGTCAACCAAGGGCTCAACTGGGGGCCATCCGAAGACGTGCCCTTATTGCAGGGCCGGATTCGAGACCTCCAGGCGAGGGAGATCAATCTGGTCGTGGTGATGCAGGTTATGCTAATCAGGCGTCTTCTGCCCTGCAAACGCCGTCCTCTCCATCTATGGGAGTTCAATCCGGAGGGACCCCAAATTCTCCAGCACTTCATGGGTGCGACACCCGCGGAGATGTTCGGGTTGCTCTTCGGACCGCAGGTAGCGTGTCCGGAATTGACCGAGGACGCAGGCCTAAGCCGCAATAGCCCGGATACTCAGGTAAATAGCTCAGAGTCCGGACGTTCTGTTTATCTACTTTTCTAGAGTTCGCCTCCTGACCCATTACTCTTTACAGGAGTGGGTAGCGCGATCGAAGGCGATAAGGTGTCCAGCTCCCCTCCCAGAGACCGCACTGGAGCCCGTGCTGGTCAGAATGTTGGAGGTCGCGCCCATAGAAGGGAGCGATGGGGAAAATAGATGAGCTATTATTTTGCCCAAAGGAGCATCTGAAGAGGGGGGAATCAAAAACACCTCCTTCCAGGGGGAGAAGAGGACCGCCTCCGAAGATCCGGAGGCCAAAGCCCCTAAACGGGGGAAGAGATCTTCCCCGGGGGGTCCGGCGTCCGGGGAGAATCCGGACGCACAATCGTCGCCAAAGGATCAACCCTCCAGCAAGCTGTGAGTATGAAAAGGGGAGTTCATTAGTAAGAAAATACCTCCATTTGTTCTTCTGTGGGTAACCGAAATTTTTATCCTGCAGTTCTGATTTGCAGCCTTATCAGATGAGTTCGTCTTCGGGGGACCTTCTTCCGGAGATGATGGAGAGCGAAACGCTCTCTTCATCGTGCCATCGAGATAAAGCGACGAGCCTGAAGTATCGTCACGGAGGGTATCCCCGAGTCCGGAGGGGCCGGAGAGTTTGGTGCCCGCTAGTATCCGGCCGGGAGAACTGAAGAATCTGCTTGAGAGGGCGTCCATCTCAGAAGATCACCGTGCGTTGATGCATATGGTGATTGGAAGGATTTCGTCCGCCGAGAGCGGATTGCGTAATGCCGCTATGAGTTTGCTGGCGGGATTTGAGGTACGCGAGAATGACACACCTTCTTTTTTTGATAGTTTTGCACATAAAAGTGCGCCCTGTATAGATAGTAGCCCCTGAGACTCGGTAGGGTGTCGAAAACGACAGCGTGCCGAGGATCGAAATCGCAAGTAATGAATGTCGCCGTTCCTATGCAGGTGGCTGATAGTCCGAGGGCTAGCCGGACTAGCAGGATTGCCGAGTTAATGCGGCAACTTGACGTGGCGGATGCGGACATCGCACTTGTCAACCAGCGACTTGACGAGTCGCAAGGTAAATGAGTTCTCCACAGTCGCTTTATTAAGGGGGTCAAAGCCCTCCTCTGATAAATTATATGCTGTTATACGAGCGGTGCTGCTGCTGTGGAGAGTTTTGGGCGAACTTGCTCAAGCTAAGGAGCAAGCCCGAAGGAGTGACGCGGCTGCCTCGAGGGCGGCCGAGGAGTTGAAAGCCGAAAGGGCTGCACACTGCCTAAGCAGGGAAGAGGTGGCCGAATTGGCTGTGAAAGTAAAAGATGCTGCCGACCGCAATGAGGCTCTTGAAAAGGAGCACTTATCGGAGCGGGAAGACCTGAGGAAGGCCACCGCCGAGGCCAAGGATGCCCGCTCTGCAATGCGAGCCATGAAGGAGGAGCTGCGCCAGGCCAGAGATATCGTGGCTGGCAAGCCTTTTCTGCTGCGTCGCCGGTTTATGGATCAAAAGTATGCTCAATTTGATCGGCTGTGGAGTCCGGAGGATCCGTATATGGACTTAGCGGCAAGTGCGGCTGATGTCGTTGAGCACTTCCGGAGCCAGAAGGATCACAAGACGGAAGAGCTATTTTGGTCTCAATTCCATAGTCCGGATCGCTCACTTCCGTTGACCGACCGGTTGGCTGAATGGGCCAAGCTAAATAGATTGTCTGGACTTGCCATGACTGACATCGTGGCTCATGTCTGGCCAGAGAGGCCCAAGGCGACGAGCTACTTCGGCTTACTGCAGCAATTCCTTGGAGCGGTGCCGCATATCAAGGAGATGAAGCGGTCGGCCTGCATCGAAGGCGCGCGGATGGCTCTTGCCCGTGTAAAGACGCATTGGACAGAGATGGATGCCACCGCTATTGCCGCCCAGGGTTCGGATGAAAGCCGGCTCCCCGCCGAGCACTATTTCGGGGAAGTTATGCGTGGCGCTCGTGTAATAGAGTCGCAGTGCTCAAAAAATGTCACGTTCAAATGAACGTTTTAGCTTGTAAAACGATGATAATTGCTTTTTATACTTGTGCGTCCCAAGTAGTAAAATTTCTCCTTTGTGGCCGTTTACGTATACATTTGTATAACCTGAAAGATTGCAGTCTTCGGCTTCAGCCCCCACGCACAAGGTGCGGGGGTGTTCGCAAAAATAGCGCATTTTCACACTTAATCCGATGTCACGGTCCTGTTAAGGAGGTGGTAGCGTAGCAAACGAGGCAATCCGGACTATAATGCTTTATCACTTTCACTTAGCCAATGGAGTTCGAGGGTGGGGCTACGATATAGCACCTTGGGGCACCGCACTTCTCCGAGTTCGGGGCGCGTGTGTGCCTGACCGGGAAACGGTCCTTCGTCAAAGCGGGGAATTCTAAACATTCCGTTAGTCGATCGAGTGGTTGACCAGTCTCGCTATATCATGACAGTTTGGCTTTCTCTACTGAGGTGCTCGCCCAGCCGAACTGGGGCACAATCGC
Organism: Aegilops speltoides; assembly: GCA_021437245.1. Taxonomy (NCBI): domain Eukaryota; kingdom Viridiplantae; phylum Streptophyta; class Magnoliopsida; order Poales; family Poaceae; genus Aegilops; species Aegilops speltoides. The sequence continues at coordinate 107,898,569 of CM038141.1, read as the reverse complement.
AGTAGTTCTCCTGGTGTCGCGTTAGCCGATGATACGGAACGTAAGGCAGCAAAACACAGGAGCCGGGCAAACCCAACATTTGACCAAAGACGTGATTCGGAGCTGATGCATATAATGCCTAACTCAAGACGCCGAACACTCCCTAAGGTGTTCGGTCTTTATGATAATGGGCAGAATAATGCCCTAAGCCCCTAGTGTCCAGGTACGGGCATGGTCTTCTGACGCGGCCAATGCCAAAACGTCAGGCTCCGCTTTGGTTGTAGGAAGAAACCAAGGGAGAATAACAACAAGAGACAGTAAAAAAGGTTTACGCAGGGTCTTAATCTGAAAAGAATCCTCGCAACGGGTCCCTACTGCACGTCTGCGCCTGTGTCTCCGTTGTGCCTTTATCCTGGACGGGTATGCATGTTGTTCATCTGTAAAAAGAGAGGAACGCTTAGTTTGAAAAGAATTCGTGCGAAAAAAGGTATGTGTGAAAGAAAAAATATAAATAAGTAAAGCGGGGTTTGAGTGAACCCGCGTTGTTTAGCGCCGCAGCCCTTGTGAAGGGTGTGCGGCTAGAAAGCCCTAGCCTCATCGATGCGGACTCGTCTATCCGTGTCCGGGGTCTTGGGGTGACCCTCGCACTGAAATGATGCCACGCGGACCGGGCATCTTGAGTGTAAGAGACGCGTAATGCGGTATGGCGTTGAAACGGACAAAAGCCTTTCGTCCCAAGAGTGCTTGATATCCACTTTTAAATGGGGCGATATGAAAAATTAGTTTTTCGCGCCGAAAGTTGTTCGGTGATCCGAACACGACTTCTAGTAATAGGGAGCCTGTGCACTTGGCATAAGGGCCTGGCGTCACTCCTTTGAAGGAAGTGCGGCTGTGTCGAATTTTGGTGGGGTCTATCCCCATCTTGCGGATTGTGTTTGAATACAGCAGGTTTAAGTCGCTGCCTCCGTCCATTAGGACTTTAGTAAATTGTAATCCGTCGATTATGGGATTCAATATCAGGGCAGTCCGTCCTGCGTTTGACGCTTCGAATAGTCCAGTGGTCGAAAGTGATTGGTTTTGATATCCAATCTCTATGGTTCTGCTTGGGTTGGACCGTGCGAGGCTCTTTTAGGAAGTGCCGCACTATTTTTCCGTATTATCACATGAAGTGATTTTACTGCTTTGACCTCTTGTGGGAAAGTCTTTTGTTTTCCGGTGCTCTGCTGGTGGAGTTTATCGTCTTCGCTTGACGCGTCGAACCCCTTGTGTTCGGCGTTTAGTCGGCCGGACTGTTTGAAAACCCAACAATCTAGATGGGTATGGTTTGCAGGCCTTCCGGGGGTACTGTGGATTTGACATATCCGACCCAGAATCTTATTTAAGTTGGACAACTCATCGCTGTCATCCTTAAGAGGCGGTGTTTTGTTGTTTGGCCGCGAGCTTTTGAATCCGGCGTTGACTACCGTGCTCTTTGGGCTTTTCTCTTTATTCTCGACGCTGCTCTTTTCTCTGCTTGTGTGATTTTCCGTTTCCATCTCTTATCTAGGATGTACTTGGGTCGCTGGTGTTTGCATCTTGCTAGCCAGCTATCCTCTCCCGCATGTAAGCGGGTCATGAGGCTTGTTAGCGCGGACATTGTCCTCAGTTTCTCTTGGCCGAGGTGCCTGGCAAGCCATTCGTCTCGGACATTGTGTTTAAAAGCTGCTAAGGCTTCGGCGTCCGGATAGTAGACTATTTGGTTCTTTTTGGTGAGAAACCTGTTCCAAAATTTCCGCGCTGACTCTCCGGGCTGTTGAGTTATATGACTTAGATCATCTGCGTCCGGAGGGCGGACATAAGTCCCTTGAAAATTTGCTCTAAACGCGTCCTCGAGCTCTTCCCAACTTCCAACAGTGTTTTCTGGGAGGCTTTTAAGCCAATGACGGGCTGGCCCTTTGAGCTTGAGGGGTAGGTATTTTATGGCGTGGAGATCATCTCCTCTGGCCATGTGTATATGTAGTATATAATCTTCTATCCAGACTCGTGGTCTCATTGTTCCATCGTAGGCCTCTATGTTTATAGGTTTAAATCCTGCTGGGAATTCATGGTCCAAAGACTTCATTGGTGAAACATAGTGGGTGTCTGGCGCCCAGATTTGGGTGTGCCGCTATCTTCGGACACTTGACGTGTTGCCTTGCTTCCTGGGGCCTTCTTCTTTGGCCCGTAGATGGACCTGGCTGGGCCATCTGTCCTTCCAAGTTCATTGGTTGGTTTATGTGCGGCGCCGCTTTCAGAATTTGGCTTGTCATCCGGCCGTCTATCCGACCAGGCAGCCTCTTTATTTTTTGACTGTGGGGCCTCTATGGCCTCGTCGTCGAATTCTGGTAGCAGCTTGCGCTTTGTGTAGCTCTTTGATTGGTGGCCATTGCCGTATTTATCCGCGGTTTTGAGTACTTTGCTCCACCTCATTCTGTGTGTGTCCTCCGCTGTTTTGAGCTTCCGCTTTTCCTTCTTCAAGCTTCTAGCAGTGTTGATGAGTCTTTTCCGAAGGTTTTTACCTTCCGGCAGCATGTCCAGCGTGAGATCGTCCGAACCGTCGTTTTCGCCGGGCCTGGATTGATTATCTGACTCGTCATGTTCGAACGGTTGCTTATCTGCATGTTCGTCGTCCACTTTTGTGCCCTGTTGTATTGCAGGGTCCTTAGGAGCGTTGTTGTTGTCGAGGCGGGGCTTAGGGCGGCGTCTGCGCCGCCGTTTTGGTTGTTTATCGGCGGGGTTATCTTCTGCCGCGGCCCGTTGGTCCTCGTTATCGCTCTCTTTTGGGGTATCCACCATGTATATGTCATATGACGAGGTGGTCCTCCTGTGCCCTATAGGTGCTGTTTCTTGTTCGTCTCCGGCGTCGTCGTCTATACCGTCGATGTCTTGAACCGTAGTCTAACATGTCGGTTAGATCGCCGATGAAGGCTACAAAGTGGGTGGTGGGTGGGCTCTGAATTTCTTCGTCGTCCGTATCCCGACCGTCCCGGCCATAGTCCGGCCAGGACTCTCCCGATAACGAGAGATGCTTTAGTGAATTTAGGATGTCGCCAAAGGGCGAGTGTTGGAAGATGTCCGCGGCGGTGAATTCCATGACCGGCGCCCAATCCGAATCGATTGGTAGGGGCATGGGAGGTTCGGAGTCCGGCAAGGAGTCCGGCGCCTCGGAATCACGAGTTTTGCGGGGGACAAGATCGGTGTTCGGTTCCATTGCCGTGGAAGTTGAAGCCCCCGAGGCGGTGTCCATCCATCGATCCTCGATCTGGGCGATCGGCTCCGGACTAAAGGCCGAAGCGAATTTGTGTGCGGCCACCAAGGCACTGTTAGGCGAGAGGGCTAGATCATGCCCATCGTCACAGTGCGGCGCGCTTGGCTGTGGCTCGAGTCCGTCGAAAATCAAGTCTCCGCGGACATCGGCCATGAAGTTTAGGCTTCCGAATCTGACCTGACGGCCAGGGGCGTAGCTTTCAATCTGCTCCAGATGGCCAAGCGAATTAGCCCGCAGTGCGAAGCCGCCGAACACAAAGATCTGTCCGGGGAGAAAAGTCTCACCCTGGACAGCGTCGTTGGTTGTAGATGCCATCAAGCCTATCGGTGACGACACAGAGGAACTCTCAATGAAAGCACCAATGTCGGTGTCAAAACCGGTGGATCTCGGGTAGGGGGTCCCGGACTGTGTGTCTAGGCGGATGGTAACAGGAGACGAGGGACACGATGTTTTACCCAGGTTCGGGCCCTCTCGATGGAGGTAAAACCCTACATCCTGCTTGATTAATATTGATGATATGGGTAGTACAAGAGTGGATCTACCACGAGATCAAGGAGGCTAAACCCTAAAGCTAGCCTATGGTATGATTGTTGTAATGTATGTTGTGTCCTACGGACTAAAGCCCTCCAGTTTATATAGACACCGGAGGAGGCTAGGGTTACACAGAGTCGGTTACAATGGTAGGAGATCTACATATCTGTATCGCCAAGCTTGCCTTCCACGCCAAGGAAAGTCCCATCCGGACACGGGACGGAGTCTTCAATCTTGTATCTTCGTAGTCTTGGAGTCCGGCGGACGACGATAGTCCAGCTGTCCGGACACCCCCTAGTCCAGGACTCCCTCACCTTCCCTCATTCATCCTTTTCTCCCACAAGATAAACTACTCATACAAATGCATCTTGATGCGTGCAAGGCATGGGCATCTTGCTAGTTCTTAAAACCTTTCCATCATTTGCCACACTACTGGTTGCAGATGAAAAACCTACCCAAGCACAGTAGCGATCTGAGCGACGCACAATTACAAGCTGATATTCTGTTGGACAATGGAGGCTATAACCAATTACTTTTATGGGAACAATAGCACACAGGAAATTTGAAGGGTAGGTATGAACAAAATTGGAACTGCACATGTACTGCTAAGTGATTCCATACACACATTACCAATCAAGGAGGAGAACGATGGCCGCGGCGGCCTCTGTGAGTCATGGTCGGCAACGGGAGTCAGTTCATTGTCCATGATGGTGGTACTTCTGCGCTTAGCGTCGGCTTCCGGGAAGCAGATCCGAGACCGTGGAAGACGATGCCGGGGAAGAGGCTCCGTGTCTGACGACGACGGTGGACCGGCTCCAGTGCGGCGTACGAGGTCATCGATGAGGCAGATGCGCTGCGGTGGACGAGTGCGCTGATGTAAAGGGGAGGAGCACGAAGGCTGCGGTGCCGTGGAGAAGTCTATTTTGCGGTGGGTATAGAAAATGAGGAGTATTCAGGTGTACTACTCTGGGTGCCAGGGTGGGGTTGGCTGGGTAGGGTGAACCTGAAGTTACGAAAACAGCCCCCTACCAAGTGTCATCCGTAGGCCTATTCTGAACGCTATGATGGTAACTTCGCACTGCTCGAATCAGGGTCGCGGGAGATTTTCCCGCCGCCCTCAAAATTTTGTGACACTGGACTCCCCGTGTGGCGTGTTGAGTGATTCGGCTAAGCAACTAGCGAGTAGTAGTAGTAAACTCTGCATATTAGGTTTGACCGAAGTCAAACTTCCTAAAGTTTGACCAAGTTTATAGAAAAATATAAACATTTACCATAACAAATATGTATGGTGTGAAAGTACAGTCAATAATGAATCTAATGGTATTTATTTGTTATTGTATATGTTAATATTTTTTGTTATAAGCTTTCTGAGAGTTTACAAAACTTGACTTTGACCAATGCTAATACGCGGACTTAAATAAAAACGGAGGGAGTACACATTTGTTTTCTTAGTTTGTAGTGAACTAATCATTTTCTTGAAATTGTGAAATAAATATATTAGGCTACTGACTTCAAATGTAATGGTCTATACAATTCAATAGTTACAATCATTGTCGAATCCCAAGATGTATACAAGGTCTATAGTACTTCACAACATGCTCAAACTCACATAATCCCAGTCAAATGAGAACCAAATGCATTTCATAGTTATTACTTTGTAGGATGCAACAAAAACAACCATAACTCTACATCAGCCATTATAGAAGCAACATTTTGACATATCCCAGTGTGTGAATGAAACGTGCAGAGAGAGCTTTTGAAGATGGAGCAGATAGGGTGGGAAAGATTGTATGTATGTGGACGAGAGAGTAGGAGACAAACCTAACGAGACAGAGAGAGAGAGAGAGATAGAGAGAGAAAGAGAAAGGAAGAAGTTAGGTCTGTGAGAAAGATGGAGACATGTAATATACGTGAGATGCGTGTGCATTCGGATTCTGTATACGTGGAAGGAGAAGAGACAACATGTTTGATAAGAGAGCTGGAAAAACATGGACGAGAGGGGAAGGATCTCGTGGGTTGAGGGATTGACAATTTTGTGCGAGGGTGAGAGGGATTGGTAATTTTGTGCAAGAGAGAGAGAGGGTGGGGGAGGAGTCAGTCAGTCGTCGTCACATCACCCTGCTTCCAAATGATCATGCATTCTCTAGCGTGGTGTGGTCGCCATCTTCGATCTGCTCGATGCCCTCTTTGAAGATTGAGGTGTTGTGCATGTTGGGGTGCAAAGAAGCACAAGCGAGAGTGGTCGCCGTATAACCTTGGATGGGGATGAATTGTGTGCTCGGGGGAATGTGTGTGTATGTGTGTGTGTGTGTGTGTGTGTGTTGTGCTGCGTCTCTCTCTCTCTCTCTCTCTGTGTGTGTGTGTGTGTGTGTGTGTGTGTGTGTGATATTGAGAGAAAACAAACCTAAGGAGAGAAATGGGTATTCACGAAGAGATTGTGCAGGCCTTGAGGTGGGCAGGGGCCGGGTGAGGGTGTCAAAATGTGCGCGTTGATGCATGTGTTGCATGCGACCGTGCGAGGGACGGACAAATCGAGAGAGATGGTTGTTGTGTGACGGATGCTCCTCTCTCTCTGTCTTTGTCTCTCTCTCTCTCCCTCTCTCTCTATCTCTCTCTCTCTCTCTCTCTCACACACACACACACACACACAAGTAAACTAGAATACCGTTTTCTCATGTATACACAACGTATCGGCATCTGTCTATGTCTTACTCATGCATGATCATTTGCACATTCACACCTCTCTATGTCTGTATCACACGCACACCATATCCACATTGCCCTTCCGCCACAACACACATATGGACACATACACACGTTCTCTCTCAGTCACACACACAAAATCAGTATTAAAAAAAACTAGGGCGCACCTAAAACGTCCAACTCCAAATAAACACGAACTGGAGCTAAATTCAAATATATGGAAATATTGCAGCGTCAAGAACTTTCCCAGGAAAAAAAGTTGAGTAATATTCGAGGATTGTTTTCACACACACACACAAAAAGGTTCGGTGGATGTCCTTCGAGCGCGACACGGTGACGCACCGTTCGATCGACCGCGCGGCCGCGGTTCACGCGCTTGCACAGGATTCTGTATCTTGGCTGTGGTACTAACTAATAAAAGCGCTGCCTAAGTCTAATGCTTACGTGTACTAGTACGGTTTTCTTTTAAGTTTGACCAACCTTATATAAAACTAAAGTAAGCTCCCACATACGCACTCATCAATATGCCGCCGCCGCCGTTGCGCATGCCAGCGCCCGCCTGCTCCGGCCAACAATTTCTCGCCCATCACCGGCGTGTCGCCGCCATCCCTGTGCCATGAAGCCGAAGGCTCGCCCGCTCACGTCATCAGCAGTCCCTCCTCGCGATGCCGCCACGCTGCCAAGCACGCGAGCAACTGGTGGAGCCGCGTCTATGCACGCAGCATACGAAGAGGAGGACGAGCGCGTGCTCCAGCACGCCAGCGGGGAGGAACTAGCATGTCATTGTCGTCTCCGCCCGTGCGGAGGAGGCGTGCATGGTGGCTGTCACGGCGGAAGCCGGTCACGCGCGCGTAGACGCCCGCAAACCGGGTGCGGACGCGGAATCTACCTTCGAGACCTTGAATGCCACATGGATCTTGCAATATGAAGGAGCAATTTGGTTCAGTCGAGTCATGTAAGTCGTTTGATGCAACACGGATGGCTAGAAGGGCTTCTTCCACCTCTTCTGCCATCTTCTTCCTTCGCTCCATCGAACTTCTTTCACAAATTGACTGACCCAAATTATATTACTAGTACGAACGTATTAAGTACAGTAGGAACACAAAGATACGAGCAGTAGTACCAACTACAAGAAGAACAGTAGTAAGACATAGTACTAGTACTACTGTACGTACTAAAGAGTTCCAATAACGAGAAAGAACATACTAAACATAGTTCTGCTGGGGCCCCAGCACAACACACCCTTGAAAATAAACTAAGCAACTAGTCCGCTTGACACTGCAGTAGAACCAGCATGAGCGACTGCACTACCACCTACTCGGAGTCTGAGTCCACGTCCTCGACTTCGTCCTCGTCCCTCTTCCTCTTCCTCTTCGCCGACGCTTCTTTGCTTGAACTGGACAGTTGGCTCTGCTTCTTCATCCAACCTTTGTAGATATTTAAACAAAGGTAGGCATCCATTGCTGCGTACAGGATGTGATCTTCATCTAATGTCTTTAACTCCCATGCATGATGAAACTCGTGATGAGGTTTCTTCAGTTTAGTGTACGAAGGATCAATCATGGTTGCTGCCAGGGTCAGCATTGAAGGTTGAGAGGAGGACACCAGGCTTGCCTTCTGGAGATCGAAGGGCTGGCCCACAACGAGACCTATCCGACGCAGGACATCCCTGTCGTTCCTAAAGCCTACAGTAACGAATTTCACTCTTTTTTTCCTTGAGGAAGTTCTTAAAATCCTGGCACTCAACGTCGGCATGGCATATGTGGTAGACCAAGCAAACGTTACGTACGCAAACCTGGATCACGACGGGCTTCTTCCTCTCTTCGTCCTTTAGATCCTTCTCTCGTCCCAGATCGTGGTGTACTCAACATCTAGCCCAATGACCCACTCATCCGTTGAACTGTTGAACATGCATAGGAAGCGAGCAAGCCATGCTTTAACCGTCGCGTGTAGATGATTTATGAACTGATCGCCGGTGATGGCTCTAACCTGGTACTCAGCGGCGACCATGGAGATTTGGGAGGCCATGGATTTTGGAGGAGGGTTAGGATAAGTTGAACTGTTGTACCCCACAAAAACTGGGAGTGAACTAATGTGAAAGGACGGGACGACTGGGGTGAACTGTTGTAAGGTAGAAGACGGGGACGATTAGGGCGTGCGAACGGCGTGGGGTTGCTGGCTTGCCCGATGGATAAACGGCTGCAAGCCCCCAAAGAGTTCTCGAGAACTATGCGGGACCCACTAGATGTCATGTCTACTAGACCCATATCGTAGGCCTGACGATATAGCTTCTGCCTGTTTGCACGCCATGCCGGTGTGTGGATGTAACTTCACTTAATTCCGTCAACCGCGCGCCTCCCACGACCTTCGCCTCTGAGGGAGTCCTGGACTAGGGGGTGTCCGGATAGCCGGACTATCATCATCGGCCGGACTCCAAGACTATGAAGACAAGATTGAAGACTTCGTCCCGTGTCCGGATGGGACTTTCCTTGGCGTGGAAGGCAAGCTTGGCGATACGGATATGTAGATCTCCTACCATTGTAACCGACTCTGTGTAACCCTAGCCCTCTCCGGTGTCTATATAAACCGGAGGGTTTTAGTCCGTAGGACAAACAACCATTACAACAATCATACCATAGGCTAGCTTCTAGGGTTTAGCCTCCTTGATCTCGTGGTAGATCCACTCTTGTACTACCCATATCATCAATATCAATCAAGCAGGAGTAGGGTTTTACCTCCATCGAGAGGGCCCGAACACAGGTAAAACGTCGTGTCCCTTGTCTCCTGTTACCATCCGCCTAGACGCACAGCTTGGGACCCCCTACCCGAGATCCGCCGGCTTTTGACAATCGACATTGGTGCTTTCATTGAGAGTTCCTCTCGTGTCATCACCGATAGGCTTGATGGCTTCTTCAATCAACAACAACGCAGTCCGTGGTGAGACATTTCTCCCGGACAGATCTTCGTGTTCGGGCGGCTTTGCATCATGGGCAATTCACTTGGCCATCCGAGCAGATCGAAGCTACGCCCGCCATCGAGTCAAATTTGGAAGCCTAAACTTCACGGCTGGCATCTGCGGAGACTTGATCTTCGATGGATTCGAGCCACAGCCAAGCGCGCCGCACTGTCACGATGGGCATGACTTAGCTCTGCCGCCGGACAGTACCCTGGAGGCCGCACACGAGTCCGCTCTGACCCATAATTCGGAGCCGACCGCGCAGATCGAGGACAGGTGGCTGGACACCGCCTCGGGGGCTGCAACTTCTACGGCGATGGAGCCGAATACTGACCTTGTCCCTTGCAAAGCTCATGACTCCGAGGTGCCGGACTCCTTTCCGGACTCCGAACCTCCTGTGCCCCTTCCAATCGAATCCGACTGGGCGCCGATCATGGAGTTCACCGCTGCGGACATCTTTCAGCACTCACCCTTTGGCGACATTCTGAATTCGCTAAAGTATCTCTTGTTATCAGGAGAGCCCTGGCCGGATCAAGGGTCGATGGTTGGGATCTGCGGACGGCGAAGAAATTCAAAGCCCACCCACCACCCACTTTGTAGCCACTTCGATTTACCTAACCGACATGCTAGACTACGACCAAGACATCGACGGTATGGACGATGATGTCGGAGATTTACTCAAGAACCAGCGCCACGGGCAATCGGAAGACCACCTCGTCATCGACATATACATGGTGGACACCCCAAAGGATGGGGACGGCGAAGAAGCAGCGGAGGCGATTCCTCTAAGAAACAGCCCAAGTGCCCGGCAGCAAGGCGCCGCTCTAAATCCCTCCACAAAGAAGAATGGAGATTCCGCACCGGAGATAACAACACCCCAAAGTGCGAAGACAACCCCTCCAAAGAAGATTCAGCACAGAGGATTTGAGAAGCCAGCCCTCATGAGAGAGCGCGGAGACGAGGAGATAGAGGATGATAATTACATGCCTCCCTCCGGAGACGAGGCAAGCCTCAACGACAGCATTTAATTGCCGTGCCCGAGAACCCCATCGAACAAGAGCGTTTTAAACACAAAGCTAATGGCCACGGCGAACAGCCTAAAGAAAAAGCAGCAACAACTTCGAGCTGATCAAGACCTGCTGCCGACGGATGGACCAAGGTCCTCGCGGCAAGAGTATGAACTCAACGCCCTCAAAAGCTACCCAAAACGCAAGTTGCTCCCCGATTAGAGGAGCAGCATATAAACCTTCATCACCGGCGCTGTCACACGGCAGGACCGACCACCTCGTGGCCGTGGATGAGAGAGGCATCTAGACCCTCCACTGTAACCGTACCCGGCACCGCCGAAAAGCTGGCCCGGGGAATGCGCCGACTTGCGAGACGTCTTGGAGGACAAGGCAAGACAATCAAGATCTATCTACGGATCACGTGGGCGCCCACTATCCACGCGACTACTACCGTCGCACCGGATCTGACAACCCGGTCGGGCGAACACAGCAGACAAAAGCTCTCTTGAGCTACGTTGTGATATTGCCCGATATAGGCGCCAGACACCCACTATGCTTCACGGATGAAGTAATGGATCATCAAATCCCGAAGGGTTTAAACCCGTGAACATTGAGTCCCACGATGGCACAAGACCCAGCGGTTAGGATCAAGATTATCTTCTCCACATCCATATGGCCCGCGGTGGCGATCTCCACGCCATCAAGTATCTCCCACTCAAGTTTAAAGGACCAGCTTGGCATTGGCTTAACAGCTTGCCCGCAGAGTCAATTGGGTGTTGGAGAACACGGAAGCCGCATTCTCGACAACTTCGGGGCACATATGTGCGACCACGGACGCCAAGACCTAAGCCACATAATTCAGCAGCCAGACGAATCGGCGGACAGATTACGGACACGGTTCTTAACAAAGAAAACCAAATCATCGATTGTTCGGATCAGAGGCCCTCGCAGCCTTCAAACATAACATCCGCGACGAGTGGCTGGCCCGCACCTAGGACAGGAAAAGCGAAATCCATGGCAGCCCTCACATCACTCATGACCCGCTTCATGCGGGAGAGGATAGCTAGCTAGCTCGCGATAACAACCTCGGCAAAAATTCTGGCAGTCCGGACAGCAAGGACCGCAATGGCGGTCGCGTCGCAACAAAACAAACGCCCGCGTTCTGGCGATAACACTAAGGATACGGCGGTCAACGCCAATTCGAGAGGCTCTAAACCGGTCGTGAAAAAGCCATTCAAAAGAACTACTCCGGTCCGTCCCAATTTGGACCAATACTCGACCGCTCTTTCCGGATACATGGCACTTCAAAAGCCAGCTAATCACACCAACAGAGATTGTTCGGTATTCAAGCGGCGAGCAAGTTAATTGCCAAAAACAATGACAAGGGGCTGCATAGCGATGACGAGGAAGAGACCCGCCCGAGCAGATAGAGGACGAAGGGTTTCCCCACAAGTGCGGATAGTAAACATGATATCTGAAACCCACATACCCAAGAGGGAGCGAGCGTGCTTAGGGCGTATATGCGATGGAGCGATCGCCAAGTTCAATCCATGTTTCTCTTGCCCGATCACTTTCGATCGAAGGACCACCCACCAAGATCCGCCATGGCGGATTCGCGCGCATGGTTTTAGACCCAATCATCGATGGATTTCACCTCACTAGAGTCCCGATGGATGGCGGCAGCAGCTTCAACCTGTTTTATCGGGATACGGTCGCAAGATGGGCATAGACCCCTCAAGGATTAAACCTACAAAGACGACCTTCAAAGGCGTCATACCAGGTGTTGAGGCCAATTGTACAGGCTCGTCACACTGGAAGTGGTCTTCGGATCCCCGGATAATTTCTAAAGCGAGGAGTTAATCTTCGACATAGTCCCGTTCTGCAGTGGCTATCATGCTCTGCTCGGATGAACCGCGTTTGCAAAGTTCAACGCGGTGCCTCATTATGCATACCTTAAGCTCAAGATGCCAGTGTTGGGGAACGTAGTAATTTCAAAAAAATTCCTACGCACATGCAAGATCATGGTGATGCATACCAACGAGAGGGGAGAGTGTTGTCTACGTACCCTCGTAGACCGAAGCGGAAGCGTTGACACTACGTAGAGGAAGTAGTCGTACGTCTTCCCGGTCCAACCGATCCAAGCACCGTTACTCTGGCACCTCCGAGTTCTTGACACACGTACAGCTCGATGACGCACCCCGAACTCTGATCCAGCAGAGGTACGGATAGGAGTTCCGTCAGCACGACGGCGTGGTGACGATCTTGATGTTCAACTGTCGCAGGGCTTCGCCTAAGCACCTCTACAATATGACCGAGGTGTAATATCATGGAGGGGGGCACCGCACACGGCTAAGGAACGATCACGATGATCAACTTGTGTGTCTATGGGGTACCCCCTGCCCCCGTATATAAAGGAGTGGAGGAGGGGAGGGCCGGCCCTCTCTATGGCGCGCCCTAGGGGAGTCCTACTCCCACCGGGAGTAGGATTCCCCCTTTCCTAGTCCAACTAGGAGCCCTTCCATGTAGTAGGAGTAGGAGAGAAGGAAGAAGAGAGAAGGAGAAGGAAGGAAGGGGGCGCCCCCCCTCCCTAGTCCAATTCGGACTAGTCCATGGGGAGGGGTGCGGCCACCCTTTTGGCCCTTTCTCTCCTTTCCCGTATGGCCCATTAAGGCCCAATACGAATTCCCATAACTCTCCGGTACTCCAAAAAATACCCGAATCACTCGAAACCTTTCCGAACTCCGAATATAGTCGTCCAATATATCGATCTTTATGTCTCGACCATTTCGAGACTCCTCGTCATGTCCCAGATCTCATCCGGGACTTCGAACTCCTTCGGTACATCAAAACTCATAAACTCATAATATAACAGTCATCGAAACTTTAAGCGTGCGGACCCTACGGTTCGAGAACATCGTAGACATGACCGAGACACGTCTCCGGCCAATAACCAATAGCGGGACCTGGATGCCCATATTGGTTCCTACATATTCTTCGAAGATCTTTATCGGTCAGACCGCATAACAACATACGTTATTCCCTTTGTCATCGGTATGTTACTTGCCCGAGATTCGATCGTCGGTATCCAATACCTAGTTCAATCTCATTACCGGCAAGTCTCTTTACTCGTTCCGTAATACATCATCTCACAACTAACTCATTAGTTGCAATGCTTGCAAGGCTTAAGTGATGTGCATTACCGAGAGGGCCCAGAGATACCTCTCCGACATTCGGAGTGACAAATCCTAATCTCGAAATATGCCAACCCAACAAGTACCTTTGGAGACACCTGTAGAGCACCTTTATAATCACCCAGTTACGTTGTAACGTTTGGTAGCACACAAAGTGTTCCTCCGGTAAACGGGAGTTGCATAATCTCATAGTCATAGGAACATGTATAAGTCATGGAGAAAGCAATAGCAACATACTAAACGATCGGGTGCTAAGCTAACGGAATGGGTCATGTCAATCAGATCATTCAACTAATGATGTGATCCCATTAATCAAATAACAACTCTTTGTCCATGGTTAGGAAACATAACCATCTTTGATTAACAAGCTAGTCAAGTAGAGGCATACTAGTGACACTTTGTTTGTCTATATATTCACACATGTATTACGTTTCCGGTTAATACAATTCTAGCATGAATAATAAACATTTATCATGATATAGGGAAATAAATAATAACTTTATTATTGCCTCTAGGGCATATTTCCTTCAGTCTCCCACTTGCACTAGAGTCAATAATCTAGATCACATCACCATGTGATTAACATCGATAATTCACATCATCATGTGATTAACACCCATAGTTCACATCGCCATGTGACCAACACCCAAAGGGTTTACTAGATTCAGTAATCTAGTTCACATCGCTATGTGATTAACACCCAAAGAGTACTAAGGTGTGATCATGTTTTGCTTGTGAGAGAATCTTAGTCAACGGGTCTTTCACATTCAGATTCGTTATGTATTTTGCAATTTTCTATGTCTACAATGCTCTGCACGGAGCTACTCTAGCTAATTGCTCCCACTTTCAATATGTATCTAGATCGAGACTTAGAGTCATCCAGATCGGTGTCAAAACTTGCATCGACGTAACCCTTTATGACAAACCTTTTGTCACTTCCATAATCGAGAAACATATCCTTATTCCACTAAGGATAATTTTGACCATTGTCCATGATCTACTCCTAGATCACTATTGTACTCCTTGCCAAACTCAAAGCAGGGTATACAATAGATCTGGTACACAAGATGGCATACTTTATAGAACCTATGGCCAAGGCATAGGGAATGACTTTCATTCTTTTTCTATCTTCTGCCGTGGTCGGGTTTTGAGTCTTACTCAATTTCACACCTTGTAACACGTGCAAGAACTCTTTCTTTGACTGCTCCATTTTGAACTACTTCAAAATCTTGTCAAGGTATGTACTCATTGAAAAACTTATCAAGCATCTTGATCTATCTCTATAGATCTTGATGCTCAATATGTAAGCAGCTTCACCGAGGTCTTTCTTTGAAAAACTCCTTTCAAATACTCCTTTATGCTTTGCGAATAATTCTACATTATTTCGATCTACAATATGTCATTCACATATATTTATCGAAATGCTTGTAGTGCTCCCACTCACTTTCTAGTAAATACAGGCTTCACCGCAAGTCTCAGATAAACTATATGCTTTGATCAACTTATCAAAGCTTATATTCCAACTCCGAGATGCTTGCACCAGTCCATAGATGGATCATTGGAGCTTGCACATTTTGTTAGCACCTTTAGGATTGACAAAACCTTCTGGTTGCATCATATACAACTCTTCTTTAATAAACCCATTAAGAAATGCAGTTTTGACATCCATTTGCCGATTTCAAAAATGTGGCAATTTCTAACATGATTCGGACAGACTTTTAAGCATCGATACGAGTGAGAAAATCTCATTGTATTCAACATCTTGAACTTTGTCAAAACCTTTTTCGACAAGTCTAGCTTTGTAGATAGTAACACTACTATCGTCGTCTTCTTCCTCTTGAAGATCCATTTATTTTCTATGGCTTGCCGATCATCGGCAACTCCACCAAAGTCCACACTTTGTTCTCATACATGGATCTCATCTCGATTTCATGGCCTCAAGCCATTTCATGAATCTGGGCTCATCATCGCTTCCTCATAGTTCGTAGGTTTGTCATGGTCAAGTAACATGACCTCCAGAACAGGATTACCGTACCACTCAGGTGCGGATCTCACTCCGTTTTACCTACGAGGTTCGGTAGTAACTTGATCTGAAGTTACATGATCATCATCATTAGCTTCCTCACTAATTGGTATAGTAGTCACAAGAACAGATTTCTGTGATGAACTACTTTCCAATAAGGAAGCAGTACTGATTACCTCATCAAGTTCTACTTTCCTCCCACTCACTTCTTTCAAGAGAAACTCCTTCTCTAGAAAGGATCCATTATTAGCAACGAATGTTTTGCCTTCGGATCTGTCATAGAAGGTGTACCCAACAATTTCCTTTGGGTATTCTATGAAGACGCACTTCTCCGATTTGGGTTTGAGCTTATCAGGATGAAACTTTTTCACATAAGCATCGCAGCCCCAAACTTTAAGAAACGACAACTTTGGTTTCTTGCTAAACCACAGTTCATATAGTGTCGTCTCAACGGATTTAGATGGTGCCCTATTTAACGTGAATGCAATTGTCTCTAATGCATGATCCCAAAACGATATTGGTAAATCGGTAAAAAACATCATAGATTGTACTATATCCAATAAAGTACGGTTATGACATCGGACACACCATTATGATGTGGTGTTCCAGGTGGCATGAATTTGTGAAACTATTCCACATTGTTTTAATTGAAGACCAAACTCAGTAACTCAAATATTTGTCTCCGCGATCAAATCGTAGAAACTTTATTTTCTTGTTACGATGATTTTCCACTTCACTCTGAAATTCTTTGAACCTTTCAACTATTTCGGACTTATGTTTCATCAAGTAGATATACCCATATCTGCTCAAATCATCTTGTGAAGGTCGAGAAAATAACGATATCCGCCACGAGCCTCAACATTCATCGGACCACATACATCTCAGATGTATGATTTCCAACAAATCTGTTGCTCTCCATAGTACCGAGAACGGCGTTTTAGTCATCTTGCCCATGAGGCACGGTTCGCAAGTAAGTGATTCATAATCAAGTGATTCCAAAAGTCCATCAAGATGGAGTTTCTTCATGCGCTTTACACCGATATGACCTAAACGGCGATGCCACAAATAAGTTGCACTATCATTATTAACTTTGCATCTTTTGGCATCAATATTATGAATATGTGCATCACTACGATCGAGATCCAACAAACTATTTTCATTGGGTGTATGACCATTGAAGGTTTTATTCATTTAAATAGAACAACAATTATTCTCTAATTTTAAATGAATAACCGTATTGCAATAAACATGATCAAATCATATTCATGCTCAACGCAAATGCCAAATAACATTTATTTAGGTTTAACACTAATCCCGAAAGTATAGGGAGTGTGCGATGATGATCATATCAATCTTGGAACTACTTTCAACACACATCGTCACTTCACCCTTAACTAGTTTCGCTTATTCTCGCAACTCCGTTTTGAGTTACTACTCTTAGCAACCTAACCAGTACCAAATACCGAGGGTTGCTATAAACACTAGTAAAGCACACATCAAACACCAGTATATCAAATATACCCTTTTTCACTTTGCCATCCTTCTTATCCACCAAATATTTAGGGCATTTCCGCTTCCAAAGACCATTTCCTTTGCAATGTAAGCACTTTCGGTTTCAGTGCTTTGGTTCAGCTTTGGGCTTCTTCGTGGGAGTGACAACTTGCTTGTCAATCTACTTGAAGTTCCCTTTCTTTCCTTTGCCCTTTTCTTGAAACTAGTGATCTTGTCAACCATCAACACTTGATGCTCTTTCTTGATTTCTACATTCGTCGATTTCAACATCACGAAGAGCTCGGGAATCATTTTCATCATCCCTTGCATACTATAGTTCATCACGAAGTTCTACTAACTTGGTGATGGTGACTAGAGAATTCTGTCAATCACTATCTTATCTAGAAGATTAACTCCCACTTGATTCAAGCGATTGTAGTACCCGGACAATTTGAGCACATGCTCACTAGTTGAGCGATTCTCCTCCATCTTTTAGCTATAGAACTTGTTGGAGACTTCATATCTCTCAACTCGGGTAATTGCTTGAAATATTAACTTCAATCCCTGGAACATCTCATATGGTCCATGATGTTCAAAACATCTTTGAAGTCCCGATTCTAAGCCATAAAGCATGGTGCACAAAACTATCAAGTAGTCATCATATTGAGCTAGCCAAACGCTCATAACGCGTCAGATCTCGCTCCTGCAATAGGTCTGTCACCTAGCGGTGCATTAAGGACATAATTCTTCAGGCAAAGATTGAGGATAAACCTCAGATCGCGGATCCAATCCACATCATTGCTACTAACATTTTTCAACACAGTTTTCTCTAGGAACATATCAAAATAAACATATGAAAGCAACAACGCGAGCTATTGATCTACAACATAATTTGCAAAATACTACTAGGACTACGTTCATGATAAATTAAAGTTCAATTAATCATATTACTTAAGAACTCCCACTTAGATAGACATCCCTCTAATCCTCTAAGTGATCACGTGATCCAAATCAACTAAACCATGTCCGATCATCACGTGAGATGGAGTAGTTTCAATGGTGAACATCACTATGTTGATCATATCTACTATATGATTCACGCCGACCTTCGGTCTCCGTGTTCGAGGCCATATCTGCATATGCTAGGCTCGTCAAGTTTAACTTTGAGTATTCGCGTGTGCAAAACTAGCTTGCACCCGTTGTAGATGGACGTAGAGCTTATCACACCCGATCATCACGTGGTGTCTGGGCACGACGAACTTTGGCAACGGTGCATACTCAGGGAGAACACTTCTTGATAATTAGTGAGATATCATCTTAAAATGCTACCGTTAATCAAAGCAAGAATAAGATGTATAATAGATAAACATCATATGCAATCAAAATATGTGACATGATATGGCCATGATCATCTTGTGCCTTTGATCTCCATCTCCAAAGTACTATCATGATCTCTATCGTCACCGGCACGACACCATGATCTTCATCATCTTGATCTATATTAATGTGTCATCACATGGTTGTCTCACCAACTATTGCTCTTGCATATATTGCTATCGTATAGCGATAAAGTAAAGCAATTATTTGGCACTTGCATCTTATGCAACAAAGAGACATCCATAGGGCTTCTGCCAGTTGCCGATAACTTCAACAAAACATGATCATCTCATACAACAACTTATATCTTATCACGTCTTGACCATATCACATCACAACATGCCCTGCAAAAACAAGTTAGACGTCCTCTACTTTGTTGTTGCAAATTTTACGTGGCTGCTACGGGCTGAGCAAGAACCGTTCTTACCTACGCATCAAAACCACAACGATAGTTCGTCAAGTTAGTGCTGTTTTAACCTTCGCAAGGACCGGGCGTAGCCACACTCGGTTCAACTAAAGTTGGAGAAACTGACACCCGCTAGTCACCGTGTGCAAAGCACGGCGGTAAACCAGTCTCGCGTAAGCGTCTGGCGTAATGTCGGTCCGGCCGCTTCATCCAACAATACCGCCCGAACCAAAGTATGACATGCTTTGGTAAGCAAGATGACTTATATCGCCCACAACTCACTTGTGTTCCACTCGTGCATATAACATCAAACCATAAAACCTAGGCTCGGATGCCACTTGTTGGGGAACGTAGTAATTTCAAAAATTCCCTCGCACACGCAAGATCATGGTGATGCATAGAAACGAGAGGGAGAGTGTTGTCTACGCACCCTCGTGAGACCAAGCGAAGCGTTGACACAACGTAGAGGAACTAGTCGTCGTCTTCCGGTCCAACCGATCCAAGCACCGCATACTCGGCACCTCCGAGTTCTTGACACACGTACAGCTCGATGACGCACCCCGAACTCCGATCCAGCAGAGGTACGGGGAGGAGTTCCGTCAGCACGATGGCGTGGTGATGATCTTGATGTTCAACTGTCGCAGGGCTTCGCCTAAGCACCTCTACAATATGACCGAGGTGTAATATCATGGAGGGGGGCACCGCACACGGCTAAGGAACGATCACGATGATCAACTTGTGTGTCTATGGGATACCCCCTGCCCCCGTATATAAAGGAGTGGAGGAGGGGAGGGCCGGCCCTCTCTATGGCGCGCCCTAGGGGAGTCCTACTCCCACCGGGAGTAGGATTCCCCCTTTCCTAGTCCAACTAGCAGCCCTTCCATGTAGTAGGAGTAGGAGAGAAGGAAAGGGAAGAGAGAAGGAGAAGGAATGAAGGGGGCGCCCCCCCTCCCTAGTCCAATTCAGACTAGTCCATGGGGAGGGGTGCGGCCACCCTTTTGGCCATTTCTCTCCTTTCCCGTATGGCCCATTAAGGCCCAATACGAATTCCCGTAACTCTCCGGTACTCCAAAAATACCGAATCACTCGGAACCTTTCCGAACTCCGATATAGTCGTCCAATATATCGATCTTTACGTCTCGACCATTTCGAGACTCCTCGTCATGTCCCCGATCTCATCCGGGACTCCGAACTCCTTCGGTACATCAAAACTCATAAACTCATAATATAACTGTCATCGAAACTTTAAGCTTGCGGACCCTACGGTTCGAGAACAATGTAGACATGACCGAGACACATCTCCGGCCAATAACCAATAGCGGGACCTGGATGCCCATAATGGTTCCTACATATTCTTCGAAGATCTTTATCGGTCAGACCGCATAACAACATACATTGTTCCCTTTGTCATCGGTATGTTACTTGCCCAAGATTCGATCATCGGTATCCAATACTCGTTACTAGCAAGTCTCTTTACTCGTTCCGTAATACATCATCTCACAACTAACTCATTAGTTGCAATGCTTGCAAGGCTTAAGTGATGTGCATTACCGAGAGGGCCCAGAGATACCTCTCCGACATTCGGAGTGACATATCCAAATCTCGAAATACGCCTACCCAACAAGTACCTTTGGAGACACCTGTAGAGCACCTTTATAATCACCCAGTTACGTTGTGACGTTTGGTAGAACACAAAGTGTTCCTCCGGTAAACGGGAGTTGCATAATCTCATAGTCATAGGAACATGTATAAGTCATGGAGAAAGCAATAGCAACATACTAAACGATCGGGTGCTAAGCTAACGGAATGGGTCATGTCAATCAGATCATTCAACTAATGATGTGATCCCATTAATCAAATAACAACTCTTTGTCCATGGTTAGGAAACATAACCATCTTTGATTAACAAGCTAGTCAAGTAGAGGCATACTAGTGACACTTTGTTTGTCTATATATTCACACATGTATTACGTTTCCGGTTAATACAATTCTAGCATGAATAATAAACATTTATCATGATATAAGGAAATAGATAATAACTTTATTATTGCCTCTAGGGCATATTTCCTTCAGACAGGCCCTCGTGGAGTCATCACGGTCAATGGAAACACTGAACGCTCCCTCCGAACGGAGGAACACACAGCGGCTCTCGCGGTAGAAGTACAGAGCAGCCTCTTAAGGCAATTTTCGAGTCCAGCCGTTAAACGACCGGACATGGCCAAGCGCGCCTGGAGTAACATACATCAAGACCACCTGGCACGCTCCGAGCACGCGTAGCAATGCGGCCCCAACCCCAGCCCTTGCATTATTGCAAGACTAGCCCTTCGTGTACATCATTACCCTCTGGAGATACCATGGGCATAGGGGGAGGGGCATGCCCACGACAGGCCCAGAGTGCGGCTCAACCACACCAGGGGCTCCCAAGTGTGTCGCTCTTTTTCTTTTCCTTTTTTTATTTTTCCATAGGACTCCATTCACCAGAGACCCTATCCGGCGGTGAATCTGCCGAACTCACGATGCAACAGCCAGGAAAGGACAAAGGCTACGACGAATACTCAGGTGGTCTCCATTATGAGCATTAAATTTGTTTAATACACCATTCCGCAGCCTACCCCTGGAGGGAGACATTTCTAATAGTCCAACCCTTGCTTACCGCACTATTTGTATCGTTCTGCACTCATGACAGAATTCCTTGAATAAACAATGCATCACTTTTCGCTTATAATTGCATTCCTTTTTTTACATATATGTTCATTTATGACATCTTGCATCCGTACACTTTGGTACGGCCGAATACACCAGGGGCTTATGTTCCCCGCATTATGGTGTGATAAGTCCGAACACTTTCACAAGTGCGGCACCCCGAACTTATAGCACTATATGCATCGGCTCCGAATCATGTCTTGGGTCAATAGTTGGGTTTACCCGGCTCCCATGTTTTGGTACCTTACGTTCTGTTCTATCGGCTAAGGTAGCACTGGGAGAACCACGATTGCGCCCCGGTTGAGCTGGGCGAGCGCCTCAGTGGAGAAAGCTAAAACTGACCGTCATGATAAGGCGAGAGTTGGTCGCTGTTCGAGAGGTCTTTTCGAGTCCCTAAAGACTTATGCCGCTTAGAGCGAGGAACCGGCTTCGTCCGGCCCAGGCGTGGATAGCGCCCCAAACTCGTTCTTCCGAATACTAGGGGCTTCGCCGAAATTTCAAAATATAGAATTCTATGGCTAAGTGAGAGTGTTCAAGCATTATAAGTCCGGTTTCCTTGTTCGTTGTGTTGAGCGCCTCCCTAGATGGACCCAAAAATGGGAACAAGAGCGCTCAAGTTTATCTTGAACACCCCAGCACTCGTGGCATGGGGGTTGAAGTCGACGACTTGCTTAGCGCATATGAACAAAGTTTTCAGCGCACAGGATAACACATTGCGAGACTATTCAAATATTACATCTTTGGGGCACTCATCCGCAATCTTGTGGGCACCCTTCAGGACACTCTTATAGTACATTTCGGGCGTACGATACTCCTTGCCCGGCCAAGCTGATCCGTCGAAGCCTCTCAAGATCCAGCCTGCCCAAAGGCACCTTTGCGCGGGCAAGGCCCGACGGCACCTTCAATACAAAGCGGAGCGCTTGATGACTTCCACCGAGGCACGATCCACCACCGCCGACGAGGTCGAAGTAGCTCCTGTGCATGGCCTCTTGAGCCACAAATGGACTATGAGGCCCTTCATGGCCTGCTCGGCTACCTTGTGGAGCTCGACCACCGCTTCACCGGTCGCTAAAAGCACTGGATGTCCGGCCTCAGCATACTGAGACCAGAAGACCTTCTCCGTTGAGCTCCCCTCCTCGGCCTGGTAGGACGCGACGACATCAGACACGCTACGAGGTAGATCTGCAAACGCTCCTGGAGAGCTCCGAATTCGGGTAAGTAACAGGTAATTCACATTCACATGCTTGCTTTGCATGAAAAATTGCCTTACCCGCCGCTATTTTCTTCACCGCCTCAATCTCTTGAAGGGCCTTATGGGCCTCGGCCTTAGCGGCTTTGGCACTCTCAAGAGCCGAGGAAAGCTCGGACTCTCTAGTCCTCGAGTCGCGCTCCAAACTCTCATGCTTTTCCATGAGAGCCTGGAGCTCTTGCCGCACCTCCGCCACCCGCGCCCCCTGCCTCTCGCCTCCGCTTGTTCCGGCACATTCGTTCGACGCGGACACGGCCTCCTTCAGGTCGCCACCTCATTCGTGGCCCTGCAGTGCCCACGCTATCCTTGTTATTTCTATTGCAACCAAAATCCTTTTACAGAAGGTACAAATTTAATCTGGTGTTACTCACCTTCTTTGTCCTCAAGCTGCTTCTTGGCAAGGCCGAGCTCGTTCTCGACCGCCGAGGTCCCGCTTCAAAGCACCGACCTCCGCAGTCAATGCGGCAGAGGTCAGCAGCGCAGCCTGCCATCCCATATTGACATAATTTTTAGAACTCCTGCGTATATCTTTTTAGATCCTCAGTCCGGCTTCTCTTTCCGAACACCGAACCGAGCATGAGGGGCTACTGTCTATGCGGTATTACATTACATATTTTAAAACCTTCTTACCTCAAAGCCTGTTAGAAGGCTGCTGCAGGCTTCGGTCAGCCCGCTCTTGGCGAGCTGAACTTTCTGAATCACCGCACTCATGATAGTGCGGTGTTCTTCCTCGATGGAAGCGCCGTTGAGCGCCTCCAACAAGTTATCTGGCGCCTCCGGTTGGACGGAGGCTGCCGGTGTCACGGTCTTGCCCTTCTTACGAAGGGCCGCTGCGGACTCCGAACCATCGCGGGTTTCGTGCGGAGTCCGCATGAAGTCCGGAGGTTGCCTGTGGCACCTCCCGAGCCTCCCCCTGGCGGGTCCCTCCTCGATCCCACCTCGACGTCCTCAAGATCACGAGGGTGGAGGCGGTCGGAATGGAATCCACATCCGACGGAGCCAAGGACCCGCTCGAAGAAGCGGGAAAATCGTCCTCGGTCGGACTACAGGTTGTATGCGGCATTAGAAGGACACTGTGTGGCGAAAAAGAGAAATTATAAATCACTCAGGAATCCGGATACTTACGATCTTGCCGGGGGCTTGGCCCTTGAGGGCCACCCCTCATCGCCGTCGTCGGTGTTGGCAGAGCTGTCCGGAGGAAGGGTCCTTCCCCTCTTGGACCCTTCGGCCTCCCCCGTTGGGGAAGCCTTCCTCTTCCGCTCTCCCCCCTCCTGGGGAGAGTCCTCTTTCTCCTCCTCGTCTCGGGAGGAGTCCGCCTCGAGCCATCGGACAACGAGTCCGATACCACTGGCGGCGACGGAACTTCTTCGGTTTCCGTGGCCTTCTTCTTAGCCTTCTTCTCCGCACCACATAAAGTGCCGGACTAGCAGCCCCGTAAACGGGTATCCGCTGGTCTTGGGGAGGAGCCGACAGTTAACCTGTCCGGACGTCCTCTGCCAGTCCTGTTAAAGGCATTGGGAATTTTAAATCCCGCATGGAGTCAAACCATGAAAGAAATGAATGTCCCATAAAGGATAGCATAGCTTACCGCGCCGGCTGGGCATTGTGTGCTGAATCCGTGATCTTCAGTCGCGGATGCGGGGGCTTCTCCGCCCTTGAACAGCACCCTCCAGGCAGCTTTGTACGTTGTGTCAAAGAGCCCTCTAAGGGTCCGGTGCTTTGCCGGATCAAACTCCCACAGATTGAAGGCCCGCTGTTGGCAGGGGAGAATCCGGCGGACGAGCATGACCTGGATCACGTTGACAAGCTTAAGCTTCTTGTTCACCAAGGTCTGAAGACAGGATTGGAGTCCGGTCAGCTCCTCCCAACTTCCCCATAGCAAGCCCTTCTCTTTCCAAGAGGTGAGCTGCATGGGGGAACCAGATCTGAACTCGGGGGCTGCTGCCCATTTAGGGTCACGCGGCTCGGTGATGTAGAACCACCCCGATTGCCACCCCTTGATGGTTTCCACGAAGGCGCCCTCGGGCCAAGTAACGTGGGGCATTTTGCCCACCATGGTGCCTCCGCACTCCGCTTGGCTGCCCTTCACGACCTTCGGCTTGACATTGAAGGTCTTTAGCCACAAGCCAAAGTGGAGTTGGATGCAGAGGAAGGCCTCGCACACGACGATAAACGCCGAGATGTTGAGGATGAAGTTTGGCGCCAGATCGTGGAAGTCCAGGCCGTAGTAGTACATGATCCCTGGACGAAGGGATGAAGTGGGAAGCCCGATCCAGCGGAGGAAGTGGGGAAGAAATACGACCCTCTCATGGGGCCTGGGGGTGGGGATGAGCTGCCCCTCGTCGGGCAGCTGGTGCGCGATGTCGCCGGACAGGTATCCGGCGCCGCATAGTTTCTCGATGTGCCCCTTCGTAACGGAGGAGGCCATCCACTTGCCTCCCGCTCCGGACATGGCTGGAGAAGGTTGAGGCGAGGGGTGCGGACTTGGGCGTTGGAGCTCGAGTGCGCGGAGATGGATAGGCAAAGGAGGAAGAAGGCGTAGGTGAAAAGGGTGGATCCTTATCCCCTTATATATGGGCGGACGAAGACTATGCGTCCCCACCGGCCTAGTAAAACTCGCCTATCTCCCACATGCCACAATCAATGGCGCGGTTGGGTTACCCACGTCCGTATTGATGGGAATCCCGAAATAAGGGAACACAATCTCTGCTTCGGCAAGACGTGCCAAGGAAACCGCTTCGCTAAACGCGCTGAGGTGGTATAATAAAAAAACGATTCGAGTAAAGGCTTGGTGGTGGTGTGATGTCATGCCACAAAATACGTTAGCAGATTGAACCTGTGTACATATTATTCTCTCTACGGTGGAATGTGGAATTTATTTTGCAGAGCCGGACACTATCCTGGTGTTCACAATCTTCTATGAGTTATTCGAGGAGGAACCCGCCTTGCAATGCCGAACAATATGCGCCCGGACTCATCGTCATTGAAGCCTCGGTTCGGGGGCTACTAAGGAGTCTGGACTAGGGGTGTCCGGATAGCGGATTATCATCATCGGCGGACTCCAAGACTATGAAGATAAAAGATTGAAGACTTCGTCCCGTGTCCGGATGGGACTTTCCTTGGCGTGGAAGGCAAGCTTGGCGATACGGATATGTAGATCTCCTACCATTGTAACCGACTGTAACCCTAGCCCTCTCCGGTGTCTATATAAACCGGAGGGTTTTAGTCCGTGGGACTAACAACCATTACAACAATCATACCATAGGCTAGCTTCTAGGGTTTAGCCTCCTTGATCTCGTGGTAGATCCACTCTTGTACTACCCATATCATCAATATCAATCTAGCAGGAGTAGGGTTTTACCTCCATCGAGAGGGCCCAAACCTGGGTAAAAACATCGTGTCCCTTGTCTCCTGTTACCATCCGCCTAGACGCACAGTTCGGGACCCCCTACCCGAGATCCGCCGGTTTTGACACCGACAGCCTCCCTCGCGCGGTCGCACCCTTTGAGACTTCGACCGGCTATAAATGAGCAATTTTTTTGCCTACTCCGCATGCATGATACTCCCTCTGGTCCTTTTTACTCCCGTCAACCGTTTGCAAAGTGTTTGACCAAATTTATACTTTTTTTGAACACCACCTTATATTAATTAACCAGCCGCACCAGTGCACTCATTCGATACAATATTCACCACACAAGGCGGTACGTTATTTACAAGAATACCATCTAATCTATTGTCAAAGCTATATTTAGCAATTAAATGTGTCACCTTATTTGCCGAATGGCTAATCTTTGACAATTGAAGATTGTTGATCAACTTCGAGATGCTCAACACTTTCATCTTCAGGTCACGCATAGCAGACCTGTCATAGTCCCCCGATGCAAGAGACGCTACCACAAAACCGCAATCAGTCTCTAAAATTACAGGATTATGAAGAGAAATACCTATGTAGAGACCGGCAATGCAAGCCCTTAGTTCCGCTTCCTCCATGCTTTGACAGGCATCAATGAAATCCCACGACCAAATTTATACTAAAAATATCAATATCTACAATACTGATTATAATGAGTATAAGAACTACGTTTTATAATGAGTGTAAAAATATTGATTTGACATTGTGAATGTTGATACATTTTTCTATAAGTCTGGTGAAAGTAGAGGTACATTGACTTCGGACAAAACTTAAATGCACAATGCAGACTAGTTCCTCCGTCCAGGTGCGTGCCATGTCCTATCTTGTCATCACAACAAGGTTAGCTATTAGAGTACCACTACCTCCCTTCTAGTTTAAAGGGCTCAATTCAAAATTTTCACCTACTCTTAGCAAGATAGTAGAGGCGGTGGAATAGTTTTTGAAGTCTGCAAAAGTACTCGACTAGTACTGTCGTTCTTCACAAAAAAATGTGTTTACCAATGCATACATGAACACTAGTTACTCTAACCCCCCTCTCTTCTTTAATTCTTTGCCACATTAGCAAGTTTGCTATTCCCGTGTGCATGATACCAGCTAAGATACCACCATTATGGCCAGCCTTAATCATCGCATGCAATAATTTAGTGCACCTTGAAATATTGAACATGTGTGGGGCGTGTATGTTTTTAATGACTTGAGACTATACCTAGCCCGGCATGCAAGATGGCTTATTATGCACCGTTCCCCATACCTGCAGGAAGCCCGTTCGTCTCCAAATCTTTTCCTCTCCATGTGTGGAAACAATATGCCTGCCAAACTCTCCTTCTCCCTCCGGCGGTCCCACCACTCCACCCCGTGTGAAAAAATCTGCATGCATGACTCTCCTCCCCCCAAGCTCGTCCAATCCGTTATGACCAGCAATATTTCCACCCCTTCGCTCCCCGTAATTTACTCCAACAAATATGCCCACGTAGCTGTTACTTAACTGCAGGTGCATTGGGTCACTAACATATGGGCCCAACAGGGGTTTGGCCCACATGTCAGTGACGCAACTGGACCTGCAGTTAAGTCAGTGCAGCTTAGTCCATATCTTACGTAGGTGTGCCATTGCTCGCTATAAATACTGCGCCTCCCATGACATCGCTATGTCCTCCCCCTCACGTTCACGTTCATCGCTATCTCCTCCCCCTCCCTCTCACGTCGACCACCATGGCATCGCCCCTCCCAAGCCCTAGGATCCCCTCGCTGCACCGCGTGGACGGTCACGCGTCGTCGTTCCGTTCCTCGCCGCCACTAGTCGAGGAGGACGCATCGGTGTTCCGCTCCTCGCCGCTACGCGATGCGTCGCCGTTCTATTCCTCACCGCCACTAGTCGAGGAGGACGCGTCGGTGTTCCGCTCCTCGCCGCGACGCGACGCGTTGCCATTCCATTCCTCGACTAGTGGCGGCGAGGAATTGGCTCTTTGGCAGAAGGCTCATGCGAGGGCCGTGAGGGTGGCGGAGGACGCCCGTGCTGACGCCTTGAGTGCAGTCGGGCCCAAGCGCCTCATCTACGCTTGGTGGTACATGGACCGGGTGCATGCTTCCAGTAAGGCGGAGTACCTGTTGGCGCCGGATCACCACACCGGTGAGATCGCGCTCGCCCGCCGGCAAGCCGCAAATCAACACCTCGCGAGTTGTGAGGCCGAGGAAGAGGCGTTGTGTCGGCGCGCTGGGAAACGGCCGCGCACCAGGGCACTCGTGGCGCGCCGCAAGCGCTCCTGCGAGCGTCGTGGCTTTTAGGAGGAGTATAATTTTTGTTTCGTAAGGCGATCTCATTACTTTTGGGACGCAAATGATAAATCCCGAATGTTCAAGAATTTTTAGCTTCCTTAATTAAGTATGTAAAAGGGAAAGTTTGGAAACCTTGTGTATTCGTACGCAATTTTTCAAGTATGTGCATATAGCACAAACTTTACTATATACTATCGCACTACACATCTCTCTCGATATATGCTTGCAGACTGTGCTACTCCCTCCGTCCAGGTCAATAAGTCATCTTTGGTTGTGCACCGTGACCAGTAAGGAGGGAAGACTTATACACCTAGACGGAGGGAGTACTACTATTACTTATTTACCTGCAAATGCACGTTTTAACATTACGATGCTGTTTTTGTAAAATTAGTAAAACAGCACTAGTCAAGCTTGTGAAATGATTCAATGCAAAAAAAAATGCAAAAATGCTCGTTTGATTGTTTACTTTTAGCTTCCTTCTCTGTGGTTATTTCTCTGTCGTACTTTGTACGGAGTATCTCACTGGTTGGAAAGGCATGCAAATTCCCAAACCACTTCCTACACCCTGTATCGAATTTTTTTTGCCTAACAAGTTGTGTCGTGCAATTGGAATTCCAACTTGAGTACTACTACTAGTAGCAGTACCAGGGCCCATTGTAATTTGTGTCAAATTTTGATCATAAATTTAACTAATGAAATGTTAGTGCATGTCACATGCACTACTCCATCTGTCTAGGTGAGTAAGTCATCTTAGGCTATGCACCGTGACCAAGGAGGAGGAGAAAACGAGAAACGTTAATGTTTATTTGCTAATTAATAGTATTGCATGCAATGAACTAACCACTGCATGTCGTGTTTGATATCTCAAGTCATTAAAAGCATGCACACTCTTTATCCCTTATTGGTTGATATGTCAAGAAACAAGAAACGAGGTAGAAGTTAATGCACCGCGCCTAAGTGTTTTGGGATTATTTGGTTTTTGTAAGATGACTTACACACCTAGACGGAGGGAGTAACATTTTATCAGTTAAATCTTTGGTCAAAATTTAGCACAAATTACAATGGTGAGGAATAAACCAGGACGGAGTAGTAGTTTAGAAGCCCAAATAAATGAGTGAGGCGCCTTATTGTTACTCTCCACTGTGACTAGTCTTGCAGGAAAAGCTGGGGAAGCCGCCAAAAGAATCGCCCTAGGAGTAGTAGCTAGGATCGAAAAGTAGATCAACCGGAGAAAGTAAATGCAGAGAGGATGAAATGCAAAAAGACGGAGGGATGTGATGGTTGCTTGTCCGTTTATTTTACCACGCCACTTATTACTGGGAGTGGTTGGGTTTTGTGATATGACGGCTTTACTGCCGCGCCACGAGCGGGGTGAGAGGTGAGACTCCCGTGCAGCGCCACCCTCTACACTTGTACTACATCGGTCGTGGTTTATTAGTCCCCCATTGAATTTGACTGGAGATTTAACTAACAAAATGTTAGTGCATGTCAACAAAAACTATATCGTTGGATTCGTATTTGAACATAGTTTTGAATGATATAATTTTAGGTGACATGCATCAGTATTTATCGTATTATATATAATGTTAGTTCAATTTTTGGTCGTACTAATCTATAGTAGTAAGGTGCCCGTATGTTGCAATCAAGAGTGAAATGCATTGATCGGGGAGTTGTTTATTTTGACAAAGGATGTGGGGGTCATCTCATGTGTAACGGGTATCGATAGGTTTCTTCAGATATGATCTCATCTCTAGAGCTCACAAACATCCGGGTGAAATAGATAAAAAGGTATCTTTTGCAAACAAAAGCGTTCAACCTGCTCAACTTTGCATCCAAAACTTGTGAAGAAATAACACTTATTGTGCTTTGCAAGAAATGATCTTTAAGAATTAGTTTTTGAGTATCGATTGTTATACATGTTGGCTACAGATCACATGGCACTTTCTTATAGTCAATAGTTGGCTATACTATTAAGTAATATTAACCATGACCTTATACACCTAGACGGAGGGATTAAATCAGGATGACTTGCAAGGGGGCAGAGGAGATGTAAGAAATGGTTCATCGTAAGTCTTTCACCAGTACTGTAGTAAAAATTCATACATGGAAGATTCTAGACTAAACCATAAACGGATACACTTTTTTTCATGTGCGATACTCCAATAGAGCAAGATCCTGCATGGAAGTCTCCACATGCTTAGACAGCGGATTACATTGAGCGAAGACTAATGATCAACATTTAACTTGATAATGCATATGTCTAGGTGAACATCCTTGGAGTCCCCGTGCACCGCGTCGGCGGGTAAAGGATGCCATGGGTTTTCCAAGTCCACATTGGCGGGATAGTCCCAGCTCCCCAGAGTCCAAGTCCGTTCGATGAGGCTGGTGTCGCCGCCACGCGACTCGGAGGGGTAGTAACACTGACCACGCACCCGTACATCGGCCTCGTGTTAGTGTCAGCGTCAGCGGCGTCGCCCCTGACACACATTACAGAGACGGGGCAGCGGCCTGCGCGGGCCTCGCCGGTGCCCACGATCAAGAGGAAAACGCTGCCGTCCTCCTCCAAGACTAGCAGGCGGCGGTGATTCTCCAGCGACTCCGGCATGGTGAATCGGTAGCACGTCTCGTACTTGATGTTCTTCGCCAAGGGCCAGCAGTGACCACTGCACGCATCCGTGAGGTGATGCACCATGTCCGCTGGCGAGCCACAAAATGGCATCGGGCACTCATAGCAGTGGACGAAGGGCTCCTTGGAGGCATCGACCAAGCCGTCCATGAAACGGGAGTGGCTGTAGGGGACGTTGCGCCAGTTGAATATATGAGCAAGTTACTACGAGAATTAATCCGAATAAGCACAAAATAAATCATGACGGCCATAACAGAGATGAAACTAATCATGTGGACTAGCATAGTAGTAGGATATAGAGTAGAAACATGAATTCTACCACGATTTCGAACAGGAAGGACAGAAACACATACGGTGCAATGGGAGCATCACCGTTGGCATTGAGGTTGTCGCCCATGTCATTGAGGAAGAGGTTGCCGAGGTCGGGGAAGAAGTCGTCGTCGGTGAAGTCATGGCTGCCAACAGTCGCGAGAGTGCGCTCCCTAGATTTCAACAGCGCCCGCCGAATGGAGCGTAGGAGGAAGTGGTTGTAGGGGACGTTGCGGCCGCCGAATGGAGCGCAGGAGTAGCACACGAAGCAGTAGATGGTGTCCTTACTAGTACTCCCTAGTCTCTATCTATCTATATCTATATGTACTCTTATAGAAAACTGAGTTGGTGATGATGGTATGCCTGCCATCTTGTAATATAGACCATCCGATCTATATCTGATGGATAGAAAGCCAACTATGACAATTTTACAAAAGATACCCGCACCTCTCTCCACATTTACAGATAAGGCCTTGCCTCGTTCATCCTTATCTCCCAGACTCCCACAACCTCGTGCTCCTCCCTATGTCTCTATGTCTACTACTCTTCTTTGTTTTTATAACAAATCAAATAGTGCTGCGCCGTTCGCTGCACGCCCGGCTGAACACGCCTCCTCGCCTCCATCATCACCAACTGATTCTTTTATAGGAGTAGGAGCAGAGAAAAAACCGAGTTGGTGATGATGGTGTGCCCTGCAATGCACGGGCATCTTGCTAATTTTTTTGCATATAAGTCCAAACACCACGTAGACACGGTCTTTGAGCACGGTTCATAGTCGTTCCACGCTCGGGCATTGAAGTTTGTAACTATTTTAGATTAGAATATACTACTCCTGTGGTGCTAGTAGTAGAGCAGAGTCCTACTCTACTACTCTACTCAAGAAAGTTAGGGCATAGTACTGTAGTAGGTACTGTAGGGAGTACCGATCTTGTGATCACTCAAGCAAGTTATGCGCATCGATATGACCCTCGCTGGCTTTGGTATGTGGCTCGTAAGTCAAGCGGCGTGTTGTAGTCATCATCACCTGTCCACTTCCCGCAGCACATATTCGGTTCTCCATCTTTGTCCGCACATAATCTCATCCAAGCTTCCATCCCCGCTAAGGCACCCCCCCCGTCTGAAACCCAAGCACTAACAATGGCGAGAACCGAGCAGCGCGTCCGCGAAAGAGTGGCTGGAATTCGCTCCCCACAGAGGTAATCAAGCTCATTGTTTCGCGTGTGGACAATCTCAGTACCATGCCGCTCGCCGCGTGCTCGTCGGGGTTGTACCGTTTACTCAAAGCCCTCAGGCCGGAGCTTTTTAAGCCAGCTCCTTGCTTGCTGATGCCACCCGATCTTCAGAAACGGCGTGTCACACAGCATTATGATCATAGGGTGGTGAGCATCAACCCCCTTCACTGCGATCCGATCCCCGTCAGCCTCAACTACATTAATGGTATGTACTAGGTCAGCATGAACACGTCTTGGATGGTGCTCGTCGACGGTCGCGGCAGCTGGATGCTCGTGGAGGTCTACACCTGGCGATTGATCCCCCTTCCTTCGATTAACATTGTTCTGCTTTGGCACCGCGGCCCAGAATACTCGAAATCTTACAGTAGCCAACATGATACCAAGTTTGATTTGCTCAAGGTTGTAATCTGCCAAGTGCCCACAAGATCTGCGAATTATAAAGACTTTAGGCTAATTGCGTTCTTCAACCGCGGTCTCGCCTATCTAACAGGTCACTGCGATAAGTGGATAAATTTGCACGTCCATCGCAGGATCATACATCCTCCATGGTTCTCTAATGCCATTGAACACAAGGGCTTCATTTACGCTGTCGACTCCTTCTATGGCTGGACGTATTGCTGGCCTACTCTAGTCATCGCTACAAATGGCTGTTACAGCAGTATGTTACTTTCCTATGATATCATGATGGCTTGCTTATATTACTGTCAACATTTACTGAAAAAATATTCATTCTCATAACATGCTGTTCTTAAGATTGACTAAATCAAGAGCCCTTTTTTATTTGACTCCAACTTGATATGATGTTGTAGGCCGCTTGGTGTCCCTACCTTTCCTAATCCTAGAACCTTTCAAAGAAAAGCGGCATGAAAGTTGTAGGTGGTTCCTGGCTTGATCAGACGACGGTGAAAGATCGATGATCGTTCACACGTACCGGACGTGTTGTTTCGCGGAATACAATCACAGTCACTGCAAGGTCTTTGAGCAGGATCCCAGCTTCTTTGGGCCTTCAGGAATTTTTGACTGGAGGCTGGTAAGTAGCCTTGGTACATGCTCTCTGTTTGTCGGACTGGATTATTCGATTAACCAGGAGATAACCGACGGCAAGGATCATGATGGCAGCGCGGTTTCATTCATCGAGCAAAACTGTGTGTACACAACACCATGTGTCTCTCGCATGCACCATACCACGATATGTGCCGCCACGCTCTGCAGCCTAAAGTAGGAGAGAGGGTCGCAAGTATCGACTTCGACCGCTTGCCGGAGTTTCCCCGTCGAGCACCCATCTGGTTCAAGCCGTCACCAATCTCCACAACTTAATAAATAGTAACGCCCAACCGAGCCGCTTAGTTAGATGTGTACACTTGGTGTAGTAGGATCTTTATTTAGTTTGATGCATACACTTTTTCTTTTTTGGTAGCCCTTTTGTAATGATGGCTTATGTTTGGTTTGAAAGAGAGAGCTGCATCTTCACTCTTCTCGCTCACCTTCGCCTCTGTTGCACGCCAGCACTGGTTGCTACTGCTGCTGTTTTCAATGTACAATCGAGAGTATATTTCGTCTGCTGGTTGAATAAATGTGTTGTTAGAATGACAAACACAATGTTTTGGAAGTCGTTGCACGGTTCGATCCTTTAGTGCCCTGCATCGCACGTAGCTCATACTATTTTTCGTGACGAACACATTTTCCACTTGTTGATAACATGCAGCCCATCGATGAAGGCCCAATAGAGAAGCCCATAATTAATCGGAAGGGAGGCTCTCACATGAATCCGCCCGGTACATGCTCATGGTCCCCTAAACATAAATAAGTAAATAAATAAATAAAGCTAAATGCTCATGCACCAGTTCTTTGGGAAAATAGGTAGCCCAGTATTTGTTTTTGAAGAATAGCCAAGCTAGGCCTATTTGTTTTCTCCGAATTACTGGGCTGCAAATCTTTCAAGACGAGGAGGGATGCATTCCGTCCTGGCCAAAGAGTATGGTCAATGTCTATTAAAAGTAATATCAAAAGGGGTTGAAAATTCCAAAAAAATATAACAGATGGGATATTAGTTTTTTTGTTCTTCACTGATATCTTATACGTATTTAATTGGATTTAACATGACATAGTACTAATTTATTTTTAAATTTTTTTAGTATGGCTATTAATTTTTGGATTAAGAATATTTCGTTCCCCGGCAAAAATTTGCGAATTTTCAAAATTTCCCACATATTTAGTTAATTTTTGACCACAATCATCGACGAGAAAATGGCCGGCAATTCTAAAAATGGAAAACGGGCTGCAATAAATTCCATATGAATTAGAAAATGAGTAAAAATTATAAAAATAATAGCAAATGGGTTGTACACACCACAGATTTTGAGGCTGACTTGTTTACGCAAGGCTTTGTCAGTGAACACACGATTCTAGCAGCAGTGACTGTTGGATGTCCATCCAACGGCCGACGTGCTTCTTCAATCTCTGATCTTCCTGCTCCACCCGCCTAAACTAGCGCCGGCGGGGCTGCCTGCTCCCTCCTCTTATGGCCAGCTGTGATGTCACGCAGGCTTCCCTGGCCCACCCTACTCCCTCCGCTGGCCTGGCCGCACGCAATCAATCGCCTCCTTATTACGCCAAAAAACGATTCCTCCCATCGACATCCGGGCGCACGGTTGGGAGGTCGACCAGGCCTACTAAGTTGACGCGCATATACGTGGCTTGTCAACTTAGTCAACAAACAATTCTAGCAGCGATAATCGTTGGATTTGAATCGAGCAGTCATGCTGCTTCTTCAATCGCCGCTCTTCTTACACCAAATTACCCAAACCAAAGCCGGGAGACCGCCGCTCCTGCCTCCAAAGGTGGCGGGTCAGGTTGCCGTTGAGGCCTCATCGCGTCCTACTACTCCCATCGCTAGCCAGGACCTGCGGCGACAGCAGCCTCACACCGCAGCCGAACCAGTGAACCCTTGTACTCCTCTCCGCATGGGCATCCACTACCGCGTCTTCCCCGGCTCCGCGTCGTCCCCTTCCTAGGCCTCGCCGTCGTCCACCGCCTTGGTGCTCTCGGCGCGGCGTGGTCAATGTGGTCAACGACATTCCATCGGAAGAGTACTTTACGTGGAGAGGCTGACAGCTGGGTCCATGGCCACAGCCCAGTTTTTTGTGATTTGCCAAGTAAGTCGCTTTGTCAGGACTATTGGGCTGCAAATCTTTCAAGACGAGGAGAGCTTTCATTCGGCTGGCTGAGAAAATGGCCCATCAGTAATGAGAAATGGGTTGTACATTTTTAAAACACATCAAACCGGCAATTAGTTTCAAATATCTTTTTTTCATTTCGAGATTTTAAATTACATTAATTTTTATACGTGGAGGATTTTATATTGATATACATTTATTTTTAAAATCAGTTTCAATGTGAGTCGAAATTTCAGGATTAAAAACAGTTCGGACCGCACCGAAATATACAAAATTTCATATAATTTTTTAACCGTGGCCACAATATGGGCTGTAATGCTAACAAAAAGAATATGGGCTCCAAAAAAACCTTAAGAATTAGCAAATGGGCTGTAAATTATTAGAAATAATGGCAGATGGGTTGTATGCTGTTTTCCACAGATTTGAGGCTTTCCTAAAAAAAGGTTGACGCACAAACAGTGACTGTTGGATGGTCATCCAATGGCCGTCGTGCTTCTTCAATCTCTGCTCTTCCTGCTCTAGCCGCTCAAACAAGCGCCGGCGGGACTGCCTGCTCCCTCCTCCCTGCAGCCGGCTCTGACAGCTCGGACCCACCAGCTATATCTTCGCATGCAAGGAAGTGCCTCCTTATTACGCACAAAAAAATGAATACTCCCCCTGTTAGTTGGGACCCAGTATAGTGGCAAGCTGACTTGTGGGCCTACTAAGTTGACGGGGACGGAGGGCTTTGTCAACTTAGTCAATATGCACGATTCTAGCTCCAGTGACCATACGATGTCCATCCAACGGCCGTAGTGCTTCTTCAACCTCTGGCCTTCTTGCTCCAGCCGCCCAAACCAGCGCCGGTCGTGCCTCGTGCTCCTGCCTCCCGTGGCTGGCTGCGATGCAGCGGAGGCCTCACCGCCCCCTACTAATCCCACCGCTGGCTAGGCCATCCCTCTGCTCACCCACACCCCCTGTTATTCTGCGGCGAAGGCAGCCTCACACCGCAGCGAACCAGTGAACCCTCGTACTCCTCTACACGTGGGCATCCACTGCCGCGTCTTCCCTGGCTCCGCGTCGTCCACTTCCTAGGCCTCGCCGTCATCCACCGCCCTGGTGCTCTCGGCGCGGCGTGGTCAACATGGTCAAGGAACAACTTCCATCGGACGTGGACTGTACGTGGACAGGCTGACAGCTGGGTCCATGGCTGCAGCAAGGAAGTGCCTCCTTATTACGCGCAAAATAATTATTCCTCCACCTGACAGCGGGGACCCACCGGACGGGCCACCGTATTTTGCAAAAAAAACGCTTCCCCCTGACTGCTGGGACCCACCAACTACACCTTTGCACGCAAGGAAGTGCGTCTGGGCAAAAAAATGATTCGCCCCCCTGACTGCTGGGACCCACCAGCTACATCTTCGCACGCAAGGAAGTGCATCCGGGCAAAAAAACGATTCGCCCCCCTGACTGCTGGGACCCACCAGCTACATCTTCGCACTCAAGGAAGTGCTCGA
Source organism: Aegilops speltoides (assembly GCA_021437245.1). NCBI lineage: Eukaryota > Viridiplantae > Streptophyta > Magnoliopsida > Poales > Poaceae > Aegilops > Aegilops speltoides. The sequence goes on along the minus strand of CM038141.1, from coordinate 107,861,142 downwards.
CACTCGGGACCCACCGGTCGAAGCGTCGTGGCGTTGTCATTCGGTGTGAACGTACATACATATATACTGGTTGATGTAGAGGCGTGCACGTGTCGTAGTAAAGGCGCGCACGTAGCATGTACACGTACGTACAGTGGCCAGGGTGCAAGAAAGAAAATACGGCCACGTATGTGTACATACGGGCGGGGTCTCAAAGGCCTACTCGCGCATACGTACGGAGAGGGCTCGTGTACATGGCTGGGTCGGAACGGAGAAACAGCGTCGTCGTCGTGTTCATGGGGAGGCAACGGAATGCGTCGTGTTCATGGGGAGGCAACGGAATGCGTCATGTTCATGGGGAGGCAATGGAATGCGTCGTGTTCATCGGGAGGCAACGGAACGCGTGGGAGCCAACCGGCTGGGTCGGAACGGAATGCGTGGTCGTGTTCATCGGGAGGGCTTGGATAGAACAGGCAATGGAAACGAGGCCTAGCATACCGCACAACGGAGGAAACGGGCCTCCTACATTCGGAACGGGGTCCTGTTGATCGGGAGGGGTGTGGCGTACCGCAAAACGGAGGAAACAGACCTCCTACGGTCGAAATGGGCGTCATGTTGATTGGGAGGGGTGTTGTGTACCGCAAAACAGAGGAAAACGACCTCCTACGGTCAAAACGAGGGTCCTGTTGATCGGGAGGGGTGTGGCGTCAAGCAAAAGCAGACCAACGGACCTCCTACGGTCAAACGGGGTCCCGTTCATCGGGAGGGTGTGGCGTGCGCAAAACAGGACTCCACGGATACTGTTCATCTCCACCGTCGACCTCCTCCGGCCTCCACGGCTACCGTCGACCTCCTCCGGCCTCCACGGGCTCCTGTTCATCCAGCCTCCACCGCTTTACTCCATCGCTCTTGCTCAACAACCCCTCCACCGTCTCTTCGCTCATCCCGCCTCCACACCACGGGTCCTATTCAACCACCCCTCCACGGGCACCCCTCCACCGTCTACTGTTCATCCAGCCCTCCACACCATGGGGTCCTGTTCATCCAGAGGCAACGCCACCGCTCACTGTTCATCCAACCCCCCCCTCAACGCTCACTATTCATCCCAGAGGCAGCATCGATCGGCTTCAGTTAGCAGCAGTAGCGAAGGAATCACTCGATCGGGTTCAGTTAACAGCCATCGATCGATCGCTCGGGTTCAGTAACGTGTAGCCTGCAGTGCAATCGCTCGGGTTCAGTTAGAGCCCAACGCCTCGCTCGGGTTCAGTTAGAGCCAACGCCTCGCACACATGCATGTACGTGTACGAGAGAAACGCGCATCGCTCGGCCGTTGGCCTCCCACCGTAACCGGGAACTCCACGAAATTTTCCTCCCCCTCGCTTCTACCACGGTTTTTTCCGTCATGGAGAGCCCAAAGAATGTCATGCAGCTGCGTCTCCGGCCTGCCCAGGACGAAGAGCCCATTTTCTGTCATGATTTTTTGTCATAGAAGTAGGAGCCCACCACATCTATGATGATACCGGGTTTTGTCACAATTATCGTCATAGAAGTGTCATATGTATGATAGAAAAAAATCGTTCGGTCCAAAATGTCACGGATGTGTCTTTTTTTATAGTGTAGCTTCCCTTTAACTCCAAATCATTTAACTCCTTGAAGTGGGGGCACACAAAGATATGCTATGTTTCTGACTTCATAGGCTACCTCCTTGCGTTTAGTATCCGCATAACTCTTTTGCCTGGACTGAGCTATCTTGAGTCTATCTCGAATCAACTTGACCTTCTCCTCAAAATCTCTAATTAAATCTGGTCCGCACAACTGTTGATCTCCAACTTCATCCCATGACAATGGTGTCCGACACCTCCTTCCGTATGAAGCTCCGAAAGGGGCCATCTTCAAACTGGCTTGATAACTGTTGTTATAGGAGAACTCTGCATAGGTAAATTATCATCCCAACTAGATCCATAATCTAGCGCACAAGTTCTCAACATGTCTTCCTGAATCTGATTGACTCTCTCGGTATGTCCATCTGTCTGCAGGTGAAAGGTTGTACTGAAGTCTAGCCTGGTACCCAAAGTTTCGTGCAACTAATTCCAAAACTTTGAAGTAAATTGTATTCCTCTATCTGATACGATGGTCCTTGGAACTCCATGCAGACATACGATCCTGGTCATGTATATCTTCGCCAACTTAGCACTCGTATAAGGTGTCTTCACAGGGATGAAATGGGCTACCTTAGTTAAGCGATCAACTACAACCCAGATAGAGTCATAGCCTGAACGGGTCCTGGGTAATCCGGTGATGAAATGCATGCCAAGTTTATCCCACTTCCATTCGGGTATCGGCAAAGACTAAAGTAACCCTGCTGTTTTTTGATGCTCTTCCTTAACTCTTTGACATACATCGCATACTGCTACATACTCTGCAATATCCTTCTTCATTCCTGTCCACCAGAAACTCTCCTTCAAGTCCAAATACATCTTGGTGTTGCCTGGTTGAATCGAGTAAGGCGAATCATGAGCCTCTTGAAGAATCAACTTCCTAATCTCAGGGTCATTAGGCACATATATACGATCCTCAAACCATAAAGTTTCGTGCTCATCCTCACGAAAACCTTTAGCCTTTGCTTTATCTCTGCAATCTCCTTGTTTGTCTTCTCGGCTTCTTGGATCTTTCCCAACGAAGTGGACTGAATTTCCAGTGCCGCAACATAACCTCTCGAAACTATCTCCAAGCGCTCGAAGGTCGTCGGCTAACTCCTGAGGTAATCCTCCGGTTATGAGTGTGTTAACATAACTCTTGCGACTCAACGCATCTGCTACGACATTGGCCTTTCCTGGATGATAATACAATCTCATTTCATAATCCTTTATGAGTTCCAACCATCTCCTCTGCCTGAGGTTCAACTCCTTCTGCGTGAAGATGTACTTCAAACTCTTATGATCTGTGTAAACATCACAACGGTTTCCGATAAGAAAATGCCTCCATGTCTTGAGCGCATGCACTACGGCTGCTAACTCCAAATCATGCGTGGCATAATTCAACTCATGGGGTCGAAGCTGTCGTGAGGCATATGAAACAACTCTTCCTTCCTGCATAAGAACGCCTCCAAGTCCTTAATGAGAAGCGTCACAATATACTTGGAAATCCTTGCGTATGTTTGGGAGAATCGGCACTGGAGCTGTAACCAGACATTTATTCAGTTCCTGAAAACTTGCCTCACAATCCTTGGTCCATTTAAACTTGGTGTCTTTCTTCAATAACTCCGTCATGGGCTTTGCTATCTTGGAAAAATTCTCAATAAATCACCGATAATAACCTACAAGTCCAAGAAAACTTCGGATCTCTCCAACTAAGGTGGGTGCCAACCACTTAGTGACGGATGCAACCTTGGTAGGGTCTACTGCTATTCCTTCCCCTTATATAACATGTCCGAGAAATCCAACTTCCTTCAACCAAAACTCACATTTGCTGAACTTGGCATACAACTAATGTTCCCTGAGCTTCTCAAGAACCAAGCGCAAATGTTCCTTATGCTCTTCTTCATTCTTCGAGTAGACCAGTATATCATGAATGAACACCACAACAAACTTGTCCAAGAATTCCATGAACACCTTGTTCGTCATACTCATAAAATAAGCAGGGGCATTAGACAAACCAAATGACATAACCGTATACTCATATAGCCCATACCTCGTGGTAAAAGATGTCTTAGGTATATCCTGCTCTCAGATCTTCAGCTGGTGATAACCTGATCGAAGATCGATCTTGGAGAAAACCTTAGCTCCCTGTAGCTGGTCAAACAAATCACTGATCATCGGTAGAGGGTATTTGTTCTTGATTGTCACCTCATTCAGTGCACGATAATCCACAACCATCCTTAAAGATCCATCCTTCTTCTCAACTAGAAGTAATGGGGCTCCCCAAGGTGACGAGCTTGGTCGAATATAACCTTTCTCCAATAAATCCTTAATATGCTTCTTAATTTACTCCAGATCATTTGCGGGCATCCGGTATGGTCTCTTGGATATTGGCCCGGTACCTGGCAACAACTTGATTAGAAACAACATGTCCCGGTCTGGTGGCATGCCTGGTAATTCCTCTGGAAATATATCGGGATAATCCTTCACAACTCGAACTTCCTCCTGAACAACTCCTGAAAGGGAATTCACCTAAGTCCTCCTCATCGCATGCCTAGACACATACTTGATCCTTTTTCCCTCTGGGGTGGTCAGAAGAATCGATTTGCTGGCACAATCGATGTTTCCCTTGAACTTGGATAACCAATCCATGCCTAGAATCACATCCAAACCTTGTGACTCCAGGACAATGAGGTCGGTGGGGAAAACGCGTCTACCTATGGTTATTGACAACTGATAACAACCCTGACTAGCCATATACTCTGCTCCTGGGGAACTCACTAACATAGGTGAATTAAGGGTTACGATTGGCAATTTAAACTTGTCCACAAATCCCCTTGATATGAATGAATTGTTGGGGAATGCGGTAATTTCAAAAAAATTCCTACGATCACGCAAGATCTATCTAGGTGATGCATAGCAATGAGAGGGGAGAGTGTGTCCACGTACCCTCATAGATCGAAAGCGGAAGCGTTATGACAACACGGTTGATGTAGTCATACGTCTTCACGATCCGACTGATCAGTACCAAACGCGCGACACTGATAACCCACAAGTATAGGGGATCGCAACAGCTTTCGAGGGTAGAGTATTCAACCCAAATTTATTGATTCGACACAAGGGAAGCCAAAGAATATTCTCAAGTATTAGCAGTTGAGTTGTCAATTCAACCACACCTAGATAACTTAGTATCTGTAGCAAAGTATTTAGTAGCAAAGTAGTATGATAGTAATGGTAACAGTGGCAAAAGTAAAGATAGCAGTTTTGTAGTAGTTATAACAGTAGCAACGGAAAAGTAAATAAGCGAAGCACAATATGTGAAAAGCTCGTAGGCACTGGATCAGTGATGGATAATTATGTCGGATGCAATTCCTCATGTAATAGTTATAACATAGGGTGACACAGAACTAGCTCCAGTTCATCAATGTAATGTAGGCATGTATTCCGAATATAGTCATACGTGCTTATGGAAAAGAACTTGCATGACATATTTTGTCCTACCCTCCCGTGGCAGCGGGGTCCTAGTGGAAACTAAGGGATATTAAGGCCTCCTTTTAATAGAGTACCGGACCAAAGCATTAACACATAGTGAATACATGAACTCCTCAAACTACGGTCATCACCTAGAAGTATCCCGATTATTGTCACTTCGGGGTTGTCGGATCATAACACATAATAGGTGACTATAGACTTGCAAGATAGGATCAAGAACTCACATATATTCATGAAAACATAATAGGTTCAAATCTGAAATCATGGCACTCGGGCCCTAGTGACAAGCATTAAGCATAGCAAAGTCATAGCAACATCAATCTCAGAACATAATGGATACTAGGGATCAAACCCAAACAAAACTAACTTCATTGCATGGTAAATCTCATACAACCCATCACCGTCCAGCAAGCCTACGATGGAATTACTCACGCACGGCGGTGAGCATCATGAAATTGGTGATGGAGGATGGTTAATGATGACGACGGTGATGAATCCCCCTCTCTGGAGCCCCGAACGGACTCCAGATCAGCCCTCCTGAGAGAGATTAGGGCTTGGCGGCGGCTCCGTATCGTAAAATGCAATGAAACTTTCTCTCTAAATTTTTTCTCCGCGAAACGAAATATATAGAGTTGGAGTTGAGGTCAGTGGAGCAGCAAGGGGCCCACGAGACAGGGGGCGCGCCCAGGGGGAGGGGGCGCGCCCAGGGGGAGGGGGCGCGCCCCCCACCCTCATGGATAGGGTCTGGGCCCCCTGGCCTTGATTCTTTCGCCAGTATTTTTTATATTTTCCAAAAGTTATCTCCATGGATTTTCAGGTCATTCCGAGAACTTTTGTTTTCTACACAATAAACAACACCACGACAGTTCTGCTGAAAACAGCGTCAGTCCGGGTTAGTTTCATTCAAATCATGCAAGTTAGAGTCCAAAACAAGGGCAAAAGTGTTTGGAAAAGTAGATACGTTGGAGACGTATCAACTCCCCCAAGCTTAAACCTTTGCTTGTTCTCAAGCAATTCAGTTGATAAACTGAAAGTGATAAAGAAAAACTTTTACAAACTGTTTGCTCTTGTTGTTGTAAATATGTAGAGCCAGCATTTAAGTTTTCAGCAAAGGTTATGAACTAACCATATTCACAATAACACTTAGGTCTCCTGTTTACTCATATCAATGACATAATCAACTAGCGAGCAATAATAATAAATCTCGGATGACAACACTTTCTCAAAACAATCATAATATGATATAACAAGATGGTATCTCGCTAGCTCTTTCTGAGACTGCAAAACATAAATGCAGAGCACCTTTAAAGATCAAGGACTGACTAAACATTGTAATTCATGGTAAAAGAGATCTAGTCAAGTCATACCCAATATAAATTAATAGTAAGGAATGCAAATGATAGCGTGCTCTCAAGCGAGTGCTTTTTAATAAGAAGGTGATGACTCAACATAAAAGTAAATAGATAGGCCCTTCGCATAGGGAAGCGGGGATTTGTAGAGGTGCCAGAGTTCGATTTTAAAATAGAGATGAATAACATTTTGAGTGGTATACTTTCACTATCAACGCAACAACTATGAGATGGCGATATCTTCCAGGCTACACACATTATAGGAAGTTCCCAAATAGAATGGTAAAGTTTATACTCCCCCACCACCAACAAGCACACTCCACGGCCATCTGAAACAACGGGGTACTATCCATACCAACAACAGTCCTGGGGGAGTTTTGTTTTAATTATTTTGATTTGCTTTGATCTTTTTGATCATGGGACTGGGCATCCCGGTTACCAGCCATTTTCTCGTGAAAGAGGAGTGGAGTCCACTCCTCTTGAGAATAACCCACCTAGCATGGAAGATACAGACAGCCTAGTTGAAACATGAGTTGCTCGAGCATACAAAACAGAATTTCATTTGAAGGTTTGGAGTTTGGCACATACAAATTTACTTGGAACGACAGGTAGATACCGCATATAGGAAGGTATGGTGGACTCATATGGAGTAACTTTGGGGTTTATGGAGTTTGTATGCACAAGCGGTATTCCCGCTTAGTACAGGTGAAGGCTAGCAAAAGACTGGGAAGCGACCAACTGAGAGAGCGACAACAGTCATGAACATGCATTAAAATTAATCAACATCGGGTGCAAGCATGAGTAGGATATAATCCACCGTGAACATAAATATCGTGAAGGCTATGTTGATTTGTTTCAACTACATGCATGAACCTGTGCCAAGTCGAGTCACTCAATTCATTCAAACGAGGATACCATCCCATCATACCACATCATAACCATTTTAATAGCATGTTGGCACGCAAGGTAAACCATTATAAGCTCCTAGCTAAGCATGGCATAAGTAACTATGATCTCTAATTGTCATTGCAAACATGTTTATTCATAATAAGTTGAATAAGGAACGATGAACTCATCATATTTACAAAAACAAGAGAGGTCGAGTTCATACCAGCTTCTCTCATGTCAATCAGTCCATCATATATCGTCATTATTGCCTTTCACTTGCACGACCGAACGGTGTGTATAATAATAATAGTGCATGTGCATTGGACTAAGCTGGAATCTACAAGCATTCAATTCAAGAGAGAAGACAAGGTAATATGGGCTCTAAGTTAAATCAACCATCATGCATATGAGAGCCACTAAACATTTTCATTATGGTCTTCTACTCTTGACCCCCAAAAGAAAGAAAAGAAATAAAACTATTTACACGGGAAAGCTCCCAACAAGAAAAAGAAGAACGGGAAATCTTTTTGGGTTTTCTTTTTAATTACTACTACAAGCATGGAAAGTAGACTAACTAATTTTTTTGGTTTTCTTAAGGTTTATAAAACACACAAGAAGAAAGCTAGAAAAAGAAACTAAAATAGCATGGATAATACAATTGATATGAGCACCGACAACTAGAATAGTGTGTGAGCATGAATGTAAAGTCGGTGAGAAATACGTACTCCCCCAAGCTTAGGCTTTTGGCCTAAGTTGGTCTAATGCGAAGGGTAGCCTGCCTGATATCAGAAGTTATAACTGGGGTTGTACTAAGATGCAGCAGCCAGTGCCTCCTAAGCTGCGGCATGTTGGCGAGCTGCCTCCGCTCTCCTTTCGTGTTCGACTGCCTCCTCCCTGGTAACAACATATCTTCATTTTGCCTGGTAATCAAAAAGGGAAGGAGCAGGGAGAGTAACATGGACAGCATGACGTCTGTCAAAGATTAGTCAATACTGGAGGAATTGTTCATTCCTCACAAGAAAACGGTGCCTGACCATAGCATCAAAATCTAAATAAGCAGCAAGCAACTCTATATCACACTCACGTGGAGATATACCAAGATAATTAGCAACACGGGTCGCATAAATTCCTCCAAATAAATCTCCAAATATACCATTATTATGCAACCCACTTGCAACTATTGCCCCCAAGTTGTAATCTTTATTACCTAATACAACACTCTTGAGGACACAAAGATCAGGGACACACATGTGACATGCTTCATCTTTACCGTTAATGCATCTACCAATAAAGAGAGCAAAATAATGTATAGCAGGAAAATGAATGCTCCCTATGGTAGCTTGTGTTATATCCCTAGATTCTCCCACAGTGATGCTAGCAAGGAAGTCTTTATATTCAGATTAGTGGGGTTCATTAACATTACCCCACTGTGGGAGTTTGCAAGTAGTAGTAAAATCTTCTAGGTCCATGGTATAAGATTGATCATAAATATCAAACAAGACATTTTGAGAATTACGCGAAGATGTATATTTAAATCTTCTCACAAATGAATCAGTCAATTGGTAGTACTGAGGACACTTATCTTGTATGAAGTCCTCAAGATCGTCATTACGCACATATGCTTCAAATTCATCCTTGATGCCTGCATTGACCATAAACTCTTCTGACGGCCACTCACAAGAACGCACCTCAGCTTCCCTTGGTGGTTCATCGTCTTGCTCACGCATAGCACGCCTAGGTCCTCTCTTTGTTGAGGAACCAGCTTCGTACATTTTCCTGGACATATTTCTTCCTCTTGAAAATTTCTCAAATTTTTAGTAACTTCAAAATAAAAGTGAATCAAACTAAACAAGATTGATAGCAACTACTCCCACAAGTGCCAAGAGCCTATATCATGCATTAGAATTACTTGGGACCTCATAAATTTGTCATGCAGGCTCAAGAACAGGGTCACCTATGCAGCAAAATTTTGCAATGAATAAAGCACTAGAACAAAAACTAATTGAACCAATGGAGGAGTCACATACCAAGCAACAATCTCCCAAAGCAGTTTTGTGAATGGAGCTTTGAGCAAGGAGATCAAAAATCGCAGCAAAATGAGCTAGAACTCGTGCTTGAGCTGGATGAGGATTTTTTTTTGGGAGGAAGATGGAATGTGTGGGTGCAAGAATAAGTGGAGGGGGCCACCATGGGCCCACGAGACAAGGGGGCTCACCCAGGGGGAGTGGGCGCGCCCTCCACCCTCGTGGCTAGGTGCTTGCCCCCCGTGATGTGTTCTCAGTGCCTAAAATCCTCAAATATTCCATAAAAAATCGTACTAAATTTTTAGGGCATTTGGAGCACTTTTATTTTCGGGGTATTTTTTATTGCACGGATAATTCAGAAAATAGACAGATAATACTAGTTTTGCTTTAATTATACTAAATAACAGAAACAAGAGGGTACAGAAGGTTGTGCCTTCTAGTTTCATCCATCTCATGATCATCAAAATGAATCCACTAACAAGGTTGATCAAGTCTTGTTAACAAGCTCATTCTGAATAACATGGAATCGGAGAAATTTCGAATAACACTAGGTTACCTCAACAGGGATATGAACATCCCCAACAATAAGAATATCATACTTTTTCTTGACAATAGGAAGAGGAAATTCAAAACCTCCAATAATAATAGTTGGAACTTTTCCAATAGAATTGATGCTATGAACTTGAGGTTGTTTCCTCGGAAAGTGTACCGTATGCTCATTACCATTAACATGAAAAGTGACATTGCCTTTGTTGCAATCAATAGCAGCCCCTGCAGTGTTCAAAAAGGGTATACCAAGGATAATCGACATACTATCGTCCTCGGGAATATCAAGAATAACAAAGTCCATTAAGATAGTTACATTTGCAACCACAACAGGCACATCCTCACAAATACCGACAGGTATAGCAGTTGATTTGTCGGCCATTTGCAAAGATATTTCAGTAGGTGTCAACTTATTCAATTCAAGTCTATGATATAAAGAGAGAGGCATAACACTAACACCGGCTCCAAGATCACATAAAGCAGTTTTAACATAGTTTCTTTTAATGGAGCATGGTATAGTTGGTACTCCTGGATCTCCAAGTTTCTTTTGTATTCCACCCTTAAAAGTATAATTAGCAAGCATGGTGGACATTTCAGCTTCCGGTATCTTTCTTTTATTTGTAATGATATCCTTCGTATATTTAGCATAAGGATTTAATTTAAGCATATCAGTTAAGCGCATACGTAAGAAGATAGGTCTAATCATTTCAGCAAAGTGCTCAAAATCCTCATCATCCTTTGTATTGGATGGTTTAGGAGGAAAAGGCATGGGTTTCTGAACCCATGGTTCTCTTTCTCTACCGTGCTTCCTAGTAACAAAATCTCTCTTGTCATAACATTGATTCTCTGATTGTGGGTTATCAAGATCAACAGCAGGTTCAATCTCTACATCATTATTATTGCTAGGTTGAGCATCAACATGAACATTATCATTGACATTATCACTAGGTTCATGTTCATCACCTGATTGTGTTTCAGCATCAGAAATAGAAATATTATTGGGATTCTCAGGTGTGTCTACAACAGGATCACTAGAAGCATGCAAAGTCCTTCCTTTTTCTTTTTCTTCTTTTTAGAAGGACTAGATGCATCTAAATTATTTCTCTAAGAATCCTGCTCGATTCTCTTAGGATGGCCTTCAGGATACAAAGGTTCCTGAGTCATTCTACCTGTTCTAGTAGCCACTCTAACAACAAAGTCATGTTTATTATTTAATTCATCAAGCAAATCACTTTGAGCTTTAAGTACTTGCTCAGCTTGAGTGGTAACCATAGAAGCATATTTGCTAATGAGTTTGAGTTCACCTTTAACTCTAGCCACATTATCACTCAAGCGTCCTATCTCGAAAGCAATATTCTTTAATTCTCTACCAACATAAGCATTAAAACTTTCTTGTCTAGCCATAAAGTCATCAAATTCATCTAAGCATTGGCTATGAAATTTAGTAGACAAAATTTCAACTTTATCATATCTATAGAGAGAATTTACCTTTACTACTTGTGTCGGGTTATCAAGACAATGTGTTTCTTCAACAGGCGGTATATTAAGACCATGTATTTCTTCAATAGGAGGTAAATTCTTAACATCTTCAGCTTTAATACCTTTTTCTTTCATTGATTTCTTTGCCTCTTGCATATCTTCAGGACTGAGAAATAGAACACCCCTCTTCTTCGGAGTAGGTTTAAGAATAGGCTCAGGAGTTGGCTCAATTGGCTCAGGAATTGCCTCAGGAATTGGCTCAAGAAGAGTCCAATTATTTTCATTAGTCAACATATTATTCAATAACAATTCAGCTTGGTCGACTATTCTTTCCCTGAAAACACAACCAGCACAACTATCCAAGTGGTCCTTGGAAGCATCGGTTAGTCCATTATAAAAGATATCAAGTGTTTCATTTTTCTTAAGAGGATGATCAGGCAAAGCATTAAGTAATCGAAGAAGCCTCTCCCAAGCTTGTGGGAGACTCTCTTCTTAGATTTGCACAAAATTATATATTTCCCGCAAGGCAGCTTGTTTCTTATGAGCAGAGAAATATTTAGCAGAGAAGTAATAAATCATATCCTGGGGACTATGCACACAACCAGGATCAAGAGAATTAAACCAAGTTTTAGCATCACCCTTTAATGAGAATGGAAATATCTTAAGGATATGATAATGGCAAGACTTCTCATCATTAGTAAACAGGGTGGCTATATCATTTAACTTGGTAAGATGTGCCACAACAGTTTCAGATTCATAACCATCAAAAGGATCAGATTCAACCAAAGTAATTATCTCAGGATCAACAGAGAATTCATAATCCTTATCAGTAACAAAGATAGGTGAAGTAGCAAAAGCAGGGTCATATTTCATCCTAGCATTCAGAGTTTTCTGTTTAAGTTTAGCTAGTAATTTCTTAAGATCAGATCTATCATTGCAAGCAAAAATATCTCTAGCAGTTTCTTCATCCATAATATAAACCTCAGGAACAAGAGGCAATTCATAATTAGGGGGAGAACCTTCATCATCACTATCATCAATAATTTCATTCTCAATAATTTCATTCTCTCTAACCCTAGCAAGTTGTTCATCAAGAAATTCACCTAATGGCAAAGTAGTATCAAGCACAGAAGTAGTTTCATCATAAGTATCATGCATAGCGTATGGCATCATCAATAACATGCGACATATCGTAATTCATAGCGAGAGCGTGTTTAGGTGTCGCAAGCTTACTCATAATGTAAGGAGAATCTAGTGCGAGCTAGATGGCGCTTCCTTACCTCCCTCGTAGTTGAGGGAAAAATCTTAGTTCTTGCATCTTTCAAGTTCTTCATAGTGATCAGCAGATATAAATACCAAGTGACTCAAAGAATAGAGCTATGCTCCCGACAACGCCTTTAAATTAGTCTTGATAACCCACAAGTATAGGGGATCGCAACAGCTTTCGAGGGTAGAGTATTCAACCCAAATTTATTGATTCGGCACAAGGGAGACAAAGAATACTCTCAAGTATTACCACCACACCTGTATAACTTAGTATGTGTAGCAAAGTATTTAGTAGAAAAGTAGTATGATAGTAATGGTAACAGTGGCAAAAGTAAAGATAGCAGTTTTGTAGTAGTTATAACAGTAGCAACGGAAAAGTAAATAAGTGAAGCACAATATGTGAAAAGCTCGTAGGCATTGGATCAGTGATGGATAATTATGTCGGATGTGATTCCTCATGTAAAAGTTATAACATAGGGTGACACAGAACTAGCTCCAGTTCATCAATGTAATGTAGGCGTGTATTCCGAATATAGTCATACGTGCTTATGGAAAAGAACTTGCATGACATCTTTTGTCCTACCCTCCCGTGGCAGCGGGGTCCTAGTGGAAACTAAGGGATATTAAGGCCTCCTTTTAATAGAGTACCGGACCAAAGCATTAACACATAGTGAATACATGAACTCCTCAAACTACGGTCATCACCGAGAAGTATCCCGATTATTGTCACTTCGGGGTTGTCGGATCATAACACATAATAGGTGACTATAGACTTGCAAGATAGGATCAAGAACTCACATATATTCATGAAAACATAATAGGTTCAGATCTGAAATCATGGCACTCGGGCCCTAGTGACAAGCATTAAGCATAGCAAAGTCATAGCAACATCAATCTCAGAAGATAGTGGATACTAGGGATCAAACCCTAACAAAACTAACTTGTTTACATTGTAAATCTCATCCAATCCATCACCGTCCAGCAAGCCTACGATGGAATTACTCACGCACGGCGGTGAGCATCATGAAATTGGTGATGGAGGATGGTTGATGATCATGATGGCGATTTAATCCCCTCTCCTAACCCCAAACGGACTCGGATCAGCCCTCCGAGAGAGATTAGGGCTTGGCGGCGGCTCCGTATCGTAAAACGCGAAGAAACTTTCTCTCTTATTTTTTTCTCCGTGAAACAGAATGTATAGAGTTGGAGTTGAGGTCGGTGGAGCAGTAGGGGGCCCACGAGACAGGGGGCGCGCCCAGGGGGAGGGGGCGCGCCCCCGACCCTCGTGGACAGGGTGTGGGCCCCCTAGCCTTGATTATTTCGCTAGTATTTTTTATACTTACCAAAAGTTATCTCCGTGGATTTTCAGGTCATTCCGAGAACTTTTGTTTTCTGCACAATAAACAACACCATGGCAGTTCTACTAAAAACATCGTCAGTCCGAGTTAGTTTCATTCAAATCATGCAAGTTAGAGTCCAAAACAAGGGAAAAATGTTTGGAAAAGTAGATACGTTGGAGACGTATTAGACACCTCCACAATCTGCACATGTTCAGCTCGGTGACGTCCCTCGAACTCTAGATCTAGCTGAGGCCGAGGGAGAGTTCCGTCAGGACGACAGCGTGGTGACGGTGATGATGAAGTTACCGGTGCAGGGCTTTGCCTAAGCACTACGACGATATGACCGAGGTGTAAAACTGTGGGGGGGGGCACCGCACATGGCTAAGAGATTGTCTGTTGTGCCTTTGGCGTGCCCCTGCCCCCGTATTTAAAGGAGGAGAGGAGGAGGCCGGCCAACAAGGGGCGCGCCACGGAGAGGGGAGTCCTACTAGGACTCCAGTCCTAGTAGGATTCGGCCCCACCCCTTTTTTCCTTCTACAGGAGGGGGAAAGGGCGAAGGAGAGGGAGTAGGTGAAGGAAAGGGGGGTAGCGCCCCCTTCCCAAGTCCAATTCGGCCTCCTGCCCAAAGGGGGGCGCACCAGCCCCTTCTGGGCTGGTGTGCTTCCCTCTTATGGCCCATAAGGCCCATAACTTCTCCCGGGGGGTTCCGGTAACCTCCCGGTACTCCGGAAAAATGCCTGAACCACACACAAGCATTCTGATGTCCAAATGCAACCTTCCAATATATGAATCTTTATGTCTCAACCATTTCGATACTCCTCGTCATGTCCGTGATCTTATCCGGGACTCCGAACAAACTTTGGTACATCATATCACATAAACTCATAATATCAATCGTCATCGAACGTTAAGCGTGCGGACCCTACGGGTTCGAGAACTATGTAGACATGACAAAGACACGTCTCCGGTCAATAACCAATAAAGCAACCTGGCTGCTCATATTGGTTCCTACAAATTCTATGAAGATCTTTATCGGTCAAATCGCATAACAACATGCGTTGTTCCCTTTGTCATCGGTATGTTACTTGCCCGAGATTCGATCGTCGGTATCGTTATACCTAGTTCAATCTCGTTACCGGCAAGTCTCTTTACTCGTTCCGTAATACTTCATCCCGCAACTAACTCATTAGTTACAATGCTTGCAATGCTTATAGTGATGAGTATTACCGAGAGGGCCCAGAGATACCTCTCCGAAACACGGAGTGACAAATCCTAATCTTGATATATGCCAACCCAACAAACACCTTCGGAGACACCTATAGAGCACCTTTATAATCACCCTTTTACGTTGTGATGTTTGGTAGCACACAAAGTGTTCCTCCAGTATTCGTGAGTTGCATAATCTCATAGTATGAGGAACTTGTATAAGTCATGAAGAAAGCAGTAGCAATGAGACTGACACTGTCATAATGCTAAGCTAACGGATGGGTCATGTCCATCACATCATTATCCTAATGATGTGATCCCGTTCGTCAAATGACAACACATGTCTATGGTTAGGAAACATAACCATCTTTGGTTAACGAGCTAGTCAAGTAGAGGCATACTAGGGACTATAAGTTTTGTCTATGTATTCACACATGTACTAAGCTTCTGGTTAATACAATTCTAGCATGAATAATAAACATTTATCATGAATTAAGTAAATAAATAATAACTTTATTATTGCCTCTAGAGCATATTTCCTTCAGTCTCCCACTTGCACTAGAGTCAATAATCTAGTTCACATCACCATGTGATTTAACACCAATAGTTCACATCTGTATGTGATTAATACCCATAGTTCACATCGCCATGTGACCAACACCCAAAGGCTGTAGTGCTCCCACTCACTTTCTTGTAAATACAGGCTTCACCCCAAGCCTGTAAAAACTATATGCTTTGGTCAACTTATCAAAGCGTATATTCCAACTCCGAGATGCTTGCACCAGTCCATAGATGGATCGCTGGAGCTTGCACACTTTGTTAGCATCCTTTGGATTGAAAAAACATTCTGGTTGCATCATATACAACTCTTCTTCCAAAAATCCATTCAGGAATGCAGTTTTAACATCCATTTGCCAAATTTCATAATCATAAAATACAGCAATTGCTAACATGATTCAGACAGACTTAAGCATCGCTACGGGTGAGAAAGTCTCATCGTAGTCAACTCCTTGAACTTGTCAAAAAACTTTTGCGACAAGTCGACCTTTGTAGATAGTAACACTACTATCAGTGTTCGTCTTCCTCTTGAAGATCCATTTATTTAATGTGGCTTGTCGATCATTAGGCAAGTCCACCAAAGTACACACTTTGTTCTCATACATGGATCCCACCTCAGATTTCATGGCCTTAAGCCATTTTGCGGAATCTGGGCTCATCATCGCTTTCTCATAGTTCGTAGGTTCATCATGGTCTAGTAACATGACTTCTAGAATAGGATTACTGTACCACTCTGGTGCGGACCATATTCTGGAAGACCTACGAGGTTGTGTAATAACTTGATCTCAAGCTTCATGATCATCATCATTAGCTCCTTCACTAATTGGTGTAGGAATCACAGGAACTGATTTATGTGATGAACTACTTTCCAATAAGGGAGAAGGTACAATTATCTCATCAAATTCTACTTTCCTCCCACTCACTTCTTTCCAGAGAAACTCCTTCTCTAGAAAGGATCCATTCTTAGAAACGAATACCTTGCCTTAAGATCTTGTGATAGAAGGTGTACCCAATAGTTTCCTTTGGGTATCCTATGAAGACGCATTTCTCCGATTTGGGTTCGAGCTTATCAGGTTGAAACTTTTTCACATAAGCATCGCAGCCCCAAACTTTAAGAAACGACAACTTTGGTTTCTTACCAAACCACAGTTCATAAGGCATCGTCTCAACGGATTTTGATGGTGCCCTATTTAAAGTGAATGCAGCTGTCTTTAATGCATAATCCCAAAACGATAGTGGTAAATCGGTAAGAGACATCATAGATTGCACCATATCTAATAAAGTGCAGTTACGACATTCGGACACACCTTTACGCCATGGTGTTCCAGGTGGCGTCAGTTGTGAAACTATTCCACATTGTTTTAAATGAAGACCAGACTCATAACTCAAATATTCAGCTCTGCAATCAGATCGTAGAAACTTTATTTGCTTGTTACGAGGATTCTCCACTTCACTCTGAAATTCTGTGAACTTTTCAATTGTTTTAGACTTGTGTTTCATTAAGTAGATATACCCATATCTGCTCAAATCATCTGTGAAGGTCAGAAAATAACGACACCGCCACGAGCCTCAACACTCATTGAACCGCATACATCAGTATGTATTGTTTCCAATAAGTCAGTAGCTCGTTCCATTGTTTCGAAGAACGGAGTTTTAGTCATCTTGCCCATAAGGCACGGTTCACAAGTATCAAATGATTCATAATCAAGTGATTCCAAAAGCCCATCTTTATGGAGTTTCTTCGTGCGCTTTACACCAATATGACCCAAATGGCAGTGCCACAAATAAGTTGCACTATCATTATCGACTTTGTATGTTTTGGCATCAATATTATAAATGTGTGTATTACCATGATCGAGATTCAATAAACCATCAACATTGGGTGTATGACCATAGAAGGTTTTATTCATGTAAACAGAATAACAATTATTCTCTGTCTTAAATGAATAACCGTGTTGCAATAAACATGATCTAATCATATTCATGCTTTAACGCAAACACCAAATAAAATTTATTTAGGTTCAACACTAATCCCGAAAGTATAGGGAGTGTGCGATGATGATCATATCAATCTTGGAACCACTTCCAACACACATCGTCACTTCACCCTCAACTAGTTTTATTCTGCAACTCCTGTTTTGAGTTACTATCTTAGCAATTGAACAAGTCTGAAATGCCCAGGGGCTACTATAAACACTAGTAAGGTACACATCAATAACCTGCATATCAAATATACCCTTGTTCACTTTGCCATCCTTCTTATCCACTAAATATTTGGGGTAACTCCGCTTCCAGTGACCATTTCCTTTGCAGTAGAAGCACTTAGTTTCAGGCTTAGGTCCAGCTTTGGGCTTCTTCACGGGAGTGACAACTTGCTTGCCATTCTTCTTGAAGTTCCCTTTCTTTCCCTTTGCCCTTTACTTGAAACTAGTGGTCTTGTTTAATCATCAACACTTGATGCTCTTTCTTGATTTCTACCTTCATCGATTACAGCATCACGAAGAGCTCGGGAATCGTTTTCGTCATCCCTTGCATACTATAGTTCATCACGAAGTTCCAGTAACTTGGTGATGGTGACTAGAGAACTATGTCAATCACTATCTTATCTGGAAGATTAACTCCCACTTGATTCAAGCGATTGTAGTACCCAGACATTCTGAGCACATGCTCACTAGCTGAGCAATTCTCCTCCATCTTTTAGGCAAAGTACTTGTCAGAGGTCTCATACCTCTTGACTCGGGCATGAGTCTGAAATACCAATTTCAGCTCTTGGAACATCTCATATGCTCCGTGAAGTTTCAAAACGTTTTTGAAGTCCCGGTTCTAAGTCGTAAAGCATGGTGCACAAAACTATCAGGCATCATATTGAGCTAGCCAAACGTTCATAACATTTGCATCTGCTCCTCCAATAGTTCTGTCACCTAGTGGTGTGTCAAGGACATAATTCTTCTGTGCAGCAATGAGGATACACCTCAGATCATGGACCTAGTCCGCATCATTGCTACTATCATCTTTCAACTTAGTTTTCTCTAGGAACATATAAAAACATAGGGAAGCTATAACGCAAGCTATTGATCTACAACATAATTTGCAAAATACTATCATGACTAAGTTCATGATAAATTAAAGTTCAATTAATCATATTACTTAAGAACTCCCACTTAGATAGACATCCCTCTAATCATCTAAGTGATCACGTGATCCAAATCAACTAAACCATGTATGATCATCAAGTGAGGTGGAGTAGTTTTCAATGGTGAACATCACTATGTTGATCATATCTACTATATGATTCACGCTTGACCTTTCGGTCTCAGTGTTCCGAGGCCATATCTTCATATGCTAGGCTCGTCAAGTTTAACCTGAGTATTCTGTGTGTGCAAAACTGGCTTGCACCCGTTGTATGTGAACATAGAGCCTATCACACCCGATCATCACGTGGTGTCTCAACACGAAGAACTTTCGCAACGGTGCATACTCAGGGAGAACACTTATACCTTGAAATATAGTAAGGGATCATCTTATAATGCTACCGCCGTACTAAGCAAAATAAGATGCATAAAGGATAAACGTCACATGCAATCAAAATATGTGACATGATATGGCCATCATCATCTTGTGCTCATGATCTCCATCACCGAAGCATCGTCATGATCTCCAACGTCATCGACGCGACACCTTGATCTCCATCATAGCATCATTGTCGTTTCGCCACCTATTATTACTACGACTATCGCTACCACTTAGTGATAAAGTAAAACAATTATATGGCGATTGCATTGCATACAATAAAGCGACAACCATATGGCTCCTGCCAGTTGCCGATAACTTTGTTACAAAACATGATCATCTCATACAACAATTTATATCACATCATGCTTGACCATATCACATCACAGCTAGCCCTGCAAAAACAAGTTAGACGTCCTCTACTTTGTTGTTGCAAGTTTTACGTGGCTGCTACGGGCTTCTAGCAAGAACCGTTCTTACCTACGCATCAAAAACACAACGATTTTTCATCAAGTGTGTTGTTTTAACCTTCAACAAGGACCGGGCGTAGCCACACTCGATTCAACTAAAGTTGGAGAAACAGACACTCACCAGCCACCTATGTGCAAAGCACGTCGGTAGAACCAGTCTCGCGTAAGCGTACGCATAATGTCGGTCTGAGCCGCTTCATCCAACAATACCACTGAATCAAAGTATGACATGCTGGTAAGCAGTATGACTATTATCGCCCACAATTCTTTGTGTTCTACTCGTGCATATGACATCTATGCATAGACCTGGCTCAGATGCCACTGTTGGGAACGCGGTAATTCAAAAAATTACCTACTATCACGCAAGATCTATTAACTGATGCATAGCAATGAGAGGGGAGGGTGTCCACGTACCCTCGTAGACCGAAAGCGGAAGCGTTATGAAAATGTGGTTGATGTAGTCATACGTCTTCACGATGTGATCGATCAAGTACCGAACGCACGATACCTCCGCGATCTGCACACGTTCAGCTCGGTGACATCCCTCGAACTCTAGATCCAGCTGAGGCCGAGGAAGAGTTCCGTCAGGACGACGGCGTGGTAATGGTGATGATGAAGTTACCGGTGCAGGGCAAGCACTATGATGATATGACCGAGGTGTAAAACTATGGAGGGGGCACCGCACACGGCTAAGAGATTGTATGTTGTGCCTTTGGGGTGCCCCCTGCCCCCGTATATAAAGGAGGGGGAGGAGGCCAGCCAACAAGGAGCGCGCCAAGGAGAGGGGAGTCCTACTAGGACTCCAGTCCTAGTAGGATTCGGTCCCACCCCTTTTTTCCTTCTACCGGAGGGGGGAAAGGGGACGGAGAGGGAGTAGGAGAAGGAAAGGGGGGGTGATATATCTCCGTCGTATCTATAATTTTTTATTGTTCCATGCCAATATTATTCAACTTTCATATACTTTTGGCAACTTTTTATACTATTTTTGGAACTAACATAGTGATCCAGTGCCCAGTGCCAGTTCATGTTTGTTGCATGTTTTATGTTTCGCAGAAACCCAATATCAAACGGAGTCCAAATGGGATAAAAACAGATGGAGAATTATTTTGGAATATTTGTGATTTTGGGGAGGAAGAATCAACGCGAGACGGTGCCCGAGGGGGCCACGAGGCAGGGGGCGCGCCCCAGGGAGGCAGACACGCCCTGGACCCACGTGGGCACCCCGTAAGGCAGTTGATGCTCTTCTCTTGCCGCAAGAAATCTAATTTTATGAGAAAAATATGGGCGAAAGATTCACCCCAATCAGAGTTATGGATCTCTGAATATAAAAGAAACGGTGAAAGGGCAGAATCTGGGAGCGCAGAAACAGAGAGACATAGAGAGACAGATCCAATCTCAGAGGGGATCTCACCCCTCCCATGCCATGGGAGCCAAGGACCAGAGGGGAACCCTTCTCCCATCTAGGGAGAAGGTCAAGGAAGAATAAGAAGAAGGGGGGCTCTCTCCCCCTTGCTTCCAGTGGCGCCGGAACTCCGCCAGGGGCCATCTTCATCACCGCAATCTACACCAACACCTCCGCCATCTTCACCAACATCTCCATCACCTTCCCCCATCTATATCCAGTGGTCCACTCTCCAGCAAGCCATTGTACCCTCTACTTGAACATGGTGCTTTATGCTTCATATTATTATCCAATGATGTGTTGCCATCCTATGATGTCTGAGTAGATTTTCGTTGTCCTACCGGTGATTGATGAATTGCTATGATTGGTTTGAATTGCATGTTTTATTATTGGTGCTATCCTATTGTGCCCTCCGTGTCGCGCAAGCGTGAGGGATTCCCACTGTAGGGTTTGTAATATGTTCATGATTTGCTTATGGTGGGTGGCGTGAGTGATGTAGCCTGCACTGAGTAAGTAGGTTGTTTGTGTATGGGATAAAGGGGACTTGATACTTTAATGCTATGGTTGGGTTTTACCTTAATGATCTTTAGTAGTTGCGGATGCTTGCTAGAGTTCCAATCATAAGTGCATGTGATCCAAGAAGAGAAAGTATGTTAGCTTATGCCTCTCCCTCAAATAAAATTGCAATAGTGATTACCAGTCTAGTAACATAGTCAATTGCTTAGGGGCAGTTTCACAACTCCTACCACCACTTTTCCACACTCGCTATATTTACTTTATTGCTTATTTATCTAAACAGCCCCTAGCTTTTATTTACGTGTTCTTTATTATCTTGCAAACCTATCCTATCACACTTACAAAGTACTTCTAGTTTCATACTTGTTCTAGGCAAAGTGAACACTAGGCATGCGTAGAGTCGTATCAGTGGCAGATAGGACTTGAGAGAATATTTGTTCTACCTTTAGCTCCTCGTTGGGTTTGACACTCTTACTTATCGAAAGAGGCTACAATTATCCCCTACACTTGTGGGTTATCAAGAGCTTTTTCTGGCGCCGTTGCCGAGGAGTCATAGCGTGGGGTGAATATTCTCATGTGTGCTTGTTTGCTTTATCACTAAGTAATTTTTATTTGTTGTTCTTAGTTGTTTTCTATCTTTAGTTATGGGTAGGAAACGCAAAATACCAAAAAAAATTGGTGTACCTACTGAACCAATGGTTGAAGAACCACTCAAAATCTATCACACTCCTGAAGCTTTTTACTTGGATCATCTTCCATCCCTTTGTGCTCGTGCTGAAACCCCCACTAGCATAGTTGAGGGCAAATCTTTAGATGAGCATGCTTGTTATGTGCAACACCGTATATCTGAAAAAGGGAAACTTTTACTGGATCAAATTCATCGTTTGCAATGCTATGCTTGGAATTTATGTGAAATATATGATGTTACTTGTTGTTCTGAAAACCCTAAGAAACACCTTCCCTACCAATGTGAGTTTAGTGATAATGGAACCATATCTTCGTATGCTAAGGGTGTTTATAATTACTATGATGTTCAACAAATTGAAGAATTTGTTGCTTTTAAGGGTGCTTATGAAATTGCTTCTTTGATTGAAAAGTATGATGCTACTCTCTACAAATCTGAAAATTTTACCATACTTGAATATTGTTATGATAATTATGCTTCTAATCCTTATGTTAAACCATATATTGAGGACTCCTCCGCTGTCCAAGAAGAGACTAATATTTTGCAGGAGTCCATGGAGGAAGAAATTGATGAAACTGTGAGCTCATTGGATGAAAAAGATGATGAGGAGAGCGAAGAACAAAAGGAGGAAGAGCAGATTAGCTACCCGTGCCCACCTTCTAATGAGAGTAACTCTTCAACTCATACATTGTTTAATTCCCCTTCGTGCTTACCGAAGGATGATTGCTATGATGATTGTTATGATCCTGTTGATTCTCTTGAAATATCCCTTTTTGATGATGCTTGCTATGCTTGTGGCCAAGATGCCAATATTAATTATGCTTATGGAGATGAACTTGCTATAGTTCCTTATGTTAAACATGAAATTGGTGCTATAGCACCCACGCATGATAGTCCTATTATCTTTTTGAATTCTCCAAACTACACTATATCGGAGAAGTTTGTGCTTATTAAGGATTATATTGATGGGTTGCCTTTTACTACTACTCATGATGATTTTGATAGATATAATATGCATGTGCTTGCTGCTGCTACTTGCAATTATTATGAGAGAGGAACTACATCTCCGCCCCTTTATGTTTCCAACACGATAAAATTGCAAGAAACTGTTTATACTATGCATTGGCCTTTACTTGGTGTGCATGAATTGTTCTTTTATGACATGCCGATGCATAGGAAGAGAGTTAGACTTCGTCATTAAATGATATATGTTACTTTGTGCTCACTATTAAATCACAAATCATTGTTAATTAAAATTGGCTTTGATATACCGTGGGATCAGGGTGGTTTTATTACTTGAGCACTATATGCCTAGCTTAATGGCTTTAAAGAAAGCGCTGTCAGGGAGACAATCCGAAAGTTTTAGAGAGTCATTTATTTCTGTTGAGTGCTTTTATTTAGTTTAAAAACTAAAAAATAAATAGGGGAACCCAAAAACTTTTCAAAAAGGAAAGTGGAAGTGAGAGAGACAAGCATTGTTGAAGTGGGAGAGCTCCTTGAACTTTGTTCATTCTCACGGAAACTTTGTGAATCTTAATTACAGAAACTTTTCATAAAAAATAATTATCCCCTTGTACAACTCCATTGTATCATAAAAATAATGTGCTAAGGTTTGCCTTTAGGATGTTTACAATGCTTTTTGGTTTGTACGGTGCAGGACAGAAACTTTGGCTATAGTGCGTGATTTTACATTTTTAACTGGAATGTCAAACGGTTCTGATTCTTTTTGCACTGACTTTTTGTACAAATTGTTTAGTTTTCCGAATTTTGGTAGAATATTTGGGGTACCAGAAGTATGGTGAATGTTTAGATTGCTCACTACAAGAAATATGTCAACTTGCGACCATCACTATTGGTCACTGAAAGGTCATTGTTTTTCATTTGCGACCTTTTTGTGACCAAAAACAGAAGGTCAAAAGCTGGTGGTCGTAAACTGAAATTAACGACCTTCTTTGTGATATGTAAAAGGTCGTTGGTTCCATGACCAAATTTTTGGTCACTAGTAGCCTCCCCAGGCCATGTAGGATCCAGTGTGGCAAGCTGACATGGATAAGAATCAGCCCGGTCCAATTGGGTGTCTATATGGGCCGAGCCCATTAATTCAGTTTTTTAATATATATTTTTTCTGTAATTTTCGCTAGCTAAATGGGCCTGGCCCAGTAATTCGGCCCATGTATTATTTTTTAGGCAAGCCCTTTTAATATATGTATTTTATGTTAATTTCGATTAGCTACATGAACCTGGCCTACAATTTGGCCTTTTTATTTTCTAGCGCACAACATTTTGC
Source organism: Aegilops speltoides (assembly GCA_021437245.1). Taxonomy (NCBI): domain Eukaryota; kingdom Viridiplantae; phylum Streptophyta; class Magnoliopsida; order Poales; family Poaceae; genus Aegilops; species Aegilops speltoides. The sequence continues at coordinate 107,836,508 of CM038141.1, read as the reverse complement.
AGTCCATTTATTTTTTATTTCCAGCTTTTTTTGCCAGCTCCAGTTTACAGATGGGTCCCAAATGTCAGATTTTTCACAGCTTATTAATAAGCAATATATATATATCAAGAGAGAGAAAGCATATGAAAATCTTCAAATAACAACTAAAATAAGTTTATTACAATATGCTATACAGAACAGAACACGTGAAACTACATACACTCATTCATGTCACAACAACCAGTTTCCATACACTCATTCACATCAGATCAGCCAGTTTAACCATCGAATCTTGCATACCCAGGAACTTCAAACTTCACCCAGATCCACACAATCATAAATATTGGGATCTACAAATAAACCGCTCTACCAGTACAAAAGCTAGCTACTCTTGGATACCACAGACCATGCTCTTCAACATGGGTAGAAGTCCTCAACAGAGTTCTACCAACAACACAAGTTCCATTCACCTACAAGAACAAAATGGAATATCAAGTACTTGCATTGTTCAAGAAGACTACAACCAACATATATATGTAGAAGGGCATCAGGAAAGCTGATGGAGCAAAATCAAACAACAGATAAATCAAGTAAACAGACCATTTGGAAAAAAATATACTACTAGGCTTGAACATGAGCATAGAAAAGAAAACATGATTTCAGTGAAATTAAAACTACCAATGAAAGCTGAATAATAGTGCAGCTGATTAGCTCCTAGTATGGAGGAACATCACAAAAATAAACAAGATGGTCATGCAAGTTTCTATACAAGTATTCGTGATTACAGTTTGTTATCATCGTCTAAATTCTCCAACATGCACAAAATTAATTAATATATCTGAATGTGCTACCAATGAAGCAAATTCTAAAAGATACACGGACAGGGCTTAATTAGCCAACCATGTCATTCTATAAACACACAGCAAAGTCAACGACGTATAGTTATTACCATATAACATGGGAAACATACCTATTGTCCACATATTTCATAATGTAAATAGCTAAATGCTGCAGGAAATAGATTGTTGAGCATTTTTGCCCTTCTTTCAATCCAGCACCAGCATAACACTCTCACTATAACAAGATCCACACAGACCACCATCTGCAGCAACCGCACACACAAAACAACCAGGGTTTAAGAGAGTGTTATGAGGATCTTAGAAGACACCTCGTGCACGAGGAAGTCCTTGTCGTCCACCGCCAAGCAGCAGGATGCTGGTGGAGCATCCCTCACCGAGCCTACAGGAAGTTTTGCATATAGTTAGAAAACCTAGAAACGTACAGGATGGACTACCATAACATAGCATTGACGGAAAAAACTAAAGAGCATGTAACTGAACCTCCTGCATCTCTAGCCTCTAGCATTCACCCGAGATTCAGTTCCCATGAATCCAGAAGAGCAATCAAATACATGGCAAAGAAGCTTTACAAGAAAAAAACTACTACTATAGATTGCAGTGAAATCAAAGTACCACTACTACTGTAGATTGCAAATAATATGAGTAAATCAAACAAAAATACTATTGCAAAATATATGGATTTATAGCTAGGATTAATAAGCTAAGATCAAATGTCATACTAATATGTTCTAATCATGTCCTTGCTTGCTGCAATCTAAAGAACATCACCACACAGACTACACATGCTAGGACTAGCATTGGTTAAGAAATAACTAATAATAAGTCCTACAATGAAGTAGGACTAGGACATGTACTCCTCGTAATTAGTCACCACTTACAGCCATAGGGTTAAAATCATAGCTCCACTACTAAGGGATCTCACATCAGCGAGTGCCGGCTGCTATTGTAGTAAGAAAGACACTACCAATATTGTTAGTTTCATGTGGTCCGAGCTAAAAGTACTGGAGAGTAGCAGTCATAGGTGCACCACATTACCTTAATTTTTCATGAATAGACAAAACTGTGACTAACTAACATAACATGTACAACACTACACTGTTACTGCTATCAAATCATAATTTACTCCCTAGACCTATGAAGGAAATATGCCCTAGAGGCAATAATAAAGTTATTATTTATTTCCTTATATCATGATAAATGTTTATTATTCATGCTAGAATTGTATTAACCGGAAACATAATACATGTGTGAATATATAGACAAACAGAGTGTCACTAGTATGCCTCTACTTGACTAGCTTGTTAATCAAAGATGGTTATGTTTCCTAACCATGAACAAGGAGTTGTTATTTTATTAACAAGGTCACATCATTAGTTGAATGATCTGATTGACATGACCCATTTCGTTAGCTTAGCACCCGATCGTTTTAGTATGTTGCTATTGCTTCCTTCATGACTTATACATGTTCCTGTGACTATGAGATTATGCAACTCCCGTTTACCGGAGGAACACTTTGTGTGCTACCAAACGTCACAACGTAACTGGGTGATTATAAAGGTGCTCTACAAGTGTCTCCAAAGGTACTTGTTGAGTTGGTGTATTTCAAGATTAGGATTTGTCACTCCGAATGTCGGAGAGGTATCTCTGGGCCCTCTCGGTAATACACATCACTTAAGCCTTGCAAGCATTTCAGCTAATGAGTTAGTTGCGAGATGATGTATTACAAAACGAGTAAAGAGACTTGCCGGCAACGAGATTGAACTAGGTATTGGATATCAACGATCGAATCTCGGGCAAGTAACATACCGATGACAAAGGGAACAACGTATGTAGTTATGCGGTTTGACCGATAAAGATCTTCGTAGAATATGTAGGAACCAATATGGGCATCCGGTCCCGCTATTGGTTATTTACGGAGACGGTCTCGGTCATGTCTACATTGTTCTCGAACCGTAGGGTCCGCACGCTTAAGGTTGCGATGATGCTTATATTATGAGTTTATGTATTTTGATGTACGGAGGTTGTTCGAGTCCGGATGTGATCACGAACATGACGAGGAGTCTCAAATGGTCGAGACATAAAGATTGATTAATTGGACGGATATATTTGGACACCAAAAGGTTTCGATGAGATTGGGATTATACCGAGTTCCGGAGGTTACCGAACCCCGTAAGTATATGGGCCTTATTGGGCCTTAGTGGAAGGAAGGAGAAGGAGCAGGGAGAGGGCGCCCCCAAGCCCAATCCGACTGGGAGGGGGCCGCCCCCCTTTCCTTCCCTCCTCCCCCCTCTTCCTTCCTTCTCCTACTCCGAATAGGAAAGGGGGGCCAAACCTACTTGGAGTAGGTTTGCCCCCCTAGGGCGCGCCTCCCCCTTGGGCCGGCCTCCTCCTCCCTCCCTCCTTTATATACGGGGGCGGGGGGCACCCCATAGACACACAAGTTGATCATTGAGATCGTTCCTTAGCCGTGTGCGGTGCCCCCCTCCACAAGATTACACCTCGGTCATATTGTAGCGGTGCTTAGGCGAAGCCCTGCGACAGTAGAACATCAAGAACGTCACCACGCCGTTGTGCTGACAGAACTCCTCCCCGCGCCTCTGCTGGATCGGAGATTAGGGTGTGTCATCGATTTGTACATGTGTCAAGAACTCGGAGGTGCCGGAGTAACGGTGCTTGGATCGGTTGAACCGGGAGAACGTACGACTACTTCCTCTACGTTGCGTCAACGCTTCTGCTTCGGTCTACGAGGGTACGTAGACAACACTCTCCCCTCTCGTTGCTATGCATCACCATGATCTTGCGTGTGCGTAGGAATTTTTTTGAAATTACTATGTTCCCCAACAGTGGCATCCGAGCCAGGTTTTTTATGGTTTGATGTTATATGCACGAGTAGAACACAAGTGAGTTGTGGGCGATATAAGTCATCTTGCTTACCAAAGATGTCATACTTTGGTTGGGCGGTATTGTTGGATGAAGCGGCCGGACCGACATTACGCCAGACGCTTACACGAGACTGGTTTTACCGTCGTGCTTTGCACACAGTGACTAGCGGTGTCGGTTTCTCCAACTTTAGTTGAACTGAGTGTGGCTACGCCCGGTCCTTGCGAAGGTTAAAACAGCATCAACTTGACAAACTTTCGTTGTGGTTTTGATGCGTAGGTGAGGTTGGTTCTTGCTTAAGCCCGTAGCAGCCACGTAAAACTTGCAACAACAAAGTAGAGGACGCCTAACTTGTTTTTGCAGGCATGTTGTGATGTGATATGGCCAAGACATGATGCTATATTTTATTGTATGAGATGATCATGTTTTGTAACCGGTTATCGGCAATCGGCGAGAGCCATATGGTTGTCGCTTATTGTATGAAATGCAAACGCTCAGTAATTGCTTTACTTTATCACTAAGCGGTAGCGATAGTCGAGAAGTAATAGATGGCATAAACAACAACGATGCTACGATGGAGATCAAGGTGTCGCGCGGTGACGATGGTGATCATGATGGTGCTTGAGATGGAGATCACAAGCACAAGATGATGATGGCCATATCATATCACTTATATTGATTGCATGTGATGTTTATCCTTTATGCATCTTATCTTGCTTTGATTGACGGTAGCATTTTAAGATGATCTCTCACTAAAATTATCAAGAAGTGTTCTCCCGAGTATGCACCATTGCCAAAGTTCGTTGTGCCTGCACACCACGTGATGATCGGGTGTGATAAGCTCTCGTCCATCTACAACGGGTGCAAGCCAGTTTTGCACACGCAGAATACTCAGTTAAACTTGACGAGCCTAGCATATGCAGATATGGCCTCGAACACGGAGACCGAAAGGTCGAGCGTGAATCATATAGTAGATAGGATCAACATAAGATGTTCACCATTGAAAACTACTCCATCTCACGTGATGATCGGTTATGGTTTAGTTGATTTGGATCACGTGATCACTTAGATGACTAGAGAGATGTCTGCCTAAGTGGGAGTTCTTAAGTAATATGATTAATTGAACTTAAATTTATCATGAACTTAGTACCGATAGTATCTTGCTTGTCTATGTTGATTGTAGATAGATGGCCCGTCTTTGTTGTTCCATTGAATTTTAATGTGTTCCTTGAGAAAGCTAAGTTGAAAGATGATGGTAGCAACTACGCGATCGGGTCCGAATTTGAGGATTATCCTCATTGCTGCACGTAAAAATTATGTCCTAGAAGCACCGCTGGGTGCCAACTCTTCGCCGATGTAACCGACGACGTTAAGAACGTCTGGCGAGCAAAGCCGATGACTACTCGATAGTTCAATGTGCTATGCTTTACGGCTTAGAACCGGGACTTCAACGACATTTTGAACGTCATGGAGCATATGAGATGTTCCAGGAGTTGAAGTTAATATTCCGAAGAATGCCCGGATTGAGAGATATGAAGTCTCCAATAAGTTCTATAGCTGCAAGATGGAGGAGAATAGTTACACGGTGAGCACATACTCAAGATGTCCGGTATTGTAATCACTTGATTCAACCGGGAGTTACTCTTCCGGATGATAGCGCCATTGATGAAATTCTCCAATCACTTCCACCAAGCTACAAGAGCTTCGTGATGAACTATAATATGCAAGGGATGGATAAGACGATTCCCGAGATCTTCGCAATGTTAAAGGCTGCGGAGGTAGAAATCAAGAAGGAGCATCAAGTGTTGATGGTTAACAAGACCACTAGTTTCAAGAAAAAGGGCAAAGGGAAGAAGACGGGGAACTTCAAGAAGAACAGCAAACAAGTTGCTGCTCAAGAGAAGAAGCCCAAGTCTGGACCAAAGCCTAAAACTGAGTGCTTCTACTGCAAGCAGGCTGGTCACTGGAAGCGGAACTGCCCCAAGTATTTGGCGGATAAGAAGGATGGCAAGGTGAACAAAGGTATATGTGATATACATGTTATTGATGTGTACCTTACTAGAGCTCGCAGAGCACTGGTATTTGATATTGGTTACATTGCTAATATTTGCAACTCAAACAGGACTACGGATTGCTTAACACCGGCAAAGGACGAGGTGACGATGCGCGTGGAAATGGTTCCAAAGTCGATGTGATCGCAATCGACACGCTACCTCTACATCTACCTTCGGATTAGTATTAGACCTAAATAATTGTTATTTGGTGCCGCGTTGAGCATGAACATTATATCTGGATCTTGTTTGATGCTAGACGGTTATTCATTTAAATCGAGAGAATAATGGTTGTTCTATTTATATGAGTAATATCTTTTATGGTCATGCACCCTTGAAGAGTGGTCTATTTTGATGAATCTTGATAGTAGTGATACACATATTCAGTGTTGAAGCCAAAAGATGCAGAGTTGATAATGATAGTGCAACTTATTTGTGGCAATCGCCGCTTAGGTCATATCGATGTAAAGCGCATGAAGAAACTCCATACCGATGGTCTTTTGGAACCGCTTGATTATGAATCACTTGGTACTTATGTAACGTGCCTTATGGGCAAGATGACTAAAACGCCGCTTCTCCGTACTATGGAGAGAGCAACAGATTTGTTGGAAATCATACATACGATGTATGTGGTCCGATGAATGTTGAGGCTCGTGGCGGATATCGTTATTTTCTCACCTTCACAGATGATTTAAGCGGATATGGGTATATCTACTTAATGAAGCATAAGTCTGAAACATTTGAAAAGTTCAAAGAATTTCAGAGTGAAGTTGAAAATCATCGTAACAAGAAAATAAAGTTTCTACGATCGATCGTGGAGGAGAATATTTGAGTTACGAGTTTGGTCTACACTTAAAACAATGTGGAATAGTTTCGCAACTCACGCCACCCTAACACCACAACGTAATGGTGTGTCCGAACGTCGTAATCGTACTTTACTTGATATGGTGCGATCTATGATGTCTCTTACAGATTTACCGCTATCGTTTTGGGGTTATGCTTTAGAGACGGCCACATTCACGTTAAATAGGGCACCGTCGAAATCCGTTGAGATGACAACTTATGAACTATGGTTTGGCAAGAAACCAAAGTTGTCGTTTCTTAAAGTTTGGGGATGCGATGCTTATGTGAAAAAGCTTCAACCTGATAAGCTCGAACCCAAATCGGAGAAATGTGTCTTCATAGGATACCCAAAGGAGACAGTTGGGTACACCTTCTATCACAGATCCGAAGGCAAGACATTCATTGCTAAGAATGGATCCTTTCTAGAGAAGGAGTTTCTCTCGAAAGAAGTGAGTGGGAGGAAAGTAGAACTTGATGAGGTAATCGTACCTACTCCTTGTTGGAAAATAATACATCACAGAACCGGTTTACGTGGACGCCAAAACCAACTAGTGAGGAAGATGATGATGATGATCATAGAACTTCGATCAAGTTAATACTGTAACCTCGTGGGTCGAACAGAGTAAGATCCGCACAGTGAGTGGTACGGTAATCCTATTCTCGAAGTCATGCTACTAGATCATGATGAACCTCGAACTATGAAGAAGCGATGGTGAGCCCAGATTCGCAAAATGGCTTGAAGCCATGAAATCGAGATGGGATCCATGTATGAGAACAAAGTATGGACTTTGGTTGACTTGCCCGATGGTCGGCAAGCAATTGAGAATAAATGGATCTTCAAGAAGAAGACCGACGCGACGGTAATGTTATCGTCTACAAAGCTCGACTTGTTGCAAAAGGTTTTCGACAAGTTCAAGGGTTGACTACGATGAGACCTTCTCACCCGTGGCGATGCTTAAGTCTGTCTGAATCATGTTAGCAATTGCCGATTTTATGATTATGAAATTTGGCAAATGGATGTAAAATTGCATTCTGAATGGATTTACGAAGAAGAGTTGTATATGATGCAACCGAAGGTTTTATCGATCCAAAGGAGCTAACAAAGTGTGCAAGCTCCAGCGATCCATTTATGGACTAGTGCAAGCCTCTCGAGTTGGAATAAACGTTTTGATAGTGTGATCAAAGCATTTGGGTTTATACTGAGACTTTTGGAGAAGCCTTGTATTTACAAGAAAGTGAGTGAGAGCTCAGAGCATTTCTAATATTATATGTGGATGACATATTATTGATTGGAAATGATATAGAATTTCTGGATAGCATAAAGGGATACTTGAATAAAAGTTTTTCAATGAAAGACCTTGGTGAAGCTGCTTACATATTGGGCATTAAGATCTATAGAGATAGATCAAAACGCTTAATTGGACTTTCACAAAGCACATACCTTGACAAAGTTTTGAAAAGTTCAAAATGGATCAAGCAAAGAAAGGGTTCTTGCTCAGATTGCAAGGTGTGAAGTTGAGTAAGACTCAAAGCCCGACCACTGCAGAAGATAGAGAGAAATGAAAAATGTTCCTATGCTTCAGCCATAGGCTCTATCATGTATGCAATGTCGTGTACCGCACTGATGTGTGCCTTGCTATAAGTCTAGCAGGAGGTACCAAAGTAATCCAGAGTGGATCATCGACAGCGGTCAAGAACATCCCAAATACCGAAAAGGACTAAGGATATGTTTCTCGATATGGAGGTGACAAAGAGCTCATCATAAATGGTTACGTTGATGCAAGCTTTGACACCGATCCGGACGATTCTAAATCGCAAACCGGATACGTGTTTACATTAAACGGTGGAGCTGTCGGTTGGTGCGTTCAAAGCAAAGCGTCGTGGCGGGATCTACGTGTGAAGCGGAATACATAGCTCCTTCCTGAAGCAGCCAATGAAGGAGTCTGGATGAAGGAGTTCATATCCGATCTAGGTGTCATACCTAGTGCATCGGGTCCAATGAAAATCTTTTGTGACAATCTCGAGCGATTGCCTTAGCGAAGGAATCTAGATTTCACAAGAGAACCAAGCACATCAAGAGAGCTTCAATTCCATCCGGATCTAGTCCGTGGGAGACATAGAGATTTGCAAGATACATACGGATCTGAATGTTGCGCATCCGCTTGACTAAGCCTCTTCCACGAGCAAAACATGATCAACACCAAGACTCCATGGGTGTTAGAATCATTACTGTGTAATCTAGATTATTGACTCTAGTGCAAGTGGGAGACTGAAGGAAATATGTCCTAGAGGCAATAATAAAGTTATTATTTATTTCCTTATATCATGATAAATGTTTATTATTCATGCTAGAATTGTATTAACCGGAAACATAATACATGTGTGAATATATAGACAAACAGAGTGTCACTAGTATGCCTCTACTTGACTAGCTTGTTAATCAAAGATGGTTATGTTTCCTAACCATGAACAAGGAGTTGTTATTTGATTAACAAGGTCACATCATTAGTTGAATGATCTGATTGACATGACCCATTTCGTTAGCTTAGCACCCGATCGTTTTAGTATGTTGTTATTGCTTCCTTCATGACTTATACATGTTCCTGTGACTATAAGATTATGCAACTCCTGCTTACGGAGGAACACTTTGTGTGCTACCAAACGTCACAACGAATCGGGTGATTATAAAGGTGCTCTCACAGTGTCTCCAAAGGTAATTGTTGAGTTGGCGATTTCGAGATTAGGATTTGTCACTCCAATGTCGGAGAGGTATCTCTGGGCCCTCTCGGTAATACACATCACTTAAGCCTTGCAAGCATTTCAGCTAATGAGTTAGTTGCGAGATGATGTATTACGAACGAGTAAAGAGACTTGCCGTAACGAGATTGAACTAGGTATTGGATACCGACGATCGAATCTCGAGCAAGTAACATACCGATGACAAAGGAACAACGATGTAGTTATGTGGTTTGACCGATAAAGATCTTCGAGAATATGTAGGAACCATTATGGGCATCCCGTCCCGCTATTGGTTATTGACCGAGACGTGCCTCGGTCATGTCTACATTGTTCTCGAACCGTAGGGTCCGCACGCTTAAGGTTTCGGCGATGTTATATTATGAGTTTATGTATTTTGATGTACCAAGGTTGTTCGAGTCCCGGATGTGATCACGGACATGACGAGGAGTCTCAAAATGGTCGAGCCATAAAGATTGATATATTGGGCGGATATATTTGGACACCGGAAAGGTTCCGGATGAGATTGGGATTATACGAGTTCCGGAGGTTACCAAACCCCTGGTAAGTATATGGGCCTTATTGGGCCTTAGTGGAAGGGAGGAGAAGGAGCAAGGAGGGGCGCCCCCAAGCCCAATCCGACTGGGAGGGGGCCCCCCCTTTCCTTCTCTCCTCCCCTCTTCCTTCCTTCTCCTACTCCGAATAGGAAAGGGGGCCAAACCTACTTGGAGTAGGTTTGCCCCCCTAGGGCGCGCCTCCCCCTTGGGCCGCCTCCTCCTCCCTCCCTCCTTTATATACGGGGGCGGAGGGCACCCCATAGACACACAAGTTGATCATTGAGATCGTTCCTTAGCCGTGTGCGGTGCCCCCCTCCACAAGTTTACACCTCGGTCATATTGTAGCGGTGCGTCACCACGCCGTTGTGCTGACGGAACTCCTCCCCGCGCCTCTGCTGGATCGGAGATCAGGGTGCGTCATCGAGCTGTACGTGTGTCAAGAACTCAGAGGTGCCGAGTAACGGTGCTTGGATCGGTTGAACCGGAGAACGTCGACTACTTCCTCTACGCTATGCGCCAACGCTTCGCTTCGGTCTCACGAGGGTACGAGACAACACTCTCCCTCTCGTTGCTATGCATCACCATGATCTTGCGTGTGCGTAGGAAATTTTTTGAAATTACTACATTCCCCAACAACCTAACCTATATAGCACTATTTTGGGAATAAAAATATTGGTTATCATAATAAAATACTATTTATTTCCTTCATTGTTCAGCACAATTATCTTACAATATAATACCAATCACTGAATACTTTCTCACAGGGCCATGCCTACATTCTGCATTTGGGCATCACTGCTAGCATAGACTGATAGACAAGCTAGGCTGTCGTCAATTCTAACTTCGCATATGCATAAGAATCCCTAGAGCAAGCAAACCAGAAAAGCATAGAGCATATATCGATCCCCATTTCATGGAGAATCTCCTCTTGCACGTAGGTGGTCACCGCCACAGCCTCCTGTGGAACAAGAAGAACACACAGATACTGTAAGAGGGATGCTTCACATGAACTAAGCCATCTACCATCCAATCCAAGTCAGTCACATTTCAAAAAAAATCCAAATTTAATGAAACTACAGCGGACCGAGTTAATTCACTTCAATTGCATCTACACAAATTACAGATACTACTAGTGCTGCTACCAAAGGAATGCAGGGGAAAGAACCGAGAAAGATGTCGAACCTGCTTGTCACTGACGGCGTCGACGATTCAGTCCTTGAACTCTGGAACTCCGTGGCAAAGACCGCATCACGAGCGGGGGCGGCACGGTTGGCGGCGGGCCAGGGCCTCGTCGTCTACATCTGGCCGGAACCCTAAGCAGCCGCGTGCGTCGTTGCATGTGTGCGGTGGAGTGCTGGTGCACCAACTCCGGCATCACCACCTTGACCGCCTCAGACGACATCTGCGGGCATGAAAAATATAACAACAAAGGAGCGCATGACAGCGTCAGAACCTTGGCTCGAGAAGGAGAAACGCACGGGCTCAACACGGGGCACGACGGGAGAGGAAAATACCTTGGGGTTGGGGACGCCGGAGGAGGAGACGAGCTGGGCACGGGCGTGCCCGGCGCGTGGCCCATCGCCGGCCGTACGGAAGCAGCCAAACAAGCACCCCGTCCTCCACCTCGGCCTCACCGCGTCCCCCTCGTGAGCGCCGAGCCTTGGAGCCTAGGAGGAAGGCAAGGGGAGAGGTGCATGGCGAGGGGAGAGGTCGGCGATGGTGGGTGGGGGTGGCGGTGTTGCCTCGATCGGATCTGGGAGAAAGCTGAGACGAGGGAGAGGAAGGCGGGGTGCCTCGATCGGATCTGGGGAATGGGAGAGAATGAGGGTGGGTGGGTGGGTGGGTTAGGGTTTGGGTTTCTCGGGAGAAGCTCCACCGTTGATGGGTGTGTGATGGATGGCTCAGATCGCTTCGGACTGGGTGATCCGCGTGATTGTGGTTCCTCGCTTCTCATTGGCCGGTTGTTTTGTGCTAGAATCTTTAAAATTTGAACCCAAATCTTCCACTATGTTTTTTAAGAAAAAACAACAAATTTGTCTTGTAAAAAGGACCATAACTTTTTTCAAAAATATTAGTCCACAACTTATCTACAATTAACTAAAATGTCAAGATCACAACCGTTTATAATTAAGCTAGAAAATCAAAACACTAGCGGTCCGACACTGCTTCATTGCAACTCTGTCGGTCCCGACGATGTTGGATTACAACACCGGCGGTCCCCGGCGATGCTCTATTGCATCACCGGTGAGTATTGCAGCATCACCTTCTGCTGCAACCCCCGACGACCTTGCAACACCATCGTCGTGTGCATGACCGGTGGCCACTACCCAACAGCCAGCGACACCATGCATCACTGCCCCACACCATGAGCTTTGACGCCCCTCGCATCAACAAATCATCGCCATCATCGTTGAACAGCGGCCATCGCAGTAGCAGCAGCTTCGCCGACCGGGCTGGAAGAGGGCCCAGACTGAGGGGAGGTTATTAAGGAGAGAGGAGATGAAGGTTGCTGAGGGGAGGGCGAGAGAGGAGCAGGATTATCCCCCGATTCAAAAAAGTATTCTCAGGAATGAGCTATCATGTGTGAAGATTCATGGCTTTCGAGCCAAATGATCAATCTTATGGCCACATTCATGGCATTGTTTGTTCAAATGATCTCATATTGTTCACAAGGGTGCATCTTGGAATGGCAAACAATGTTGCCAAAGGGAGTTATCATTTTTTTGACGAAAAATCAATTTTCCATTTTCTGAGTGCCCAAAATGAGTTTTTTTGTGAAGGACCTACCATATATTTGTTGCAAAATTGTATCAAATCAATTTTATAAAATACTAGGACATATTTAATGCAGAATTGACCAAATGGTTGGGTGTCAAAAGATTCGATCCATCTCTGGTGAAAAAGACAAATTTCCGCCAATTTAGTTGGAAGCGGGTCAAATTTGAACTGCAGCTGCCTCATAGTTTGCTATTTATTTCTCACAAAAATAATTTTTAGGTACAAAAGTATCTATTTAATCAGAGAAACACCAAAGGTTTTCCAAGATTCAACTACTAGCTATGAACGGTCATACCCACCGCTTTGACCGCATTTTCAAACGGGCATAGAAAATTCAAAAAAAATGAAAAACCTTCACATTGTGTCATTATATGTGGCCAAGTTACCAGGAAAAATAATAAACTTGCAATACGATAATCATTTTAAAAAAGTGTTCTCAGGATCGAGCTATCATGTGTAGAGATCAATGACTTTCAAGCCAAATGATCAATCTCATGGCCACATTCATGGCATAGTTTGTTCAAATGGCTTCAATTTGTGCACAAGGGTGCATCTTGGAATGAAAAACAATGTTGGCTAAGGAAGTTTTCATTTTCTTTTGATAAAAATATCATTTTCCATTTTTTGAGTGCCCAAAATGAGTTTTTTGTGAAGGATCTACCATATATTTGTTGCAAAATTGGACCAAATCAATTTTATAAAATACTAGGCCATATTTAATTATTGACCAAATGGTTGTGTGTCAAAACCCACCTCTGGTGAAAAAGAAAAATTTCTGCCGATTCAGCTGGAAGCGGGTCAAATTTGAACTGCAGCTGCCTCATAGTTTGCTCTTTATTTTTCCCAAAAATCATTTTTAGGTACATAAGTATCTATTTAATTCGAGAAACATCAAGTTTTTTTCAAAATTCAACCACTAGTTAGGAACGGTCAAGCCCGCCGTTTTGACCGCATTTTGAAACGGGCATAAAAAATTCAAAAAAATCAAAAAGTTGAAAAACCTTCGCATTGTGTCATTATATGTGGCCAAGTTTCTAGGAAAAATAATAAACTTGTAATACGACAATTCTTTTGAAAAAGTGTTATAAAAAATGAGCTACCATGTGTGAAGATTCATGGCTTTCAAGCCAAATGATCAATCTTATGGCCACATTCATGGCATAGTTTGTTCAAATGATCTCATATTGTGCACAAGGGTGCATATTGGAATGGCAAACAATGTTGCCTAAGGGAGTTTTCATTTTCTTTCGACGAAAAATCAAGTTTCCATTTTTCGAGTGCCCAAAATGAGTTTTTTTGTGAAGGACCTACCATGTATTTGTTGCAAATCTGGACCAAATCAATTTTATAAAATACTAGGACATATTTAATGCACAATTGACAAAATGGTTGGGTTTCAAAAGTTTCAATCCACCTCTCATGAAAAAGACAAATTTCCGCTGATTCAGTAGGAAGCGGGTGAAATTTGAACTGCAGCTACCTTATAGTTTGCTCTTTATTTTTTCCAAAGTTCATTTCTAGTTACATAAATATCTATTTAATCAGAAATACATGGTTTGGTGGTGATACGTCGATGTTTGGATGGTGGCCCAGGGCCCCAACTCCAAAGCGCGTAGACTCGCATGCCCGTCGCGTGGTCACCGCGTGACCGTGGCGTTGCCTTGCGTTCTGGGCAGCCTAGGCATGTCTAGTAGGTTGGGCACTCCCCAGGTACATGTTAGAAAGAAAATAACAATAGAAGAATCTCACGAGGAGACCGAACTATGCTCAAACATGAATTAGCAGCCAAGTATTTGATTAGCGGTACGGAAAATTCACAAGGCCAATGGGCCTGAGTTTTGGCTGAGTATGATCATCTACTAGGGAGGCTGTCTTGGCAAATTTTCAGCTCAAATGGAGGAGTTTGGATGGCACTTGCTTTGCAAAGTACCACATCAGGCAGAAATATGGATGTTGAAGCTGGGCTCAAATGGATAAGTGGATGAGTTTTTTTGTGAAGGGCCTATCATATATTGGTTGCAAAATTGGATCAAATCATTTTTCTAAAGTATTAGACCATATTTAATGTAAAATTGACCAAATGGTTAGGTGTGAAGGGTTTTGATGCACCTCTCGTGAAAAAGACAATTTTTCGCTAATTCCATTGGAAGCGAGTCAAATTTGAACTGCAGCTGCCTCATAGTATGTTCTTTATTTTTTCTAAAAATCATTTCTAGGTACATGAGTATCTGTTTAATCATAGAAACATCAAAAAAAATTCAAGATTCAACCACTAGCTAGGAACGGTCATGCCCATCGTTTTGAGCGCTTTTTGAAACAGGCATAACAAATTCAGAAAAAAAATTCAAAAAACTGAAAACATCTCCATTTGTTGCAAAATTGCACCGCACCTAGCAAATATTTGTTGCAAAATGGAATCTCTCCATTTTCCCTATATATTTAACATTTTAAAATGCTCGTTTAGCATTTTTAGAAAACATGATCAACATTTAATCAAAAAATTGTTTAACATATTTTTCAAATGCTTGGATTAACATTTTTTAAATACATCATCAACTTTTTCAACCAGTCTTCTTTCTATTTTTTTTTCTTTTAGCGAGTTTTCCGCCCTTCCCTGTTTTCTTTTTTACTTGTTTTCCTTTCCATTTTGTTTTCTGTTTCTATTTCTTTTGTTTTGTATTTTCTTTCATTTTATCCTTTTTCGTTTTTATTTGTGTACTTTGTTTTCAAGAAAATGTTTTTGAAACACCAAGTTTTGTTCATGATTTTGAAAATTGTTCACGGTTTTCAAATTTTATTCATGTTTAAAAAAACTGTTCACATTTCAAAATTGTTCAGCTTATATCATAAAAATATTCAACGTGTATTGAAATATTGTTCAACATTTAGCGCAAAAATGTTCAATGTGTAGTTAAAAGTTGTTCTTGTGTACATTACAAAAATGTTCAATGTATATTTAAAAATTGTTCTGTGTATATCACACAAAATGTTCAATGTGTATTTAATGTTGTTCAGCGTATTTCACAAAAAAATTAATGTGTATTTAAAATTTGTTCACTATACATTACAAATATGTGCCAATTACATTTAAAAATGTTCAATGGTCGAAATTTTGATTTTTTTTTATCTAGCCCTACATTTACTTCTTAAATGTTCGCGCAGCCAAGTGATCACTTAAACTCAGTGGCCGGAGTGGCAAAGAACAGTTGCTTACGAGAGTGGGGTCTCGAGTTCGATTCCTCGATGGATCTTTTAGTGGGATTTTTAGTAGCGACTGTGCGTAACGGGAAAGTCCCCCACGCGAAAGCTCGTCTGTTTGACGCACGCAGGCGTCAAACAGGACCTCTCATGAAGTGGGTGGTGGCGTGGTGGTTGGCTACGTGCGCAGTGAGCGGGAGGTCTCGGATTCGAGCCCAGCGGTCACCCTCTTTTTTGCGCATTATTGGCCAAACAAGCGCAGTGGTTTGTCCTGTATGCATTATTGACCCATAACCCTCGGTCCCTTATGTCAGCATTTCCGGGCCTGTGTGGCGGGTCCCACTAGTGAGCAGGGCTGATCCTACCTAGCGGGTCCTACTAGTCAGTAGGGCTGGTCTGACACGGCTTGTCCCACTGGTCATTACGGTGGGTCCTACTGGTCAGCTGTATAATTGAAAGCTACACGTAACCCGAAATTGACACATGGACATGACACATTTTTGCGCATTATTGGCCACACAAGCGGGTGGTTTGTCCTGTATGCATTATTGACTCATAACCCTGGGTCCCTTATGTCAGCATTTCCGGGCCTATGTGGCGGGTCCCACTAGTCAGCAGGGGTGATCCTACCTAGCGGGTCCTACTAGTCAGTAGGGCTGGTCTGACACGGCTTGTCCCACTGGTCATTACGGTGGGTCCTAGTGGTCAGCTGTATAATTGAAAGCTACACGTAACCCGAAATTGACACATGGACATGACACATAGGCAAAATTTGACACATGTACATGACACATAGGCAAAAATAATGAGGTGGCACACGGTACACGTAATGACCTTCTAGATTAGTCGTAATTAGCTAGAAATAAGGCCATCTGTTGTCTGCTTTGCAACCATTTCGTGTAAGGAAATTGCGACCGTTCTGACCAAAATGGTCGTTGTGGTTTAGGGTTTGGAGCCTCTTGAATAGCTTTTGACCAATTGGTCTCAAATGGTCGTAGATTTACGACCATTACTTCCAGGGTCACTGACAGAAGGTCACAAGTTGACATATTTTCTGTAGTGGCTACAGACTGTTCTGTTTTTGACAAATTCTGTTTTTGATGCATAGTTTGCTTGTTTTGATGAAACTATCAATTTCTATTAGTGGATTAAGCCATGGAAAAGCTATATTACAGTAGACACAATGCAAAAACAAAATATGAATTGGTTTGCTACAGTACTTAGAGTAGTTATTTTCTTTGTTATACTAACGGATCTTACCGATTTTTCTGTTGAAGTTTTGTGTGGATGAAGTGTTTGATCGAGGAGGTCTCGATATGAGGAAAAGGAAGAGAGGCAAGAGCTCAAGCTTGGGATGCCCAAGGCACCCCAAGTAAATATTCAAGGAGACTCAACCATCTAAGCTTGGGGATGCCCCAGAAGGCATCCCCTCTTTCTTCAACAAGTATCCGTATGTTTTCGGATTCGTTTCGTTCATGCGATATGTGCAAGTCTTGGAGCGTCTTTTGCATTTAGTTTTCACTTTTATTTTATGCACCATGCTCGTATGAGATAGTCCTTGGTTGATTTATAGAATGCTCATTGCACTTCACTTATATCTTTTGAGTATGGCTTTATAGAATGCTTCATGTGCTTCACTTATATCATTTGAAGTTTGGATTGCCTGTTTCTCTTCACATAGAAAACCGCCATTTGTAGAATGCTCTTTTGCTTCACTTATATTTGTTAGAGCATGGGCATATCTTTTGTATAAAGATTAAGCTCTCTTGCTTCACTTATATCTATTTAGAGAGATGACAGGAATTGGTCATTCACATGGTTAGTCATAAAATCCTACATAAACTTGTGGATCACTGAATTATGATATGTTTGATTCCTTGCAATAGTTTTGTGATACGAGATGATAATATGTGGGAGGTACTAGTAGATGGTTGTGTTTAGTAAGGATGTTGGTGTTAAGGTTTGTGATTCCTGAAGCATGCACGTATGGTCTACTAACTATATAACCAAATTGGCGCGCATTGTATTTTGATTGTTTATCTTTGCGTGAAGATCGGGGGCGCGATGGTTAACTCCTACCAACCTCCCCCCTAGGAGTATGCGTGTAGTACTTTGTTTCAAGGGCTAATGAATTTTTACAATAAGTATATGAGTTCTTTATGACTAATGTTGAGTCCATGGATTATACGCACTCTCACCCTTCTATCATTGCTAGCCTCTTCGGTACCGTGCATTGCCCTTTCTCACCACGAGAGTTGGTGCAAACTTCGCCTGTCCATCCAAACCCCGTGATACGATACGCTCTATCACACATAAACCTCCTTATATCTTCCTCAAAACAGCCACCATACCTACCTATCATGGCATTTCCATAGTCATTCCCAGATATATTGCCATGCAACTTCCATCATCATCATATACATGACTTGAGCATTCATTGTCATATTGCTTTGCATGATCATAAGATAGCTAGCATGATGTTTTCATGGCTTGTACGTTTTTTGATGTCATTGCTACGCTAGATCATTGCACATCCCGGTACACCATCGGAATCATTCATATAGAGTCATATCTTTGTTCTACTATCGAGTTGTAATATTGAGTTGTAATTAAATAAAAAGTGTGATGATCATCATTATAGAGCATTGCCTCATGAAAAAAAAGAAGAAAAAAGAAATAAAAGGAGAGGCCAAAGAATCCTAAATAAAAAAGGGGGCCAAAGAAGCCCACCCAAAAAAATAAAAATAAAATAAAAAAAAAGAAAAGGGGCAATGTTACTATCCTTTTACCACACTTGTGCTTCAGAGTAGCACCATGTTCTTCATATAGAGAGTCTCCTATGTTATCACTTTCATATACTAGTGGGAATTTTCATTATAGAACTTGGCTTGTATATTCCAATGATGGGCTTCCTCAAATGCCCTAGGTCTTCATGAGCAAGCAAGTTGCATGCACACCCACTTAGTTTCAGTTTGAGCTTTCATACACTTATAGCTCTAGTGCATCCGTTGCATGGCAATCCCTACTCCTCGCATTGACATCAATTGATGGGCATCTCCATAGCCCGTTGATTAGCCACGTCGATGTGAGAATTTCTCCCTTTTTGTCTTCTCCACATAACCTCCACCATCATATTCTATTCCACCCACAGTGCTATATCCATGGCTCACGCTCATGTATTGTGTGAGAGTTGAAAAAGTTTGAGAATACTAAAGTATCAAACAATTGCTTAGCTCACACTGGGATAGGCATGAGGGTACCTTGTGTTAAGCAAAGGGAGCATACAAGACTACATGATTTTGTAGGGATAACGTTCTGAAGCATTGATATTTTGAAAGACATGATTGTTTGTTGGGATGCCCTAAGTATTATTGTTTTTATGTCAAATGATAGACTATTGCCTTGAATCACTCGTGTCTTAATATCCATGCCATGATTAGACATATGATCAAGATTATGCTAGGTAGCATTCCACATCAAAAATTATCTTTTTTATCATTTACCTACTCGAGGACGAGCAGGAATTAAGCTTGGGGATGCTGATACGTCTCGTCGTATCTATAATTTTTGATTGTTCCATGCCAATATTATTCAACTGTCATATACTTTTGGCAACTTTTTATACTATTTTTGGGACTAACATATTGATCCAGTGCCCAGTGCCATTTTCTGTTTGTTGCATGTTTTATGTTTCGCAGAAACCCAATATCAAACGGATTCCAAATGGGATAAAAACGGACGGAGAATTATTTTGGAATATTTTGTGATTTTTGGGAGGAAGAATAAATGCGAGATGGTGCCCGAGGGGCCACGAGGCAGGGGGGCGCGCCCCAGGGAGGCAGGCACGTCCTGGACCCTTGTGGGCACCCTGTAAGGCGGCTGACGCTCTTCTTTTGCCGCAAGAAAGCTAATTTTATGAGAAAAATCTGGGCGAAAGATTCACCCCAATCGGAGTTATGGATCTTCGGATATAAAAGAAATGGTGAAAGGGCAGAATCTGGGAGCGCAGAAACAGAGAGACATAGAGAGACAGATCCAATCTCGGAGGGGCTCTCACCCCTCCCATTCCATGGGAGCCAAGGACCAGAGGGGAAACCCTTCTACCATCTAGGGAGAAGGTCAAGGAAGAAGAAGAAGAATGGGGGCTCTCTCCCACTTACTTCCGGTGGCGCCGGAACGCCGCCGGGGGCCATCATCATCACCGCGATCTACACCAACACCTCCGCCGTCTTCACGAACATCTCCATCACCTTCCCCCATCTATATCCAGCGGTCCATTCTCCCGCAACCCGCCGTACCCTCTACTTGAACATGGTGCTTTATGCTTCATATTATTATCCAATGATGTGTTGCCATCCTATGATGTCTGAGTAGATTTTCATTGTCCTACCGGTGATTGATGAATTGCTATGATTGGTTTGAATTGCATGTTTTATTATTGGTGCTGTTCTATTGTGCCCTCCGTGTCGCGCAAGCGTGAGGGATTCCCGCTGTAGGGTTTGCAATATGTTCATGATTTGCTTATGGTGGGTGGCGTGAGTGATGTACACCTGAACCGAGTAAGTAGGTTGTTTGCGTATGGGATAAAGGGGACTTGATACTTTAATGTTATGGTTGGGTTTTACCTTAATGATCTTTAGTAGTTGCCAATGCTTGCTAGAGTTCCAATCGTAAGTGCATATGATCCAAGAAGAGAAAGTATGTTAGCTTATGCCTCTCCCTCAAATAAAATTGCAGTAGTGATTACCGGTCTAGTAACGTAGTCAATTGCTTAGGGGCAATTTCACAACTTCTATCACCACTTTTGCACACTCGCTATATTTACTTTATTGCTTCTTTATCTAAACAACCCCTAGCTTTTATTTACGTGTTCTTTATTATCTTGCAAACCTATCCTATCACACCTACAAAGTACTTTTAGTTTCATATTTGTACTAGGCAAACCAAACACTAGGCATGTGTAGAGTCGTATCAGTGGCAGATAGGACTTGAGAGAATATTTGTTCTACCTTTAGCTCCTCGTTGGGTTCGACACTCTTACTTATCGAAAGAGGCTACAATTATCCCCTACACTCGTGGGTTATCAGGGTGGCGCCCCCTTCCCAAGTCCAATTCGGCCTCCTGCCCAAAGGGGGGGCACCAGCCCCTTGTGGGTTGGTGTGCTTCCCTCTTATGGCCCATAAGGCCCATAACTTCTTCCGGGGGGTTCCGGTAACCTCCCGGTACTCCAAAAAAATGCCCGAACCACTCGGAACCATTCCGATGTCCAAATGCAACCTTCCAATATATGAGTCTTTATGTCTCAACCATTTTAGACTCCTCATCACGTCCGTGATCTCATCCGGGACTCCGAACAAACTTCGTACATCATATCACATAAACTCATAATACCAATCGTCATCGAACGCTAAGCGTGTGGACCCTACGGGTTCGACAACTATGTAGACATGACCGAGACACGTCCCTGGTCAATAACCAATAGCGAAACCCGGATGCTCATATTGGTTCCTACATATTCTAGGAAGATCTTTATTGGTCAAATCGCATAACAACATACGTTGTTCCCTTTGTCATCGGTATGTTACTTGCCCGAGATTCGGTCGTCGGTATCACTATACCTAGTTCAATCTCATTACCGGCAACTCTCTTTACTCGTTCCGTAATACTTCACCCCGCAACTAACTCATTAGTTACAATGCTTGCAAGTCTTATATTGATGAATATTACCGAGAGGGCCCAGAGATACCTCTTTGAAATACGGAGTGACAAATCCTCATCTCGTGTCAGGGCCGGTTTTCCCGGGTATTGATTTCCCAGAAAATGGCCCTTGTGCTCACCAGCCCCAGGATTAATGTTAGCTGAATGAGGCACCAACCTGATACAGAAATTCTAAGCAAAATACAAAATATGTAGTACAAGACCATTCTGGCCTATGAGTACAACAAATGGTTTCTAATGGCTGATGGCGGAAGCGGTTTGAGGGTCATCAGTGTCTATGGGACTCCATTTTGACAGGAACAGCTGACCAGGTTAACTCCTATCTTCGCGAGGCTGCTATCACCATTGCTTAGGTTCCGGGGCTGTCATGGCAACGCTCCTCTCCAAGCAAGAAATCTGGCCAAGACAATAGCCAGGGACAAGCCAATGAGTACTTTGAATGTACTCGCAAACATTATGAACACGGGTATAATATAACAAACAATAATCATGCTCTGAATTATTCTATGATCCCAATGTCAGTCATAAAATAAAATCCCTGATGCATGCAAGCAGGTTATTTATATGCAACATGAATATGCAATAATGGAGTAGAACTAACATGCACCGATCGGATGTCTGAAGCGACGCATCAAAAGGATAGTAATTAACGAGCATGCCTCAGTCATGCGTCTGAGCGACACCACATAAAGGGCTTATAAAGTAAATAGCAAGCATGCCACAGTCGGGCGTCTGAGCAACACCACATAAAGGGCTTATAAAGTAAATAGCAAGCATGCCACAGTCGGGCGTCTGATCGACACCACATAAAGGGCTTATAAAGTAAATAGCAAGCATGCCATAGTCGGGCGTCTGAGCAACACCACATAAAGGGCTTATAAGAAAAATAATCACAATGAATATCCAGGAGGTAGAACCTTCCCAAGGATACTCAATAAATCCAATAATATAAAGTGTTAGTCCATAAAAATAATAATCACAATCATCATAAGTCACAGATCATGATTCATGTTCTGGTCTAGTAGTTTCTCCTCCGAAGACCGACACTAAGACCGACAATTGACCCAACCCAGACTGTAGTCCTTAACCATGGACACGGCTATTCGAATAGATATTATCTCTGCAGAGGGTGTACTCTTTACCCACGAGTAACGGATTCCTTTAGTCCATCGGGACTAATTCCATCTATGGTCTTTTAATTGAAAACACACCTGACTTGCACACACCAGCTTAACTTACCGGTGTCTGGAATCACCCACGACACCTGTCAAGTAAAACTCTAAGTGGGGAGGCTACAACCTCATGTAGCATGGGATCAAATTTATGTCGTAAGCCTAAGGGTGCCCCTCTCGGTCCCAAATGGAAACACCCATGCCCCGACCAGGTGGCTCGCCTACCGCTGCAGCCAGATCTTCCACCGTGGCCTCTCTCGCACGGTGTGTGCTAGAAAGGGGTTGAGAACTTATCGAACTGCACTTACCCGCGGCAGGGACCAAAGGGCGTCTGAAACAAGTATGGGGGTTACTGGAACAAGACTCGATCTACGGTCGACTCAAGAGGTTTAAAAAATTCCTACATGATATGTATAACCAATATATATTTCAACCAACAAAATCGCCACTCATTATACCTCATTATGCCATACCGGACATAACCGTCCCGACGGAGACCGGTGACAAGCTCACACCTACCCAAGGCAGAGGCTTTCCCGGATTCTTTTCCGGCATGCATGCAAGGCACATGAGGACGATTACCATCACAAGTATATCCATTTCCAACAACAAGGAAATCACCAATATGCATTCATGCAATGATCGCGTTACCACATAAAATAACGAGTTCTCCGTATTAAGGTGGTGTTATAATCGTGCCAACCAACACACAAAAATATTATGCCAGGGTTCAGAATGCTTGCCTTCAAGGGTATGTAAGTGGGGGTGCATATTTGAAAATTGCCTTCTTCTTCAAAAACCTAATTTTGAAATTATTCAAATTAACACATAGTTTCAAAATAGTGCAAAAACGTTGTCTGAATTTTTTTAAAATAAATCTTAAAATAAACTAGACTAAATTTTAGGGAGGTAGGAAAAAGAATCAACTCATTTGGAGTTTTATTTAAAAAGATATAGCCAGTCAAAGTTTAGTCAAATCTCTGGTTTTAAAATAAAAAAGAAAAAGAAAAGAAAACGATACACGTCAATGACGTACTCTGGAAATACGCTTCCACTTACGCCTGCGTGGACCGGCGCTGGTCATCGACAATGGCCCGCCTCGCCCATCGGGTCGCTTTGACCAGTCCACGCTGCTGTCTCCTCCGACCGAACAGAGGCGGAGCTCCCGCGAGGCTCGCCGGCAAACGGAGGCATCCCTTGGGGATCTGAGCACATGGGTGTGCTCAGGTGGTCGAGGCAAACCCGTGGGTACCCGCCATGGTCGCCAACATGGACGGAGTCGCCGGCGACGAGCTTCACGGCGGAGATGGCTTCGGGAAGGATTTGGGGTCCTGGGCTGCGGTGGTTCCCGAGCGGGTTTGAGGTGTTGGGCGGCTCCGTAGGGTCAGGGGGAGTCGAGCAGTGGCGTCGGATGGACAAGAGGGGCTTTGGTTGCGACGAAATCGGCCAGGACTTGGCGGCGGCCGAACCGGCCGGAGTCGGGGAAGACGGCCTTCCTCTCCTCGACTGCTGGCCATGGTAGCTCTAGGGGGATAGCTTGAGGTTGCTTGAGGACTCTGTTGAGCTCGGGGGCCCTTATATAGGCGGCGGAGGTCGGTCCCGAGGCGGCCGGTGATAAGGACGACGGTGAACCACCATTCTGTGCTGCAGGGCGATGTGTCGGGGCTGGGGATGGCGGCAGGAGCTAGCGGACAAGCGGGCACTGCTCCAGGGGTGAGCTGGCGAGCGGGAGTGGCTTGGGCGGCGCTGACACGGCCGGGGCCAGCTGCGGCCGTCAGCTAGCCGCCACGGCCGACCTGACGGTGGAGCTTTGGGGTGCCAGGGGTGGTTGGGGTGGCTGTGCGGTGCAGGAGGAGACATGGCGTGCTGGCTGCGGTTGGCCAAGGGCCAGAACGGGCGCAGGGTGGGTGGCAACGAGACGCAGCGGCTCGGTGCACGCGCGTGCAAAACGTGCGCTCTGGGCGCGCCCAGAGCATGCACGCCAGGCGTTCGGCGAAATGCCAGCGAGGGCTAGAGAGCGTGGGTGAGGCTGGCAATTAGCAGGGCTAGGTTAGGGTCGTCCAGGTGCTTAGAGGACATGCTAGTTTGTCCAGAGGTGCAAGGTCACAGAGCAAAACAAAAATCATGTCAAAACTGTCCATGCACTCAAAGTGTTTGACCGAATGCCAATGGCATCTAGGAAACTCTTGGAGGGGCCAAAATATCCAGATCATAGTCTCTTTGGATGAATAAGAGGGTGGTAAAGTTAGTTTGGCAAAACTAGAAACTTGTCAGTGCAAGATTTTAAGAAAACCAATTCTAGACAGAAAGTTAAGGGCACCATTTCATGGACCAAAAATCACCCAATGGGTCCAATCTCCTGGACTTAAGGGTTTGGTAAGGTGTACTACAAGCAGGAGAAAGCTCATGGGTAAAGGACCAAGTTATAAGATGGTTGTAGTACAAATCATCAAGTTGGAACAGAAAGAAAATGAGGATGATTTACTCAAATTTTTCAAAGAACATCAATGGGTTTTTGCATAAAGATGAATAATATACCCCTACTAACATCCCCTAATTTTGGTGGAAGTTTTAAAGAAGTATTTAAATAGGTTGCAGTGCAAAATTGCCCACTGGACCAGATTTGAAAACTTGGTGTAGAACTCAAAATATCCAATGAATGAAATATATTTTTGCATAAAAGTGATTTAAAAACATCACATGACATCCCCAAATTTTTGTTGGAATTTTAAATAAATTTATCAAATGGTTGTAGTTCCAAAAGAGCTCCAAAACTAATGAAAAATCACTTTAAGGGATAAAGCTCAGAGAGAAATAATTATGCAAATAAATTCTACTGATAATAGAATTGTTTTATTTGAGAGGGTAAATAAGTCCAACAATGATTGAAAAGTTTTCACTTGGAGTAAAAACTCCATAATAATAAAGAAGAGAATGGTTCTGAAATCAAAAGGAAATCCAGAAAATAAAAGTTTAAGTTTCCTGGCAAAATTTTAATTAATAAAACAAGGTTAAAATTTTGGGGTGTCACATCTCGATATATGCCAACCCAAAGAACACCTTCAGAGACACCTGTAGAGCACCATTATAATCACCCTTTTACGTTGTGATGTTGGGTAGCACACAGAGTGTTCCTCTAGTATTCGAGAGTTGCATAATCTCATAGTATGAGGAACTTGTATAAGTCATGAAGAAAGCAGTAGTAATGAAACTGACACGATCATAATGCTAAGCTAACGGATGGGTCATGTCCATCACATCATTCTCCTAATGATGTGATCCCGTTCATCAAATGACAACACATGTCTATGGTTAGGATACATAACCATCTTTGATTAACGAGCTAGTCTAGTAGAGGCATACTAGGGACTATAAGTTTTGTCTATGTATTCACACATGTACACTTCTAGCACGAATAATAAACAATTATCATGAATTAAGGAAATAAATAATAACTTTATTATTGCCTCTAGGGCATATTTCCTTCATGAATGAGATGCACCAGTGTAAAAAAGAACAAGGGATGTAAATGCATTAATCAAAAACTTACCAACAACTGCGTCAGGCTGCTCCTCAATCTCTTCCACACTGACGTGATTCACCTGACCTCTGGTGAAAGGGTTGGGCCTCTTTCCAGAACTTCCATTGCCATTTCCATTCTTTACTTCGGAACATTCAGTGGCGTAGTGTCCGGTCTTCCCGCACTTTTTTTTTGAGAATTTGTTGCATTCAAATCACGAAACAGTACAAAGTAGTTGACCCTTACAAGCACACTGAAACGCAAACACAAAGAACCATGAACACCTAGAGTACCCTAAGACAACCATAACACAAGAAGATCTCCGGAGCCCCGTGTCATCATCCCTGGATCTTGAGAGAAGACCCCTGCAGCAGAAGGATCTGCAACCAGGCGCAAGCAGGTCATCATCTTCGACCACGGTACAATTGCCACCATGCTGCTTCCTCCTTTCTTGACACCAGCGCTGAGAGGGCATGGACATCAATCCAACACACCTGCTACAGCCGTCGCCATCTTTGGCTTTAAGTACCGCGAAAAGTGTCCCTTCCTGAAGAAAGAGAACTTGAGTCCTCCGACCGGTCTAGCACCGCGGCCGGGCCATCCGCCCGGGCAAAGCAGGATCTCCCTCCAGCATAAGCGCAGAGGAAGGAGAAGAATAGCAGCAGCAAATCATACCGACAAGGAAGAAGAAGGGTCTTCATCTCCCTGCATCCATCGCCCATCTGAGGACCCAAACGGCCAGTGCCGATGGACCTCCAGCCACCATAGCCCGCGACCTCGACGAGATCCGGGGATCCCCCACACCGCTGGCTCCTAGACGAAGGCAAAAGCCTCGCCTGACCGCGAACGGAGTCCAGAGAAACTTATTCCGATGCGACACCACCGCAACGGCCTCGGCAGTGTCACCCTCAACCCTAACCTTACCACACACCCACCTAGCGGACAGACCGAGGTTCCCCCTCCCTCCCGCCACCGGATCGGCCGACGGGTAGAGAGGGAACCGCCGGTGCCACCGGCGGCGCGAACCCTCGTCGCCTTCTTTCGCCTCCCGCGATCCTACTTTTCCGGGAGATAACGTTTTAGGAGAGGCGACGTGTCCGCTCCAAGCCTGCTCCCGGTCTTCCCGCACTTGAAACACGTAATGTGACTCAGATCTTTCTTGGCGGGTGTCGCGGGGTTGGAACGGCTCTGACTGTTGCTTCCTCCCTTCCCATTACCATTCTTAGGGCCACCGTGGTTGTGTGAACTGCCTCCATTGTGCGAATGTCCTCCATGGTTATTCCCTCCATGGTTATGATGAGTATGTCCTCCCGAGTACGGGGAATAGCAAGGCTTCTACTGAGCTCCAGAATTATACTTCCCCTATCCATACTTCCTCTTGCGGTTATCAACCTGTTGCTGCTTGCCTTCAATCATGAGGGCCCTGTCTACCAAATCCTGGTAGTTGTTGAAGGTTGCCACCATCAACTGCATACTCAGCTCATCATTGAGTCCCTCAAGAAATTTCTCCTGCTTCGCGGCATCTCTGGCCACATTATCTAGGGCATAACGTGCTACCTTGCTGAACTCATCTACATACTGTCCCACTGTACGACTCCCCTAGCGTAAGTTGCAGAACTCACACTTCTTCAAACTCATGGCTCCAGACGAAACGTGTGCGGTGTGGAAGGCATGTTGAAACTGATCCCATGTAATTGTAGTAATGGGGCAAGTGGTGGTGAAATTCTACCACCAAGAGGTTGCGGGTCCATCAAGCTGGTGTGCGGCAAAGCGCACTCTCTCCGCATCCGTGCATCCTGCAGTCATGAGCTCCCTCCCAATCCTGTGGAGCCAATCATCTGCAACAATCGGCTCAGTGCTTCTAGAAAACACCGGCGGATTCAACCTCAGAAAACGGGCTAGGTTGTCAACAGGGGGTGGAGGCGGTGGGTTGTTGTTGTTGTTGTTGTTGTTGTTGTTGTTGTTGTTGTTGTTGTTGTTGTTGTTGTTGTTGTTGTTGTTGTTGTTTATTGTTTTTGCCTTGGTTCTGGATCATCATCTCCATCAAGGCATTCTGTTGTTGGATCAACTGGGTGAGCTTCGATGGAAAAGTGAATCCAGGGTCACGTCTCAGAGGCATCTGATGGGTTAGAGGGGTGAGAAGATATAATAGAATAAGGTCTCTGAGAGATTTCACTACCCATATGCATATGAGGCAACTACATTCTATTCACACCACTCAATATCAAACAAGATTCACACAAAATATCCAAACTAGTATTACAAAATGATCGATTCTAACTACTTGGAAGAACATTACTAGTAACAGGGTGGTCGTCTAGAAATTTTGATCGGTGGAAGACTCCATAATATCAGCTCCCGCTTCATCTTCATAATCATCACTATCATCATCATCATCATCACTGTCCGTGTCAGTGTCATCTAATATGATGTAGTCCTCCAAACGAATATCCACTTCAGGTTCTGGTTTTGGTTTCACCACGGATATTCCTAGCTTCTTCTTCAGGTCTTCATTCTTCTCCACTAGCACATCAATTTTCTCTTCATATCCATCACGGGTTAACTTTAGTTCCTCTTCTAGCTCGATATTCCTATTCATCACCTTCTTGGTCTTCTTCATGATAGCGCACATCTGGTTCTCATATCGACGAATGTGTTGGTCCATCTCCTAAATATACGTTGCAATTGATCCATCCTTCCTGGTGCGAATCATCTCCCATTGCTCATCCCGGCATCCACATATCTAGTCGAGGTGTCTTCAAGATCCTTGTGGTACACCTCACAAATGCGTCCAAAAGTGATGTGGGCTGCCATGCTCTTTCCCAAGTTCCAAGTTGGTGCATCCAAGGTAAACTCGATGGGCTCGGTTATTGGTGTAAATGTCCTTCTAGGTACACGAACTTTGATCCTCCAGCACTCCTCTTTCGGTAAAGTTACAGTGAAGGTTCCAGTGAAGCTTGGTAGTCTGATGTTCAGGTACTTCGTGACTTCCTTCAAGTGGCGTCCGAAAGGGGTGTCGTCATCTGGCTGAGTGAACTTGTTCCTGTGGTCCGATGTCTATAGAGTAGAAATAGAGGAGGATTAGAAATGAGTAGAGAAGAGTATCATGTGGCTTTTCCTAGTGGTCGCGTCCTACAGTCAGTGTGTGCTTTGATACCATCTTGTAGTGACCACGATCCCAATGGACCGAAATCTCTGTGCTTAAGTGTCATCTGGATCGATATGCTGACACACACACTACTCGAGGAATTATAAAAGAGTTCAATCACACACTTATTACATCGAGATCCTCATAAAGAGTATTTATTACAAAAATAATATGGCTGAAGGCCATCTAAATAAAGTAACTATGGAAGCTTCGAAGACAAATGAGTCCATCAAACTCCAACGGCATAGCTGAGTGCATGACAACGACCTAGCGTGCCTTATTCTTTGTCGGTAAAGTCTGCAACATGAGCCGTTCCAGCCGTGTAGGTCAGCACATGGAATATGCTGGCAGAGTTACACTGTAGAGCAAATGAATGAAACTATATCTACATGCATATTTGGCTAGTGGAGGCTCTAAGTTTAATTTTGCATAAAGCTAATTTTTCCCTACAACAAAGGAATAAAATTTATTTACTACAAAGTT
Source organism: Aegilops speltoides (assembly GCA_021437245.1). Lineage (NCBI taxonomy): Eukaryota > Viridiplantae > Streptophyta > Magnoliopsida > Poales > Poaceae > Aegilops > Aegilops speltoides. The sequence goes on along the minus strand of CM038141.1, from coordinate 107,806,585 downwards.
TATACCAATATTGAGAAGGTTCCTCCAACTCAATCCCACCATTAAAACCAAGTATCATCATTAAACCCAATTCATTAATTAAAGAGTGATGAGATCAACATAAATATCCACTTCTAGATACTCAAATTGTCCATAGCTGGGGACACGGCTAACCATGATTAGTTTATACACTATGCAGAGGTTTGCGAACTTTTCCCCACAAGACTCGACCGCATCCATGATTGGAAGATCGAGACATAGTCTTTCTAAAGCATTAACTCTCTACTCTGGGTAGACCGGTACACCTACTTTCCCCTACATCTGCTAGTCCACCTCTTCAAGAGCTCACACAAACTTACTCAACTATGCCAGAGCCCATAATGTCTTGTGGATGCACATGGAAGTTTCTAGGCATGAAATGTCATATGATCCCTTTGAGCCTGGGTGGCGAACTGAGGGAAAATCACACGGGTACTCCAGGATTCCCATGGGCAAGCACTGGTTTCTCCAGGTGCCCCTACCAATCCACCCATATGTGTATTAAAGTTGCCACCTTAAAGTTGTCCAAAATTATTATCTCTCACAACTTTCATGAATCACGAACTAATCCCCGTCTACGAGTAGGGCTAAGCAATATAAGAGCATAATGTATATTCCTGGGGTGATCAAAGGTAATAGGTTCCTACCTCAAGTACTACAATCAAAACCACATGTTCCCAATCCTACTCATGCAAATCTTTGAGGGGTAAAACTAATGCATAGTAAAAACTGGTATGAAAAGTATGATCAAAATATAACTTGCCTTGCTGATGATCGAAAAACTCTAGGGATTTGTAGTAACAAGCTTCGCACTCCAAAAAATCTAGCATAGACAAACAATATCATACATAAGCACTCAAGCAAATGATTCAAAGAGAAAACAAAGAAAAGATCTAAAGAACTCAAAAACAAGCAAATAACTAATCTAAATAGAAAACAAATTTTAATAGCATTATATTTATGTGGATTAGATCCTAACAGAAGGTACATGTGATTAGCTACAATTTGCAAAAAGAATCAACTCAAACGGAGCTACGAAACTTAAGATACGAACAAAACAAGATCAAATTCAAATCTGAACTAAACTCAAATTTTAAATTGTCAAAAACATGTTCAAGTTGGTTTACTGGATAGATGAGATTTCCCTGAAGATTTGGCATTGGTTTCATCAAATTTGGACCAACGAGCAAAAAGTTATGCTAGTTTGAAGCATAGGGGCTAATATGTAAAAAATAAAACTACAGATTGGTCCCTGGCAGAAAACTAAAAGAAAAAGAAAAATCTACCGAACGAACGTTCGCTACCGAAACTAATCTAATGAATCTGTTTTCTACATAACCTAAACGAACAAACATTTGCTCCGAACCAAAATATTAATCAGATTTTATAGGAAAACTGGAACTAAAAAAACTGGATCAGACCGGGTGGCGGTTTTTACCGGTCCATGGCGGTTTCGACGGTGGCGGCGGCGAAGTCGACCGCCACGGCGGCTTGCAGGTAAGGGCGGCAAGGTGGCGAATGGCTTCGGCGACGACGCGGGCTAAGGCGACGGCGACGACGCTCGGGACGTGCGGCGGCGGCATGGCTCGAGGTGGAGGTGGGGGTCGGGCGGTATTTAAAGGGGGCCAGGGGGCTTGCGGCTTGCGAGAGGGGGCAGCGGAGGCGGTGGCGGACTGGAATCTGGGTCGGACTCCGGCGGGCGGCGACGTTGCTCGGGACTCTGTCCCGGAGCGGACGGGCGAGGCGGTGGCGGCTGGGCCACGGCCTGGCGCTAGCTGGGCCGGCCTAGTTCGGCCACGAACATTTTTTTAAAACAATTTTTCCAAGACAAAAACACGCAAATAAAATATAAATAAAATCCTAAAAATACCAGAAAAATTCACGTAATAATATGGCCTTATTATTGACCTAGTGAAAAAAATTCTGGGCCTAAATGCCTAAACTAAAAACAAACATTATAGTACTAATTACTCCGCTAACAAATAAATAAACTAGCGGATAAAATCAAATAAACTCTCCAAAAATTCAAAATTCATTTTCCAATATTTCTTTGCTGATTTTGAAGAAGTCATTTTATATTCTATCTTTATTTTAAAATAATTGGAAAAGAATTTTGAAAACAATTTTGATCCATTTACCAAATTTTGATAATTCAAAATTGGATTTTTGTGAAACCTCCAACTGTCTCAAATTCGTCCTTGAGTTTCTTAAGGTCTCTTGGATCAAAAAGCAACTAAAACAAAGCAACAAAATGCATAAACCACAAAAGGAAGCTACTATCTCAGAGTCAAGTCCATATTTAGTGCTAAATTTTTTAGATCGGTATTCATAAAAGATTAACACAATCAAACTTAGGTTCAATACCTGACTCTTTACCTTCGTCGAGTTCCCAATCTTCAGAGTTGCATTTAATTCTTTCTAAAAGATCCCACCGGAATTCAATAGTTTTCTTCATAAAAGAACCAGTACAAGAAGTATCGAGCATGGATTGATCATTACGAGAAAGCCGAGCATAAAAATTCTGAATAATAATTTCTCTCGAGAGCTCATGATTGGGGTATGAATATAACATTGACTTAAGCCTCCCCCAAGCTATAGTGGTACTTTCTCCTTCACGAGGCCAAATATTATATATATAATTCCAATCACAATGAACTAGATGCATAGGATAAAATTTCTGATGAAATTCTAATTTCAAACGGTTCCAGTTCCAAGATCCAATATCATCGCATAACCTATACCATGTTAATGCTTTTCCCTTCAAAGATAAAGGGGAAACCTTCTTCTTAGCTTCATCTCCGGGCAGACCTGCAAGCTTAAACAATCTGCAAATTTCATCCACATATATCAAGTGCATATCAGGATGTTCGGTTCCATCTCCTGCATAAGGATTAGCTAGCAGTTGTTCTTACATACCCGAAGGAATTTCATATTCAATAATTCAGTAGGTGCAGTAGGTTGAGGGGTAACTAATTGTGGTTCCGGTCGAGGTGAAGATACCCCGAACAAACCCCTCAAAGGATTGTTTTCCATAGTAGCAAGTGACAATAAATTTCAGCATGTAGTAATAATGTTTCCTTACCAACTTCCACTTACCAATAGCGCTTCACTCCCCGGCAACGGCGCCAGAAAATTGCCTTGATGACCCACAAGTATATGAGGTCAATTGTAGCTCTTTTTGATAAGTAAGAGTGTTGAACCCAACGAGGAGCGGAAGGAAATGACAAGTGGTTTTCAGCAAGGTAATGTCTGCAAGTGCTAAAATTGTAAGTAGCGGAGTAGTTTGGTAGCAAGATAGTTTGTAACGAGCAAGTAACAATAGTAGTAACAAAAGTATAGCAAGGTAGCCCAATTCTTTTGAGGCAAAGGACAGGCCAAAACGGTTTCTTATGATAAGCAAAGTGTTCTTGAGGGTACACGGGAATTTCATCTAGTCACTTTCATCATGTTGGCTTAATTCGTGTTCGGTACTTTGATAATTTGATATGTGGGTGGACCGGTGCTTAGGTGTTGTTCTTACTTGAACAAACCTCCTACTTATGATTAACCCTTGCTACGTCTTGAGCTTGCGTTGGTTTTCCTCGAAGAGGAGAGGGTGATGCAGCAAGTGTAGCGTAAGTATTTCCCTCAGTTTTGAGAACCAAGGTATCAATCCAGTAGGAGGCTCCTCAAAAGTCTCACGCACCTACACAAACAAACTGAGAACTCGCAACCAACGCAATAAAGGGGTTGTCAATCCCTTCACGGCCACTTCATGTAAAGTGAGATCTAATAAAGATAGTATGATAAGATAAATATATTTTTGGTATTTTATAATATAGATGCAAAAAGTAAAGATGCAAATAAAAGTAGATTGAAAGCAAATATGATAAGAGATAGGCCCGGGGGCCATAGGTTTCACTAGTGGCTTCTCTCAAGATAGCATAAGTATTACGGTGAGTGAACAAATTACTGTCGAGCAATTGATAGAAAAGCGCATAGTTACGAGATTATCTAGGCATGATCATGTATATAGGCATCACGTCCATAACAAGTAGACCGACTCCTGCCTGCATCTACTACTATTACTCCACACATCAACCGCTATCCAAAGATGCATCTAGAGTATTAAGTTCATAAGAACAGAGTAACGCATTAAGCAAGATGACATGATGTAGAGGGATAAACTCATGCAATATGATATAAACCCCATATTGTTATCCTCGATGGCAACAATACAATACGTGCCTTGCAATCCTTTCTGTCACTGGGTAAGGACACCACAAGATTGAACCCAAAGCTAAGCACTTCTCCCATGGCAAGAAAGACCAATCTAGTAGGCCAAACCAAATTGATAATTCGAAGAGACTTGCAAAGATAACTCAATCATACATAAAAGAATTCAGAGAAGATTCAAATATTATTAATAGATAAACTTGATCATAAACCCACAATTCATAGGATCTCGACAAACACACTGCAAAAAGAGTTTACATCGAATAGATCTCCACAAGAGAGGGGGAGAACATTGTATTGAGATCCAAAATGAGAGAAGAAGCCATCTAGCTAATAACTATGGACCCGTAGGTCTGTGGTAAACTACTCACAACTCATCGGAGGGGCAAGGATGTTGATGTAGAAGCCCTCCATGGTCGATTCCCCCCAGAGAGTGCCGCCAAGGCTCCAAGATGGGATCTCGCGGATACAGAAGGTTACGGTGGTGGAAATTGTGTTTCGTGGTGCCCCTAGATGTTTTCGGGGCACGTAGGTATATATATAGGAGGAAGAAGTACGTCGGTGGCCGCCCGAGGGGCCCATGAGATAGGGGGCGCGCCCTACAGGGGGGCGCGGCCTCCTATCTCGTGGGGGCCTCGGCTGCTTCTTGACTTGCACTCCAAGCTCTCCGGATCACGTTCGTTCCAAAAATCACGCTCCCGAAGGTTTCATTCCGTTTGGACTCCGTTTGATATTCCTTTTCTTCAAATATCAAATAGGCAAAAAAATAGCAATATGGGCTGGGCCTCCGGTTAGTAGGTTAGTCCCAAAAATGATATAAATATGTAAAATAAAGCCCATAAACATCCAAAAGGGGTAATATAATATCATGGAACAATAAAAAATTGTAGATACGTTGGAGACGTATCAAGCATCCCCAAGTTTAATTCCTGCTCGTCCTCGAGTAGGTAAATGATAAAAAAGAAACTTTTGATGTGGAATGCTACCTAGCATAATTCTCAATGTAATTTTATTTATTGTGGCGTGAATGTTCAGATCCAAATGATTCAAAATAAAAGCTTATAAAACATAAAAATAATAATGCTTCAAAGCATACTAACAAATAATCATGTCCTATCAAAATAACATAGCCAAAGAAAGCTTATCCCTACAAAATCATATGGTTAGGCCATGCTTCATTTTCATTACACAAAATATTCCCATCACGCACAACCCCGATGACGAGCCGAGAAATTGTTTCATACTTTTTAACGCGCTTCAGCTTTTTCAACTCTTACACAATACATGAGCGTAAGCCATGGACATAACACTATGGTGGTATATGGTGGTGGTTGTGAGGACAAAAAGGGAGAAGATAGTCTCACATCAACTAGGCGTATCAACGGGCTATATAGAGGTGCCCATCAATAGATATCAATGTTAGTGAGTGGGGATTGCCATGCAATGGATGCACTAAAGCTATAAATATATGAAAGCTCAACAAAAGAAACTAAGTGGGTGTGCATCCAACTTGCTTGCTCACGAAGACCTCGGGCATTTTGAGGAAGCCCATCATTGGAATATACAAGCCAAGTTCTATAATGAAAAATTCCCACTAAGTATATGAAAGTGACAGCATAGGAGACTCTCTATCATGAAGATCATGGTGCTAATTTGAAGCACAAGTGTGGAAAAAGAGATAGTAGCATTGTCCCTTCTCTCTTTTTCTCTCTTTTTTATTTTTCTTTTCTCTTTTTTTTCTTCCTTTTTTTCTTATTTTTTCTTTGGCCTCTTTTTCTTTTTCTTTTGGCCTTTCTCGTTTTTTCTTTTTTTTCCTTTTTGTAAAGTCCGAGGTCTCATCCCGAACTGTGGGGGAATCATAGCCTTCATCATCCTTTCCTCACTAGGACAATGCTCTAATAATGAAGATCATCACACTTTTATGGATTTACAACTCAAGAATTACAACTCAAAGCTAGAACAAGATATGACTCTATATGAATGCCTTCGGCGGTGTACCGGGATATGCAATGAATCAAGAGCGACACGTATGAAAATTATGAAGGTGGCCTTGCCACAAATACGATGTCAATTACATGATCATGCAAGGAGCAATATGACAATGATGTAACATGTCATAATAAACGGAACGGTGGAAAGTTGCATGGCAATATATCTCGGAATGGCTATGGAAATGCTATAATAGGTAGGTATGGTGACTGTTTTGAGGAGGGTAAATAAGGGGTTTATGATACCAGCGAAAGTTGCGCACTAATAATAAAGGCTAGCAACGTAAAAAGGATGAGTGTGCCTATGTCCATGGACTCACATTAGTCAAAAGAGAACTCATATACTTATTGCAAAAGCCTACCTAGCCCTCGAAGCAAAGTACTACTACGCATGCCCCAAGAGGGATAGATTGGTAGGAAAAGACCATCGCTAGTCCCATCGCCACTCATAAGGAAGACACTCAAAAGAGCACCTCATGCAACAAATTTGTCACACAACTTTTACCATACGTGCATGCTACGGGACTTGCCAACTTCAACAAAAGTATTTCTCAATTTCATAATTACCCACTAGCATGACCCTAACATTACTACCTTTATATCTCAAAACAATTATCAAGCATCAAGTTGATCATAGCATCCAATTCTTTTTCTATGATAGTTTTTATTATACCCAACTTGGATGCTCATCATTCTAGGACCAACTTTATGACCATAGCAAATACCATGCTGTTCTAAAAGACTCTCAAAAAGATATAAGTGAAGCATGAGAGACTAGCAATTTCTTCAAAATTAAGACACCACCGTGCTCTAAAAGATATAAGTGAAGCACTAGAGCAAAAACTATTAAGCTCAGAAGATATAAGTGAAGCACATAGAGTATTCTAGAAAATTCTAATCAAATAGGCTTATCCCAAAAGGTGTGTACAGCAAGGATGATTGTGGTAAACTAAAAAGCAAATACTAATATAATACACGACGCTCCGAGCAAAACACATATCATGTAGCGAATAAAAATATAGCTCCAAGTAAAGTTACCAATGAACAAAGACGAAAGAGGGGATGCCTTCCCGGGGCATCCCCAAGCTTAGGCTTTTGGCTATTCTTGAATATCTTGGGGTGCCTTGGGCATCCCCAAGCTTAGGCTCTTGCCACTCCTTATTCCATAGTCCATAAAATCTTTACCCAAAACTTGAAAACTTCACAACACAAAACTCAACAGGAAATCTTATAAGCTCCATTAGTGAAAGAAAACAAAACCACCACATAAGGTACTGCAATGAACTCATTCTTTATTTATTTTGGTGTTAAACCTACTGTATTCCAACTTCTTTATGGTTTATAAGCTAATTTACTAGCCATAGATGCATTGAAATAAGCAAACAACACACGAAAAACAGAATCTGTCAAAAACAGAACAGTCTGTAGCAATCTGTAACTAACGCCAACTTCTGGAACTCTAAAAATCCTACAAAATAGGAAGTCCTGGACAATTTGTTTATTGAACAGCAGCAAAAAGAATCAACGCAAAAGCACGTTCATGTGATTTAACAAAATTATATTCGTGCGTGCAAAGTTTCTGTTTTTCAGCATAATCAAATCAACTATCATCGTAGGTTATCCTATAGGTTCTACTTGGCACAAACACTAATTAAGAGATAAAAACACATCTAAACAGAAGGTAGATGCAAGATTTGTTACTAAACAGGAGCAAAAACAAAAAACATAAAGAAAATTGGGTTGCCTCCCAACTAGCGCTATCGTTTAACGCCCCTAGCTAGGCATAAAAGCAAAGATAGATCTAACAAGTGCCATCTTTGGCACTAGATTCGTAAGTAGCACGCATGATAGATTCATAAGGTAATTTGACTTTCTTTCTTGAAAAGTGCTCCATGCCTTTCTTTAATGGAAATTGTAATCTAATATTCCCTTCCTTCATATCAATAATCGCACTAATCGTTCTAAGGAACGGTCTACCAAGAATAATAGGGCAAGAAAGATTGCAATCTATATCAAGAATGATAAAATCTACGGGCACCAAATTTCTATTTGCAACAATAAGAACATCATTAATCCTTCCCATTGGCTTTTTAATGGTGGAATCCGCAAGGTGCAAATTTAAAGAGCAATCATCAAGATCATGGAAACCTAGAATATCACATAAAGTTTTCGGAATCGTGGAAACACTAGCACCCAAATCACACAAAGCAAAACACTCATAATCTTTAATTCTAATATTTATAGTAGGTTCCCACTCATCATTAAGTTTTCTAGGTATAGAAACTTCCAAATTAAGTTTTTCATCATAAGATTGCATCAAGGCATCAACAATATGTTTGGTAAAAGCTTTATTTTGACTATAAGCATCAGGAGAATTAACAACGGATTGCAACAAGAAAATACAACCTTTTAAAGAACAATTATCATAGTCAAATTCCTTGAAATCTGAGATAGTAGGTTCACTATTATTGGAAGTTGAGGATTCTCCAATCTCACTTTTACCAAATTTAGCATTAAGATCTAAAGACTCCGAATTCTTGGGACGCCTTCTAGGCAAAGTTGATTCATCATCAGTTCCATAATCATCAAGATTCATATTGCAAAACATAGATCTAATAGGAGACGCATCAATAACTTTAAGATCCTCATCATTATTTTCATCTATTTTTTCTGGTTTAGCGGCCATCTTATTGACTAAGGTGGCTTGCTTGTCAGAAATTTTAGCTATAGTGTTTTCAAGACGGGTAATTTGAGTATTAACACCATAAAATTCTTTATTCATATCATCAAGCTCTTTGTTCATAAACCCCAAAAAACTTTTTGTTCCTTAAGCTATTTTCTAAAGAAATTATTATGCTCAAATTGCAAATTCATAAAGCTTCTAATATTTGATTCAATCTCATCCATCCTTTTGAGAAGGTGGTCAGGACCCTTAGGTGAAGCCATAAGGTCAAACAGGCACACAAGCACACAGAAAAAGGCAAGCGAAAAGAGAGGAGGAGATTGGGAAAGAGAGGGCGAATAAAACGGCAAGGGTGAAGTGGGGGAGAGGAAAACGAGAGGCAAATGGCAAACAATGTAAATGCGAGGGAGATGGGTTTGTGATGGATACTTGGTATGTTTGACTTGAGCGAAGACCTCCCCGGCAATAGCGCCAGAAATCCTTCTTGCTACGTCTTGAGCTTGTGTTGGTTTTCCTCGAAGAGGAGAGGGCGATGCAGCAAGTGTAGCGTAAGTATTTCCCTCAGTTTTGAGAACCAAAGTATCAATCCAGTAGGAGGCTCCTCGTAAGTCGCACGCACCTACACAAACAAACTGAGAACTCGCAACCAACGCAATAAAGGGGTTGTCAATCCCTTCACGGCCACTTGCGAAAGTGAGATCTAATAAAGATAGTATGATAAGATAAATATATTTTTGATATTTTATAATATAGAGGCAAAAAGTAAAGATGCAAATAAAAGTAGATTGAAAGCAAATATGATAAGAGATAGACCCGGGGGCCATAGGTTTCACTAGTGGCTTCTCTCAAGATAGCATAAGTATTACGGTGGGTGAACAAATTATTGTCGAGCAATTGATAGAAAAGCGCATAGTTATGAGATTATCTAGGCATGATCATGTATATAGGCATCACGTCCATAACAAGTAGACCGACTCCTGCCTGCATCTACTACTATTACTCTACACATCGACCGCTATCTAGCATGCATCTAGAATATTAAGTTCATAAGAACAGAGTAACACATTAAGCAAGATGACATGATGTAGAGGGATAAACTCATGCAATATGATATAAACCCCATTTTGTTATCCTCGATGGCAATAATACAATACGTGCCTTGCAACCCTTTCTGTCACTGGGTAAGGACACCGCAAGATTGAACCCAAAGCTAAGCACTTCTCCCATGGCAAGAAAGACCAATCTAGTAGGCCAAACCAAACTGATAATTCGAAGAGACTTGCAAAGATAACTCAATCATACATAAAACAATTCAGAGAAGATTCAAATATTATTCATAGATAAACTTGATCATAAACCCACAATTCATCGGATCTCGACAAAACACACCGCAAAAAGAGTTTACATCGAATAGATCTCCACAAGAGAGGGGGAGAACATTGTATTGAGATCGAAAAAGAGAGAAGAAGCCATCTAGCTAATAACTATGGACCCATAGGTCTGTGGTAAACTACTCACAACTCATCGGAGGGGCAAGGATGTTGATGTAGAAGTGTAGGATCGAAAGTATGTCTAGAGGGGGGGTGATTAGACTACTCGACAATATAAAAGTTTAGCCTTTTGATTAGGACAAGTTTTTAGCAAGTTCACAATGATGATCAAGTCAAGTATCACCCTACACATGCAATTCTAGAGTATTTGCAGCGGAAAGTAAATTGCACATGTAGTAAAGAGAGGTGGAGAAGAGCAAACGCAATTTGGAGACACGGAGATTTTTTCTCGTGGTTCCGATAGGTGGTGCTATCGTCAATCCACGCTGATGGAGACTTCAACCCACGGAGGGTAACGGCCATGAGAGTCCACGGAGGGCTCCACCCACGAAGGGTCCACGAAGAAGCAACCTTGTCTATGCCATCATGGCATACGCCCACGGAGGACTAGCCTTACTGGGGTAGATCTTCACGAAGTAGGCGATCTCCTTGCCCTTACAAACTTCTTGGTTCAACTCCACATCTCGACGGAGGCTCCCAAGCGACACCTAACCAATCTAGGAGGCACCACCTCCAAAAGGTAATAGATGGTGTTGGTGATGATGAACTCCTTGCTCTTGTGCTTCAAATGATAATCTCCCCAACACTCAACTCTCCTCACCGATTTGGCTGTGGTGGAAGAAAGGATTGAGTGGAAAGCAACTTGGGAAGGCTAGAAATCAAGTTTCATATGGTGGGAGTGGAGCAACTTGATCTCAACACAAGGGTAGGTAGTTTTCTTCTCGTAAATGTAAGGTAGGAGTGGTAGTTCTTTCGATGGCTCTCTCCACGAATGAAGAGGAGGTGGAGGGTATTTATAGCCTCCACACAAAATCCAACTGCTACACACATTTGACCAATCTCGGTCGGACCGAAGTTGACAACTCGGTGAGACCGAAAGTTCAAATCTTGTGAACGTTGGGATTTTCGTGGGACCGAAAATACAATCTCGGTGAGTCCGATTCTTCCAAATACTAGGGTTTGCCAATCTCGGTGGGATCGACTTTATCATCTCGGTGACACCGATATGATGACGTATGTTGTGAAGCTTGGCAACACTAGTGTCGGTGAGACCGAGTTTGGAATCGGAAAATCCGAAATTACTAGGGTTTGGGTATATGGCTGAGGTGGTTCATCTCGGTGTGACTGAGTTTATGGAATCGGTGGGACCGAGATTACTTATGAGTATATGTTGGAATGAAAGATTGCTGATAGTTTGGGAAATAAATCACTAAGCACTTTGAGCAACCAGATCATTATCATAACCTCATCCCCTTTTAATAGTATTGGCTTTCCTATAGACTCAATGTGATCTTGGATCACTAAACCAAAAAATGGAGTCTTGAGATTTTGCCAATGCTTTCCTTAGCATTTTGAGGGGTCCACATCTTCAGTCATTGCCATACCCATATCACTGAACTTTCTGAAGATACTCAAGAAGTTATTAGTTCAATGATATATATGTTGTTATTAATTACCAAAACCACCCGGGGATTAGTTGCACTTTCAATCTCCCCCTTTTTGGTAATTGATGACAACATATAGATCAAAGCTTCGACAAATGATATAATCAATGAATAATATCGTCGCTTTGAGAAGTATGTGATAAGCAAGAGCTCCCCTAAATTTGTGCATTATTTAAGATTTGCGCTTGAATGCAAATGCACAATCGATTAGGATCATGGGTCACTCTTCCATGTCACATACATCTTGGTGGAGCGCACAAAATGATAAGAATGAATATCATGCACCCAATCACCAAGACATGAGTAAATGATCATACAAGATATGAATAGCATATGATAAGCATTAAGCACACATTAAGGCATAGTATGATCAAGCACTCATCAAAGTAGAGCAAACGAGTATCAAACACACTAATGTCTCAAAATCTCAAAAGTATCTCAAAGAAACCGCAAATGAAAGAGCAAAAGCGAGCACTCTCTCTCTCGAAGTCCTATGATCTATACAATTTCTCCCCTTTGGCAACAAGTTACCAAAAGTTCGAAGGTATAGAGCTAAACGTCACTAGGGACTCTGCTGGCGGCTCTATGCTGGTTGATGGAGTTGAGATAGCTGCATCTGCAAAGGCTTCGGTGAAGTCTGTGGAGCCGGAGGAGTGGACACTGGAGCCGGAGCTGAACCGATGGAGCTGTGGAGGTGCTGATCAGAGCCTCGTGTCTGCCATCGAATAGCAATGATCTGGGTCTTGTGGGAACCGGAGCAGGCTGCTCATAGTCATCCCGGACAAGGTCATCCTGCATCTCCTGCATGAGCTCGCTTTCTCCTCTTAGCTTCCTCGATATCTGCCTCAAGCTTGTTGACAAGTGACTTGCACTTCATCACTTGACATCCAGAGCATGGAACTTGTCTTCAACTATCCTCTCAAGACTCTCCCGAGATCGCACTATGCTGGCAGGCGTAGTTCAATCCTCCGGTAGCTTCAAGGAGCTGTTCTCCAACACTCTTGGGTTTAGCTGCTGCGCTGCTTCCTTCTCACTTTAGCTTGTTTGGCAGCTTCGACTTTGCTTGACCTTCAACAGACGTGGGATCATCCTCACCATCACAACTTCATTGTCCTCATGCTCAGCTGCAGTGGCAAGTGGGGTCTATCCAACAAGTAGGTGCCCGTGCCAAACTTGGCATTGATAAGCATCCGAATGTGCGGGCAAAACCACATGACCTCCTCTCGTCTGCTGCAGTCCTCTTGATAGTCTCAACTATCGTGTCCATCACCTTGAAAGGTGCCTTCGTCTAGTATATGCAGCATGTTGATAGAATAGCCTCTTATCATGCGATGATCTCCAGACTTGGGCATCAGGGTATGCCTCAGAATTGTGTTAGTGGTAGGAAGACCTACCTGGAGATGATACACTGAGCCGAGCTTCCAGATCTCTACATCCTTAGCTGGTACCTCATTGTACATGTTCTTCATAGACTCATGGTTTTTCTTGGGAATTCCATAGACATCAACATCATCATCTCTTGACACCGGAGCATTCAGAAGGTCTGCCCACTCTTCAACTGTTGAAGAGAATCTCGCCTTCACCATCCATACAATCCTCGCCATCCGGATAGAAATGAGTCAGGGCATAGAATTGCATGATCATCTCATCATTCCAAGTCATCGGTTTCGACCAACGAACTCAAGAACACCACATGCAAGTGAAGCTCTCATGCACATGTGGAAAGTAGTCTCTGTGTTTTCATCACAATATATGCCCAACAACATAGCGAGTGTCAAGAATAATGGGCTTCTTGTCCATAAGCACATCTCATAGAAATCTTGTTGCTCTCGGTGTGGAACCTTGGATCAACAAAGTCCTTCTTCTCACGGCATATGGATCAGCTTGCCTCCATAGCCCGAGTCCTTTGTCCTTTCTTTCCTTCATGTTTTCAGCTCGAGGATGAGCATCATTGTGGATCGGCAGCTTCGACGGAGTTTCAAGAATACATGTGCCTCATCATCCGACTCACCGGTGGCACATTGTCTTTCTTCTTCTCTCAAGCGTGAATGTTTCTCACAGCTTTTCTTGGGCTTGGCAGCAGCTTGGCTTGAGCTGCCTTTCTTTGGAGCCGATAGCTTAGACTTTGTAGGTGCTCCCGCCTCGATGGCATCTCCCATCAACTTAGGCTTCGAGGAGGTCGGGTGCTTCCTCATCGTAATCATCATCACCGCTTCATCATGCACAATCCTCTTCCTCTTGGAAGTTTTCTTCACCTTGCTGGATGTTTCTTCTTCCATGCTCACTTTTTGGCAACTGTGGACTTCTTCACCTTGTCGGTGCCTTTCTTGGTTTGTTGCCCTTGATGCTCTTTGGCAACCACTTTCCTCTTTGGCTTAGAAGTGATCTCTTCCTCAAGAATGAAATCGTAATCCTCTTCATCGTAATTTCTCTTCTTCGCCCCGTGGCGCAGGAGGCAAACCACTTGGTGTGCTCCTCTCACCATCATCGAAAAAGCTGCCGGCTTCGTGACTAGTGCCCGCCTCGAATTTCAGCAATTGGAGATTCGGACTGCTTCGCTGTCACCGCATCCGACATGGCCGACAACCCGTGAATAGATAAGGTATAGGCGTAATAGAAGAGTTATCACAAACTGCAGAGGATTTTGCAAAAGAATGAGTTCAAATTTCAGTTTTAGGTTTTCACAGAATGCATTTCGTCGATCGAGTCTAAAATTCGTGAATCCGAAGTGTCCGCATGTAACCATTCACACCACTTTCGGTTGGACCGAAATGGGTTTCGGTCTAGCCGAGAACACTAGGGTTTCACTAAATCCTCATTTCGTCGCATCGATTTGCACAACTCGGTTGGACCGAAGAGTGCAAAGGTAATGGCCAGAGGCCAAATCGGTCATCCGAGAATGTAGAATCGGTCACACCGAGATGTGTTCGCGGAAACCTAACCCTAAAACTTTTACTCAATTTCGTTCTAAGAACTAATCTGCTGGATAGAAAGATCTCAAACGAGGCAAGAAGCTAGGCAAACCTATCGTGCATTGAATCGGAGGTTGAAGACGAGAGGATCAAACTCACCCTAACTTGGTGGAGTTTCTCGGCGCAACGGCGCGAGAGATTGACCGCTGACGGCGACGGAGACTGCGGCGAGGGCGACAAAGCGATGACGGAGACGATCCGGAGACCACGGCGACGGCAAAGAAAGGGTTTGGGGCGAGGCGTTTGAAGAAAGAATCAACGCGCGCTGCCTCGTATATGTACCTTTAGTCGTCGGTGGGACCGAGTTGTAAAACTCGGTGGCACCGAGATGGTTAACGCAAGCGATTACACACTTCGTCACGCCGAATTTGTAACTCGGTTTCACCGAGGTGAAAACCTAGATCAATCCAAGTGCTTTGGTCCGTCCGATTTTGAGTGGGTTGGTCCGACCGAAAATACTTAGAAGGTTTTGGAAGTTAAGCTTTTGACGGATCGGTGGCTCAAGTGCTCCTCACCGGTGGGTCCAAAAAGACTTGTCCAAAGTTTGTGATATAAGCATGAATAGAGTTTGAGACAAGAAAGCATAGATAGCTAGGGAGGAACTTAGGCATTCTTGTCCATCCATTTGGTCAAAAAGAAATCCAAAATACCAAAGCAACAAATGGATGTCCTTGAATGGATAAAATCATGCATCCAACATGCTCACACAATAAGATAGCAAATGAAATATGTGTCAAACATGCACAAACAACACACTAGCTACTATCACACAATTTGTCGATGACTAGGTCATCTATATATGAGTATATTGACTTAGGAGTCAAATGAGAACATTTGATCATAGGTCATACTCATCGCTTAAGCACAAGTGGGGTTACCACTTTTACATAAAGCATTAATGTGTTCACATCATTTGAAGATGCTTTAGCTCAAATCTTTAGAGCAAAGCTCCCCTTGATGTGAGAACCCCTTTAAAGGGTCAAACTAACCTTGGGTTGTCGAGAAGACTTCATGTAGATGTTGAAGATGTGGATGCTCAATGTTGATGAAGATCATCAAGAGTTGGGAGCAATCCTTTGATTCGGCACTTTCAATACCTACATGGGTTAGTCCCACAAGGAACAAACAAGGATATCCATGGACATAGATTGAAGTACACAATAGATGATGTCCACGAAAGCAATGATTACCTTGTCCCTTGACTTACCAACAAGAGGGTTTGTGACTCCATGAACTAGTGCAAGATGTGGAAGTTGATTGCACAAGTTCTTGCCAAAATGAATGTGAGTGAAATATGTTGGCGGAGTCACCCTCAAGAACTCTCTAGTTCTTCTTCTTCGGGATCCACATCATCTTGATGGGAATCCTTGGGGTAGTAGTTGAGCTTGACAAAGTAGAACTTGAAGTTTCCTTGGGAACCCACTTGACCATGGCCTTAGGTGCTTCAATAAATGCATCAATCTCCTCTTGAAGCTTGTCCTTGCCTTTTAGCTTGTGGTCTTGTGGTGGAAGGTCATCTTGAGCTTGTTCCACATTGGAAGAAGTAGGATCATACTTCTCCTTTTGAGAAACAAACTTTGGAGTGGGATATTGACCTTCTTCCCATTCAACACCCTCGGCGTTGAACTTTCGCTCAAAACCAATTCCTTGATTCTTCCTGCCTTCCTTGCTTGCGTAACAATTTCTCAAAGTTCTTGCTTCCGCAAGGCTCTTGTAGACACCTTTCTATAATCCCTTTCAATAAACTATTTTCTTGCTCAAGTGTAACTTGGCTTGAAACATTGTTAGTGGAATCAAGAGAATTACTAGAAGCAACAATATTGGATTTAGCATGGTTATTGTTACTACTAGATGAAGAATTTTTCTTATGCTTGTCATGCTTAGTTTTAATAGGTGGCAAGAAATTAGACAAGAGAAGTCGTTTGGCAAGATATGAAGAACTCTTGTTTCGAAGATCGTCATTGATAGCTTTTAGGAACTCATGTTCTTGCTCTAGATTGAGCTTCTCGAAGCGTAGCTTCTCATGAGATCTTAGGAGCTCTCTATGATCTTCTTGAGTTGTTTCATGAGCTAACTTAAGAGTGTTTAGTTCTTTAGTTAGACGCTCAATCTCCTTCATAGCATTGTCATTCGACTCTTCTCGACTATAAAGACTACTAGCATGTTCATCATTACTAGGAAATAACTCATCTTCACCAAGCAAGTCATCCTCATCACTATCAAAGTCAATAAATTCAGGGTGTGATACCTTGGGGCCTTTAGCCATGAAGCATCTTCCAATTCCCTCATTTGGTGAATCAAATAAGTCATAGGAGTTGGAGTTGGAGGATACGAGAGCAAGACCGGCAACACCTTCATCTTGACTATATTCGAGTTGGAGTGATAGCTTCTTTCGAGTGATTGTCTGAGTCGGAGCCGAGACCCATTCACCTACATGAGCTTGATGTTTTCTTCTTGTGTAGCTCCTTGATGACTTGTCTTTCCTTTCCGAATCCTTGCTTCTCCGAGAGGATCTTCGCTCATAACGATCATCTCTACTCCTTCTCTCTTTCCGAGGCGACTCTTCTCTTGAGCTTCTTCTTCTTGGAGATTCTTCTCTTCTCTTGTGGGGAGTCGAACACTCATTTGAGTAGTGTCCGGTCTTCCACAATTGTAGCAGCTTCGATCACGACTAGAAGATCTCTTTTCATCATATGATCTAGACTTTGAGCTTCTTTCCTTGCTTCTACTCTTGTAGAATTTGTTGAAGTTCTTCACCATTAGGCTTATCTCTTCATTGGAAACTAGCTTGTCACTTGAGGTTGTGGGAGCATCACATGTAGCTTTGTAAGCACCACTTGACTTGTTGTGAAGCTCTTCCTTATCTTTAAGTGTCATCTCATGAGCAACAATTCTTCCAATGACTTCGTAGGCTTGAGATTCTTGTAGTTTGGCATCATTTGGATCAAAGTGCACATGGTGTCATACTTTCCATCCAAAGCTCGAGAATCTTCTTGATGATGAATCGGTCGGTCATTTCTTCGCTTCCTAAGCCGGCAATCTCATTTGTGATGAGGGCAAGCCTAGAATACATTTCAAATACTCCTTCACCTTCCTTCATCTTGAACTTGTCAAGTCGACCTTGAAGAACATCTAGCTTTGATTAATTCACTGACTCGGTACCTTCGTGCATTTTGACCAAAGTGTCCCAAATCTCTTTGCATTCTCAAGACGGCTGATTTTGTTGAACTCCTCTCGACACAAAGCATTGAAGAGAATGTCACAAGCTTGAGCATTGTTTTGCAACATCCGCAATTCATCCGTAGCTTCACGATCCGAACTTTTCCTTCCTCAAAGAACTCACCTTGCAAGCCAACACAAATAATGCCCCATGCGGCGGGGTTATGTCCAAGAATATGCATTTTCATTTTATGCTTCCAACTAGCAAAATTTGAACCATCAAAGTAAGGACCTCTACGAAAATTACCCTCACTAGACGCCATACTCTCCTAGGTTGTGAAACCAAGCTTATGGAGTCCAATGCAATGGAAACCAATCCAATGGAGACCAAAGCTCTGATACCACTTGTAGGATCGAAAGTATGTCTAGAGGGGGGGGGGGTGATTAGACTACTCGACAATATAAAAGTTTAGCCTTTTGATTAGGACAAGTTTTTAGCAAGTTCACAATGATGATCAAGTCAAGTATCACCCTACACATGCAATTCTAGAGTATTTGCAGCGGAAAGTAAATTGCACATGTAGTAAAGAGAGGTGGAGAAGAGCAAACGCAATTTGGAGACACGGAGATTTTTTCTCGTGGTTCCGATAGGTGGTGCTATCGCCAATCCACGCTGATGGAGACTTCAACCCACGGAGGGTAACGGCCATGAGAGTCCACGGAGGGCTCCACCCACGAAGGGTCCACGAAGAAGCAACCTTGTCTATGCCATCATGGCATACGCCCACGGAGGACTAGCCTTACTCGGGTAGATCTTCACGAAGTAGGCGATCTCCTTGCCCTTACAAACTTCTTGGTTCAACTCCACATCTCGACGGAGGCTCCCAAGCGACACCTAACCAATCTAGGAGGCACCACCTCCAAAAGGTAATAGATGGTGTTGGTGATGATGAACTCCTTGCTCTTGTGCTTCAAATGATAATCTCCCCAACACTCAACTCTCCTCACCGATTTGGCTGTGGTGGAAGAAAGGATTGAGTGGAAAGCAACTTGGGAAGGCTAGAAATCAAGTTTCATATGGTGGGAGTGGAGCAACTTGATCTCAACACAAGGGTAGGTAGTTTTCTTCTCGTAAATGTAAGGTAGGAGTGGTAGTTCTTTCGATGGCTCTCTCCACGAATGAAGAGGAGGTGGAGGGTATTTATAGCCTCCACACAAAATCCAACTGCTACACACATTTGACCAATCTCGGTCGGACCGAAGTTGACAACTCGGTGAGACCGAAAGTTCAAATCTTGTGAACGTTGGGATTTTCGGGGACCGAAAATACAATCTCGGTGAGTCCGATTCTTCCAAATACTAGGGTTTGCCAATCTCGGTGGGATCGACTTTATCATCTCGGTGACACCGATATGATGATGTATGTTCTGTAAGCTTGGCAACACTAGTTTCGTGAGACCGAGTTTGGAATCGAAAATCCAAATTACTAGGGTTTGGGTATATGGTGAGGTGGTTCATCTCGGTGTGACTGAGTTTATGGAATCGGTGGGACCGAGATTACTTATGAGTATATGTTGGAATGAAAGATTGCTGATAGTTTGGGAAATAAATCACTAAGCACTTTGAGCAACCAGATCATTATCATAACCTCATCCCCTTTTAATAGTATTGGCTTTCCTATAGACTCAATGTGATCTTGGATCACTAAACCAAAAAATGGAGTCTTGAGCTTTTGCCAATGCTTTCCTTAGCATTTTGAGGGGTCCACATCTTCAGTCATTGCCATACCCATATCACTGAACTTTCTGAAGATATTCAAGAAGTTATTAGTTCAATGATATATATGTTGTTATTAATTACCAAAACCACCCGGGGATTAGTTGCACTTTCAAGAAGCCCTCCGTGGTTGATTCCCCCTCTGGCAGAGTGCCGGCGAAGGCTCCAAGATGGGATCTCGCGGATACAGAAGGTTACGGTGGTGGAAATTGTGTTTCGTGGTGCCCTTGGATGTTTTCGGGGTACGTAGGTATATATAGGAGGAAGAAGTACGTCGGTGGCTGCCCGAGGGGCCCATGAGACAGGGGGGCACACCCTACAGGGGGGGCGCGGCCTCCTATCTCGTGGGGGCCTCGGCTACTTCTTGACTTGCACTCCAAGCTCTCCGGATCACGTTCGTTCCAAAAATCATGCTCCCGAAGGTTTCATTCCGTTTCATATTCCTTTTCTTCGAAAATACTGAAATAGGCAAAAAAAACAGCAATAGGGTTGGGCCTCCGGTTAGTAGATTAGTCCCAAAAATGATATAAATGTGTAAAATAAAGCCCATAAACATCCAAAAGGGGTAATATAATAGCATGGAGCAATCAAAAGTTATAGATACGTTGGATACGTATCAACCCTCACGCAAGCATCCGCAACTACGAGAAAAGTATTAAGAATAAATTCTAACCATAGCATTAAACTTTTGGATCCAATCGGTCCCTTATGGAATAGCACATAAACTGGGGTTTAAGCTTCTGTCACTCTCGCAACCCACCATCTAATAGCTACTCCACAATGCATTCCCTTAGGCCCAAATATGGTGAAGTGTCATGTAGTCGACGTTCACATGACACCACTTAGAGAATGGCAACATACCTACCATCGAAATATCGAACACATATCTAGTTCACATGATTACTTGCAACATGATTTCTCCCTTGGCCTCAAGAATGAAAGTAACTACTCACAAATGATAAACATGCTGAAGATTAGAGGGGTATTAAATAGCATAATGGATCTGAACATACAATCTTCCACCAAATAAACCATATAGTAATCAACTAAAAGATGTAATCAACACTACTAGGCACCCACGAGCACCAATCTATAGTTTTGATACAAAGATTGAACACAAGAGATGAACTAGTGTTTGAGACGAGTTGGTGCTGTGAAGATGTTGATGAAGATAGCCCTCCCCAAGATGGGAGAGTTGTTGGTGATGATGACGATGATGATTTCCCCCTCCGGAAGGGAAGTTCCCCCGGCGGAATCGCTCCGCCGGAGGGCAAAAGTGCTCCTGCCCAAGTTTCGCCTCGAGGCGGCGGCGCTTTGTCCCAAATGTGCTCTCCCTATTTTTTCTAGGTCAAAATGACTTATATACCAGAAGATGGGCACCGGAGGTGGGCCGAGGAGGGCAGCACCCACCAGGGCGCGCCTGGGCCTCCTAGCGCGCCCAGGTGGGTTGTGCCCACCTGGTGGCCCTCCTCTGGTACTTCTCTGCTCCAATATTTATTAAATATTCCATAAAAATCGTCGGGGAGTTTCAGCTCATTTGGAGTTGTGCAGAATAGGTAGCTTGACGTAGCTTTTTCAGGTCCAGATTTCCAGCTGCCTGAATTTCCCCCCTTGGTGCATACCTTGCATATTGTGAGGGAAAAGGCATTATAATTACTCCAAAAAGCATTATTATACCATAAAACAACATAAATAATAGTAGGAAAACATGATGCAAAAATGGACGTGTCAACATGCAGCTCAAAATGGTGTAAATATGTCTATTCATACAAATTTGCACATATAAATTCCCGATTACCTGAATACACTGGAAAAATAATTTACGCAACTTATGGCATATCCAACACCGACCCTCAATCCTTTCGGAATGCGCAGTCAGGACCATGGAAGCCATCCAACGCAGGCATGCATCAGTTCGACTGGCGGTCCAAATGCACTTTCTCCCGCAAAGTGGAGACAAAGTGGAGGGGTGCGGAAGTCCGGACAGTAGCCACGTTGGACTCCGACACCGCAGGCCTACTAAATCCGCCCTCACGGTCCCATTTTCTTCCATTCTACCACTTCTCCCCTTACTTTGCAACTGCAACCTCCAGATAATTTTTGGACATGTTTAAGGTCTGTTGGGGTAGCCAACTATGACAAAGCTCATATTTTAGCAGGGTTTGCCTCAATTCCTCTATTGGAAACGATGAAGCCCAGAAGTTTTCTAGCGGGAACGCCGAAAACACACTTTTTTTGGATTGAGCTTGATGTCATATGTTCGGAGGTTGTCGAATGTGAGATGTAGATCGTCTATCAAGGTTTCGACGTGCCTAGTTTTGATTACTACATCATCCACGTATGCTTCATCTATCTTGCCGATTTGTTTCCCCAAGAATGTTTGAATCATGCATTGATAGGTGGCACCGGCGTTTTTGAGCCCGAAAGCCATGGTGTTGAAGCAGAAAGGCCCGTATGGGGGTAATAAATGCCGTTGCGGCCTGATCAGACTCCTTCATCTTGATTTGATGGTATCCGGAGTATGTGTCGAGGAAACACAGTGAGTCGTGTCCTGCAGTAGCATCAATGATCTGATCAATGCGGGGGAGGGGAAAGGGATCCTTAGGGCAAGCCTTGTTGAGGTCTTTGAAATCAACGCATAGGCGCCAGGATTTATCCTTCTTTGGTACCATCACCAGGTTTGCTAGTCAGTCTGGGTGTTTTATCTCTCTGATGAATCCGGCTTCGAGTAACTTGGCTAGCTCCTCTCCCATAGCTTGGTCGTTTTGGTTCGGACAAGCGCCGTAATGTTTGCTTGACCGGTTTATATCCCTTTAGGATGTTTAGGCTGTGTTCAGCCAGCCTACGTGGGATCCCTGGCATATCAGAAGGGTGCCAGGCGAATATGTCCCAGTTTTCATGTAGGAATGCCCGCAGTGCGGCGTCAACCGTGGGGTCCAACTGTGCCCCAATGGATGCTGTCTTCATAGAGTCCGTTCGATGGACATGGAATTTGACTATTTCGTCTGCTGGTTTGAAGGAGGTGGATTTGGATCGCTTGTCGAGTATCACGTCATCCCTATCCACCGTGGAGTGCAATGCAGTTAATTCTTCGGCCGCGAGGGCTTCAGACAATGCCTCAAGGGCTAGGGCGGCGGTTTTGTTTTCGGCGCAGAGTGCTATGTCCGGATCGCTGGCGAGAGTGATGATTCCATTGGGCCCGGGCATCTTGAGCCTCATGTACCCGTAATGGGGTATAGCTTGGGAGCTTGCAAATGGATCTCGCCCTAAAAGGGTGTGATATCCACTGTTAAAAGGGGCCACCTAAAAGGTTATCTCTTCGGACCGATAGTTCTCCAGCGTGCCGAATACCACATCGAGTGTGATTTTTCTCGCACACCGTGCCTCCCGACTGGGAATAATTCCTTGAAGGTCGTGGCCGCTTTGCTCAATGCGGCTCGGTCTATTTCCATTTTGTTGAGAGTTTCCTCGAATGAGGTTTAGTCATTGCCGCCGTCCATGAAAACTTTGGTAAGCCAAAACCATCCACAATTGATCGAGGACCAAAGGCGGCAGTGCCCCGACTGTTCTGAATTTTAGTTCGTCACTGGCATTGAAAGTCATGGCTGTGTCGTTCCAGGGGTTTATTGCTACAACTTGGCAGACTTCGGCGAGGCCGCGGAGCGCCCTTTTGTGCATATTGTTTGAGGCGAAAGTCTTGAAGATTGTCAGCGCTGTATGGTTGCTGTCTTCTATGGGATGCTGCTCTGCAGTATTTTTGATGAAGAGATCCTCGCCGCTCTTGGCCACCTGCCGGAGTATCCAACATGCTTTAAGGCTATGGGTTGGTATCCGGTGTTGCGTGTATCTTGCATGGCCTATCGAGCCATCCCTCTAGGACGGTTCCGCGCCCTGTAATGGGCTTTGATTTTTTGGTTACTGGATCGGGCGACCGACAGGGGTGCATCTTTTTTGTCCGGACGAGGGGTTTAGTGGAAACCGGTGGCTCCCACGAGGTTGCCTGAGTTATCCAGGCGCTCTCCATTGCGCAGTACTTCTGTACTATGGTTGCCAGGTCAGCGAAGTGTGGTACGTGACGGCGATTGATTGCATTGAGGATTCCATTGTCCGTGTAGTTTTTGCAGAATAATGAGATTGCGTCTTCGTCGCGGCAGCCTTTGATCTTGTTCTTGACAAGGAGGAATCTAGCCCAAAAGTTATGGACCGTTTCTCGGGACTGCTGTTTGATGTGGGTAAGATCGCTTATATCTGGGTGAGTGGGTGGATTTAAGTCCGAACCCTGACCCAATCTGGGATCCAGAGCTTGAGAAACTTCCGAGCTTAACAGTTCGGGCTCCGGGATGTCAACCAATTTCTCAGGCCTACAGTCTGATTCTAAGTTCGAAGTACGGGGTGGGTCTTCCCTCGAGTGAGTATCCGGCTCTGTGAGCTCGGAGATTCGAACATAGTTCGTCCTCAACATAAGGGAAGAGTCGTTGCACTACTCCTCCAATACCGCTATCTGATGGGTGATCGGTGGAGATTCAATTTCTCTCTGATTGGGTTTAAGCCCAATCCGATCGTAGTCCGTAGCGACTCCCAAGCCGGCGATGCGATCCAGGAGTTCGTTTAAAGACGACAACTCCGTCGGATCCATCTGTTCGGAGTATTCTAAGCTGACGTGGAGGCGATTTTCGATGACACGAGAAGTCATCGTCGGCCCGACGGCCGAGTGGGCGACCATGGTAAAGCCGCCCAGCCGGAGGGTTTGGCCTGAGGCCAGGGCTCCCCCGGAGGTGAGGTTGTCCTTGGTAACAAGGTGAGCCATCAAGCCTATCTTCGATGTCACAGCAGACCTCTCAATGAAAGCACCAATGTCGGTGTCAAAACCGGCGGATCTCGGGTAGGGGGTCCTGAACTGTGTGTCTAAGGCTAATGGTAACAGGAGGCGGGGGGCACGATCTTTACCCAGGTTCGGGCCCTCTCTATGGAGGTAATACCCTACTTCCTGCTTGATTGATCTTGGTGAATATGAGTATTACAAGAGTTGATCTACCACGAGATCGTAATGACTAAACCCTAGAAGTCTATCCTATGAGATTATGATTGTTGTCCTACGGACTAAACCCTCTGGTTTATATAGAAAATGTAGCATCTACATCGATAATTCAAGCATTGTATACGTCATTAGTCCGATTCTTTGTAGGAACTACCCATAATAACGACTTGCAAAATGGATCTGTTTATCATAAAGAGATTCATTGTTCCTGACCCTGCTTCACCTTAATTGTTAATTGAATAAAAAGATCACAATAAACTTTTGGTAAAAGTTCTATCTTGGTCGGAGTGGGGATAGCATTTCTCTTCTGCATGCAAGGAAAATAACTCATGATAAAGTGATAAAGATAAGATACGTTTTGACCAGAAAAGCCCGTGCTCGATTATTTCGAGCACGTGCTTCTTCGAAAGAGGAATCGACGATTCGAGTGAAGTTTTTCGAACGTATCAATAAGATAGAGCCATGCTACGTGTTGTTTCAGCCCTAAATAAATGCGACACTTAAAAATCATCAGCAAAGTGATTCATATCTCTTACAACTTAGCTTGTACGACTTCAATCCTATTAATGGCGCCTCCTAATAAATAAGTAGATACAAAGTGACTACATACACATGCTCTCCAAGTAGGGAAAGTGAGAAATCTACGGTCTTCCATCCGCGGATGTGACAAATCCAATCCAATTTGGTCTTGTCCCGTCGGCCCAATACCTTCTCCGCAGGGACCTCAACAGTCCACTACTTCTACTGCACAACCTAGTTCTTCTACACCAGCAGCTATTCCTCTAATGATCCATCATCAATCTGCTTCACCTGTCAACCCGAAGCTGCCATTTCCAGAACGGAGTCGGCAGAAACCGTTACTCATTTGATTTCCTCCCAAAAGAAGGAGGGGTTTTCATGTGGTAGGCGCCAAGAAAGATACCATGAAATTAGGCACTAGGTACTATCTATCACACTAGGAGCTAGGGTTACATAAAGTCGGTTACAGGGAAAGGAATCTTCATATCTGCATCGCCAAGCTTGCCTTCCACGCAAAGGAGAGTCCCATCCGGACACGGGACGAAGTCTTCTAACTTGTGTCTTCATAGTCCAACAATCCGGCCACAGTACATAGTCCGGCTGTCCGAGGACCCCCTAATCCAGGACTCCCTCAGCTGCCGAGGTTGAGGAGTGCCAATCCAAGGTCAGTGATCAACAAAGACTTGGATAGGCCAACCCGGAGGGAAATGGCCCGTAGGAGAAAGTGTCAGAACACATAGCCGCATACCTCGAAAAGAGTCCAATAACCCCATGCGTAATGCAAACCATGCAACGATTTCCTCGGTTCAGGATGCTCTTCGAAACGAGATGTTTCGATGTACATTTCGGATGACAAAGGCCACTAAAAGCAATGAATCAGATATATCGTGAAGAAAGGTGGGAACTCATCTTTGAGCGGCTGCCTACCGAACCATGGGTCACGTAAGGAGGTACTCTATCAGCCCCCTATGAAGGCACGTGACCCTTGATGGTTCTCATGCTTAATCCACCAAAGGGACTTCCAAAACTGAAATCCCTCCATATTACATGCTAGGAGGGGCGGCCATGAAGATATTTGGATTTGATCGACTACAACCAAAGGCACCCTTGTTCCTAAGGATCATCCACACCAATTTCAGCCTAGGCGCCACATTATTCTTCTAGAATCGAGAATGTCAAGGTCACCCTGATCTATGGACTTGCAAATATACACCCACTTCACCATTTTGTACGCCAAAAGAAATGCAACAAATCGTGTCAAAGGCCCCATGAACACCATCAAGGAGGATGTACATCCTTGTAATATACATGGGTATGCTAGACACACATGAGTTAATAAGGACCATTTTACTCCCTTTGGAGGCAAAAGCTCCGTCTCCAAGGCTCAGTGGTAGACTTGAACCTCTCTACTAGCAGGTCCATGTCCTTAATCTGAATCCAGGTGTCACTCACGGGGATCCCCAATAGGTGATCGACAAGCATGACAACTTATAGTTGAGCCTATCATAATATGTTCTTGTCCCGCGCAGGTGAGCAATCTATGCCCATGACTTTGCTTTTAGCAAAGTTTGATTTTGCGGCTAGACATGGACTCAAAGCATAAAAATAGGAGCTTGAGATAGATGATATCAAGATTTGAACCATTCATCACAATCATGGTATCATCGACATATTTCAAGCAGGAAATGCCCTCACATCAAATATTGTGTCCAACCATACCATCAATATGGCCGTCGGCCTTAGCTTTCTCAAGGATAATCGCCAATTCGTCATCTCCTAGGTTGGTGGGGTCACCCTATCTCACAGCACGAGAAGATCTCACGTAGGGACCCACTTCATCATTACTATTAATAGAGGCTGGACGACATTTTGCATTATCCCACAGATCAAGCGGTCCACGAAGCTCCTCCTTTCCATCACCCAACGAAGAAATGATCAATCTAGGCAATCATACGCCTTTTGGAATTCCACCTTAAGGAAGACACCTCTTTGGTGTTTAACCATAACGTCATGGATAACTTCATGAAGTACTAATATCCTTCCATCGATGTAGCTCCCCTTAACGAAAGCATATTGGCTCAGGTGTGTCAATTTGTGAGCAAGCATGACAAATCTAGACGCACACACCTTCACAATGATTCACCGAATAGCGTTAATCACCGTGATCGGCATAAAGTTGCTTGATGAGTGTGGCCCCCAATCTTAGGGATAAAGGTTATCACACTGAAGTTAAGGTGAGAAAAATCAAGGATGCCAACATAGAATTCTTGAAACATGGACATGATCACCGTCTTGATATCCTCCCAAAACTTTTGGAAAAAGATGACTGGCAACACATCCGGACCCTAGACCAAATTGGACCTCATTTCCATGACTTTTCTTCCTATCACTCATTGTCGTTCTCCCTGTGTCTGTTGTTGTTGCTCATCTTAGAGCTCAATACGACAAGTTGAGATGAAGTCAATGAAGGAAATATGCCCTAGAGGTAATAATAAAGTTGTTATTTATACTTCCTTATACATGATAAATGTTTATTGTTCATGCTAGAATTGTATTAACCGAAAACTTAGTACGTACACGTGTGAATACATAGACAAAAATATAGTGTCCCTAGTATGCCTCTACTTGACTAGCTCGTTAATCAAAGATGGTTATGTTTCCTAGCCATAGACATGTATTGTCATTTGATGAACGGGATCACATCATTAGAGAACGATGTGATGGACAAGACCCATCTGTTAGCTTAGCATTATGATCGTTACAGTTTTATTGCTACTGCTTTCTTCATGACTTATACATGTTCCTCTAACTATGAGATTATGCAACTCCCGAATAACCGAGGAACACCTTGTGTGCTATCAAATATCACAACATAACTGGGTGATTATAAAGATGCTCTACAGGTGTATCTGAAGGTGTTTATTGGATTGGCATAGATCAAGATTAGGATTTGTAACACCGTGTATCAGAGAGGTAACTCTGGGCCCTCTCGGTAATGCTCATCACTATAAGCCTGGCAAGCAATGTAACTAATGAGTTAGTTGCGGGATTAAGCATTACGGAACGAGTAAAGAGACTTGCCGGTAACGAGATTGAACTAGGTACGATGATACCGACGATCGAATATCGGGCAAGTAACATACCGATGACAAAGGGAATGACGTATGTTGTTATGCGGTTTGACCGATAAAGATCTTCGTAGAATATGTAGGAACCAATAAGAGCATCTAGGTTCCGCTATTGGTTATTGACCGAAGATATGTCTCGGTCATGTCTACATAGTTCTCAAACCCGTAGGGTCCGCACGCTTAATGTTCGATGACGATTTGTATTATGAGTTATGTGATTTGATGACCGACGTTTGTTCGGAGTCTCTAATGAGATCACGGACATGACGAGGAGTCTCTAAATGGTCGAGAGGTAAAGATTGATATATTGGAAGGTTATATTCGGACACCGGAATGGTTCCGGAGTGATTCAGTTATTTTTCGGAGTACCGGGAGGTTACCAGAATCCCCCGGGGAAGTAGTGGGCCTTCATGGGCCTTAGTGGAAAGGATAGGAGGGCCGCAAGGGTGGCCGCCCCCATGGCAAGTCCGAATTGGACTAGGGAGGGGGAGGCACCCCCTCTTTCCTTCTCCCTCTCCTCCTCCTTCCCTCTCTCCTCTTGGAAAAGGAAGGGGAGTCCAACTAGGATTGGGAATCCTAGTTGGACTCCCCCTATGGTGCCCCCCTCCTGGCCGCTGGCCTCCTCCTCTCCCTCCTTTATATACGTGGCCAGGGGCACCCTATAACGCCCCGGACACACCCGCCGGTGGTCGTTACTCCTGGCGGGATCTAGACTGGCCCCACAGATCAATACTAGTCTTTTCACAAGACTTTGTCCTCACTCGTGCGCACCCGGAGCAATCTTCGGTCGGTCACCCATCCTAAAACTACTCCAAGCCGAGCACGCTTAACTTTGGAGTTCGTCCAATGGGATCCCTAAAAGAAGGAATTCCTTATTGATATGAGTAGTCTATCATCCCTAATAAGCCGTGCTATTACATACACCCCCACTCGGAGGAACCGACGCCCTCGTCGGGCCACAGAACGCTCCTCTGGCACAACCGTCTCAGGCATCCAATCCGTACATGTGCCATGCCGTGCCACGACGGGTCACAAACGCTATGAACAACATGACGCAAGACCGTCCGCAACCATCCGTAACCGCGAGGGTCGGCTCGATACCAACTTATAACGCCTTGACACACCCGCCGTGGTCGCATTACTCTGGCGGGATCTAGATCGCCCCACAGATCAATACTAGTCTTTTTCGCAAGACTTTGTCCTTACTCGTGCGCACCCGGAGCAACTTGTTTGGCCGGTCACCCATCCTAAAACTACTCCAAGCTGAGCACGCTTAACTTTGGAGTTCTGTCCGAATGGGATCCCGGAAAAGAAGGAATTCCTTATTGATATGAGTAGTCTATCATCCCTAATAAGCCAGGCTATTACATACCCCAAAGCACAACAGACAATCTCTTAGCCGTGTGCGGTGCCCTCCTCCATAGTTTAACACCTTAGTCATATCGTCGTAGTGCTTAGGCGAAGCCCTGCGCCGGTGACTTCATCATCACCGTCGCCACGCCATCGTGCTGACGGAACTCTCCTTCGTCCTCAACAGGATTAAGAACACGAGGGACGTCATCGTGCTGAACGTGTGCTGAACACGAAGGTGCCGTACGTTCGGTACTTCGATCGGTTGGATCGTGAAGACGTTCGACTACATCATCTGCGTTACTAAACACTTCCGCTTTTGGTCTACGAGTGTACATGGACACACTCTCCCGTCTCGTTGCTATGCATCTCCTAGATAGATCTTGCGTGATCATAGGATTTTTTTTTGAATTACTACGTTCCCCAATAGTTAAGTGCTCGACAAGACATATGCCTAAAACTCATTGATAGTGGAACCGATGGCGTATGCCTATGGTTGATTGGAAGTCAATGATGAATGGACAAAACAATATATATTAGGTTAAATTACGGTGTTCGGAGAGCACAAAAAACGTGGGAATACGAGATTCAGATTTATACCATCCCTGGTAGTGCCAAAAAGCTCGGTGTTGAAATCACTCGTGATTAATTCATATTATACATTTTAAGGCCCAGTCTAAGTTTTGGGAAGTCCACGCTTCATCTTACACTAATCATCATAATTACAATTTAGAGTTGAAAATGATATATATTATGGACCATTAGTGAGTCCGCTTGGGCAAGTCATTGTCAGTATTTTTTACGTGGCGAGAAAGTGCTTTTCAATAGATCCTTTTTAGGGAATTTAATTTCATATATTAGTTGATGTTTTTAATTTGGATAGAAATATTAGTTGCTTTGATTAAATTTGTCTTGCAGGCACTTCCGGTGTATGCAATGGGTATTTTTAAATTCCCGACATCACTTTGCGAGGAGCTGTCACAGATCATAAGGAATTTCTGGTGGGGTGATGAGGAGAATAGGAGGAAGACTCATTGGCTGGCTTGGGATAAGTTGACTCGGCCTAAAGGTGAGGGTGGTATGGGATTCCAAGACCTCGGATTATTTAACCAGGCACTCTTAGCTAAACAGGCTTGGCGGTTGGCGATTAATCCCGATTCATTGTGCGCCAAAGTGATTAAGGCAAAATATTACCCCCAAGGACATATCCTTGATACGGTTTTCCACAATCATCTTCACTTACGTGGCAAGGTATTTTACATGAGTTGGACCTGCTTAAATCCGGAGTTATTTGGAGAGTGTGTGATGGGTCTAATATTAATATCTGGAGAGTTAACTGGCTCCCTAGACCGGCTAGACTTAAAATTACTGCCAGAAAGAATAGGACAAGAGTCAAATGGGTATCAGACTTGATGCTGAGCGGTCCTAGGAGGTGGGATGAAAATTTGGTTAGGCATCTGTTTTATCCTTATGATGCGGAGGAGTTTTTTAGGCTGCGTATTCAATCTAATGGGGATGGCGATTTTATTGCATGGCACTTTGAAATACAGTGATATTCTCGGTTAAAAGTGCGTACAAACTTGCGCTTACCTTGAAGGATAAAAGAGAGGACGAGGGGCAATGTAGTGATGCTGTGTTGGGGAGAGGAAAATTTGGGATGTAATTTGGAAGGCTAATGTCCCTTAGAAGGTTCGGATTTTTGCGTGGAGGGTTGCATCCAATAGCTTGGCTGTCCAGGTTAATAGAGTAGTGCACCACCAAGAGTCTGTTAGTATATGCACTATTTGTGGAATGGAGGATGAAAGCACTTTTCATGCACTTGTCATGTGCTGGGCGGTTATACTGCAGATGGCCATGAGGGGCATATGGGAGTTACTCATGGAGGACGTCTTCAGATATACTGCGTATGATTGGTTTATTGTTCTTCTAAGTCAGTTGAAGCCTGTTATGCGCGACCAAATCATATTCATTTTCTGGAGAGCTTGGCATTTGAAAAATGACTTGATATTTGGTAAAGGAAAGGAGTCAGTCTCAGCTTCTGCTGGCTTTGTGAAGAATTATTGGTCATCTTTTGTCGCCTGTCACGTTGTGCCTCCGGTGGACTCGAAATATAAAGGCAAAGGGCCATTCCATGGACTAAGAGGGGTATCTAATAATATGACACATAAGATGGCTTGGATTCTAGATTAATGTGGATGCCAGATTTGTGGAGAGTGTTAGAGCAACAAGTGTGGGGGTGATGGTTAGGGACGCGACCGTGAATGTCATTGTGTCTTCGTGGGACTTCATTGAGTCGTGTCAGAGCATGGAGGAAGCGGAGCTAAGGGCGTGCATTGCTGGACTTTACATAGGTGTTCCTCTTCACAATCCTATTATTTTAGAGACTGACTGTGCCTTTGTACTGGCGACTCTTGCAACAGAGAGCCTTGATAGACAGCATTGGTCGATCTGAAGAAGGAAGCTCTCAGCTTATCTAAGCTGATAAATAACTTTCAATTGGCTAAGGTTAGTCGGTCGGCAAATGAGGTGGCTCATTTCATAACAAAGTTTAGTTTTGACAATAGATCCGATAGTATTCTTGTTAATGAGGTTCCGCCCTGTGTGGTGAATTTTGTATCGAATGATTGTAAGTATACTGTTTGATTAATTAATATAAGATGGTGTTAAAAAAAAGGAATATTAGTCGCTGTTTTTTTTTTTTTTGAGACTAGTCGCTGTTAGCTATGGTCCAGAGCTACTACACTCAAAAAGAGGAGGAAAAGAAAAACAGGTCCAGAGCCCACCCTTTCTTCTTGAGATATGGCCCAGAGCCACTAGGCCGTCTCTACAGGGAGGATTTGGGCTTTTGTTCATTTTCAGAAGGACTGCCCACAACCGTGTCAAGCCCAAGTCGAGGCCGAAAGCCCACACAGCCGAACGGGGGACTAAAACCCTACCCCTCGCAGTATATATATAAGCTCTCTCGCCCCCTCGCTTCCCCCTCATTCTTTGTCATCCCGGCGGCGGCGCGTAGCACAGGAGAAGGAGCAGGCGGCGGCGGTGCCCGAAGAGGAGAAGCACGGCGACCTAGCCCGAGCTCGCAACCATGGTGAGCGCCGCCCCTTTCCCCATCTCCATCCCTCCGCGTGCTTCCTTGCCTTTCGTTTGTAGATCCGATCCGTAGCCGCCTCCGTTCGAATGCTGTAGCGCTGCCGGCTCTCTGTTGTAGAGATCCTTGGGTTAGGGTTGAGGTCATTCGGTGGCTTGTGCTGTTACTTGGTTCGGTAGATTTGCTCGTGTTTTGCCTAGGGATTCCTGTGGTTGATGGGTTGTAGCGTGTACTGCTAGTGGGTTCCGTGCCTGTCCTCAGATAGATCGACTCTCGAGGCATGTAGCGTTGCGTTGTTTCCTGATCTAGAGGCTGTTACAGGTGTGGCTTTGGAAGATTTAGCTGCCTGATTTGACGAGTTGTATATCTTGTTGTAGATTGTAGATCAGTTTCGTTTGTTGTCTATGTGTTCCAAAATATTTTCCGGGTACAATTTGGTTTGAGATATCCTGCCTAATGCTTACACATGTAGCCAGCAATTTTCATGCTAAAGTAGTAACCCCCTAAGTTTGATAACTACTGAAGTAGAACACATATTCCATACTTTCAGCAATCTCTTGTAACCCAACCATTTCTATGAGGTATAT
This sequence comes from Aegilops speltoides, assembly GCA_021437245.1. NCBI lineage: Eukaryota > Viridiplantae > Streptophyta > Magnoliopsida > Poales > Poaceae > Aegilops > Aegilops speltoides. The sequence continues at coordinate 107,773,069 of CM038141.1, read as the reverse complement.
GATCTAAAGTTGCATACTGTGCCCATTTGCTGTTCATGTTTTGATATGAAAATAATTGTTATCCTTGTTTATCTGTCAACAGGCTAGGGGTTTGAAGAAGCATCTGAAGAGGCTCAATGCCCCGTCTCATTGGATGCTTGACAAGCTTGGTGGAGCTTTTGTAAGTGCATCAGTTCTTCTAGCATGTGCTTCTTCAGGCATTTGAGATGTTTTTGTTTAGTGATCTGATACTTGATTTGGCTATTGATTTCAGGCCCCCAAGCCATCATCTGGTCCTCACAAGGCCAGGGAGTGCCTGCCTCTGATCCTCATCCTTAGGAACAGACTGAAATATGCTCTCACCTACCGTGAAGTGCAATCTATCCTTATGCAGCGTCATATCATGGTTGATGGAAAGGTCCGCACTGACAAGACCTACCCTGCTGGTTTCATGGGTATGCTCTAAATCTTATTGTAACAGGATTTGTTTGATCTTATGTGAATTGACATTCTGCATAGGTTGTTAACATCACTTGGTTGCTTATATCTTCATTCATTTTGTCTGCTAGACATCATTTCCATTCCCAAGACTGGTGAGAACTACAGGCTTCTGTATGACACCAAGGGTCGCTTCCGCCTTCACTCTGTCAGGGACGAGGATGCTAAGGTTAGGTCTATCCTGTTTATGTAATACCATGCTGTTCTTCCATTATGCTAATGACTTCTGATATCTGGAACTGCTTTATATTCTACTTGTAGAACCTACTTGTATATCGGTAGGCATTGATATCCTCATGCAATGAAGAACCTTGCTGTTACCTAGCATTGTATCACTCTGTTGCATATTTGCCTTTCTATTTGCTCACCATGCTTAACTGTTTAAATCCTGTCTTACCTTTTCTGAAGCTGCCATTTTGTTTTCAGATTGTGTCTTAGATAGGTTCTATGTGTATCTGTTTTATCCTTCAATGTAATATATACCATTATCTATCCATCTACTGATTTTCTTTTCTTAATGTGCAGTTCAAGCTCTGCAAGGTCAGGTCTGTCCAGTTCGGCCAGAAGGGCATCCCCTACCTGAACACCTATGATGGCCGCACCATCCGCTACCCAGACCCACTTATCAAGGCCAATGACACCATCAAGCTTGACCTGGAGACCAACAAGATTGTTGACTTCATCAAGTTTGACGTCGGCAACGTGGTCATGGTGACTGGTGGGCGCAACACTGGGCGTGTTGGTGTGATCAAGAACAGGGAGAAGCATAAGGGAACCTTTGAGACCATCCACGTTGAGGATGCTCAGGGCCACCAGTTCGCCACCCGTCTGGGCAATGTGTTCACCATCGGCAAGGGCACCAAGCCGTGGGTGAGCCTCCCCAAGGGCAAGGGTATCAAGCTCACCATTATTGAGGAGCAGAGGAAGCGGGATGCTGCTGCCCAGGCTGCTGCCAAGGCCTAATTCTGAGGCGTTCGAGTCGTTTTGCTATAGCCAGTTATCTGCAAGGATATAGAACTATGTTCCTGGAACCATCGTTTTTAAGTTTTGCCTGATGTTTGTTGATTTGCGAACTCGTGGTTGCTGCTAGATGTAATGTGGATGTTTACCTTATTAAGTGCTATTTCGAGACCTCATCTCGTTATCTTAAATGTTTGAGATAGGCATTATCTGATAAAAGCTCTCTTCAAAGTTTTAAGATAGTAAGTTTGCAACCTCTGTTTTTGCTTCTTTTGGGTTTGACTTCTGCATATTCTTAAGTCATGGGGCGATTTCCTTCATATTTGTCAACAGAGGAGTCTGATTTGTTAGTGGAATGAGTCGGCTGGAAAATTGAGTCTCCTTCCTATACCCTCCATGCAAAATGGTTCTCGGGTTCGTGGTTTGGTCCGAGTCTGAACCTCAACATTCACGCCTGCGAACATTTTAGCGACAGCTTACCGCTTGCGTGGCATTTGTTCTTGTTGACGGGGAGGAACGTCTTCTTTGTACAAGGCCTTTTTCCACGGTCTCGACCACTTCGGGTGCGGCAGGCTCGACTGGGCGCCAGGTAAATGTAAGATTCACGCCTGCGTCATGGACCTCGTGGTGGGGTGCACGACCTCCCTCGGACTTGGGCAGCGGATGGCGAACGGCGGGGTGGTCTGCTGCACGCCGACAGCTACCGAGGCAACCACGGCGGGGCTTCGACACACTTGCGATTCCAGTCGTCTCGATGCTATGGCTCGAGCGCAAAAAACAGAGTCTTCCATGCCTCGTTCACCAACTTAAACACTACTATCATGATCGAGGGCGATCTATGGAGAAGGGCTGTGCGACATTTTTGAGATAGCATGGGTGTGTTCTTATGGGCGTTGTATTGCAAAGGGCGTAGAACTGGTCAATGCCTCATTCTAGGCCGTCGTGTACATTGTTTTCCCTTCTAATGCATTGCTACACAAAGCTTTTGCGTATGGACTTCAGACAATTCTTATATGCAGAGTAAAAAGGACCGGAGGGAGAAATATTCAAATGCGAGGGTGAGACTACCCTTAATTACCACACTTGTTACTTTTAGAAACATTTATTCGTACTCATAACAATATAGGTACAGTTTGGATCTAAGATCCAAGAAAATACAAAGTAACTCCTATAGCTAAGAATTACAATGAGATCTCTTGGAAACACGTTCTTTGTGGTATCAATCTCTGCTAGAAGAAATGCTCCCAAGACTTTGGTAAAGGGGCTGCAATTAGACTGGAGTAACGATGACCCCCTTCTATTCACAGAGAATATTACTAATATTTTTTTTCGAAGCACCTTGAGTCGCCCATTCAAAAAGACAGGAAGTCTTGATCGATGAACTTACTAGCACCATGGATAATCCCCTAGAAATGCACGTAGTTGAATCATGATATCTTCATCATGGTGTCGATGAAATATTTTATTTCCACAAATATTCAAACCAACAAAAGAATGCTTAACAGACTAACATAAACCCATCAGCTCTGAATAATCAGATCCATGAGAACACAAAACTCTCTAATTTTCTGACACCGACAAAAAACAAGAGTAATTTTATTCTCACAAAACCACGATGATCACTAGACGTACGAAGAACATAGAACTCTTGAAGATCAGAGCCCCCCCCCCTCTCAGCGCAAGTTGGTAGCCGGAGGTGAGGGGACCAAAATTTCCCTCACGGGGCCTGCTGCTACTGTAGTCCTTGAAGAAACCCTCGCGTACTCCATTAGTACGCTTAGTTATGTTTTTACGGTATAGTACAGTTAGTTATGTTTTTCACGGTATAGTACACTTAGTTATGTGGTGTTCTTGCTTATTTCAAAGAATATGGGTGCTAATAGCTTTAGGCAGCCCAATCCTGTTGGTGCGACGATAGAGCTTTATTTTTTCGCCTATATGGAGGCCACTACAGATTGACCGAGGTACCTGATGATGTTGGTCAGTGGCGATGCTATGTTGAGTGATAAACTTCTATAATTTTCTATACTTTGTATAAAGAAATTATAAGGGAAGTTGTTTCTAGGCCTGGGGCTATAGCCCTAGCCGCCCCCAGGCCTGTCTCCGCCACCGATATTGTTAGTGAAGCCCAACCTGCTTAGATGGCGTGATGGATCTTCATGAGATCTTACATGAACTGAAAATGAAACACAAATCTGGCCGGATTCGGTTCTGACAATGGCAACTACGATGCTCTTGGCAGGGCACAACTATCTTAGAGCAACTCTAACCGATCCCCTAAAAGCTCATAGAGAAGTAAAATTTCGGTTTTACTCCTCTAACCGCACCTAGCCGGTCTCCTAAACTGATTAGAGGAGTGACGTCTATCCGACTCCTAAATTTATTCCACCGCTGCCGTTGGAGTAAAAATTTTCTTTGCGTGAAGGCCCCCTTGTGGCCAGCCGGTGACTCACCTGAAGCCTCCTTGTCAACGGCGACCTCACCAGTGACCTTGCTGTGGGCAGGTCTGACCAAGGAGCGGCAACAACTGGTAGATGGAGCCTAGGATGGAGTTGCCGAAGCGGCGTCACCCCCGGTAACAGCTACAACCCTATCTGGGTTCCCTGTCCCTCGTCTCCCCGTCCGGCGCTAACGTGCATGCCAGCCGCAAATCGGCATCGCTCATCATACCACGGCTGTCCGCTTACTGCGCTTTTAGTTCCATCAATCGAAGGCTTGAGAACCGACCAAAACTTAGTGAAGTATAAGTAAAAATACTTCACTAAGCTTTACTTGGCGGTTTACTCCTCTATTTTTTAGGGGATAGACTAGAACCGACCAAAATTTAATGGAGTAAAAATACTCCACTAAGTTTTACTCAGCCGTTTACTTTATTTTTTAGGAGATCGGCTAGAAAAGCTGTTATGATGCTTCTTGCTATCTTCTAATACTGAAACAAGAAACTTGCAGAAAATTTGTTTGACAATACTGTTACCAGATGTCTTTAAATGGCGCAACATTTCATTTGAAACTCGATCCACAGATATAAGGAACAAACAATGACAAATCATAGTATAAGTAATGCTAACGAAGTACTATTTGCAAGAGATTCTAAAAAAATAATAATATTTGCAACAGATTTTAGTTTAGTTTTGTACGGTTCCTACACACACTTGGCATTTTGTTTCTGTAGCTGTAAGCTGAATTTGGTCTCGAGACAATTTTTTCTGTCAATATAGTAGAAGTAGATCGCAATGTTTTTATTGCGTCTCAGTCCATGGGTAGCACGAAAGAGGTGGAATGGAAGCACCGGGTGATTCCTCGAGCTGCAGCGACATCTATGCAAGCTGGACAAACCCTCTGGCGATGGTGCCGTTGGCGCCCCGGGGCAGGAACCCGCCGGGGACCTGCTCGTTGCGTGAGCCGTAGAGGATGCGCAGCGCCTCCGCCGGGGTGCGCTGGTACCCGAGCGAGTCCACGCCGGCGCCGAGGATGTTGCTGATGGTGCGCCGCTCCGCGCCCTGATGCCGGTCCAGCACCTTGACCCCCTCGTCCTTGGCGCCGCAGCCGGACAGGTCGTTGCGCCAGTCGGAGATCCGGCGCGTGAACTCGGCCACCGTGCGCCCCTTGTACGGCGCCACCGTCTCGTCGGCGCGCTGGTACAGCAGCATCCTGATCACCGCGTCCTGCCCGGCCTCCACGGCCAGGACGCTGGCGTGGAGGCGCTTGGAGGCGTAGCCCATGAGGTTGGGGCTGATGCCGACGGCGGCGGAGGCGGTGACGTGAGGCAGGATGTAGGAGGCGAGGAGGAAGTTGACGGTGCTATTGTAGGCGTCGAAGGGCGGGTCGAGGCGCGCCCCAAGGGCGTCGTCCATGATGGCGGCGAAGCGGTCGGCGCTGAGGTCGATGGCCGGGCGCGGGAACCCGCCGTTGGCCTGCGTGATGGCCCTGATGTGGCCCACCTCCTGGTACCCGAGCTCGGCGGCGATCTCGGTGGTGCGGAAGTCGAGGCTGGCCTTGCGCGCGCCGACGGGGGCCGGGCCGCCCGCCGAGAGGTTGCGGTCGAGGTAGTCGATGCCGCGGCCCAGCGCCGCGTGGAGGAACCACTCCGCCTCCACGAACTTGGGGTTGAGCAGGAACTGCAGCTGCTCCATGTCGCTCGGGTACACCGCGACGGCGCCCCGCCGCGGGAGGGTCGGCCGGCACCGCGGGTCGTCCGTCTGCGTGACCGTGACGGTCGCCGCGAGCGCGACGACCTGCAGGCCGGCGGCCAGCAGCTGCAGCAGGAAGGCGTCGTGCGCGCGAGCCATGGCCAGGGAGGACGGAGCGCCTGTCGTGCCGTGCTGGTGAGAGCTCGCGTGCTTGGCTCTTCTCTGCTCTGCTCTGCTCGTGCTTGTCCGTGTATTTGTGGTGCGGGCTGGGGGTCTGGTAATGGTTAGCGTGGGTTTAGGAGGGCATGAGGTTGGCAGGACACGAAATGCTCGCGTGTCCGTCCATCGCCACGGCGGGCGCCCGGCTGTGGCTCATCATAGGGTGCAACACTGGCAGGCGCGTTAAATTTAGAGATTGCAAGTGACAGAGAGAGTAGTTTATGTTGGTCATGTCAGAACGATGATGTAGAATTAATGCATTGTCATGGGGAGCAAATGACCTCTACTCCTAGTTAAGTAAGCTGGTGAGGTGAGCCCAGGCTCAGCTGGTCTCAGTGAACAGCAAATACGAAAAAAAATATATAGCCACAAATTCAAAGAAATCTGAAAATTTTAGGCATTCAAGATGCTCTGCTGCGCTAGGAGCATGCAAGTTTTGCTGGCCAAATGAGATCTGAGTAGCTCATGGTAAAATAAATAAATAAATAAGATCTATACCGTGCATTTTTTAAGAGTTTATTTGACAACTATTTTTTCTTTTCTTTTTGCAATGAGCTCTTGGAATGTTATTTGATCATCAAATTTTGCACATTCCCAATGCTGAATTTGTTTGATATTTTTTCGGATTTATTGTTCATGAACAGGTGTAGATAACCCCGAGCTCCGAATTGCTGTTCTCTGTGATGGCGTTACTACCCCTGATCGCTCCCATGACATTCTTTTGCCGGGCTCGTGTGATTCCGGACTAAAATGAGCCAATTCTCAAGTACAAGGGCACACGACATAAATTTTGTATTTTTTGAGCACGAGACCGTAAGTGAGTTTGAGAGACAAGTACAATGACTATTACTTTATTTAACTCATTTGCAATTACTATTTATCTTCTCCTCTTGCCTAATGCGAGCTGTCCACCTGTCAAGTCGAACCGCCGGTCGCCATCATTCTCTGCCCGCCTCACCGCCCTACCCTGCACAAGCCGTTGCCAACATCGTTGCGTTCTCCGACCGTAACCCGACAACAACTCCGTTGCTGACAGGCACTCCCATAGGCTTCCCAAACATCCGAACTAGTCAAAATCTTCGACTTGCCTTCACTCGCGATGCCAAAGTAAGTCTCATCATTGCCGGCTTTGGCTCGTTCCTAGCGAGGCCTCACCGGGATGCCATGACATCCTATCTCGGACCCGGACGTTATCTATGTATTTTCTACATTTTGGCGATGGCATAGCGGGGCAATACTGAAAATATATTATCAAGATAAATCTACCTAGATTTTATGATATACTCCCTCCGCAAAGAAATGTAAGACTATTCAGCACATTACTTTTTTAGCACACTAAGTAATGTGCTAAAAACTCTTACATTTCTTTACAGAGTGAGTATTAAATTGAGTGTTACTCCCTCCGTTCCTAAATATAAGTCTTAGGGATTTCAATATGGACAACATATGAAGCAAAATGAGTGAATCTACACTCTAAAGTACGTCCATATTCATCCGTATGTAGTCCATATTAAAGTATCTAAAAAGACTTATATATAGAAACTGAGGTAGTAGATGTTTTTACGGAAATCTCTAGGTTATTTCTGTTTTATATTTAATATATATATAACACTACTACATGCATGATAGCGCCTACTACATACTGTTGGAAATATGCCCTATAGGCAATAATAAAAGTATTATTATATTTCAATGTTCATGATAATTGTCTTTTGTTCATGCTATAACTGTATTATCCGGAAATCGTAATACACGTGTGAACACTTAGACCCCAATATGTCCCTAGTGAGCCTCTAGTCGACTAGCCCGTTGATCAATAGATAGTCATGGTTTCGATTATGGACATTGGATGTCGTTGATAACGGATCACATCATTAGGAGAATGATGTGATGGACAAGACCCAATCATAAGCATAGCATAAAAGATCGATAGTTCGCTTGCTAGAAGCTTTGCCAATGTCAAGTATCTCTTCCTTCGACCATGAGATCGTAACTCCGGTTACCGTAGGAGTGCCTTGGGTGTATCAAACGTCACAACGTGAATCGGGTGACTATAAAGGTGCATTACGGTATCTCCGAAAGTATCTGCGGGTTGACATGGATCGAGATCGATTTGTCACTCCGTATGACGGAGAGGTATCTCTCGCCCACTCGGTAATGCATCATCATAATGAGCTCAAGTTGACCAAGGTGTTGCCACGGATCATGCATTACGGACGAGTAAAGTGACTTGCCGTAACGAGACCGAACAAGGTATTGGGATACCGACGATCGAGTCTCGCAAGTAACGCATCGATTGACAAAGGAATTGCATACAGGGTTTGATCGAATCTCGACATCGTGGTTCAACCGATGAAATCATCGAGGAGCATGTGGAGCCAACATGGGTATCCGCACCCGCTGTTGGTTATTGCCCGAGAGTCGCCTCGGTCATGTTCACGTTCTCCAACCCGTAGGGTCTACACACTTAAGGTTCGGTGACGCTAGGGTTAGTAGGAAGTCAAGTATGTGACTACCGAATGTTGTTCGAGTCCCGGATGAGATCCCTGACGCCACGAGGAGTTTCGAATGGTCCGGAGGTAAATAATAATATATAGGAAGTGGTGTTTCGCCATCGGGAAAGTTTCGGTCTCCCAGAATGTACCGACCACCTAAGGGTCCCGGGTCCACCGGTGGGGCCACCTATCCGGAGGGCCCCATGGGCTGAAGTGGAGGGAACCAGCCCATAGTGGGATGGTGCGCCTCAGGCCCACCTGCGCCTAGGGTTGAAACCCTAGGGGGGGCGCCCACTTGGCTTGGGGCACTCCACCCCTTGGCCGCCACCGGAGATTGGATCTCCAGGGCTGGCCTCCAGGGGCCTATATAAAGGGGAGGGAGGGGGCTGCTGTACCCATCTCCAAGGCGCAGCCCTCCCTCCCCAACACTTCTCCTCCTCCGTAGCGCCGCGAAGCCCCGCTTGAGTATCGCTTCTCCACCATCACCACGCCGTCGTCTTTGCCGGTGGAGCTGTCTTCTCAACCTCTCCTTCCCCTTGCTGGATCAAGAAGGAGGAGACGCCGCTCGTTCGCACGTGTGTTGAACGCGGAGGTGCCGTCCGCTCAAAGACTTGGACATCGGTGATCTGAATCACGCTCGAGTACGACTCCATCATCACCTTGCAAGCTTCCGCATGCGATCTACAAGTGGTATGTAGATGCAAACTCTCTCCGCTGCTCGCTGCTTAGATGAACTCATAGATGGATCTTGGTGAAACCGTAGGAATTTTTTAATTTTCTCGCAACGCTCCCCAACAATGGTATCGAGCTAGGTCTATGCGTAGTTCTCTAATGCACGAGTAGAACACAATTTGTTGTGGGCGCTGATCTTGTCATCTTACTTGCCTCTACTAGTCTTTTCTTGCTCAACGGTATTGTGGGATGAAGCGCCCGACCAACCTTACACGTGCGCTTACGTGAGACCGGTTCCACCGATCGACATGCACTAGTTGCATAAGGTGGTCGGGTGTCTCGCTCTCGCACTTTAGTTGGAGCGGATTCGATGAACAAGGCCCTTATGAAGGGTAAATAGAAGTTGACAAAATCACGTTGTGGTGATTCGAGGTAAGAAAACGTTTTGCTAGAACCCAATCGCAGCCACGTAAAGATGCAACAAACAATTAGAGGACGCCTAACTTGTTTTTGCAACGATTGATCATGTGATGTGATATGGCCGAAGTTGTGATGAATGATGAATTGTGATGTATGAGATCATGTTCTTGTAATAGGATTCACGACTTGCATGTCGATGAGTATGACAACCGCAGGAGCCATAGGAGTTGTCTTTATTTTTTATGACTGCGTGTCATTGAAGAACGCCATGTAAACTACTTTACTTCATTACTAAACGCGTTAGTCATAGAAGTAGAAGTAGTCGCTAGCGGACAACTTCATGAAGACACGATGATGGAGATCATGATGATGGAGATAATGGTGTCAAGCCGGTGACAAGATGATCATGGAGCCCCAAGATGGAGATCAATAGAGCTTGATGATATTGGCCATATCATGTCACAACTATATAATTGCATGTGATGTTTATTATGTTTATGCATCTTGTTTACTTAGGACGACGGTAGTAAATAAGATGATCCTTACAAAATTTCAAGAAGTGTTCTCCCTAACGCGCACCGCTGCTACAGTTCGTCGCTTCTAAGCACCACGTGATGATCGGGTGTGATGGATTCTTACGCTCACATACAACGGTGTAAGACAGCTTTTACACAAATAAAACACTTAGGGTTAACTTGACGAGCCTAGCATGTGCGCACATGGCCTCGTAACACGGAGACCGAAGGTCGAACACGAGTCGATGGAAGATACGATCAACATGAAGATGTTCACCGACGATGACTAGTCCGTCTCACGTGATGATCGGACACGGGCTAGTCGACTCGGATCGTAACACTTAGATGACTAGAGGGATGTCTAATCTAAGTGGGAGTTCATAATTTGATTAGAACTTTATTATCATGAACTTAGTCTAAGACCTTGCAAATATGTCTTGTAGATCAATGGCCAACGCTAATGTCAACATGAACTTCAACGCTCCTAGAGAAAACCAAGTCGAAAGATGATGGCAGAACTATACGGATCGGGTCCTAACCCGAGGATCATCCTCATAGCTGCCAGAAGCAATATGTCCTAGAAGGACCGCTAGGTGACGCCCGTCCCAGAACCAAGACGTTATGAACGCTGGCAAGCTCGTCGATGATTACTCCCTCGCTCAAGGCGGCATGCTTTATACTTAGAACCGGGCTCCAAAAGCGCTTTTGAGCACCACGGAGCATATGAGATGTTCAAGAGCTGAAACTAGTTTTCCAAGCTCATGCCCGGTCGAGAGATATGATGTCTCGACAAGTTCTACAGCTTGTAAGATGGAGGAAAACAGTTCACAAGGAGCACATCCTCAAGATGTCCGGGTTGCACAACCGTATGACCCATCTCGAACATTAACCTCCCGGATGAGGCGGTCATCGACAGAATCCTCCATCGCCCCACCAAGCTACAAGAGCTTTGTGATGAACTACAACATGCGGGGATGGTAAAGACCATTCCTAAAGTGTTCTCGATGTCAAGTCAGCAGAGGCTGAAATCAAGAAAGAACATCAAGTGTTGATGGTCAATAAGACCACTAAGTTCAAGAAGGGCAAGGGTAAGAAGAACTTCAAGAAGGACGGCAAGGATGTTGCCGCTACCGTAAGGCGCTTGCCGGGAGGAAGTCAAAGAATGGACCCAAGCCCGAGACCGAGTGCTTTTATTGCAAGGGAAGGGTCATCGAAGCGGAATCGCCCCAAATACTTAGCGGATAAGAAGGCCGACAACACCAAAGGTATATTTGATATACATTTAATTGATGTGTACCTTACCAAGATTACTCGTAGTAACTCCCGGTATTTGATACCGTGCCGTTGCTCATATTTGTAACTCACAGCAGAGCTGCGGAATAAACGGAGATCGCGAAGGGACGAGGTGACGATGCGCGTCGGGAATGGTTCCGTGGTCGATGTGATCGCCGTCGCACGCTGCCTCTACATTTACCTACGGGATTAGTTTTGAACCTTAATAATTGTTATTTAGTGCCATGTTTGAGCATGAACATTGTATCCGGATCTCGCTTAATACGAGATGGCTACTCATTTAAGTCTCGAGAATAATGGTTGTTCGATTTATATGAGAGATATGTTTTATGGTCATGCTCCGATGGTCAATGGTTTATTCTTAATGAATCTCGAGCGTAATATTACACATGTTCATAGTGTGGATGCCAAAAGATGTAAAGTTGATAACGATAGTCCCACATACTTGTGGCATCGCCGCCTTGGTCACATTGGTGTCAAGCGCATGAAGAAGCTCCATGCCGATGGACTTTAGAGTCTCTTGATTATGAATCGCTTGACACATGCTAACCTTGCCTCTTAGGCAAATGACCAAGACTCCGCTTCTCCGGAACAATGGAGCGAGCAACCAACTTGTTGGAAATCATACATACCGATTTGTGCGGTCCAATGAGCGTTGAGGCTCATGGAGGATATCGTTATGTTCTCACTCTCACCGATGACTTAAGTAGATATGGGTATGTCTACTTAATGAAACACAAGTCCGAGACCTTGAAAAGTTCAAGGAATTTCAGAGTGAGGTAGAGAATCAACGTGACCGAAAGATAAAATTCCTACGATCGATCGTGGAGGAGAATACTTAAGTCACGAATTTGGTACACACTTAAGAAAATGTGGAATCGTTTCACAACTCACGCCGCTGAACACCTCAAATAAACGGTGTGTCCGAACGTCGAATCGCACTCTATTGGATATGGTGCGGTCTATGATGTCTCTTACCGATTTACCGCTATCATTTTGGGGATACGCTCTAGAGACAGCTACATTCACTTTAAATAGGGCACCGCCTAAATCCGCTGAGACGACACCGTATGAATTATGGTTTGGAAAGAAACCTAAGCCGCGCTTTCTAAAAGTTTGGGGATGCGATGCTTATGTCAAGAAACTTCAACCCGAAAAGCTCGAACCCAAGTCGGAAAAATGCGATTCATAGGATACCCCAAGGAAACTGTCGGGTATACCTTCTACTTAAGATCCGAAGGCAAGATCTTTGTTGCTAAGAACGGATGCTTTCGAGAAAGAGTTTCTCTCGAAAGAAGTAAGTGGGAGGAAAGTAGAACTCGATGAAGTACTACCTCTCGAACAGGATAGTGGTGCAATAGCAGAAACCGCTCTGTGATGCCCACACCAACCAAGAGGAAAACAATGATGATGATCAAGGTACTTCGGATCAAGTTACTATTGAACTTCAAGGTCCACGAGGACACGCTCCGCACTGAGTGGTACGGCAACCTGTCATGGAAATCATGTTGCTAGATAACAATGAACCTTCGAACTATGAAGAAGCGGTGGCGGGCCCGGATTCCAACAAATGGCTTGAAGCCATGAAATCCGAGATAGAATCCATGTATGAAAACAAAGTATGAACTTTGACAGACTTGCCCGATGATCGGCGAGCAATAGAAAACAAATGGATTTTTAAGAAGAAGACGGACGCGGATGGTAATGTTACCATCTGTAAAGCTCGACTTGTCGCTAAGGGTTATCGACAAGTTCAAGGGATTGACTACGACGAGACATTCTCTCCCGTAGCGAAGCTTAAGTCCGTCCGAATCATGTTAGCAATTGCCGCATACTATGATTATGAGATATGGCGATGGACGCCAAAACGGCATTCCTTAACGGACATCTTAAGGAAGAGTCAGATGTGATGCAGCTGAAGGTTTTGTCGATCCTCGAATGCTAACAAAGTATGCAAGCTCCAATGATCCATTTATGGACCGTGCAAGCATCTCGAGTTGGAACATTCGCTTTGATGAGATGATCAAGCGTTTGGGTTTATGTAGACTTATGGAGAAGCTGCGTTTACAAGAAAGTGAGTGGGAGCTCAGAGCATTTCTCCTATTATATGTAGATGACATACTTTTGATGGGAAATGATACGAAACTTCTGGACAACATTAAGGCCTACTTGAACAAGTGTTTTTCAATGAAGGACCTTGGAGAAGCTGCTTATATATTAGGCATCAAGATCTATAGAGACAGATCAAGACGCCTCATAGGTCTTTCACAAAGCACATACCTTGATAAGATTTTGAAGAGGTTCAAATGGATCAGTCCAAGAAGGGTTCTTGCCTATGTTACAAGGTGTGAGATTGAGCTCGGCTCACCACCCACCACGGCAAAAGATAAAGAAGAGATGAGTGTCATCCCTATGCTTCAGCCATAGGATCTATTATGTATGCCATGTTGTGTACTGACCGATGTAAACCTTGCCGTAAGTTTGGTTGCAAGATACCAAAGTAATCCCGCAAGGAACACCGGACAGCGGTCAAGAATATCCTGAAGCACCGAAAAGGACAAAGGACATGTTTCGCTTTATGGAGGAGACGAAGAGCTCGTCAGAAGGGTTACGCCGACGCTTAGCTTCGACTCAGATCTGATGACTCTAAGTCACAAACCGGATACGTGTATATGTTGAATGGTGGAGCAAGAAGTGGTGCAATGCGCAAGCGAGCGTCGTGGCGGGATCTACGTGTGAAGCGGAGTACATGACAGCCTCGGAGGCAGCGATGAAGCGATTTGGGTGAAGGAGTTCATCACCGACCTAGGAGTCATAACCAATGCGTCGGGGCGATCAAACTCTTCTGTGACAACACCGAGCTATTGCCCTTGCCAAGGAGCCTGTGTTTCACCGAAGACCGAGCACATCAAGCGTCGCTTCAACTCCATCCGTGAAAATGTTCAAGATGGAGACATAGAGATTTGCAAAGTGCACATGGATCTCAATGTCGCAGATCCGCTGACTAAACCTCTCTCGCGTGCAAAACATGATCAACACCGTAACTCTATGGGTGTTCGATTCATCACAATGTAACTAGATTGGTGACTCTAGTGCAAGTGGGAGATCTGTTGGAAATATGCCCTAGAGGCAATAATAAAAGTATTATTATATTTCAATGTTCATGATAATTGTCTTTTGTTCATGCTATAACCGTATTATCCGAAATCGTAATACACGTGTGAACACTTAGACCCCAATATGTCCCTAGTGAGCCTCTAGTTGACTAGCCCGTTGTGATCAATAGATAGTCATGGTTTCCTAATTATGGACATTGGATGTCGTTGATAACGGATCACATCATTAGGAGAATGATGTGATGGACAAGACCCAATCATAAGCATAGCATAAAAGATCGATAGTTCGCTTGCTAGAAGCTTTGCCAATGTCAAGTATCTCTTCCTTCGACCATGAGATCATGTAACTCCGGTTACCGTAGGAGTGCCTTGGGTGTATCAAACGTCACAACGTAATCGGGTGACTATAAAGGTGCATTACGGTATCTCCGAAAGTATCTGTTGGTTGACATGGATCGAGATCGATTTGTCACTCCGTATGACGGAGAGGTATCTCTGGCCCACTCGGTAATGCATCATCATAATGAGCTCAAGTTGACCAAGGTGTTGGCCACGGGATCATGCATTACGGATGAGTAAAGTGACTTGCCGTAACGACCGAACAAGGTATTGGGATACCGACGATCGAGTCTCGCAAGTAACGCATCGATTGACAAAGGGAATTGCATACGTGGTTTGATCGAATCCTCGACATCGTGGTTCAACCGATGAAATCATCGAGGAGCATGTGGGAGCCAACATGGGTATCCGCACCCATTGTTGGTTATTGCCCGAGAGTCGCCTCGGTCATGTCTCAAGGTCTCCCGAACCCGTAGGGTCTACACACTTAAGGTTCGGTGACGCTTAGGTTAGTAGGAAGTCAAGTATGTGACTATCAATGTTGTTCGAGTCCGTATGAGATCCCTGACGCCACGAGGAGTTTCAAATGGTCCGGAGATAAAGAATAATATATAGGAAGTGGTGTTTCGCCATCGGAAAGTTTCGGGTCTCCCGGTAATGTACCGGGACCACCGGAAGGGTCCCGGGGGTCCACCTATCCCGGAGGGCCCCATGGGCTGAAGTGGGAGGGGAACCAGCCCATAGTGGGCTGGTGCGCCCCCCTAGGCCCACCCCCTGCGCCTAGGGTTGAAACCCTAGGGGGGCGCCCACTTGGCTTGGGGCACTCCACCCCTTGGTTGCCGCCCGGAGATTAGATCTCCAGGGCAGCCTCCCTGGGGGCCTATATAAGGGGGGGGGGGGGCTGCTGTACCCATCTCCAAGGCGCAGCCCTCCCTCCCCAACACTTCTCCTCCTCCGTAGGCGCCGGCGGCCCACAGCCGAGATCGCTTCTCCACCATCACCACGCCGTCGTCTTTGCCGGTGGAGCTGTCTTCCTCAACCTCTCCTTCCCCTTGCTGGATCAAGAAGGAGGAGACGCCGCTCGTTCGTGACGTGTGTTGAACGCGGAGGTGCTGTCCGCTCAGCACTTGGACATCGGTGATCTGAATCACGCTCGAGTACGACTCCATCATCACCTTGCAAGCTTCATACGCGGTCTACAAGTGGTATGTAGATGCAAACTCTCTCCCATTGCTCGTTGCTTAGATGAACTCATAGATGGATCTTGGTGAAACCGTAGGAAAAATTTTAATTTTCTGCAACGTTCCCCAACACATACATGCATGATACCGGGTCATCATTGACGCGCTTGCAACCCATCATGTCTTATTGTCACCGATGACATCTTCATCACTGGTGGGCTAGTTGTGTCAGTGATGAATGAACTGTGCAAGCAGGCTGAGCAGTGATGACATATAATTGCTTTTGTAGCTTGGGGATCGACAACTAGTATTGTGCTAGGAGTGTAACCACAAGTTGCAAACCACAAGACACTTATATACACATGCACAATACACAATCACATCCACATTCATCTCATAAAAGTATTGCATTTCATACATATTTGAGTCCTTCAGAGATAGCACAAGCACCAAAACGATGAAACACAAAATTACCTTGACTTCTAACAACAAACGGGTCAATAACAAATAAATCTTGGAATTGATGATGATAGGATTCATGCCAGAGTGAGCAAATTTCACTCTAAGGAATCCAATAGCCGACCTTTCCCTTCTCTCATTTGAGGTTGACAAAGCGGTTAGTTGTGTCAACGAATCAACGGAGAAGGGACAGTGTCTTTTCCAAAACTGTAACACACATATGATTTGTATAGGATGAGGTAATGCATAATAAATAACGACTTAATAAGTACTTCCTCCGTTCCTAAATATTTGTCTTTCTAAAGATTCCAATAAGTTACTACATACGGAGTAAAATGAGCGAATCTATACTTTAAAATATGTCTATATACATCTGTACGTGGTAGTCCATTTGAAATCTCTAAAAAAAGAAAAATATTTAGAAACGGAGGGAGTATAAATAAACTAGAGTAAGTGGCAAACTCAGAATTGCTTCGAAAATCACCAACAAGGCCTAACTGAAGCCACGGTTGTTGTGTGCAATTTGGTTTAAACTTTTTTTGTAGTGCACCCAAAATAGAGTAGCGTCCATTATGTGATATTTTGGTTGCACTACACAAAATACTCTTACAAAAAAGTGATTATGCAGTACGCTAAAGATCACAACAACAACGATGTTTGTCCACAGCCCTTAATAGTCATACATATAGTAGTAATAGAAAGTGATAGTAAAAACTTGTGCCTATGTATTGCTAAAGAATTGAAGTGACTACCGAACACTTGCATCGAAAGCTACACACATACTTAGTTGCTAAGATCACAAGTTTCATCATCGGACAAGTCTACAATGTGTAGTATTAATGTGAAGATGGAAAATAAATACAATACAAAGTATGTATTACCCACACAAAATTACTAAGACATGCATGTTTAGTTTTATCATCATCGCGATATGTATAAATTCTACACAGTCGGGCCTTAAGGTTATAAAACTAGTCTTAATGTGCATAAATAGAAGTCTAACATGCATAGTAAAATAACATACAATTTATGTCACAATACTAATGACTCTTCAATAAGATGCATAGCAAACTTTAAAAATTTCAACACGAATAGAAAGGAAGAACTCACCATCATGACCACCTCCACGGCCGAAGAATTAGGAAGCACATGCCTGGTCTACGGTTGTGCACACATGCGCGGGAGACCCGGCATCGCCGCCTGGTCGAATGCAAAGGTCGGATCTGACAGATCCATACATCGCCACTGACCATGTGTTAAAACAGCGGCGTGCATGAAGGTAGTGAAGCGTGGCGGTGCCCGGTGGTAGCAAAGCACGACGATGGCTGATCTGCGTATTCGCGGATGCAGTGATGGGCTCTCTCCAAGAGATGGATCGGCGCCAGAACAGAGGAAGGGTGAAGGCAGCGAGAGAGTGGTGCCTGTGTGAGTTTGGTTGGAGACGGGCAACATGATCGATTGTAACAGGTCGCATACAAACCAACACTGACCAACAGGAAAACCAAAGTGTTGAATAGGCTACCTTGATGGGTCAAATATAGTAGACGGTTAGTGATAACTTGCGCTACTTTTTGGTCATCGGAACATCTTTATCACAAACTAACTAGTTTAGGACCGTCTGTGATAAACATCCAACGAAAGCCCAAAAACCTTATCACTGACGCTTTCAATGTAGCCGGTCAGTGATAAGGTCCATCACTGACGCGTGGTAACAGGGCGGTGAGTGCTATTTGGATATGTACTAGTGTAAGAAATGTCATACTTGACGTCATAATAAACTATCAAGTGTCATTAGTTATCTTCGCCTGATCATTGTAGGATCATAAAAAAGTCAAAATCTATTTAATCATAGAGCGATCGCCAAAGAAGGTTGAAATTGTTGTTCTTTAACAAGTGATGATCACCAAAAAGCTTTGAATCTCTTTCTCTTGGATAAAATTGAGCCCATATGGCATGCTCACTACAAATTCAAATCGTTTCTAACGATTTTCCGCAGCAAGCCGGGTTATCTTCTATATTTATAATGATATTCTCATACCAAATACAGCTGACGCAATTCATGGATAGATGATCTCATGAATACATCGTCAATCAGGTGAATGAATGCTAGCCTTCAGAGAAACAAAAACAAATCTGAAGAACATTCGAGCAAACTATAGTTACAAGAGATTGATACACTGTACAAACATTTCAGTACAACCTTTGGACGCCCATTCTAGTTGTAGCTGGCGGCTATCATCTTGGGCTCGATGTACAGGTTGCGCCTGCAAAGCGGGCACGTCTCGCTCATCTTGAGGACTTGCTCGAGGCACGCGCCATGGAAGACGTGGGGCTTGCCGCACCCCGGCCACGCGGCGAGGTCGTCGCCCTCCAGCAGCTGCCAGCAGACGGGGCAATCCTCCCCGGCGGCGACAACCCTCCTTCGCTTCGCCGGCTGTTCACTGACGTCAGTGCCGCACTCCTGCCCGGCTGCAACGACCTTCCTCCGGTTTGTCGGCCGCTCGTCGGCGTCCCTGCTGCATCGTACCGGCTCCGGCAAGTGCAGCTCCATGCCGGTGAAGCGCCCGGGCCACGGCTTGGCCACCATGCCCTCCAGCGCGGCGCACATGTGCCGCATGCTCGCTAGCGTGTAGTCCGCCCGCGGGAGGAGGCCAACGTCGACGAACACCTCGACGCGTCTTGCACCCGGCGGGACGCTCACCTTCGACGCCAAGCTGGACCATAGCTGCTGGAGCTTCTTCCTGAAGCCATGGGGGTATATCAGCAGGCCCAGAGCCGATCCGGCCCACGCCAGTGACCTCGCCGTGTGGTCGCCGGTGGCTATGAACCGGAGCTGGTGCTCCTTCGTGCTCCTGCGCGCTTCCACGCCGGACGATGATGCCGAGAAGTGGGTGTAGCGGTAGAGCACCAGGATCTGCATGTCGTCTGCTTCTTCTTGCCTCTCCCTGACGGCGACTCGCATGAAGCCGGCCGTCTTCCCGGCGGCGGCGAACCGCGGCGCCGAACCTCCAAGAAACTGCCACTCGGGGACGAACTTGCTGGGGTATACCATCTGTAGCAGCACGTCGTTGTCGGCGCTGCTCTCCATGGCCGCTTGTCCGTCAACCTCCTCGTCGCTCTCCTCCTCCTCGCTGCTGCTGTCATCGTCGTCGCAGTCTTCCGAATCCGAATCCACCGACTCGTCGTCCTCGGCCCCGCTGCTGTCATCGTCGTCATCTTCCGACGACCACAGCGGATGATCCTCTTCGTCCTCCAACGGCGGCGGCGACGGCGGAGGAAGAACGTAACCGTCGTTGAAGCGACCCTCAAACCGAACGGCGACCGCCTCATCACCAGCGGGGTCGCCGCCCTGCAGCCTCACACGAGAGCAAAAGAGATCGAGGCCCATCACCAGCACCGGGCGCGGCAGCTCCGCGCGCGGACTCTCGGACGACAGCGACGCGAGCGCGAGGGTCCCGTCGACGGTCTTGACGTAGGCTTCCACGACGACGCGCTGGCCGCCAACCGCGCTCGGCGGTGGGTGGACGAGGGACACGTGGGTGACGACGCCGCGGCGGCCGTCCAGCACGC
This sequence comes from Aegilops speltoides, assembly GCA_021437245.1. Lineage (NCBI taxonomy): Eukaryota > Viridiplantae > Streptophyta > Magnoliopsida > Poales > Poaceae > Aegilops > Aegilops speltoides. Next base: position 107,753,223 of record CM038141.1, on the reverse strand, counting down.
GCGCGGATCCCAGGGTCTCGCCGCCCTTGACCTCGACGGACCAGCGGAGGTCCATGCTCGGAGGGAATCGAATTAGCTGCTAATAATCTCGCGTTAAGCAAAACCGTGCTCCTCCTCTGCTTATATGGATCGCATAATTGCACTGACACACAAACCGCTAATTAATCGTAATCAGGATTTTAAGTGGATTTGTTTTCTCGGGGCACTCTCGACTAGCATGGGACTCGGAGTGGATTGTTTAGAAATGTCAGTTGGTACTTCTCTTGTTATTTGATTATTAGGATCACGTTATTTGGTACATCGTTTTTTTACTTGATGTACATCGTTTTGGAAGGGCAGTATGCACTTTGTTCATCTATATCTTCTCTTTGGGCTGAAAATGGTACTTCTCTTCACTTCTCTGTCAAAAGTGGGAAGAACACTCATTATCTTTCTTGAGTCCATCTCTTTCTTCGTTGTCCTTGTTGAGTCACCACTCTATTTGTTCGTTGTTCATTTATTCGCATTTTCGTTCTACCAGTCCTGGATCCGTTATTCATTTTTTTATTCAGGTTTTCATCTTTTTTGTTTTTCTCACTCTGCTTTGTTAGTCATAGTATTTCATTTAAAATTATTCTTACAGCTTATTTCCCTCATTCGCAATTACTCTAGCTAGTCATCTTTCATTACTTTTCTCCTTATTTGCCCTTTTAGTCTAAGTATAATTGAAATTACTCTTAGAGATATTGGTGTTCAGGCAAAGCATTTTTCCGATTGTCTTAGCAAAGCCATCTCTAATACTTATTGCATTATGATATTCCTCCTTCGTTGCAACTGTGTGTGTGTGTGTGTGTGTGTGTGTGTGTGTGTGTTTCATTCTTTTAAAGTTAAATTTTGTAAACTTCGACCAAATTACATTAAAATTTATCAACATCTGGAACACCAAAACAATACCATTAGATGCATCATGAAACAATACCATATAGTACTTGGTTCAAATTATGTCAAAATATATTGTCCATGCGTTGCATTATATTTTCATATAATAAATATATTCTCATATACTCTCTCCATTCCAAAATAGTTGTTGTGGTTTTAGCCATCACAAATATTTTGGCACGGAAGGAGCAATAAACATCTAGAATATAACAAATACTATCTCTATTCCATAGTTTTCATATACTACCTCTCTCTAGGTTTATTGGCCTCCTTCGTATTTTATGTCAAATCTTGACTCTAGATTTGACTAACAAAATATAAGTTAATGCCACAAAATTTACATTTTTAGATTCATATTCAAAAGAGATTTTCAGTGGTACAATTTTTGTGGTATAAAACTTAATTTTTGGTAGTTAAATCAAAGGTCAAAGTTTGACCCAAAATACAAGGAGACTAATAAACCAGGATGGAGGTAGTAATAATTATTGGCTGCTGGTTTGCTTGACGGATGTGTGCTGACTCCCGACAGATGTCGGACTACGGTGGTGCCGATCTAGGCCTTGTACTTAGGCTTGCACCCTCGGTGGTGCTCCAGCTAGTGTTTTGTGGTACAACACATGTGATGGCTTTGGTGTGGTGGTGGTGTGTTAGGGACATCGTCCCCGACATAGGTGCTCGATTCTCCCGACGAAAGTCATGCTCGACTTTGCTCGCGAAGGGTGGCGAATGATGCCTTTGGGTGTGAATATTCTTGTTGGAGGCGTCACCGAGGGGAATCGACACCTCTCTTAACCTCAAGATGTTGTCTCCCGGTGAAAATCGTGTCTAATAGCGGCGCCCATGGTGTCATTACTTTGTTGGAACTATTTTCTTAGAGCCAAATCTTGTGATGGAGCACCAGGTCGGTGGTGGTGTGGCTGTTCTAGAGAGTGTGGTGATGTGGTGTGCGTGTTGGAAATATGCCCTAGAGGCAATAATATTGTATTATTATATTTTTATATTCATAGTTAAGAGTTTATATTCCATGCTATAACTGCAATGACCTTAGAATATGCGATTCGGTGAAAAACTCATATGCACGTGTGGAATGATAAACGGTAACAATAGGTTCCCGTTCTTGCCTCTAAGACTGGCTCAAGTTGTAACGCCAAAATAATTAAGTTACAGTAATCCCCTGCTAATGATGCCATGTCATCATTCTTACTGTTGCTAACCCTCGTTTGCTTTCAAACACCGTTCAAATATCATTTTCAAGTTAAAGTCAAAATTGAAATTTGACAAACAGGAAAATTAAAATGTTCTAAGTGTGGAAAATAGTCCCTGGATATTTTTCATGTTGGAACCCATATTTTATAAAGTATTTAAATACCCTTAAATGAATAAAACACGGGCTAAAACAATTATTTAAATGCTTTTTAAATAATAGAAATGGAAAAGTATTTTATTTTAATGCCAAACTAATTGTGGCAGTGGGCTAACTTATAAATACTAATTTAAGGGCTAGTGATATATTTTATAAAACCTAAAATAAAATAAAATAAAATGAAACATAAAATGTTTAAAAGAAAAGGAAAATGCTAAAAAAAGAAATGGAAAACCCCCAGGCCTAGCCCACCTCGCCGGTCTGAATGTTCATCGGTCTCAGACCGCTACAAGGCGCGCCCCACCCCAACCACCTCGCCGGCGTCGAAAGCGAGTGGATAAGGGTCGCCCCCCTGCACTCAACCACTCTGCTCTCCCCACTCGCCTCGCGCCTTCTCGATCCACACACGCCCGAAGCCGTCGCTCGCCCGCCGCCCCGGTGCGCTACTGCAGCCGCCGTCACCTACCGCCGTCGCAGCCGCCCGCGCCTTTCCGCGCTCGCCAGGCCGTACCTCACCCTCGCACTCCTTCGCCGCGGGATGGAGCCGGGGCGCTCCTCCAACATCGCCCGCACCGAGCCCCTCCGCCTCGGCCACCACCACCACCTCGCCGCTCCCGCAAGCTCCGGCGCGGCCCCGACCACGCCGAGCGCGCCCCCGACATCCCCGGCGTGAGCCACTCCCGTTCGCCTCCCCTCCTCACCGTTGTTGTAGGGCTGCAGCCCCGCCATGGCCGATTTCTGTGAGCTCGTGCTCACCGCGGGCCATGGTCGCGCCCCTGGCCTCGCAGCGCGCCCGCAGGCTCGCATCCGCCGCACCCTGGCCGAGCCCCCCGCGCGCGCTCGCGCCGTGCCCTCTGTCTCCCGTACGCCGCTGCCGTGCTCGGCTCGCGCGCTGCTGTCGGCCGCCTCCGCCGCTCGCCTTCTCGCGCTGCCGTGCCCCGCTCCCCCTGCTACTGCTTGCCCCAGCCACGTATGCACGCTGGGGCCCTGCTCGCCTACGCCCTCGGACGCGCGCCATGACCCTCGGCCTGGCCGCCGGCTCCTGCTATGCCGAGCCCAGCCGGTGAGGCCGCTGGCCTCTGCCTGGGCCGGCCCCTGTTGATTAGTGGGGTCTAACCCCCCATATCAGTTAAATCAATGGCCCCTGTTGATCAAGGCATTACAAAACTCTCTTGGTGTGTTGGTGCAGGACCCGGCGGAGCTCAAAGCAATGGCGAACAATTTCTACCAAACGTTGTATGCATCTGAAAGCGTTCAAGGGATACAGAGTGTTCTTGAGCACATGCCGAGCAAGGTGACAGAAGCAATGAACGCGGAATTATGTGCACAATATACATCTGAGGAGGTGAAGCGTGCCCTCTTCCAAATGTTCCCGACTAAGGCTTCAGGACCAGATGCTTTCCGGGCACAATTTTATCAAAAACATTGGGAAGTATGTGGGGAGGAGGTTACTAATATAGTCCTTCGAATTGTGAGAGGGGAGGAAAGCCCTCAATGCATTAATAGTACTATCCTGGGCTTGATTCTGAAGGTGACTAATCCAACCTCATTTGCTCAGTTCCAGCCTATCAGTTTGTGCAACGTTCTTTATAAAATTGCTTCAAAGGTGGTGGCCAATAGACTGAAGCTCATATTACCAGACATAATTTCTACGGAGCAGTCAGCATTTGCGCCTGGTAGGCTTATCACTGACAATATTATTTGTGCTTATGAGTGTTTGCATTTATTAAGAGGAACAGGTCGAAGAGCAACCGTTATTGTGTGTTGAAAGTTGACATGATGAAGGCATGTGATCGATTAGAATGGCCATATTTGAGGGCCATCATGTTAAAGCTGGGGTTTGCACAGACCTGGGTGGAGACAGTTATGTCCATGGTCTCTTTGGTTTCGTTCTCGGTGCTTTTTAATGGAGAAAAACTAGAGAGTTTCAAACCATATAGAGGAATTCGGCAGGGAGACCCTATCTCCCTTTACCTTTTCTTGATTGCAGCAGAGGGCCTCTCGTGCCTCCTGAAATCCAGTTTTCAGTCGTCTCTGTTAGCAGGTATCAAGGTGGCACCCACGGCGCCGCCAGTGAATCACCTTTTGTTTGTAGATGACAACCTGTTGCTTTTCAAGTCAAGTGTGGAGGGAGCAGAACATGTGTCAAACCTACTGGATATCCACAGCCAAGCGTCTGGACAGCGGATAAATCATGCAAAGTCTTCTATATTTTTCAGCAAAGGGTGCCCCCAGAACCTGAGAAACAATGTGAAAAACAAGCTCCAAGTGCAAAATGAATCACTCAATGATAGGTATCTACCAGGGATGCCTACGGATGTGGGGCATTCAAAAAATGGCACCTTCAAATATTTGCATGATAGAGTTTGGGAGAAAGTTAAAGGATGGATGGAGAAGCTTCTGTCGTCAGCAGGGAAGGAGGTATCAAATCAGTGGCTCACGCTATACCGGTATGTTCTATGTCTTGTTTCAGATTGCCGAGGGGCTTGTGCGAGAGCATCTCTCTGATTCGACAATTTTGGTGGGGAAGCAAAAGGGGAAGGAGAAAGCCAGCATGGGTGGCCTGGGATGTGATGACTATGCCCAAACATTTGGGGGGACTCGGTTTCTGTGATCTGGAGCTGTTTAACTTAGCACTTCTGGCTAGGCAAGCATGGAGGATTTTGAACGATGAAGAATCTCTAAGTGCCAGAATCCTGAAAGCTGTACACTTTCCTGATCGGTCCCTTCTCGAGGCGGAGCTTGGATCCCACCCGTCACAGATATGGAGGGCCATCTTGGATGGGAAGGAGGTATTGCTGCAAGGAATTATAAGGATGATTGGGAACGGGGAGACCACCAGGATTTGGGATCATAATTGGATACCCAGAGATAGCTTCAAACGACCAATTTGCTCCTTAGTACAGAATCTGCACCAGCTCATGGCTGACTTAATTGACACTACGACTGCTGCATGGAGAGAAGACATGGTCAGGTCGATCTTCACACGTTTTGACGCCGAAGAGATTCTCAAGATCCCTGTTTGTTTGAGACGGATCAACGACTTCTGGGCATGGCATGAAAACCCCAGGGGTTTATTTACAGTGGCTTCGACATACAGATTGCTGGTTAGAACAAAGTCAAGCCGGGAAAACTATATTGATCAGAGGGAGGATTCTTCTAACACTATGTCGCAGAGCAAGGAGTGGAGCTCAATATGGAAAGCACCAGTCCCACCTAAGGTGCGTATGTCCCTTTGGAGATTGGCACGACACTCTATTCCGCCAGCTGAAGTTCTGCGCCGGCGCAACATGTCAACTTCGACTGCGTGTGTCTTATGTGGACAACGGGATACATGGAAAAATTATCTTATTTCCATTTAATATGTGGCATTATCATTTAACATAATGGTATCATGTTGAGTTATCGAGCGAGCCAATATTGGCTCAAGATCGGCTTGTTTCTCGGTCGATCTACATAAAGTGTTCAAACTTAGCTCATTTCTCTTCGAGTTGATCTCGAATTGAGCCAAAAAACGAGCCGATCTCGAGCGGCTCACGAGTCTCAAGTTTTTCTTGCTGCCCTAGTGACGGGTTAATAAAAGCCTCGTGTGACTGCCTAAAAAAAGTTAAATCTTAACCCACCCCCTGTTAAAGAATATAAAAAAATAAAAATAAATAAGAAAGAACTAATAATAAAAATAATGTAAATAAATTAATTGAGGTAACTAATCTAATTACTATGACAGTGGGCCTCAATCCTTAATTATTCTATTAAGATTATAGTCTAGGTCAATGTGTCAATGACAGACGGGCCCCGCTGCCCTGTTTGACCGGTCAACACATTGTGTAGATTGATGACATCATGCTGATGTCATACTGACGCATAAAGCTATTTTGAATTAAAATAGATCTAGTAAATTTCAGCAATTGTTTTAAAATTCAAAAAATTATATAAAATAATATGTAACTTAAAAGAATTTATATATGAAAATCGATCAGAAAAATGTGACGAATCCGAATATGCCCTCCGTTCGTCTGTGACATGACCCTAGCATAGCAAACATGGAACTGTCCCCCTCTTTTCATCTATCTGGAAAATGCCAAACGCCGGGAAAACCCCTCCGGATGCTTTACTCCTCCGTCTGCAACGTGTAGCACCGCGTAGAACACCCCTAGCTCTGCCTGTTGTCATGTCATGCATATGTTTGCTTTATATTTACTGTTTCTCCCACTCTTCTCTCGGTAGACCAGGAGACCACAGCTTATGCCCCTGTGATCGACTACGTCACCGACGACCCTTCTTCCCTTTTAGCAGAGCTTCCAGGCAAGCAAACCCCCCGTTGATCATTCCAATATCCCTCAGTTCCTTCTCTCTCATGCTTGCATTAGATTTTGCTACTGTATTTTATTGCTCCTATATCTGATGCATAGCTTGCTTTTGTAACTTGTTGTTGTACCTTACCTGCTTATTCTAAACTGCTTAGTATAGGTTGGTTAGTGATCCATCAATGACCCCTCACCTTGTCCCTATTGCCCCGGCTTGATGACCAATGACTCGATCAACGTGATCGATGACCAGGGCCCAACACATCACCGCATACCCCCTTAGTTGTATGACTCTGCAGAGCTACTATCGAGTGTCGAGGGTGATACCTCGTAAAGCACTCCTGATGATAACTCTGTAGTGTAGCTAATCGGTCATAGTCTGTCGAGGGTGATTCCTCCTTCACCACTCCCGATACGACTTTGTTGTGCAACACCTCAAGTGTGAACCTCGAGGGTGATTCCTCCTAAGTTCACCTTGATGATTACATCAAGTGGATTCCATCAAGGGTGATTCCTCGGTTTCCCCCTTGATGTTATGGACACACGGTTACCTTGGCTTTACCCTAGGACCATGTTAAAGATGGGTCGACCCCGAGGGGTACCCGCGAGATGTGAAGTCGGGTAGACCATGGGGGTACCCGCGAGAGTTACTTTACTGCAGGACTGAAGGGACATACGGTACTAGCCTAGTTGAGGTGGACCTGAGTTCCCGATAGTCTCTGGTTAGTCGGGTTGACCTGGAGGGTATCTTCGAGATAAAGACGAGGCATGACCGGGTAGGTAGACTGCCCTAGTGAGAGGGTTGGGCCTGGCCCTTGCCATATTTCCTCAAGACGGGGCGACGGGGTCACATGATCATGAGTCTCTGCTCGCCTCCGCGAGCTCCCAGTACACTAAGGGTTAGGGTATTTGATCTAAGTTGGCCACATGCCTATACGCACTAACCACCACGCGGGATCAGTTATGGGCACTCAGCGTCGTACATTTCTTCCGAAAGCTCTGTTAGATGTCCAGTTCAACATTGTTGGCATGTCGGCCCAGTGCCATCCACGGTGAGGGGGTGCTCGTCCCGGCTCATCGCATAACGACCCGGAGTGCAAAGGGCGACGGGTTGAGGACCCCGGAGCGCTTAGGATGCAGACCGGCGGGGACCTCTCTACAGAGCCTAGGTAGTACGTGTTGATCTTCCGAGGCTGGGCATGACCCAGGAAAGTGTGTCCGGCCAGAGTAATCAAGTGTGTTGAGTAATGTGCTGCACCCCTATAGGGAAGTTGTCTATTTGAATAGCCGTGTCCATGGTACTGGACGCTCAGAGTTGTATCCCGATCTATCATAATTAGAAATGGAAAGTTGGGAAATGAGATGGATATGTGGCTCCGGGATTGCTTTCTCGCAGGGAGTCGAGAAAGGATCTCTAGGCGTTAATGCTACAACATGCTTGTTAATTATGATACGTCTCCAACGTATCTATAATTTTTGATTGTTCCATGCTATTATATTATCCATCTTGAATGTTTTATATGCATTTTGATACTATTTTATACCATTTTTTGGGACTAACCTATTAACCTAGTGCCCAGTTCCAGTTGCTGTTTTTTTTCCTTATTTTTGACCTTTAGAGAAAGGAATATCAAACGGAGTCCAAACGGAATAAAACTTTACAGTGATTTTTTTAGACAAGAAGAAACCTACGAGACTTGGAGAGGAGGCCAGAAGACCTATGAGGCGGCCTCAATCCATAGGGGCGTGCCCAGGGGGGCACCCTCAGGGCTTGTGGGCCCCTCGTAGACCTCCTAACCCTAATTCTAGCACTATATATTCTCAAATATTCCCCCTATACTAGAAGTGCCCACAAAAATACTTTTCCGCCCCTGCAAGGTTCTGTTCTTGTGAGATCCCATCTTGGGGCCTTTTCTGGCACTCTGCCGGAGGGGGATTCAATCACGAAGGGTCTCTACACCAACTTTGCTGCCCTTCGATAATGTGTGAGTAGTTTACCACAGACCTACGGGTCCATAGCTAGTAGCTAGATGGCTTCTTCTCTCTCTCTCTCTCTCTCTCTCTCTCTCTCTCTCTCTCGTCAATGTTCTTGGAGTTCTATCCGATGTAATCTTCTTTTTGCGGTGTGTTTGTTGAGATCCGATGAATTGTGGGTTTATGATCATATTATCCACGAATGTTATTTGAGTCTTCTCTGAACTCTTTTATGCATGATTTAAATAGCTTTGTATTTCTCTCCGATCTATTGATTTGGTTTGGCCAACTAGATTGATCTATCTTGCAATGGCAGAGGTGCTTTGTGATGGGTTCAATCTTGTGGTGTCCTCACCCAATGACAGCAGGGGCAGCGAGGCATGTATTGTATTGTTGCCATTAAGGATAAAAAGATGGGGTTTATATCATATTGCTTGAGTTTATCCCTCTACATCATTTCATCTTGCTTAATGAGTTACTCTGTTCTTTTGTACTTAATAGTCTAGAAGCAGGCAAGAGTCGGTCGATGCGTGGAGTAATAGTAGTAGATGCAGGCAGGAGTCGATCTACTTCTCACTGACGTGATGCCTATATTCATGAGCATTGCCTTAGATATCATCATAACTATGCACTTTTCTATCAGTTGCTCAACAGTAATTTGTTTACCCACCGTGTTTTCTTTCAAGAGAGAAGCCTTCAGTGAACCCTATGCCCCCCGGGTCTATTTTCCATCATATATTTTCAGATCTATAAAACCAAAAAAACCCAAAAATACCTTGCTAAAATCTATTTACCTTTACTTTATTTTGCCTTTTATTTATCTTTGATATCTCTCTCTATTAGATCTCACTCTTGCAAGTGACCATGAAGGGATTAACAAAACCTTTTTTGTGTTGTGTGCAAGTGTTTATTAGTTTGTGCAGGTTCATCTATTGGAGACTTGGTTATTCCTCCTACTGGATTGATACCTTGGTTCTTAACTGAGGGAAATACTTATCTCTACTTTACTGCATCACCCTTTCCTCTTCAAGGGAAATAACAACGCAAGCTCACGAAGTAGCAGGAAGAATTTCTAGCGCCGTTGCCGGGGAGGTTCTACATCAAGTCTACCAAGTACCTATCATAAAATCTCATCTCTGACATTTACATTATTTGCCATTTTCCTCTCGTTTTTCCTCTTCCCCCCACTTCTAAAATTTCTTCAGAAAAAACACAAAAAACATCTGCCCTTTTTTCGCCTTCTTTTCGTTTGCCTTTATGTCTTACTTCGTTTGTTTGCTTGTTCGCTTGGTATAATTGTGTGTTTATTGAAAATCAGAAGACAAAAAGCTTATGGATCCTCATCCGCTTGTTAATCTTTTCAAAAGATCCAATTATGATGAACCAATTGCTAGTGAGTTGAGTGCACTACATTATCTTTATGAAGTTTTGCTTGAGATTCATGAATCTAAAAATTGTGATGAAGTGTTAACAGAAGAAATTTAGGAAGTAATTCATGAGAGCTCCTTGAATGAAAAGCATGATTGCAATGATGTTATTATAAATTCTATTAGTGTCAATTGTGCTAATAATATGCAAAACTCTAAGCTTGGGGATGCTAATTTGTTGGGGAATGTTGCAGAAAATAAAAAATTTCCTACGGTTTCACCAAGATCCATCTATGAGTTCATCTAGCAACGAGTGATAGGAGTGCATCTACATACCTTTGTAGATCGCGAGCGGAAGCATTCAAGAGAACGGGGTTGAGGGAGTCGTACTCGTCGTGATCCAAATCACCAATGACCAAGTGCCGAACGGACAACACCTCCGCGTTCAACACACGTACGGAGAGGATGACGTCTCCAGCACCTTGATCCAGCAAGGAGGAGGGAGAGGTTGAGGAAGAACGCTCCAACAGCAGCACGACGGCGTGGTGGTGATGGAGTGGCAGATCTCCGGCAGGGCTTCGCCAAGCTCACGCGGAGGAGGAGATGTGTTGGGGAGGGGAGGGGCTGCGCCTTGGATGTTGTGTGCAGCCCTCCCCTCACCCCTCTATTTATAGGGGAAGGGGGAAGGGGGCCGGCCCCCTCTAGATGAGATCTAGAGGGGGGGGGGGCAAGGGAGGGGGCTTGCCCCCCAAGCAAGGGGGACGCCCCCACTAGGGTTTCCCCCCAACCCTAGGTGCATGGGCCCAAGGGGGGGGGGGGCGCCCAGCCCTCCAGGGGCTGGTTCCCTGCCCACTATGGCCCATGAGGCCCTCCGAGAGAGGTGGCCCCTCCCGGTGGACCCCCGGAACCCCTCCGGTGGCCCCGGTGCAATACCGATATGCCCCCAAAACTTTCCGGTGACCGTATGACAACTTCCCATATATAAATCTTCACCTCCGAACCATTTCGGAACTCCTCATGACGTCCGGGATCTCATCCGGGACTCCGAAAAACATTCGGTAATCACATACAAGTCTTCCTAATAACCCTAGCGTCACCGAACCTTAAGTGTGTAGACCCTACGGGTTCGGGAATCATGCAGACATGACCGAGACAGCTCTCCGGCCAATAACCAACAGCAGGATCTTGATACTGAAGGAAATATGCCCTAGAGGCAATAATAAAGTTATTATTTATTTCCTTATTTCATGATAAATGTTTATCATTCATGCTAGAATTGTATTAACCGGAAACATGATACATGTGTGAATGCATAGACAAACAAACATGTCACTAGTATGCCTCTACTAGACTAGCTTGTTAATCAAAGATGGTTATGTTTCCTAACCATGAACAAGGAGTTGTTATTTGATTAATGAGGTCACATCATTAGCGAATGATCGATTGACATGACCCATTCCATCGACTTAGCACACGATCGCTTAGTATGTTGCTACCGCTTTTATCCATGACTTATACATGTTCCTGTAACTATGAGATTATGCAACTCCGCTTTACGGAGGAACACTTTGGTGCTACCAAACGTCACAACGTAATCGGGTGATTATAAAGGAGTACTACAGTGTCTCCAAAGGCGGATGTTGGGTTGGCGTATTTGAGATTAGGTTTTGTCACTCCGATTGTCGGAGAGGTATCTCTGGCCCTCTCGGTAATACACATCACTTAAGCCTTGCAAGCACTACAACTAATGAGTTAGTTGTGAGATGATGTATTACGGAACGAGTAAAGAGACTTGCGTAACGAGATTGAACTAGGTATTGGATACCGACGATCGAATCTCGGGCAAGTAACATACCGATGACAAAGGAACAACGATGTTGTTATGCGGTCCGACCGACAAAGATCTTCGAGAATATGTAGGAACCAATATGGGCATCCAGGTCCCGCTGTTGGTTATTGACCGTGAATAGTTCTAGGTCATGTCTACATTGTTCTCGAACCGTAGGGTCCGCACGCTTAAGGTTACGATGATGCTTATTATGAGTTTATGTATTTTGATGTACCAAGGAGTTCGAGTCCCGGATGTGATCACGGACATGACGAGGAGTCTCGGAATGGTCGAGACATAAAGATTGATATATTGAAGCCTATGTTTGGAGTTCGAATGGTTCCGACGAAAACGGAATTTATGGGAAACCGGAGGTTACTGGAACCCCGGGAGGTAAATGGGCCTCGGTGGGCCTTGAGGGAGAAGAGGAGGGGCGGCCAGAGGTGGCGCGCCTCTCCCCCCAATCCGAATAGGACAAGGAGGGGGCGCCTTTCCTCTTCCCTCCCCCAAACCTAGTCCAACTAGGAAAGGGGGAGTCCTACTCCCGTGGGAGTAGGACTCCTCCGCGCGCCTCCTCTAGGGCCGGCCGGCCTCCCCCCCTCCTTTATATACGGGGCAGGGGGCACCTTGAGACACACAAGTTGATCGTGAGATCGTTCCTTAGCCGTGTCAGTGCCCCCTCCACCATATTCCACCTCGGTTATACTGTCATGAAGCTTAGGCGAAGCCTGCGCCGTGAAACATCAAGATCGCCACCACGCCGTCTTGTGACGAACTCTCCTCGACACTCGGCTGGATCGAGTACGAGGGACGCCATCGAGCTGTCGTGTGTCAAGAACTGGGGCGCCGAGTAACGGCGCCGGATCGGTCGGATCGCGAGGAGAACGTCGACTACTTCCTCTACGCCAGATCGCTTCGCTTCGGGTCTACGAGGGTACGAGACAACACTCTCCCTCTCGTTGCTATACATCACCATGATCTTGCGTGTGCGTAGGAAATTTTTGAAATTACTACGCTTCCCAACAAAGGCATCCGAGCCTAGGTTTTTATATGGTTTGATGTTTTGCACGAGTAGAACACAAGTGAGTTGTGGGCGATACAAGTCATACCGCCTACCAAAGATGTCATACTTTGGTTCAGCGGTATTGTGAGATGAAGCGCCTGCACCGACATTACGCCAGACGCTTACGCGAGACTGGTTTCACCGCCACGAGCACTCGCTGCTTAAAGGTGACCGGTGGGTGCTGTCTCTCTCACTTTAGTTGAACCGAGTGTGGCTACGCCCGGTCCTTGAGAAGGTTAAACGGAGTCTATTTGACGAAGTATCGCTGTGGTTTTGATGCGTAGGTGAGACTGGTTCTTGCTTAAGCCCGTAGCAGCCACGTAAAATTTGCAACAACAAAGTAGAGGACGCCTAACTTGTTTTTGCAGGCATGTTGTGATGTGATATGGTCAAGACGTGATGCTATATTTTATTGTATGAGATGATCATGTTTTGTAACCGGTTATCGGCAATCGGCTGGAGCCATATGGTTGTCGCTTATTGTATGCAATGCAATCGCTTCGTAATGCTTTACTTTATCACTAAGCGGTAGCGATAGTCGAGAAGCATAAGTTTGGCGAGACGACAACGATGCTACGATGGAGATCAAGGTGTCGCGCGGTGACGATGGTGATCATGGTGGTGCTGCAAGATGGAGATCATGAAGCACAAGATGATGATGACCATATCATATCACTTATATTGATTTGCATGTGATGTTTATCCTTTTATGCATCTTATCTTGCTTTGATTGACGGTAGCATTATAAGATGATCTCTCACTAAATTATCAAGAAGTGTTCTCCCGGTATGCACCGTTGCCAAAGTTCGTCGTGCCCGCACACCACGTGATGATCGGGTGTGATAAGCTCTCGTCCATCTACAACGGGTGCAAGCCAGTTTTGCACACGCAGAATACTCGGGTTATACTTGACGAGCCTAGCATATGCGAGATATGGCCTCGAACACGGAGACCGAAAGGTCGAGCGTGAATCATATAGTAGATATGATCAACATAAGATGTTCACCATTGAAAACTACTCCATTTCACGTGATGATCGGTTATGGTTTAGTTGATTTGGATCACGTGATCACTTAGATGACTAGAGGATGTCTTTCTAAGTGGGAGTTCTTTAGTAATATGATTAATCGAACTTAAATTTATCATGAACTTAGTACCGATAGTATCTTGCTTGTTTATGTTTGATTGTAGATAGATGGCTCGTCTTTGTTGTTCCGTTGAATTTTAATGCGTTCCTTGAGAAAGCAAAGTTGAAAGATGATGGTAGCAATTACACGGATCGGGTCCGTAACGAGGATCATCCTCATTGCTGCACGTAAGAGTTACGCCCCGATGCACCGCTAGGTGACAGCTCTTCTTTGAGCAACGCCAGATGTTATGAACGTCTGGCGAGCAAAGCGATGACTACTCTATAGTTCGAGCAGCCATGCTTTACGGCTTAGAACCGGGACTTCAACGACGTTTTGAACGTCATGGAGCATATGAGATGTTCCAGAGTTGAAGTTAATATTCCAAAGTAATGCCCGGATTGAGAGATATGAAGTCTCCAATAAGTTCTATAGCTGCAAGATGGAGGAGAACAGTTACATTAGTGAGCATATACTCGTAATGTCCGGGTACTACAATCACTTGACACAATTGGGAGTTAATCTTCCGGATGATTGTGTCATTGATGAAATTCTCAATCACCGCCACCAAGCTACAAAGGCTTCGTGATGAACTATAATATGCAAGGGTTAGTAAAGACTATGCTCGAGCTCTTCGCAATGCTAAAGGCTGCGAGGTAGAAATCAAGAAGGAGCATCAAGTGTTGATGGTCAATAAGACCACTAGTTTCAAGAAGAAAGGCAAAGGGAAGAAGAAGGGAATCTCAAGAAGAACAGCAAGCAAGTTGTCGCTCAGAGAAGAAACCCAAGTCGGCCCTAAACCTGAAATCGAGTGCTTCTACCGCAAGCGATCGTCATTTGAAGCGGAACTGCCCCAAGTATTTGGCGGATAAGAAGGATGGCAAGGTGAACAAAGGTATATGTGATATACATGTTATTGATGTGTACCTTACTAGAGCTCGCAGAGCACTGGTATTTGATACTGGTTACATTGCTAATATTTGCAACTCAAAGCAGGACTACGGATTGCTTAACACGGCAAAGGACGAGGTGACGATGCGCGTGGGAAATGGTTCCAAAGTCGATGTGATCGCGGTCGGCACGCTACCTCTACATCTACCTTCGGATTAGTTTTAGACCTAAATAATTGTTATTTGGTGCTGCGTTGAGCATGAACATTATATCTGGATCTTGTTTGATGCGAGACGGTTATTCATTTAAATCGAGAATAATGGTTGTTCTATTTATATGAGTAATATCTTTTATGGTCATGCACCCTTGAGGAATGGTCTATTTTGATGAATCTCGATAGTAGTGATACACATATTCATAATGTTGAAACCAAAAGATGCGAGTTGATAACGAAAGTGCAGCTTATTTGTGGCAATCGCCGCTTAGGTCATATCGGTGTAAAGCGCATGAAGAAACTCCATCTTGATGGACTTTTGGAGTCACTTGATTATGAATCACTTGGCACTTATGAACCGTGCCTCATAGGCAAGATGACTAGAACACCGCTTCTCGGTACTATGGAGAGAGCAACGGATTTGTTGGAAATCATACATACGTATGTATGTGGTCCAATGAATGTTGAGGCTCGTGGCGGATATCGTTATTTTCTCACCTTCACAGATGACTTAAGCGGATATGGGTATATCTACTTAATGAAACATAAGTCTGAAACGTTTGAAAAGTTCAAAGAATTTCAGAGTGAAGTTGAAAATCATCGTAACAAGAAAATTAAGTTTCTACGATCCGATCGTGGAGGTGAATATTTGAGTTACGAGTTTGGTCTACATTTGAAACAATGCGAATAGTTTACGCAACTCACGCCACCCGAACACCACAACAGAATGGTGTGTCCGAACGTCGAATCGTACTTTACTAGATATGGTACGATCTATGATGTCTCTTCTGATTTACCGCTATCGCTTTTGGGGTTATGCTCTAGAGACGGCCGCATTCACATTGAATAGAACACCGTCGAAATCCGTTGAGACGACACCTTATGAACTGTGGTTTAGCAAGAAACCAAAGTTGTCGTTTCTTAAAGTTTGGGGATGCGATGCTTATGTGAAAAAGCTTCAACTGATAAGCTCGAACCCAAATCGAAATGTGTCTTCATAGGATACCCAAAGGAAGCAGTTGGGTACACCTTCTATCACAGATCCGAAGGCAAGACATTTGTTGCTAAGAATGGATCCTTTCTAGAGAAGGAGTTTCTCTCGAAAGAAGTGAGTGGGAGGAAAGTGGAACTTGATGAGGTAGTAGTACCTTCTCCCTTACTTGAAAGTAGTTCGTCGCAGAAACCAGTTTACGAGACACCGCGTAAGTAGTGAGGAAGTTGATGATGTTGATCATGAAACTTCAGATCAAGTTACTACGTAACCTCGTAGATCAACCAGAGTAAGTCCGCACTGAATGGTACGGTAATCCTGTCGAAGTCATGCTACTAGATCATGATGAACCTCGAACTATGAAGAAGCGATGGTGAGCCCAGATTCGCAAAATGGCTTGAGGCCATGAAATCTGAGATGGGATCCATGTATGAAAACAAAGTATGGACTTTGGTTGACTTGCCCGAGGGTAGGCAAGCAATAGAAAACAAGTGGATCTTCAAGAAGAAGACCGACGCGACGGTAATGTTATCGTCTATAAAGCTCGACTTGTCGCAAAAGGTTTTCGCAAGTTCAAGGGATTGACTACGATGAGACCTTCTCACCCGTAGCGATGCTTAAGTCCGTCCGAATCATGTTAGCAATTGCCGCATTTTATGATTATGAAATTTGGCAAATGGATGTAAAGACTGCATTCTGAATGGATTTACGGAAAAGAGTTGTATATGATGCAACCGAAGGTTTTATCGATCCAAAGGAGCTAACAAAGTGTGCAAGCTCCAATGATCCATATATGGACTGGTGTAAGCATCTCGAGTTGGAATAAACGCTTTGATAGTGTGATCAAAGCATTTGGGTTTGTACTGCACTTTTGGAGAAGCCTCAGATTTACAAGAAAGTGAGTGGGAGCTCAGAGCATTTCGATATTATATGTGGATGACATATTGCTGATCGGAAATGATATAGAATTCTGGATAGCATAAAGGGATACTTGAACAAGAGTTTTCAATGAAAGACCTCGGTGAAGCTGCTTACATATTAGGCATTAAGATCTATAGAGATAGATCAAGACGCTTAATTGGACTTTCACAAAGTACATACCTTGATAAAGTTTTGAAGAAGTTCAAAATGGATCAAGCAAAGAAAGGGTTCTTGCACGTGTTACAAGGTGTGAAGTTGAGTCGGACTCAATGCCCGACCACTGCAGAAGATAGAGAGAAATGAAAGATGTTCCTATGCTTCAGCCATAGGCTCTATCATGTATGCAATGCTGTGTACCAGACTGATGTGTGCCTTGCTATAAGCCTAGCAGGAGGTACCAAAGTAATCCAGAGTGGATCATCGACAGCGGTCAAGAACATCCCAAATACCGAAAAGGACTAAGGATATGTTTCTCGATATGGAGGTGACAAAGAGCTCATCGAACGGTTACGTTGATGCAAGCTTTGACACCGATCCGACGATTCTAAATCGCAGACCGGATACGTATTTACACTAAACGGAGGAGCTGTCGGTTGGTGCAGTTCTAAACAAAGCGTCGTGAAGGGGATCTACATGTGAAGCGGAATACATAGCAGCTTCGGAAGCAGCTAATGAAGGAGTCTGGATGAAGGAGTTCATATCCGATCTAGGTGTCATACCTAGTGCATCGGGTCCAATGAAAATCTTCGTGACAATCTCGAGCTATTGCCTTAGCAAAGGAATCCAGATTTCACAAGAGGACCAAGCACATCAAGAGACGCTTCAATTCCATCCGGACTTAGTCCAGATGGAGACATAGAGATTTGCAAGATACATACGGATCTGAATGTTGCGCACCCGTTGACTAAGCCTCTTCCACGAGCAAAACATGATCAGCACCAAGACTCCATGGGTGTTAGAATCATTACTGTGTAATCTAGATTATTGACTCTAGTGCAAGTGGGAGATCAAGGAAATATGCCCTAGAGGCAATAATAAAGTTATTATTTATTTCCTTATTTCATGATAAATGTTTATCATTCATGCTAGAATTGTATTAACCGGAAACATGATACATGTGTGAATGCATAGACAAACAAACATGTCACTAGTATGCCTCTACTAGACTAGCTTGTTAATCAAAGATGGTTATGTTTCCTAACCATGAACAAGGAGTTGTTATTTGATTAATGAGGTCACATCATTAGCGAATGATCGATTGACATGACCCATTCCATCGACTTAGCACACGACCGCTTAGTATGTTGCTACCGCTTTTATCCATGACTTATACATGTTCCTGTAACTATGAGATTATGCAACTCCGTTTACGGAGGAACACTTTGGTGCTACCAAACGTCACAATGTAATCGGGTGATTATAAAGGAGTACTACAGTGTGTCTCCAAAGGCGATGTTGGGTTGGCGTATTTGAGATTAGGTTTTGTCACTCCGATTGTCGGAGAGGTATCTCTGGGCCCTCTCGGTAATACACATCACTTAAGCCTTGCAAGCACTACAACTAATGAGTTAGTTGTGAGATGATGTATTACGAACGAGTAAAGAGACTTGCGGTAACGAGATTGAACTAGGTATTGGATACCGACGATCGAATCTCGGGCAAGTAACATACCGATGACAAAGGAACAACGATGTTGTTATGCGGTCCGACCGACAAAGATCTTCAGAGAATATGTAGGAACCAATATGGGCATCCAGGTCCCGCTGTTGGTTATTGACCGTGAATAGTTCTAGGTCATGTCTACATTGTTCTCGAACCGTAGGGTCCGCACGCTTAAGGTTACGATGATGCTTATTATGAGTTTATGTATTTTGATGTACCAAGGAGTTCGAGTCCCGGATGTGATCACGGACATGACGAGGAGTCTCGGAATGGTCGAGACATAAAGATTGATATATTGGAAGCCTATGTTTGGAGTTGGAATGGTTCCGGACGAAAACGGAATTTATCGAAAACCGGAGGTTACGGAACCCCCGGAGGTAAATGGGCCTCGGTGGGCCTTGAGGGAGAAGAGGAGGGCCGGCCAGAGGTGGCCACGCGCCTCTCCCCAGTCCGAATAGGACAAGGAGGGGGGCCCCTTTCCTCTTCCCCCCCCCCAAACCTAGTCCAACTAGGAAGGGGGAGTCCTACTCCCGGTGAGAGTAGGACTCCTCCCGCCGCCTCCTCTAGGGCCGGCCGGCCTCCCCCTCCCTCCTTTATATACGGGCAGGGGGCACCTTGAGACACACAAGTTGATCGTGAGATCGTTCCTTAGCCGTGTGCGGTGCCCCTCCACCATATTCCACCTCGGTTATACCGTCGAAGCTTAGGCGAAGCCTGCGCCGTGAAACATCAAGATCGTCCCACGCCGTCGTCTTGACGAACTCTCCTCGACACTCGGCTGGATCGAGTACGAGGGACGCCATCGAGCTGTACGTGTGTCAAGAACTCGGGGCGCCGGAGTAACGGCGCCGGATCGGTCGGATCGCGAGGAGAACGTCGACTACTTCCTCTACGCTGTGATCGCTTCGCTTGGGTCTCACGAGGGTACGTAGACAACACTCTCCCCTCTCGTTGCTATACATCACCATGATCTTGCGTGTGCGTAGGAAATTTTTTGAAATTACTACGTTTCCCAACAGATACCCATGTTGGCTACCACATGTTCCACAATGATCGCATCGGATGAACCACGATGTCGAGGATTTAAGCAACCCCGTATACAATTCCTTTTGTCAATCGGTACGTTACTTGCCCAAGATTTGATCATCGGTATCCCAATACCTCGTTCAATCTCGTTACTGGCAAGTCACTTTACTCGTACCGTAATGCATGATCCCGTGACCAAACACTTGGTCACTTTGAGCTCATTATGATGATGCATTACCGAGTGGGCCCAGAGATACCTCTCCGTCATACAGAGTGACAAATCCCAGTCTCGATCCGTGTCAACCCAACAGACACTTTCGGAGATACCTGTAGTGCATCTTTATAGTCACCCGATTCGTTGTGGCGTTTGGTACACCCAAAGCACTCCTACGGTATCCGGGAGTTACACGATCGCATGGTCTAAGGAAAAGATACTTGACATTGGAAAAGCTCTAGCAAAACGAACTACACGATCTTGTGCTATGCTTAGGATTGGGTCTTGTCCATCACATCATTCTCCTAATGATGTGATCCCGTTATCAACGACATCTAATGTCCATAGTCAGGAAACCATGACTCTGTTGATCAACGAGCTAGTCAACTAGAGGCTTACTAGGGACACATTATGGTCTATGTATTCACACGTGTATTATGATTTCCGGATAATACAATTATAGCATGAATGAAGACAATTATCGTGAACAAGGAAATATAATAATAATCCTTTTATTATTGCCTCTAGGGCATATTTCTAACAGTCTCCCACTTGCACTAGAGTCAATAATCTAGTTACATTGTGATGAATCGAACACCCATAGAGTTCTGGTGTTGATCATGTTTTGCTTGCGGAAGAGGTTTAGTCAACGGATCTGCGACATTCAGATCCGTATGTACTTTGTAAATATCTATGTCTCCAGCTTGAACATTTTCACGGATGGAGTTGAAACGACACTTAATGTGCCTGGTCTTCTTGTGAAACCTGAGCTCCTTGGCAAGGGAAATAGCTCCAGTGTTGTCACAGAAGATTTTGATCGGCCCCGACGCATTGGGTATGACTCCTAGGTCGGTGATGAACTCCTTCACCCAAATTGCTTCATGCGCTGCCTCCGAGGCTGCCATGTACTCCGCTTCACATGTAGATCCCGCCACGACGCTTCGCTTGCACCTGCACCACCATCTTGCTCCACCATTCAACATATACACATATCCGGTTTGTGACTTAGAGTCATCTAGATCTGTGTCGAAGCTAGCGTCGACGTAACCCCCTTTACGATGAGCTCTTCGTCACCTCCATAAACAAGAAACATGTCCTTTGTCCTTTTCAGGTACTTCAGGATATTCTTGACCGCTGTTCAGTGTTCCTTGCCGGGATTACTTTGGTACCTTCCTACCAAACTTACGGCAAGGTTTACATCAGTGCAGTACACAAAGATGGCATACATAATAGATCCTATGGCTGAAGCATAGGGGATGACACTCATCTCTTCTTTATCTTTTACCGTGGTCGGGCATTGAGCCGAGCTCAATCTCACACCTTGTAACACAGGCAAGAACCCTTTCTTGGACTGATCCATTTTGAACTTCTTCAATATCTTATCAAGGTATGTGCTTTATGAAAGACCTATGAGGCGTCTCGATCTATCCCTATAGATCTTGATGCCTAATATGTAAGCAGCTTCTCCAAGGTCCTTCATTGAAAAACACTTGTTCAAGTAGGCCTTAATGTTGTCCAAAAGTTCTATATCATTTCCCATCAAAAGTATGTCATCTACATATAATATGAGAAATGCTACTGAGCTCCCACTCACTTTCTTGTAAACGCAGGCTTCTCCATAAGTCTCAAGATAAACCCAAACGCTTTGATCATCTCATCAAAGCGAATGTTCCAACTCCGAGATGCTTGCACCAGCCCATAAATGGATCATTGGAGCTTGCATACTTTGCTAGCATTCTTAGGATCGACAAAACCCTCCGGCTGCATCATATACAGTTCTTCCTTAAGATGCCCGTTAAGGAATGCTGTTTTGACGTCCATCTGCCATATCTCATAATCATAGTATGCGGCAATTGCTAACATGATTCGGACGGACTTCAGCTTTGCTACGGGAGAGAAAGTCTCATTGTAGTCAACCCCTTGAACTTGCCGATAACCCTTAGCGACAAGTCGAGCTTTATAGATGGTATTATTACCATCTGCGTCCGTCTTCTTCTTAAAGATCCATTTGTTTTCTATCGCTCGCCAATCATCGGGCAAGTCTGTCAAAGTCCATACTTTGTTTTCATACATGGATTCTATCTCGGATTGCATGTCTTCAAGCCATTTGTTGGAATCTGGGCCCGCCATCGCTTCTTCATAGTTCGAAGGTTCACCGTTGTCTAGCAACATGATTTCCAAGACAGGGTTGCCATACCACTCTGGTGTGGAACGTGTCCTTGTGGACCTACGAAGTTCAGTAGCAACTTGATCCGAAGTACTTTGATCATCATCATTAATTTCCTCTCCAGTTGGTGTAGGCACCACGGGAACATTTTCCTGAGCTGCACTACTTTCCGGTTCAAGAGGTAGTACTTCATCGAGTTCTACTTTCCTCCCACTTACTCCTTTCAAGAGAAACTCTTTTTCTAGAAAGGATCCGTTCTTGGCAACAAAGATCTTGCCCTCGGATCTTAAGTAGAAGGTATACCCAATGGTTTCCTTAGGGTATCCTATGAAGACACATTTTTCCGACTTGGGTTCGAGCTTTTCAGGTTGAAGTTTCTTGACATAAGCATCGCATCCCCAAACTTTTAGAAACGACAGCTTAGGTTTCTTCCCAAACCATAATTCATAAGGTGTCGTCTCAACGGATTTAGACGGAGCCCTATTTAAAGTGAATGTAGCTGTCTCTAGAGCGTATCCCCAAAATGATAGCGGTAAATCGGTAAGAGACATCATAGACCGCACCATATCCAATAGAGTGCGATTACGATGTTCGGACACACCGTTACGCTGAGGTGTTCCAGGCGGCGTGAGTTGTGAAACGATTCCACATTTCCTGAAGTGTGTACCAAATTCGTGACTTAAGTATTCTCCTCCACGATCTGATCGTAGGAACTTTATCTTTCGGTCACTTTGATTCTCTACCTCATTCTGAAATTCCTTGAACTTTTCAAAGGTCTCAGACTTGTGTTTCATCAAGTAGACATACCCATATCTACTCAAGTCATCAGTGAGAGTGAGAACATAACGATATCCTCCGCGAGCCTCAACGCTCATTGGACCGCACACATCGGTATGTATGATTTCCAATAAGTTGGTTGCTCGCTCCATTGTTCCGAGAACGGAGTCTTGGTCATTTGCCCATGAGGCATGGTTCGCATGTGTCAAATGATTCATAATCGAGAGACTCTAAAAGTCCATCAAGATGGAGCTTCTTCATGCGCTTGACACCAATGTGACCAAGGCGGCGATGCCACAAGTATGTGGGACTATCGTTATCAACTTTACATCTTTCGGTATTCACACTATGAATATGTGTAACATTACGTTCGAGATTTATTAAGAATAAACCATTGACTATCGGGGCATGACCATAAAACATATCTCTCATATAAATAGAACAACCATTATTCTCGGATTTAAATGAGTAGCCATCTCAGATAAACGAGATCCGGATACAATGTTCATGCTCAAACTTGGCACTAAATAACAATTATTGAGGTTTAAAACTAATCCCGTGGGTAAATGTAGAGGAGCGTGCGACGGCGATCACATCGACCTTGGAACCATTCCCGACGCCAAGCGCCGTCACCTCGTCCTTCGCCATCTCCACTTATTCCGCAGCTCTGCTTGTGAGTTACAAATATGAGCAACGGCACCGTATCAAATACCGGGGAGTTACTACGAGTAATCGGTAAGGTACACATCAATTACATGTATATCAAATATACCTTTAGTGTTGCCGGCCTTCTTGTCCGCTAAGTATTTGGGGCGTTCCGCTTCGAAGACCCTTCTCTTTGCAATAAAAGCACTCACCTCGTGCTTGGGTCCATTCTTTGACTTCTTCCCGGCAATTGGCTTACCGGGCGCGGCAACATCCTTGCCGTCCTTCTTGAAGTTCTTCTTGCCCTTGCCCTTCTTGAACTTAGTGGTTTTATTGACCATCAACACTTGATGTTCCTTCTTGATTTCTACCTCTGCCGACTTCAACATTGAAAATACTTCAGGAATAGTTTTCACCATCCCCTGCATATTGTAGTTCATCACAAAGCTCTTGTAGCTCGGTGGGTGTGACTGAAAGATTCTGTCAATGACCGCCTCGTCAGGAGGTTAATGTCCAGTGGGACAGGTGGTTGTGCAACCTGACATTTTGAGTATGTGCTCATTGACAAACTATTTTCCTCCATCTTACAATGTAGAGCTTGTCGGAGACTTCATATCTCGACCGGGCATGAGCTTGGAAAACCATTTTCAGCTCCTCGAACATCTCATATGCTCCGTGTTGCTCAAAACGCTTTTGGAGCCCGGTTCTAAGCTATAAAGCATGCCGCCCGAACGAGGGAGTAATCATCGACGCGTGGCCAAGCGCTCATAACGCCTTGGTTCTCGGGATGGGTGCTTCACCTAGCGGTCCTTCTAGGACATATGCTTTCTTGGCAGCTATGAGGATGATCCTCGTGTTCCGGACCCGATCAGATAGTTGTTGCCATCATCTTTCAGCTTGGTTTTCTCTAGGAACGCGTTAAAGTTCATGTTGACATGAGCGTTGGCCATTTGATCTAGAAGACATATTTGCAAAGGTTTAGACTAAGTTCATGATAATTAAGTTCATCTAATCAAATTATTTAATGAACTCCCACTCAGATTAGACATCCCTCTAGTCATCTAAGTGTTACACGATCCGAGTCGACTAGGCCGTGTCCGATCATCACGTGAGACGGACTAGTCATCATCGGTGAACATCTCCATGTTGATCGTATCTTCCATACGACTCATGTTCGACCTTTCGGTCTCTGTGTTCCGAGGCCATGTCTGTACATGCTAGGCTCGTCAAGTTAACCTAAGTGTTTTGCATGTGTAAAACTGTCTTATACCCGTTGTATGTGAACGTAGGAATCTATCACACCCGATCATCACGTGGTGCTTCGAAACAATGAACTTTAGCAACGGCGCACAATTAGGGAGAACACTTTCTTGAAATTATTATAAGGGATCATCTTATTTACTACTATCGTTCTAAGTAAACAAGATGCATAAACATAATAAACATCTCATGCAATTATATAGTAGTGACATGATATGGCCAATATCATATAGCTCCTTTGATCTCCATCTTCGGGGCTCCATGATCATCTTTGTCACCGGCACGACACCATGATCTCCATCATCATGATCTCCATCATCGTGTCTCCATGAAGTTGCTCGCCAACTATTACTTCTACTACTATGGCTAACAGTTTAGCAATAAAGTAAAGTAATTACATGGCGTTAAATCATTGACACGTAGGTCATACAATAATTAAGACAACTCCTATGGCTCTTGCCGGTTGTCATACTAATCGACATGCAAGTCGTGATTCCTATTACAAGAACATGATCTCATACATCACAATATATCATTCATCATTCATCACAACTTTTGGCCATATCACATCACAAGGCAATTGCTGCAAAAACAAGTTAGACGTCCTCTAATTGTTGTTGCATCTTTTACGTGGCTGCAATAGGGTTCTAGCAAGAACGTTTTCTTACCTACGAAAAAGCCACAACGTGATTTGTCAACTTCCATTTACCCTTCACAAGGACTCTTTTCATCGAATCCGCTCCAACTAAAGTGGGAGAGACAGACACCCGCTAGCCACCTTATGCAACTAGTGCATGTCAGTCGGTGGAACCTGTCTCATGTAAGCGTACGTGTAAGGTCGGTCCGGGCCGCTTCATCCCATAATACCACTGAAGCAAAATAAGACTAGTAGCGGCAAGAAAGTTGACAACATCTACGCCCACAACAAAATTGTGTTCTACTCGTGCAATAGAGAACTACGCATAGACCTAGCTCTGATACCACTGTTGGGGAACGTTGCAGAAAATAAAATTTTTCCTACGGTTTCACCAAGATCCATCTATGAGTTCATCTAGCAACGAGTGATAGGAGTGCATCTACATACCTCTGTAGATCGCGAGCGGAAGCGTTCAAGAGAATGGGGTTGAGGGAGTCGTACTCATCGTGATTCAAATCACCGATGACCAAGTGCCGAACGGACAACACCTCTGCGTTCAACACACGTACGGAGCGGATGACGTCTCCTGCACCTTGATCCAGCAAGGAGGAAGGAGAGGTTGAGGAAGAAGGCTCCAACAGCAGCACGACTGCGTGGTGGTGATGGAGTGGCAGATCTCCGGCATGGCTTCGCCAAGCTCTCATGGAGGAGGAGATGTGTTGGGGAGGGGAGGGGCTGCGCCTTGCATGTTGTGTGCAGCCCTCCCCTCCCCCCTCTATTTATAGGGGAAGGGCTAAGGGGCGGCCCCTCTAGATGAGATCTAGAGGGGGGGCAAGGAGGGCTTGCCCCCAAGCAAGGGGCGCCCCACTGGGGTTTCCTCCCAACCCTAGGCGCATGGGCCCGGGGGCGCCCAGCCCTCCAGGCTAGTTCCTGCCCACTCGGCCCATGAGGCCCTCCGAGAGAGGTGGCCCCTCCGGTGGACCCCGAAACCCCTCCGTGGCCCCACAATACCGATATGCCCCCGAAACTTTCCGGTGACCGTATGGCAACTTCCCATATATAAATCTTCACCTCCGGACCATTCCGGAACTCCTCGTGACGTCAGGGATCTCATCCGGGACTCCGAACAACATTCGGTAATCACATACAAGTCTTTATAATAACCCTAGCGTCACCGAACCTTAATTGTGTAGACCCTACGGGTTCGGGAATCATGCAGACATGACCGAGACAGCTCTCCGGCCAATAACCAACAGCGGGATCTGGATACCCATGTTGGCTCCCACATGTTCCATGATGATCTCATCGGATGAACCATGATGTCGAGGATTTAAGCAACCCCATATACAATTCCCTTTGTCAATCGGTACGTTACTTGCCCGAGATTCGATCGTCGGTATCCCAATACCTCGTTCAATCTCGTTACCGGCAAGTCATTTTACTCGTACCGTAATGCATGATCCCATGACCAAACACTTGGTCACTTTGAGCTCATTATGATGATGCATTACCGAGTGGGCCCAGAGATACCTCTCCGTCATACGGAGTGACAAATCCCAGTCTCGATCCGTGTCAACCCAATGACACTTTTGGAGATACCTGAGTGCACCTTTATAGTCACCCGATTCGTTGTGGCGTTTGGTACACCCAAAGCACTCCTACGGTATCCGGGAGTTACACGATCTCATGGTCTAAGGAAAAGATACTTGACATTGGAAAAGCTCTAGCAAAACGAACTACACGATCTTGTGCTATGCTTAGGATTGTCTTGTCCATCACATCATTCTCCTAATGATGTGATCCCGTTATCAACGACATCTAATGTCCATACTCAGGAAACCATGACTATCTGTTGATCAACGAGCTAGTCAACTAGAGGCTTACTAGGGACATATTATGGTCTATGTATTCACACGTGTATTACGATTTCCGGATAATACAATTATAGCATGAATAAAGACAATTATCATGAACAAGGAAATATAATAATAATCCTTTTATTATTGCCTCTAGGGCATATTTCCAACATAATTTTGATATGTCCACTACTTATTGCAATGATCATGACTGGGGTTATAATGCTTCTTATGATCTTGATAGTTTATTTAAGCCTCATGATGAAAATGTTTGCAATAATACTTAGTGGGTTCAGAAGAGTGTCAACTCTAGGTAAAAATAATCCCACATATTTGGAGAGTGTTCAATCTTATGATTTTTTTGATGAAAGTGGGTTCAGAAAGGTCATGACTTTATTTGATGATAATCCCACTATTTTGGAAGAGTGTCAACTTTGCACGCATGTGGAAGAATTAGAGAATATGTTATGTGATAGCTATATTGTTGAATTTGTATATGATCCCACATGCAATTATTATCAGAGAGGAAAAAATGGTTGTAGAAATCTTCATGTTACTAAATTACCTCTCTTCATGTTTAGATTGTCAATGTTTTACTCTTGTTGCTTGCATGTGCCAGTTTTTGCTTATTTAGGTAATTTGTTTGCTTATAATATGCCTATGCATAGGAAGTATGTTAGACTTAAAAGTGATTTTCACATGCTATATGATGCTCTCTTTG
Organism: Aegilops speltoides; assembly: GCA_021437245.1. Taxonomy (NCBI): domain Eukaryota; kingdom Viridiplantae; phylum Streptophyta; class Magnoliopsida; order Poales; family Poaceae; genus Aegilops; species Aegilops speltoides. Next base: position 107,725,294 of record CM038141.1, on the reverse strand, counting down.
TGCTTCAATTCTTGTTTTCCATGTGAGCATCATTAAAATTATCAATGCCTAGCTAAAAGGCTTTAAAGAAAAGCGCTTGTTGGGAGACAACCTAATATTTTTAATTTCTGTTTTTCTGATAATACACATTATTACTTCTGTAGTAACTGTGTTTAAGTGTTTTAGTTAGTGTTTGAGCCAAGTAAGACCTTTGGGGTGATCTATGGTGATACTTGATTTGATTTTGCTTAAAAACAGAAACTTTTGCGTCCAATAGCAGAATTTGAAACTTCACAGGAGCGTGATCTGGTTCTGAATTTTTTACACAAGATTGATATATAAATTTCCTATGTTGCTGTAATTTTTCAGAATTTTTGGAGTTACAGAAGTATGAGAACAATTCAGATCTTCGCACACTATTTTGTTTTTGACAGATTCTGTTTTTTATGTGTTGTTTGCTTATTTTGAAGAATCTATGGGTAGTATCGGGGGGCATGAACCATGGAGAAGTTGGAATACAGTAGATATAACACCGTTATAAATTTAGAATGAGTTCACAATAGTACCTAAGTGGTGATTTGCTTTTCTTACACTAACAGAGCTGATGAGTTTTCTGTTGGGTTTTGTGTTATGAAGTTTTCAAGTTTTGGTAAAGTTTTGATGGACAATGGAATAAAGAGTGGCAACAGCCTAAGCTTGGGGGATGCCCCAGGCACCCCAAGATAAAATTCAAGGAGAACCAAACATCTAAGCTTGGGGATGCCCCGGATGGCATTCCCTCTTTTGTCTTCAATCCATCGATAAAATTACTTGAGGCTATATTTTTATTCACTACATTATATGTGCTTTGCTTGGAGCGTCTTGTGATATACGAGTCTTTGCTTTATTTTATTTTTAGTTTGTCACAATCATCCTTGCTGTACACACCTTTTGAGAGGGACACACATTAATCATGAATTTATTAGAATACTCTATGTGCTTCACTTATATCTTTTGAGCTAGGCAGTTGCTCTAGTACTTCACTTGTATCTTTTTAGAGCACGACGATGGTTTTATTCTATAAAAATTGATGAAATCTCATGCTTCACTTATATTATTTTGAGAGTCTTGAAAATATTACGGCAATTCGTTTAGGTTATGAATTTAGTCATAATATGATGGGCATTCAAGAGGGATATAATAAAAACTTTCATAAAGATCGTTGAATATATGAGAAGTTTGATTCCTTGCATTTGTTTTGAGATATAAAGATGGTGATATTAGAGTCATGCTACTTGGTAATTGTGGTTGAGTAATAATACTTGTGTTAAAGTTTGTGATTCCCGAAGCATGCATGTATGGTAAACCGTCATGTGATGAAGTTAGAGCATGATTTATTTTTGATTGTCTTCCTTATGAGTAGTGGTTGGGGACGAGCGATGGTCTTTTCCTTCCAATCTATCACCCTAGGAGCATGCGTATTAGTACTTTGTTTCGAGGGCTAATAAATTTTTGCAATAAGTATGTGAGTTCATATGACTAATGTTGAGTCCCTGGATTATACACACTCTCACCCTTCCACCATTGCTAGCCTCTCTAGTACCGCAAAACTTTCGCCAGTGCATTAAACCCACCATTATCCTTCCTCAAAACAGCCACCATACCTACCTATTATGGCATTTTCATAGCCATTCCGAGATATATTTCCATGCAACTTCCACCGTTTTGTTTAATTATGACACACACCATCATTGTCATATTGTTCTCATATGCATGAGGCATTCATATAGAGTCATATCTTTGTTCTAGTATCGAGTTGTAATTCTTGAGTTGTAAGTAAATAAAAGTGTGATGATCATCATTATTAGAGCATTTTCCCATGTGAGGAAAGGATGATGGAGGCTATGATTCTCCCACAAGTAGAGATGAGGCTCCGGACGAAAAAAGAAGCCGAAGAGACCAAAAAGAAAAAAGAGAAAAAAACAAAAGAAAAGAATATAGAAATGAGATAAAAAGAGAGAAGGGACAATGTTACTATCCTTTTTACACACTTGTGCTTCAAAGTAGCACCATGTTCTTCATGATAGAGAGTCTCCTATTTTGTCACTTTCATGTACTAGTGGGAATTTTTCGTTATAGAACTTGGCTTGTATTTACAATGATGGGCTTCCTCAAATTTCCCTAGGTCTTCATGAGCAAGCAAGTTGGATGCACACCCACTTAGTTTTCTTTTGAGCTTCCATACACTTATAGCTATACTACATCCGTTGCATGGCATTCCCTACTCCCTCTCATCGATATCAATTGATGGGCATTTCCATAGCCTATTAATTTGCCTATTTGATGTGAGACTTTCTCTTTTTGTCTTCTCCACACAACCTCTACCATATTCTATTCCACCTATAGTGCTATATCCATGGCTCACACTCATGTATTGCGTGAATGTTGAAAAAGCTTTAGAACATTATAGGTATGAAACAATTGCTTAGCTTGTCATCGGGGTTGTGCATGATAAATACTTTGTGTGATGAAGATAGAGCATGACCAGACTATACGATTTTCTAGGGATAACTTTCTTTGGCCATGATATTTTGAAAAACTATGATTGCTTTATTAGTATGCTAGAAGTATTATTGTTTGTTTTTATGTCAATATTAAACTTTTGTTTTGAATCTTATGGATCTTAATATTCATGCCACATAAAGGAAAATTACATTGATAAACATGTTAGGTAGCATTCCACATCAGAAATTCTATTTTTATCATTTACCTACTCGAGGAGGAGCATGAATTAAGCTTGGGGATGCTTGATACGTCTCCAACGTATCTATAATTTTTTATTGTTCCATTCTATTATATTACCCATCTTGAATGTTTTATATGCATTTTGGTACTATTTTATGTCATTTTTGGGATTAACCTACTAATCTAGCACCTAGTACCAGTTGACGTTTTTTCCTTGTTTTTGAACTTTACAGAAAGGAATATCAAACGGAGTCCAAATGGAATAAAACTTTACGGTGATTTTTCTTGGACCAGAAGAAACCTACAAGACTTGGAGAGGAGGCTAGAAGACCTATGAGGTGGTGTAACGCCCCGGACACACCCGCCGGTGGTCGTTACTCCTGGCGGGATCTAGACTGGCCCCACAGATCAATACTAGTCTTTTCTGCGCACTTTGTCCTCACTCGTGCGCACCCGGGAGCAACTTCCCGGTCGGTCACCCATCCTGAAACTACTCCAAGCTGAGCACGCTTAACTTTGGAGTTCTTTCCGAATGGGCTCCCGGAAAAGAAGGAATTCCTTATAGATATGAGTAGTCTATCATCCCTAATAAGCCAAGCTATTACATACACCCACACTCGGAGGAACCGACGTCCTCGTCGGGCCACGAAACGCTCCCTCTTGGCACAACCGTCTGTGCATCCATCCGTACATGTGCCATGCCGTGTGCCACGACGGGTCACAAACGTCATGAACAACATGACCGCGCACCTGTCCGCAACCATCCGTGTAACGCGAGGGTCGGCTCGATACCAACTTGTAACGCCGGACACACCGCCGGTGGTCGTTACTCTGGCGGGATCTAGACTGGCCCCACAGATCAATACTAGTCTTTTCTGCGCACTTTGTCCTCACTCGCGCACTCCGGAGCAACTTCGGTCGGTCACCCATCTCGAACTACTCCAAGCTAAGCACGCTTAACTTTGGAGTTCTTTCCGAATGGGCTCCCAGAAAAGAAGGAATTCCTTATAGATATGAGTAGTCTATCATCCCTAATAAGCCAGGCTATTACAGGTGGCCACAAGCCGTAGGGGCGCTCCCATGGCTTGGGGGCCCCTTGTAGACCTCCTAACCCTAATTCTAGCACTATATATTCTTAAATACCCCCCTATACCAGAAGCATCCACAAAAATACTTTTCCGCTGCCACAAGCTTCTGTTCTCGCGAGATCCCATCTTGGGGCCTTTTCCGGCACTCTGTCGGAGGGGAATCCGATCACGGAGGGCCTCTACACCAACCTTGTTGCCCTTCCGATGATGTGTGAGTAGTTTACCACAGACCTAGCTACGGGTCCATAGCTAGTAGCTAGATGGCTTCTTCTCTCTCTTTGATCTTCAATACAATGTTCTCCTCAATGTTCTTGGAGTTCTATCTAATGTAATCTTCTTTTTGTGGTGTGTTTGTTGAGATCCGATGAATTATGGGTTTATGATCAGATTATCTATGAATATTATTTGAGTCTCTCTGAACTCTTTTATGCATGGTTTAAATATCTTTGTATTTCTGTCTGATCTATTGATTTGGTTTGCCAATTAGATTGATCTATCTTGCAATGGGAGAGGTGCTTTGTGATGGGTTCAATCTTGCGGTGTCCTCACCTAGTGACAACAAGGGTAGCGAGGCACGTATTGAATTGTTGCCATTAAAGATAAAAAGATGGGGTTTATATCATCTTGCTTGAGTTTATCCCTCTACATCATGACATCTTTCTTGATAAGTTACTTTGTTCGTTTGAACTTAATACTCTAGATGCAGACAGGAGTCAGTTGATGTGTGGAGTAATAGTAGTAGATGCAGGCAGAAGTTGTCTACTTTTCACGGACGTGATGCCTATATTCATGATCGTTGCCTTAGTATTGTCATAACTATGCACTTTTCTATCAATTGCTCAACAATAATTTGTTCACCCCCCGTATGTTCTCTTTCAAGAGAGAAGTCTCTAGTGAACCCTATGGCCCCCGAGTCTATTTTCCATCATATATTTTCAGATCTATAAAACCAAAAAACCCCAAAATACCTTGTTGCAATTTATTTACCTTTACTTTATTTTGCCGTTTATTCATCTTTTATATCTATCTCTATTAGATCTCACTCTTGCAAGTGACTATGAAGGGATTGACAACCCCTTTTTTGCATTGTGTGCAAGTGTTTGTTAGTTTGTGCATTGATACGTCTCCAACGTATCTATAATTTTTGATTGCTCCATGCTACTTTATCTACTGTTTTAGGCAATATTTGGCTTTATTATCCACTTTTATATTATTTTTGGGACTAACCTATTAACCGGAGGGCCAGCCCAGATTTGCTGTTTTATGCCTATTTCAGTGTTTCGAGGAAAAGGAATATCAGACGGAGTCAAAACGGAACGAAATCAACTGGAGAAGTTATTTTTGGAAGGAAAGCAACCTGATGGACTTGGAGTGCACGTCAGGGGAGTCCCGGGCTGCCCACGAGGGTGGGGGGCGCGCCTCCTGGGCACGCCCCCTGCCTCGTGAGCAGCCCGAAGGTACACCGACGTACCCCCTGCACCCATATATACCTACGTACCCTAAAACTTCTAGAACAGAAGATAGATCGGGAGTTCCGCCGCCGCAAGCCTCTGTAGCCACCAAAAACCAATCGGGACCCTGTTCCGGCACCCTGGCAGAGGGGGATCCCATCACTGGAGGCCATCTTCATCATCCTGGCACTATCCATGACGAGGAGGGAGTAGTTCACCCTCGGGGCTGAGGGTATGTACTAGTAGCTATGTGTTTGATCTATCTCTCTCTCTCTCTCTCGTGTTCTCTCTCGTGTTCCCTCTAAGGCACGATCTTGATGTATCCTGAGCTTTGCTATTGTAGTTGGATCTTATGATGTTTCTCCCCCTCTACTCTCTTGTGATGAATTGAGTTTCCCCTTTGAAGTTATCTTATCGGATTGAGTCTTTTATGAGAACACTTGATGTATGTCTTGCCGTGATTATCTGTGGTGACAATGGGATATCATGTGCCACTTGATGTATGTTTTGTTGATCAACTTGCGGGTTTCGTGACATTGGGAACCTATGCATAGGGGTTGGCACATGTTCTTGACTCTCCGGTAGTAGCTTTGGGGCACTCTTTGAAGTACTTTTATGTTGGTTGGATGAATCTGAGATTGTGTGATGCATATCATATAATCATGCCCACGAATACTTGAGGTGACAATGGAGTATCTAGGTGACATTAGGGTTTTGGTTGATTTGTGTCTTAAGGTGTTATTCTAGTACGAACTCTTTTATAGATCGATCCGAAAGAATAGCTTTGAGGTGGTTTCGTACCCTACCATAATCTCTATGTTTGTTCTCCGCTATTAGTGGCTTTGGAGTGACTCTTTGTTGCATGTTGAGGGCTTGTTATATGATCTATCTATGTTATTATTTTTGAGAGAACTTGCACTAGTGAAAGTATGAACCCTAGGCCTTGTTTCCTATCATTGCAATACCGTTTACGCTCACTTTTACCGCTCTCTACCTTGCTGTTTTTATTATTTCAGATTACAAAAACCTATATCTATTATCTATTTTGCACTTGTATCTTCATCTCTTCGCCGAACTAGTGCACCTATACAATTTACCATTGTATTGGGTGTGTTGGGGACACAAGAGACTTTTTGTTATTTGGTTGCAGGGTTGCTTGAGAGAGACCATCTTCATCCTACGTCTCCTACGGATTGATAAACCTTAGGTCATCCACTTGAGGGAAATTTGCTACTGTCCTACAAACCTGTGCACTTGCAGGCCCAACAACGTCTACAAGAAGAAGGCTGTGTAGTAGACATCAAGCAGTTTCTGGCACCGTTGCCAGGGAGGTGAGTGCTTGAAGGTATATCTTTAGATCTTGCAACCAAATCTTTTTGTTTCTTGTTTTAGCACTAGTCTAGTTTATAAAAGAAAACTACCAAAAAATGGAATTGAGTTTGTCTCATATGCTTCACCTTTTTAATATCTTTCGTGAGTATGATGGAAAGGAAAATTGTGCTCAAGTACTAGAAGAAGAATTACATAGAATTCTTGGCACAAAATATGTGAATGATGAGCATGATTGCAATGTTGTTAGTATGAATTCCCTGAATACCCATGATGCTAATGATATGCAAAGCCACAAGCTTGGGGAAGCTATGTTTGATGAAGATGATATTTTTTGTCCCCCAAGTTTTGATGAGAAAATTTACTATGATGAAAGCATGCCTCCTATCGATGATGATTATTGTGATGACACGTATGCTTTAAAGAATAATGATAACCATGAAACGTGTCATCTTGATCTTAATTTTCAATCACATGATAGTTATTTTGTTTAGTTTGCTCCCACTACTATTCATGAGAAGAAATTTGCTTATGTGGAGAGTAGTAAATTTTCTATGCTTGTAGATCATGAAAAGAATGCTTTAGGTGCTGGTTATATTGTTGAATTCATTCATGATGCTACTGAAAATTATTATGAGAGAGGAACATATGCTTGTAGGAATTGCAATAATATCAAGTTTCCTCCCTATGTGCTTAAATTCTTGAAGCTATGCTTGTACCTTCCTATGCTAGTTGACTATTGTTCCCATAAGTTGTTTGCTCACAAAATCCCTATGCATAGGAAGTGGGTTAAACTTAAATGCGCTAGTCATATGCTTCATGATACTCCCGTTATGTTTCAATTCTTATATTTTATGTGAGCATTATTGTCATCATCATGCCTAGCTAGAAAGGCATTAAAGAAAAGCGCTTGTTGGGAGACAACCCAATATTTATCCTTACTGTTTTTGTGTGTCCACATGATTATGATACTGTAGTAATCATGTTTTATAGCTTTTATTTCAATAAAGTGCCAAGTAGAACCTTTGGGAAGACTTGGGTGAAGTTTATATGATCTTGCTGTGAAAAACAGAAATTTTAGTGCTCATGAGATTAGCTGCCATTTTTTACTGGAGAGTGATTTTAGGTTGATTCTTTTTGAAGATGATTAATAGACAAATTGCTCAGGTCCAGCAATTTATTTCATAATTTTTGGGGTTCCAGAAGTATACGTTTGATACAGATTACTACAGACTGTTCTGTTTTTGACAGATTCTGTTTTCATTGTGTTGTTTGCTTATTTTGATGAATCTATGAGTAGTATTGGAGGGTATGAACCATAGATAAGTTGGAGTACAGTAGATATTACACCAATATGAATTTATAATGAGTTCATTACAGTACCTAAGTGGTGGTTTTATTTTCTTATACTAACGGAGCTTACGAGTTTTGATTTGAGTTTTGTGTGGTTGAAGTTTTGAAGTTTTGGGTAAAGATTCGATGGACTATGGAATAAGGAGTGGAAAGAGCCTAAGCTTGGGGATGCCCAAGGCGCCACAAGGTAATATTCAAGGACAACCAAGAGCCTAAGCTTGGGGATGCCCCGGAAGGCATCCCCTCCTTCGTCTTCGTTCATCGGTAACTTTACTTGGAGCTATATTTTTATTCGCCACATGATATGTGTTTTGCTTGGAGCGTCATTTTCTTTTGTTATTTTTTTCTTTCTGTTAGTTAGAGTAATGTTTTGCATCTTTAGTTTCAATAAAAAAGTCAAGGATAGCCTTTGCCATGCTTATTTTGCTAGTTTGCATGTTGCTGTTTGAAAACAGAAAGTTTACCGCTGTTGCACAAATTCCCTAGAAAAGTAAGAGCATGGTCTAACGTTGAATCTTTTTGCATACTGAGGTCTGATAAATTTATTACAGTGGGAATTTTAGTTCATAATTTTTGGTGTCAGGGAAGTATTGATACTCTTGCATTCTTTACAGACTGTACTGTTTTGGCAGATTGCTGTTATGGTTGCATTGTTTGCATATGTTTGCTTGTTTAATGATTCTATTTGATGATAGGAGTATTAAATATGCAGAGGCATTTAGTATGCAATGTTGAATAATAATTTTAGTGATTTGTTACAGTATAAAATGATAACGTTTTGCATTGGTTTATACTAACCTATTTCACGAGTTCTTGTTGAGTTTGTTGTGAATGAAGCTTTTGATAAAAAGAGAAACCATGATATGAGTGGAATTAAGGAGACACAAAAGTTCAAGCTTGGGGATGCCCAAGGCACCCCAAGATAATATTCCAAGAAGTCTCAAGCATCTAAGCTTGGGGATGCCCCGGTAGGCATCCTACCTTTCTTCTTCAACAACTATCGGTTAGTATCGTTTGAGCCTAAGTTTTTGCTTCTTCACATGAGTTGTGCTATCCTTGAATTGTAGTTTTCTTTAGATTTGCTTGCTGTTTGAATAAGTATCAAGATCTGAAATTCTTTAATGAGATAGAGCCATACACAAATTGGAATTTGCTAGAATACTCTATGTGCTTCACTTATATCTTTTGAGCTTGATAGTTTTGCTCTAGTGCTTCACTTAGATTATTTTGAGAGTCGTTATTAGCATGGTAATTTGCTTAATGTTAATATACTTGGTATTCAAGATATGTGAAACTTTCTTTTGAGTGCGTTGAATACTAGATAAGTTTGATGCTTGATAATTGTTTTGAGATATGGAGGTGATAATATCAAAGTCGTGCTAGTTGAGTAATTTTGAATTTGAGAAATGCTTGTGTTGAAGTTTGCAAGTCCCGTAGCATGCACGTATGGTTAAAGTTGTGCAACAAATTTCAAACATGAAGTGTACCTGGCTTGTGCATCCTTATGAGTGGCGGTCAGGGACGAGCGATGGTCTTTTCCTACCAATCTATCCCCCTAGAAGCATGCGCGTAGTACTTGATTTTTGATGGCTTCTAAATTTTTGCAATAAGTATATGAGTTCTTTTGACTAATGTTGAGTCCATGGATTATACGCACTCTCACCTTTCCGCCATTGCTAGCCTCTTCGGTAACATGCATTGCCCTTTCTCACCTTGAGAGTTGGTGCAAACTTCGCCGGTGCATCCAAACCCCGTGATACGATACGCTCTATCACACATAAACCTCCTTATATCTTCCTCAAAATAGCCACCATATCTACCTATTATGGCATTTCCATAGCCATTCCGAGATATATTGCCATGCAACTTTCCACCGTTCCATTTATCATATTCATGACATACATTACTTTTGTCATATTGCCATTGCATGATCATGTAGTTGACATCGTATTTGTGGCAAAGCCACCATGCATAATTTTTCATACATGTCACTCTTGATTCATTGCACCATCCCGGTACATCGCCAGAGGCATTCATATAGAGTCATATCTTGTTCTAGTTTCGAGTTGTAATCCTTATGTTGTAATCAATAGAAGTGTGATGGTCATCATTATTAGAGCATTGCCCAATCAAAAAAAAAGAAGAAGAGAGAAAGGCCAAAAAAAAGAAGAGAAAGGCCCAAAAATAAAATAAATAAATAAATAAAAAGGGCAATGCTATTATCTCTTTTCCACACTTGTGCTTCAAAGTAGCACCTTGTTCTTCATGTAGTGAGTCCCATATATTGTGCTTCAAAGTAGCACCTTGTTCTTCATGTAGTGAGTCTCATAAGTTGTCTTTTTCATACTAGTGGGAATTTTTCATTATAGAACTTGGCTTGTATATTCTTACGATGGGTTTCCTCAAATGCCCTAGGTCTTCATGAGCAAGCACGTTGGATGCACACCCACTAGTTTTCTTTTGTTGAGCATTCATAGATCTAGTGCATCCGTTGCATGTCAATCCCTACTCCTCATGTTGACATCAATTGATGGGCATCTCCATAGCCCGTTGATTATCCTCGTCAATGTGAGACTTTCTCCTTTTTTGTCTTCTCCACACAATCCCCATCATCATATTCTATTCCACCCATAGTGCTATATCCATGGCTCACACACATATATTGCGTGAAGGTTGAATTTTTTTGAGATTATTTAAGTATGAAAAAATTGCTTGGCTTGTCATTGGGGGTATAGAAGATGGGATCATCTTTGTGTGACGAAAATGAAGCATAGCCTAACTATATGATTTTGTAGGGATGAACTTTCTTTTGCCATGCTATTTTGAGAAGACATGATTGCTTTGATTAGTATGCTTGAAGTATTATTATTTTTGTGTCAATATGGACTTTTGTCTTGAATCTTTTGGATCTGAATATTCATGTCACAATTAAGAAGATTTACATTGAAAGTATGCCAAAGTATCACTCTGCATTAAAAATTCTTTTTTATCATTTACCTACTCGAGGACGAGCAGGAATTAAGCTTGGGGATGCTTGATACGTCCCCAACGTATCTATAATTTTTGATTGCTCCATGCTACTTTATCTACTGTTTTAGGCAATATTGGGCTTTATTATCCACTTTTATATTATTTTTGGGGCTAACCTATTAACCGGAGGCCCAGCCCAGATTTTCTGTTTTATGCCTATTTCAGTGTTTCGAGGAAAAGGAATATCAGACGGAGTCAAAACGGAACGAAATCAACTGGAGAAGTTATTTTTGGAAGGAAATAACCCTGATGGACTTGGAGTGCATGTCAGGGGAGTCCCAGGCTGCCCACGAGGGTGGGGGGCATGCCCCCCTGGGCGCCCCCTGCCTCGTGAGCAGACCGGAGGTCCACCGACGTACCCCCTGCACCCATATATACCTACGTACCCTAAAACTTCCAGAACAGAAGATAGATCGGGAGTTCCGCCACTGCAAGCCTCTGTAGCCATCAAAAACCAATCGGGACCCTGTTCTGGCACCCTGCCGGAGGGGGATCCCATCACCGGAGGCCATCTTCATCATCTCGGCGCTATCCATGACGAGGAGGGAGTAGTTCACCCTCGGGGCTGAGGGTATGTACTAGTAGCTATGTGTTTGATCTCTCTCTCTCTCTCATGTTCTCTCTCGTGTTCCCTCTAAGGCACGATCTTGATGTATCCCGAGCTTTGCTATTGTAGTTGGATCTTATGATGTTTCTCCCCCTCTACCCTCTTGTGATGAATTGAGTTTCCCCTTTGAAGTTATCTTATCGGACCGAGTCTTTTATGAGAACACTTAATGTATGTCTTGCCGTGATTATCTGTGGTGACAATGGGATATCATGTGCCACTTGATGTATGTTTTGGTGATCAACTTGCGGGTTTCGTGACATTGGGAACCTATGCATAGGGGTCGGCACACGTTCTTGACTCTCCGGTAGTAGGTTTGGGGCACTCTTGTGGTTTCTTTTGTTTGCTCTGGCTAGTAGGTGCATTTGTGTTATCTAACCTTATTTTCACAGGTTCATTCCATCCTATGCCAACTCAAGACTACAAGGTAAGTTTATGCATCACAATCATGTGTATGAGGAATTCTTGCTGATGTACATACTGTTTGCAAGAAGGACTCATGGGCATGAAGGTATTCTCTTTAATATTCTTTGCTCTGATGCATATGGCCAAGATACATGTAACACATTGCCTGCTCTATCATGGTTATGCTCTCACATGCTTCTATATTCCATATTCACATGATTGCATACATGTAGGGGGAGCCTATGCTTGTTACATGTCCTTCCAAAGCTTTACTTGCTATTCTCTATATCTTTATCTAGAGCTTTGATGTATGTTGTCATCAATTACCAAAAAGGGGAAGATGGAAAGCACAAGTGCTCCCTAGGTGGTTTTGGTAATTAATGTCAACATATCTCTTGTTGGACTAACACTTTTATCTAGTATGTTTCAGATAAGTTCAACAATGGAGTGGCATGGACTAAAGGATGTGGGAACTCCTTCAAGATGCTAAGGACAAAGGATTGGCTCAAGCTTCAAGCTCAAGACTCTTCATGTTACATTTTAGTGATCCAAGATCACATTGAGTCTATAGGAAAAGCCAATACTATCAAGGAGGATGAGGTGTTGCTTAATGAGCCTCTTGCTTCAAGTGCTTAGTGATATGCTCCAAATACCCTCAACTACTTTCCCACTTCCACCCATATGTCTTAAACCTAAATTCAAACTCGGCCCCACCGATTCTTTCTATCCGGCGCCACCGAGTTTGGATGTCTTAGCCACTGCTACAAACCCTAGGCAAATCGGTCTCACCGATATGGATCTCGGTCTCACCGAGATGGGATTGTAATCTCTATGTGTATGTCCATTATCAAAATCGGTCTCACCGAGTTTGAGCAATCGGTACTACCGAGATTACAATGCAAGCTTTCTGGTTAACTTATTACCAAAATCGGTCCAACCGAGTTTGAGTAATCGGTCCCACCGAGTTTGCCTGACCAACTCTCTGGTTAGCTAATTACCAAAATCGGTCCAACTGAGTTTGTGTAATCGGTCTCACCAAGATTACGATATGCCCTAACCCTAACCATATCGGTCTTACCGAGTTGCATTTCGGTCCCACCGAAAATCCTAACGTTCACCAGGTTTACTAAATCGGTCCGACCGAGTTTGATGATCCGGTCCCACCGAGCTTGGTAAATTGTGTGTAACGGTTAGATTTTGTGTGGTGGCTATATATACCCCTCCACCTCCTCTTCATTCATGGAGAGAGCAATCAGAACGAACCTACACTTCCAGCATCCTATTTCTGAGAGAGAACTACCTACTCATATTTGAGGCCAAGATATTCCATTCCTACCATATGAATCTTGATCTCTAGCCTTCCCCAAGTTGCTTTCCACTCAAATCTTCTTTCCACCAGATCCAAATCCTATGAGAGAGAGTTGAGTGTTGGGGAGACTATCATTTGAAGCACAAGAGCAAGGAGTTCATCATCAACGCACCATTTGTTACTTCTTGGAGAGTGGTGTCTCCTAGATTGGCTAGGTGTCACTTGGGAGCCTCCGACAAGATTGTGGAGTTGAACCAAGGAGTTTGTAAGGGCAAGGAGATCGCCTACTTCGCGAAGATCTACCGCTAGTGAGGCAAGTCCTTCGTGGGCGACGGCCATGGTGGGATAGACAAGGTTGCTTCTTCGTGGGCCCTTCGTGGGTGGAGCCCTCCATGGACTCGCGCAACCGTTACCCTTCGTGGGTTGAAGTCTCCATCAACGTGGATGTACGATAGCACCACCTATCGGAACCACGCCAAAAACATCCATGTCTCCAATTGCGTTTGAATCCTCTAAAACCCTTCCCTTTACATTCTTGCAAGTTGCATGCTTTACTTTCCGCTGCTCATATACTCTTTGCATGCTTGCTTGATATGTGTTGTGAATGTTAAACTTGTGCCTAAACTCCACTTAAACTTTAAGAACTTAAAAACTGCAACTTTGGTACTTAGTGTCTAATCACCCCCCTCTAGACACCTCTTCTCAAGGTACTACAAGTGGTATCAGAGCATTGATCTCCATTGCCTTGGTTTAATCACCATTGGAGGAAGATGGATGAGTCTACTTTGGGGAGTCTTAGACATAGAGTGCCTATTCTTGATGGAGAGTATTTTCATGAGTGGAAAAATGAGATGCTTGTAATTTTTAATCAATATCATTTAAACAAGTACATTGCCAGCCCTTGTGCACCTCATGTTGATCCTATGCATCCTACCCTTGATGAGTCAATTGACATGGTTTGGAATCTTAGAACTGCCGAACTTATTATTAGAGGATTGCCTAGAAACTTGATTGGATGTCTGCCTACTCTTGAGTGTGCCTACACTATATGGAAATTTCTTGAGGAATGATTTCCGGATTATTCCTTGAAAAATCTTGATGAAATTCTCCATAAGTCTATTGCTTTGAGTAGGATGAATACTAGTGATCCTATGTTTGGTGATCGTCTATTTGAGCTTACAAACCTTATGCGTGCCAAAGGAGATGTTGGAATTATTAGTGATATTATTTCCGAAGCTATAAAAATTCATAAGCAAGATCATTGTCAAACTCACTCTAACAAATCAACCTCTCTAGGATTTGATCCACCACATGACGATGTTGAACATGGATACTATGATGAGGATGATGATAGTGACTTCGATCTTGATGATGCAATGAGACATTTTGGTCTTATGGCAAATCTTCGGGGATATATGTCAGGAGGAAAAGAATGGGTTCTTGATAGTGGATGTACCGATCACATGACCGGAGATAAAGACATGTTTCATGAGCTTGCTGAAAATGATAGTCCTCAAAAGTATGTCACTTTCGGTGACAACTCAAAGGGTAAGGTGGTTGGCCTCGGTAAGGTGGCCATATCACATGATAGCTCCATACAAAATGTTATGCTCGTTGAATCTCTTTGATACAACTTACTTTCAGTATCTAGACTTGCTGACTTTGGTTTCAATGTCTTATTTACTGAAGTTGATTGCCAAGTGTTTCGTCGAGACAATCATAAAATGGTCTTTACCGGTGTGCGTAGAGGTGATCTATACATTGTTGATTTCACTAAAAAGGCTCAACCTAAAACTTGCTTCATTGCTAAATCCTCAAAAGGTTGGTTATGGCATAGACGATTAGGTCATGTTGGTATGCGAAACCTTGACAAGCTTATTAAGGGAAATCATATCCTTGGAGTTAATGGTGTCATATTTGATAAGGATAGACTTTGCAGTGCTTGTCAAGCAGGTAAACAGGTTGGAGGAAGGCATCCCGTGAAGAACATTATGACCACAAGGAGGCCACTCGAGCTACTTCATATGGATCTCTTTGGTCCGAACTCCTACAAGAGTCTCGGTGGAAATTCTTTTGGTCTAGTTATAGTTGATGATTTTTAAAGATTTACGTGGGTGTTCTTTCTCGATGATAAATCGCAGGTTCAAAAGATCTTCAAAAACTTCGCTAAGAAGGCCCAAAATCAATTTGAAGTGAAGATCAAGAAGGTTCGCAGCGACAATGGAACGGAGTTCAAGAAGGCAAACATGGACACCTTTCTTGACGAGGAAGGGATTTCACACGAGTTCTCGGCTACGTACACACCTCAACAAAATGGAGTTGTTGAGAGGAAGAACCGGATGCTCATCAAAATGGCAAGAATGATGCTTGATGAGTACAAGACGCTGAAGCACTTTTGGGCAGAAGCGGTTGAGACAGCTTTTCATGCAACAAATCACTTGTATCTTCACAAGCTACTCGGCAAGACGGCATACGAGCTCCTCACCGGTAACAAACCCCAAGTTGGATACTTTCGAGTATTCGGCTCAAAGTGCTACATTCTTGATAAGCATCGTCGTTCTAAATTTGCTCCTAAGTCTCATGAAGGTTTCCTACTAGGTTATGGCTCAAACTCTCACACTTACCGTGTCTACAACAATTTCACCCGAAAGGTTGAAGAGACGGTAGATGTGAAGTTTGATGAATCTAACGGCTCGCAAGTAGAGAAATTGCCAATTGATGTAGGACACAAAGATCCTTCGGAAGCAATCCAAGTCTTGTCTATTGGCAAGGTCCGTCCAACGGAGGTGAAGGAGAGTACCTCGTCCGTCAAAGTGGAAGCTTCTACTTCACGACAAGGTGAACCAAGAGTTGATGCGGAAGCACCCACAAGTGGGTGTGACGCCCGGATAATCAAGCTACAGTAACCCTCTACTAATGATGCCACGTCACCTCCATTTCGGTTACTAACCTCACGTTAGATCAAAATCGATTCAAATCCAAATTCAAAATCAAACAAATAATAAAAGTTTTCCAATCTTAAAACTAAAATGTTTGGAGAGAGCCAAATAATACATAAGTAATATTGGTGAAGAAACCAACCTCTTTGAAAGTGTTTGATTCCTAAAGTAAATAAAATAGTAGCAAAACAATTAATCAAATGCTTTTTACAATTAATAAATTTTTAAACTATTCTATCTAGTTGCCCAAACTTAGGTGGCCGTAGTATAATTATTTAGACCAAATTAGGGACTAATTTTATAAGTCATAAATCTAAAATAAAAGTGAAACTAAAGGTAACAGAAAAATAAATAAAAGAATAAAAACAGAAGACAAAACAAATACAAAAAGAAAAAAAAAAGAAAACAGGACCCCCCCCGCTGGGCCAAGTGGCCCAGCTGGCCTCAACCGCTCAAACGGGCCGGCCCACCCCGGCCCAGCCGCTCCCTATAACCCCGTGAGCCACCCCGAAACCCTAGCCCGATCCCACTCTCCACTCCTCCCCACGATCCCCTTCTCTCACTTGTCTGGATCGGGATCGAGGCGACCTTGCCCTCGTCCCCATCGCCCCTGGCGCATGATCCCCTCTCCTTCCTCAGTCCCCATCGATCCGGATCGGGCTCCGACCCCTAGTGCCATGCTGCTTGCCTCGCCGTCGGTGTTCCCCGACGCCGCTCGTCGTCTCCGGCGTCGCCCACGCCCGATGCAAGCCGCAGCCGGCGCCGCCCTGCTCGGACTCCTCCGCGCCCCTCCTCTCCATCGCCGACTCGGCCCCGACCTCACCACCTCGACGCCGTCGACTGCCGGATCCTGCTTCCTCGCCGTACCTCCTCCTCTACGTCGCTGTCGTCCCCGTCCTCCTCCACAACGGCTCCCTCGAGCCTCGCTGCCCCCTGGTCTCTACTCGAATGTGAGGCCGCCTTCCCTCTCTTCCCTCTCTGTCCGGTGCCGCCTCCCGTTCATCCCCGCGTGCTAGCACGAGACGCTCCGCCCCTGACCCCCCTTCGTGGCCGCGCTGTACGCGCGCCGCCCTGCGCCCCCATCCACGGCCACGAACAGCCAAGCATCCCCCGTTACGCCCGGCGCTCACGCCCATCAGTCACCTACGGCCTTGTCCGCCTCACGCCCCCCAATGGCCGCTCGTTGGCTCCCTGAACCGCCGCCCCTTTCCATCCCGCGGCGGTCATGTTGCTGCGTGTAGGATCGGAAGTATGTCTAGAGGGGGGGGTGATTAGACTACTTGACAACTTAAAAGTTTAGCCTTTTGATTAGAGTAGGTTTTTAGCAAGTTCACAATGATGACCAAGTCAAGTATCACCCTACACATGCAATTCTAGAGTTATGGCAGCGGAAAGTAAATTGCACATATAGTAAATAAGAGGTGGAGAAGAGCAAACGCAATTTGGAGACACGGAGATTTTTCTCGTGGTTCCGATAGGTGGTGCTATCGTCAATCCACGTTGATGGAGACTTCAACCCACGGAGGGTAACGGCTGCGAGAGTCCACGGAGGGCTCCACCCACGAAGGGTCCACGAAGAAGCAACCTTGTCTATGCCATCATGGCCTCGTCCCACGGAGGACTAGCCTTCCTCGGGGTAGATCTTCACGAGTAGGCGATCTCCTTGCCCTTACAAACTTCTTGGTTCAACTCCACATCTTGACGGAGGCTCCCAAGCGACACCTAACCAATCTAGGAGGCACCACCCTCCAAAAGGTAATAGATGGTGTTGGTGATGATGAACTCCTTGCTCTTGTGCTTCAAATGATAATCTCCCCAACACTCAACTCTCCTCACTGATTTGGCTGTGGTGGAAGAAAGGATTGAGTGGAAAGCAACTTGGGAAGGCTAGAAATCAAGTTTCATATGGTGGGAGTGGAGCAACTTGATCTCAACACAAGGGTAGGTAGTTTTCTTCTCGAAATGTAAGGTAGGAGTGGTAGTTCTTTCGATGGCTCTCTCCACGAATGAAGAGGAGGTGGAGGGTATTTATAGCCTCCACACAAAATCCAACTGCTACACACATTTGACCAATCTCGGTCGGACCGAAGTTGACAACTCGGTGAGACCGAAAGTTCAAATCTTGTGAACGTTGGGATTTTCGTGGGACCGAAAATACAATCTCGGTTAGTCCGATTCTTCCAAAGTCTAGGGTTTGCCAATCTCGGTGGGACCGACTTTCTCATCTCGGTGACACCGATTTGAGTCTGAAGGTTCTGAAGCTTGGCAACACCAATTTCGTATGACCGAGTTTGGAATCGGAAAATCCGAAATTCTTAGGGTTTGGGTATATGGCTGAGGTGGTTCATCTCGGTGTGGTGAGTTTGGAATCGGTGGGACCGAGATTACTTATGGGTTTATGTTGGAGTGAAAGATTGCTGATAGTTTGAGAGATAAATCACTAAGCACTTTGAGCAACCAGATCATCATCATAACCTCATCCCTTTTAATAGTATTGGCTTTCCTATGGACTCAATGTGATCTTGGATCACTAAACCAAAAATAGAGTCTTGAGCTTTTGCCATGTTTTCCTTAGCATTTTGAGGGTCCACATCATCGGTCATTGCCATACCCATATCAACGAACTTTCGAAATATTCTCAAGAAATGATTAGTTCAATGATATATATGTTGTTATTAATTACCAAAACCACCCGGGATTAGTTGCACTTTCAATCTCCCCTTTTGGTAATTGATGACAACATATAGATCAAAGCTTCGACAAATGATATAATCAATGAATAACATCGTCGCTTTGAGAAGTATGTGATAAGCAAGAGCTCCCCCTAAATTTGTGCATTATTTAAGATTTGCGTTTGAATGCAAATGCACAATCGATTAGGATCATGGGTCACTCTTCCATGTCACATACATCTTGGTGGAGCGCACAAAGTGATAAGAATGAATAACATGCACCCAATCACCAAGACATGAGTAAATGATCATACAAGATATGAATGGAATATGATAAACATTAAGCACACATTAAGCATAGTATGATCAAGCACTCATCAAGATAGAGCAAACGAGTATCAAACACACGAAATGTCTCAAAGAACTCAAAAGTATCTCAAGGAAAACCGCAAACGAAAGAGCAAAACGAGCACTCTCTCTCTCGAAGTCCTATGATCTATACAATTTCCCCCTTTGGCAACAAGTTACCAAAAGTTCGAAGGTATAGAGCTAATCGTCACTAGGGACTCTGTGGCGGCTCTGTCTGCGTCGATGGAGTGGAGATAGCTGCATCTGCAAAGCTTCTGCTGAAGTCTGTGGAGCTGGAGGAGTGGACACTGGGCTGGTCTTTGGGCCGATGGAGCTGTGGGAGGTGCCAAGTAGTAGCCACAGGGTCATCACAGAATAGCAAATGATCTGGGCTTTGTGGGCACTGCAGCAGGCTGCTCATAGTCATCTGAACCAAATCACCTTCCATCTCCTTCATGAGCTCTGCCTTCTCCCTCTTCGCTTCCTCAATGTCGCCTCAAGCTTGTTGACAAGACACTGCACTTCATCGACAACATCCAGAGCATGGAACTTATCTTCAACGATCCTCTCTAGGCTCTCCGAGACTGCACTATGCTGGCCAGCGTAGTTCAATTCTCCGAGTTGCTTCAAGAAGTTGTTCTCCAACGCTCTTGGGCTTTCTTCTTCTTCCTTTTCAGCTTTAGCTTGTTTGGCAGCTTCGGACTTAGCATGTCCTTCAACAGGGCGTGGGAGCATCCTCGGTCATCACAACTTCATTATCTTCATGTTCGCTGCAATGGCAAGTGGGGTCTATCCAACGGTAGGTGTCCGTGCCAAACTTGGCATTAATGAGCATCTGAATATGCGGAGCAAACCCACACGACCTCTTCAGTCTGCTGCTGTCCTCTTGATAGTCTCAACTATCGTGTCCATCACCTTAAAAGGTGCCTTCGATCTAGAATGTGCAGCATGTTGATAGAATACCCTCTTATCATGCGGTGGTCTCGACTTATGCATCAAAGTATGCCTCGAATGGTGTTGGTGGTTGGGAGACCTGCTCAAGATGATAAACTGATCCAAGCTTCGAAACTCAACATCCTTGTCGGTACCTCATTGTACATGTTCCTCATCGACTCATGATTTTTCTTGAATGCCATAGACATCAACATCATCATCCCTTGATATCGGCGCATTCAGCAACACTCTCCATTCCTCAACAGTTGAGGAGAATCTACGTCATACATCATCCATACAATTACGCCATCCGGATAAAAGTGTGCGGTGGCATAGAACGCATGATCATCTCATCGTTCCAAGCGGTCAACTTCGACCAACAAACTCGCAACTCCACATGCAAAGAAGCTTTCATGCACATGTGGGAAATAGTCTCTGTGCTCTTCATCACAATGTATTCCCGGTCTACATATCTGGTGTCAAGAACAATTGGCTTCTTATCCATGAGCACTGTCTCATAAAAGTCTTGTTGCTCTCTAGTGTGGAATCTAGAGTCAACAAATGTCCTTCTCCGGTGGCATATGGATCAACTTGCCTCCATAGCACGAGACCTTTGTCCTTCCTTTCCTTCATATTTTCAGCTCGAGGATGAGCATCATTATGAATCGCAATTTCATGCGAGCTTGAAAGAAAATATGAGCCTCATCATCGATTCTGCAGTGGCACATTGTCCTTCTTCTTCTCTGAAGCGGTATGTTTCTTCTGATCTTCTTTGGTTTGGCAGCAGGTTTGGCTTGGGCTGCCTTTGCTTGAGCTGATGGCTTAGCTTTTGTGGGTGCTCCTGCCTCGATGGCATCTCCCATCAACTTCGCTTCGAGGAGGCTGGGGTGCTTCCTCATTTGAGTCATCATCATCGGCTTCTTCATGAACTAGCCTCTTCCTCTTGGAAGTTTTCTTGATCTTCTTTGGAGGTTTCTTCTTCCATGCCGAGCTTCTTTGCAGCAAGGGATTTCTTCACCTTCTTGGTGCCTTTCTTTGTTGTTGCCCTTGATAGCCCTTGGCAACCACTTGCCTTTTGGCTTTGAAGTTATCTCCTCATCTCGCAACAAAGTCGAAATCCTCCTCATCGAATTCCTCTTCTTCCTGGCCTCGTGGCAGCCGGAGGCAATCCACTTGGAGTGCTCCTCTCCATCATCTGAAAAACTGCTTTCTTGGGACTTGTAGCTGCCTCTGGAATCCCAACGGCAATTCAGACCTGTTCGATTGTCACTTCCATCGTATATGACCGACAACCTGTGAAAAGAATAGGTATAGGCAGAATAGAAGAGTTATCACAAACTGCAGAGGTTTTTGCAAAAAGAATGAGTTCAAACATTAGTTTTAGGTTTTCACAGAATACATTTCGGTCTGACCGAGTCTACAAATTCGGTGAATCCGAAGTGTCTAAACAGACCATATACACCACTTTCGGTTGGACCGAAATGGGTTTCGGTCTGGCCGAGAGCACTAGGGTTTCACTAAATCCTCACTTCGGTCTTACCGATTTGCTCAATTCGGTTTAACCGAAAAGTGCAGTGCAATGACCAGAGGCCAAATCGGTCAGTCCGAGAATGTAGAATCGGTCACACCGAGATGTGTTCGTGAAACCTAACCCTAAAATTTTCACTCGAATTTTGTTCTATGATCTAATCTGCTGGATAGGAAGATTTTAATCTTGGCAAGAAACTAGGCAAAGCCTATCGTGCATTGAATCAGCGGTTGAAGCACGAGAGGATGAAACTCACCCAATCTGGTGGAGCTTCACTCGGCGGCAACGGTGCGATGAGAAAGACCGTTGACGGCGATGGAGACCATGCGGCGCGCAAAGCGACGGCGCGAGACGATCCAAAGACCACGGCGACGGCAGCGAAGGGTTTGAGGAGAGGCGTTTTGAAGAAGTAATCAGCTACGCTGTCCTCGGGTATATATACCCTTCGGTTGTCGGTGGGACCGAGTTGGAAAACTTCGGTGGGACCGAGATGGTTAATCTGCGTGCGATTACACACTTCGTCACGCCGAAATTTGTAACTTCGGTTTCACCGAGGTGAAAACCTAGATCAATCCAAGTGATTTGGTCTGTCTGATTTGAGTATATCGGTTTGACCGAAAGTACTTAGAAGGTTTTGGAAGTTAGGCTTTTGACGGATCGGTGGCTCCGAGTGGTCCTCACTCGATCTGTCCAAAAAGTCTTGTTCAAAGTTTGTGATATAAGCATGAATAGAGTTTGAGACAAGAAAGCATGGATAGCTAGGGGAGGAACTTAGGCATTCTTGTCCATCCATTTGGTCAAAAAGAGAAAACCAAAAGACCAAAGCAACAAATGGATGTCCTTGAATGGATAAAATCATGCATCCAACATGCTCACACAATAAGATAGCAAATGAAATATGTGTCAAACATGCACAAACAAAACACTAGCTTCTAGCACACAATTTGGCGATGACTAGGTCATCTATATATGAGTATATTGACATAGGAGTCAAATGAGAACATTTGATCATAGGTCATACTCATCGTTTAAGCACAAGTGGGGTTACCACTTTTCCATAAAGCATTAATGTGTTCACATCATTAAAAGATGCTTTAGCTCATTTCTTTAGAGCAAAGCTCCCCCTTGATGTGAGAACCCTTTCAAAGGGTCAAACTAACCTTGGGTTGTCGTTGAAGACTTCATGTAGATGTTGAAGATGTGGATGCTCAATGTTGATGAAGATCATCAAGAGTTGGGAGCAATCCTTTGGATTCGGGCACTTTCAATACCTACATGGGTTAGTCCCACAAGGAACAAACAAGGATATCCATGGACATAGATTGAAGTACACAATAGATGGTGTCCATGAAAGCAATGATTACCTTGTCCCTTGACTTACCAACATGAGGGTTTGTGACTCCATGAACTAGTGCAAGATGTGAAAGTTGATTGCACAAGTTCTTGCCAAAATGAATGTGAGTGAAGTATGTTGGCGGAGTCACCCTCAAGAACTTTCTAGTTCTTCTTCTTCGGGATCCACATCATCTTGATGGGAATCCTTGGGGTAGTAGTTGAGCTTGTCAAGTAGAACTTGAAGTAGCCTTGGGAACCCACTTGACCATGGCCTTGGGTGCTTCAATGAATGCATCAATCTCTTCTTGAAGCTTGTCCTTGCCTTTTAGCTTGTGGTCTTGTGGTGGAAGGTCATCTTGAGCTTGTTCCTCATTTGAAGAAGTAGGATCATACTTCTTCTCTTGAGAAACAAACTTTGGAGTGGGATATTGACCTTCTTCCCATTCAACACCCTCGGCGTTGAACTTTCGCTCAAAACCAATTCCTTGATTCTTCCGTGTCTTCCTTGCTTGCGAACAATTTCCTCAAAGCTCTTGCTTCCGCAAGACTCTTGTAGACACCTTTCTCTATAATCCCTTTCAATAGACTATTTTCTTGCTCAAGTGAAACTTGGCTTGAAACATTGTTAGTGGAATCAAGAGAATTACTAGAAGTAACAACATTTGATTTGGCATGATTATTGTTACTACTAGATGAAGAATTTCTCTTATGCTTGTCATGCTTAGTTTTAATAGGTGGCAAGAAATTAGACAAGAGAAGTCGTTTGGCAAGATATGAAGAACTCTTCTTTCGAAGATCGTCATTGATAGCTTTTAGAAACTCATGCTCTTGCTCTAGATTGAGCTTCTCGAAGCGTAGCTTCTCATGAGATCTTAGGAGCTCTCTATGATCTTCTTGAGTTGTTTCATGAGCTAACTTAAGAGTGTTTAGTTCTTTAGTTAGACGCTCAATCTCCTTCATAGCATTGTCATTCGACTCTTCTCGACTATAAAGACTATTAGCATGTTCATCATTACTAAGCTCGCTAGATTTGTCATGTAAAAGCTCATCTTCACCAAGCAAATCATCCTCATCACTATCAAAGTCAATAAACTCAGGGTGTGATACCTTGGGGCCTTTTGCCATGAAGCATCTTCCAATTCCCTCATTTGGTGAATCAAATATGTCGTAGGAGTTGGAGTTGGAGGACACGAGAGCAAGACCGGCAACACCTTCATCTTGATCAGATTCGAGTTGGAGTGATAGCTCCTTTCGAGTGATTGCCGAGTCGGAGCCGGAGACCCATTCACCAACATGAGCTTGATGTTTTCTTCTTGTGTAGCTCCTTGATGACTTGTCTTTCCTTTCCGAATCCTTGCTTCTCCGAGAGGATCTTCGTTCATAACGATCATCTCTACTCCTTCTCTCTTTTCGAGGCGACTCTTCTCTTGAGCTTCTTCTTCTTGGAGATTCTTCTCTTCTCTTGTGGGGAGTCGAACACTCATTTGAGTAGTGTCCGGGTCTTCCACAATTGTAGCACTTTCGATCACGACTAGAAGATCTCTTTTCATCATATGATCTAGACTTTGAGCTTCTCTCTTTGCTTCTACTCTTGTAGAATTTGTTGAAGTTCTTCACCATTAGGCTTATCTCTTCATTGGAAACTAGCTTGTCACTTGAGGTTGTGGGAGCTTCAACTGCAGCTTTGTAAGCACCACTTGACTTGTTGTGAAGCTCTTCCTTGTCTTTAAGTGTCATCTCATGAGCAACAATTCTTCCAATGACTTCGGTAGGCTTGAGATCTTTGTAGTTTGGCATCATTTGGATCAAAGTGCACACGGTGTCATACTTTCCATCCAAAGCTCTGAGAATCTTCTTGATGATGAATTGGTCGGTCATTTCTTCACTTCCTAAGCCTGCCATCTCATTGGTAATGAGAGCAAGCCTAGAATACATTTCAGCGACTCCTTCACCTTCCTTCATCTTGAACTTGTCAAGCTGACCTTGAAGAACATCTAGCTTTGATTCCTTCACGGACTCGGTACCTTCGTGCATTTCGACCAAAGTATCCCAAATCTCTTTTGCATTCTCAAGACGGCTGATCTTGTTGAACTCCTCGGGACACAAAGCATTGAAGAGAATGTCACAAGCTTGAGCATTGTTCGTAACATCCGCAACTCATCCGCAGAGCTTCGCGATCCGGAACTTTTCCTTCCTCAAGAACTCACCTTGCAAGCCAACACAAATAATGCCCCATGCGGGGGTTATGTCCAAGAATATGCATTTTCATTTTGCGCTTCCAACTAGCAAAATTTGAACCATCAAAGTAAGGACCTCTACGAAATTACCTCACTAGACGCCATACTCTCCTAGGTTGTGAAACCAAGCTTATGGAGTCCAATGCAATGGAAACCAATCCAATGGAGACCAAAGCTCGATACCACTTGTAGGATCGGAAGTATGTCTAGAGGGGGTGATTAGACTACTTGACAACTTAAAAGTTTAGCCTTTTGATTAGAGTAGGTTTTAGCAAGTTCACAATGATGACCAAGTCAAGTATCACCCTACACATGCAATTCTAGAGTTATGGCAGCGGAAAGTAAATTGCACATATAGTAAATAAGAGGTGGAGAAGAGCAAACGCAATTTGGAGACACGGAGATTTTTCTCGTGGTTCCGATAGGTGGTGCTATCGTCAATCCACGTTGATGGAGACTTCAACCCACGGAGGGTAACGGCAGCTGCGAGAGTCCACGGAGGGCTCCACCCACGAAGGGTCCACGAAGAAGCAACCTTGTCTATGCCATCATGGCCTACGCCCACGGAGGACTAGCCTTACTCGGGGTAGATCTTCACGAAGTAGGCGATCTCCTTGCCCTTACAAACTTCTTGGTTCAACTCCACATCTTGACGGAGGCTCCCAAGCGACACCTAACCAATCTAGGAGGCACCACCCTCCAAAAGGTAATAGATGGTGTTGGTGATGATGAACTCCTTGCTCTTGTGCTTCAAATGATAATCTCCCCAACACTCAACTCTCCTCACTGATTTGGCTGTGGTGGAAGAAAGGATTGAGTGGAAAGCAACTTGGGAAGGCTAGAAATCAAGTTTCATATGGTGGGAGTGGAGCAACTTGATCTCAACACAAGGGTAGGTAGTTTTCTTCTCGAAATGTAAGGTAGGAGTGGTAGTTCTTTTGATGGCTCTCTCCACGAATGAAGAGGAGGTGGAGGGTATTTATAGCCTCCACACAAAATCCAACTGTTACACACATTTGACCAATCTCGGTCGGACCGAAGTTGACAACTCGGTGAGACCGAAAGTTCAAATCTTGTGAACGTTGGGATTTTTGTGGGACCGAAAATACAATCTCGGTTAGTCCGATTCTTCCAAAGTCTAGGGTTTGCCAATCTCGGTGGGACCGACTTTCTCATCTCGGTGACACCGATTTGAGTACAGAAGGTTACAGAAGCTTGGCAACACCAATTTCGGTATGACCGAGTTTGGAATCGGAAAATCCGAAATTCTTAGGGTTTGGGTATATGGCTGAGGTGGTTCATCTCGGTGTGATGAGTTTGGAATCGGTGGGACCGAGATTACTTATGGGTTTATGTTGGAGTGAAAGATTGCGATAGTTTGAGAGATAAATCACTAAGCACTTTGAGCAACCAGATCATCATCATAACCTCATCCCCTTTTAATAGTATTGGCTTTCCTATGGACTCAATGTGATCTTGGATCACTAAACCAAAAATAGAGTCTTGAGCTTTTGCCAATGTTTTCCTTAGCATTTTGAGGGGTCCACATCATCAATCATTGCCATACCCATATCATTTGAACTTTCTGAAATATTCTCAAGAAATGATTAGTTCAATGATATATATGTTGTTATTAATTACCAAAACCACCCGGGATTAGTTGCACTTTCACTCACGCAAGATCGGCGCAAGAACCCTAACCCCTCGTGGTAGCCGCCGCTGTCGTCGTGGTGGCCAAGACCCATCGCCGTTTCCCGCGTCGTCGACTGGCGGGTGCCCAAAGACTCGCTCCAGTGCCGTCGGCCCGACCCGCTATGGCCTCTGTGCCATTGACCAGAGGGGCCCAGCCCACATAACGTTTTAACAGAAAAGGAAAATAGTAAATAATAATAATAATTAAAATATTAATTAATTAATTAAAGAATTAATTAACTTAATTAATCCTAATTAAATTAATCTAATCACTAGTTAACTTAATTAAACTCTGATTAGCCTGTTCAGTCAATGACATGCGGCCCCCACACGTCAGTTTGACCCAGTCAACGCCCTGTTGACTGCAGACGTCATGCTGATGTCATGATGACGTCATCATACACTATTCTGGATAATGTTGATTTAGAGTAATTAAATAAATTCTAAAAATGATTAAATCTTTTAAAATTAATATAAAATAAACCGTAGCTCGGATGGAAAAACTTTGTACATGAAAGTTGCTCAGAACGACGAGACGAATCCGGATACGTAGCCCATTCATCCACCACACATCCCTAGCACAGCGAACAGACAATTTTTCCCCTCCGGTTCATCTGTCCGAAAACGTGAAACACCGGGGATACTTTCCCGGATGTTTTCCCCCTTCGTCGGTATCACCTACTACCGTGTTAGGGCACACCTAGCACCGCGTATTGCCATGTTACGCTTTGTGATGCTTTGATTGCTCTGTTATTTATTGTGTTTCCCTTCCGTTACTTCTTTCCTAGAGACCCGAGATCGGCGGCGACCCCGATTCGACTACGGAGTTGACGACCCTCCTTCTTGCCGTAGCAACCAGGCAAGCCCCCTTGATCACCGGATATCGCCTATTCTCCTCTATACCGCTTGCATTAGAGTAGTGTAGCATGTTACTTGCTTCCGTTGATCCTATTACGATGCATAGCCCGACATTGTTGCTACATCTGTTGATACCTTACCCGCAATCCTAAATACTTAGTATAGGATGCTAGTTTATCATCATTGGCTCTACATTCTTGTCGATGCGCCTTGCTATACTATTGGGCCGTGATCACTTGGGAGGTGATCACGGTATATACTATACATACATACATACTACGATGGTGACTAAAGTCGGGTCCGCTCAAGAGTACCCATGAGTGATTCACAGATTGGGGGCTGAAAGGACCTTTGTCTCACCGGCCCTCTGTGTGGATCTTTGTGGCGGAGTGACAGGCAGGTTGAGACCACCTAGGCGAGAGGTGGGCTGCCTGGTCGGCGTCATGATTGCTTCATAATAACACGCTTAACGAGATCTTGGTATTTGATCTGAGTCTGGCCATTTGGTCTATACGCACTAACCATCTACGCGGGAGTAGTTATGGGTATCCCGGCGTCGTGGTATCAGCCAAAGCCTTCTTGACGTCAGCGACGGAGCGGCGCGCGCCGGATTGGACTGGAACGCCTACTCTTGTATAAGGGAGGCTAGGTCTGCTTCTGGCCGCCCTCGCAATGTGCAGGTGTGCAATGGGCGATGGGTCCGGACCCCTGCACGCATAGGATTTAGACCGGCGTGTTGACCTCTCTATTGTGCCTAGGTGGGGCTGCGACGTGTTGATCTTCCGAGGCCGGGCATGACCCAGGAAAGTGTGTCCGGCCAAATGGGATCGAGCGTGTTGGGTTATGTGGTGCACCCTGCAGGAAGTTTATCTTTTGAATAGCCGTGTCCCTCGGTAAAAGGACGACCCGGAGTTGTACCTTGACCTTATGACAACTAGAACCGGATACTTAATAAAACACACCCTTCCAAGTGCCAGATACAACCCGGTGATCGCTCTCTAATAGGGCGACGAGGAGAGCCGGGTAGGATTATGCTATGCGATGCTACTGGAGATGCTACTTGGAGATGCTACTTGGAGGACTTCAATCTACTCTCTTCTACATGCTGCAAGACGGAGGCTGCCGAAGCGTAGTCTTCGATAGGACTAGCTATCCCCTCTTATTCGGCATTCTGCAGTTCACCATCGATATGGCCTCCTTACACATATACCCATGCATATGTAGTGTAGTTCCTTGCTTGCGAGTACTTTGGATGAGTACTCACGGTTGCTTTCTCCCCTTTTCCCCCTTTCCTTTCTTTACGGTTGTCGCAACCAGATCTTTGGAGTCCAGGCGCGACGCCACCGTCGGCGGCGACCCCTACTACTACATCGGAGGTGCCTACTACTACGTGCAGCCCGTTGGCGACGACCGGGAGTAGTTAGGAGGATCGAGCGCAGAGGCTTGCGCCTCTTCGATCTGTATCCCGGTTTGTGCCAGCCTTCTTAAGGCAAACTTGTTTAACTTATGTCGTACTCGAGATATTGTTGCTTCCGTGACTCGTCTATGATCGAGCACTTGTATTCGAGCCCTCGAGGCCCCTGGCTTGTATTATGATGCTTGTATGACTTATTTACGTTTTTAGAGTTGTGTTGTGATATCTTCCCGTGAGTCCCTGATCTTGATCGTACACGTTTGCGTGCATGATTAGTGTACGATTGAATCGGGGGCGTCACAATGGGACACACCAAGATGAAGAAAACGAGGAAGTGCATCAAGATGAACGTCAACAACCTCCTTCTCCACCACGACAAGAGAACGACAACGCCAACAATGAAGAAGGCCAAGAAGAAGAACAAGATGAAGAAGAAGTTCAACCAATATCCAAGCAAAAGCTTTGACGAGTTCGAGCAAGAATTGCTAAAGACCATCCCATCGAGCAAATCTACAATGATATTCAAACCGGGAGAATCACTCTCTCTAAAACTCGTTTAGCTAACTTTTGTGAAAACTATTCTTTCATCTCTAGCATTGAACCTATGAAGGTAGAAGAAGCATTGGAAGATCCGGATTGGATAAATGCTATGCATGAAGAGCTACACAACTTTGAGAGGAACCAAGTTTGGACATTGGTTGAGAAGCCCGACAACAACCACAACATCATCGGTACCAAATGGGTGTTTCACAACAAGCAAGATGAAGATGGACAAGTAGTTCGCAACAAAGCACGTCTCGTCGCCCAAGGTTACACACAAGTCGAAGGCATGGACTATGGTGAGACTTACGCTCCCGTTGCTAGACTTGAGTCCATCCACATCTTACTTGCCTATGCTAATCACCATGGTATCACCTTGTACCAAATGGACATTAAAAGTGCTTTTCTAAATGGTGAAATAGAGGAGGAAGTTTATGTTAAACAACCTCCCGGCTTTGTCAATCCTAAGAAACCCAATCATGCTTACAAACTTCACAAAGCTCTTTATGGTCTTAAACAAGCTCCTAGAGCATGGTATAAATGCTTGACCAAGTTCCTTATTGAAAAAGGCTTTGAAATTGGGAAAATTGATTCAACAATTTTTACTAAAAGGGTTAATGGAGAACTCTTTGTGTGCCAAATTTATGTTGATGATATTATATTTGGTTCAACTAACCCTCATTTTAGTGAAAAGTTTGGGAAGCTAATGTCGGAGAAGTTTGAGATGTCTATGATGAGTGAACTCAAATTCTTTCTTGGGTTGCAAATCAAGCAAACTAAGGAAGGTACTTTTGTTTCTCAAACGAAGTACACCAAGGACTTATTCAAGAAGTTCAATATGCAAGAATGCAAAGGTATGACTACTCCCATGCCTACTAGTGGACATCTTGACTTAACCAAATATGGTGAACCGGTTGATCAAAAGGTTTATCGCTCTATGATTGGTTCATTGATATCTATGTGCTTCACATCCCGATATTATGCTAAGTGTGTGCATGTGTGCACGTGTGCACGATATCAAGCTGCTCCCAAGGAATGTCATCTTAAGGCCGTGAAAAGGATAGTGAGATACTTAATTCATACACCAAATTTTGGCATTTGGTATCCTAAGAGGGCCTCTTTCGATCTTGTTGGCTACTCCGACTCGGACTATGTCAGAGACAAGGTTGATAGAAAGTCCACTTCGGGTACCTGTCAATTTCTTGGTAGATCTCTTGTGTCTTGGTCCTCCAAGAAACAAAACTCAGTATCCTTATCCACTGCTGAAGCGGAATACATTGCCGCTGGTTCATGTTGTGCTCAATTACTTTGGATGACCCAAACTCTTAAAGATTATGAGATATATGTGAAACATGTTCCATTGTTTTGTGACAATGAAAGTGCTATCAAAATTGGTCATAATCCTGTGCAACATTCTCGAACTAAGCATATTGAAGTTCGTCATCATTTCATTCTAGATCATGTTGCTAAGGGTGACATTGATCTTAAGCATGTTCGCACCGAAAAGCAATTAGCAGATATATTCACTAAACCTCTTGATGAGAAAGTGTTTTGCAGGTTAAGAGGAGAATTGAACATCATTGATGCTTCAAACTTGGAGTAGAAACTCCATTGGATACATGCAAGACATGAGCTTATGACTAATCCTTGATTTTTTTCTCTTATGATGAAAATCTTATATCTTGGATATATTTGTATCTTGCATGTTATCTAACCCATGTAGGTACTTGGTTGAATAAAATTCCATGAGGTTGTAACCTACTCATATCTTGAGCAATCTCTACATCACCAAGTCTCTACACAAAGGTGGTTGAAGCCAAGGAAGCACGAAACCATTCAAACATATCCTTTGACAAATTATATGTTGAGCTTCATGATTGTCATTTTTGGATACACAAGTGCTCTTCCTTGCAAGAACTAACCCATGTAGGTAGATGGACTCAAATTCCAAGTGGTGCTCCCAACTCTTGATGAGCTACATCACCCTTGAGCAACCCACACAAGTTCAACTACATGGACAACACCATCAACCAAGGTATGTTATTCCATCTTAGAGAAGCTTTACTCCAAGTCATGAGTTAAAGCAACTCGACAAGATGTGAATACATCAAGATGCTTAAATGAAAAATGGCAACCCCATTTTGAGCTTAAACGATCAGTATGACCTATGATCAAGTGATCTCACTTGACTCCTAAGTCAATATACTCTAACATAGGTGACTTTGTCACCGACCATCTCTAGATGAAGTTCTCTTGTGTTCTTTTCTGAGTTTTTGCATTTGTCTCATGCATATGTGTTTCCCCTTTCAAAAAAAACTTCATCTAGATTTCTTTCTGTTTGCTCTGCATTTTCTGCATCCAATTCATTGTATATCATTCAGTAAATTCCTTGCAAATCTTTGTGAGATCTTATTAGTCTAGTGAGCTGAGGTGACAAGTGTTTTATCTGCGATGAACTTGGTTACACCGATTTGTTATTTTTGGTCCAACCGAATCCTTTCGGTCCAACCGAAGCATACCACTCGGTGCCACCGATTTCACCATAGGAAAAATAGTTTGCCACTTATTTTGTGTTTCTTCTGATCCAGCTCCACTCAATGAATCTTGTCCTCTACAAGCATCACATTTTTTTCTTGCCTTGTACTGTGACTCAAGGACCAAACCCATTCGACAGATTCCAGAAAACCCTTCTTGGAAATTGATGTCAAAGGGGGAGAGAGAGAGATCACATCAAAGCTTATCATTTAGAGAGAGATCACATCAGAAAATATATCACCTCCTCAGGGGGAGAGAATACTCAAGTAGTACTTCTCAAGGATCCCAGATGCTTGGTGTTCAAGAGGAGAGATGCCACATGTCTTCTTGAGGGGAAAGACATGTTCATATGTGTTTATTTGCATTAGTTTGCATTAGCTCTGTTCATTTATATCTTTCAGCTCTGATTTTCTGTTCCCTATCTTCTCCCAATATCCCATGCTAGATTCAGGGGGAGCAAGACATCTAAGGGAAAGAAATCATTTAAATTCATTGCATATCTTTACTCATGGGGACATGTCTAATCAAATGTAGTACTTAGTACTCACTCTCTACATGTCATCCCAGTCTTGGTATTCTTGTGGTTTCTTTTGTTTGCTCTGGCTAGTAGGTGCATCTGTGTTATCTAACCTTATTTTCACAGGTTCATTCCATCCTATGCCAACTCAAGACTACAAGGTAAGTTTATGCATCACAATCATGTGTATGAGGAATTCTTGCTGATGTACATACTGTTTGCAAGAAGGACTCATGGGCATGAAGGTATTCTCTTTAATATTCTTTGCTCTGATGCATATGGCCAAGATACATGTAACACATTGCCTGCTCTATCATGGTTATGCTCTCACATGCTTCTATATTCTATATTCACATGATTGCATACATGTAGGGGGAGCCTATGCTTGTTACATGTCCTTCCAAAGCTTTACTTGCTATTCTCTATATCTTTATCTAGAGCTTTGATGTATGTTGTCATCAATTACCAAAAAGGGGAAGATGGAAAGCACAAGTGCTCCCTAGGTGGTTTTGGTAATTAATGTCAACATATCTCTTGTTGGACTAACACTTTTATCTAGTATGTTTCAGATAAGTTCAACAATGGAGTGGCATGGACTAAAGGATGTGGGAACTCCTTCAAGATGCTAAGGACAAAGGATTGGCTCAAGCTTCAAGCTCAAGACTCTTCATGTTACATTTTAGTAATCCAAGATGACATTGAGTCTATAGGAAAATCCAATACTATCAAGGAGGGATGAGGTGTTGCTTAATGAGACTCTTGCTTCAAGTGCTTAGTGATATGCTCCAAATACCCTCAACTACTTTCCCACTTCCACACATATGTCCTAAACCTAAATTCAAACTCGGCCCCACCGATTCTTTCTATCCGGCGCCACTGAGTTTGGATGTCTTAGCCACTACCACAAACCCTAGGCAAATCGGTCTCACCGATAGGGATCTCGGTCTCATCGAGATGGGATTGTAATCTCTATGTGTATGTCCATTATCAAAATATGTCTCACCGAGTTTGAGCAATCGGTACTACCGAGATTACAATGCAAACTCTGTGGTTAACTTATTACCAAAATCGGTCCCACCGAGTTTGAGTAATCGGTCCCACCGAGTTTGCCTGACCAACTCTCTGGCTAATTACCAAAATCGGTCCAACCGAGTTTGTGTAATCGGTCTCACCGAGATTATGTTATGCCCTAACCCTAACCATATCGGTCTTACCGAGTTGCATTTTGGTCCCACCAAAAATCCTAACGGTCACTAGGTTTACTAAATCGGTCCGACCGAGTTTGATGATTCGGTCCCACCGAGTTTGGTAAATTGTGTGTAACGGTTAGATTTTGTGTGGAGGCTATATATACCCCTCCACCTCCTCTTCATTCGTGGAGAGAGCAATCAGAATGAACATACACTTCCAACATCCTATTTTCGAGAGAGAACTACCTACTCATGTGTTGAGGCCAAGATATTCCATTCCTACCATATAAATCTTGATCTCTAGCCTTCCCCAAGTTGCTTTCCACTCAAATCTTCTTTCCACCAGATCCAAATCCTATGAGAGAGAGTTGAGTTTTGGGGAGACTATCATTTGAAGCACAAGAGCAAGGAGTTCATCATCAACGCACCATTTGTTACTTCTTGGAGAATGGTGTCTCCTAGATTGGCTAGGTGTCACTTGGGAGCCTCCGACAAGATTGTGGAATTGAACCAAGGAGTTTGTAAGGGCAAGGAGATCGCCTACTTCGTGAAGATATACCGCTAGTGAGGCAAGTCCTTCGTGGGCGACGGCCATGGTGGGATAGACAAGGTTGCTTCTTCATGGACCCTTCATGGGTGGAGCCCTCCGTGGACTCGCACAACCGTTACCCTTCGTGGGTTGAAGTCTCCATCAACGTGGATGTACGATAGCACCACCTATCAGAACCACACCAAAAACATCCGTGTCTCCAATTGCGTTTGAATCCTCCAAAACCCTTCCCTTTACATTCTTGCAAGTTGCATGCTTTACTTTCCGCTGCTCATATACTCTTTGCATGCTTGCTTGATATGTGTTGTGAATGTTAAACTTGTGCCTAAACTCCCCTTAAACTTTAAGAACTTAAAAACTTTAACTTTGGTACTTAGTGTCTAATCACCCCCCCTCTAGACACCTCTTCTCAAGGTCCTACACATGCCCACGGATACTTGAGGTGACAATGGAGTATCTAGGTGACATTAGGGTTTTGGTTGATTTGTGTCTTAAGGTGTTATTCTAGTACGAACTCTTTTATAGATCGATCCGAAAGAATAGCTTTGAGGTGGTTTTGTACCCTACTATAATCTCTACATTTGTTCTCCGCTATTAGTGGCTTTGGAGTGACTCTTTGTTGCATGTTGAAGGCTTGTTATATGATCTATCTACGTTATTATTGTTGAGAGAACTTGCACTAGTGAAAGTATGAACCCTAGGCCTTGTTTCCTATCATTGCAATACCGTTTACGCTCACTTTTACCACTTGCTACCTTGCTATTTTTATTATTTCAGATTAAAAAAACCTATATCTATTATCTATTTTGCACGTGTATATTTATCTCTTCGCCGAACTAGTGCACCTATACTTTTTACCATTGTATTGGGTGTGTTGGGGACACAAGAGACTTTTTGTTATTTGGTTGCAGGGTTGCTTGAGAGAGACCATCTTCATCCTACGCCTCCTACGGATTAATAAACCTTAGGTCATCCACTTGAGGGAAATTTGCTACTGTCCTACAAACCTGTGCACTTGCAGGCCCAACAACGTCTACAAGAAGAAGGTTGTGTAGTAGACATCATGCATGTGCATCTATTGGAGACTTGGTTGTTCCTCCTACTGGATTGATACCTTGGTTCTTAATTGAGGGAAATACTTTTCTCTATTTTGCTGCATGACCCTTTCCTCTTAAATGGAAATAACAACGCAAGCCCAAGAAGTAGCAAATTATAATATGCTATTATGTACTCTTCTGAATGCCGCAAGATGCTTGAAGGTGCTAGTCTTTGATAGGCTAGGATTTCCCCTTCTCCTCTGGTATTCTGCAGTTGAGTTCATAGATACAACTCATTCCTTTGATATTGTCGCATACCTAGTATAGTTCTGATGTATGTCTTGCGAGTACTTTGGATGAGTACTCACAGTTGCTTTGCTACCTCCTTTTCCCCTATACCCATTTGATGCGATCATATGGTGGATCCCAGGAGCCAGCTGCCACCACCGACGTTTGCTACTACCCCGAGGATGCCTACTACTACGTGGAGACCACCGACGAGTAGTTAGGCGGTCCCAAGCAGGAGGCCTTGCCTCTTCGATCTTTGTTGTTTTTGTGCTTACCTTCTTAAGGGAGTCTTATTTAACTAATGTCTGTTCTCACATATTGTTGCTTCCGCTGACTCTCTTGTGCATCGAGCTATGTATTCGAGCTCTCGAGGCCCCTTGCTTGTAATATAAGGCTGGTATTATTTTAATTTGTGTCTAGAGTTGTGTTGATATCTTCCTGTGAGTCCCTGATCTTGATCGTACATGTTTGCATGTATGATTAGTGCATGATTGAATTGGGGGCATCACACAAGTGTTGTTGGTGATCACGTTTTCCGGTCTTAGGATATCGTTAAGTGTAACGATAGTCCTAAAACAACATTTAGGGTATGACGTTAGAAGAACAATCATATTGAATCGACCGAATACTTGTCTGTTATACTATGTGATCATATCGTCTGAAATTATCTGTTATAACACAGAGTGTTAGATGTCTTTTAGTTCCTCCGACCGTCACTTCCTATCAGATGGTGGGCTTTGGAGTTGCTCAAACGTCATATGTAACAAGGTGATCATAACGACAATTTTCAGGCACACCGAAAAGTTTGACAAGTGACCGGATAGCTTGAGAGTGGATTTGCTCCTCTGACGATGGATATATATTCTTAGGGCCCTCTCGGTGTGATGGCATCCATCATTGTCTGGCCAGACACGTGTGACTACGTCATGGCGATGCCGGAACATGTCAACGAGAATGAGGAACAAAACCAGTAACAGGAGCAACAGTATTGTGAGCATGATGATGACTCAAGAGGATACCAATGCACACCGGGTTTTGTAAAGTATTGCGAAGCAAAGGGAACATCACATGATAACCAAAGGTTCACTCGAATATCATTCGTGTAATCATGGGGATCGATATGGATGTCCACGGTTCCGCTATCATTGAACAAAGGGGTTTCGTTCATGTCTATGATTTATCGAATCTACAGGGTCAGAAGCTTAAGGTAATCACAATCCACTGAGTGTTAATATGACGAGAGTGATGAGAATATATATGTGCAATTGTTTCATTAATATCCGGAATAGTTCCGAGAGGTTCCGGAAGCGTTTCGGTGTCACCGGAAGGGTTTCGGTGAATATCAGGTAATACCGGGTATTGCAGTTTAATTATATAGGTGTAAATGTTTCCGGAGATGTTAAATTATATATATAATAATCTGAAATTATTTAGAACATTTTATATTTAATTAAAATATCAATGGGCCTTAAAAGGCCAAGAGGTGGAGGCAAATATGGGCCACTAAGGCCCATATCGATGTGCGCCCCCTTTCTTTGTTGGGGGGGGGGGAGGGGCGAATCCTACTTGGGGAGGTAGTGGGACTCCCCCCAAGGCCGGCGCCCCCCTTTCTTTGTTGGGGGGGAGGGGCGAATCCTACTTGGGGAGGTAGTGGGACTCCCCCCAAGGCCGGCGCCCCCCTTGGTGGCTGCCCTCCCTCCCCTCTAAGACACACACACACACACACACATATTAGAGGAGTTCCACCCTATGTCAAGAAAAGTTTTGGAGCCTCCTTGATAACCCACAACTATAGGGGATCGCAAAAGTTTTTGAGGGTAGAGTATTTAACCCAAATTAATTGATTCAAACACAAGGGGAGCAAAAGAATATTTGTTAGTATTAGCAGTTGAGTTGTCAATTCAACCACACCTGGAGATTAAATATCTACAACAAAGTGATCCGTAGCATAGTAGTATGGTAATTTTATAGCACTAGCAATGATAGTATCAGTAACAGTGATGGTAACAACAGTAGTAAAAAGTTTGTAGTTGTTGTAACAGTGATACATCTCCGTCGCATCTACTTTTCCTAATGCTTTTCCTATTGTTTTGGACTCTAATTTACATGATTTGAATGAAACTAACCCGGACTGATGCTGTTTTCAACAGAATTACCATGGTGTTATTTTGGTGCAAAAATAAAAGTTCTCGGAATGGAATGAAACTTTGCGAGGATTTTTATACAATAAAAGAGAATTTCTGGAGCCAAGAACCACCGGAGGGGACCACCTGGGTGGGCACAACCCACCAGGATGCGCCACTCCCTCTAGGCGCGCCTAGGTGGGTTGTCCCCACCTGGTGGCCCCGCAGACCCTGAAACCGACGCTATAAAATCACATATTTCTAGAAAAAAAACAGGGAGAAAATAATTATCGCGCTTCACGAGGCGGAGCCGCCGCCGTCTCCTGTTCTTCATTGGGAGGCCAGATCTGGAGTCCGTATGGGGCTCCGGAGAGGTGGATCTTCGATTCGTCATCACCAACACTTCTCCATCGCAAATTCCATGATGCTCCCCGTCGGGAGTGAGTAATTCCTTCATAGGCTCGCTGGTCGGTGAGGGGTTGGATAAGATTCATCTTGTAATCGAGTTAGTTTTGTTAGGGCATGATCCCTAGTATCCATTATGTTCTAAGATTGATGTTGCTATGACTTTGCCATGCTTAATGCTTGTCACTTTGGGACCGGGTGCCATGATTTCAGATCTGAACCGTTTATGTTATCACCATTATATCCATGTTCTAGATCCGATCTTGCAAGTTATAGTCACCTACTACGTGTTATGATCCGGCAACCTCGGAGTGACAATAGTCGGGACCATTCCTGGTGATGACCGTAGTTTGAGGAGTTCATGTATTCATTGTGTGTTAATGCTTTGTTCTGGTTCTCTATTAAAAGGAGGCCTTAATATCCCTTAGTTTCCAATAGGACCTCGCTGCCACGGGAGGGTAGGACAAAAGATGTCATGCAAGTTCTTTCCATAAGCATGTATGACTATTTACGGAACACATGCCTACATTATATTTATGAACTGGAGCTAGTGCCGTGTTGCCCTAGGTTATGACTGTCTCATGATGAATATCATCCAACGAATCACCGATCCAATGCCTACGAATTTACCTTATATTGTTCTTGCTAAGTTACTACTGCTACTACTGCTATTGTTACTACTACAAAACCATT
Source organism: Aegilops speltoides (assembly GCA_021437245.1). NCBI lineage: Eukaryota > Viridiplantae > Streptophyta > Magnoliopsida > Poales > Poaceae > Aegilops > Aegilops speltoides. The sequence goes on along the minus strand of CM038141.1, from coordinate 107,686,185 downwards.
GCTATCACTGTTACCGTTACTGTTGCTGCTACCATTACTATCAAAATTATCATATTACTGTGCTACTGATCACTTTGCTGCAGATAATTAATCTCTAGGTGTGTTTGAATTGAAAACTCAGCTGCTAATACTTGAAAATATTCTTTGGCTCCCCTTGTGTCGAATCTATAAATTTGGGTTGAATACTCTTCCCTCGAAAACTATTGCGATCCCATATACTTGTGGGTTATCAAGACCTTTTTTCTGGTGCCGTTGTCGGGGAGCATAGCTATATTTGTTGAGTCACTTGGTATTATTATCATATTGTCACTATGAAGAATCTGAAGGATGCTAAGACTAATATTTTTTCCCTTTAATACGAGGGGAGGTAAGGAACTGCCATCCAACTCCACTTTAGATTCACCTTCTGTTATAAGTAAACTTTCAACTCCACCACATGCTATTAATTTTGATATGTCGCAAGTTGTTGATGATGCTACTTCTACTATGAATGCTACTCATGATGATGCTAGTACCTTGCTTGATGATGATGTCCCACTAGGTGAATTTCTTCATGAAAAATTGCTAGAGTAAGACACATGATATTGTTGAAACTGATGATGAGCTTGAAACTAAAAATCTTGAAACACCTACTAGAACTAGCCCTCCTAGATATGAATTGCCAAAAGTACCAGAAGGTTATGTTATGAGTGAAGAGGCAACTAGAGATATTCTTGCTTGTAAGGATAGAGATGATCTAGGAAAATTACCATGCAAGTATAAAGAAAGATATTTGAATGCTAGAATGAAATGTGATCCTAAGTTTGCTACTTCACCTATCTTTATTGATGATAAGGATTATGAATTCTCTGTCGACCCAGAGTTAATTACTTTGGTTGAATCTGATCCTTTCCAAGGTTATGAAACTGAAACTGTTGTGGCACATCTTACTAAGTTGAATGACATAGCCACCCTTTTTGCTCGATTCGCTATTACTATATCCTCAAATTATTTCTGTTCTCATTAAAGGGTGATGCTAAAGCTTGGTATAATACTCTTGCTCCTGGTTGTGTGCATAGTCCCCAGGATATGATTTATTACTTCTCTGAAAAATATTTCCCTGCTCATAAGAAACAAGTTGCCTTGCAGGAAATATTTAACTTTGTGAAAATTGAAGAAGAAAGTCTCCCACAAGCTTGGGGGAGGCTTCTCCAATTGCTTAATACATTGCCTGATCATCCTCTTAAGAAAAATGAAATACTTGATATCTTCTATAATGGACTAATTGATGCTTCTAGGGATTTCCAAGATAGTTGTGATGGTTGTGTTTTTAGGGAACGAACTATTGCACAAGCTGAAGAATTATTGAATAATATATTGAAAAATTATGGTGATTGTACTCCTCCTGAAACACCGATTAAACCCATTCTGTTGGGGATATAACTACTGTGTGTAAACTGCCCAGGAGGGGCTGCTTCACCCTCAACTACATTGAAGCCCATGAAGACCCAGAAGATGGCGCATTACTAATGAAGCTTAGAGGCCCGGAGCCCAAAGGGGGATTAGGGCCCACAATGGTAAACCGCCATAGTTATGTAACTTGTATTGTAAGTTAGGAAAGGAGAGACTGAGCCGGACACTTGTATGAGTCAGCCTCAGGACTCTGTAGACCGACCGGGCGTCAACCTGTGTATATAAAGGGACGACCCGGCGGCGGTTCAGGGACAACAGACAAGAACTCGAGACTCAGGCAAAGCATATTTGCTCCCTAATCATCGAAACCCAATCAATTCCATCACAACTAGACGTAGGCTTTTACCTTCATCAAAGGGGCCGAACTAGTATAAAACTCCAGTGTCCCTTGTACGGTTTAATCCCTTCAAGCTAACCCGTCGCGATGGCTCCACGACTAAGTCCTTTCATGAGGACATCTGACGTGTTAATTCCATGACAGTTGGCGCCCACCGTGGGGCTATCGCCCGATGGTTTCGAGTTCTTGAAGGGAAGCTTTGAAGGACTCAAGGGGTACTTGGTTGGCCAGATGACCAAGACTCATCGCGTCAAGCTCTACATCAACGATGAAGGATGGGGCCCCGAGGCCGGCTCAATCGAGTACGAGTACCGGGTCCCCTTTGGCGGAATTCATGTCTTCATCGGCAAGATCGGCGAACCGGGCCCTGAGCCGGACACCTACACCGACCTCATCGAGACGGCTCAGCGTGCGAGTACTGCCCGGGTTAAGCCCGCCATGAAGCGTGCGTTCGTAGGATGTGTCCATGGGATCGGATCTGAACCGGTGTCTGAAGGCGAGATAGCTGTTTATTCCGATGGTGAGTCATCCACTGGTGAAACCGAGTCCCTGTACCAAATTCATGATGGTGTGTTCAAAGGATATTCCGATGGAAACAGTATTCCGGACCTCCTTGAACTGCCAAGTCGGGTTGCTGTTTTCATGGCCGGAACACAGCCCACTCTACAATCTTCATCCGCAGCAGCAATGAATACCGGATCAGCAGCCGCAGCAGGAGGCCCGGAGTGCCGACCGGCTCAAGTCCTCTCCGGTTTGATGGATGCCTGGGCAACCTTGTTAACCACGGCAGTTACCCCGGAGACGCAGGATCAGCATAACGTGAATATTGCAAAGCTGAAGTACCAGATAACACAGGCTAAGGAGGACCTAGCAACTGAGGATGCTAGGTTGGTTGAAGAACGGGCAGCTTTGGATGCCCAGTCACAACAGATACAGGCGCAGAATTACCGGCTCATGTTGGATCAGAATGCATCAAATGATGTAATGCGGAGAAAGTATTGATCACGTATGCCACCAGTCTTCGAGGGAGTAAATCTCTTCAATACACCAGGGGCTGGGCCGAGTAATCCGGTAGCCACAAACCGGACCGACGCGCCGAGGGCAGCACTAGATCAACCACGGACGATGGAACCACCCCGACGAACGGATAACCCATCACAATACGTGTCAACACCACCGGGTCACTTTTTGAGCCCTTTGGATAACATGATCGCTGTAGCATTTTGCCTGGCAGCTATTCCGATGGAGGGCGATTCACTGGCAGCAATTGAGACGCGGTGGACCAGAGATCTTCTTCAAACCGTCGTGGTGCAGCAGCAGGCCTATTCCTATAGCCGGGATAGAATTCATTCGACTCCCCGTCCGAGCAAAAGTTATAGCAGGCACATGGATGAACCGGAAGTGTCTAGCAGTGCGCGGCACCGCAATGTCGCCCAAGGACCCAATCCGGCTCGCGGTGAGGTAAATGCTCAAGACGTGGTGGATAATGGCAGAGCGCGAAGGGAGGCCGCTTTGGCAACACAATATACGGGTCGTTATCAACCCGCCCCCGGTTTAGCCCGCAGCGTCAGTAGACTGAGGCACCGGCTTAGCCTTCAGTTCTTGGGGAGTGCGGTGTCTCTTTCTGGCTCTCCGTAATGTGCGACTGACTAATGATTTCAAGGGTCCGTGTAAGGTGCCAAATTACACCGCTGATCAGCCACCTGAGGCGTGGGTCGAAAGTTATGAGATGGCAATGGAGATGCTGGGTGTGGATGAAGCGGCTTGTGCAAAGTATTTCACGTGATGTTGGAAGGGACAACCCGTATTTGGTTGAAAAATCTACCAGCCAACTCTATCGAGTTATGGGATCAGTTGAAGGCCCACTTTATAGCCAATTTCAAAGACACATGCAAACAACCTATGTCCATTGTTGATCTGGATGCCTGTGTTCAAGGGGAGAATGAGTCAACTACTCATTGGGTGCGCCGGGTTTAAGAAGTTTTGCATTTGTCGGACCGGATTAATGCTGGCCAAGCGATCATAACGCTGGAGCGTAATTGCCGGTTTAAGTCACTAAAGATGAAGTTGGGACGGCTCAAGCGCCACTACAATGACATGGGGACACTTATGGAAGCCTTGGTCAAATATGCCGATTCTGATAATACCAAGGATCCCGATTCTGATGAGGAGAAACCGAAGAAGGGAAAGAAGAACGGCGGTGCAAAAGGACAGCATCACAACCAAGGAGGCCATGGGGGCAATGGTAAGCGCAAAGCAGATAGTTCAGATTTTGTGGGTAACACCAATATGCAGCGTCGTAAGGGTAAACCGCCTCAGCGTGGTGGAGGGATGAATCTAGAATGCTTGTTAAACCAGCCCTGCCCAAAGCACGGGACCAGGGAGACGCCATCAACACATCTTTGGAAAGATTGTCACATTATGAAAGAGTTCAAAAATTCTGATCTATTCTGGTATGATCAGGGCCCATCAGGCGGTTCAGGTCCAGGTTTTCATGGTGGAGGCGGTTGAAGCTATGGATTTCAGAATAATCAGGGCAACCAGAACAGCCAAGGTGGTAACAGCCAACAGAATAATCAAGGGAATCAGCAGCAGTCAGGTTATCAAAGTCACCCCAAGCAGTTAAATGGTGGGTAGTATCATGTATTCACTACTAGTTTGTGCAAGCGAGATCAGAAGCTTCACAAGAGAGCAGTTAATGCTGTTGAACCGACGGTGCCACGTTACTTGCGGTGGTCCGAGCAGCCCATCGTGTGGAGTAAAGAGGATCATCCGCCCCGGGTTGACAATCCGGGTCACCTTGCTTTGGTGGTGGCGCCTCAGGTGGGAGGTTATAAGTTCACCAAGGTACTGATGGATGGAGGGAGTAGCATCAATATCTTGTACTATGAGACTTTCTGTCGCATGGGGTTGACAGATAAGAGTCTTAAACCGTCAAACACTGTTTTTCATGGTGTGGTACCAGGTAAATCGGCATATCCTATTGGCAAGATTGCTTTAGAAGTTGTGTTTGGATATGAGCATGATTCCAGGTCTGAGACATTGACCTTTGAAGTGGTGAAAATCCAGAGCCCGTATCACGCACTGTTTGGACGGTCGGCTTACGCCAAATTTATGGCGAGGCCCTGCTATATCTATTTACAGCTCAAAATGCCAGGTCATAGGGGGACTATCACAGTACATGGAAGCCGAAAGATCGCTTTGGATTGTGAGGAAGGTGATGCGGCCTATGCTGAGTCGGTTTGTGCTACAGAGGAGCTGAAATTTTACAAAGATAATGTTGATCCGGCAGACATGACCCCTCTGAAGAAGCCCAACACCGAGCATGACCCGACCCTGAAGTTCAAACCGGCCGATGAGACTAAACTTGTTGACTTTGTTCCTGGCGATTCATCCAAACAGTTTAGCATCAGCACCAATCTGGATCCAAAATAGGAAAGCGTGCTCATCGGGTTCATCCGTGAGAACCGGGACATTTTTGCATGGAAGCCTTCTAACATGCTAGGTGTACCGAGGGAACTCGTTGAGCACACTCTCAATATTGATCCCAAGTTTAAACCGGTCAATTTCTTCGCCGCTTTAACGAGGAAAGACGCAAGGCTATTGGTGAGGAGGTAGCCCGACTGTTGGCTGCTGGGTTTATAGTCGAAGTGTTTCACCCCGAGTGGTTGGCTAATCTGGTGCTTGTCCTCAAGAAAAACGACACTTGGCGTATATGTGTGGACTATACAGATTTGAATAAGGCTTGTCCGGCCGATCCTTTTGCTCTCCCGCGTATTGATCAGATTATTGATGCGACGGTGGGTTGTGAGCGCCTGAGTTTCTTGGATGCTTATTCAGGTTATCATCAGATTAAGATGGCAGTTAAGGACCAGGAGAAGACAACCTTCATCACTCCCTTTGGAGCCTTCTGCTATGTTTCTATGCCCTTTGGGCTCAAGAGTACCTAGGCAACTTATCAGCGTTGTGTGCAAAATTGTCTTCACACGCAGATTGGGCGTAATGTTCATGCCTATGTGGATGACATTGTGGTAAAGTCCAGGAAGAAGGAAACCTTGATAGATGACCTCAAGGAGACATTTGACAATCTTCAGGTTTACAAAATGATGCTTAATCCGGACAAATGTGTTTTTGGTGTTCTGGCAGGCAAGCTCTTGGGTTTTCTGGTGTCCAACCAAGGTATTGAGGCTAACCCAGAAAAAATCTAAGCGATTACATCCCTGGCTAAACCGAAGTGTATCAATGATGTTCACCGACTGGCAGATCGGATTGCAGCCCTTAGCCGGTTTATCAGCCGTTTGGGAGAGAAGGCGATTCCTTTGTATCAGATGTTGAAAAACACAGACGATTTCGTCTGGGGTGATGCAGCTGATGCGGCATTTGAGGATTTAAAGCGGCAGTTGGTTGAACCGCCGGTCCTTGCTGCTCCGGTTGATAAGGAGCCCTTGCTATTGTACGTGGCTCCCAATGCTCGTGCGGTCAGTGTGGCAATTGTGGTTGAGCGTAAGGAGGCCGGGAAGGAGTATCCGGTTCAACGGCCCGTGTATTACATCAGCGAAGTCCTGATCGAGTCAAAACAACGATATCCACATTGGCAGAAGCTGGTGTACGGAGTTTTTATGGCAAGTCGAAAGCTCAAGCAATATTTTCAAGGCCATCCCATCACCGTGGTTAGTTCTGCTCCTTTGGGCGATATAATTCAGAACAGAGAAGCAACTGGCCAGGTTGCAGAGTGGGCAATTGAGCTTGGTCCACATGGTTTGAAGTATATGCCTCGAACGGCCATCAAATCTCAGGCCCTTGTCGACTTCATTAATGATTGGACCGAGTTACAGGCACCAGAGGACAAACCAGACAACACATACTGGACTATTCATTTTGATGGATCCAGGCAATTGGAGGGCTCGGGGGCTGGAGTTGTCCTTACTTTCCCTCGAGGTGATAAAATCTGTTATGTTCTCCGCTTAATGTTTCCTTGTACTAACAATGCAGCTGAGTATGAAGCCTTACTCCACGGTCTCCACGTGGCTAAGGAAATGAACTTAAGCCGGGTTCGCTGTTTTGGAGATTCTTATCTGGTGGCTCAGCAAGTTTCTGATACTTGGGATTCTAAGGATCCACTTATGGCGGCTTATAGCGGCGAGGTGGATATTGTGGCAGGTCACTTTAAGGGTTATCAGGTTGAGCACATTGACCGGCGCAAAAACGAAGCAGCAGATGCTTTAAGCCGGCTGGGATCTCAGCGTAAACCGGTACCACCCAATACCTTTTTGGATATCTTGGATAACCCGTCTGTTAAGTTGCCTTCAGAGGAGGATTTAGCTGTTCCTGATCCGGAAGCTCAATTGGTGGCCGCTTTGCACGTCAATCCGGATTGGACGGTTCCATATTTGGCGTATATGAACCTGGGCGAGTTACCAGATGATGAGGTCTTCGTCAGATAGATAATCCGGCAGTCCAAGTCCATGGTTGTTCACAATGGCGAGTTACACCGTTGCAGTGTCTCAGGCGTGTTTCAACATTGTGTTTCTCCTGAAGAAGGGCAAGAGATTCTACGTGAAATCCATGAAGGGGATTGTGGTCACCATGCCGGTTCAAAATCCCTGGTAGCTAAAGCTTTTCGTCATGGGTTCTATTGGTTGACAGCTCATGCTGATGCGGAGGATCTGGTAAAGCGGTGTGACGCTTGTCAGAAGTTTTCACGTCGAGCTCAAGTTCCGGCTCAAGAACTACGGATGATTCCTATCACTTGGCCTTTTGCCACTTGGGGGCTTGATATGGTGGGACCTTTTGAGCGTTCCAAGGATAAGAAGACCCACCTGTTGGTGGCGGTTGACAAGTTCACTAAATGGGTTGAAGCGGAGCCCGTCAGCAAGTGTGATGCAGCCACGACGGTTCAATTCCTCAAAAAGGTCATTTTCTGTTTTGGTTTTCCACACAGCATCATCACAGATAATGGCACAAATCTTTCTAAAGGCAAGATGGAGGAGTTTTGTCAACGAGAGCACATCTGGCTTGATGTAGCGTCTGTGGCTCATCCCCAGTCTAATGGACAAGCAGAAAGGGCGAATAAGGAAATTCTGAAGGGTATCAAGCCCCGGCTTATGGTTCCTTTGAAGCGGACGCCGGGTTGTTGGATGGAAGAATTACCATATGTGTTATGGAGTATAAACACCACTCCAAACCGATCCACGGGTTATACACCTTTCTTCATGGTTTACGTGGCTGAGGCTGTCCTCCCAAGTGATATTCGTCATGACTTGCCCCGGGTTGCTAATTATGTTGAAGCAGACAATGAGCAAGCACGCCAAGAGGCACTGGACCTGTTAGATGAGAAACGGGACATGGCTTTGGCTCGATCGGCGGTTTATCAACAAGACTTGCGGCATTATCACAGCCGCCGGGTTAAGACAAGAACCTTTCAAGAAGGCGACTTAGTACTCCGGCTCATCCAGGATCAGACCGATATGCACAAGTTATCCCCACCTTGGGAAGGACCCTTTGTGGTCAACAAAAATCTGCACAACGGATCTTACTACCTCATTGACGTTCGAGAAGACTCATGCAGTTCTGTGGAGGAGACCCGACGGCCCTGGAACATAGCTCTCCTTCGGCCTTACTACACTTGAGCCATAGGCTTTTCTTATGTACATATTTCGACAATGTATATATTATGATCAATATAATAAACCAGCATCCTTGCTACAAGCAGGGCCTCTGCTGTTTTTTCCCAAATATCCTTTGAGTTACATGGGGGCTTCAGCTGACAAAGCGGAGTACTACCTGTTAAACCTGCTATCATGCCATAATACAGCTTGGGAGCTTCACACCTAAGGGGCCAAAGAGAGTCTGGATGCTATGCACATCTCAAACATAGGCACCCGTGAGCACAACTCACAAAGTTACCTAGGGGCTCCTTGTGTAAAATACCAAGGAGTTTGAAGGGACCCTTGTAGCTCGGTATCGACCCATGGCTTGGAAGCCTGGTGTATTCACCTAAAACCCCGGGTTAACCTGCCTTCATCAAGTAAGCCACTCCTATCCAGGTAATCCTGGCATGACCCATCGAACGTTTGACAGTTACTCTCATTGAGACCCTGAACTTGTCAAAGTTAAAATGATGATTAGTTAGTTGGAGACCCATCTTAAAAGGCTTTGTCAAATGGTTCAACTCAGTGGCCTGGCAGCCCATGAAAAGCCTCGAATTTGGGCCTGGCAGCCCTTGAAAAGCCTCAACTACAAGTTTTATTTGCTTTCTGAAAGTTTTCTCTCCTTTATTATGGTTTTTAGTTAAACCAGCGTCTCTTGACCCGTATGACTTTTCAGTCATTATTTTAGCCCGGTGTTTGTTAACCCGGCTTGGTTTCAACTATAAGTTGTAAAACCACATCCAATTATCAACTGGTGTTTATTAACCCGGCCTGGCTTTGACTATGTGTCGCCACTTTGATCATCTGGTGTTCATCGTAACCCGGCATGGCTTCTTACTTAACATCATTACATGGTGAGAGGTCAAACACTTCAAGATTTGGGTTTCCACCCGTACTACAATAAAGTTGGTAAACCGACTAAGTGATTTCATATCACAGGTATGAGTTATTTCATATTTATTCTGCTTTGGTTATTAGCCAGGCTTTATCTTGGGCATTATGACCCGTCCGGCGGTACACCGCCAGGACAATTCTTTTTATGCAGACATAGGGGTTGCATAATTTATTATGATATATAAGCCAACACTGAAATTGTCATGGCGAATCAAACAAAGTATATCCCAGTGCACGATGGCAGCAGATCAAAGTATTTTTACAAGCCTATTACAAGGCGCTTCAAGGCCCAAAATAAGGAATTGTTTCTTCCAACAGAACAAAGTTTATGAAGCATCAACCAGATTGCCGGATCAAGCCTCATCACCATGTTGACGTGAAGTTGAGGGGTCATCTGGCGTCGGTTCAGCCTCCTCCTCCCCATCCAGTGGCTGGAAGTCAGTGGTGGTCGAGTCAATCCGGGTTAAAGCCTGAAAGACAGCCTCTTTACTTATAAGTTCAGTCGGATCAACGTCAGGGGCGTAAGTGTGCTTACGGATGGGCGGAATAAGATTTTGCACTTCTGGAATGACAGCCTCAATCCGTTTGTTGTTGGCATCATAGAAGGACCGGTGAACAGTCAAGTTAGCTTCTTCTGCCAATTGACTTGCTAGAGGACGCATCTCCCTTGTCACTTTTTTGAGGGCTTCGTTATCAAACTCTGCCCCGTCTTCTCTTTCACTAGGAAAGCCCTTGGCAATGTCAACCGGATCCAGGTCAGCTATCCATGCTTTGGCTCGGGAAAGTGCCAACAAAGTGCCAGCCCTGGTAGCGGATCGCTTCATCTCTTCTATCTGCGCTGGCGTCATGGATAACCTGGCTAGAGTGTCCTTGATCAATGTTGGGGCCGAATTGTCATATGAGGTTGCGCAGATAACCCATTGGGCACCAGTATACAACTGTTCAATCAGAGTATATGCTGCCTTCAGCTTCATCCGCATATCAGAGTCCAGATGAGCAAGGTGGCCACCTATAGCAGTTTAAGAATTTCATGTTAAACCGGCAAATTTCAAATATGGTCATTCAAGAAGCCTTGGCAAAAGTACTTACCAAATATTGCAGAGGTCATAGCATTCACTAGGCGCTTCAACCCAGTAAGCTCTTCGGGCACCGGTTTAAGAGCCGCCTCGGTGTCTTCAGCCCGCTTCAGCAATGCAGCCTTTTCAGTATCCCAGTTGGCATGCTCAGACTTGAACCATTCTTTGAGTTGCTCCATGGTGGTTAAAGCAGTTTTCAACTCATCCTTGGCCTTGGAAGTTTCTACTTGTTGGGATTTTATATTCTCTTGAAGATCAGCAATTTGAGAGCCTTGTTGATTTATATCAGTCTGCCACAATCAGAGGAACATGTCAATATTTTATCGAAAGTCCCAAGCATATAACCAGTTATACACTTGACACTTGGGGGCTAATGCGGATTGCTTTTTTCTACTGATTATTTGAAGTCCCAAGGATCAATACAAGTTTTAATCTTGGCACTTGGGGGCTAATGTGTGTTTGATCAAGAAAATACACAAGGAAAGTTAAGTACAATATGGAATGTAGAAGTCCCGGTTTGTCTTTGCAAGACAAATCGACCATTGGGGGCTAGAAAGTCCAAGTGTTCTTTATCTTTAAAAGTCCCGAATTATCTTCAAAAGATAAACCGGCCCTTGGGGGCTACAATGCAATACATGTACAGAATAAGGATGAAAGTGTACCTCATAGCGTCCCTTCATCCGATTTACCAAACCGGCCTCATAATCCCGGCTTGTGAAGAGGCGGTTCAAGAATCCGGAATGAAGCTCCTAAGCAGAAAGATTAGCATAGCTTGACAAATCGGCCTTCCCCTTCCCCTTGCCCATAACAGCAAATTCTTCCTTGGCGGTATGTTTTGACAAAACAACTGGATTGCCCGGGGTGGTATAAGCAGCGCCAGTGACAACAACGTCATCATCATCTTTGGCTGGGCTCGTTGGATTGATATTATCTTTAAATGGGCTTGGCGGATTGGCAGTAGGGCTTGGCGAATCAGCAGTTGAATTCCGTGGATCAACAACTGGACTTGGATGTGTGGCATGTGGACTTGATGTATCAACATGTGTAGCCGGATCAGCCTCCGGCGGGTTAGCATCAGTAGTTGGGTCTTGCGGAGTAGAGTCATCTATGACAATATCAGGATTTTCACCAGCATTTTCTGGGGTCTTCTCCGGATCAACATCGTCAGTAGGGCCGCTGGTTTTAGCTTTCTTTCTCAATCGGGCCTTGGCGCTACAGCATCAAAAGTAAGGGATAGTATGATAAACCGACGCATGAAGAAACAAATCAAAAAAGTAATACACTTACCCAACGACGATCTTGAGGGGAGGCAGCTGAGTGGTTGATGAACTACCAGAAAAATTGGAAGATGCCTGGTAATTCGGATCAGATGGATTGAGTGGGCATCGGAATAAACCCTTCAAAGGATAAAGTTTTTCAGGAGAACAAGTCACATCTGGACGACGCTTACGGGTTGGCGTATCCGGTAAACCGGAAGAAGTGACTTGTTGGCCACTGCGCCGGGTTGTGTGACGCCCTTTAGCTTGTCGAGTCTTCAAAGAAAATTGCGGATCCAAATAAGCAACAGGGTGAGAGCATTTTACTTTTTGAACTGCACGGCGAAATCTTTGAACTGGCACAATATCTGAATCGAAGGAAAGAGAGATTACCTCAACATGGTCCGCACGGCTGGCCTCCGCGTCATCTTGGGAATAGTCATTGTCAATAAGGTGTATGAAAAAGGAACAAAGGGAGTCAAGTTCTACCTCTTGATCCGACTCGTCAATATCTTCTGGCGGATCAGAAGACTCGGCGGTTTTCTTCTTGGCAGCTCTTTTTGTGGCTTTGGTCTTCACACGGGGAGCCCTAGCCGGGTTGTCTTGAGATTTCCTCTTCCAGAAATAGCTGGTAGCCTGTGAAATGGAAACAGAGTATTAGCACATAGTTAAAACGGAAGCGGATCAAAGAAAGCACAGAGTTAAAATCTTTACCGCTGGTGGTTTGTTGGCGGTTAAGGGGGCCAGCCCGGTTTGGCTGCAGGCGGTGATGGTTATGTCTAACATCTTCTTCACCGATTCAGTGACTTCATTGACAATCATTTCTATTTGATTAAACCATTGAGGGTCCTTGACGTCGCCGGTATACTCATGCATTAATCCAGAGCAGCGACTTAAGGGCAGTATGTGCCATTTAACCCAGCAGCGAACAAGATCAACACCAGTTAAACCGTTAGCCAAGAGGGCCCGGAGCTTGGCGATTTGAGGAGCATAAGCTTGCCATTCTTTGGCAGTTAATTGTCGAGGTAAAGGGTGGCCGTTACTAAGCCGGTGAGGGTGGTAACCCGACAAGGGATTTTCTCCAGCAGGGGCAGTGTTCTGACAGTAAAACCAAGTTTGGTTCCAGTCTTTGGGATGACTGTGGTGTGCTGCATGTGGGAAGTCAGATTCTTTCCTCTTCTGGATTGATACCCCACCAAGTTCCGTGTTAGGACCATCAGAAAACTCAGTTCGGCGGTTTAGATGGAAAAAGTCCTGGAAGAGCTCAACGGATGGTTCCTCTTGAAGGTAAACTTCGCAAAATACTTGAAAGTTGCATATATTTGATATGGAATTTGGTCCAATATCTTGTGGATGGAGTTGAAAACTAGCGAGGACATCCCAGAAAAACTTTGATCCGGGAGGGCTTAAACCCCGGTCTAGGTGCTGCATAAAAACAATAACCTCTCCATCTTGAGGCTCAGGAGGGCATTCCATGCCAGGAACTCACCAGTGAAGGACATTCTTTGGAGCCAAAGCGCCCATTACAACGTATCCGTTGATTTGCGTCTCCGTGATCTGGTACGGAACCCAGTTGCAAGCGGCGAATTGCTTGGCCATTTTGGAAACAAACTGTAAAAGGAAAAATAAGGCCGGTTTACGACAAATGTTTGGTGTGTACCAATCGGTGTTAAATTGGGGAATTTGATGAAGGCATACAAGTGAGTTAAACTGGAGTTTATTATTCAAGACCAGACGACGGTTTAAGTGAGGGCTAATGATGTATGGTGGATTACCAGCTACTAAAGAGTTAAACCGCCCTTAGGTGGAGGAGCTAGAGATGAAAATCTGCTAAGTGTTGACAGAAACAGGTTTCACACAACAACGGAATTAATTTGGATCTACCAATGCTTCAGTAAGAATTTTTTTTGCGATCTATAAAGGCGTTAAGCAGAACAGAGAAGTTCGTGCGTTTTACTAAAGGATTCTGTACAGAGAAGGAAGACCTATTAGTGCTAAAACTGGAGGCGGAGCAACTACCGCACGAGATCCATGCTACAATTAGATCAAAGAAAGTATAGCAGAAGCGAATACGAAGAAACTAAGATGAACACCTATGAACACGGAAGAATACAGGAACCCTAAATGCAGATCTAGGGTTGAGAGGGAGAAGCTTACCGGATGCGCAGGGATAGCGGAGGAAAAGCCAAAGATCTCTGATACAATCAGGTTGATGCAGCGGCCTCTGTCGATGCAGTACTCGGAGTTGAGGGCGGGGGCGGAGCTTCAGAGTTTGGGTGTCGCGAGGAGGAAGAAGAGGCACAGAAGGGGAAGAAAGAAAGGGTCCCGAGCCTATTTATAAAGGAAAATGGATAAGTGGCTGGCGTGAGGATCGAGGAGCCTGAAGCGGTGAACGAGGGCGTAGCTGTCGCCTCGATTTCCGAGATACCATTAAATGAAGGGAATCTTTTTAATCTTTTATATAGAGATGACGTCATGATGATCCGTTGCTGTGTCCAGAGGATGACGTCACGGCGGCGGTGCAACAAAGTTTGCAGGAGAAGATATTATGGCAGTTTACGAGAAATGTAAGGAGATGTTCGTAGAATTTCTTTAAGTATTAAGGATTGAAATGAACAAGTTCAAATCACTCTGGGGCCTAATGTTGGGGATATAACTACTGGGTGTAAACCGCCCAGGAGGGGCCGGTTCACCCTCAACTACATTGAAGCCCACGAAGACCCAGAAGATGGTGCTTTACTAATGAAGCTTAGAGGCCCGGAGCCCAAAGGCGAATTAGGGCCCACAATGGTAAACCGCCATGGTTATGTAACTTGTATTGTAAGTTAGGGAAGGAGAGACCGAGCCAGACACTTGTATGAGTCGGCCTCGGAACTCTGTAGACCGGTCGGGCGTCAACCTGTGTATATAAAGGGACGACCCGGCGGCGGTTCAGGGACAACAGACAAGAACTCGAGACTCAGGCAAAGCGTATTTGCTCCCTGGTCATCGAAACCCAATCAATTCCATCACAACTAGACGTAGGCTTTTACCTTCATCGAAGGGGCCGAACTAGTATAAAACTCCCGTGTCCCTTGTCCGGTTTAACCCCTTCAAGCTAACCCGTCACGATGGCTCCACGACTAAGTCCTTTCATGAGGACATCTGACGTGTTAATTCCACGACACATTCCGAAGAAGAGGGGTATCTTATATCTCAGTCGTGAAGATATGCAAGAGGCAAAGAAATCTATGAAAGAAAAAAGTATTAAAGCAGAGGATGTTAAAAATTTACCACCTATTGAAAAAAATACATGGGCTTGACGCACCACCACCGCCTAAGGTGGTAGAGGTAAAACCTTTAATGAAATTCAATGATAGTGATGATCCTCGTAATAAACATCCTAGTCAATGCCTTTATGAGTTTGATAATTACATTAGAAAGCAAGATCACTTCAATGCAAATGTTATGAAACAATTGAAATACAACTCTGATATGATTGCTCGCTTAAGTGACTTGTTATTTAGAATCTCAAATGATGTTAGAGGTGTAGTAATGCATGCCTCTATGGTTCAAACTCAATTAGAACAAGTTGCTAAATCCCAAAGAGAGCTGCTTGATGAAATGAGCAATAATATAAGTGACTTTGCTGTTAGAGTAGCAACTAGAGGAGGTAAAATGACTCAGGAACCACTTTATCCCGAGGGACACCCAAAGAGAATTGAACAAGACTCTCAAATAATTAACACTGATACACCTAGTCCTTCTAAAAAGAAAAGGAAGAAAAAAATAATAGGACTTTGCCTGCCTCTAGTGAACCTGAAATAGAAAAACCTCCTGATAATGATAATGAAGTTTCTATCTCTGATGCTGAAGCTCAATCCGGTAGTGAACACTCACCTTTTGATAATGAAAAAGACAATGATGAGATTCATGAAGACACTCAACCAAATAATAAAGAACCAGACAATGATGTTGAGATAGAACCAGTTGCTGATCTTGATAACCCACAACCAAAGAATAAAAGATATGATAAAAGAGGCTTTGTTGCTAGAAAACACGGTAAGGAAAGAGAACCATGGGTTCAAAAGCCTATGCCCTTTCCACCTAAGTCAACTAAAAAGAAAGATGATGAAGAATTTGAATGCTTTTCTGAAATGCCGAGGCCAGTCTTTTTGCGCACTCGCTTGACTGATATCTTAAAAATGCCTCCTTATGCAAAGTACATGAAAGACATCATCACCACTAAGAGAAAAATACCAGAAGCTTAAATCTCCACTATGCTTGCTAATTATACTTTTAAAGATGGAGTACCTAAAAAACTTGGAGATCCGGGAATACCAACTATACCTTGCTCCATTAAGAGAAACTATGTTAAAACTCCTTTATGTGATTTGGGAGCTGGTGTTAGTGTCATGCCTTTCTCTTTATATAAAAGACTTGATTTGAATAAACTCAAACCTACTGAAATATCTTTGCAAATGGCTAACAGATCAACTGCCATACCTATCGGTATTTGTGAGGATGTGCCTGTTGTTGTTGCTAATGTTACTATTTTGACTGACTTGTTATACTTGAGATGCGTGAGGACGACAACATGTCTATTATCCTTGGTAGACCCTTCTTGAATACTACAGGAGCTATTATTTATTGCAGTAAAAGCAAGGTCACTTTTCATATCAATGGTAATGAGCATATGGTGCACTTTCCGAAGAAGTGAATGCTATAAATGTTATTGAAAAATCTCCGACAATCACTATTGGAAGTTTCCAACTACCTCTACCTACTGTTAAAAGGAAATATGAAATGCTTATTGTTGGGAACATTCATATCCCCATTGAGATAACTTAGTGATCCACAAAAGTTCTTCGGTTTCATGCTAATCAAAATTGGTTGTTAATAAGACTTCATCAACCTTATTAATGGGTCATTTTTGAGAGGTATGAAGTTGATGAATTTAGTGAGCACTACCTTCTATCCCTACCTTTTGTTTTCTGTTTTTACTAGTTAAATAAAATAAAATGCCATGCTTTGTCTGTTTTCTGAGTTTTCCATGCAATAAAAAATGACCCAAAAATAGAAGTTCTCAGAATGCCCTGAAAATTTAATATGATTTTTTCTGAATATTTAAGAATTTATGGTGCAAATAATACCAGAGGGAGCTACACCTAGTGGGCACAACCCACCTAGGCGCGCCAGGACCCCCAGGCGCGCCCTGGTGGGTTGTGGTCCCCACGTGGGCCCCCTCACTTACTTCTTCTTCCCACATCATCACTTTCCTCCAGAAAAAATCACCATTGCTTTCTCTCTCGTGTTCTTGCTCCGGAAACCGCGGATTTTGATCTGTTTGCTTGAAGCTCCATTTCCGAAACTGTTGCTTGGTATGTGGCTCCTCCATGTGTCCAATTAGTTTTTGCTTTAGTGGTTTATATTTTGAATAATTAGCTACTCTTGGTGCTGCTGTAGATGAGCTTGCATGTTGAATTCTTAGAGTTCTAAGTAGTTTGAATACTTGCTGTGGCCTCTATACATCCCTATGAGTAGTTCCTACCAATCTTGTGAAGTTTTGTTAACAATTTTTTGTGACCCAAAATTTTTCAGAAAATTGTACGTGAATATGATGAACCTCTTTGGAAGGAGTTCTTCGAGGAGGATATCCTTGGAAGCATCTTCTAGTAGCATCTCCACTCGTCGGTCTTATGTGGAACCAAGTGAAAGTTCTATTCGAAGTGCCACCACCAAAACATGCTTATGGCCATGCAACGATTATATGGTGAGCGTGGGCATTAAGGAGGAATTTGATCAATATGTTCACAATGCCGATCTCGGTCCCTACATTTCAGATAAGTGCGACCAACACCTCATCCTCACTGAATCATTTGTCAAAGGGTTTAAATGCCTTCCCTGTGAATCTAGGGTGTCATTTAAATTGTATGAAAATCCATTTACCATATCTCTAGAAATGTTTGCTTGCCACTGCAAAATCCCATTCTGGGGTTCACTCGATGAACAACCAAGGTCTAAGTTTGAAATATTCTTGACTAATCTTTGCTATGGTGAGACTAGGGGAGTGATGCAAGGGAGAATAAAGAGCATTCAATTTCTTGCAATCCAGTACTTTGCATTATTTAATAGAAAATGTATTGTAGGCAAACAAGATTGTAGCACACTTTGTGCTCCATACTTGAGCCTCATACGCATCCCTCTCAACGGTGATTGAAGTTATAATCTTGGAGCGATTGTTGCACATAGGTTGCAACACAACACCGGTAGTGGATATTTTATGGTGGAATTTATGCCACACAATTAGCGAGGGAGATGGGTGTTTCACATTTGCCCTATGATTCTATTTTCCCCACTCAATACCTAGACTTTGATGCTATGAAACGTCATAAGATCCTTAAAGGAGATGCCCATAATTTCACTTATAATTTGATGTTTAAGAAAGACTCCGGGGTGGACACATATTTGCCTGCACTTGCTCTCTTTAATGTTCACAACAGGGGAAGATATTATGTTCTTGAGAGCGAGGCTCGAACTCATAATGCAACGATTGTGGCTGGACGATGGGCTGAGACATCTGCACCGAGAGCCTTCGTCAGCTACCACTCCAACCATTACGCAAGCTATTAACTGGTTACCAAGTTAGGCCAAAAGCCTAAGCTTGGGGGAGTACGTATTCCCATCGACATTACATTCATGTTCACACATTTCATTCTACTTGTCGGTGTTCACACTTTTTCATTATATTATCCATGATAAATTTATTTTCTCGCTTTCTTCTTGTGTGTTTGAAATTTTTTTGAGAAAATCCAAAAACATATTTCTTGCTTCTTTTTGATTTTTCTTCCTAGTTTAAATTCTTGTAGCACTAAAAAGAAAAACCCAAAAAGATTTTCTTGTTCTTCTTTTACTTCTTGGGAGGTTTCCCATGTAAATAGTTTTTCTCATTTTTGCTTTTCCCTTTTTATTTGCTTGTTTATGAAAAAACAGAAAACTCCAAAAATATTTCACAATTTTTCTCCAAATTTCTTTTTCTTTTTATTGAGTCATACTGAGGGAAAGACCACGATGAAAATGTTGAGTGGCTCTCCTTTGCATTATTGTTGATCTAACGAAGAGCCTATATTACCTTGTCTTCTCCTTTTGAATAAAATGTTTGCAGATTCCAACTTAGTCCATGACACTATTGCACTATTATTATTTTCAAATCGTTCGGTCGTGCAAGTGAAAGGCAATAATGACGATATTCGATGAACTGGCCGTGGCAGAGAGAAACGGGTGTGAACTCGACTTGTTCTATTTTTGTATATATGTTTAACCTAGTATCCATGATTCAGCCTATTATGATCAAACATGTTTGCAACGACAATTAGAGATTATAGTTTGTCATGCCGTGCATAAGTAGCTAGGAGTGGATAATGATTTATCTTGGATGTCAACATTGCGTTAAAATGATTGTGATGTAGTATGATGATATGGTATCCTCCTCTGAATGTTCGAGTGGCTTGACTTGGCACATGTTCATGCATGTAGTTGAATCAAAACCAACATAGCCTCTATGATATTTATGTTCATGGTGTTCATATCCTACTCATGCTAGTATCCAATGTTACTTATGCATAATGCATGTTCATGACCGTTGTTGCTCTCTAGCTGTCCGCTTCTCAACCTATTTGCTAGCCTTTGCCTATACTAAGTGGGAGTTCTGCTTGTACATAAAAAAACATGAAACCCAAGTTATTCTAGATGAGTCCACCACATCTACCTATATGCGGTATTACCCTATCGTCCAAAGTAAATTTGCATGTGCCACCTCTAAAAACTTCAAACAAATATCATTTTTGTGTGCCTGGATTGTTTATAGAGTGACAAGAGGTAGTTGGTATCTTCCATGCAAAGCGGGTTATTCTCAGGATGGGTGTTTATTCACTTACCATTGCACGAGAAAAGGGTGGTAATAGGGATTCCCAGTCCCAAATTGCTAAAGAAATTATCATTAATCAAACAAAAACTCCTATGGAGCAATAACCTTTGCTTTATCGCTTGGGAACTGTCATGCAATTAACACGTCAGATGTCCTCATGAAAGGACTTAGTCGTGGAGCCATCGCTACGGGTTAGCTTGAAGGGGTTAAACCGGACAAGGGACATGGGAGTTTTATACTAGTTCGGCCCCTTCGATGAAGGTAAAAGCCTACGTCTAGTTGTGATAGGATTGATTGGGTTTCGATGACCAGGGAGCAAATACGCTTTACCTGAGTCTCGAGTTGTTGTCTGTTGTCCCAGAACCGCCGCCGGGTCGTCCCTTTATATACACAGGTTGGTGCCCGGCCAGTCTACAGAGTCCCGAGGCCGACTCATACAAGTGTCCGGCTCGGTCTATCCTTTCCTAACTTACAGTACAAGTTACATAACCATGGCGGTTTACTACTATGGGCCCTAATCCGCCCTTGGGCTCCGGGCCTCTAAGCTTAATTAGTAAAGCGTCATCTTCTGGGTCTTCGTGGGCTTCAATGTAGCTGAGGGTGAACCGGCCCCTCCTGGGCGGTTTACACCCAGTAATTATATCCCCAACATTAGGCCCCAGATTGATTTGAACCTGTTCATGTCAATCCTTAATACTTAAGAATTTTTACGAATGTCTCCTTGCATTTCTAGTAAACCGCCGTAATATCTTCTCCTGCAACTTTTGTTGAACCGTCGCCATGACGTCATCCTTTGGACACAGCAACGGGTCACCATGACGTCATCTCTATATAAAAGATTAAAAAGATTCCCTTCATTTAATGGTATCCCGGAAATCAAGGCGACAGCTACGCCCTCATTCGCCGCTTCAGGCTCCTCGATCTTCGCGCTTGCCACTTATCCATTTTCCTTAAATATGCTCAGGGGCCCTTTCTCACTTCCCCTTCCGTGCTTCTTCCTCCTCCTCACGACTCCCAAGCTCTGAAGCTCCTCCGCCGCCCTCAACCTTCGAGTACTGCATCACCACTGGCCGCTGCATCAACCTGACTGTACCAGAGATCTTCGGCTTTTCCTCCGCTATCCCTGCGCATCCGATAAGTTTCTCCCTCTCAATCCTAGATCTGTATTGAGGGTTCCTGTATTCATCCGTGTTCATAGCTGTTCGTCTTGGTTTCTTCATACCTGCTTCTGCCATAGGTTCTTTGCTATAACTGTAGCATAAATCTCGTGCGGTAGTTGCTCCGCGTCCAGTTTTATGACTAGCAGATCTTCTTTCTCTGTTCAGAATCCTTAGTGGAGCGCACGAACTTCTCTGTTTTTTTAACGCCTTTATAGATCGCAGAATTTTTTTCTTACTGAAGCATTGGTAGATCCAAATAAATTTCATCGTTGTGTGAAACCTTTTTCTGTCAATACTTAGCAAGTTTTCATCTCTGGCTCCTCCACCTAAGGGCGGTTTAACTCTTTGGTAATCCGCCATATATCATTAGCCCTCACTTAAACCGCCATCTCATCTTGAATAATAAACTCCGATTTAACTCACTTGTATGCTTTCATCAATTTCCCTGATTTAACACCGATTGGTACACACCAACCATTTGTCGTAAACCGGCCTTATTTTTCCTTTTACAGTTTGTTTCCAAAATGGACAAGCAATTCGCCGCTTGCAACTGGGTTCCATCCCGGATCAGGGAGACACAAATCAATGGATATGTTGTAATGGGCACTTTGGCTCCAAAAAATGTCCTTCACTGGCGAGTTCCTGGCCCTGAGTGCCCTCGTGAGCCTCAAGATGGAGAAGTTATTGTTTTTATGCAGCACCTAGACCGGGGTTTCATCCCTCCCGGATCAAAAAATTTCTGGGATGTCCTTGCTAGTTTTCAACTCCATCCACAAGATATTGGACCAAATTCCATATCAAATATATGCAACTTTCAAGTATTTTGTGAAGTTTACCTTCAAGAAGAACCATCCGTTGAGCTCTTCCGAGACTTTTTCCATCTAAACCACTGGATTGAGTTTTCTGATGGTCCTAACACGGAACTTGGTGGGGTATCAATCCATAAGAGGAAAGAAGTCAACTTCCCACATGCAGCACACCACAGCCATCCCAAAGACTGGAACCAAACTTGGTTTTACTGTCAGAACACTGCCCCTACTGGAGAAAATCCCTTGCCGGGTTACCGCCCTCACCGGCTTAGCAACGGCCACCGTTTACCTCGACGATTAACTGCCAAAGAATGGCAAGCTTATGCACCTCAAATCTCCAAGCTCCGGGCCCTCTTGGCTAACGGTTTAACTGGTGTTGATCTTGTTCGCTGCTGGGTCAAATGGCGCATCCTGCCCTTAAGTCGCCGCTCCGGATTAATGTATGAGTATACCAGCGACGCCAAGGACCCTCAATGGTTTAATGAAATAGAAATAACTGACGATGAAGTCACTGAATCGGTGAAGAAGATGTTAGACATAACCATCTCCGCCTGCAGCCAAACCGGGCTGGCCCCCTTTTATACCGCCAACAAACCACAAGTAGTAAAGATTCTAACTCTGTGCTTTCTTTGATCCGCCTCCGCTTTAACCATGTGCTAATACTCTATTTTAATTTCACAGGCTACCAGCTCCTTTTGTAAAAGAAAGGCTCAAGTCAAACCGGCTAGGGCTCCCCGTGTGAAGACCAAAGCCACAAAAAGAGCTGGTAAGAAGAAGACCGCTGAGTCTTCTGATCCGCCGGAAGATATTGACGAGTCGGATCAAGAGGTAGAATTTGACTCCCTTGGTTCCTTTTTCATACACCTTATTGACAATGACTATTCCTAGGATGACGCGGAAGCCAGCTGTGCGGACCATGTTGAGGTAATATCTCTTTCCTCCGATTCAGATATTGTGCCGGTTCAAAGATTTCGCCGTGTAGTTCGGAAAGTAAAACGCTCTGACCCTCTTGCTTATTTGGATCCTCAATTTTCTTTGAAGACACAACAAGTTGAAGGGCGTCGCACAACCCGACACAGTGGCCAACAAGTCACTTCTTCCGGTTTACCAGATACACCAACCCGGAAGCATCGTCCAGAGGTGACTTGTTCTCCTAAAAAACTTTATCCTTTGAAGGGTTTCTTTCGATGCCCACTCAATCCGTCTAATCCGAATTACCAGGCATCTTCTAATTTGTCTGGCGGTTCATCCACCACTCAGCTACCTCCCCTCAAGACCGTCGCTGGGTAGGCATATTGCTTTTTGATTTGTTTCTTCATGCGTCGGTTTATCATACTCTTACTTTTGATGTTATAGCGCCAAGGCCCGATTGAGCAAGAAAGGTAAGACCAGCGGCCCTACTGACGATGTTGATCCGGAGAAGACCCCAGAGAATGCTGGTGAAAATCCTGATATTGTCATAGATGACTCTTCTCTGCAAGACCTAGCTGCTGACGCTAACCCGCCGGAGGCTGATCCGGCTACACATGTTGATGCATCAAGTCCACGTGCCACCCCTCCAAGTCCTGTTGTTGAGCCGCGGGATTCAACTGCTAATCCGCCAAGCCCTGCTGCCAAACCGCCAAGCCCTGCTGCCAATCCGCCAAGCCCAGTTAAAGAAAATGTCAATCCATCAAGCCCAGCCAAAGATGATGATGTTGTTGTTACTGGCACTACTTATACCGCCCCAGGCAATCCAGTTGTTTTGTCAAAACATACCGCCAAGGAAGAATTTGCTGTTATGGGCAAGGGGAAGGGGAAGGCCGATTTGTCAAGCTATGCTAATCTTTCTGCTCAGGATCTTCATTCCGGATTCTTAAACCGCCTCTTCATAAGCCGAGATTATGAGGCCGGTTTGGTAAATCTGATGAAGGAACGCTATGAGGTAAACACCTTCATCCTTATTCTGTACCTTCATTGTATTGTAGCCCCCAAGGGCCGGTTTGTCTTGCAAAGTCAAACCGGGACTTCCATATTCCATACTGTACTTTGTTGATTTTCCTTGTGTATTTTTTGATCAAACACACATTAGCCCCCAAGTGTCAAGATTAAAACTTGTATTGATCCTTGGGACTTCAAACAATCAGTATAAAAAAGTAATCCGCATTAGCCCCCAAGTGCAAGTGTATAACTGGTTATATGCTTGGGACTTTCGAGAAGATATTGACATGCTCCTCTGACTGTGGCAGACTGAGATAAATCAACAAGGCTCTCAAATTGCTGATCTTCAAGAGAATATAAAATCCCAACAAGTAGAAACTTCCAAGGCCAAGGATGAGTTAAAAACCGCTTTAACCACCATGGAGCAACTCAAAGAATGGTTCAAGACTGAGTGTGCCAACTAGGATACTGAAAAGGCTGCATTGCTGAAGCGGGCTGAAGACGCCGAGTCGGCTCTTAAACCGGTGGCGGAACAGCTTACTGGATTGAAGCGCCAAGTGAACACCACGACCTCTGAATATTTGGTAAGTACTTTTTCCAAGGCTTGTTGAACGACCATCTTTGAAATTTGCCGGTTTAACTTGAAATCCTTAAACCGCTGTAGGTGGCCGCATTGCTCATCTGGGCTCTGATATGCGGATGAAGCTGAAGGCAACATATACTCTGATTGAACAGTTGTATACCGGTGCCCAACGGGTTATTTGTGCAACCTCATATGACAATTCGGCCCCAACATTGATCAGGGACTCTCTAGCCAGGTTATCCATGACACCAGCACAGATAGAAGAGGTGAAGAGATCCGCTGCTAGGGCTGGCGCTTTGTTGGCACTTACCCGAGCCAAAGCATGGATAGCCGATATAGATCCGGTTGACATTGCCAAGGGCTTTCCCAGTGAACAAGAAAACGGGGCAGAGTTTGATAACGAAGCCCTAAAAAAGGTGACAAGGGAGATGTGTCCTCTGGCGAGTCAGTTGATAGTAGAAGCTAACTTGACTGTTAACCGGTCCTTCTATGATGCCAACAACAAACGGATTGAGGCTGTCATTCCAGAAGTGCAAAATCTTATTCCGCCAATCCGTAAGCACACTTACACCCCTGACATTGATCCGACTGAACTTATAAGTGAAGAGGCTGTCTTTCAGGCTTTAACCCGGATTGACTAGACCACCACTGACTTCCAGCCACTAGATGGGGAGGAGGAGGCTGAACCGACGTCTGATGATCCATCAACTTCACGGCAGCATGGTGATGAGGCTTGATCCGGCAATCTGGTTGCCGCTTCATAAACTTTGTCCTGTTGGAAGAAACAATTCCATATTTTGGGCCTTAGAGCGCCTTGTAATAAGCTAGCAAAAATACTTTGATCTACTGCCATCGTGCACTGGGATACACTTTGTGTGATTCGCCATGATAATTTCAGTGTTGGTTTATATATCATAATATAGTATGCAATCCCTATGTCTGCATAAAAAGAATTGTCCTGGCGGTTTACCGTCGTACGGGTCATAATGCCCAAGACGAAGCCTGGCTAACAACCAAAGCAGAAGAAATATGAAATAACTTATACCTGTGATATGAAATCACTTAGTCGGTTTACCAACGTTTATTGTAGTAAGGGTGGAAACTCAAATCTGGAACATTTGACCTCTCACCATGTAATGATGTTAAGTAAGAAGCCATGCCGGGTTACGATGAACACCACATGATCAAAGTGGCGACACAGTCAAAGCCAGACCGGGTTAATAAACACCGGTTTACAGTTGGATTTGGTTTTACAACTTATAGCTGAAACCAAGCCGGGTTAACAAACACCGGGTTTATATAATGACTGAAAAGTTATACGGGTCAAGATACGCTGGTTTAACTGAAAAACTTTAACAAAGGAGAGAACTTTCAGAAAGCAAATAAAACTTCTAGTCGAGGCTTTTCAAGGGCTGCCAGGCCCAAATTCGAGGCTTTTCATGCGCTGCCAGGCCACTGAGTTGAACCATTTGACAAAGCCTTTTAAGATGGGCCTCCAACTAACCAATCATCGTTTTAACTTTGACAAGTTCAGGGTCTCAATGAGAGTAACTGTCAAACGTTCGATGGGTCATGCCAGGATTACCTGGATAGGAGTGGCTTACTTGATGAAGGCAGGTTAACCCGGGGTTTTAGGTGAATACACCAGGCTTCCAAGCCGTGGGTCGATACCCAGCTACAAGGGTCCTTTCAAACTCCTTGGTATTTGACACAAGGAGCCTCCAAGTAACTTTGTGAGCTGTGCTAATGGGCGCCTATGTTTGAGCTGTGCATAGCATCCAGACTCTCTTTGGCCCCTTGGGTGTGAAGCTCCCAAGCTGTATTATGGCATGATAGCCGGTTTAACAGGTAGTGCTCCGCTTTGTCAGATGAAGCCCCCATGTAACTCAAAGGATATTTGAGAAAAACAATAGATGTCCTGCTTATAGCAAGGATCCTGGTTTATTATATTGATCATAATATATACATTGTCGAAATATGTACATAAGAAAAGCCGATGGCTCAAGTGTAGTAAGGCCGAAGGAGAGCTATGTCCCAAGGCCGCCGGGTCTGCTCCTCAGAACTGCGTGAGTCTTCTCGAACGTCAATGAGGTAGTATGATCCGTTGTGCAGATTTTTGGTGACCACAAAGGGTCCTTCCCAGGGTGGGGATAACTTGTGCATATCGGTCTGATCCTGGATGAGCCGGAGCACCAAGTCACCTTCTTGAAAGGTTCTTTTCCTAACCCGGCGGCTGTGATAACGCTGCAGGTCTTGTTGATAAACCGCCGATTGAGCCAAAGCCATGTCCCGTTTCTCGTCTAACAGGTCCAGCGCCTCTTGGCGTGCTTGCACATTGTCCGCTTCAACATAATTAGCAACCCGAGGCGAGTCATGACGAATATCACTTGGGAGGACAGCCTCAGCCCCGTAAACCATGAAGAAAGGTGTATAACCCGTGGATCTGTTTGGGGTGGTGTTTATACTCCATAAAACAGATGGTAATTCTTCCACCCAACAACCCGGCGTCCGCTTCAAAGGAACCATAAGCCGGGGCTTGATACCCTTTAGGATTTCTTGATTCGCCCTCTCTGCTTGACCATTAGACTAGGGATGAGCCATGGGTGCTACATCAAGCCAGATGTGCTGTCGCTGACAAAACTCCTCCATCTCGCCTTTACAAAGATTTGTGCCATTATCTGTGATGATGCTGTGTGGAAAACCAAAATGGAAAATGATCTTTTTGAGGAATTGAACCGTCGTGGCTGCATCACACTTGCTGACGGGCTCCGCTTCAACCCATTTAGTGAATTTGTCAACTGCCACCAACAGGTGGGTCTTCTTATCTTTGGAATGCTTAAAAGGTCCCACCATATCAAGCCACCAAGTGGCAAAAGGCCAAGTGATAGGAATCATCCGTAGTTCTTGAGCTGGAACATGAGCTCGACGTGAAAACTTCTGATAAGCGTCACACCGCTTTACCAGATCCTCCGTATCAGCGTGAGCTGTCAATCAATAGAACCCATGACGAAAAGCTTTAGCTACCAAGGATTTTGAACGGGCATGGTGACCACAATCCCCTTCATGGATTTCACATAGAATCTCTTGTCCTTCAGGAGAAACACAACATTGAAACACGCATAAGACACTGCAACGGTGTAACTCACCATTGTGAACAACCATGGACTTGGACCGCCAGATTATCTGCCAGGCAAAAACCTCATCATCTGGTAGCTCGCCCTGGTTCATCTACACCAAATATGGAACCGTCCAATCTGGAGTGATGTGTAAAGCGGCCACCAATTGAGCCTCTGGATCAGGAACAACTAAATCTTCCTCTGAAGGCAACTTAACAGACGGGTTATGCAGGATATCTAAAAAGGTATTGAGTGGTACCAGTTTACGTTGAGATCCAAGCCAGCTTAAAGCGTCTGCTGCTTCGTTTTCGCACCGGTCAATGTGCTCAACCTGGTACCCTTAAAGTGACCTGCCACAATATCCACCTCACGTCTATAAGCCGCCATGAGTGGATCCTTAGAATCCCAAGTACCAGAAATTTGCTGAGCCACCAGATCAGAATCTCCAAAACAACGAACTCGACTTAAGTTCATCTCTTTAGTCACGCGGAGACCATGGAGTAAAGCTTCGTACTCCGCTGCATTGTTAGTACAGGGAAACATCAAGCGGAGAACATAGCAAATTTTATCACCTCGAGGGGAAGTAAGGACAACTACAGCCTCCGAGCCCTCCAATTGCCTGGATCCATCAAAATGAATAGTCCAGTATGTGCTGTCCGGTTTGTCCTCTAGTGCCTGTAACTCGGTCCAATCATTGATAAAGTCGACAAGCGCCTGAGATTTGATGGCCGTTCGAGGCATATACTTCAAACCATGTGGACCAAGCTCAATTGCCCACTTTGCAACCCGGCCAGTTGCTTCCCTGTTCTGAATTATATCGCCCAAAGGTGCAGAACTAACCACTGTGATGGGATGGCCTTGAAAGTATTGCTTGAACTTTGGACTTGCCATAAAAACTCCTACACCAACTTCTGCCAATGTGGATATCGTTGTTTTGACTCGATCAGGACTTCACTGATGTAATACACGGGTCGTTGAACCGGATACTCCTTCCCGGCCTCCTTATGCTCAACCACAATTGCCACACTGACCGCCCGGGCATTGGCAGCCACGTATAATAGCAAGGGCTCATTGCCAACCGGAGCAGCAAGTACCGGCGGTTCAACCAACTGCCACTTTAACTCCACCAAAGCCGCATTAGCTGCGTCACTCTAGACAAAATCGTCTGTCTTTTTCAACATTTGATACAAAGGAATCGCCTTCTCTCCCAAACGGCTGATAAACCGGCTAAGGGCTGCAATCCGACCCGCCAGACGCTGAACATCATTGATACACTTCGGTTTAGCCAGGGATGTAATCGCTTTGATTTTTTCCGGATTAGCCTCAATTCCTCTGTTGGATACCAGAAATCCTAAGAGTTTGCCTGCCAGAACACCAAAAACACATTTGTCCGGATTAAGCATCATTTTGTAAACCCGAAGATTGTCAAACATCTCCTTGAGGTCATCTATCAGGGTTTCCTTCTTCCTGGATTTTACCACAATGCCATCCACGTAGACATGAACATTACGCCCAATCTGCATGTGAAGACAGTTCTGCACACAACGCTGATAAGTTGCCTGGGCACTCTTGAGCCCAAAGGGCATAGAAACATAGCAGAAGGCTCCAAAGGGAGTGATGAAGGCTATCTTCTCCTGGTCCTTAACTGCCATCTTGATCTGATGATAACCTGAATAAGCATCCAAGAAACTCAGGCGCTCACAACCCGCCGTCGCATCAATAATCTGACCAATACGCGGGAGAGCAAAGGGATCGGCCGGACAAGCTTTATTCAAATCTGTGTAGTCCACACACATACGCCAAGTGCCATTTTTCTTGAGAACAAGCACCGAATTAGCCAACCACTCGGGGTGAAATACTTCAACGATAAACCCAGCAGCCAACAGCCAGGCTACCTCTTCACCAATGGCCTTGCATCTTTCCTCGTTGAAGCGGCGAAGAAAGTGCTTGACCGGTTTAAACTTGGGATCAATATTGAGAGTGTGCTCAGCGAGTTCCCTCGATACATCTGGCATGTTAGAAGGTTTCCCTGCAAAAATGTCCCGGTTCTCACGGATGAACTCGATGAGCGTGCTTTCCTATTTCGGATCCAGATTGGTGCTGATGCTAAACTATTTGGATGAATCGCCAGGAACAAAGTCAACAAGTTTAGTCTCATCAGCCGGTTTGAACTTTAGTGTCAGGTCATGCTCGGTGCTGGGCTTCTTCAGAGGGGTCATGTCTGCCGAATCAACATTTTCTTTATAAAACTTCAGCTCCTTTGTAGCACAAACCGACTCAGCATAGGCCGCATCACCTTCCTCACAATCCAAAGCGATCTTTCAGCTTCCATGTACTGTGATAGTCCCCTTATGACCTGGCATTTTGACCTGTAGATAGATGTAGCAGGGTGTCGCCATGAATTTGGCGTAAGCCGGTCGTCCAAACAGTGCGTGATACGGGATCTGGATCTTCACCACTTCAAAGGTCAATGTCTCAGACCTAGAATCATGCTCATCTCCAAAGACAACTTCTAAAGCGATCTTGCCAACAGGATATGCCGATTTACCTGGCACCACACCATGAAAAAAAATGTTTGGCGGTTTAAGACTCTTGTCTGTTAACCCCATGCGACGGAAAGTCTCATAGTACCGGATATTGATGCTACTTCCTCCATCCATCAGCACTTTGGTGAACTTATAACCTCCCACCTGAGGCGCCACCACCAAAGCGAGGTGACCCGGATTATCAACCCGGGGCGGATGATCCTCTCTGCTCCACATAATGGGCTGCTCGGACGACCGCAAATAACGTGGCACCGCTGGTTCAACAGCATTAACTGCTCTCTTGTGAAGCTTGTGATCACGCTTGCACAAACTAGTAGTGAACACATGATACTGCCCACCATTCAACTGCTTGAGGTGACTTTGATAACCTGACTGCTGTTGATTCCCTTGATTATTCTGTTGGCTGCTACCACCTTGGTTGTTCTGGTTGCCCTGATTATTCTGAAATCCAGAGCTTGAACCGCCGCCACCATGAAAACCTGGTCCTGAACTGCCCGACGGGCCCTGATCACACCGGAATAGATCAGAAATTTTAAACTCTTTCATAATGTGGCAATCCTTCCAAAGATGTGTTGATGGAGCTTCCTTGGTCCCGTGCTTCGGTCAGGGCTGATTTAACAAACGTTCCAAATTCATTCCTCCACCGCGCTGGGGCGGTTTACCTTTATGACACTGCATATTGGTGTTCTACAAAATTTGAACTATCTGCTTTGCGTTTACCATTACCTCCGTGGCCTCCTTGGTTGTGATGCTGACCTTTTGCATCGCCGTTCTTCTTTCCCTTCTCTGGTTTCTCTTCATCAGAATCAGGATTCTTGGTATTACCAGAATCGACATATTTGACCAAGGCTGCCATAAGTGTTCCCATGTCATTGCAGTGGCGCTTGATCCATCCCAATTTCATCTTTAGTGACTAAACCGGCAATTGCGCTCCAGCGTTATGATCGTTTGGCCAGCATTAATCCGGTCTGATGAGTGCAAAACTTCTGAAACTCGGTGCACCCAATAAGTTGTTGACTCGTTCTCCCCTTGAACACAGGCATCCAGATCCACAATGGACATAGGCTGCTTGCATGTGTCTTTGAAATTGGCTATAAACCGGGCCTTCAACTGGTCCCACGACTCGATGGAGTTAGCTGGTAGGTTTTTCAACCAAGTACGGGCTGTCCCTTCCAACATCATCGTGAAATACTTTGCACAAGCCGCATCATCCACATCCAGCATCTCCATTGCCATCTCATAACTCTCGACCCACGCAGTGTAATTCGGCACCTTACGTGGACCCTTGAAATCTTTAGGCAGTCGCACATTACGTAGAGCTGGAATGAGACAAGGCACTCCCCAGGAACTGAAGGCTAACCCGATACCACGGTCTACTAACGCCGCAGGCTGAACTGGGCCGGGTTGATAGCGACCCGTATATTGTGCTGCCAAAGCGGCCTCCCTTCGCGCCCTGCCATTATCCACCACATCTTGAGCATTTACCTCGCCACGTGCCAGATTGGGTCCTTGGGGAACATTGCGGTGCCGCGCACTGCTAGACACTTCCGGTTCATCCATGTGCCTGCTGTAACTTTTGCTCGGAGGGGGGAGTTGAATGAATTCTATCTCGGCTGTAGGAATAAGCCTGCTGCTGCACCACGGCGGTTTGAAGAAGA
Organism: Aegilops speltoides; assembly: GCA_021437245.1. Taxonomy (NCBI): domain Eukaryota; kingdom Viridiplantae; phylum Streptophyta; class Magnoliopsida; order Poales; family Poaceae; genus Aegilops; species Aegilops speltoides. Next base: position 107,654,822 of record CM038141.1, on the reverse strand, counting down.
TCTCTGGCCCGCCGTGTCTCAATTGCTGCTAGTGAATCGCCCTCCATCGGAATAGCTGCCAGGCGAGATGCTGCAGCAATCATGTTATCCAAAGGGCTCAAAAAGTGACCCGGTGGTTGACCCATATTGCGGCGGGTTATCCGTTCATCGAGGTGGCTCCATCGTCCATGGTTGATCCGGTGCTGCCCTCGGCGCGTCGGTCCGGTTTGTGGCTACTGGATTACTCGGCCCAGCCCCTGGCGTATTGAAGACTGGTTGCATACGTGACCGATACTTTCTCCGCATTACATCATTTGATGCATTCTGATCCAGCATGAGTCGGTAGTTCTGCGCTTGTATCTGTTGTGACTGGGCATCCAAAGCGGCCCGTTCTTCAGCCAACCTAGTGTCCTCAGTTGCTAGGTCCTCCTTAGCCTGTGTTATCTGGTCCTTCAGCTTCGCAATATTCGCATTTTGTTGATCCTGCATCTCCGGGGTAACTGCCGTGGTTAACAAGGTTGCCCAGGTGTCCATCAAACCGGAGAGGACTTGAGCTGGTCGGCGCGCCGGGCCTCCTGCCGTGGCTGCTGATCCGGTATTCATTGCTGCTGAGGATGAAGATTGCAGAGTGGGCTGTCTTCCAGCCATGAAAACAGCAACCCGACTTGGCGGTTCAAGGAGGTCCAGAATACTGTTGTCATCGGAACATCATTCGAACACACCATCATGAATTTGGTACAGGGACTCGGTTTCACCAGTGGATGACTCGCCATCGGAATAAACAGCCGTCTTGCCTTCAGACACCAGTTCATATCCGATCCCATGGACACATCCTACGAACACACGCTTCATGGCGGGTTTCTCCTGGGCAGGACTCGCACGCTGAGCCGTCTCGACGAGGTCGGTGTAGATGTCCGGCTCAGGGCCCGGTTCGCCGATCTTGCCGATGAAGACATGAATTCCGCCAAAGGGGACCCGGTACCCATACTCGATCGAGCCGGCCTCGGGGCCCCATCCTTTGTCGTCGATGTAGAGCTTGCCGCGACGACTCTTGGTCATCCGGCCGACCACGTACCCCTTAAGTCCTTTAGAGCTGCCCTTCAAGAACTCGAAACCATTGTGCGATAGCCCCACGATGGGCGCCAACTGTCGTGGAATTAACACGTCAGATGTCCTCATGAAAAGACTTAGTCGTGGAGCCATCGCTATGGGTTAGCTTCAAGGGGTTAAATTGGACAAGGGACACAGGAGTTTTATACTACTTCGGCCCCTTCGATGAAGGTAAAAGCCTACGTCTAGTTGTGATGGAATTGATTGGGTTTCGATGACCAGGGAGCAAATACGCTTGGCCCGAGTCTCGAGTTGTCGTCTGTTGTCCCTGAACCGCCGCCGGGTCGTCCCTTTATATACACAGGTTGACGCCCGGCCGGTCTACAGAGTCCCGAGGCCGACTCATACAAGTGTCCGGCTCGGTCTCTCCTTTCCTAACTTACAATACAAGTTACATAACCATGGCGGTTTACTACTGTGGGCCCTAATCTGCCCTTGGGCTCCAGGCCTCTAAGCTTTATTAGTAAAGCGTCATCTTCTGGGTCTTCGTGGGCTTCAATGTAGCTGAGGGTGAACCGGTCCTCCTGGGCGGTTTACACCCAGTAATTATATCCCCAACAGGAGCCGCTACTAATTTGTTTAGCATGGAAGATATTGATAACTGATGGTTGCGAAGTAAACAAGAAGGGTGCATGTCTCAAAATTTCATTTACCTCTGTTTCAAAAACTTGAGCTCTGGCACCTCTGCAAATCACTGCTTCCCTCTGCGAAGGGACTATCTATTTACTTTTATGTTGTGTCATCACCTTCTCAAATAAGCACCAGAACCTGAGAGCACTGCTATCATGCTGATGCATTGTGTATAGCTAATGTTGGGTGCATCATGACTAGATCTTTTCTACCATGAATTACAATGTTTAGTCGCTTCTTGAACTTTGGGGGTGCTCTGCATTTATGTTTTGCAGTCTAGAAAGGGCTAGCGAGATACCACTATTGTCATATTGTATCATGGTTGTTTTAACAACGTGTTGCTATTTGAGATGTCTTATTATTGCTTGCTACTTGATTATGTCATTGATATGACACTACTAGGAAAAGGGCTATAGATGGGATGGACACTAAAGGCGCACTATACATGTGGTGCGCCATTAGTAAATACTAATGGCGCACCATGTGTCGGTGCGCCATTAGTGTGCAAATACTAATGGCGCACCACATCCCACGGTGCGCCATTAGTAAAAAAAATTTGTTTTTTAATTTTTCAAAACTTCTAATGGCGCACCATGGGTGTGGTGCGCCATTACTAGTTTTAACTAGTAATGGCGCACCACAACCACCGTCTTGCCATTAGAAGTTTTGAAAAAAAAGTAAAAAAATTATAAAAATTTATAAAATTTTTGTTAGTAATGGCGCACCGTGACAAGTGCGCCATTACTAGTTTTAACTAGTAATGGCGCCTTGTCCTTTGGTGCTCCATTACTAAGTTTTTTCAAAAAATTCAAACAAAATTTCAAAAAAAATTATATTTTTTTCAAAACTAGTAATGGCGCACCGTGGTTGTGGTGCGCCATTACTAGTTTAACTACTAATGGCGCACCACCCCACGGTGCGCCATTAGTAGTTTGCCCACTTCCACCGAATGCACCCCCGGTGGACCGCCTTTTCAGTTTAAAAAAAATTAAAAAATGTCAAAAAATAAAAGAAAATAAGTTTCCCATGTGATATGTGGTCTAGTTGTTGGGAAAATTTACAAATATAAATTTCGACTTTATTTGTAAAATCTCTCTGAAAATTTGTAAAATGGGCATAACTTTTGCATACGAACTCGGATTAAAAAGTTTTATATATGAAAAATCATCTACTCGAAAAGTTACATCCGAATTTAATGGGGGGAACCCCGTTAAACATTTTCAAAATCCCCAAAAACCTAACAGAAAAAAGTTACGGGGCTTTCAAGATCTAGAGGCAAAAAATTTTCAAATTTTTTTTTATGTAATATGACCTGGAAGTTTGAAATATTTTTCAAAATTTTCATCATAGTCATGAACATGAACAAAGTCCTAGACATCAACAAGGTATAATAGGATTGATATGCTAGATATATCAACAAGTGCTTGTGAAGTGAGCTGTTGCTGGGGTTGGATAGAACTCTGAAGTTAACCGTGCTTGGACTGGAGTAGTGTGAGGATGGGTGACCTTTCGGGAAGTTTGACCATGGAGTGCGATTTGACCTGAGATTAAGCATATTGACTCGAGATTAAGCCATAGTGACCTGAGATTAAGAAAAAAAAATTGGAAATTTTGAAAAAAAAAATTAAAAAAAAATTCTGCAAAAAAAATTTGAAAAAAAATTGTTACTAATGGCGCACTCCTATGTGGTGCGCCATTAGTATACCAGATACTAATGGCGCACCGTGGGCCATACTTATGGCGCACCAGCGGTGCGCCATTAGAATACCAGATTCTAATGGCGCACCACTGGTGCGCCATTAGAAAAAAATTCTAGTGGTGTGATGCTAATGGCGCACCGGTAGTGCGCCATTAGTTGGCAAAACCGGTGCGCCATTAGAAGGCTTTTTTCTAGTAGTGTGAGTTAATATAATTTTTAAGAGTTATTGTCAAAATGGTTAGTTATAATCTTTGCTGGAAATCTGGGTGCTGTTTAAGCTTATTTGTGGAAACAAGAGAAAAAGAGTTCATAAAAAATTTTCTTTTTCACTTTCAGTTTATCAACTAAATTGCTTGAGGACAAGCAAAGGTTTAAGCTTGGGGGAGTTGATACGTCTCCATCGTATCTACTTTTCCTAACGCTTTTCCTCTTGTTTTGGACTCTAATTTGCATGATTTGAATGAAACTAACCCGGACTGACGTTGTTTTCAGCAGAACTACCATGGTGTTGTTTTTGTGCAGAAATAAAAGTTCTCAGAATTGAACGAAACTTTGCAAGGATTTTTTTATACAATAAAAGAGAATTTCTGGAGCCAAGAACCACCGGAGGGGGGCACCTGGGTGGGCACAACCCACTAGGGTGCGCCACCCCCTCCAAGCGTGCCCAGGTGGGTTATCCCCACCTGGTGGCCCCACAAACCCTGAAACCGATGCTATAAAATCACATATTTCTAGAGAAAAATCAGGGAGAAAAGAATTATCGCATTTCACGAGATGGAGCTGCCGCCGTCTCCTGTTCTTCATCGGGAGGCCAGATCTGGAGTCCGTTTGTGGCTCTAGAGAGGGGGATCTTCGATCTTCATCATCACCAACATTTATCCATCGCCAATTCCATGATGCTCCCCACCAAGAGTGAGTAATTCCTTCATAGGCTCACTGGTCGGTGAGGGGTTGGATGAGATTCATCATGTAATCGAGTCAGTTTTGTTAGGGCATGATCCCTAGTATCCATTATGTTATGAGATTGATGTTGCTATGACTTTGCCATGCTTAATGCTTGTCACTTTGGGCCTGGGTGCCATGATTTCAGATTTGAACCATTTATGTTATCACCATTATATCCATGTTCTTGATCCGATCTTGCAAGTTATAATCACCTACTACACGTTATGATCTGGCAACCCCGGAGTGGCAATAGTCAGGACCACTTCCGGTGATGACTAGTTTTAGGAGTTCATGTATTCACTGTGTGTTAATGCTTTGTTCCGGTTCTCTATTAAAAGGAGGCCTTAATATCCCTTTGTTCCCAATAGAACCCCATGCAAGTTCTTTCCATAAGCACGTATGACTATTTACAGAATACATGCCTCTAGTATATTTATGAATTGGAGCTAGTGTCGTATCGCCCTAGGTTATGACTGTCTCACGATGAATATCATCCAAAGAATCACCGATCGAATTCCTACGAATTTACCTTATATTGTTCTTGCTAAGTTACTACAACTGCTACTACTATCGGTACTGCTACAAAACCATTGTTATCACTGTTACCGTTACTGTTGCTGCCACCATTACTATCAAAACTATTATACTACTGTGCTACTGATCACTTTGCCGCAAATAATTAATCTCCAGGTGTGGTTGAATTGACAACTCAGGTGCTAATACTTGCAAATATTCTTTGGCTCCCCTTATGTAAAATCTATAAATTTGGGTTAAATACTCTACCCTCGAAATTTGTTGCGATCCCATATACTTGTGGGTTATCAAACAGTAGCAATAGTAATAGTAACGTAGCAAGAATAATATGTGAAAAACTCGTAGGCACTGGATTGGTGATTTCGTTGGATGATATTCATCTTATAACAGTTATAACCTAGCGCAATACAGAACTAGCTCCGGTTCATAAATATAAAGTAGGTATGTATTCCATAAATAGTCATACGTGCTTATGGAAAAGAACTTGCATGACATCTTTTAACCTACCCTCCCATGGCGGTGGGGTCCATAAGGAAACTAAGGGATATTAAGGCCTCCTTTTAATAGAGAACCGGAACAAAGCATTAACACATAGTGAATACATGAACTCCTCAAAGTACGGTCATCACCGGAAAGTATCCCAATTATTGTCACCTTGGGGTTTACGGATCATAACACATAACAGGTGCATATAACTTGCAACATCGGATCAAGAACATAGATATAATGGTGAAAACATAAATGGTTCAAATCTGAAAGCATGGCACTCGGGCCCTAGTGACAAGCATTAAGCATAGCATAGTCATAGCAACATCAATCTTAGAACATAGTGGATACTAGGGATCAAGCCCTAACAAAACTAACTCGATTACATGATGAATCTCATCCAACCCACCACTGTACAACAAGCCTACGAAGGAATTACTCACTCCCGACGGTGAGCATCATGAAATTGGTGATTGAGGATGGTTGACGATGACGATGGCGGCGAATCCCAGCTCCGGAGCCCAGAACAGACTCCAGATCTGCCCTCCCGACGAAGAACATGAGGTGGCGGCAGCTCCGTATCGTGAAACATGATGAAACTTCCTCTCTTATTTTTTTCTCGGGGAATATGAATTTATAGTATCTAGAATAGAGTTGGAGCCTCATGGGCACCACTACCCACCAGGGCACGCCAGAGGGGGGTGGCATGCCCTGGTGCCTATTTCAGTGGCACCACTACCCTCCAGTGGGTCTTGGTTACAATATTTTTAATATATTCCAAAATAATTCTTCAAAAAGTTTCGTCCAATTCTGAGAACTTTTGTTTCTGCACAAAAACAACACCATGGTAGTTCTGCTGAAAACGGCGTCAGTCTGGGTTAATTTCATTCAAATCATGCAAATTAGAGTCCAAAACAAGAGCAAAAGCGTTAGGAAAGGTAGATACGATGGAGACGTATCAACTCCCCAAAGCTTAACCCATTTCTTGTCCTCAAGCAATTCCGTTGAAAAACTGAAAGTGACAAAGAATTTTATTTACGAAATCTTTTGTTCTTGTGTCCATATATATGGTTAAATAATACCCACATTTTCAGCAAAGATCATAACTAACCTTGCAAATGATAACTCTTAGAAATTATATTCAGTCATATCAATGGTATAATCAACTAGTGAGTAATAATAAAATATTTCAACGCCAACACTTTGTCAAAACAATCATGATATAATATGATAATAATGGTATCTCACTAGCCCTTTCTGACACCACAAAACATAAATGCAGAGCACCTCCAAAGTTCAAGCAGCAACTAAACATTGTAATTCATGGTAGAAGAGATCCAGTCATGATGCATTCAACATTAACTATGCACAATGCATGAGGATTACAATAGTGCTCTCAGGACTGGTGCTTGTTTGAGAAGGTGATGACTCAATAATAAAATAAAAATAACAAAAAAGTAAATAGATAGGCCCTTCGCAGAGGGAGGCAGAGATTTATAGAGGTGCCAGAGCTCGAAGCTTAAATCAGAGATAAACATAATTGTGGGAGGTGTACCTTTCCTGTCAATGTTACGAGCAAAAGTTTTTCAATATCTTCCATGCTAAACAAATTAACGGAGGTTCCCAAGCGGTAAAAGTAATGTTTACTCCCCCTCCACCAACAAACACAAGCCATGGCTAGCCGAATCCTCGGGTGCCCTCCATACCAACAACAGTCCAGGGGAGTTTTGTTTAACTATTTACAATCTTTGATCATGGGACTGGGCATCCCAATTACTAGCCCCTCTCGTGCAAGGACGCGTGAATAAAGACTCATCATGAGAATAACCCGCTTAGTATGTGAGATACTGACCATCCCATGTCGCTCCATGAGCAGTATGGGCACACAAAACATATGTTCATTTGAATACTTAGAGGTGGCACATGCAAATTTACTTGGAACGGCAGGGTAATACCGCATATAGGTAGATGTAGTGGACTCATCTGGAATAACTTTTGGTTTAAGGATTTTGATGCACAAGCAGTATTCCCGCTTAATACAAGCGAAGGATAGCAATTAGGTGTGGCACCCCGATTCGCATGGAGCAGGGGGCATTCGCACGTCAGCCCAGGATAACACCTGACGCACGACATGTCCATGATATAGCATTCCAGGTACGAGAATATTCATCAAATACATGTGTATATGATTACATCAGTGATGAATATAATCTTCTGGCACATCCCTAAGTCTATTTACATGACATCGGAAGTCTATTAAAATGGCGGCGGAAGTCTTGGAAGCATATCACTCTGGCTGGGCTCCACAACTCACAGGACTGGCAAGATTACGGCCTAGCACGACGGAACAAGTGAACGACCTACAAAACTGGCATGACACGCCAGGTCAGTACATTGAATGTACTTGCAAGACAACCAAATACATAGAGTCCAAACAAGCAGAAGACAAAGCAAGAACCAAGCGAATGCAACAACCTAGCTCATATCAGAAACTAAGCATGGCATGATATCAACCAAAGAAATAAATCAAACTAATATCATGGCATCCACTAGCATGGCAACAACATGTCATAGCAAATTCATTTCTAACATGGCAACATCAAAACATAGCATATCATCTCAATCATATCAATCAAAGCATGGCATGGCATTATGAAACTATGCTGAAAATAAACTACCAATCATATCAAATGCAGACATAGCATGTTTAACTGTATGCAACCATCTCATGTTCTACCATGGTTCTTTAAATGCAAACATATTACTCATGCAATGCCACCAAACTTGTCCACTGAGTCCCTCGGACTCTCTTACCAACGGTGATCACCTCATTTCCTGATCACAAACAGAGACAAACTCGTGATCCTTACGGTGATCACAACCACATTAACCATCTTAATTACTTCCGGTTTATCCTCCATACCCTACTACGAACTTCTGCCCATGACCGAGGGCACGACTATCAATAGTTTAAATACACCCTACAGAGGTAGCGCACTGTACCCACACCACAAAACCCATGGCCTCGTCACCCCATTCGGGTGGACCAACGGCGTTCCGACAAAACCGATCTACTACCATGACACTCTCCCGGCCACTCCAACTCACTCCCCTCTGGGCTAAGTCATGGGTGGCCCTGTGTCTACCTCAAGACACCTCAAACCACCGTCGTGGCAAAACATAAACGATCCCCCACGGGGACAACAACGCGCAAAATCCAACTACTGGCACACAAGGCTTATGTCCGCCTACCTGATTAGGGTAGCACGCGCCCATAACCTTCCCTCGTTGGAGGCACCGGAAAGAGGCACGACAATAGACCGCATTAGGGCCGTCCCATACCAGCAAATGTGGTTGCACTAGAAAAGTTCGATTTGGCGGCATTATGACTCGATCCCATCGATGATGGAGGGGTTTGTTATTAAGTCATATTATTATCTTCTCCATCATCAATCATCATGCAAGCATTTTAACATGAATGCAAGAATGAGCATACATCATACAAATGCTTTAATAACATATCGAACTTCTCAGGTGAACAACTACAGCATAAAGAACATAACAATACCAAGTACAAACTTATCCACGGTGTATCATAGCATTTTATAACGATGGCATGAAAATAAAGTAGAGTAGTGACATGGCATTATCAATAACAACACTCTAACTATCATGGCAAGAGATAGCATAAAAGCACAGGCATACATGGTAAGCATAACAGAATAACTGCAGATAAAAACAATAAGCAACAACTGCAGCTACACACACACAAGGTGCAAGAAAAGTCAACATGCAAGTTCGGGGCTCATGATAAGAGGTTGGCTTGCCTGGGGGGTCGACAAATACACCGGGAAGAAGTGAGAAACGACCGCAGAAAAATTTGTCGGAAACAGTTCTCTGTCGGAGGGGCTGTTTACGGACAAGGGCAAAGCGGTCATTTTCAATATGTCAAACCATAGTGAAAATGATGGGAATGGAACGGGCTTGATTATACGAAGACGTGGGCGTTGGATTTACCTCAGTCAGAGTTACGGTTGAAAAGATACGGGCGTTTAAAACTCAGGGACTTATCTGTAAAAATACTTCTACAAACAGGTCCCTGGTAGTTTTAAACAGATGCGTCTTTTTTGAAAGACGCATTCGAATCAGGAAAATAGCTTTGCGGGGGCTGAGGCTACGGGGAGGCTCGCCCGACCTTGGGGAACACACTGGTGGAGGAGGAACAGCGAGGGGAGGCACTCGTCGCCGGAATCAGAGAAGACCGAGGCGGCGGCCACGGTGACGGGGAAGGGATGGAGAGGCTCCGAGTGAGGGAGAGAGCTGCGGGGAGGGATGGTGGACTGCGAGAGGGCTTGGGGCTTGCTACTTATAGCCACGGGGAAGGCTCGAGAAGGAGGGGAGGAGGTGGCATGCTGCGGGCTATGTGTCCGTGCATCGGCGACAGCGCAGCGTCGGCAATCGCGGCCAAGGCTCACGGGAAGGGACGGGAAGGCGATGAGGAGGGTCACGACGAGCAGCAGAGGCTCACGGAGTAACGCAACACCAAGGGGGCTCAGGGAGGAAGAAGACAGAGGAGGAAAACGACGGGCTCACGGGCGCGCACTGCTCGACCCTTGGCACAACTCGTCAAAGAAGAAAACGGAGGGGGAGCGGGGTCCAGGCGAATGGCGACGGTGATGTAGAGCTACTGGACATGCGGGGATGAGCCAAAACTAGCTGGAGCAACGATGCTGAGGCCAACAGTGGCTAGACCACCATTTTGGCTGGCTGCACTCGTAGTCACCACTGGCATGGCGTGCTCTGGAGATTTTACTGAGGTTAAATCATGTCTACCGCGTAGTCCTTCCAGAGTGAAGTATTACTACGGTAATGATTTGGACAGAGACAAAGGGAGATGAGTAAACCAAGCTCCACAAGTTTGCTGTTACAAACTTGGCAACATGCTGGAGATAAAACCAAAGAGGTGAAATGGTAAACTTGATGTCTGGTAGGCTTAGGGTAGCAAGGACCACGGTCCTGGGGGTTTTGAGGTCATTAGGACAAATATTTAGCATAGTTGCTTAACCACTGCTAAAATATGTCCAGAAACCAAATGATGATTAAGCACTCACTAGGAGTATTGGATTGATCTATAACTTGGCAAATCCTAATGATTTGGTCATATGTAGATGCTGTAAAAAGATCACACCAAATGGACTCACCAAATTGGTACTTGCTTAACAAGCATCACTTTGGACCACAAACTTGGGAAAATCCTCGGACAATATTGGCTAAATGAAATTAGCCAAACTCTTGGTTAGGTGGGTTATATAAATAGGAGAAGGCTTGGAATTATTTTCAGCAATAATGGAGCAAGATAAAATATACTTGCTTCACAAGCTGAAAATTTGGACAGAGAACAAGAATTGCTCCTATGCTCACATAGCTAAATGAAATGAGCTGAATTTGGGTGAAGGCTATTGACTTGGGATACTTGGGAGGATCGCAAAGTTTCATCCCATTTGGAAACTCTATGATGGTACTTCCTTCACAAAGTGACAATCTGGTCAGAAATTTTGAAAAATTGCACACGGAGCTAGATTGATTGGCTTGAGCTCATCTTTGGTATCCAGAGGTTATTTATCAATATTAAACACCCTGCCAAATTTCAGCTCAAATGGAATTAGGAATAAAGCACTTCCTTTGCAAATTTTCAGAGAAAGCAGAAACTTGCATTGGATCATGTGCCCAATTTTTGATCTGTGGAACATGAGATGATGATGGAACTAGTGATTATATAGCAAGGACAAGCTCCACAATTTATGTGAGAATTTTCCCTGCTATAAAAATAATAGTTCCTTTAGAAAATGGCAGAAAATCAATATTGGTATTAAATAGGAAAAGGCAATTTTCCTTATTTAATTATGGCAAAAATAATTGCGAGAGCTTGGATTAGGCATAATTATCAACTCCACCAATTCACATGAATTTAGGAGATGGCTAGATATGCCTTCTGATTTTATTCCTCAGAAAGGAAAGAAAAGAAATAAATCATAATTCAAAAATATTGCATGGGACTTGGCAATATATTTGCATATCCAAGGTTGAAAAGGATAGGAGGGTCTCTAGGAACAGACGGGGTGATCAACAGATCAGGGAAAATGATAGCCCCTTTGAAATCATAAAGGGAACATTCAAATTCCAAAAATTTGGAGTTAGGGTTTGAGAGAGTTTAAGATGACGCAACTAAGGTCTTGCCCACTGAAAAAGACAGGAGCAAGCTTTGAAAGGTTGGAAATGACAAGAATTCTCAGAGTCAGCAGAAAAACTCAGGAGAAAGATTTTGAAAAATGAGTGCCAGGAAGAAATAACAGCACAAAAATTGATAACCCAATTTTGGGGCTGTTACAAACCTCCCCCCCTTAAAAGAATCTCGCCCTCGAGATTCCTAGGGTTACAGCACAAAGAAAAGATAACCACTCCAGAGAAAAACCTCTGGGTTAATTTTAACCCTTTGGTCAAATTCAAACGAGTTGGGGCACCGATAATTGGTACACCTAGGAAGAGATATGGGCAAACATGGTAAATCCACGACTAGGGGCACTCGAGATCAAACTCTCGAAAAATTGCTAGATACATCGAGTGAACAGTGGACTCACCTGCTGACACGTGGGTCCAGAGCCCACTGGCAGCCTCCTTCTTCTACCTCTTACTAGCTACTTCTCCTACGCTGCTGCTTCACGTGCGGCTTGGCACAGCGCGCATCTAGCTCCTAGGGCAATGAGGACCCTAGTGCCGTAGTGCGCGGCGTGCACGGCGCTGGTGCAGCGAGCACTCATGTCGCAGGCCAGCACCTTGTCAGCACTGCTCGCGGATTCGCCTCCTGGACGCCGGTGATCGGGCGACGAGCGATTTTCCTGGACTCCGCTCACCGTACACCAGGGTTGGGCTATAAAAACGGCAGCGCGGCTCGCTTCCAACGCACAAACACAATGCCGCTCTACTACCTCTTTGGTTTGAGTGAGATCGAGCCGAGCTCCTTCGGCGAGGAGGTGTTCTTGGTGGCGCTATGGTTGTTCCTCGCGGCACTACTGGGCACGCTGATCGGCTCGTCGATGCTCCTGGTGATTCTCATCAGGAACGAGCGGGCTCGAGACAACGCGCGACTGGTGGCTCAAGGTGTGGAAGAAGATGGTGCACGGGGTGGTCCTCCGCCACGCTTGATCCTCCGTCGGTTTGCACCGGCGGAGTAATCGCGTGCTGCGGTGGAGCGGTGGTGGCGACTTGCGGTGCCACGCAAGGCGGTGATGGTGTGGGGGAGGGGTCCAGATGCAAGTGAGGTGTCTACGCCAGCTCAGGAATCAGTTTAGGACATGGGAAAAATTTCACGGATTGATCCATGAAATGTAAGCGTCGAGGTAGAATCTGAGTTGAAATATGTATCGGGGAGTTGTAATGGATCGCGAGAAATAAAGCTGATAGTGTTTCTCCAGAAACACAATTGGGTTCACGAAAAAGAATAGTGGACGAGAAATGGCCAGATGAAAATGGCCTCTTCGAGGTTCTGGGTTTGGGAAAATCCGGCACACGGGGTATGCACAGATAGAGAGGGATATGTGACTTTGCATTCCCCCGAGTACTGCCCAAATGTACTCGTGGGTGAACCAGGTATGCGTGCAGTATGTAGTAAAATCTAAACAAACAAACTGAGCAATAAACATGCAACGGAAAAACACACCAGACAAATCACACTAAGTTGTTTTAATGCTAGTGGGTATATGTAATCCTGGTATACATATACCTACATCAACGCGCATTTTATTAGAGACTCGGAATGAGTCAATGTTGTTTTTAGTGTATGTGTCGTACTGATTAAAATCTTGTTAGCAAACATTGACAACCCTGTCAAACATTTCTGTTTGATAGAGAGACAAGCAAAAAAAAACACACAAAAAAGCAAGCAAGCAAATAACACAGCATACGGGTTACAACAGTACCAGCATACAACAAGCACAGACGCACTATGCGCTAAACGAAACTACTCGATGTGGGATACATGGTTCTATCCTCATATCAGGGATAAACCGCCAGATCGATCATCTAGCAGAAACCACTGACTGCGTGACTGAAGTCAGGCAGAAGACTGGCCTTGCGGGGGCTCTCCCGGAGGATGAAGACTAAGCCAATCTCCATCTTCATCGTCTGACACTTCTGTGGGTTGGGGCGGTGGGGCTGAAATTGCTCCAGGAAAATGCTGCTGATGGATCCGGAGAAGAGACTTGTCGAGGGTGATGATGTTTGGCTTGGGCCACAATACAGGTTGAGAGGATAGCACTGGTTCGGATGGTGTTGGGCCAACAGCTTGAGATGCGAACTTACGAGCCTCACGTAAGCTTCCTTGACGACTCGTACCACATTATTGTCCATGGCTCTAAACTCGGCAAGCAACATTGAAATCAACATCCCTTGGGCAGTGATGTATTGCACCAGGCGAGCGATTGCGGGATCATCTCCTTGGCTAACGGAAGAAGGCTGCATTACTGCGTTTGACACAGTGGGGAAAAAGTAGAACTCCCGCCTTGTTGCTACATGCGGGAAGTTGGTTCGGAGGTGTAGGATAGCCTCCACAGCAGCGGCTTGAATGGCTAAACCAGAGGTAGGCATGGCTCTACCCTGTAAAACCAAAGGCTGGACATCTGCTGCAGGACCTAGGCTGATGTGCACGCTTGCAACAAAGCGATGAAGGTAAGGGATGGGTGTCGATTGGAACACCAGATAAGCGGGGCTAGTCTTACCACCAAATGCTTTGGTAAGCATCTCGGCAAGAAGGGGTGGAAAGCCAGGGTGGTTGACGTCATAGGTGCGGGTGTAATACGTGGGAGTTTTGGGGCTGCTAGCCATGGCTGGGGTGCTACTAGCTAAGCTTCTCTATAGGAACATGGCGGACTGAGGAGCGAGCGATACGACTAGCGGAAAGGGGGTTTTATAGGAAGCTACGCGGGGCAGGCTCGCATGGCGTGGCCCCTTTCCCTTAATGGCGAAGGGAAAGCGGTGTGACCGACCAGAAAGGATAGGATTGCTGCACGTTCCACGGATAACTAGGCAGGGACAGCGGGGTGAGGACGTGTCGGTCCCGACTGCGCCGCCTGTTGATTAACAGTGGCCATGCCGGACGCAAGGGATGGGTCAAATCCCTTAGGGTCATTACGTGTTAACGGTAGCGGTGATCTAATGCTCGGATAATCTATGCCAGCCTGGCTGCTCTGATACCAAGCCTTGTGCTACCCCGATTCGCATGGAGCAGGGGGCCTTTGCACGTCAGCCCAGGATAACACCTGACGCATGGGAGGTCCACGATACAGCATTCTAGGTACAAGAATATTCATCAAATACATGTGTATATGATTACATCAGTGATGAATACAATCTTCTGGCATAGCCCTAAGGCTATTTATATGGCAGCGGAAGTCTATTAAAATGGCGGCGGTAGTCTTGGCAGCATATCACTCTGGCTGGGCTCCACAACTCACAGGACTGTCAAGATTACGGCCTAGCACGACGGAACAAGTGAACAACCTACAAAACTGGCATGACACGCCAGGTCAGTACATTGAATGTACTTGCAAGACAACCAAATACATAGCGTCCAAACAAGCAGAAGACAAAGCAAGAACCAAGTGAATGCAACAACCTAGCTCATATCAAAAACTAAGCATGGCATGATATCAACCAAAGACATAAATCAAACTAACATCATGGCATCCACTAGCATGGCAACAACATGTCATAGCAAATTTATTTCTAACATGGCAACAACAAAACATAGCATATCATCTCAATCATATCAATCAAAGCATGGCATGGCATTATGAAACTATGCTGAAAATAAACTACCAATCATATCAAATGCAGACATAGCATGTTTAACTGTATGCAACCATCTCATGTTCTACCATGGTTCTTTAAATGCAAACATATTACTCATGCAATGCCACCAAACTTGTGCACTGAGTCCCTCGGACTCTCTTACCAACGATGATCACCTCATTTCCTGATCACAAACAGAGACAAACTCGTGATCCTTACGGCGATCACAACCACATTAATCAGCTTAATTATTTCCGGTTTATCCTCCTATTCGACCAAGACCCGATAGTGTACCCTACTACGAACTTTTGCCCATGATCGAGGACGCGACTATCGATAGTTTAAATACACTCTGCAGAGGTAGCGCACTGTACCCACACAACAGAACCCATGGCCTTGTCACCCCATTCAGGTGGACCAACGACGTTCCGACAAAACCAATCTACTGCCATGACACTCTCCCAGCCACTCCGACTCACTCCCCTCTAGGCTAAGTCATGGGTGGCCCTGTGTCTACCTCAAGACACCTCAAACCACTGTCGTGGCAAAACATAAATGATCCCCCACGGGGATAACAACGTGCAAAATCCAACTACTAGCACACAAGGCTTATGTCCGCCTACCTAATCAGGGTAGCACCCGCCCATAACCTTCCCTCGTTGGAGGCACCGGCGAGAGGAATGACAATAGACCGCATTAGGGCCGTCCCATACTAGCAAATGTGGTTGCACTGGAAAAGTTCGATTTGGCAGCACTATGACTCGATCCCATCGATGACGGAGGGGGTTTGTTATTAAGTCATATTATTATCTTCTCCATCATCAATCATCATGCAAGCATTTTAACATGAATGCAACAATGAGCATACATCATACAAATGCTTTAATAACATATCGAACTTCTCAGGTGAACAACTACAACATAAAGAACATAACAATATCAAGTACTAACTTATCCATGGTGTATCATAGCATTTTATAACGATGGCATGAAAATAAAGTAGAGTAGTGACATGGCATTATCAATAACAACACTCTAACTATCATGGCAAGAGATAACATAAAAGCACAGGCATGCATGGTAAGCATAACGGAATAACTGTAGATAAAAACAATAAGCAACAACTGCAACTACACACAAACAAGGTGCAAGCAAAGTCAACATGCAAGTTCTAGGCTCATGATAAGAGGTTGGCTTGCCTGGGGGTCGACAAATACTCTGGGAAGAAGTGAGAAACGACAGCAGAAAAATTTGCTGGAAACAGTTCTCTCTCGGAGGGGGCTGTTTACGGACAAGGGCAAATTGGTCATTTTCAATATGTCAAACCATAGTGAAAATGATGGTAACAGAACGGGCTCGACGAGACGAAGACGTGGGCGTTGGATTTACCTCAATCGGAGTTACAGTTGAAAAGATACGGACGTTTAAAACTCAGGGACTAATCTATAAAAATACTTCTACAAACAGGTCCCTGGCAGTTTAAACAGACGCGCCATTTTTTTTGAGATTCAATGCCATTTGCATTAAACAGTAAGCGAAGCCAAATCGCTCGCCACTAGAGCTGATACACATGGGTCAGACCCATCAGTTACACTGTTTGGCACCCCAGCCATCAGCGAGCCCTTCGTAGCAAGGGTGTGCGCTACTTGATTACAGGTCCTAGAGCAGTGCACAATCTTACACTCAATGAAATTATACATGATGAAAGCTTTTAAACAGTCAGCTACAACACCTAGGCAAGAGAGATCAACACTAGTATCCTCCAAAGCTTCCTTCAGCAGCAGAGCATCCGTTTCCAAGTAGACTCTGCCCATTCCCAAATCTGACGCCAAGTGAAGAGCAGCTTCAGTAGCTAGCATCTCGGAATGTAGCGGGTTCAGCAGGTTTGGCAGGAAGCCCGCAGCACATGCCATCGCCTCACCCACATGATCCCTGAACACAGCCCCCCAACCTCCATTGCCGTCGTTTTGTTTGAAAGAGCCATCAGTGTTAATTTTAATCCACTCAGCTGGTGGTGGTTTCCATCGCTGCTGTGGCGTCAGCCCATGCTTCGTTGGTTCCAGTTGGATGTCTCGAAACTCATTCGTCTGATGCTCAATAATCCATGCAAGCTCTTCGCTTCGTCTTCCTTTCCCTCCTTCTCTGCGGTTATTGCGCTCACACCACCAGTTCCACATGAGAGTAGCAATACAGGCTTGCTTCTCCCCAGCAAGAGTTGTCAATTTATCCATCAATGTTAAAGTTGTGTTCTGATCCATAAGTAGCAGCCTCTCCTCCTCCAGCCCGCACAGCCTCCAGATCTCCTTAACTTGTTTGCATTTGAAGAGCAGATGGCCTCCGTGCTCCCCATTAGCTTGACAGACAGGGCACCGCATGGAGATATCAAGTCCTCTTCTTCGCAGGTTCATGCAAACAGCCATCGAGTTGTGAGCCAACCTCCACATAAAATGCTTTATTTTTCCTGGGACCGTCATTTGCCAGATCTTCTTCCAGGGGGACACTTTGTTCACTTCCTCCGCCCCCGAAGCCACACCTCTCAGCCCCTCCATGTTTTTATCATGCATATGCACCCAATATGCAGATTTAACAGAGAACTTTCCCCTTCTTTCAAAGTGCCAGGCCGGCAGATCTTCCAGCTCACAGTTTGTGAGGATTGCCAAAATCCAGGAGGTATGTTCTTCATTGAAAGTGGCCCGAACCAGTTCTTCATCCCATGACCCAGTCACCGGGTTAATAAGTTCTCCGACCTTTGACATAATGTTTGTGCCTCTTGGTGTAGACGGCCGCCTAGTTGTTCCCCTAGGTATCCATGGGTCCTTCCACATATTGATTGACTGCCCATCCCCAACTCGCCAAATGAGCCCCTTCTTCAGGATTTTTATTCCTTGCAAAATACTACTCCAGGTGTAGGACATATTGTTCGATTCCTCCACACTCAGCAGATTCCCATCGGGGAAATATTTAGCACCCAAGACCCGTGCGCATAAAGACTCTGGCCGTTGCATCATTCTCCATCCTTGTCTCGCGAGCATAGCCATATTGAAACTGTGGATGTCGCGGAACCCCAGCCCCCCCTCGCTCTTTGGCATTATCATCTTCTCCCAACTCAGCCAATGAATCTTATTGGATTTATCCTGCTGGCTCCACCAGTATTTACACACCAAGGTGCTAATTTCCTCACAGATGGTCTTCGTCAGGTCAAAACATGACATAGTAAACGTGGGTATCGCCTGCGCCACTGCCTTAATCAGGAGTTCTTTCCCCATTCGAGAGAGCAGCTTCTCCTGCCATCCACTAATCCTTTGCAGAATCCACTCAACTATGTGCCTGAAAGTCTTGGTTCTTGATTTGCCCACATGAATTGGCATGCCCATGTATCTTTCATTCAGTGCCTCCTTCTCAATCCCCAGAATGCACATCACATCCTGCTTATCCTTTGCCTGCACATTAGCACTAAAAAATGCCGCAGCTTTGTCTTTGTTTATGGTCTGCCCCGAGCTTGCCTCATAAACCTGCAGAATACGTTGGATCTGCTCTGCACTCTCTTTATTTGCCTTGAAGAGGATGAGGGAATCATCGGCAAACAGTAGATGGGAAATGCTAGGGGCATTCGGGCACACCTTAATCCCCTGGATCGAGTTGTTTTGCTCAGCTTTGGTTAAAAGACACGAAAAGGCTTCCACGCACAACAAAAAGAGGTAAGGGGACAGCGGGTCCCCCTGTCTCAGCCCCCTCTCAAGAAAATGGCTTCGCGTCGGGCGCCTCCATTTAAATGACGTGACGATAACCGGTCAAAAGGGGCAGAGGCGGGGCCGGGCTCATGGGCCACTGACAGGTGGGGCCGCGGGGTCCGGTTCGCCAGGTCAACGCCTCCTCCTGGCCGGCTCCTTCTTCTCCCCAACGCGCGCCTGCGGGACAGAGGACGGCCGCGCTCCGGCGACGAGCCCCGATGACACGGGCCACCTCCGGCGAGGCTCCGGCCACCGGCGTGCTCCCCGTGGAGTGGCGCATCCATTCCCCCACTCCACGGACTCCAGAAACGAGGGGAGCGACGTCGACCTTGAGAATGGCGGACGGCGGTGAAGAGCTTCGGTTGTCGGCATGGGGAGGGGTTCCGGCGAGAGAATGAGGGGGCTGAGGCTACGGGGAGGCTTGCCGGACCTTGGGGAATTCACTGGTGGAGGAGGAACAGCGAGGGGAGGCACTGGTCGCCGGAATCAGAGAAGACCGAGGCGGCGGCCATGGCGATGGGGAAGAGATGGAGAGGCTCCGAGCGAGGGGGAGAGCTGCGGGGAGGGATGGTGGACTGCGAGAGGGCTCGGGGCTTGCTACTTATAGCCGCGGGGAAGGATCGAGAAGGAGGGGAGGAGGTGGCACGCGGCGGGCTACGTGTCTGCGCGTCGGCGACGGTGCAGCGTCTGCAGTCGCGGCCAAGGCTCACGGGCAGGGACGGGGAGGCGATGAGGAGGGTCACGACGAGCAGCAGAGGCTCACGGAGCAACGCAATGCCAAGGGGGCTCAGGGAGGAAGAAGACAAAGGAGGAAGACGACGGGCTCACGGGCGCGCATTGCTCAACCCTTGGCACGGCTCGTCGGAGAAGAAAACGGAGGGGGAGCGGGGTCCAGGCGAACGACAATGACGATGCGGAGCTACTGGACATGCGGGGATGGGCCAAAACCAGCTGGAGCAACGATGCCGAGGCCAACAATGGCTAGACCACCGTTTTGGCTGGCTACACTCGTGGTCACCACTTGCATGGCACGCTCTGGAAATTTTACTGAGGTTAAATCATGTCTAACGCGTAGTCCTTCCAGAGTGAAGTATTACTAGGGTAAAGATTTGGACAGAGACAAAGGGAGATGAGTAAACCAAGCTCCACAAGTTTGCTGTTGTAAACTTGGCAACATGCTGGAGATAAAACTAGGGAGGTGAAATGGTAAAATTGATGTCTGGTAGGCTTAGGGTAGGAAGGACTACGGTCCTAGGGGTTTTGAGGTCATTAGGACAAATATTTAGCATAGTTGCTTAACAACTGCTAAAATATGTCCAGAAACCAAATGATTAAACACTCACTAGGAGTATTGGATTGAGATATAACTTGTCAAATACTAATGATTTGGTCATATGTAGATGATGTAAAAAGATCACACCAAATGGACTCACCAACACAAGCATCACTTTGGACCAGAAACTTGAGAAAATCCTAGGAAAATATTGGCTAAATGAAATTATCCAAACTCTTGGTTAGGTGGATTATATGGATAGGTGAAGGCTTGGAATTATTTTCATCCATAATGGAGCAAGATAAAATATACTTGCTTCACAAACAGAAAATTTGGACAGAGAACAAGAATTGCTCCTGTGCTCACATAGCTCAATTAAATGAGCTGAATGTGGGTTAAGGATAATGATTTGGGATACTTGAGAGGATGGCAAAGTTTCATCCCATTTGGAAACTCTATGAAGGTACTTCCTTCACAAAGTGACAATCTGGTCAGAAACTTTGAAATATTGCACAGGGAGCTAGGATGATTGGATTGAGCTCATATTTGGTATCCAACGGTTATTTATCAATATTAAACACCCTGCCAAATTTCATCTCAAATGGAATTAGGAATAAAGTTCTTCCTTTGCAAATTTTCAGAGAAGGCAGAAACTTGCATTGGATCATGTGCCCAATTTTTGATCTGTGGAACATGAGATGATGATGGAACTAGTGATTATATAGCAAGGAAAAGCTCCACAATTTATGTGAGAATTTTACCTGCTATAAAAATAATAGTTCCTTTAGAAAATGGCAGAAAAGCAATATTGGTATTAAATAGGAAAAGGCAATGTTCCTCATTTAATTATGGCCAATATAATTGCCAGAGCTTGGATTAGGCATAATTATCAACTCCACCAATTCACATGAATTTAGGAGATGGCTAGATATGCCTTCTGATTTTATTCCTCAGAAAGGCAAGAAAAGGAATAAATCATAATTCAAAAATATTGCATGGGACCTGATAATATTTTTGCATATCCAAGGTTGAAAAGGATAGGAGGGTCTCTAGGAACAGATGGGGTGATCAACAGATCAGGGAAAATGATAGCCCTTTTGAAATCATAAAGGGAACATTCAAATTCCAAAAATTTGGAGTTAGGGTTTGAGAGAGTTTAAGATGATGCAACTGAGGTCTTGCCCACTGAAAAAGACAGGAGCAAACTTTGAAAGGTTGGAAATGACAAGAATTCTCATAGTCATCAGAAAAATTCAGGGGAAATATTTTGAAAAATGAGTGCCAGGAAGAAATAACAGCACAAAAATTGATAACCCAATTTTGGGGCTGTTACATTAGGTTGAGAAGCGACGATTTAAAGAGCGAAAACGGTCATGATCATGCATTATGAATAATTAACATTGAGTACTAGCATGAGTTGGATATAAACACCATGAACATAAATATCATGGAGGCTATGTTGGCTTTGATTCAACTACATGCGTGAACATGTGCCAAGTCAAGCCACTTGAAACATTCAGAGGAGGATACTGCTACTTCTTGAGCTAGTGCTGGTTTTTCCCTTCAAGAGGAAAGGGTGATGCAGCAAAGTAGAGATAAGTATTTCCCTCAGTTAGACAACCAAGGTATCAATCCAGTAGGAGACAACACACAAGTCACCAATACATGCACAAACAATCAAACACTTGCACCCAACGCGATAAAGGGGTTGTCAATCCCTTCACGGTCACTTGAAAAAGTGAGATCTGACGAAGATAGATAAACAAAAGATAAAATATTTTTGGGTTTTTAGTTTATAGATCTGAAAGTAAAAGATACCAAAATAGTAGATCGGAAACTAATATGATTGAAAATAGACCCCCGGGGGGCATAGTGTTCACTAGAGGCTTCTCTCAAGCTGGCAAATAATACGATGGGTGAACAAATTACTGTTGAGCAATTGATAGAAAACCGCAAAGTTATGACGATTTCCGAGGCAATGATTATGAAATATATGCATCACGTCCGTGTCAAGTAGATCGACTCCTGCCTGCATCTACTACTATTACTCCACACATCAACTGACCCGTGCCTGCATCTAGAGTATTAAGTTCAAGAAGAACAGAGTAACACTTTAAGTAAGATGACATGATGTAGAGGAATAAACTCAAGAAATATGATGTAAACCCCATCTTTTTATCCTTGATGGAAACAATACAATATGTGCCTTGCCGCCCCTACTGTCACTAGGAAAGGACACCACAAGATTGAATCCAAAGCTAAGCACTACTCCCACTGCAAGAAAAACCAATCTAGTTGGCCAAACTAAACCGATAGTTTGAAGAGAATTACAAAGACATAAAATCATGCATATAACAATTCAAAGAAGATTCAAATAATATTCATAGATAAGCTGATCATAAATCCACAATTCCCCGGATCTCAACAAACACACCGCAAAAGAAGATTACATTAGATAGATCTCCAAGAACATAGAGGAGAACATGGTATTGAGAATCAAAGAGAGAAGAAGCCATCTAGCTACTAGCTATGGACCCGTAGGTTTGAGGTAAACTACTCACGCTTCATCGAAAGGGCAATAGAGTTGATGTAGAAGCCCTCCGTGATCGAATCCCCCTTCGGCAGGATGCCGGAAAAGGACCCTGGATGGGATCCCATGGGAATAGAAGGTTGCGGAGGTGGAAAAGTGTTTTCGTGGATGCCTCTTGTGGTTTGGGAATATATGTGAATATATAGGAGGAAGATCTAGGTTAGGGGTCACTGAGGGGCCCACAAGGTAGGGGCACGCCCTACCCCTTGGGCGTGCCCTCCCCCCTTGTCACCGCCTTATGGATCTTCTGACTCTGTCTCCAAGTCTCTTGGGTGTCTTTTGGTGCAAGAAAAATCATCGTGAAGGTTTTATTCGGTTTGGACTCCGTTTGGTATTCCTTTTCTGCGAGGCTCAAAAACAAGGAAAAGCATAAACTAGCACTGGGCTCTAGGTTAATAGGTTAGTCCCAAAAATAATATAAAATAGCATATTAATGCATATAAAACATCCAAAACTGATAATATAATAGCATGGAACAATCAAAGATTATAGATACGTTGGAGACGTATCAGATATCATATCATCATACTACATCCAATGTTCAAGAAATCGTTAACTGGTAGCTGCTCGGTCGGTTTAGAATTAGCGATTAACCAATGGCCAATTAACTAGATTAATCAGTCAACCATTAATCGGTAGATTGAATAGGAACTTGCCAAGATATATCTAGATTTTTATGTATTATACCATATACTCTCATGCTCCCAGCTATGTAGTATACCAAAACATGTAGCCATACACATATGAAAAGCATAGAGAGGAGAGAAAATATTAATCCTAGCTATTAAGGAGAAGGAATGGGCTGGAAGGGGTTACGGGCCAAAATTTGGGCTTTGTTTGCCCACTGGTTAATGGGCCATCATGGATTAATCGGCTTGACAACTGATTAATCAGTCTAACTAGCCAATTAATAATTCTGACAAGTTAACGCAAACAATATGTGTTATTCGATTTGGCCATGCAATGAGGTAGCCATTAATTGTCCTGTTAACTGATTAATTGGGTGGATTCTTCAACAGTGGCTACATCACAACTATTCTAATGCATGTTGACACCCAAGATATATCATTATCAACTCCTAGTTATTTAAGCATGACATGAGCAACTATAATCTAAAATTGTCATCACAAACATGTTTAATCATAACATGTTGAATCATAGATACTGAGTTAAACATATTTACAAAAACAAAAACAAGTTGAGTTCATACCCGCTTTTCCTGCCACAGTAACTTCATCAAATATTGTCATTATTGCCGTTCACTTGCACGGCCAAATGATATGAAACTAATAATAGTGCAAGAGCGCCGTGGACTAAGCTGGAATCTGCAAACATTTTATTCAAAGGAGAAGACATAATAGTATGGGTTCACAGTTAGATCAACACTAATGCATATGAGAGCCACTCAACATTTTCATCGTGGCCTCCTCCTTAGTATGACTCAACGAAAAGAAAATAATTTCAGAGAAACACACTGAAATGTTTTCACAATTTTTAGTTTTTCTTGAAAGTAAACAAATGAAAGAAGAAAAACAAGAACGAGAAAAACTATTTACACGGGAAAGCTCCCTGTCAGCGTCCTTAATTCAGGGGTATCCAGCCTTGCCTGCCTATGGCCCACCACGTGGCTCCATCGACGGCCTGGTACAACCTAGCTTCAACATCAACAACACAAGACCCTCGCGAGGAGCCAAGCCTCGCGGGGCGAGCAATGCCAAGACCCCCGAAGGAATCAACCTCCTCAGGCTGGCTCCTTAGGAGCGGAGAATTCTATGCAATGTTACCTCACGAGGCTCAGCTGATGTGAGCCATGACGACCAAGGCTAGGTGGGCGCCAGGCGGGCGCAGAGTGCATGTTTCCTCTTCAGTGCAAAGGAGGCAAGCCATAGGCGTGGAGTCCCAAGGAACCAGCCAAAGGTTTCCATTCTGGTGCAACGAGACCAAGACCGCCAGGACGCTAGACGGAGGTCATCGACGAGCCCACCGCATCGTCATGACCAGAGGCTTTTCGTAGGCGAAGACTACTTTTGTCAGGATAGACTGTACTACTTGTCCCCTTTCAAATTCGGCTATTGTGGGATCCCTTCCTGCTCATATTTGGGAAGAGGAACAATGCCACTATAAATAGGACTAGCCACCACCATAGAAGGGGATGGGATCAAGACAAGTAGAGGTAACATACACCACACCAACTCAAGAACACCTCACCTCATGAGGCTTGTTCGTCCACTATACTAGCTCATCCTCAGCAGGCAATCCACCAGAACGCTGGAGTAGGGTATTACACCACAACGGTGGCCCGAACCAGGATAAAAACTGTTGTGTCTCTTTGTACCTTTGAGCTTGACGTGTTAGGCTTAGGAGGATCGCGAGTAGGCAGGCTGGGTAGGTTGAGATCTCCGCCTGCACCCCAGAGTTCGAACCTCTCAAGGGTTTGCAGATCCCTTAATCCAACATTTGGTGCGCCAAGTAGGGGTGTGTCAGATCTTCTCTTCCGTCGACCAGTCCTCCATCGCTCCACCGATGCCATGGTCGACACCCGGAGAGCGCACGTTGAGCACTGGGTCATTCAGACCTCCTCGGCAGCGCCCGCTGACAAGGAAGACCTCCACTCTGCTTTGCTCGTGGCCCGCGTTCCGCCGGGGGCGGCCGGCCGCGGGGGGCGCGTGGCGCAACCTTCTCCATTGGCGCCGCGCCATAGCCGCACGATCTGCAAACTACGCTGCAGCAACTGCTCCGCACACACACAAGGAAGAAGCAAACATGCGGGCAACGGTCATCGTGGCCCGAGAGCTCTTGCAATGCAGGCTGCTGGAAAGCGGCCGCGATGCCCTGCTAGAGCGGGTCACCGAGCTGCTAGATGCAGCATGCAGGGGGGCGGCGCCGTTCTGCACCTTGCCGACATCACAGGCAGTGGTGGGGGCGCGCGCTCATCCCTGACACAACCAGGCGCCCCTTCCCAGGGGCCCTGGAGAGCCTCTCGATGCCGACCAGCCCCGCGGAGCAGCCCACGCCACCCCGAGCGTGTCCCCTCACCACAGGACTGCTCCAGGCGACATCACCAGGGGCCGCGCTGGAGTGTCGGCCCCTAGCCAATAGGACCAGAGAGCGGCTGAAGAAGGCGGGAACGTGAGGCAGCCGGGCGGCGCTTCTGTTGCGAACAGCCCGGAGGCCTACGTCCCCGTGGCGATGGATCAAAGGCACACGCGAGGAGAGGGCCCCGGCCGATCCCCCACGCCTAGATGGGCACTGGATATACATGAAGCCGAGCTCTCCTTTGAGCCGCCACCAAGCCCCGCCAACATATCCAACGGCGACAGCCTCTGGGTACAGCTAACACCGCAAGAGCATGCTTACACTGACCATGGATCGGAGGTGAATCAGGGTGCAGCTGTCGCCAGGACTCTCAGGACGACGGATCCCCCACAGGAGCACGAGGAAAGTTGGGAGCAACGCGGGCGAAGCCCGGCGGCAGGGCCCTCCTTGCGCCGCACGGAGAAGGGCCCTGCCTGGAGGTAGATTCCCCGCCGGGAAAGGCGCCGGTGAGCGCTTCTCCCCGGTGGGGGGCCTACGGTCGCTGAGGACGCCGCCAACGTCCCCCTGGCCCCTTGGTCTTGTCCTGGTTTCCGGTATCCCCAACGGTGGTCAGGGGTGGCGCATGGCGGGGTCCTCGTCGGGCGACATGAAGCAAGGCTCCGGCCTGTGAAGGTCTCCGCTCGTGAAACTCTCACATAATAATGAGTGGGGCTGTACACGCCCCGGAGTCTCCTGAGTGCCGCCCTAGGGCCTCACCGGGGCTCCCGCCCACATCCTAGTGGAAGCACCATGCTCCGTGCTGGCCGTCAACATTGTCCCCAATGACTATGCCCAGCCAGTGGAAGCACTTAGCTCCGCTGGTTAGAAGACTGAAGACTGAAGACTAGCTAGGCGACGGACGCGGCCGTCTGCTTTTTGCCTCCTTTTTGTACTTGCTTGCCGACTTTTTGAAGCAGTTGTTTTTGTGCATTTATAAAATGGGGGGGGGGGTGGTTTCTCGTTTCGTGTCGCTCTCTTGCCTTTAGTTCTTGCGTTCTTTCTGGAGCTCGTGACTGCTACCCTACCGTCAAGTGCCTCGCGAGAGGGGGCTGGGTACGGTGTACGCACTAGTGCCGATCGTTCCCACAGGGGGCTCAAGTGTGCGTCCGTCTCGTGCGCCCACCTCGTCACGGTTTGGCAATTGGCTCCTCACGAGGCACTCTACGGCAAGCCGGCAGGCCCCTTGAGAGGCGTAGAGCCTCGTGAGCCCTCGGCAGGCTCGCCTCAGAAGGAGTGGCCTCGCTCAAGATCCACGAAACCGAAGATAAGTCATAAACAACTGCCTTGCTCAGCAGCCCGCAGCCCTACGGGCCCCGCTCCGGGTGCCACATCAAAAAATATTTAGCAGCCTTACACACTATAAGGGGCACCCCCTTTCCAAAATGCTCTCACAAGGATGCGTTTGAGTTTTCGTCATACAGGTCAAAGCAAAAGAAGCACGGGCCTAGCTGGATGCCCCCTCTTCATCACCTCTGTGTGCGCCGCTTGCATCAAGGCCGCCTTCCTCCTCGTCATCACCATCCGCGCCAGCTTCTTTGGCCGCGATCACAACCATGTCGTCCTCCTGGGCAAATTCTGCTACTAAGGAGTCCACATGGTCATCCACCCACCCGGCCAGGTTGTCCTGGATAACCGTGGGCACGGGGGCTAACATGGCATCGAAGTCAAAGCGGGGATCGCGGTTGAGGAGGTGGCTAAAGACACGTGAGAGCACGCACCCTAGAAGCCCATGGATCCTCTCCGCTACGAGCTCGCGAGACCGTGCAGCCTGAGCCTCTAGGCGGGTCACAATGTCGGTGAAGAAGTTCAGGTGGCTGGCATAGTCGTTCTCGTGTGGGTGTGGAGCGCTCTCGTCACAAATGGTGCCTAGGGCGGAGTTAGCTCTGAGTCTGAGGCCCTGAGGCATCAAGGCATGCTTGCGCCACAGCGCCTGGTGGCGATTCGCCTCGTCCATGGTCCTCTCCGCCAGAGCCACGGTGTCCTTGATCTGCTGCTACAGAGAGGACAATTCGGCTCGGGCGGAGGCCAAGGCAGATTCAGAAGAAGTTAGGGCTTCTCTAGCAGCGCTCTCACGCTTCTCCACAGTCTGCAACTCAGTCTTCGGGGCGAAGGTCCGGCCCTCAAGCTCAGTCTTGAGCAGCTCCAGGTCCAGGTGGTATCTCCCAGCCAACTCAGCACGCGCCATCGCCACCCTCTCCACCTGCAGCTGGACCTGAGCTTCTCAGGCGGCGACAACGTCCTTAGCCATGGCGGCCTGTTGCTCCCTCACCTCCAGCCTCTCCAATGCCAAGCTATGTTCCACGGTCTCCAGCGTCAAATCGTCATGGCGCCTCAAGAGCTCCGCCTCGGCAAGGGCCACCTCGCCTGTTGAGGAGGCAAGCAGGGCGCGACGCTCCTCGACTTCGCGCTGCAGAGCCACGTTTGAAGACAGAAGATCTCGCTCTTGCTCCTCGACCGCCTCACGGTGATGGTTGGCCGCCTCAGGCTCTTCCATGGTGCGGGCGCAAGCTTCACGAGCAGCCGCAAGAGAGGCCGCCGCGCACGCTGAGGCTTCCCAAGGTTCATGGCAACCTTCTGCCACTGCCACTCATCCTCCAGGCGGCAGTTCTCTGCCTCAAGCCTGGTATCGATGTGGGCAAGCTCCCCGTCGAGATGGACCATCGCACACATCGCTTCACCGAAGAGCCCGAAGCGCACAACATTGTGCCCACGAGCAAGCGCGAGCTCATCGCCAAGACCTTCACTGGCTCCGGAGGCCGCCTGGGAGGTGCTGGGTGCTCCGCTAGCCGCCGGCCGGGGACTGACTGGTGTAGCCCCACATCTTGAAGACGAAGGCCACCAGGGGGGCACCCCCTGCCGGCAATGACAAGAGGAAGGATCACCGATGCACCCCCCATCTCGCGGGCAGAGTTGCGGGGAGAGGGAGCATGGGGCCCTGTTCCATGGCACCCTCGTGATGTCGTGTTAACTTGGGTTGGTCCCATGCCCTGCGCAGGATCGGGGCGCTGGGGGCTACACGCATGCGTCGAGCTGGAGTCTGTGGGGATGCCTGCCTCCCGAGGTTTCGCCTTCGTGGGGGGCCTGCAAAACCCCAGCCATGAGAAAACGCGGCGCGCGAGGAGGTCAAGAGCAAAGGTACTTACTCATCAGCAGCCACGTATCTCCTAGGCTTCAGTTGTTGACGGGTGCCATCGTTGCGGCACGAGGACCTCTTCCTCTTCAGGAGCGACTCAAGGCACAGGTGGGGCCGACTAGACCCCAACGGGTGATCCTCAGGAGGCGGAGCGCTCGGCGGGGCATCTAGGGCGGGGTCCCAAGGGCAGGGGCACCCGGCAAGACCTTCTAGCTCACGACTCTGGGGCCGTTGTTGGGCTCCTCATCGTCAGTAGCCACTCTGGAGCCACCACCCTGGGCGTCAGAGGCCTCTGCCTCCAGAGCTTGGGGTTGCATCGGTTCTGCGGCAGCTCCTTCCAGGGCCCTAGAAGCCCCGGCCTCCTGAGCCACTAGCGGGCCCGGGCCTCCATAGGAGCTCTGGACAGCTGCTGGAGGTGCGCGCCCCCTGCCTCCACAGTCAGGGCGCACGCGGCAGGATCGATCAAGAGAGGAGCCGCGAAGACGGGGTTCTCATGGGGCCCCTCAAGGTCCCCGGGGAGCAACCCCCACTTGTCGAACAAAGGCATCTGCCCAGCAAAGACCGCCTTGTTCGAGCACAGATAGAGAAGGCAGCCACCCCCCGGAAGGTCAGCAGGCTCGGACTCGCCGGTCAAAAGCTTGAGCACCATGCCCAAGGTGTCAGCAGCAAGCGACAGCCTCTGCAGCCTCATCGGATCTCCGACGCCTGTGAAGTCCCACATCGGGGGAGAATGGCGTTGGAGGGGAGCAATGCGCCGCTTCACGAATTCCTTCACCACCATTGGCACCGTCACCTCCAGTTCCTGAAGCCTCGCCAGTCTCTTCCAGACGAAAGCAAGATGCCAGTCGGAGAGCCTCTCATGGAACCAACCGGAGTTAGGCGAGGCCGGCGCCCCATGAGTCAAGAGCAGGGGGCTGAACACGCGGGCATCCATAAGAGGCCACTGCTTCCGGAATCCCTTCGCAGTAGGCGAGAGCTCGAAGTCAATCCCCGAACCAGCGGTCGTGGCCACGACTTCAAAGGTCGCACACCCGGAGCATTGGCGGGCGTCGACCAACCGGAGGAAGAAGAAATGGCGAAGATGGCGAGAAGGATGACAGAGTGAGGATCCAGATGCAGTAGATGGATCTGGTAATGCGACATCACAACATTGAAGAAAGGGGAGAAAGGAGGGATCAACCTAGCAAGAAGAGCATGGATATAGATGGGGATCTCGGTGGCGTTCATCTCTAAGTTAGCCAAGATGCAGGGCGGACAACCGTCGCCCTCCCCTCATTGGAATCGGCGGCAAGCGCATGGTGAACCTTGTCCAGCCCTCCTAATTGATCACTGTCGACTGCTCAAGGGTTGGCTCCAGGGCCGACGGAGGCCGGTCGGGCCGAGCGGCTTCCCCTTCTTCTTCCTCGGCTTGGGGGCCATGGCGAGTACTGAAAGAGGGCGAGGCGCCAGCGCCGGATCTATGGATGCGGTGGCAAGATTGGGAAGGATGAAACAAGAGTCGAGCACGGTAATTTGCAAAGGGCGAGCTGCACTAACAATGGGCAGCTGCTGGGTCTGCCGGATATCAAGGCAGCATGGGGAAGTGGAGAGGCCCACATCCCCTCAACCGCCACGTGTCTTCAAGGCCGTAGGCTATTAGGGCCCGCGGCGCTCCACACTTGCCCTTTGGCTTCGCCTGGAAGCCAAGTCCGAGCATGCCTTGGGCCCGGGGGCTACTGTCGGCATCCTGGATTCATGGGTATCCAACCCTGCCTGCCTGCGGCCCACCACGTGGCTCCATCGACGGCCTGGTATGGCCCAGCTTCAACATGAACAACACAAGACCCTCGTGAGGAGCCAAGCCTCGTTAGGCAAGCAACACCAAGACCCCCGAAGGAATCGGCCTCCTCAGGCTGGCTCCTGAGGGGCGGAGAATTCTATGCAATGTTACCTCACGAGGGTCAGCTGACGTGAGCCATGACGACCAAGGCCAGGCGGGCGCAGAGCACAGGTTTCCTCTTCAATGCAAAGGAGGCAAGCCACATGCACGGAGTCTGGAGGAACCAGCCAAAAGTTTCCATTCTGGTGCAACGAGACCAAGACCGCCAGGACGACAGGACGGAGGTCATTGACGAGCCCACCGCGGCGTCACGACCAGAGGCTTTTCGCAGGTGAAGACTAATTTTGTCAAGATAGACTGTACTACTTGTCCCCTTTCAAATTCGGCCGTTGTGGGATCCCTTCCCGCTCATATTTGGGAAGAGGACCAAGGCCACTATAAATAGGACTATCCACCACCATAGAAGGGGAAGGAATCAAGACAAGTAGAGCTAGCATACACCACACCAGCTCAAGAACAGCTCAACTCCTGAGGCTTGTTCGTCCACTGTACTAGCTCATCCTCAGCCCTTCGAGGCAATCCACCAGAACGCTGGAGTACGGTATTACACCACAACGGTGGCCCGAACCAGGATAAAAACTGTTGTGTCTCTTTGTCCCTTTGAGCTTGACGCTCTAGGCTTACGAGGATCACGAGTAGGCAGGCTGGGTAGGTTGAGATCATAGAGTTTGAACCTCTCAAGGGTTTGCGGATCCCTTAATCCGACACTCCTAGCAAGTAAAAGAATAAATTAGAAAACTTTTGGAGTTTTCTTTTAGTACTACAACTAAATTAAACTGGAAAGAAAAACCTAAAAGAAGCGAGAAATATTTTTTTTGGATTTTCTCAATGTTTTTTTAAACACACAAGAAGAAAGCAAGAAAAATAAAACTAACATGGATAATACAATGAAAAAGTGTGAACACTGACAGTTGAAATGAAGTGTGTAAACATGAATGTAATGTTGGTGGAAATACATACTTTCCCGAGCTTAGGCTTCCCCAAGCCTAGGCTTTTGGCCTAGCTTGGTAATCACCATGCATAGTAGCTGTCCGGTCCCATGTACAAATGTTGCGGCGGGGGCACCTGAGTGTCCCACTCTCGGGGCTCCTCCTCAGCCGCTGCCTGGGCATTCCGGTAAGTGATAATGCCCGCTGGTAGGACGACGTATCAATTCCTGACATGATAATCAAACAAAGCACGTGCAGGCACTGGAATAATATCACGGGTATCCACACTGAATACCAAGTTATAGCGAAGAGGGTTTAGTGGCTCA
The DNA here is from genome assembly GCA_021437245.1 of Aegilops speltoides. Lineage (NCBI taxonomy): Eukaryota > Viridiplantae > Streptophyta > Magnoliopsida > Poales > Poaceae > Aegilops > Aegilops speltoides. The sequence continues at coordinate 107,622,657 of CM038141.1, read as the reverse complement.
GTGGCATCAAGAAAGTGGTGGTCTGCCATTGTCTGGCGAACTAAATAAACTTTGGGCAATGGAAAATCATGGTGGCATATCTGAATATTAAAACATCTCGCTAAGCGAAGGATGCTGCTAATGCGACACTACGATCAGAGACCCTTTGACGAAACTGTGTGTCATGCATTAATGGCAAACAGTGGTGTAAAAATTCGTTAAAAAAGGTCCAAAACATTTGCGATGGCGGAGCCATCAAACACGGTTCAGATTTTAGTTGAGTGTGCGATGTAGGGCACATAGTTAATCCATTTGAACTATTTGCGATGAGGCAGAACAACAGAAATGGACAACCATATCAATGTGTGTGCGATATACGACATACAGTTTGCTCCGATGAACTATTTTTTTATTAGCGAGTGCAACAGAAACGGTTAGCCAGATCAAGATGTGTGTGATATACGACATACGGTTCACTCGGACAAACTGCTTTTGATTAGGGAACACAATAGAAACGGTTCAACTTAACAAGATGTGTGTGATATGCGGCATACAGTTCACATGGATGAACTATTTGCGATGAGCCAAAAGAACACAGATGAGTCGTGTAAACAAGATGTGTGTGATGCATGGCAAACAACCGACTCAGATGAGCTGTTTGCGATGGAGAAATTACAACACAGACGGTTAATACAGTTAGTTCGTGTGTGATTCTTTGTGTACAAAAAACTTTGAAAAATGCAAACTAGTTGCTTGCGGTGGCACACACGATGCGTCTGCGAGTACTTGTGTGTGATGATTAGTAAGTTACACATACGTTTCCTTATGTTAACATGTGTGTGAATTTGCAATATGGACAGTTAATATGCAAATGCCTTCTGTACATCGGGCACACTCTTAAACTCAATGAACTGTGTATGATACTAATACTTTCCATGAAAATTTAAGAACATGGCTAACAACATTTGAGTAACATATATGTAGTGGTTACACTATTCGACAAAAGGAGGATCTTCATAACACGGTTTTGAGAACCATATTGTCCATATCTACATATTTAACATAGTAAGAATTATCACATTTTAAGAGGCTAAGGGCCAACAACCATATGGTCCATATCTACATACTTAACATAGTAACATCTAGCACATTTTAAGAGGCTGAGGGCCAACAACCACAACTATCCGCCGGAAGCAGCTTGATCACGGCGACTCGACATCTCGTCATTGAAAAGGAAGAGTGTCGCGGGAAACCACAACCACCTATGGGACCAGGACGACCCCTTGCTGGTTCGACAGGAGGGGAGTCGCGTTGCACAAAGAGCAGACCAACATGGGGTAGTGCGACAGAGATCACACGGGCAGTTTTACCCAGGTTCGGGTCATCGCGAGGCGTAAAACCCTACTCCTGCTTTGGTGAGTTGATGGTGGAAAATTGGTGGTGGTGCGTGATACGTCTCCAACGTATCTATAATTTTTGATTGCTCCATGCTATTATATTACCCGTTTTGGATGTTTATGGGCTTTACTTTACACTTTTATATTATTCTTGGGACTAACCTACTAACTGGAGGCCCAGCCCGAATTGCTGTTTTTTTGCCTATTTCAGTGTTTCGGACAAAAGGAATATCAAACGGAGTCCAAACGGAATGAAACCTTCGGGACCGATCTTGTTAGAACAAACACAATCTAGGAGACTTGGAGTGGACGCCAAGCAGCAGACAAGGAAGCCACGAGGCACGAGGGCGCGCCCCCACCCTCGTGGCTCCACCGACCTACTTCTTCCTCCTATATATATCCACGTACCCCGAAAACATCCAGGAGCACCACGAAAAACTATTTCCATCGCCGCAACCATCTGTATCCGCGAGATCCCGTCTTGGAGCCTTCGCTAGCGCTCCGCCGGAGGGGGAATCGACCATGGAGGGCCTCTACATCATCTCCAAGGCCTCTACGATGAGTTGTGAGTAGTTTACCACAGACCTTCGGGTCCATAGTTCTTAGCTAGATGGCTTCTTCTCTCTCTTTGAATCTCAATACAAAGTTCTCCTCGATCTTCTTGGAGATCTATTCGATGTAACTCTTTTTGTGGTGTGTTTGTCGAGATCTGATGAATCGTGGGTTTATGATCAAGTTTATCTATGAGAAATATTTGAATCTCCTCTGAATTCTTTTATGCATGATTGTTTATCTTTGCAAGTCTCTTTGAATTATGAGTTTGGTTTGTCCTACTAGATTGATCTTTCTTGCAATGGGAGAAGTGCTTAGCTTTGGGTTCAATCTTGCGGTGTACTTTCCCAATGACAGCAGTGGCAGCAAGGCACGTATTGTATTGTTGCCATCGAGGATAAAAAGATGGGGTTTATATCATATTACTTGAGTTTATCCCTCTACATCATGTCATCTTTCTTAATCCGTTACTATATTGTTATGAACTTAATACTCTAGATGCAGGCATGAGTCGTCGATGTGTGGAGTAATAGTAGTAGATGCAGAATTGTTTCGATCTACTTGTTGCGGATGTGATGCCTATATACATGATCATGCCTAGATAATCTCATAACTATGCACTTTTCTATCAATTGCTCGACAGTAATTTGTTCACCCACCATAATACTTATGCTATCTTGAGAGAAGCCACTAGTGAAACCTATGGCCCCTAGGTCTATCTTTTATCATATAAGTTTCCTATCTATCTTTATTTGCAATCTTTACTTTCCAATCTATATCATAAAAATACCAAAAATATTTATCTTATCATATGATCTCTATCAGAACTCACTTTTGCAAGTTACTGTGAAGGGATTGACAACCCCTTTATCGCATTGGTTGTGAGGTTCTTGTTTGTTTGCGTAGGTAGGAGGGACTTTTGAGGAGCCTCCTACTGGATTGATACCTTGGTTCTCAAAAACTGAGGGAAATACTTACGCTACTTTGCTGCATCACCCTTTCCTCTTCAAGGGAAAACCAATGCAGTGCTCAAGAGGTAGCAAGAAGGATTTTGGGTGCCGTTGCCGGGGAGGTCTTCGCTCAAGTCAAGACATACCAAGTACCCATCACAAACTCATCTCCCTCGCATTACATTATTTGCCATTGGCCTCTCGTTTTCCTCTCCCCCACTTCACCCTTGCCATTTTATTCGCCCTCTCTTTCCCGTTCACCTCTCTTTTTGCTTTCCTCTTGTGTTCTCGTGTGTTAGTTTGTTTATTTCGTTGTCATGGCTAGTCCGCCTATTATCGTTAGTACCCCCGATCATGAATTTCTCAATTTTAAACAAAGTGTCGGTGTACTAAGGTAGGGGTACCTCAGTACCTCAACTTGTGCACGGGCGGTTGCAGCTTCCCGCGGCAGGGTTTACCACGTGCTCGCCGAAGACCTTCTTGCTCCATGTCAAACCATTCAAAGACGAAGTATACAAGACAGAAGATCGAGATCCCGCAGCGGAGCTTGCCGAAGGCCGCTCTGTGCTCAAGGTTACATCACTCACGCAAGGCCACGCAAGAGGAGCTCACCAGAGGACTAGAAGATTACATCATAGAAGACACGCCTCGGCGCTATATGCGTCGGCGAGGAGGGCCGAGAGCGACAAGTTCTGAGCCCGCAAGCTCCCGGGTCCGCAGGTCAAGACCCGGCAAGGTGCTTTGCCGAAAGTTCTGTGTGTGCCCGCGCTCCAGGCTCATCAGCCCACGCGTACCTGGGCCTTTCGAGGGGAGCGTGGCGGATGGCTGTGCAGCTGGGGACGCGGTGGCACTTCACAGTGGTGGATCCATCGCCGTGGCGACGGAGACACAAGGGGGAGCTTTTGGGTCGACGGCGACGGCATTAAATGCCCTTGTCCCCCTTCACAAAGTAGGTAGCGACCACTTGCTCACGCCTTAGCTTCACCGTTCCCTTTATGCTCCAACTACCACCTCTTTTACATTTTACCCCTTTCTCCTACGTTGACACTGTCGGTGACCCTTGCACTATAAAAGGAGGCCCATGCACAACGTGGAGGGGTTCGGCGGTTCGGCTCGTTCAAGAGGGAACCTTGACAACTCTCGCGCGGTGTAGCTGCTCATCAGATCTTCAAGCTCCGAGCTCAATACAAACCAAGGTAGGAGTAGGGTTTTACGCGTCCATCGCGGCCCGAACCTGGGTAAAGACTGCCCGCGTGCTCGCCTCGATCTGCTCTCTGTGCTCCCTCCGCCCTCGTACCGCACAGACAAGGGGCCCCGGCCCCATAGGTGTTCGTGGCGGGCAGTCTCCCCCGGCATCTTTGGCGCGCCAGGTAGGGGGCGTCGAGGTTGTGCGGACCTGATCCGGCGTTCACGCGGGCGCGTTCTTCATCAACTTCTCCAGTTTCATCAGCAACTTCATCAACAATTGCGCCATGGCCCCGAAGAAGAAAGCTTCGGAGGTTGGAGGCCCGTCTGCGTCTCATCCGCCGCCACCGGAGCCAACGGTGGGCGGAGGAGACGCCGTCGGAAGGGTGGTCACCGGCGAGGACACTCGCGGCGCCACCAGATCCAAGGACAAGATGGATGACCGCGCCTCGGTCTCCGTGGACATACCGCGTCCATCTCAGCACACGACAACCCAGCAGCGCCATACCACGGGAGGTGGTATCCGCATGCTGGGGCAAGGACACGCCGGAGGCTCGCGGGATGTTCCGGACCACCGTCTGGACACAAGCAAAGCGAAGGCGCCGGGGCAGGACCCTGCTCCTTCTAACGTTGTTAGGAGTCCGAGCATATCCCGCTCCTCGCACCGCTCGCCCCCGCTCCCCTCCACTCCAGCAGAAGCGCTCACAAAGCGCAATCGCTCCTCGATTCCCTCGGCGGCGAACAAGGCGAAGACGGAGGGCTACCATCCGAGCTGGTCGCCGCCGCCAACGACTCTTCACAGCAGCCGGCGACCTCGCGGCCGCGGCAAGCTGAGAAGACGAAGGCCGACGGCGACAAGACCGCCGGGGGTGCAACCACCGTGCACTCCCCGCCGCAGAAGCAAAAGACGCCGTCCCGCTGGAACAACGCCGACGACGGCTCCACGGCATCGTCGGATCCGCGGGCTCGACGGGATCAACGCCAGGTCCTCGACGACCGGCGACAAGAAGACGCTCGGACCACAATCGAGCGCCGCCGAGAAGCTCGGCGACAATCAGACCAGAGAGCTGGGAACGCTGTCGACGTCGCGCTACCGGTGAACGAGCGACTTGCCGTCGCGGCAGGTTGCCCTGCGTTCACCCGCGAGCTGCGGCGCGTCCAGTGGCCCAGCATGAAGAATTTCAAGCCCGACGTGCGAGAAATACGACGGCAAGACGCACCCTCGAATTCCTCGGTGTCTACACCATCGCGGTGCAGCTCTGCGGCGCGACGAGAAGATTCTCGCGAACTACTTCCGCTCATGCTTAAGCCGAGCGTTCGTTCTTGGCTTATGCACTTGCCGAAGGCTCCATTTCTTCTTGGGCAGACCTTTGCCATCAGTTTGTTGGCGCCTTCACCGGGCGCCACAAACCCCACAGCCAGAGAGCGACCTTCACATTTTGGCCCGTAGGAAGGAGAATCCTGCGCAAGTATATCCAACGCTTCACCATGTGCAGCACAACATCCTCGATGTCCACCACGCCGGTTATCGGCGCGTTCCACCGTAACGTCGCGTAACCGCCAGATGCGTGAAGAGATGGCGATGACCAAGATTCGGGATGTCACGAGCTCTATGCTCGGTTGATAAGTCGCCTGGAAGAGGGGAGGAGACTCCCCGGGGAGGATGCCGGCGCAGGAGGAAGCGACAGCGACGACGCCACCCCGGCAAGGAAGAGCCGGCGGCGGAGCAACCGAAAGAAGAACAACAAAGAGGTGCTTGCCGTCGAGAAGTCCGGCAAGGAGGCTCCCGCCAAGCAAGCACAGGCTGGCTGCTCCGGCAAGGAGCCTGCCCCTGTGGCGGCAGCCGACAAGCAGGACGGCTCCGACAAGCAATACTGCAAAATCCACCGCACCAAGGGCCACGATCTCTCCAACTGCAAGCGCGTCGAGTATCTCGTCGAGCAACAAAAAGCTGAGTACGAAAGGCGCGACAAGGAGAAGGCCCAAGGTGGCGGAGGGGAACCGAACAAGAAGCGGCCGTTCAATGGCCGGGCAGGACGCCGCGGCAAGGCCAAGCAGCGGCAAGGTGATCGACCTCCCCGGGGCCGCGACAAGGATGAAGAAGACGACGACGAAGACATGGAGGATGAGGATGATAGCGAGCAGGAGTTCCAGAAGGCCATGGAGGTCCTGTGCGTCGACGGTGGCGCCTCTCTGCACACCTCCCACCGCCAGCTAAAGCAGTGGGTGCGTGAGGTGAACGCAGCGGAGCCGCCCGTGGAGTCGCGCAGGCTCCTCAAATGGTCCAGCACGCCCCATCATTTTTGATCTTGAGGATCACCCTGACCGCACCACCGCGGTCGGGTGCTTGCCGATGCTGGTCTCGCCCACCATCCGCAACCTCAAGGTCACCAAAATGTTGGTTGACGGCGGGGCCGGGCTGAACTTGATCTCCTCTGCTGTGATCAAGAAACTCCAAATTCCAGATGGCGAGCTCGAAGAGACCGGTTCTTTCCAAGGAATCAACCCGGGACGGAGCAAGCCCAAGGGAAAGATCACTCTGCCGGTGACCTTTGGCGGGGAGCTCAATTTCAGGACTGAGCGCATCACTTTCGACGTCGCCGATATTCCGTTGCCATACAATGGAATACTCGGCCGTCCTGCCCTCGCCAAGTTCATGGCAGCTTCCCATTATGCTTACAACGTACTCAAGATGCCGGGGCCGATAAGCGTCATCACTATCCACGGCGACAAGAAGGATGCACTTATCTGCGCCGACAAGATCTACCGGGATGCAGCAGCTGCGGCCGATAAGAAGACACTTGCCGCTGAAGCTCCCGGGGGGAAGAAGACGAAGACCAAGTCCGGCAAGTGCTCTGGGGCCCACTCCGGCAAGCGCACCTCTCCGGAGCGCTGCGCTGCCGTCGAGGACGCGCCATCGAGCTCCACCGGCAAGTAAAGTCCGACAAGGACAGCTGTGGTGCCCACTCCGGCAAGCGCGCCTCTCTGGAGTGCTGCGCCGCCGTCGAGGACGCACCATCGAGCTCCACCGGCAAGTGCGAGGAAACAAAGACAGACCAGCCAAAGACTAAGCCCGGCAAGAACAGCTCTGGTGCCTGCTCCGGCAAGCGCACCTCTCCGGAGTGCTGCGCCGCCCGTCGAGGACGTGCCATCGAGCTCCACCGCCAATGGGCAAAAAAGCAGCCGATCTCAAACTTTCGAGTTATATTCCACGAAAATTGTACCTTGTATGGAGAACACAGACGCGCATAGGGGTCGAATCGTGGCTAAGTTGCGCCCGATCTGTTTCGAGCCCGCTCAACGATGAAGGCGCTGCAACTAGCCCGACAAGTTCTTCCTGCCGGAGGCAACACCGCCAGCCTGGCTGATGTTCCGACTCGGCAAGTGTGTTTCTGCGCCGCAGTTCCTGAAGCGTGAGGGTGAAAACGTACAAGGGAGGAAATCAAGGGAGAAGTGCGGCCTTGCCGGATCACAGAAGACGGAAAAGCTAAGTCGTCCGAGCTTTTGTGCAGAGCACTCCTTAGTTCCATGCTTTTTTATGATATATTCCTCGTGCGTTCGTCCTTTGTACGCAAAACCTGTGCGCGGAGGAACCTACCCGTGGGTAGCCGCACCCTTATCTTGTTTTCGAGCACGCTCAACGATTTAAGTGAGCTGCGACAAGTGTCGCGCCCTTGTCTCGTTTTCGAGTCCGCTCAACAAGCTAAGTGCGTTGCGACTAGCCGCGGCAAGGTTGCTTGCCGGTAAGACCTTTGCCAGCAGGCTGCTTCGAGTTCAGCACTCAGCGCTCGCGGCAAGGGCCCCTTGCCGGCAAGTCCCCTAGAAGCGTAGGGTAAAAGCGGACAAAGGGTGTAAAGTAGAGGGTGTAACATAGCAAGCCCTGCCGTAAGATGCCCTTCGTATGAGAAACTTGTGCGCGGAGGAACCTACCCGTGGATAGCCGCACCTTATCTTGTTTTCGAGCACGCTCAACGATTTAAGTGAGCTGCGACAAGTGTCGCGCCCTTGTTTCGTTTTCGAGTCCGCTCAGCAAGCTAAGTGCGTTGCGACTAGCAGCGCAAGGTTGCTTGCCGGTAAGACCTTGGCCAGCGGGCTGCTTCGAGTTCAAGACTCGGCGCTTCATGGCAAGGGCCCCTTTGCCGGCAAGTTCCCTAGCAGCGTAGAGTATAAACATACGAAGGGCAAGGCACGGCATCATATTGCATAATCGCACAGAAAGGATTTATATACATATACATGTAAATAATGAAACTGTTGCAGACCCATCTCAGCTGTTTTCATGGCTGAAATTACAGCAACAAGGAGAAACCAGAAGAGCGCACCAGCACCTGGATTTTGGCGGAGCCAGAGTTGCCGGGGGCTGCGAGTGCCAAGATTCCTTCCCAGCCGGGATAATAGCACCGAAAAGCTGCGGAATCAGATAAGTTTTTCATCCCTCGTCATGCATCCTCTCATGGACCGGGGAAAGCGGGGCTGCGTCTTTGAACGAGCGTGTCTTGTAAAACCCGTGCGCGGAGGAGCCAGGTCGTGGCCCAGTTGCGCCCTTGGTTTGCTTCCGAGTTCGCTCAACGATTTAAGTGAGCTGCGACAAGTGTCGCGCCCTTGCTTAGTTTTCGAGTCCGCTCAGCAAGCTAAGTGCGCTGCAGCTGGCCCGGCAAGGTTGCTTGCCGGAAGCAACACCGCCAGCGGGCTGCTGATGTCCCGCACTCAGCAAGCGTGTTCGCGCCGGCAAGCTCCCCGAAAGCGTAGGATGGGAACATACAAGGCACGAAGTCAAGTAAAAGACTCGGTCCGACAAGCGTTCCCCTCTTTTCATTAAAAACATCCTAGTTTAGTACAAGTCCATAGAGGATGAAAAACATGATAGAGAGGATTACATATTTTAAATACAACTAAGGCCCAAGGGCTTACAAATTAGAAGACAAGATGCCTGTAATTCCTCTCCTGTTTCCTGTTCAGGGAGTTAGGTCAAGGAGGGCCCGCAAGAGAAGCTTGCGGAAGGGCGAAGGGGAGCCTAGGAGAGCTACGGCGCCAGAAGACACCAAGAGAACTTCCGGGGCCGGCCAGAGCTTGGCGGAGACGGAGGCGCCGGAGGCGAGCTTGAAGACGAGGTGGTGGGGCGTCGGCCTGCGACGAGGGCACCTCGCCCTCGACTCGATTGACGGCCTTGCCGCCACCCCTCTTCCTCTTCCGCAGCCTCCCTCGCCACCGCCCAAGGAGACGGCCCGGGAGTTCGAGGCAGCGACCGGATGATGGGGTCGCCGGTGGCGCTGAGGCAGACATCCGACGCCTAGTCGGACCCGCCATCTCGTCGTCGCCGCTGCCGCCCCCTCCTCGTCACTCTCGCCGAGGAGGGACCTTCGCTATCGGAGGAGCTGTCCACACAGCATCTCGCCCGGTCCCGAATCCCGAAGACCTTGACGGCGAGAAGGTCGCCTCCATTAACTTGAAATGGAGGGTAAACCCCGCCGTCAAGCTGTGGATGCGGGCGAACTTCTTCCACCCTCGGTCGGTACATCACGCCGGGGCTGGGGACACGACACTCACTCGAGTGCCGCTGATCCCACAGCCCCTCATGCGCAACTCCATCACCTCGGGCGGATCCGGTTCCATCGCGCTCATGAACGGGCCGGCAGCCGGAGGCGGCGACAGGTGCTCGGCGCAGCTTGATGAAGAACTCCCGGGGATCGTCTCAGTATGGACCGCCTCGAGGAAAGGAGCCACCGGAGGAGGCGGGAGGCACATCGCCACGACCGCCTCTCCTCGATCGCCTCGACCGCGCCCTCGGCCTCGTCCATGCCTCGCCCCTCCCTCTCCCCTCGTGGCCGGCTCCGCCGCCACGGTCTTGAGATAGGGAGAAGTGCGCTACTGAGGCGACCCTCGCTGCCACCGTTGGAGAATCGGGATTTCCTCCTTCCATGGCGTAAAGAAGAACGGAAGTCTGAGACGAAGGGAGAAGAGGAAGTGTGAGACCATTGTGCTCCCCTTCCGCCTTTTAAAGGGCGAGTGGGGCTCAACAGCCCTGCCCGCCAATCGGGAAGCGAGGAGGCGGAGGAGCGGGCCGACTCGCCATCTCCGCCCGTGGCGGCTCGGTCTCCCACCTTCGCCGCCCGACCCCCATGCATGAGGGCAGCGTGCGCGGCGGGGGGCGGGCGGCGGGTGAAGTGACCTCGCCCTGCACCACGATCACGGGGGTGGATGCCCTAAAGACCGCACGCGCCGCCCACGTCTCCCACGACGCCGCAATCGACGCGTGCCGTTGCGGGGGGATGCGGCAGATGCGGAAGTGGATTCGGCGCACCGTGGGCCGCGTGTGCCCGTGCACTGTTTTGGGCCTGGCCCAACAGCGTTCGGCACCGTGTGTGGCCCAGGCCCGGGGGCTCCTGTCGGTGTACTAAGGTAGGGCTACCTCAGTACCCCAACTTGTGCACGGGCGGTTGCAGCTTCCCGCAGCAGGGTTTACCACGTGCTCGCCGAAGACCTTCTTGCTCCATGTCAAACCATTCAAAGACGAAGTATACAAGACGAAGATCGAGACCCGGCAAGCGGAGCTTGCCGGAAAGCCGCCTGTGCTCAAGGTTACATCACTCACGCAAGGCCACGGCAAGAGGAGCTCACCAGAGGACTAGAAGATTACATCATAGAAGACACGATCGGCGCTATATGCGTCCGGCGAGGGCCCGGGAGCGACAAGTTCTGAGCCCGCAAGCTCCCGGGTCCGCAAAGTCGAGACCCGGCAAGGTGCTTGCCGGAAAGTTCTGCTGTGTGCCGCGCTCCAGCTCATCAGCCCCACGCGTCGCCTCAGGGCCTTTCCGAGGGACGCGTGGCGGATGGCTGTGCAACTGGGGGACGCGGTGGCACTTCACGGTGGTGGATCCATCGCCGTGGCGACGGAGACACAAGGCGGGAGCTTTTGGGGTCGACGGCGACGGGCATTAAATGCCCTTGTCCCCCTTCACAAAGTAGGTAGCGACCATCGCTCACGCATGCTTTGTAGCTTCACCGTTCCGCACTTGCTCCAACTACCACCTCTTTTACATTTTTACCCCTTTCTCCTACGTTGACACCTGTCGGTGACCCCTTGCACTATAAAAGGAGGCCCATGCACAACGTGGAGGGGGTTCGGCCGGTTCGGCTCGTTCAGTAGGGAACCTTGACAACTCTCGCGCTCGGTGTAGCTGCTACTGTAGATCTTCAAGCTCCCGAGCTCAATACAAACCAAGGCAGGAGTAGGGTTTTACGCGTCCATCGCGGCCCGAACCTGGGTAAAGACTGCCCGCGTGCTCGCCTCGATCTGCTCTCTGTTCTCCCTCCGCCCTCGTACCGCACAGACAAGGGGCCCCGGCCCCATAGGTGTTCGTGGCGGGCAGTCTCCCCTGGCACAAAGGGAGGGAGAAAATTAAAAAGATGCTTGGTATAGAATTTGCAATGCTCAAAATAGATCTACTAGGAAGCAATCAACTTCCGTTCTTCTTCGCAATTTTTATATAGGCATTACTCCTTGGTATAGATGTATTCTTGATGCCATTACCGGAGGGAATTTCTTGGGTAGCCACACTTTTGATGCTTATAATGCTATGTTAGATTTGTTTGGGCCGCCACCTCTTTTGGTTAATGGAACTATCTGAACTCTAGAACATGTTATGCAAAGGCTTGAAATTTGAAAATAAAGTTGCCACTGTTGAGTTAATTGAAAATTTGGATAAAAAGATTCACAACCAAATTACCCAATATGGATCTAGGGTTGGAGTTACTTTGAATTTTTTTAAGGAGAAAGAACCTATAGTTAACGAAAGAATAGATCTTGATTCTACAAGAATCGGTAAACTTGAGGATATAATTACCAACTTAGGGTCTGCCTTTTCATCCGTGAAGAATACTCCAACTCCTCCTACCAAAAGTGCCAAATTTATGTATGTTCCTAAAAATAAGGGTGAATCTTCTAGTAAGGAAAATGCGGATCTCAAATCAATAAGTGTTCATCCTAATTTTCTAGCTATTATTAAGGAACCTTTTGCTACAAATGAATTTCTTGATTTATTGCCTAGGAGTTTAATAATTGCTAAAAATAAAGAAACTCCTAAGGGTTACAAGTGCTCTGTCAATGAATTGTATGCCAAAGATGGCAATACTTAGATCTATTCTCGCTTTTATGCCTAGCTAGGGGCGTTAAACGATAGCACTTGTTGGGAGGCAACCCAATATTATTTTTTCTTCCTTGCTTTTGCTTCTGTTTAGTAATAAATAATTCATCTAGCTTATGTTTAGATGTGGTTTTATGTTTTAATTAGTGTTTGTACCAAGTAAAACCTATAGGATCATCTTGGGTGATAGTTAATTTGATTCTGCTGAAAAATAGAAACTTTTGCACGCTCGAGAATAATTTTAATAAATCACAGAAACCTGATTTTGAGTTGATTATTTTTGCAGTAGATAAATAGAAAAATTTCCTAGGACTTACTATTTTGGTAGGTAGTTTCATAAGTATTCAAAAGTTACATATTTCTACAGACTGTTCTGTTTTTGACAGATTCGGTTTTTGTGTGTTGTTTGCTTATGTTGATGAATCTATGGATAGTATCGGGGGGTATGAACCATAGAGAAGTTGGAATACAGTTGGTTTAACACCAAAATTAATAAAGAATGAGTTCATTACAGTACCTTAAGTAGTGGTTTTCTTTCTTGCACTAACGGAGCTTATGAGATTTCCTGTTGAGTTTTGTGTTGTGAAGTTTTCGAGTTTTAGGTAAAGATTTGATGGACTATGGAATAAGGAGTGGCAAGAGCCTAAGCTTGGGGATGCCCATGGCACCCCAAGATAATCCAAGGACAACCAAAATCCTCTACTTGGGGATGCCCCGGAAGGCATCCCCTCTTTCGTCTTTGTCTATCGGTAACTTTACTTGGAGCTATATTTTTATTCACCACATGATATGTGTTTTGCTTGGAGCGTCTTGTATGATATGAGTCTTTGATTTTAGTTTACCACAATCATCCTTGATGTACACACCTTTTGGGAGAGACACACATGATTTGGAATTTATTAGAATACTCTATGTGCTTCACTTATATCTTTTGAGCTAGATAATTTTGCTCTAGTACTTCACTTATACTTTTTCGAGCATGGCGGTGGTTTGATTTTGTAGAAATTATTGATCTCTCATGCTTCACTTATATTATTTTCAGAATATTTTAGAACAGCAGGGTATTTTCTATGGTTATAAAATTGGTCCTAGAATGATGGGCATCCAAGTTATGTATAATAAAAACTATCATAGGAAGTGAATTGGATGCTATGATCAATTTGATGCTTGATAATTGTTTTGAGATATAGAGGTGGTGATATTAGAGTCATGCTAGTTGGGTAATTGTGAATTTAAAGAATACTTGTGTTGAAGTTGGCAAGTCCCATAGCATGCACATTTGGTAAAAGTTGTGTAACAAATTTGTTGCATGGGGTGCTCTTTTGATTGCCTTCCTTATGTGTGGAGGTCGGGGTGCGTGATGGTTAACTCCTACCAACCTCCCCCCTAGGAGCATGCGTAGTAGTACTTTGCTTAGAGGGCTAATAAAACTTTTGCAATAAGAATATGAGTTCTTTATGACTAATGTGAGTCCATGGATTATACACATTCTTACCCTTCCATCATTGCTAGCCTCTTCGGTACCGTGCATTGCCCTTTCTCACCTTGAGAGTTGGTGCAAACTTCGCCGGTGCATCCAAACCCCGTGATAGGATACGCTCTATCACACATAAACCTCCTTATATCTCCCTCAAAACAGCCACCATACCTACCTATTATGACATTTCCATAGCCATTCTGAGATATATTGCCATGCAACTTTCGACCGTTCCGTTTATCATGACACGCATCATCATTGTCATATTGCCTTGCATGATCATGTAGTTGACATCGTATTTGTGGCAAAGTCACCTTCATAATATTTCATACATGTCACTCTTGATTCATTGCCCATCCTGGTACACCGCCGGAGGCATTCATATGGAGTCATATCTTGTTCTAGTATCGAGTTGTAATTCTTGAGTTGTAAATAAGTAGAAGTCTGATGATCATCATTATTAGATCATTGTCCCTTATAAAAAAAGAAAGGCCAAAAAAGAAGAAAGTCCAAATAAAAAAAAGGCCCCAAAAAAGGAAAAAAAGGGGGACAATGTTACTATCTTTTTCCACACTTGTGCTTCAAAGTAGCACCATGTTCTTCATATAGAGAGTCTCTTATGTTGTCACTTTCATATACAAGTGGGAATTTTTCATTATAGAACTTGGCTTGTATATTCCAATGATGGGCTTCCTCAAAATGCCCTAGGTCTCCGTGAGCCAGCAAGTTGGATGCACACCCACTTAGTTTCTTTTGTTCAGCTTTCATACATTTATAGCTCTAGTGCATCCGTTGCATGGCAATCCCTACTCCTCATGTTGACATCAATTGATGGGCATCTCCATAGCCCATTGATTAGCCTCGTCAATGTGAGACTTTCTCCTTTTTTGTGTTCTCCACACAACTTCCATCATCATATTCTATTCCACCCATAGTGCTATATCCATGGCTCGCGCTCATGTATTGCGTGAGAGTTGAAAAAAGCTGAAGCACGTTAAAAAGTATGAACCAATTGCTTGACTGAAACCAGAGTTGTGCTTGATGGGAGTATTTTGTGTGATGAAAATGAAGCATTGCCTAACTATATGATTTTGTAGGGATGAACTTTCTTTAGCCATGTTATTTTGAGAAGACATGATTGCCTTGTTAGTATGCTTGAAGTATTACTATTTCTTATGTAATTATGAACTTTTATTTTGAATCAGTTGGATCTAAACATTCATGCCACAATAAAGAAAATTACATTGAGAATTATGCTAGGTATCATTGCACATCAAAAATTCTGTTTTTACCACTTACCTACTTGAGCACGAGTATGAATTAAGCTTGGGGATGCTTGATACGTCTCCAACGTATCTATAATTTTTGATTGCCCCATGCTATTATATTACCGGTTTTGGATGTTTATGGGCTTTACTTTACACTTTTTCTATTATTTTTGGGACTAACCTACTAACTGGATGTCACGCCCAAGATGTGATCCTATCCTAAAGGAACTCGAAGGTCCCACCAAGGATAGAAGCGCATCTTGAAGACGCTTTTGCAAGGTGGATATCATTACATCAACATTACATAATAGTGGGGATACATCCAATACATACAATGTCACATGAATACAACAATACAACATACAAGAACAACATCCGACTACGGATGAATCATAAACAGAAACTCAAACAATATCCACCCTGCTAGCCCAGGCTGCCGACCTGGAACCTATCCCCTGATCGAAGAAGAAGTAGAAGAAGAACTCCAAACAAGCAAACATCGCTCTCGCGTCATGATCATCGCATAATCTGTACCTGCAACTGTTGTTGTAGTAATCTGTGAGCCACGAGGACTCAGCAATCCCATTACCATGGGTATCAAGACTAGCAAAGCTTAAAGGGAAAGGAAGGGGTAAAGTGGTGAGGTTGCAGCAGCGACTAAGCATAAATGGTGGCTAACATACGCAAATAAGAGCGAGAAGAGAAGCAAAGGAACGGTCGCGAAGCTAGCAATGATCAAGAGGTGATCCTGAACTCCTACTTACGTCAATCATAACACAGAAACCGTGTTCATTTCCTGGACTCCGCCGAGAAGAGACCATCACGGCTACACACGCGGTTGATGCGTTTTAATTCAGATCTGGTGTCAAGTTATCTACAACCGGACATTAACAAATTCCCATCTACCACATAACCGCGGGCACGGCTCTCGAAAGTTTATACCCTGCAGGGTGTCCCAACTTAGCCCATGATAAGCTCTCGCGATCAACGAAGGATATTCCTTCTCCGGAAGACCGATCGGTCTCGAATCCCGGTTTACAAGACATTTCGACAATGGTAAAACAAGACCAGCAAAGCCGCCCGATGCGCCGACAATCCCGATAGGAGCTGCACATATCTCGTTCTCAGGGCAACACCGGATAAGTCAAGCTACGAGTAAAACTAGACTTCGAGTTTCCCCGAGGTGGCCCCGCAGGCTGCTCGGTTCGGACCAACACTTAGACAAGCACTGGCCCGGGGGGGCTAAAATAATGGTGACCCTTGGGTTGGCCGACCCAAGGGAAGGGTATAGGTGGTGGTGAGGCAAATGGTAAAACCAAGGTTGGGCCTTTCTGCACAAGTTTTATTCAAAGCGAACTGTCAAGGGGTTCCCATAAATCACCCGACCGCGTAAGGAACGCAAAATCCGGGAACATAACACCGGTATGACGGAAACTAGGGCGGCAAGAGTGGAACAAAACACCAGGCATAAGGCGGAGCCTTCCACCCTTTACCAAATATATAGATGCATTAATAAAATAAGAGATATTGTGATATCCCAACCAAAATCCTGTCCACCATGGAGAAATCTTCAACTTCACCTGCAACAAGCAACGCTATAAGAGGGCTGAGCAAAGCGGTAACATAGCCAAACAACGGTTTGCTAAGAAGGGTGTCAAAGGTTAGAGGTTCATGGCAATTTGGGAGGCTTGATGAGCAAATGATAGGTAACGCAGCATAGCGATAGAACGAAGCAACTAGCATAGCAATGATAGTAGTGAGATCCAAGGTGACGGCCATCTTGCCTGAAATCCCGCAAGGAAGAAGAACGAGTCCATGAAGAAGACGAACGGGAGTAGTCGAACGAATCCTC
Source organism: Aegilops speltoides (assembly GCA_021437245.1). Taxonomy (NCBI): domain Eukaryota; kingdom Viridiplantae; phylum Streptophyta; class Magnoliopsida; order Poales; family Poaceae; genus Aegilops; species Aegilops speltoides. Next base: position 107,605,853 of record CM038141.1, on the reverse strand, counting down.
ACAATCGCAACATTACCGGAACTAAGAAGCAACACCGGAAAGAAACAAACAACATGGTAAACACACAAGCATAAACATGACATGATGCACAAACAAGTATGATGCATGTCCGGTTTAATGAGGCATGGCATGGCAAAGTGCAACAAACAATACTACAAGTTAAGTGGAGCTCAATATGCAACGAGTTGCATATTGACAAAACACCACATTGACGTATTTAGTTTAATCTCGTTTAAGCTACCAAGCAATGTTAAATGTTGTTAAACATGGCAAGAGGTGAAGCATAAGTAAACTAACTATCTAGACAAATTTAAATGAGGCCGGAACAACAAACAACATTTCCGGAAAATCCTCATATGCAATTTATGAATTTGCTACTGTTCTGCCCTAAAAAATATTTTGAAGTTGTTAAAAAGGAAAATAAAGTGGACCCTGTTAAACTAGGCATTTTTCCACCCCATTTACATATAAAGTTTATTTAAAACCGAGCTACGGTTATTTAGTTATGAAATAAACCATTTTAACATGTCATTTATGCAAATTAAATGCAAACATCCATTTTAAACATTTCAAACATGGTTGAAAGATGCAGATTATGAAAGTACATGAAATTCTAAGCATTTTACATATATAGTTTGTTTAATTTTGATGCATGCATAATTAGTTATTAATAATACAAAACAGGGGCATTTTCTGAAATTAAGCAAAAGAAAAATAAAACAGCAGGGAACACAGGCTAAACCAGCCACTGTCAAAGACGAGAGGGCCCGGAGTGCTGAGGTGGCAGGAGTGTGGCTGTGGATGGGTGTATGTGGGCAGAGAGGATGACAAGTGGGACCGGGATGTCATAGGCGCAAAGGTACTGGAGGCAAAATTAAAAAGATAATGCCCAACCTGGGTTTCGAACCCAGGATCACTTGGCTGGAGGTTTGCTGCGCTGACCAATTCAGCTACTGCTCTGCTTGTGCAACACATGGGAGTGAGCAGCTCTTAACCAAAGACTGAAACGGACGAGCTTTGAAGCCATGGCTCACGGTGGTTGCCGGCGACGCAGCCGAGCACAAGAGCAAACCGCGATCGCAAAGGGCCGCGGGTGCGGAAGACGATTAGGGTGTGGGTGTGAATGCGCAAGGCGAGGACGAGCGGCTGCTGCTCGCCGGTGTCGTGTGCGTGCTGAAGCAGAGAAAGAAATAGAGGAGCTGGCGCTGTGCACAAAGAGCGGCGGAGGAGCTCGTCGGAGCTGTTCCGACAACCAAAACACGCGGCGGAGGGCGCGGATGGAAGCTACGCAGCGGGGCGAAGCCATTCATACCAAGCATGCAACAGGAAGTGAACGGATTCCTCGCCGTCGACGGGGTTCCGCGGTGGGGCGCGTGAGCTTGATGCTCGCGGCCATGGAGGCGATGCATGGCGAGGCAGGAGCTACAGCGGCGGGCGGTGGAAGCAGAGGGTTCGGCGCGTCCATGGCGAAGCACGGTGGCCGGGGATTTCGAGTGAACAGATCGACACCTAGAGGATGCGAACGAGGCGGATAAAAGGGCTGAGAGACGCGGCTGCTCACCTAGCTCCCGTACGACAAGACGATTCGGTCGGAGACGCGACAGATAGAACTCGAGGACGCGCTGATCGAGGCGACGGTGCTCGGTCCCTGAAGAAGACGAAGCAGAGGAAGAAGAGCAGGATGCGGGCGTCGCGGCCTTGACGTCCCGCGGCGATGCAGAGGACGTCGGGGATGAAGAGGAACTTGGCGAAACTCGTGGGCACCTTGGCGAATGCTCTGATCCGGGAAGAAGAAGACGAAGGGGAAGAAGAGGACGTCACGGAGGCGGTCTTGGGCTTGCCTTGCAGCGGAACGGAACCAGGGGCTCGCTGCGGTTCTCGTGGGCGTCGCGGAGGTCGAAGGGAGGCGTCAGGCCGGCGGCGAGCTCCTTGCCTGGCCAGCCATGGCGTTCGGGTGCTACTCGAGGCAGGAGCAGGAAGACGTGAGGGAGAGCCTCCCTCGAGTGGCGGCGTGAAGGAGGGAACGAGGAGGAAAGGGGAACCCTAGGGGGATCGCGGCGAGGGTTAAATAGGAGGGGGGAAGGGCGGACGTGGAACTCGGGCGTCCACGGTGGCCATGTGCGGCGTGGTGCTCTGTTTTACCGTGAGAGAGGAAAACGACTGGAGGTGGAAGAAAAAGTGAGATTTGAGGGGATGACAGGCGGGCCCGATGGGGTGCATTGAGCAAAATTTACCAGGGAGAAGAGGAGAAAAGGCCAGGCTCGGGCTGGGCTAAGGTGGCTGTTGCTGGGCTGCTGCGGTGTGGCTTGGCTGCACTGCTGCTCTCTCTCCCCTGCCTCAATTTATTTTCTTCGAATTTCTTCAGGCAGAAAACAAAGAGAAAATCACAGGTACTTTGGAGAGGGAGTAGGCTGGAGTACAAATATCTCGGGAATTCTGGAATTATGCACCATTTTAATAAATTGGCTTGGCAATTTTATAGATAGAAAAATAATTCTAGTTTGAATTAAATTCAAACTTGAGCCATTTTTCAATCCAATCAAAACAACTCCAAAATGTATGATATTTGACAGAGAGGTATAATGCATGGAGTAAGATCACCAGGAAATAAATGAACATTAATGGAAGAGGGAAAATGTCACTTGCAAAAACATGAAGGAAGAAGGAAAGGAGAGGTGATGATACAAGGGCATGGCTTGAGAGAGATATCAAGGGCTGATGCACACACGACATGAAGAATGCAACCCACATGATGAGCATGATGAAATGTAAAATGACAAGGGTACAATGCAACATAACAAGTGAGATGAGCATGGTGCAAGAAGCAAATATATGACAAGGCACTCAACATGATCATGGCATAAACATATAGGAATGAAATATGCAAAACAATTATGATAGTGCAACAAACATAATAAACACACGGCAACAACTAAAATAAATAGAAGGCATCTAGAGCATTGGTCTCGAGGCGTTACAACTCTCCACCACTACGAGAGGATCTCGTCCCGAGATCTAGGATGGCACCGGAGAGAAACGGAAGAGGAGAGGTAAAACAGAGTTGCTTCTGTGACGAACGAGTGAAACCAAGAACCATGAGAGGTTGAGCAATTTAAAAGAAAGAGTACAACAGAGATGAACGAGATTGCAAACAATCCGTTAGAAAAGAGGAAAAAGGAGTATTACGAGGACTTGAAGGTTGAAAGACATGGAAATATGAGCTTCACGAACGAAAAGAATATGACCACCTCGGTATAATGAGATAGCCAAGGAACAAGAATGACAGAATTTGGACAGCACTCCGGTAGAAAAGAGAAGAAAACTTGATGAGATGAAAAGATATTGAAGAGATGATACAACACTCTGGTTAAATGGATAAGCAAGAAAAGAACACGATCCTCACAAAACGAGGTGATGGGTGAAGAGCACAACATCACAATGCCTCCGTAACGAAAGAATAGAAGTTAGATCATTGGGATAAAGGGACGGAGAAGAAAATGACAACTTTTGCCACAAGTGAACTTGGAAAGCATCCTTGCAAAGAAGAATCAAACGGAGTTGTTGGAAAATCAACAACGAGAAGCACAAGCTTGTTATGGGCTTATGGCAAACATCTAAAAATGATGAGGTGACAACCAGCCACTAATAGAAACAATTGATTTGATTGAGAGAACCAAAGAGAAGAAAACTTCTTCCACCAAGAGGATAAAGAGCAAGCTTGGGTCATGCATAATCACCACAAATAGCAACAACCCTTAAGGAAAGACTTTAGGTGAAATCTATACCAAGATAACTCCAAAGAAGAGATTGATGGATTTAAAATACCTCATTCTTGACAACAATATGAATCATGAAACATGAAGGAAATTGTCAAGAGTGACATAACACCACCTCAAAAGATAAGGTAGAAAGAATTGCACTTCGAAATGCAAGAAGAAGAATACTTGAACTCCTCAAAACAAAACATGTGTTGAACAACATGTTCATTTTAGATTGTAGCTTGACGGGTCATAACTTGAAGAGAAATCTTAAAGAACAATTGAAGAATGAAAAGAATCCTTGACGAACCACCATGTAGAGCCTCCATGGAGAACTCCGGTAATAAAAGGATGATAAAAAGAAAGAGAAGTTGACAATACAAGGTGAAGCCTTGCAATAATTTAGATGGAGCTTCGCGACGAGATAATGCGGAAAGCTTGGAACTCCGGAAAAGGAAAGATGAAGCATCTCGAACTGAGAAATGTGACATGATGAACAACTCTGGAAAGAAGAAACTAGATCACTTGGACGAAACAATAATAAGAATTACGTTATGCGTATCCTTCATCAATTTAAATTGATGACAAGCAATGGATTTGCATACTACTTATTCACGTAGAAAGGATTAAGAGAGATATAGCACAAATTTGAGAAGGTATTGATGGAACCACCGGTGGGATTAAAAGAATGAATGAATTGATATGATAATAAAGGAAGTGAAATCTTGAACGAACCACCGTAAAAATTGGAAAAGAGAGTAGCAAGGGCACAATTCATCGGAAAGAGTTTGAAAACGAATGAAGATACTTGAAGGGATTTAGATACATGAGAATGAAGAGAACATGAACTGATTAGAGGTTATTTGAACGATGCACCAGAAGAATTCGAGAACGAGAGCTGAACGCTAAGAATTAATAATTCTGAGATGATTGGCTCCGGAGAATGAAAAAGAGGAAAGGTTGAACCAACGATGAAAAGAATTTGAAAACGACCTTGAGAAGGCATGTGACTGATGGAATCCATTCTTACGTCAAACTTGGAAAGAATTTAAGAATAACTCCGGAATAATTAGAAGAGTCAGGTAAGATCCTGGGAAAAGACCTGTGGGTTAGGGCCCACTCAAAAGAAACACCGTTGGAAATGATTTAAAGAGATATTGCACCAGTTGAATTAAATGGCTTGAATGAGATAACAATCTCCAAATGGCTTGAACGGATTAAGAATGGAAACACAAATCTTCTGAGATATCTTCAACACTCTGGAACAAATGAATAGGAAGAAGTGAATGATTAAGAGGTGCATCGGCACGAGAAAGCATTAGAAACGAGGAAAGGAATATGATGAATATCGAAAGCTTGAATTGGATCCACCGGAGAAGAAACAACAACGAAGGATGATGAACTTGAAGCTCGTGAGCATCTTCACGAGGGATCACCGGATCAGAACATTGATTGAAAAGAGTGAAGTGACTTCACATGACTAAATGGATATTTGATTAAAATAAATGAGTCCTTGAAGAAAAGGGTGGGAGGGTGGAGAAAAACAAAGACAACTTGGGATGAACGAAACAAACACCGTTGAGAAAACTTAGAATTGATCTCGCGGATGGGGAGAATGATGGGATCATCTCGAAGAGAAGTGCACTGGTTGGAAAAGAATTAACATGACAACCTCAATGATCAAAAAGGATTAGTACTCTCATAGAAATATGAGAACACCGTTCAGAATAAGGTATGGAATCAACACTTGACTTCGAAGCAACTCGAATACCACAAATAAAATAAAATAAAGATTTGGCTTGCAGAATAAGCCGGAACAAATACATATGATAGAGATTTCGTCTGAAGTTTTCGTGGTGGGGCCCACACGGGCTCGATCGTACAACACCATCATGTACAAGGCAGTGCACATGACATACGAAGTGTCCCCGAACCAACATAGCCAAGGGTTCTTTAAGACCCAATGAGACCACTGTAAAAAACGACCGTGGATAGGCGGACCACTAGACGTCGAACCCCAATCTCGTATCATGCATCTGTGTAACGCCCTCGATGCGGCTATATCTTCCACGTGTCGAAGCACGACTTAGAGGCATAACCGCATTGAAAGCAATGTCGCAAGTGAGGTAATCTTCACACAACCCATGTAATACATAAGAGAAAAAGATACATAGTTGGCTTACAATCGCCACTTCACACAATTACATGAATAAAGCATTACATCATCCAGATACAATCATGGTCCGACTACGGAACCAAAATAAAAGAAGAACCCCAAATGCGACAAAAGGTCCCCGATCGACCCCAACTGGGCTCCACTACTGATCAACTAGAACGAAACAACACAAAGGGCAAGATCTTCATCGAGCTCCTCCTTGAGCTTGGTTGCGTCACACCGCCGGTAACATAGGCACCGCAAACTGGTTTTGGAAGTATCCGGTGAGCCACGAGGACTCAAAGAATCCCATTACCATGGGTATCAAGACTAGCAAAGCTTAATGGGAAGGAAGGGGTAAAGTGGTGAGGTTGCAGCAGCGACTAAGCAAGTATGGTGGCTAACATACGCAAATAAGAGCGAGAAGAGAACAAGCGGAACGGTCGTGAAGCTAGCAATGATCAAGAGGTGATCCTGAACACCTACTTACGTCAAACATAACCCAGAAACCATGTTCACTTCCCGGACTCCGCCGAGAAGAGACCATCACGGCTACACACACAGTTGATGCGTTTTAATTCGGATCTGGTGTCAAGTTATCTACAACCGGACATTAACAAATTCCCATCTGCCACATAACCGCGGGCACGGCTCTCGAAAGTTTATACCCTGCAGGGTGTCCCAACAGCCCATGACAAGCTCTCGCGATCATCGAAGGAATAGACCTTCACCCAGGAAGACCCGATCAGTCTCGTAATCCCAGTACATCAAGACATTTTGACAATGGTAAAACAAGACCAGCAAGACCTCCCGGCGTGCCGACATCCTGATAGTAGCCGCGCGTATCTCGTCTCAGGCCATGACCGGATGAGCACTACGTACAACTAGAACCAGCCCTCAAGTTTCCCCGAGGTGGCGCCGCAAGTGGCTCTAGTTTGGACCAACACATAGACAAGCATTGGCCCGGGGGGGCTAAAATAAAGATGACCCTTGGGATGTGCGACTCCCAAGGGAAAAAGGTAGTAGGTGAGGCAAATGGTAAAACCAATGTTGGGCCTTGCTGGAGGAGTTTTACTCAAAGCGAACCGCCAGGGGGTTCCCATAAATCACCCGACCGCGTTAGGAACGCAAAATCCGGGAACATAACACCGGTATGACGGAAACTAGGGCGGCAAGAGTGGAACAAAACACCAGGCATAAGGCCGAGCCTTCCACCCTTTACCAAGTATATAGATGCATTAATAATATAAGAGATATTGTGATATCCCAACCAAAATCCTGTCCACCATGGAGAAATCTTCAACTTCACCTGCAACTAGCAACGCTATAAGAGGGGCTGAGCAAAAGCGGTAACATAGCCAAACAATGGTTTGCATAGGAAAGGTGTCAAAGGTTAGAGGTTCATGGCAATATGGGATGGTTGGACAAACAGGTAATAGGTAGCGCAACATAGCGAAAGAACAAGGCAACTAGCGAAGCAATGATAGTAGTGAGATCCAGGGTAGCGGTCATCTTGCCTGAAATCCCACAAGGAAGAAGAACAAGTCCATGAAGAAGATGAAACTACGAAGACGAACCACACGCAGACGAACGCATCCTCACGATCGCAACGAAACGGGAACTATCGAGAAGAAGCACACAACATAGTAAACACACCACACATGAACATGACATGATGCACAACAAGCATGATGCATGACAAAACTAGATGAAGCTACTCATGGCAAAAGATGATGCCAACAAGAACAACACATCAAGGCAAGTTTAAATGAGGCCGGAAACAACATATAACAATTCCGGTAAGTCCTCATATGCATATTTCGAAATTGGTCCAGATCTGAATAAACATTATGTTCAAATTGTTAAACAGCAAGCTAAGATGCACCAAAATGATCTACACGAAATTCTAGTCAAGTTACATATAAAGTTCATTAGATTCGGAGCTACGGGCTAGAAGATATGAGCAAAACAAGTTAAGCATGGCATTGATGCAAAATGCACTCAAACATCAAGCAAACACACCAAAACAAGGATGCAACATGGTAATATGAAACTATATGCAAAATCAAGCAAGTTTCATATAGAGCACACTCAAAACGGAGCAACGGTTCAACACATGCACACTATACAAGTCATAGCAACAATCATCCAAAACCAAAGAACTAGGCATCTTACAAGCATCAAAACAATATGCTACAGCACCCCAACATAATAACAAAAGGCATGGGCATGAAGTACACGTAAAGCATAACAAAACATGAACACTGAGCTATCTCCAGAAACAACTAGAACATGCTCAAAAAGACATGGAGATATTGCAAGTAATAACAGTTTCAGACTTTAGCAGAAATAACATCAAGTTGCAATGTTTAGAGCTATCAAACAACATGTTACAGGAACTTATCATGGCAAACAAAGGCATGGCATGAATCTACTAATTGCCTAGATCAAAAGACCCTTACTGACCATAAGCCAAAAAGGCACGGAAAATATGATGGTACCCATGTAAACATGGCAAGTTATATTACAGATTTAAACATGGCAGGAATAACAATAAGTAGGCATGTTCGGGAGCTCGAACCACTCACCACGGAGCAATACATGGCATGGCAAGGCAACCAACAGTAATAAGGCATGTTTATGAAGCTAAGCATGGCAAGAGCAAGGTCATAGGATGCATGGATCACTAGGAAAACACATGGGAACAAGTGAACTTAATGTAAACAGGCTAACAAACAACATTTTCAAGCAACTTTGGAGCAAGAAATGAACATGTTCCAGCAGGTTATAATTGCAACCAAGGGCATTAATGGATAGAGCATGACATATATTTCAAAACATGTTTATAGAGCATCTCCAGATTATGCATAGAATGAATAGTAGAAGCATGTTAACATGGCATCAAAATATAACAGAATCTGTCAGGAAAATAGCAACAGCAACTACCCTACTTAGCAAGCTTGATACACTCAGCACACAACTCACAAAAATACATGGTTAACACCCCTGGAAAGATGGCATGGCATAGTTCAACATTCATGTAGACATCAACCCCAAAGGATGCACACATAAATCATGGCAAAAATGATAAAACAGCAAGTTATAACAGTTTTAGCAGATTAACATCAACATGCACTCTTCCAACAGCATTTCGGGCACCAAGATGAGCCCAAATAAAAATGATGCAATGCAATGAAATGAATTACTCGTCGAGAAGAACAATTTGACATATTATACGCACGAAACGGAGCTACGGGTGCGAAGATGCGATGGCATGAACATGGCATGAAAATTACAAAAACTGGGGACTTAGTGGAAAAACGGGGTCAACCTCGTGATTGGCACGGATTTCGAGGCAGGAGGCGGATCTCGCCGGAGTCCACCCCGGAGATGACGGGATCCCCGGAGACGGGCGGATCCGGGCTGGATCTCGCCGGATCCGGCCGGATCCCGAGGTGGGGCCGGAGAGCCTTGAGAGGCCGGGAGGCAGCGGCCGCAGGGCGCGCGGTCTTGGCGCCGGCGGGGTTCAGGCGCTGAGGGCGCGCACCGGCGAGAAGCTTGGGCGCGCAGCTCCGGCGATGGCGGCTGGGCGCCCGGCGAGGCGCCGGCGGCGGAGGGAGGGCGCGACGGGCGGCGGCTTCAGCGGCGAGGGCGCGGCCGCGACTCTGCGGCGGCGAGCAATGGATCCGGCGGCGGAGCACGTCAGCGAGGACGGCGCCGGCGCGGCGGAAGCGGCGGCGACGGCGGGCGGCCGAACTCTGCGGGCCGCGACGGGCTCGGGGGGCCAGCAGCGCGGGACGCCAGTGCCATGTGGCACGACCGGATTCGCCGGGCGCTGGCGGCGGACGTGTCCGGCCGGGGACGGACGTGTCTGGCGCGGCGCGGAGGGAAAAATTAGGGTTTAGGGGGAAATCATCCGGGATTTGGAATGGGGGGTGTATATATAGGCATAGAGGGAGCTAGGAGAGTCCAAATAAGGAGCGGTTTTCGGCCACGCGATCGTGATCGAACGACTAAGAGCATGGAGGGGAGTTTGGTGGGTTTTGGGCCACTTTGGAAGGGGTGTTGGGCTGCAACTCAAAGAGGGCTTCTGCGGTTACCCGGTTAACCGTTGGAGTATCAAACGACCTCCAAATGGCACGAAACTTGACAGGCGGTCTACCGGTGCTATACCAAGGCCGCTTGGCAAACCTCGGGCCATTCCGAGAAAGTTTAATACCCGCTCACAAAAAGAGAGAAGAAGGGGACGCCGGATGACATAGGAGTGCCGGATTACAAAACGGACAACGGGGAAAAAGCTCGGATGCATGAGACGAACACGTATGCAAAATGAAATGCACATGATGACATGATATGAAATGCATATGATGACATGGCAAATGCAACACGCAAGCAAATGACATGGCAACGAAGGCGAATAACTGACGGACACCTGGCGCATCGGATCCGGGGCGTTACAACACTCCACCACTACGAGAGGATCTCGCCCCGAGATCTAGGATGGCACCGGAGTGAAAAGGAAGAGGAAGAGGAGAGGTAAAACTAAGTTGCTTCTTTGACCAATGAGTGAAACCAAAGAACCTTGAGAGGTTGAACAAATTGAAAGAACGAAACAATGGAGCTGACCAAGATTGCAAACAATTCGTTGGACAAGAGGAACAAGGAATATGAGAACTTGGAGGTTGCAAAGACATGAATCAAGAGTTCCACGAACGAAAAGAATATGACCACCTCGGTATAATGAGATAGCCAAGGAACAAGAATGACAGAATTTGGACAGCACTCCGGTAGAAAAGAGAAGAAAAACTTGATGAGATGAAAAGATATTGAAGAGATGATACAACACTCCGGTTAAATGGATAAGCAAGAAAAGAACACGATCCTCAAAAAAACGAGGTGATGTGTGAAGAGCACAACATCACAATGCTTCCAAAAGAACGAAAAGAAGATAGATCATTGGAATAAAAGAACAGAGAAGAAAATGCCAACTTCTGCCACAAATGAGCTTGGAAAGCATCCTTGCAAAGAAGAATTGAACGGAGTTGTTGGAAAACCAACAACGAAAAGAACAAGCTTGTTGTGGGCTTATGGAACACATCTCAAAATGATGAGGTGACAACCGGCCACTAATGGAAACAATTGATTGGTTGAGATCAATGAAGATAAGAGAAACTTCTTCGACCAAGATGAGAAGAAGAAAATTGGATCATAGCTAAGCACCACAAATAGCAACAACCCATAAGGAAAGGCTTTAGCTGAAATATAACCCAAGATAACTCCAATGAAGAGACTGATGGATTTAAAATACCTCATTCTTGACAACAATATGAATCATGAAACATGAATGGAAATTGTCAAGAGTGACATAACACCACCTCAAAAGATAAGGTAGAAAGAATTGCACTTTGGAATGCAAGATGAAGAATACTTGAGCTCCTCAAAACAAAACATGTGTTGAGCACCATGTTTATTTTAGAGAAAAGCTTGGCGGATCATAACTTCAAGAGAAATCTTGAAGAACAATTGAAGAATGGAAAGAATCCTTGACGAACCACCATTTAGAACCTCCATGAAGAACTCCGGTAATAAAAGGATGATAAAAAGAAAGAGAAGTTGAAAACACAAGGTGAAGCCTTGCGATGATTTAGAAGGAGCTTCGCGACGATAATGCGGAAAACTTGGAACTCCGGACAAGAAAAGATGAAACACTAGAGCCGAGAATTACTTCATCCTGAACAAACTCCGGAAGAAAAGAATTGAATCACCTCGAGGAAATAAGAATAAGATTTATTGTATGCTTATCCTTCATCAAATTAAATTGATGACAAACAATGGATTTGGCATACCACTTATTCTCGCTGAAAAGGATTAAGATAGATATAGCGCCAACTTGAGAAAGTCTTCAACGAACCACCGTAAGGATTGAAAACAACGAATAAATTGAATGATAACGAAAGAGGTGAAATCTTGAACGAACCACCGTAAGAATTGAAAATGAATGTAGCAAAGGCACAATTCACCAGGAAGAATTGGAAAACGAATGAAGATACTTTATGGGATTTAGATAAATGATAACGAAGAGAACATGAACTGATTAGAGGATATTTAAACGATTCACCGGTAAGATTTGGAGAACGATAGCTACATGCTGAGGATGAAGAATTATGACATGATGGCCTTCGGAAGAAAGAAATGGAAACAACTCAAGAAATACTCCGGATGGTAAGAAAAGAATTGTCACAATCAAAACAATTATGAGAGGATGACATAAGCTAGAACCACGAATCTTGAAGAGAATGGAGCAAGATTAAAGAGAAATCCTTCTTCGGTCTACAAATGATGAGAATGACAATGAGAAACACCACCAAGAATTATTGAGGCACACCGGAAGAATCAAAAGCGAAGAGGTTGAGCCAACTATGAAAATAATTTGAAAGATCTTGGAGAAAAGCATTTGACTGATGATAACTCATTCTTACGTCAAACTTGGAGAAGAATTTAGAATAGTTCTGGGAAAATAGAAGAGTCAGGTAAGATCCTGGGAAAAGACTTGTGGGTTAGGGCCCACTCAAAAGAAAACACCGTTGAAAAGATTTAAAAGAGATGTTGCACCGGTTGAATTAAATGGCTTGAATGAGATACCAATCTCGAAAGAGCTTGAACGAATGCAGAGTGGAAACACGAACCTTCGAGATATCTTGAGCACTCCGGAATAACAAATAGAGAGAAGTAGAATGATAATGAGGTGCACCGGTATGAGAAGACATTGAAATGAGGAAAAAGGTATGATCAACAAAACTTGACTTGAATCCACCGGAGAAGAGAAAGGAATGGGGAATGACGAACTAGTAGAACATCTTCATGGGAAATCACCGGATAAGAACATTGATTGAAAAGAATGAAGAGACTTCACATGAATAAATGGATACTTGATTAAAATAAATGAGTCCTTGAAGAAAAAGGGTGGGAGGGTGGGGAAAAACAAAGACAACTTGGGATGAACGAAACAAACACCGTTGAGAAGAAAAGATAATTGGTCTTGCTGATGTTGAAGTGATCGGATCCACTTGAAGAGAAACACGCCGGTTGAAAAGGATAGACATGACCATCTCGATGATCAAAAGGATTAGTATTCACATAACAATATGAGAACACTGTTTAGGAAAGGTATGGATTCAACATTTGACTTCGAAGCAACTCGAATACCACAAATAACACAAAACAAAGGATTTGGCTTGCAGAATAAGCCGGAACAAATACATATGATAGAGATTTACCCAATCCCATATCATGCATTTGTCGGAAAGATATTCTAGGAGCAACTTTAATTCCCACCTATAAAACTCCCGAAACTTTCTGGTTATGCAATCTGGTGTTGGGGATACAGGGGAAGCAATATATCTCACCCAAACTAACAATACCTACATCCAAGCTGTATCCATCCGTCAACACATAACCAAGAAACCTTCGGAAATCGTGTACCTCAACCTTCTAAAAGCATCCGTTATACGAGTCATGGCAATACTCCCGTACTCACCTTAGTATTGGGTTAGCGGGGTTATCTCACCAACAACTGCATAAAAGATATTTTCGATGTCGGCGTACTAAACTCAGGTATTCCAGAACTGCAACGATAAAATTATGACGACAACACCTCAGAGCTCAACTCCCCGGGACACCTCCACTAAAAAAACCCCTGCTGACGGGAGGCACCAAGACAATGTTGTCATCATAAAACCATCGAACGATTCTAAGATACCAGCGTGATCCTAAAAAAATTTAGTGAAATTTGAGAAGAGAAGAGTCAAAACTCTCGTCGGGATACCTCACCGAGGCGACGAAGGGACCGAGGAGTAAAAAGAATTCTAACTCTCCGATATATATAATCCTAAATGACTCAAAACAATTTTCTAGACACAACTCGGCCGCTAAAAGCGATCAAGCGGTGGGGCTCCTAAGGTCGGGAAGGCTCGATTACCAACTTAGCGCCCTCGATGCGGCTATATCTCCCACGTGTCGAAGCACGACTTAGAGGCATAACCGCATTGAAAGCAATGTCGCAAGTGAGGTAATCTTCACACAACCCATGTAATACATAAGGAAAAAGATACATAGTTGGCTTACAATCGCCACTTCACACAATTACATGAATAAAGCATTACATCATCCAGATACAATCAAGGTCCGACTACGGAACCAAAATAAAAGAAGAACCCCAAATGCGACAAAAGGTCCCCGATCGACCCCAACTGGGCTCCACTACTGATCAACTAGAACGAAACAACACAAAGGACAAGATCTTCATCGAGCTCCTCCTTGAGCTTGGTTGCGTCACCTGCTCGGTAACATAGGCACCTGCAAACTGGTTTTGGAAGTATCTGGTGAGCCACGAGGACTCAGCAATCCCATTACCATGGGTATCAAGACTAGCAAATCTTAATGGGAAGGAAGGGGTAAAGTGGTGAGGTTGCAGCAGCGACTAAGCAAGTATGGTGGCTAACATACGCAAATAAGAGCGAGAAGAGAACAAGCGGAACGGTCGTGAAGCTAGCAATGATCAAGAGGTGATCCTGAAAACCTACTTACATCAAACATAACCTAGAAACCGTGTTCACTTCCCGGACTCCGCCGAGAAGAGACCATCACGGCTACACACACGGTTGATGCGTTTTAATTCGGATCTGGTGTCAAGTTATCTACAACCGGACATTAACAAATTCCCATCTGCCACATAACCGCGGGCACGGCTCTCGAAAGTTTATACCTGCAGGGTGTCCCAACTTAGCCCATGACAAGCTCTCGCGATCATCGAAGAATAGACCTTCACCCAGAAGACCCGATCAGTCTCGGAATCCGGTACATCAAGACATTTCGACAATGGTAAAACAAGACTAGCAAGACCTCCCGCGTCGACATCCCGATAGTAGCCACAGATCTCGTCTCGAGCCACGACCGGATGAGCACTACGTATAACTAGAACCATCCTCAAGTTTCCCGAGGTGGCGCGCAAGTGGCTCTAGTTTGGACCAACACTTAGACAAGCATTGGCCCGGGGGGCTAAAATAAAGATGACCCTTGGGATGCGCGACTCCCAAGGGAAAAAGGTAGTAGGTGAGGCAAATGGTAAAACCAATGTTGGTTGTTGCTGGAGGAGTTTTACTCAAAGCGAACTGTCAGGGGGGTCCCATAAATCACCCGACCGCGTTAGGAACGCAAAATCCGGGAACATAACACCAGTATGACGGAAACTAGGGCGGCAAGAGTGGAACAAAACACCAGGCATAAGGCCGAGCCTTCCACCCTTTACCAAGTATATAGATGCATTAATAATATAAGAGATATTGTGATATGCCAACCAAAATCCTGTCCACCATGGAGAAATCTTCAACTTCACCTGCAACTAGCAACGCTATAAGAGGGGCTGAGCAAAGCGGTAACATAGCCAAACAACGGTTTTCTAGGAAGGGTGTCAAAGGTTAGAGGTTCATGGCAATTTGGGAGGCTTGATGAGCAAATGATAGGTAACGCAGCATAGCGATAGAACGAAGCAACTAGCATAGCAATGATAGTAGTGAGATCCAGGGTAGCGGTCATCTTGCCTGAAATCCCGCAAGGAAGAAGAACAAGTCCATGAAGAAGATGAAACCACGAAGACCAACCACACGCAGACGAACGCATCCTCACGATCGCAACGAAACGGGAACTATCGAGAAGAAGCACACAACATAGTAAACACACCACACATGAACATGACATGATGCACAACAAGCATGATGCATGACAAAACTAGATGAAGCTACTCATGGCAAAAGATGATGCCAACAAGAACAACACATCAAGGCAAGTTTAAATGAGGCCGGAAACAACATATAACAATTCCGGTAAGTCCTCATATGCATATTTCGAAATTGGTCCAGATCTGAATAAACATTATGTTCAAGTTGTTAAACAGCAAGCTAAGATGCACCAAGATGATCTACACGAAATTCTAGTCAAGTTACATATAAAGTTCATTAGATTCGGAGCTACGGGCTAGAAGATATGAGCAAAACAAGTTAAGCATGGCATTGATGCAAAATGCACTCAAACATCAAGCAAACACACCAAAACAAGGATGCAACATGGTAATATGAAACTATATGCAAAATCAAGCAAGTTTCATATAGAGCACACTCAAAACAGAGCAACGGTTCAACACATGCACTATACAAGTCATAGCAACAATCTGTCCAAAACAACAACTAGGCATCTTACAAGCATCAAAACAATATGCTACAGCACCCCAACATAATAACAAAAGGCATGGGCAAGAAGTACACGTAAAGCATAACAAAACATGAACACTGAGCTATCTCCAGAAACAACTAGAACATGCTCAAAAAGACATGAAGATATTGCAAGTAATAACAGTTTCAGACTTTAGCAGAAATAACATCAAGTTGCAATGTTTAGAGCTATCAAACAACATGTTACAGGAACTTATCATGGCAAACAAAGGAATGGCATGAATCTACTAATTGCCTAGATTAAAATACCCTTACTGACCATAAGCCAAAAAGGCACGGAAAATATGATGGCACCCATGTAAACATGGCAAGTTATATTACAGATTTAAACATGGCAGGAACAACAATAAGTAGGCATGTTCGTGAGCTCGAACCACTCACCACGGAGCAATACATGGCATGGCAAGGCAACCAATAGTAAGAAGGCATATTTATGAAGCTAAGCATGGCAAGAGCAAGGTCATAGGATGCATGGATCACTAGGAAAACACATGGGAACATGTGAACTTAATGTAAACAGGCTGACAAACAACATTTTCAAGCAACTTTGGAGCAAGAAATGAACATGTTACAGCAGGCTATAATTGCAACCAAGGGAATGAATGGATAGAGCATGACATGTAGTTCAAAACATGTTTATAGAGCATCTCCAGATTATGCATAGAATGATTAGTAGAAGCATGTTAACATGGCATCAAAATATAACAGAATCTGTCAGGAAAATAGCAACAACAACTACCCTACTTAGCAAGCTTGATACACTCAGCACACAACTCACAAAAATACATGGTTAACACCCATGGAAAGATGGCATGGCATAGTTCAACATTCATGTAGACATCAACCCCAAAGGATGCACACATAAATCATGGCAAAAATGATAAAACAGCAAGTTATAACAGTTTTAGCAGATTAACATCAACATGCACTCTTCGAACACCATTTCGGGCATCAAGATGAGCTCAAATGAAAATGATGCAATGGAATGAAATGAAGTACTCGTCGAGACTAACAATTTGACATATTATATGCACGAAACGGAGCTACGGGTGTGAAGATGCGATGGCATGAACATGGCATGAAAATTACAAAAACTGGGGACTTAGTGGAAAAACGGGGTCAACCTCGTGATTGGCACGAATTTCGAGGCAGGAGGCGGATCTCGCCGGAGTCCACGCCGGAGATGACGGGATCGCCGGAGACGGGCGGATCCGGGCCGGATCTCGCCGGATCCGGCCGGATCCCGGCGAGGTGGGGCCGGAGAGCGCTGAGGCCGGGGCGGCGGCGGAGGCGCGAGTCGCGGCGCGGCGGCAAGGGGCTCAGGCGCTGAGGCGGCGCCAGCGAGGAGCTGGGCACGGAGTCTCCCGGGCGACGGCGGCTGGGCGCCGGCGAGGCGCCCGGCGGCGGAGGAGAGGCGCGACGGGCGGCGGCTTCAGCGGCGGAGGCCTTGGCCGAGGCGCACGGCGATGGAGCAAGCGGATCCGGCGGCGAGCACGTCAGGCGAGGACGGCACCGGCGGCGGAAAGTGGCGGGCGACGCAATGGCGGCGGAGGGCGGCCGAACTCTGCGAGCCCGCGACGGGCTCAGGCGGGCGCGCGGCGGAGACGCAGGTGCCACGTGGCACGACCGGATTCGCCGGGCGCGGCGGTGGGCGTGTCCGGCCGGAACGGACGTGTCCAGCGCGGCGCGGAGGGAAGAATTAGGGTTTAGGGGGAAATCATCCGGGATTTGGAATGGGGGGTGTATATATAGGCATAGAGGGAGCTAGGAGAGTCCAAATGAGGAGCGGTTTTCGGCCACACGATCGTGATCGAATGACCGAGAGAATGGAGGGGAGTTTGGTGGGTTTTGGGCCACTTTGGAAGGGGTGTTGGGCTGCAACTCAAAGAGGGCTTCTACGGTTACCCGGTTAACCGTTGGAGTATCAAAAGACCTCCAAATGGCACGAAACTTGACAGGCGGTCTACCGGTGCTATACCAAGGACGCTTGGCAAACCTCGGGCCATTCCGAGAAAGTTTAATACCCGCTCACAAAAATAGAGAAGAAGGGGACGCCGGATGACATAGGAGTGCCGGATTACAAAACGGACAACGGGGAAAAAGCTCGGATGCATGAGACGAACACGTATGCAAAATGAAATGCACATGATGACATGATATGAAATGCATATGATGACATGGAAAATGCAACACGCAAGCAAATGACATGGCAACGAAGGCAAATAACTGACGGACACCTGGCGCATCGGATCCGGGGCGTTACAATCTGTCGAAAAGATATTCTAGGAGCTACTTGAATTCCCACCTATTAAACTCCCGAAACTTTCTGGTTATGCAATCTGGTGTTGGGGATACAGGGGAAGCAATATATCTCACCCAAACTAACAATACCTACATCCAAGCTGTATCCATCCGTCAACACATAACCAAGAAAACTCCAGAAATCGTGTACCTCAACGTTCGAAAAGCATCCGTTATACGAGCTATGGCAATACTCCCGAACTCCCCAGTACTGGGTGGCGTCGAGGTTATCTCACCAACAACTGCATAAAAGAGATTTTCGATGTCGGCAAAACTCAGGTATTCCAGAAATGCAACGATAAAATTATGACGACAACACCTCGGAGCTCAACTCCGCGGGACATTGCCACAACCCCTAAATGTCAGGAGGCACCAAGAACAATGTTCTCGTCATAAGAATATCGGAACGATCCCAAGATACCCGCGTGATTCTAAAAAAATTTAGTGAAATTTTTGGAGAGGAAAGACAAAACGTGTACGTCAGGAGTCCTCACCAGAGCGACGAAGGGGGCTGAGGAGTAAAAGGAATCCTACTCTCCGATATATATAATCCTAAGACTCAAAATAGTTTTTTTTCTAGACTCAACAACGGCCAACAATCAAGGGGGCTCCTATGGTCGGTCGAGGCTCTGATACCAACTTGTCACGCCCAAGATGCGATCCTATCCTAAAGGAACTCGAAGGTCCCACCAAGGATAGAAGCGCATCTTGAAGACGCTTTTGCAAGGTGGATATCATTACATCAACATTACATAATAGTGGGGATACATCCAATACATACAATGTCACATGAATACAACAATACAACATACAAGAACAACATCCGACTACGGATGAATCATAAACAAACTCAAACAATATCCACCACTTTAGCCAGTGCCGACACAGAACCTATCCCCTGATCGAAGAAGAAGAAGAAGAAGAACTCCAAACAAGCAAACATCGCTCTCGCGCCATGATCATCGCATAATCTGTACCTGCAACTGTTGTTGTAGTAATCTGTGAGCCACGAGGACTCAGCAATCCCATTACCATGGGTATCAAGACTAGCAAAGCTTAAAGGGAAAGGAAGGGGTAAAGTGGTGAGGTTGCAGCAGCGACTAAGCATATATGGTGGCTAACATACGCAAATAAGAGCGAGAAGAGAAGCAAAGGAACGTCGTGAAGCTAGCAATGATCAAGAGGTGATCCTGAACTCCTACTTACGTCAATCATAACACAGAAATCGTGTTCACTTCCCGGACTCCGCCGAGAAGAGACCATCACGGCTACACACGCGGTTGATGCGTTTTAATTCGTATCTGGTGTCAAGTTATCTACAACCGGACATTAACAAATTCCCATCTGCCACATAACCGCGGGCACGGCTCTCGAAAGTTTATACCTGCGGGGTGTCCCAACTTAGCCCATGATAAGCTCTCGCGATCAACGAAGGATATTCCTTCTCCCGGAAGACCCGATCGGTCTCGGAATCCGGTTTACAAGACATTTCGACAATGGTAAAACAAGACCAACAAAGCCGCCCGATCGCCGACAATCCCGATAGGAGCTGCACATA
The DNA here is from genome assembly GCA_021437245.1 of Aegilops speltoides. NCBI lineage: Eukaryota > Viridiplantae > Streptophyta > Magnoliopsida > Poales > Poaceae > Aegilops > Aegilops speltoides. Next base: position 107,585,795 of record CM038141.1, on the reverse strand, counting down.
TCTCGTTCTCGAGGCAACCTTTGGATAAGTCAAGCTACGAGTAAAACCGGACTTCGAGTTTCCCGAGGTGGCCCAAGAGTCTGCTCGGTTCGGACCAACACTTAGACAAGCACGGCACAGGGGGCTAAAATAAAGATGACCCTTGGGTTGGCCGACCCAAGGGAAGGGTATAGGTGGTGGTGAGGCAAATGGTAAAACCAAGGTTGGGCCTTGCTGGACAAGTTTTATTCAAAGCGAACTGTCAAGGGGGTCCCATAAATCACCCGACCGCGTAAGGAATGCAAAATCCGGGAACATAACACCGGTATGACGGAACTAGGGCGGCAAGAGTGGAACAAAACACCAGGCATAAGGCCGAGCCTTCCACCCTTTACCAAATATATAGATGCATTAATAAAATAAGAGATATTGTGATATCCCAACCAAAATCCTGTCCACCATGGAGAAATCTTCAACTTCACCTGCAACTAGCAACGCTATAAGAGGGCTGAGCAAAGCGGTAACATAGCCAAACAACGGTTTGCTAGGAAGGGTGTCAAAGGTTAGAGGTTCATGGCAATTTGGGAGGCTTGATGAGCAAATGATAGGTAACGCAGCATAGCGATTGAACGAAGCAACTAGCATAGCATTGATAGTAGTGAGATCCAAGGTGACGGTCATCTTGCCTGAAATCCCGCAAGGAAGAAGAACGAGTCCATGAAGAAGACGAACGGGAGTAGTCGAACGAATCCTCACAATCGCAACATTACCGGAACTAAGAAGCAACACCGGAAAGAAACAAACAACATGGTAAACACACAAGCATAAACATGACATGATGCACAAACATGTATGATGCATGTCCGGTTTAATGAGGCATGGCATGGCAAAGTGCAACAAACAATACTACAATTTAAGTGGAGCTCAATATGCAATGAGTTGCATATTGACAAAACACCACATTGACATATTTAGTTTAATCTCGTTTAAGCTACCAAGCAATGTTAAATGTTGTTAAACATGGCAAGAGGTGAAGCATAAGTAAACTAACTATCTAGACAAATTTAAATGAGGCCGGAACAACAAACAACATTTCCGGAAAATCCTCATATGCAATTTATGAATTTGCTACTGTTCTTCCCTAAAACATATTTTGAAGTTGTTAAAAAGGAAAATAAAGTGGACCCTGTTAAACCAGGCATTTTTCCACCCCATTTACATATAAAGTTTATTTAAAACCGAGCTACGGTTATTTAGTTATGAAATAAACCATTTTAACATGTCATTTATGCAAATTAAATGCAAACATCCATTTTAAAAATTTCAAACATGGATGAAAGATGCAGATTATGAAAGTACATGAAATTCTAAGCATTTTACATATATAGTTTGTTTAATTTGGATGCATGCATAATTAGTTATTAATAATACACAACAGGGGCATTTTCTGAAATTAAGCAAAAGAAAAATAAAACAGCAGGGAACACAGGCTGAACCAGCCACTGTCAAAGACGAGAGGGCCCGGGTGCTGAGGTGGCAGGAGTGTGGCTGTGGATGGTTGTATGTGGGCAGAGAGGATGACAAGTGGGACCGGGATGTCATAGGCGCAAAGGTACTGGAGGCAAAATTAAAAAGATAATGCCCAACCTGGGTTTCGAACCCAGGATCACTTGGCTAACCAAAGACTGAAACGGACGAGCTTTGAAGCCATGGCTCACGGTGGTTGCCGGCGACGCAGCCGAGCACAAGAATGGCAACCGCTGGCTGCAAAGGGCAGCGAAGTGCGGAAGACGATGAGGGTGTGGGTGTGAATGCGCAAGGCGAGGACGAGCGGCTGCTGCTCGCCGGTGTCGTGTGCGTGCTGAAGCAGAGAAAGAAACAGAGGAGCTGGCGTTGTGCACAAAGAGCGGCGGAGGAGCTCGTCGGAGCTGTTCCGACAACCAAAACATGCGGCGGAGGGCGCGGATGGAAGCTACGCAGCGGGGCGAAGCCATTCATAACAAGCATGCAACGGGAAGTGAACGGATTCCTCGCCGTCGACGGGGTTCCGTGGTGGGGCGCGTGAGCTTGATGCTCGCGGCCATGGAGGCGATGCATGGCAAGGCAGCAGCTACAGCGGCGGGCGGTGGAAGCAGAGGGTTCGGCGCGTCCATGGCGAAGCACGGTGGCCGGGGATTTCGAGTGAACAGATCGACACCTAGAGGATGCGAACGAGGCGGATAAAAGGGCTGAGAGACGCGGCTGCTCACCTAGCTCCCGTACGACAAGACGATTCGGTCGGAGACGCGACAGATAGAACTCGAGGACGCGCTGATCGAGGTGACGGCGCCGTCCTGAAGAAGACGGGCGAGGAAGAAGAGCAGGATCACGGCGTCGCGGCTGGGCGTCCAGCGCGATCTGAGAGGACGTCGGGGATGAAGAGGAACTTGGCAAAACTCGTGGGCACCTTGGCGAATGCTCTGATCCCGGAAGAAGAAGACAAAGGCGAAGAAGAGGACGTCGCGGAGGCGGTCTTGGGCTTGCCTTGCAGCGGAACGGAACCAGGGGCTCGCTGCGGTTCTCGTGGGCGTCGCGGAGGTCGAAGGGAGGCGTCAGGCCGGCGGCGAGCTCCTTGCCTGGCCAGCCATGGCGTTTGGGTGGTACTCGAGGCAGGAGCAGGAAGACGAGAGGGAGAGCCTCCCTCGAGCGGCGGCGCGAAGGAGGGAACAAGGAGGAAAGGGGAACCCTAGGGGGATCGTGGCGAGGGTTAAATAGGAGGGGGGAAGGGCGGACGTGGAACTCGGGCGTCCACGGTGGCCATGTGCGGCGTGGTGCTCTGTTTTACCGTGAGAGAGGAAAACGACTGGAGGTGGAAGAAAAAGTGAGAGTTGAGGGGATGACAGGCGGGCCCGATGGGGTGCATTGAGCAAAATTTACCAGGGAGAAGAGGAGAAAAGGCCAGGCGTGGGCTGGGCTAAGGTGGCTGTTGCTGGGCTGCTGCGGTGTGGCTGGGCTGCACTGCTGCTCTCTCTCCCCTGCCTCAATTTATTTTCTTCGAATTTCTTCAGGCAGAAAACAAAGAGAAAATCACAGGTACTTTGGAGAGGGAGTAGGCTGGAGTACAAATATCTCGGGAATTCTGGAATTATGCACCATTTTAATAAATTGGCTTGGCAATTTTATAGATAGAAAAACAATTCAAGTTTGAATTAAATTCAAACTTGAGCCATTTTTCAATCCAATCAAAACAACTCCAAAATGTATGATTTTTGACAGAGAGGTATAATGCATGGAGTAAGATCACCAGGAAATAAATGAACATTAATGGAAGAGGGAAAATGTCACTTGCAAAAACATGAAGGAAGAAGGAAGGGAGAGGTGATGATACAAGGGCATGGCTTGAGAGAGATATCAAGGGCTGATGCACACACGACATGAAGAATGCAACCCACATGATGAGCATGATGAAATGTAAAATGACAAGGGTACAATACAACATAACAAGTGAGATGAGCATGGTGCAAGAAGCAAATATATGACAAGGCACTCAACATGATCATGGCATAAACATATAGGAATGAAATATGCAAAACAATTATGATAGTGCAACAAACATAATAAACACACGGCAACAACTAAAATAAATAGAAGGCATCTAGAGCATCAGTCTCGGGGCGTTACACTGGAGGCCCAGCCCGAATTGCAGTTTTTTTGGCCTATTTCAGTGTTTCGAAGAAAAGGAATGTCAAATGGAGTCCAAACAGAATGAAACCTTCGAGAGCGATCTTTTTGGAACAAACGCAATCCAGGAGACTTGGAGTGGACGTCAAGCAGCAGACGAGGAAGCCACGAGGCAGGAGGGCGCGCCCTAGGGGGGTGGGTGCGCCCCCACCCTCGTGGGCCCCTCGTGGCTCCACCAACCTACTTCTTCCTCCTATATATATCCACGTACCCCGAAAACATCCAGGAGCACCACGAAAAACTATTTCCACCGCCGCAACCTTCTGTATCCGCGAGATCCCATCTTGGAGCCTTTGCTGGCGCTCCGCTAGAGAGGGAATCAACCATGGAGGGCCTCTACATCTGAAAGTGCAACTAATCCCCGGGTGGTTTTGGTAATTAATAACAACATCTATATCATTGAACTAATAGTTTCTTGAGAATCATTTCAGAAAGTTCAGTGATATGGGTATGGCAAGGATCAAGAAGTGGACCCCTCAAAATGCTAAGGCAAGAATTGGCAAAAGCTCAAGACTCCATTTTGGTTTAGTGATCCAAGATCACATTGAGTCCATAGGAAAGCCAATACTATTAAAGGGATGAGGTTATGATGATGATCTGGTTGCTCAAGTGCTTAGTGATACATCTCCAAACTTTCAAAGAACTTTCACCGCCATATACACTCATAAGTAATCTCGGTCCCACCGATTTTCCAAACTCAGTCACACCGAGATGAACCACCTCAGCCATAAAGCCAAACCCTAGAAATCTCGGATTTTCCGATTCGAACTCGGTCTCACGAAACTTGAGTTGCCAAGCTTCAGAACCTTCATCATCAAATCGGTGTCACCGAGATGATGAAGTCGGTCCCACCGAGATTGGCAAGCTCCTGTCTTTACACGAATCGGACTAACCGAGTTTGTATTTTCGGTCCCACGAAAATCCCAACGTTCACATGATTTGAACTTTCGGTCTCACCGAGTTGTCAACTTCGTCCCACCGAGATTGGTCAAATGTGTGTAACGGTTGGATTTTGTGTGGAGGCTATAAATACCCTCCACCCCTCTTCATTCGTGGAGAGAGCCATCGAAAGAACTACCACTCCTACCTTACATTTACGAGAAGAGAACTACCTACCCTTGTGTTGAGATCAAGTTGCTCCACTCCCACCATATGAAGCTTGATCTCTAGCCTTCCCAAGTTGCTTTCCACTCAATCCTTTCTTCCACCACAGCCAAATCAGTGAGGAGAGTTGAGTGTTGGGGAGATTATCATTTGAAGCACAAGAGCAAGGAGTTCATCATCATCAACACCATCTATTACCTTTTGGAGGGTCGTGCCTCCTAGATTGGTTAGGTGTCACTTGGGAGCCTCCGTCGAGATGTGGAGTTGAACCAAGAAGTTTGTAAGGGCAAGGAGCTCGCCTACTTCGTGAAGATCTACCCCGAGTAAGGCTAGCCCTCCGTGGGCGTAGGCCATGATGGAATAGACAAGGTTGCTTCTTCGTGGACCCTTCGTAGGTGGAGCCCTCCGTGGACTCTCGCAGCCGTTACCCTCCGTGGGTTGAAGTCTCCATCAATGTGGAAGTACGATAGCACCACCTATCAGAACCACGAGAAAAATCACCGCGTCTCCAAAATTGCGTTTGCTCTTCTCCACCTCTCTTTACTACATGTGCAATTTACTTTCCGCTGCCTATACTATAGAATTGCATGTGTGGGGTGATGCTTGGACTTGATCATAATTGTGAATCACAAAAACTGTTCTTTGTCAAAAGGCGAATTTTTATATTGTCAAGTAGTCTAATCACCCCCCTCTAGACATACTTTCGATCCTACAAGTGGTATCAGAGCTTTGGTCTCCATTGTATTGGTCTCCATTGCATTGGACTCCATAAGCTTGGTTTCACAACCTAGGAGAGTATGGCGTCTAGTGAGGGTAATTTTCATAGAGGTCCTTACTTTGATGGTACAAATTTTGCTAGTTGGAAGCATAAAATGAAAATGCATATTCTTGGCCATAACCCAGCCGCATGGGGCATTATTTGTGTTGGTATGCAAGGTGAATTCTTCGAGGAAGGAAAAGTTCCGGATCGCGGCTACTAGCGGAAGAATTGCGGATGTTGCAAAACAATGCTCAAGCTTGTGACATTCTCTTCAATGCCTTGTGTCACGAGGAGTTCAACAAAATCAGCCGTCTTGAGAATGCAAAAGAGATTTGGGATACTTTGGTTGAAATGCACGAAGGTACCGAGTCCGTGAAGGAATCAAAGCTAAATGTTCTTCAAGGTCAACTTGACAAGTTCAAGATGAAGGAAGGTGAAGGAGTCGCTGAAATGTACTCTAGGCTTGCTCTCATTACAAATGAGATTGCCGGCTTAGGAAGCGAAGAAATGACCGACCGATTCATCATCAAGAAGATTCTCAGAGCTTTGGATGGAAAGTATGACACCGTGTGCACTTTGATCCAAATGATGCCAAACTACAAGAATCTCAAGCCAACCGAAGTCATTGGAAGAATTGTTGCCCATGAGATGACACTTAAGGATAAGGAAGAGCTTCACAACAAGTCAAGTGGTGCTTACAAAGCTACAAGTGATGCTCCCACAACCTCAAGTGACAAGTTAGTTTCCAATGAAGAGATAAGCCTAATGGTGAAGAACTTCAACAAATTCTACAAGAGTACAAGCAAAGAGAGAAGCTCAAAGTCTAGATCATATGATGAAAAGAGATCTTCTAGTCGTGATCGAATCTGCTACAATTGTGGAAGACCGGACACTACTCAAATGAGTGTACGGCTCCCCACAAGAGAAGAGAAGAATCTCCAAGAAGAAGAAGCTCAAGAGATGAGTCACCTCGGAAAGAGAGAAGGAGTAGAGATGATCGTTATGAACGAAGACCCTCTCGGAGAAGCAAGGATTCGGAGAGGAAAGACAAGTCATCAAGGAGCTACACAAGAAGAAAACATCAAGCTCATGTAGGTGAATGGGTCTTTGGCTCCGACTCCGACAATCAATCTGAAAGAAGCTATCACTCCAACTCCGACTACAGTCAAGATGAAGGTGTTGCCGGTCTTGCTCTCGTGTCCTCCAACTCCAACTCCTATGACTTATTTGATTCACCAAATGAGGGAATTGGAAGATGCTTCATGGCTAAAGGCCCCAAGGTATCACACCCTGAATTCATTGACTTTGATAGTGATGAGGATGACTTGCTTGGTGAAGATGAGCTCTTACATGATAAATCTAGTGAGCCTAGTAATGATGAACATGCTATTAGTCCTTATAGTCGAGAAGAGTTGAATGACAATGCTATGAAGGAGATTGAGCGTCTAACTAAAGAACTAAACACTCTTAAGTTAGCTCATGAAACAACTCAAGAAGATCATAGAGAGCTCCTAAGATCTCATGAGAAGCTACGCTTCGAGAAGCTCACTCTAGAGCAAGAACATGAGTTTCTAAAAGCAATCAATGACGATCTTCGAAAGAAGAGTTCTTCATATCTTGCCAAACGACTTCTCTTGTCTAATTTCTTGCCTCCCATTAAAACTAAGCATCACAAGCATAAGAAAAATTCTTTCTCTAGTAGTAACAATAACCATGCTAAATCCAATATTGTTGCTTCTAGTAGTTCTCTTGATTCCACTAACAATGTTTCAAGCCAAGTTACACTTGAGCAAGAAAATAGTTTATTGAAAGGGATTATAGAGAAAGGTGTCTACAAGAGCCTTGCCGGAAGTAAGAACTTTGAGGAAATTGTTCGCAAGCAAGGAAGGCACCGGAAGAATCAAGGAATTGGTTTTGAGCGAAAGTTCAACGCCGAAGGTGTTGAATGGGAAGAAGGTCAATATCCCACTCCACAGTTTGTTTCTCAAAAGGAGAAGTACGATCCTACTTCTTCCAATGTGAAACAAGCTCAAGATGATCTTCCACCACAAGACCACAAGCTAAAAGGCAAGGACAAGCTTCAAGAGGAGATTGATGCATTTGTTGAAGCACCTCAAGCCATGGTCAAGTGGGTTCCCAAGGAAACGTCAAGTTCTACTTCGTCAAGCTCAACTACAACCCCAAGGATTCCCATCAAGATGATGTGGATCCCGAAGAAGAAGAACTAGAAAGTTCTTGAGGGTGACTCCGCCAACATACTTCACTCACATTCATTTTGGCAAAAACTTGTGCAATCAACTTCCACATCGTGCACTAGTTCATGGAGTCACAAACCCTCTTGTTGGTAAGTCAAGGGACAAGGTAATCATTGCTTTCATGGACATCATCTATTGTGAACTTCAATCTATGTCCATGGATATCCTTGTTTGTTCCTTGTGGGACTAACCCATGTAGGTATTGAAAGTGCCCGAATCCAAAGGATTGCTCCCAACTCTTGATGATCTTCATCAACATTGAGCATCCACATCTTCAACATCTACATGAAGTCTTCTCGACAACCCAAGGTTAGTTTGACCCTTTAAAAGGGGTTCTCACATCTAGGGGAGCTTTGCTCTAAAAATTGAGCTAAAGCATCTTCAAATGATGTGAACACATCAATGCTTTATGTAAAAGTGGTAACCCCACTTGTGCTTAAACGATGAGTATGACCTATGATCAAATGTTCTCATTTGGCTCCTAAGTCAATATACTCATATAAAAGATGACCTAGTCATCGACAAATTGTGTGTTAGTTGCTAGAGTTTTTGATTGTGCATGTTTGACACATATTTCATTTGCTATCTTATTGTGTGAGCATGTTGGATGCATGATTTTATCCATTCAAGGACATCCATTTGTTGTTTTGGTCGTTTTGATTTTTCTGACCAAATGGATGGACAAGAATGCCTAAGTACCTCCCCTAGCTATCTATGCTTTCTTGTCTCAAATTCTATTCATGCTTACATCACAAATTTTGAACAAGTCATTTTCGGACCCTCCGAGTGAGGAGCACTCGGAGCCACCGATCCGTCAAGGGCTAACTTCCAAAACCTTCTAAGTGATTTCGGTCAGACCAACTCACTCAAACTCGATCGAACCGAAAGCATTTAGACTGATCTAGGTTTTCACCTCGGTGAAACCGAGTTGTGATTTTCGGCGTGACGAAGTGCATAACTCGCCAAAGAAGTATCCATCTCGGTGCCACCGAGTTTTACAACTCGGTCCCACCGACAGCAAAGGGGTATATATACTCCGAGGGCCGCGCGCGTTGATTTCTACTTCAAACGTTTCGCCCCCACACCCCTTGCTGCCGTCGCCTTGGTCTCCGGATCGTCGCCTGTGCGCCCTCGCCGCAGGTCTCCGTCGCCGTCAACGGACATCTTCTCCGCGCCGTTGCCGCCGTAGAGAAACTCCACCAAGTTAGGGTGGGGTTTGATCCCACTCGTGCTCCCATCTCCGATTCAATGCACGTTTGGTTTGCCTAGAATCTTGCCACGATTGAAATCTTCCTGTACACTAGATTAGTTCGTTTGGACTAGATTCGAGTAAAAGTTTTAGGGTTAGGTTTCCGCCGAACACATCTCGGTGAGACCGATTTTACATTTTCGGTATGACCGATTTGGCCTATGGCCATTGCACTGCACCTTTCGGTCCAACCGAGTTGTGCAAATCGGTGTGACCGAAATGAGGATTCTGTGAAACCCTAGTGTTTTCGGCAGGACCGAAACCCACTTCGGTCCAACCGAAAGTGGTGTGAAAGCTTCTGTTTAAACACTTCGGATTCACCGAATTTTAAACTCGGTCTGACCGAAATGTCTTCTGTGAAAACCTAATACTAGAATTTGAACTCACTTTTGTTTGCAAAAACTTCTGCATTTGTGATGACTCTTCTTCTCTGCCTACACCTTATCTATTCATAGGTTGTCAGCCATGTCAGATGCCGTGTGATCGAACAGGTCGAGACACCCATTGCAGATATTCGAGGCGGGCACTAGTCCCGATCCTAGCAGCTCATCGATGATGGTGAGAGGAGTACACCAAGTGGTTTGCCTCCTGCAGCCACCAGAGCCAGAAAGAAGAGGAACTCAGATGATGAAGACTCAGATTTTGTTGTTGAGGAAGAGGTCACCTCAAAGCCCAAGAGGAAAGTTGTTGCCAAAGAGCCACAAGGTCAGCAAACTAAGAAGGGCACCAGGAAAGTCAAGCAGTCAACTGTTGCCAAGAAGCTGAATTTGGAAGAGGCAACTGCAAGCAAGATGAAGAAAACATCCAAGAGAAAGAGATTAGTGCATGATGATGCAGCAGCAGAAGATGAGGATGAGGAAGCACCCCAGCCTCCTCCTTAGAAGCCTAAGTTCATGGGTGATGCCATTAAGGCTGGAGCCACATCAAAGCCCAAGCAATCTGCTCCAGCTAAGGCAGCTCCAGCAAAGCCTGCTGCCAAGCCCAAGAAGACAGTCAGGAACATTCCAGCGTCTGAAAAGAACAAGGATGATGTGCCACCAGTGAGTCGGATGGTGAAGGACCGATTTTTTGAAACTTCGTCGAAACTGCCACTACATAATGATGCTCATCCTCAAGCTGAGAATATGAAGGAAAGGAAAGATAGAGGTCTCAGGCTATGGAGACAATCTGACCCATATGCCGTGAGGAGAAGAACTGCTGTTGATCCCAGATTTCACACCAGAGAGCAGCAGGACTTCTATGAGACCATGCTGATGGACAAGAAGCCCATAGTCGCAGACACTCGATATGTTGATTGGAAGTACATTGACAGCGAAGAGCACAGAGATTTCTTTCCACATGTGCATGAAAGTTTCACTGCTTGTGGTGTTGCAGACTTTGTAGGTTAGAAGTTGACAAATTGGAACGATGAGATGATTATGCAATTCTATGCCACAGCTCATTTCTATCCTAATGGAAGGATTGTGTGGATGACTGAAGGTCATAGATTTTCTTCATGTGTTGAAGAATGGGCAGAACTTCTGAATGCTCCTGTACAACGAGATGATGATGTTGATGTATATGGGATTCCAAAGAAGAATCATGAATCCATGAAGAACATGTACAAAGAGGTTCCAGCTAAGGATTTGGGAATCTGGAAGCTCGGCTCAGTTTACTATCTCCAGGCAGGTTTACCTACCACTAATACTATTCTGAGGCATACCTTGATGCCCATGTCTGGAGATCATCGCATGATCAGAGGATACTCTATCAACATGCTGCATATACTTGATGAGAAAGCACCTTTCAAGGTGATGGACTTGATGGTTGAGACCATTAAGAGGACTGCAGCTGACCAGAAAAGGTCATGTGGATTTGCCCCGCAGATTCAGATGCTTATCAATGCCAAGTTTGGCACGGGCACATTCTTGTTGGATAGAGAACACTTACCACTGCAGCCTGAGCATGAGGACAATGTTGTTGTGATGGATGAGGAGGATCCGACATCTGTCGAAGGTCAAGCCAAGATCAAAGCTGCCAAGAAAGACAAAGCTGACAAGGAAGCAGCAGCAGCAGCAGCTAAACCGAAGAGCTTCAGAGAGCAGATTCTTGAAGCTACCCAAAGGATTGAACAATGCCTGGCCAGCATTGTACAGTCTCAGGAGAGCCTAGAGAGGATTGTTGAGGACAAGATCCACGCTCTGGATGTGAAGCTGACTGAAGTGCAAGTAACTGTCAACAAGCTTGAGGCAGACATTGAGGAAGCAAAGAGGGAGAAGGAAGAGCTTATGCGTGAGATGCAGGATGACTTAGGCAAGGATGCTTATCAACAGACTACTCCGGTTCCTACAGGACCCCAATCAGCTGCTATTCCAAAGGATCGACACGGGACTACAGCTTCAAAGACCTCCCACAGTTCAGCTTGCTCCTACTCCAGCTCCAGCTCTAGTGACCACTCCTCCAAAGACAGACATCACCTGAAGTCTTCGCCGATCTTGTCATATCCACTCCAACATCAACCCAGACGGGAGCCACCAGCAGAGTCCCCAGTGACGTTTAGCTCTATGCTTTTTCGGACTTTTTGGTAACTTGTTGCCAAAGGGGGAGAAATTGTATAGATCATAGGACTTCGAGAGAGAGAGTGTTGTTGTCTTTGCGCTTTTGCTCTTTCGTTCATTTGCGGTTTCTTTGAGATACTTTTGGTTTTCGAGACATTCAGTGTGTTTGATACTACGTTTCATTTTACCTTGATGAGTGCTTGGTCGTACTATGCTTTAATGTGTGCTTAATGCTTATCATATGCCATTCCTATCTTGTATGACCATTTACTCATGTCTTGGTGATTGGGTGCATGCTGTTCATTCTTATCATTTTGTGCGCTCCACCAAGATGTATGTGACATGGAAGAGTGACCCATGATCCTAATCGATTGTGCATTTGCATTCAAACGCAAATCTTAAATAATGCACAAATTTAGGGGGATCTCTTGCTTATCACATACTTCTCAAAGCGACGATATTATTCATTGATTATATCCTTTGTCGAAGCTTTGATCTATATGTTGTCATCAATTACCAAAAAGGGGGAGATTGAAAGTGCAACTAATCCTCGGGTGGTTTTGGTAATTAATAACAACATATATATCATTGAACTAATAGTTTCTTGAGAATCATTTCAGAAAGTTCAGTGATATGGGTATGGCAAGGACTGAAGAAGTGGACCCCTCAAAATGCTAAGGCAAGAATTGGCAAAAGCTCAAGACTCCATTTTTGGTTTAGTGATCCAAGATCACACTGAGTCCATAGGAAAGCCAATACTATTAAAAGGGAATGAGGTTATGATGATGATCTGGTTGCTCAAGTGCTTAGTGATACATCTCCTAAACTTTCAGCAACTTTCACTGCGATATACACTCATAAGTAATCTCGGTCCCACCGATTTTCCAAACTCAGTCACACCGAGATGAACCACCTCAGCCATAAAGCCAAACCCTAGAAATCTCGGATTTTCCGATTCGAACTCGGTCTCACGAAACTTGAGTTGCCAAGCTTCAGAACCTTCGTCATCAAATCGGTGTCACCGAGATGATGAAGTCGGTCCCACCGAGATTGGCAAGCTCCTGTCTTTACACGAATCGGACTAACCGAGTTTGTATTTTCGGTCCCACGAAAATCCCAACGCTCACATGATTTGAACTTTCGGTCTCACCGAGTTGTCAACTTCGGTCCCACCGAGATTGGTCAAATGTGTGTAACGGTTGGATTTTGTGTGGAGGCTATAAATACCCTCCACCCCTCTTCATTCGTGGAGAGAGCCATCGAAAGAACTACAACTCCTACCTTACATTTACGAGAAGAGAACTACCTACCCTTGTGTTGAGATCAAGTTGCTCCACTCCCACCATATGAAGCTTGATCTCTAGCCTTCCCAAGTTGCTTTCCACTCAATCCTTTCTTCCACCACAGCCAAATCAGTGAGGAGAGTTGAGTGTTGGGGAGATTATCATTTGAAGCACAAGAGCAAGGAGTTCATCATCATCAACACCATCTATTACCTTTTGGAGGGTGGTGCCTCCTAGATTGGTTGTGTCGCTTGGGAGCCTCCGTCGAGATGTGGAGTTGAACCAAGAAGTTTGTAAGGGCAAGGAGCTCGCCTACTTTGTGAAGATCTACCCCGAGTAAGGCTAGCCCTCCGTGGGCGTAGGCCATGATGGAATAGACAAGGTTGCTTCTTCGTGGACCCTTCGTGGGTGGAGCCCTCCGTGGACTCTCGCAGCCGTTACCCTCCGTGGGTTGAAGTCTCCATCAACGTGGAAGTACGATAGCACCACCTATCGGAACCACGAGAAAAATCACCACATCTCCAAAATTGCGTTTGCTCTTCTCCACCTCTCTTTACTACATGTGCAATTTACTTTCCGCTGCCTATACTCTATAATTGCATGTGTAGGGTGATGCTTGACTTGATCATAATTGTGAATCTGTCGAAAACTGTTCTTTGTCAAAAGGTAGAATTTTTATATTGTCAAGTAGTCTAATCACCCCCCCTCTAGACATACTTTCGATCCTACAACATCATCTTTAAGTCCTCTCCGATGAGTTGTGAGTAGTTTACCACATATCTTCGGGTCCATAGTTATTAGCTAGATGGCTTCTTCTCTCTCTTTGAATCTCAATGCAAAGTTCTGCTTGATCTTCTTGGAGATCTATTCGATGTAACTCTTTTTGCAGTGTGTTTGTCGAGATCCGATGAATTGTGGGTTTATGATCAAGATTATCTATGAGAAATATTTTAATCTCCTCTTAATTCTTTTATGTATGATTGGTTATCTTTGCAAGTCTCTTCGAATTATCAGTTTGGTTCGGCCTACTAGATTGATCTTTCTTGCAATGGGAGAAGTGCTTAGCTTTGAGCTCAATCTTGCGGTATCCTTTCCCAGTGATACCAGGGGCAACAAGGCATGTATTGTATTGTTGCCATCAAGGGTAAAAAGATGGGGTTTATATCATATTGCTTGATTTTAGCCCTCTACATCATGTCATCTTTCTTAATGCGTTACTCTATTCTTATGAACTTAATACTCTAGATGCAGGTAGGAGTCGGTCGATGTGTGGAGTAAGAGTAGTAGATGCAGAATCATTTCGATCTATTGTAGCGGACGTGATGCCTATATACATGATCATGCCTAGATAATCTCATAACTATGCACTTTTCTATCAATTGCTCGGCTGTAATTTGTTCACCCACCGTAATACTTATGCTATCTTGAGAGAAGCCACTAATGAAACCTATGGCCCCCGGGTCTATCTTTTATCATATAAGTTTCCGATCTATCTTTATTTGCAATCTTTACTTTGCAATCTATATCATAAAAATACCAAAAATATTTATCTTATCATATTATCTCTATCAGATCTCACTTTCGCAAGTCACCGTGAAGGGATTAACAACCCCTTTATCGCGTTGGTTGCGAGGTTCTTGTTTGTTTGTGTAGGTACGAGGGACTTTTGAGGAGCCTCCTACAGGATTGATAACTTGGTTCTCAAAAACTGAGGGAAATACTTACGCTACTTTGCTGCATCACCCTTTTCTCTTCAAGGGAAAACCAATGCAGTGCTCAAGAGGTAGCAGTGCATAGTACACTTGCGACAGGGTTGCCTCGAGGCGGTAGCGACTATGTGCATATGGGGGTGCGAGTTGTCTAACCTTCTAACCTCCGATCGGTTGCCACAGTGGCAATTTAGTCATTAGACACTGATATGATAGCAAATAGTGCTATCATACCTAACTCTGCAGGCTGACAGTGCACATTTAATGCACCGCTTAGTGTCATGTCGTTGGTTGCCCGGCAAGGCTTGCTGGGATATCTCGCCAGCTCCATGCCTGCTTGTTCGACACGTCATATGACAGGTGTCATCTATGGGTATCCTTGGTAGGAAGTGCCTGCCATGTGGCGAATGGTTGCCACTTAAATCACTTCGCGGCTTGACACCGCACTGATTGACGACGTGGGTCATGGTGGAGTAGTTTCTGAGGTAATATGATCTCCGTGAGTCCCGGCAGGCTCTGCCGGGATACATTGGTCACCTTCTTCTGGGGGTGGCCTTGCCCCTTGCCGGGTTCGCCTGCCCGATGATACGTCCATTTTGCATCATGTTTTTATATCAATATTTATTGCATTATGGGCTGTTATTACACGTTATGTTACAATACTTATGCCTATTCTCTCTTATTTTATAAGGTTTACATGAAGAGGAGAATCTTGATACCGGGATTACAATGGAAAAGGAGCAAATATTAGAGACCTATTCTGCACAACTCCAAAAGTCCTGAAACTCCATGAAAGTCATTTTTGGATTTAGTAAAAAATACTGAGCGGAAGAAATACCAGAGGGGGCCCACACCCTGGCCACGAGGGTGGGGGCGCGCCCCCTACCTCGTGGGCCCCCTGATAGCCCTCCGGTGGCCATATTCTGCTATATGAAGTCTTTTACCCTGGAAAAAATCAGAAGCAAGCTTTCGGGGCGAAACTCCACCGCCACGAGTCGGAACCTTGGCGGAACCAATCAGAGCTGTTCTGCCGGGCAAACATCCCTCCGGGAGGGGGAGATCATCACCATCGTCATCACCATCGATCCTCTCATCAGGAGGGGTCAATCTCCATCAACATCTTCACCAGCGCCATCTCCTCTCAAACCCTAGTTCATCTCTTGTATCCAATCTTTGTCCCAAAACCGCAGATTGGTACCTGTGGGTTGCTAGTAGTTGATTACTCCTTGTAGTTGATGCTAGTTGGTTTATTCGGTGGAAGATCATTTGTTCAGATCCTTAATGCATATTAATACCCCTCTGATTATGAACATGAATATGCTTTGTGAGTAGTTACGTTTCTTCCTGAGGACATGGGAGAAGTCTTGCTATTAGTAGTCATGTGAATTTGGTATTCGTTCGATATTTTGATGAGATGTATGTTGTCTCTCCTCTAGTCGTGTTATGTGAACATTGACTACATGACACTTCACCATTCTTTGGGCCTAGATGAAGGCATTGGGAAGTAATAAGTAGATGATGGGTTGCTAGAGTGACAGAAGCTTAAACCCTAGTTTACGCATTACTTCGTAAGGGGCTGATTTGGATCCATATGTTTCATGTTATGGTTAGGTTTAACTTAATACTTCTTTTGTAGTTGCGGATGCTTGCACTAGGGATTAATCATAAGTGGGATGCTTGTCCAAGAAAGGGCAGTACCCAAGCACCGGTCCACCCACATATCAAATTATCAAAGTAACGAACGCAAATCATATGAGCGTGATGAAAACTAGCTTGACGATAATTCCCATGTGTCCTCGGGAGCACTTTTCTCTATATAAGAACTTGTACAAGCTTGTCCTTTGCTACAAAAGGGATTGGGCCATCTTGCTGCACCTTATTTACTTTCATTACTTGTTACCCGTTACAAATTACCTTATCACAAAACTGTCTATTACTGATAATTTCAGTGCTTGCAGAGAATACCTTACATAAAACCGCTTGTCGTTTCCTTCTGCTCCTCATTGGGTTCAACAATCTTACTTATCAAAAGGACTACAATAGATCCCCTACACTTGTGGGTCATCAAGACTCTTTTTTGGCGACATTGCCAGGGAGTGAATTGCCTTTGGTAAGTGGAACTTGGTAAGGAAAAATTTATATAGTGTGCTGAAATTTACTGTCACTTGTTTCTATGGAACATAATCACTTGGTATGCCCGATGATGTTATCAAGAAGAAGGGCTTCCCTTTATCTTTGAAGGAGAGTAATTGACATGGTATAGGCTATGTGATGATATGGGATCATGGAACTACAAACGATTGAAATTGGAATTTCACCAGAATTTTTATCCTATGCATCTTGTTCATCGTGATCGTAATTATATATATAATTTTTGGCCTTGCGAAGGAGAAAGCATCGCTCAAGCTTGGGGGAGGCTTAAGTAAATGTTATATTCATGCCCCAATTATGAGCTCTCAAGAGAAATGATTATTCAAAAAAATTATGCTCGTCTTTCTCTCAACAATCGCTCCATGCTCGATACTTCTTGTACTGGTTCCTTTATTGTGTTAAATCTTTTATGGATACCTATGTTTTCCATGAATTTAGCACTAAATATGGACTTGACTCTGAGATAGTAGCTTCTTTCTGTGAATCATTTGCTACTCATGTTGACCTCCCTAAGGAGAAGTGGTTTAAATATAGTCCGCACACTGAAGTAAAAGTAGTTGCACCTATTAAGGTTGAAGAAAATACTATCACTTATAATGATCCTATTGTTCCTGCTACTTATATTGAGAAACCACCTTTCCTTGTTAGGATAAAGGATCATGCTAAAGCTTCAACTGTGATTCATAAGAGTAATACTAAAACACATACACCATCTTAGCAAATTAAAGTTGAACCTAGTGTTGCTATGGTTAAAGATCTCTTGGCTGATAATATTGATGGGCATGTTATTTATTTTTGTGATCAAGTTGCTAGAATTGCTAGACCTGATGCTAAGAAACATAGACCTGTTGTAGGCATGCCTATTATTTCTGTTAAAATAGGAGATCATTGTTATCATGGCTTATGTGATATGGGTGCTAGCGACAGTGCAATACCTCATTCCTTATACAAAGAAATTATGCATGATATTGCACCTGCTGAGATAGAAGAAATAGATGTTACAATTAAGCTTGCCAATAGAGATACTATTTCACCAATTGGGATTGTTAGAGATGTTGAAGTCTTGTGTGGGAAAGTTAAATATCCTGCTGGTTTTATTGTTCTTGGTTCCCCACAAGATGACTTTTGTCCCATTATATTTGGCAGACCCTTCTTGAATACTGTTAATGCTAAGATAGATTGCGAAAAGGATGTTGTTACTATTGGTTTGGGGGATATGTCTCATGATTTTAATTTTGCTAAGTTTCATAGACAACCCCATGATAAAGAATTGCCTAGTAAGGATGAAATTATTGGTCTTGCTTCTATTGTCATGCCTCCTAATGATCCTTTAGGACAATATTTGCTAGACCATGAAAATGATATGGTTATGAATGAAAGAAGGGAGATAGATGAAGTATTCTTTAAACAGGGACCTATTTTGAAATACAACTTGCCTGTTGAAATCCTAGGGGATTCTCCACCACCCAAGGGTGATCCCGTGTTTGAGCTTAAACCATTACCTGATACTCTTAAATATGATTATCTTGTTGAAAAGAAGACATATCCTATTATTATTAGTGCTAACCTTTTAGAGCAGGAAGAGGAGAGATTATTGATAACTCTGAAGAAGCACCGTGCTGCTATTGGATATACTCTTGATGATCTTAAGGGCATTAGTCCCAGTTTATGCCAACACAAAATAAATTTGGAGAAAGACGCCAAACCAGTTATTGATCACCAACGACGGTTAAATCCTAAGATGAAAGAAGTGGTAAGAAAATAAATACTAAAGCTCCTGGAGGCATGTATAATTTATCCCGTGGATGATAGTCGGTAGGTAAGCCCTGTCCATTGTGTCCCTAAGAAGGGAGGTATTACTGTCGTTCCTAATGATAAAGATGAATTGATCCCACAAAGAATTATTACAGGTTATAGGATGGTAATTGATTTCCGTATGTTAAATAAAGCTACTAAAAAGGATCATTACCCTTTACCTTTTATTGATCAAATGCTAGAAATATTATCCAAACACACACATTTTTGCTTTCTAGATGGTTACTCTGGTTTCTCTCAAATACCTGTGTCAGCAGAGGACCAAGAAAAGACCAATTTTACTTGCCCTTTCAATGCTTTTTCTTATAGACGTATGCCTTTTGGTTTATGTAATGCACCTGCTACCTTTCAAAGATGCATGATGGCTATATTATCTAACTTTTGTGAAAAGATTTGTGAGGTTTTCATGGATGATTTCTCCGTTTATGGGTCTTCTTTTGATGATTGCTTGAGCAACCTTGATTGAGTTTTGCAGAGATGTGAAGATACTAGTCTTGTCTTCAATTGGGAGAAGTGCCACTTTATTGTTAATGAAGGTATTGTCTTGGGGCATAAAATTCTGAAAAAGGTATTGAAGTTGATAAAGCTAAGGTTTATGCTATTGAAAAGATGCCGTGTCCCAAGGACATTAAAGGTATAAGAAGTTTCCTTAGTCATGCCGGTTTTTATAGGAGGTTCATTAAGGTCTTCTCTAAAATTTCTTGGCCTCTGACTAATCTCTTACAAAAAATTATTCCTTTTGTCTTCGATGATGATTGTGTAGAAGCATTTGAAATACTTAAGACAGCTTTGATTTCTGCACCTATTGTTTAGCCACCTGGTTGGAATTTACCCTTTGAAATTATGTGTGATGCTAGTGATTATGCTGTAGGTGCTATACTAGGACAAAGAGTTGATAAGAAACTAAATGTTATTGAGTATGCTAGTAAGACTCTAGACAGTGCCCAGAGAAATTATGCTACTACTGAAAATGAATTCTTAGAAGTTGTGTTTGCTTTTGATAAGTTTAGACCTTATATTTTTTATTCTAAAGTAACTATTCACACTGATCATGCTGCTATTAAATATCTTATGGAAAAGAAAGATGCTAAGCCTAGACTTATTAGATGGGTTCTTTTGCTACAAGAATTTGATTTTCATATTATTGATAGAAAGGGAGCTGAGAACCCCGTTGCAGACAACTTGTCTAGGTTAGAGAATGTTCTTGATGACCCGCTACCTATTGATGATAGCTTTCCTGATGAACAATTAGCTATCATAAATGCTTCTCGTACTGCTCCATGGTATGCTGATTATGCTAATTACATTGTTGCTAAATTTATACCACCTAGTTTCACATACCAGCAAAAGAAAAAGTTCTTCTATGATTTAAGACATTACTTCTGGGATGACCCACACCTTTATAAAGAAGGAGTAGATGGTGTTATTAGACGTTGTGTACCTGAGCATGAACAGGAACAGATTCTACGCAAGTGTCACTCCGAGGCATATGGAGGACACCATGCTGGAGATAGAACTGCACATAAGGTACTACAATCCGGTTTTTATTGGCCTACTCTCTTCAAGGATGCCTGTAAGTTTGTCTTGTCTTGTGATGAATGTCAAAGAATTGGTAATATTAGTAGACGTCAAGAAATGCCTATGAATTATTCTCTTGTTATTGAACCATTTGATGTTTGGGGCTTTGATTATATGGGACCGTTTCCTTCCTCTAATGGATATACACATATTCTAGTTGCTGTTGATTACATTACTAAGTGGGTAGAAGCTATTCCAACTAGTAGTGCTGATCATAACACCTCTATTAAGATGCTCAAAGAAGTTATTTTTCCGAGGTTTCACTACTAGGAAAAGGCCTACTAATGGCGCACCAGTTTTGCCTACTAATGGCGCACTACTGGTGCGCCATTAGTATCACGCCACTAGTATTTTTTACTAATGGCGCACCACTAGTGCGCCATTAGTATCTGGTATACTAATGGCGCACCACGCAGCGCGCCATTAGTATGTAACACCATCCGCCATTAGTATGCCTCCCAGGAGGCCATACGTAACCATGTGCTTTGTCATACTAATGGCGCACTCTGTAGTGATGCGCCATTAGTATCCTTTGGCATACTAATGGCGCACCTTGAGGTGATGCGCCATTAGTATGAATATTAGATTTTTTTTACTTTTCTGATTTTTGCACAGGTTACAAAATATATTATTGGACAGAATATAGACAGCAGCACACAGCAACAACAGATTCATCGAATACAATAGAATATTAGTCTCCGAATACAATTCATCATATTAGTCTCCGAATTCAAAAGACCGAACAAAGATAAAACATTACAAGTCTCCAGACCGCGAGTATCGAGTTTGTCTTCACATTACAAGTCGATATCGATCATCTAAACTACCATCACATAGAAGAGAGCTGCGGTCATCACGATGAGCATCATCGCGATCAAACCGGTCTTCATCCGGTTCCTCCAACGCTCCCTCCTCTCTCCCGCTAGATAGCGGGCGTATCTAGATTCGGTCTCCTCCCTAGTGGTGTACCCTTTGTAACTGTTACCGCTGAAATGGTGAACCTGTCTCCGACACTCCTCCTAGTCGTCGTAGACTCCGGGAACCTTACCCTTGTACACGACATACGACGGCATCTCTATGCACAAGCCAAACAATAGACAATACATAAGCAATATGTAAGTATGCATAAAAGGATCGGAAGAGAAAAGCAAGACATTAATAGCACGATTCATGGTCCTACTAATAAATAGCATCGATTACATCTAAGTTGAACGACTGTCCAAACCAAAGAGACATACAAATTCATTAAAGTTTAATTACAACATGAGCTAATCAATGTTTCAGAACTACACATCACTACTTTCGAATCGACTCATGGGACAGGAGTGTGGATGAAGCCGCCGTCTGTCGTGATGGTCATGAAATCGCGGTCGTTGTCAGCCTGCATTTGTAGCGTTCCGTCTATCTCACTGTTGGATGGTTGCTATCTGAGGAAGAACTGCCCCGAGGTATGAAGGACATCTTGATGGATGATGTCCGCAAACTCCGACTGGATACGAAAGAATTCTTGTCTGATGTCCGCGTCTTGGATTGCCGACAAGCTCGCGGCCCAATCTTTGAGATTATCTGGTAGCAGAAGGTGATGATGGTCCCTTACGATCACCCGCATGTGATGGAGGGCGTAGTAGGCATCCTTCTGACCGCCAGGCGGCTGCTTAACACAGCGGAACTTCGTATTGTGGGAGAACATGTGCTTGCCGTACTTACGAACTGCCCTGGTGAAGGTGCCTCCAGATTTGGCGTAGCCGGGGAGAACATCATCAAGAACTTTATTGATATTTGTGTAGTCTATCTTGGAGTTACGGTTCAGGTCGAAATACGTGGCCATGGAATATTTCGGGCTTAAGAGGATGAGCGTGCAATGTGTGTCACTGCACAGAACACGAAATGTTAGAAAAAAAAGAATGATCGAAATCTATGAAATCATATATTACGGGGTGGTTAAGGGATGACTTACTTGGGAAAGTAAGCCACAAGGAAGTTATCCTTATCTGGGTTTGCCAGAATGACGCCTTCGAGGTGTGAACTCGCGACTTGGAGGTCCCTGATACGTCTCCAACGTATCTATAATTTTTGATTGCTGCATGCTACTTTATCTACTATTTTGGATTATATTGGGCTTTATTTTCCACTTTTATATTATTTTTGGGACTAACCTATTAACCGGAGGCCTAGCCCAGAATTGCTGTTTTTTGCCTTTTTCAGTATTTCAAAGAAACAGAATATCAAAGGGAGTCCAAACGGAATGAAACCTTTGGGATCGTGATTTTCCAACCGAACGTGACCCAGGAGACTTGGACCCTGCTCCAAGAAGTGGCAGAGTCCATCACGAGGGTGGAAGGCGCCCCCTGGCCACGCCCCCCTACCTCGTGGGCCCCTCGGAGCTCCACCGACGTACTCCCTCCTATATATACCTACGTATCCCCGAACAATCAGAGGGGAGCCAAAAACCTAATTCCACTGCCGCAACTTTCTGTATCCACGAGATCCCATCTTGGGGCCTGTTCCGGAGCTCCACCGGAGGGGGCATCCACCACGGAGGGCTTCTACATCATCACCATAGCCCCTCCGATGAAGTGTGAGTAGTTTACTTCAGACCTTCGGGTCCATAGCTAGTAGCTGGATGGCTTCTTCTCTCTTTTTGGATCTCAATACAATGTTCTCCCCCTCTCTCGTGGAGATCTATTTGATGTAATCTTCTTTTTGCGGTGTGTTTGTTGAGATTGATGAATTGTAGGTTTATGATCCAGTATTATCTATGGAAAATATTTGATTCTTCTCTGAATTCTTTTATGTATGATTGAGTTATCTTTGCAAGTCTCTTCGAATTATCTTATTTGGTTTGGCCAACTAGATTGGTAGTTCTTGCAATGGGAGAAGTGCTTAGCTTTGGGTTCAATCTTGTGGTGTCCTTACTCAGTGACAGAAAGAGTTGCAAGGCACGTATTGTATTGTTGCCATCGAGGATAACAAGATGTTTTTTTATCATATTGCATGAATTTATCCCTCTACATCATGTCATCTTGCTTACGGCGTTACTCTGTTTTTACTTAATACTCTAGATGCATGCTGGATAGCGGTCGATGAGTGGAGTAATAGTAGTAGATGAGAATCATTTCGATCTACTTATTTTGGACGTCATGCCTATATACATGATCATTGCCTAGATATACTCATAACTATGCTCAATTATGTCAATTGCTCAACAGTAATTTGTTCACCCACTGTAGAATACTTATGCTCTCGAGAGAAGCCACTAGTGAAACCTATGGCCCCCGGGTCTATTCTCATCATATCAATCTATATCACTTTATTTACTTGCTTTATTTTTACTTTGACTTTACTTTTTACTTTGCATCTATCTATCAAAAATACCAAAAATATTATCTCTATCAGATCTCACTCTCGTAAGTGACCGTGAAGGGATTGACAACCCCTAAGCGTTGCTTGTGAGTTGCTATTGTTTTGTGTAGGTACGAGGGGCTTGTGCGTGGTCTCCTATTGGATTGATACCTTGGTTCTAAAAAACTGAGGGAAATACTTACGCTACTTTACTGCATCATCCTCTCCTCTTCGGGGAAATCCAATGCAGTGCTCAAGAGGTAGCAAGAAGAATTTCTGGCGCCGTTGCCGGGGTGGCTCACGCAAGCAAGTCAACATAGCAAGTACCCATCGCAATCCCTATCTCTCGCATTACATTATTTGCCTCTCGTTTTCCTCTCCCCCACTTCACCCTTGCCGTTTATTTGCCCTCTCTTTCCCAATCTCCTCCTCTCTTTCCCATTTGCCTTTTTCCCTTTGCCTTCCTGCTTGCTCTTGTGTTAGTTTGTCTTTTTGTTGCGATGGCTCTACCTAGATTTGGTGACCTTCACCTTAAAAGGTTAGAGGAGATCGAAAGCAATGTTAGAAAATTTATGGTTTTACAATTTGAGCACAATAATTTATTTAGAAACGAACTTAAGGAACAAAAAGGTTTATGAGTTTATGAATAAAGAACTCGATGATATGTCTAAAGAATTTGATGGTATAAGGGCCCAAATTGCTCATCTTGAAAAGATGACCGCTGAAATTTTGGATATGCAAGATACCTTAGTTAATAAGATGGCCGCTAAACCGAATCCCTATGAAAATCAAGATGAAGATCTAAAAGTTATTGATGTGTCCCCCATTAAATATTTGTTTTGCAATATGAATCTTGATGAATCTGAAGATTATCTTCATTTACCTAGAAGGCGCTCTAAGAATGCTGAGTTTTTAGATCTTGATGATGAAATTGATGGAAGTGGGATTGAAATAAATAAAAACCGTGATGTTGCTAAACCCACTATTTTGGATCTCAAGGAATTTAATTATGAAAATTGCTCTTTGATTGGTTGTATTTCCTTGTTGCAATTCGTGCTAGAATCTCCTCATGCTTATAGTCAAAATAAAGCCTTTACCGAACACATTGTTGATGCCTTGATGCAATCTTATGAGGAAAGGCTTGAGTTGAAAGTTTCTATCCCTAGGAAATTCCATGATGAGTGGGAACCTACTATTAAAATTAAAATTAAAGATTATGAGTTTCACGCTTTATGTGATTTTGGTGCTAGTGTCTCTACTATTCCCAAAACTTTATTTGATTTGCTAGATTTCCGTGATTTTGATGATTGCTCTCTAAACTTGCATCTTGCGGATTCCACTATTAAAAAGCCTACATGAAGAATTAATGATGTTCTTATTGTTGCAAATAGGAATTATGTGCCCATAGATTTTATCATTCTTGATATAGATTGCAATCCTTCATGTCCTATTATTCTTGGTAGACCTTTCCTTAGAACGATTGGTGCAATTATTGATATGAAGGAAGGGAATATTAGATTCCAATTTCCCTTCCCTAGAAAGAAAATAAAATTACCACATGAATCTATCATGAGAGCCACTTATGGATTGCCTACCAAAGATGGCAATACCTAGATCTATCCTTGCTTTTATGCCTAGCTAGGGGTGTTAAACGATAGCACTTGTTGGGAGGCAACCCAATTTTATTTTTATTTTTTAGTTTTTGCTTCTGTTTAGGAATAAATAATCCATCTACCTTCTGTTTGGATGTGGTTTTATGTTTTAATTAGTGTTTGTGCCAAGTAAAACCTATAGGATAAGCTATGATAATAGTTGATTTGATTCTGCTGAAAAACAGAAACTTTGCGGTCACGAGAAAAAATTCAATAAATCACAGGAATGTGATTTTGCATTGATTCGTTTTTCTGATGATCAATAAAAAAACTTTACAGTACGTACTATTTTGGTTGGAATTTTTAGAGTTCCAGAAGTTTGCGTTAGTTACAGATTACTACAGACTGTTCTGTTTTTGATAGATTCTGTTTTGCGTGTGTTGTTTGCTTATTTTGATGAATCTATGGCTAGTAAAATAGTTTATAAACCATAGAGAAGTTGGAATACAGTAGGTTTAACACCAATTCAAATAAAGAATGAGTTAATTACAGTACCTTGAAGTAGTCTTTTGTTTTCTTTCGCTAATGGAGCTCACGAGATTTCTGTTGAGTTTTGTGTTGTGAAGTTTTCAAGTTTTGGGTGAATTCTTTTGATGGATTATGGAACAAGGAGTGGCAAGAGCCTAAGCTTGGGGATGCCCATGGCACCCCCAAGATAATCCAAGGACACCAAAAAGTCAAAGCTTGGGGATGCCCCGGAAGGCATCCCTTCTTTTTCATCCACTTCCATCGGTAATTTACTTGGAGCTATATTTTTATTCAGCAGCATGATATGTGTTTTGCTTGGAGCGTCTTGTATTATTTGTGTCTTTGCTTGTTAGTTTACCACAATCATCCTTGCTGTACACACCTTTCTGAGAGAGCCATACATGATTTAGAATTTGATAGAATACTCTATGTGCTTAGCTTATATCTTTTGAGCTTGCTAGTTTTGCTCATAGTGCTTCACTTATATCTTTTGAGCGTGATAATTTTTGCTCTAGTACTTCACTTAGATCTTTTAGAGCACGATGGTGGATTAGTTTTAAAGAAAATTGATCTCTCATGCTTCACTTACATTATTTTGAGAGTCGTTAATAGCATGGTAATTTTCTTAATGTTAATATACTTGGTGTTCAAGATATGTGAAACTTTCTTTTGAGTGAATTGAATACTAAGATAAGTTTGATGCTTGATAATTGTTTTGAGATATGGAGGTAATAATATCATAGTCGTGCTTGTTGGGTGATTATGAATTTCAAAAATACTTGTGTTGAAGTTTGCAAATCCCGTAGCATGCACGTATGGTTAAAGTTATGTAACAAATTTGAAACATGAAGTGTACCTGGCTTGTGCATCCTTATGAGTGGCGGTCGGGGACGAGCGATGGTCTTTTCCTACCAATCTATCCCCCTAGGAGCATGCACGTAGTACTTTAATTTTTGATGACTTCTAAATTTTTGCAATAAGTATATGAGTTCTTTTAACTAATGTTGAGTCCATGGATTATACGCACTCTCACCTTTCCGCCATTGCTAGCCTCTTCGGTACCGTGCATTGCCCTTTGTCACATTGAGAGTTGGTGCAAACTTCGCCGGTGTATCCAAACCCCGTGATACAATACGCTCTATCACACATAAACCTCCTTATATCTTCCTCAAAACAGCCACCATACCTACCTATTATGGCATTTCCATAGCCATTCCAAGATATATTGCCATGCAACTTCCACCATCATCATCATGACATGCATTACTTTTGTCATATTGCCATTGCATGATCTTGTAGTTGACATCGTATTTGTGGCAAATCCACCAAGCATTATTTTTATACATGTCACTCTTGATTCATTGCACCATCCCGGTACACCGCCCGAGGCATTCATATAGAGTCATATCTTGTTCTAGTTTCGAGTTGTAATCCTCATGTTGTAATCAATAGAAGTGTGATGATCATCATTATTAGAGCATTGCCCAAATAATAATAATAAAAAAGAAAGGCCAAAATAAAAAAAGGCCCAAAAAAAGAAAAGAAAAGGGCAATGCTACTATCTCCTTTTCCACACTTGTGCTTCAAAGTAGCACCTCATTCTTCATGTAGTGAGTCTCATATATTGTGCTTCAAAGTAGCACCATGCTTTTCATGTAGTGAGTCTCATATATTGTGCTTCAAAGTAGCACCATGCTTTTCATGTAGTGAGTCTCATGTGTTATCACTTTCATATACTAGTGGGAATTTTCCATTATAGAACTTGGCTTGTATATTCCTACGATGGGCTTCCTCAAATGCCCTAGGTCTTCGTGAGCAAGCAAGTTGGATGCACACCCACTAGTTTTCTTTTGTTGAGCATTCATAGCTCTAGTGCATCCGTTGCATGGCAATCCCTACTCCTCATGTTGATATCGATTGATGGGTATCTCCATAGCCCGTTGATTAGCCTCGTCAACGTGAGACTTTCTCCTTTTTTTGTCTTCTCCACACAATACCCATCATCATATTCTATTCCACCCATAGTGCTATATCCATGGCTCACGCTCATGTATTGCGTGAAGGTTGAAAAATATCGAGATTATTTAAGTATGAAACAATTGCTTGGCTTGTCATCGGGGGTATAGAAGTTGGGAACATCTTTGTGTGACGAAAATGAAGCATAGCCTAACTATATGATTTTGTAGGAATGAACTTTCTTTTGCCATGCTATTTTGAGAAGACATGATTGCTTTGATTAGTATGCTTGAAGTATTATTATTTTTGTGTTAATATGAACTTTTGTCTTGAATCTTTCGGATCTGAATATTCATATCACAATTAAGAAGATTTACATTAAAATTATGCCAAAGTATCACTCCGCATCAAAAATTCTTTTTTATAATTTACCTACTCGAGGACGAGCGGGAATTAAGCTTGGGGATGCTTGATACATCTCCATTGTATCTATAATTTTTGATTGCTCCATGCTACTTTATCTACCGTTTTGGATTATATTGGGCTTTATTTTCCACTTTTATATTATTTTTGGGACTAACCTATTAACCGGAGGCGTAGCCCAGAATTGTTGTTTTTTGCCTTTATCAATATTTCGAAGAAACAGAATATCAAACGGAGTCCAAATGGAATGAAACCTTCGGGATCGTGATTTTCCAACCGAACGTGACCCAGGAGACTTGGACCCTACTCCAAGAAGCGCCAGAGGCGGTCACGAGGGTGGAGGGCGCCCCCCTGGGCGCGCCCCTACCTCGTGGGCCCCTCGGAGCTCCACCGACATACTCCTTCCTCCTATATATACCTACGTATCCCGAGCGATCGAGAGGGCCAAAACCTAATTCCACCGCCGCAACTTTCAGTATCCACGAGATCCCATCTTGGGGCTGTTTGAGCTCACGGGGGGGCATCCACCACGGAGGGCTTCTACATCATCACCATAGCCCCTCCGATGATGTGTGAGTAGTTTTTTTCAGACCTTCGGGTCCATAGCTAGTAGCTAGATGGCTTCTTCTCTCTTTTTGGATCTGAATACAATGTTCTCCCCCTCTCTCGTGGAGATCTATTTGATGTAATCTTATTTTGTGGTGTGTTTGTTGAGACCGATGAATTGTGGGTTTATGATCCAGTATTATCTATGGAAAATATTTGATTCTTCTCTGAATTCTTTTATGTATGATTGAGTTATCTTTGCAAGTCTCTTCGAATTATCTTATTTGGTTTGGCCAACTAGATTGGTAGTTCTTGCAATGGGAGAAGTGCTTACCTTTGGGTTCAATCTTGTGGTGTCCTTACTCAGTGACAGAAAGAGTTGCAAGGCACGTATTGTATTGTTGCCATCGAGGATAACAAGATGGGGTTTTTATCATGTTGCATGAATTTATCCCTCTACATCATGTCATCTTGCTTACGGCGTTACTCTATTTTTACTTAATACTCTAGATGCATGCTGGATAGTGGTCGATGAGTGGAGTAATAGTAGTAGATGTAGAATCGTTTCGATCTACTTGTTTTGGACGTGATGCCTATATACATGATCATTGCCTAGATATACTCATAACTATGCTCAATTCATCAATTGCTCAACAATAATTTGTTCACCCACCGAGAATACTTATGCTCTCAAGAGAAGCCACTAGTGAAACCTATGGCCCCGGGTCTATTCTCATCATATCAATCTATATCACTTTATTTACTTGCTTTGTTTTTACTTTGCCTTTACTTTTTACTTTGCATCTATCTATCAAAAATACCAAAAATATTATCTCTATCGATCTCACTCTAAGTAAGTGACCGTGAAGGGATTGACAACCCCTAAGCATTGGTTGCGAGTTGCTATCGTTTTGTGTAGGTACGAGGGACTTGTGTGTGGTCTCCTACTGGATTGATACCTTGGTTCTCAAAAACCGAGGGAAATACTTACGCTACTTTACTGCATCATCCTCTCCTCTCCACGGAAATCCAACGCAGTGCTCAAGAGGTAGCAGTCCCCAGTGCTGCTCAAGAGCTTGGCACGCATGTAGAAGGGGTCGACTATCACGATGTCCGGGGTCTTGTCTCTAATGATCCGCATCTCCATACTCAGCGAAAACAGCCGAACGAAGGTGTAGTGCAGCGCATGAAGGTTAAACATAGCAAAGATGTCATCAAACCGCAGGATGATCGTACCCCCCGATGTCGCCATCCACAAAGCCCTTGCCCTCTAGCACCTTGGCCACGAAAACCGGGTATGCCACATCATTCTCTCTGAGACGCCGCTTCTCCAAAGAAAGAACACTGTCATGCAGATTCCACATAGCACCGGTTGCAGCATTGAGCATATTTGTCGGTAGCATCGCCCTACCCGCCACATGCACCCTCCTCGAGATATCCTTAGGTGAAGGTGGCCCGTCCTGAGCACGGATCGAACTCGGTGCCGGCTGGCTCGCACCGGCACCCTTGTTAGTCTTTCGTTTTCGTCCCTTCTTCTTGATCTCCTGTAATGGGACCGAGTTCTGCTCACAGACCACCTCTTGAGCGTGTTGGGGCTAATAATATTTCGCACCTCAGCTATCTGAGGCTCGGTGAAGGCGGGAGCTGGAGGCGTCTCCTGAGAACTGAACGCTAGACGACGCCTGTTGCAATTGGATTTCTCCGCCGTACCAGCTAGATCGCGATCGTCTTGGTTGGGTTCTTGAGAAAGAGGCCCGCAGAACTCGTCAACGTACCCATGTTTGGCAAGTACTTATCGACGTTGGTAAATGTACCGTCGTTGTTGTCGTCGTCGTGCGGATCCTGTGCCATATGCATGTCCAGATCCTGTGCCATAGGGATTTTCGGCATAGGGATGTCCGGCAGGTCCAGTAGCGTTGCGGCGTTCTTGCCATGGCTTGGCGTCGGCACGACTGGCGGTCTTGTCTGTGAGGTGGTGTCCCCTTCCCCCAAACGAATCTGGCTCTTCGGCCAAAGCAGGGGCCAGCTTACGCAGGCGCTGAGGGTCATCTCATCTTCTTCGTCGGCCCCAGCGGGTCGTGGGTCAATCAAGTATCCAAATTCTAAAGAAAAATCATTATTGACGGTCCAAGACCATAGATATTGATAGATCGAACTTCCATTTATTTGTTGAATAGACAGTTGAACTGAGAATACCATAGCTATACTTAAGAGTAAAACACTAGGAAAAGCCCATATGCGACGAAGATTTTTTGTTGCTGTCGGAATAAGAATCATCTGATGAATCCACTTTATTTTACACTTCTGTATCTTACTCTATCTTGTTTTTTAGTATTATCTAAAATAACTGATGAATTATGAACTTTCCATAACTTAGGTAAATGCTTTACCAATATATGTAGTGTAGTAAAAAAATAAATGGAATTTAACTCTTTCATGCTTACTTTAACTAGTTATTTTGGTTTTCTACTGGCTGCTTTAACTATAACCCCAACTCTATTTATTGGCTTGAACAAGATACGCCTTAGCTCCTTTATCTTAAAAGAACGGACTAACAGGGTCAGCTACTTAGCCAACTTTCATAATTAAATACCGTCACTGTATGGATAACTCTTATTGTGAAAACAGCTATTTACTCTATAATGGATAGGTAGAGCCAAATAATGTGGACTATACAAGTTCGCAATACCTTTTGATGAAAGAAAGGGCTCTGGTGTATAGAGAGGGCCTCACGTTTCACAATTTAATGAATCCTCCACTTATTTGATGGGATGGTTAAGAGATTACCTATGGTTAAACTCTTCACAACTTATCAATGGATATAATCCTTTTGGGATGAATAGTGTATCGGTATGGGCGTGGATGTTCTTATTTGGACATATTGTTTGGGCTAATGGATTTATGTTCTTAATTTCCTGGCGGGGGTATTGGCAGGAATTAATTGAGACTTTAGCATGGGCTCATGAACGCACACCTTTAGCTAATTTAATTCGCTGGAGAGATAAGCCCGTGGCCCATCAAGAAAGAGAATTAACGAATCCTAAGGCAAAGGGGCGAGAAACTCAAGGCCACTCTTCCTCCGGGCTTTCTTTCCGCACTATTATGGATAGTCAAATAATGGGAAAAATTGGATTCAATTGTCAACCACGGCCGCTGAATAAAAACATTAAACTGAAGGCCCAGACAAAATGAACACCTAAGAAAAAAAACAGATTATATTTGTCGAGAAATGCAAAATGGTATGGAGATGATCCTCATTATTTACTTTGACCCATTGTATTATTTCCTTGTGTATTCCTATAGGAGGTTTTTGTACATGTGTCTTTAGTTTCCCTTTTATCATCTCGTCCAAGAGAGAAAGTTCTTCTAATTCTATGAATCTTTCTAGAATCCTTTTCTCTTGAATATCAGTTAAGAGAGTTTTGGATTGCCTGGTATTCCACCAATTCTTAATCCAAAGTTCCTGAGGTAACAGCTCGTCGCAGCCTGGCAGCACCCGAACCACTTCAACCCTATACGTTGTGGGTGGCATCGGATTAGCGTGGAACACGGGGTTGCCCGGTTGAAAGATTCTGCCATTGGCGACATCGACCAACTCACCGCCCACGAAGTGCAGAAGAGTGCAAGGAACGTCGATGGTGCCCTGCAAAAACATGTAGGGCATCAGGGATGCCCAGTCAAAGGCAAGGAGATGAAGGCATCGGCCAAGAGGCTTAGTTACCGTGATGCCATCGAGCTCGGCTAATGTCGAGGCACCGCCAACGGCGGCGCGGCAATCGACGGAGGGCCGCTTCTTTGGCGAGGTGCGGCCGCGTACACCGGGTGCATTAAGCTCCAATGCCCGTGCCGGCGCCGGAGACACGAATACCGCCTCCGCCGGAGACACCAATGGCGCCGCCAGAGACACCAATGGTGCCGCCTGCGCGTTGTGCGAGTTGCTGGCCGTGAAGCTGGGAACCGGGGGAGGCCCCTGTTGGCCACCCGCAATCCACGTCGTCAGCCCATGAATCAACGTAGGCACCATGGCATTGAGCTTCGTTCCCAGTTGTTGTTCCACTTGCTCTTGGACAAGCTCCGATATCCGCGCCACTTGTGCCTTGAGTGCTTCAACCTCGCACGACTGGCTTTTCGAGCTGGTCTTTTTCTCCTTTCGCCCACCAGCGGTATGGTATGACGACCATTTTGTGGACAAGCCTTTGCCGACCACACGACTAGCTGACGTCATCTTACTGAGCTTATCCTTGTTTTTCATTACGCTCAACGCCCTATTTAAAGGGGTGTCGAAAGGGGAGCTCTGAGACGACCCCGCGCTACTGCTTTCAGTGTCATGCGGAAGGAACGTGAACCATTTAAAAATATTGGGGATTAATTAGAATGCAACCATATGGAGCTAATTACGCGGGGGTGTATTCCTTACGTAACAAGCTCGGCGCCTCGATCTTGGATCCTTGGTAAGCTCCTTTGTTACCGGGTCCTCCTTGTACCGGGCGCTGAGAAAGTTCCTGGTCTGCTTGTCACGGTATTTGTCGAAGCGGGGCGGTAGGCCTTGCTCGGCACGCTCCGCGTCCTCCTTGTCCCATATAGGCTCCGCCACTTTGTAACCGCCGGGACCGAGTTGGTGGACCCCTAAGTTCAACTGCCGCATTTCTTTCCCCCACTGACTTGATTCAGAGGTTGTGCTTCTCTCGCACTTGATCTTGAACTCCTTGTACTCATCTTCGCTCATCAAAGGATATTTCACCTTGATCTTGTCATAACTAGCAGCTTTTTCAATCATTGCCTTCACCGTGCTTCTCCAAGTAGACAGGGCCGTGCTCATCCTCGTGAGGGCGGCATTGTTCACTTTATTCCCTGAGAGGCGTGTGTTTGCAAACTCAGCAGGGAACTTGTATCGTTCATGCAGCTTCGTGAAGAGGAGGCTGCGCAAATTCCCTCGGTCCTTATGCCTTAGGTTCTCGGTGTTGATCGAGATGGTGCTCCGAAGAATGCACCCGAGCTGAACCGAGTACCCCTTGACTACTTGTTTGGGCGCCGTCGGATACCCGCCGGAGTCCACTTCAGTAAATTCCTCCCTAACGGTGCCGAGCACGCTCGGGCGCCGGTCCTTCTGTTGCCTCTTCTATTGGCTGCCATCTATGCGTGTGCCACCATCATCAGTGGTGGCATCCTTGGCGGCGCCATCAGTGGTGTCATCCCCGACGCCACTAGGTGTTGTGTAGTCAGGATCGGTGTCTTCCGCGGCGTCCTCATAGCGGTGAGGTTCTTTCTCCAACTCCTGGGACAGCTCCCAGAATTGCTTGCCGCCCGAACCGCCGGCCTCATCGTTGTTGGCCATGTTTCGCTCTAAATAGGAAAAAAGTTTGGTCAAAAAGTTGGTTATTGTCAAGGAACAAGATCATGGTCTCATCATTTAGGGTTTGTCGACACCGAGGCATCCTAAAAGCTAAGATTTTATCATTTAGGGTTTGTCGACGCCGAGGCACCCTAAAAGCCTAAGCGTACATCATTTAGGTTCTCATCGACACCGAGGGCATCCGGGGCATCCAAGGTAAGTTTTCATCATTTAGGGTTTATCGATGCCGAGGCACCCTAGGTTGGGCCTAATCACTTGGCACTAATCACTTGGCTCTATTGCCACCTGCTATGTTGGGTTTATCATCTAGGGTTTATCGATGCTAAGGAGAATTCTAAGTTGGGCCTAATCACTTGGCTCTATTGCCACCTATGGTTTAATGCAGCAAGAATGGCGAGGCAGTTGATCCTACTTATTAACTAAGTACTAAGATACCCCGGCCATGCATTAGTCACAAGTACCCCATATGTCCTATTTTTAGCAAAGTCATGCTAAAATTCACGGAAAATTTCAGCATGACCTTTGCTAAAAATAGGACATATAGAGTACCCGAATTTGCCGGAACGGAAGTTAATCGACATTCCGGCAAACTCAAGGGCCTCTCGGGGTACCTGCAATATCATCACGACACAATGGTCGGAGACAAAACCCAGCAAACTAGCAAGATCATCACAAATTGTTTTCTGTAAAAGATGATCATCATCTTTACAAGTCTTTCTCAATGTGATCACAAGTAATTCAGAGGCATCACAAGTAATTCAGAGCAAAGAAATAGCTTAATCCATGCCTCAGCATATCAACAGTCATTACATGTCAAATGCAGAAGAAGGAACAATTTACTTGTCAATTTATTTATCGATGCCAAGCTCTAAAACTGGACTTTTAACTGACTTTTAAACTGAATTTTTACTTCAAAATAAGAGTACCATGCCTGCTTAACTGATTTTTTAACATAATCTCTTTATTGGCCTAGGAGTACTCAATTTCAATCTCTCTTTGCCTAGGAGCAAGTTTGTGTAGCACCAAATTTGTGCAGCCCCAAGTTTGTGCAACTGTTGGTACAGTTCTTAGGCTGAGCCTATTTTGTGATCAGATCTTTGGTTTGTTCAACCTAGTAAGAACATGATAATCATCCCTGATGCATTGATTATGAAAGAGTGTATGGACTGTCTATGCTTGTAATTCAAAAGAGAATGCACATTTTGGCAAGCGAAGTCAATATGTCATTTGCCAAATAGTTTAGTCATGTAAGTGCAGATATTTCACCAAGAGTTACTTCCACCCTCTAAACATACATTAGATAAGCAGAATGTTTGATATGATCTTTCCAAAACAATATGTAAAGCATTAAGCGTCAATATTTTTTTATCTGACTAAATACATCAGTGAACTTGCTCAAATAATAACATAATCTTCCAATCTATCCTCCACTAGAGCCTCCCAGACAGAATGCTACATAATCAAATCATCAATCCAAGAGCAGTATATTTGTGCTGTTTAGCTTTTTCTGGAAGGTTTTTCTCAGAGCCTACTTTACTTAAAATAGATGATTTTAAATATCAAGACAATAAGTGAACGTCATTCTAGGCATGCGATTCCAATCACTTTTTTACTTTTCTTCCTCAAGCACATTCAGCCAACATTATCTCCTTTCTTGCAACACAGCAAAAAACAACCACTAGCTACCCAAATACATGGATCCTGCCTCTACCCAAAAATCAGACCTATTTAACTCACATATACATTCTAATTAGATCAGACAGATGTTTCAGCACAATAAACATAGTCATGTACAATAAGAAGCAAATGTGTTACTATACAAACCTATTTAACCCTAGGCACTTTGCATATACAAGCTATATAG
Source organism: Aegilops speltoides (assembly GCA_021437245.1). Classification (NCBI taxonomy): domain Eukaryota; kingdom Viridiplantae; phylum Streptophyta; class Magnoliopsida; order Poales; family Poaceae; genus Aegilops; species Aegilops speltoides. The sequence continues at coordinate 107,550,051 of CM038141.1, read as the reverse complement.
TCTGAAATCAAATGCATACAGCTGAGACAAGCATCGACCATAGCACTCCACAGCCATGAACGTGAACAGAGGGGGAGAGAGGCGAGACAAGTGGTCACCTTGGTGACAGGGGAACCAAATCCAAACAAGTCGAACCCACAACAGCAACTTCTCTATATCCAAGTTGAACCAAGTCCTTCCTTCACACAACACAACAGCACAACACAACTATAGATGAGAACTCGTCAGAGATTGGAGGAGATAAAGAAGAAAATCAGCAAGAGACAACCGGAAAAGGGATTCATACCCTGTTCTCCTGCTGGACGGCGGGGAGGTCGCGGGTCTCCTCTCCTGCTGGACGTGGGGCCTCCTCTCTTGGTGGACGTGGAGCGGCTCCGAGGTTTCTAGGATTTCGAGGGGGGAGGCGGGTCTCGGGGAGGCGGCGCGAGGGGAGGAAGGGAGAGGGAGGCGGCGTGGGGCGTGTGGCTCGGCATGGGTGGGGTCGGGCGCAAGGTGGAGGGAGGGACGGAGGAGGAGCGCGGTGGATGGAGAGGGACGAATCGAAGTAGTCTGGCGAGAGTGAGGGGGGAAGGAGCGGCGCGGTGGTGTATGGATGGGGGAAGATTACTAATGGTGCACCCACAGGCGGTGCGCCATTAGAATGTTTTTTTCATAGCAATGGTGCACCAGCGCGACAGTGCGCCATAAGTATTCTTTTTTTAGATAGCAATGGCGCACCAGCCACCCGTGTGCCATAAGTAAGTTTTTTTTATTTTTAAAAAAATGAATATGAATATGAATATGAAACAGTAATATTTTTTTATAAAAACAGTAATAATTGTTGTTTAACAACAATTATAGTCTACACTTTATTATTATTATTTTTAAAAAAATGAATATGAATATGAAATAGTAATATTTTTTTATAAAAACAGTAATAATTTTTAAAAGATATCATCAAATTTGTTATTTGAAAATATCATCGGCGGCAGTGGTGGAGCGGGAGGTGGCGGGGTGTTCATCGGCGGTTGAGCGGGAGGGTGCGGGGTGCTCGTCGGCGGTGGAGCGAGGCGTGTCTGGGGTGCTCGTCGGCGGCGGTGGAGCGGGAGAGGGATCGAGATCGAGATGGAGGGGGATAGCGATCGAGATGGAGGGGGATCGAGATCGAGATGGAGGGGGAATCAAGATCGATATGGAGGGGGATCGAGATCGAGATGGAGGGGGAATCAAGATCGATATGGAGGGGGATCGAGGTCGAGTGTCCTCATGAATTCAAAAAGTGCCCATGAAATTTAAAAATATTCATGATATCAAAAAGTGCCCATGAAATACAATCGAGAAATGAAGACTATGATTTAAATACAATCGATCTTAGCTAGCTATCTGTTCACAATCTTCTTGCCCTTCTTTTTCGCAAATGGAGTTCTTCTGTGGAACGGACGTCCTTTAGGTAGGGTGGTCCTGCTTCTTCTTGTGGTGTATGCTGCTACATCATCGTCGTCGTCATGTTTGATCTTCGGGTCGTCGGACTTGTCGAAGTCTTGCTCATTGGCTACACCATCCAGTCCGATGATCTTCCTTTTGCCTCTCCTCATGACAACACGACTGGGCTTTGGCGGGTCGGTAATGAAGAAGCATTGGTCCACTTGGGAAGCCAGTACCCATGGCTCATATTTCGCGGTGACGTTTGCGCCCGAGGTCTTGAATTTGGCTTCGGGTATAACCATGGTGGTGAAATACCGGTCTTCTTTTAGGACGCTCTTGGCCCATCTGACACGGAACATCGGGACCTTCTCTCCAGCGTAGCTCAGCTCCCAGATCTCCTCGATCCTTCCATAGTATCTGTCCTTGTCGTTACCGGTGTAGGATTCCATCGTTACCCCGGAGTTCTGGTAACCATCGCTCTTCATGTCCTTGTCCTCGGTGTAGAATGTGTAGCCGTTGATATCGTACGCCTCATAGGTCATCGAGGTTGTGCTCGCTACTGTGACAAAGGCGAATATGAGTTGTTCTTCCGCAGAAGAATCCTCATGTAAAGGGTACGACAGAAGCTTATGCTTGAACCAATGCGTGAAACATGAGTTGTGCTCTTTGATTATATCTCCGTCCGTCCTCTTTTGGCCTTGGTCATTGTACATCTTCTCAATAAAGGTTTTGTTCTCTAGCACCCAAGGATCGACAACGTCTATGTGTTGTAGCGCGACTAGGTTTGCTCTTTCAAAGTCGGCGAGTCGACCCTCGAAGTCGACATGCATTTCGCGGCGACCCTCACGGTGACCCCATCCAATGAGCCTACCGAGGTGCTGTTGCTGACGGCGGACCAGCGGGGTTCTCGATGCCTAGATAATTCGTGCGATGGGAGATGCACTCTTGATCGAAAGCCCTGGCTATACTTCCCTCTGGACGTGACATGTTGCGAACGTATCCTTTGATGACACCATTCATCCTTTCGAACGGCATCATGCTGTGCAGGAATGTCGGCCCGAGTTGGATGATATCCTCCATGATATGGACCAGCAGATGCACCATAACGTCAAAGAATGCGGGCGGGAAGTATATCTCAAGCTTGCATAGTATCACCACGATCTCTTCCTGTAGCCTTCTGAGTTGCCTCACGCCAACCGACTTCCGAGATATGAAGTCGAAAAAGTTGCATAGGCCAAATAGCGTTTCACGGACGTGCGCATCCATGATCCCACGGATTGCAACTGGAAGTATCTGCGTCATCAGCACGTGACAGTCGTGGGACTTCATCCCACCGAACTTCTGCTTCGCTGGGTCTAGGTATTTGCTTATCTTTCCCGCGTAACTGTAAGGAAGTTTTACTCCTATGAGGTAGGTGAAAAACTGCTCGATCTCCTCCTGACTTAGAGTGAAGCATGCGGGAGGGTAGTCATTTCCGGTCTTCTTGGCCTTTTTGCCTTTGCGACAACTTTCTGTGTCCTGCTTCGCCCCATCATCATCATCATCATCATCATCATTAGTGTGAAGCTCCTCCCTGATGCCCATTGATTTCAAGTCTACCCTTGCTTTCGGCCCATCTTTGGTCCTCTCTGGCATGTTGAGCAGGGTACCAAGCAGACTCTCGCACACGTTCTTCGTGATATGCATGGCATCAAGGCTGTGAGGCACACGGTGGATCTTCCAGTACGGCAAGTCCCAGAAAACAGACCTCGTTTTTCATACCTTCAGCAGCGGCTCTGGCGCCTTTTTCTTCTTTCCCGGCAGTGGGCAATCTTTCCAATTTTTCAACAGCTCGTCTATTTCCTCGCCGCTTCTCGTACGTGGGCGTCTTCGGGGTTCGGTTTCACCATCGAACAGATCTTTGCGTTTCCTCCACGAGTCATCGTTGCGAAGCCACCTTCGATGTCCCATGAACACGGTTTTCGAAGACCCGGGATCTCTATCTAGCTGGCGTTACGTTGTGTCATCCATGCACCTTATGCATCCAGAAAATCCGTGGACTACCTGCCCCGCGAGATATCCGTAACCGTGATAGTCGTGCACCGTCGTGAGTAGTGTGGCTCTCATAGGGAAATATTCTTTCTCTGCGGCGTCCCACGTATTGGCTGGCGTTTTCCACAGCGTGTCTAGCTCCTCTTTCAGCAGCCCTAGATACAGATTGATGTCGCTCCCTGGTTGTTTCAGCCCTTCAATTAGCATACTCATGTGAATGTACTTCCTCTTCATGCACAAACAGGGGGGAAGGTTGTACATCCACACAAACACAGGCCAGGTGCTATGTGTGCTTCTCTGGCTGCCAAACGGATTGACTCCATTGGTGCTTGCACTCAGCACGATGTTCCTTGGATCCTTCCCAAATTCTGGGTATTTGAAGTTCAACGCTTGCCACTGGCTCGCATCCTTAGGGTGACTCAGCATCTTGTCTTTTTTATTTATCTCCGGATCATTTCCGTCATCTTCCCGCTTCTTCTCCTCCCTATCCGCGTGCCAATGCAGGAGCTTTGCTACCTTAGGGTCCGTGAAATACCGCTGCAGACGAGGAGTGATCGCAAAGTACCACACCGATTTTCGAGGAGCTTTCTTCCTCTTCTTGTATCGAGTGACACCGCACACCGACATATGGTAGACTCCGCATGCTTGTCCCGATAAATGATGCAATTGTTCATGCACACATGGTATTTCACGTGCGGTAAATCCAGAGGACACACGATTTTCTTCGCCTCCTCGAAACTGGTGGGCACTTGTTCCCCTTGGGAAGACGTTAGTGCGTAATGACATGTTCTCGTCGAAGCATGCGTCGGTCATTTTGTGTTTTACCTTCATCTCTAGAGCCATGAGCGTTACTTTCAGGTGGGTATCCTCGGGCCTGCATCCTTCATACAATGGAGTAACCGCGTCTATCTCCAGTTGATCCAGCTTGGCTTTCTCTCGGGCGGCAACTCTTGTGTTATCCGTTTGCTTGAGAAGCAGCTCTTGAATATGAGGGTCCTGGACCCAGCCTCCATCGTCATCTGCTCCGGCATCTTCATCTTCATGATCATGCCCTTCATCTTGATCTTCCTCATCATCATGTCCGGCATCTTCTACATGATGACTGTGTACAGCATCACCGTCGTGATCATGTCCTGGAGATTCTTCGTCTTCTCGCCCGCCCTCGCCACGGTGGTTGTCTTGTTGCCCTTCCTCATTTCTTGCCCGCCCCCCATGGACGACTTCATAGTCATCTTCATCACCTTGCCACCGATAGCCATCCATGAAACCACGCAAGAGCAGGTGGTCCCGCACCTGCCCGGAATCCGGGTCCGCAATAAGGATATTCAGCTTGCATCTTCGACACAGACATCTTATCTCCGTCTTGTTCTTTTGAAGCATCTCGGCCTTCGCTGAGCTCAAAAACCTATTCACGATGCCTTCGGTCATCGTGCGGACCATGGTCGCCTACGGGGTAGAGAAAATGATATTTTAGAACCAAGAAATTTTTTGGCATGACCTTCCCTAAAAATAGGACCAAAAAGAATGCATAGTGCCAAAATTCTCGCCGAAATGGAAATGAATCAACATTCCGGCAAAATATTGGCAACTATCGCATTTCAAATACCGGTACTTGCAAACACAAACATATATGCAACACCACAAACATACATAGATCCAGCTAGGCCACAAAAAGTGCATGTGCACGTTGTTGGAGCGAGCTAGGTAGAAAAAAAGTAGATCTACAACATGAAGATAGCTTTCCCCTTACTTACCTATCAAAAAAAGGTAATTTCACCACTTAATTTTGATGAATCTATGGTGCAAATGAGGTGAGGAGGAGGAGGCAGCCGACAAGCTTGGAGAAGGAGGTGGAGGGAATGAAGTGGGGAAAATTAGTGTGTAGGGTGTGGCTGTCCAAAATATCTTGCTGGTCCCAGGTTACTAATGGCGCACCACAAAGACATGCGCCATTAGTAACATAACATACTAATGGCGCACCACACACCCGTGCGCCATTAGTAGTTTTGCAAAAAAGTATATATATATATATATATATATATATATATATATATATATATATATATACTAATGGCATGGTGTACAAGGCGCCATTACTAGTTTAAACTAGTAATGGCGCATTGTGCCACGATGCCATTAGTAGTTTTGCAAAAAAAGAATAAAAAAATATAGTCTTGACTCTATGGCTGGTGCGCCATTACTAGTTAGAACTAGTAATGGCGCACTTCGCTCGGATGCGCCATTAGTATGTTTGGAAAAATGAAAAAAAAATTGTTACTAGTGGCGCACCTAGTGTTTCTGTGCCATTAGTGTCTTCCACACTAATGGCGCACCAGAACATGGTGCGCCATTAGTATATACTAATGGCGCACCACATGACAGGTGCGCCATTAGTGTCCATCCCATCTATAGCCCTTTTCCTAGTAGTGTTTGGAGTCCCTAGATATTTAATGACTGATGGTGGTTCACATTTTGTTCATGGTGCTTTTCGTAAAATGGTTGCTAAGTATGATGTTAATCATAGAATTGCATCTCCATATCACCTACAGTCTAGTGGCAGGGTAGAACTGAGTAATAGAGAGCTCAAATTAATTTTGCAAAAGACTGCTAATAGATCTGGAAAGAATTGGTCCAAGAAACTTGATGATGCATTATGGGCTTATAGAACTGCATATAAAAATCCAATGGGTATTGAGGGAGTCCTGGACTAGGGGGTGTCCGGACAGCCGGACTATCATTATCCGCCAGACTCCAAGACTACGAAGATAGAAGATTGAAGACTCCGGCTCGTGTCTGGATGGTACTTTCCTTGGCGTGGAAGGCAAGCTTGGCAATACGGATATGTAGATCTCCTTCCATTGTAACCGACTCTGTGTAACCCTAGCCTCCTCCAGTGTCTATATAAACTGGAGGGCTTTAGTCCGTAGGACAACATACATTACAACAATCATACCATAGGCTAGCTTCTAGGGTTTAGCCTCCTTGATCTCGTGGTAGATCTACTCTTGTACTACCCATATCATCAATATTAATCAAGCAGGACATAGGGTTTTACCTCCATCGAGAGGGCCCTAACTTGGGTAAAAACATCGTGTCCCTCGTCTCCTGTTACCATCCGCCTAGACGCACGCTCGGGACCCCCTACCGAGATCCGCGGTTTGACACCGACATTGGTGCTTTCATTGAGAGTTCCTCTATGTCGTCACCGATAGGCTTAATGGCATCTTCAACTAACAACGCTGTCCAGGGTGAGACTTTTCTCCCCGGACAGATCTTCGTATTCGGCGGCTTTGCACTGCGGGCAATTAAGCAGCCATCCGGAGCAGATCGAAGCTTCGCCCGCCGTCGAGTCGATTCGGAGTTTAAACTTCACGGCCGATGTCGCGGAGACTTGATCTTCGACGGGCTCGAGGCACTACCGAGCACGCCGCACTGTGACGATGGGCATGATCTAGCTCTGCCGCCGAACAGTGCCTTGGTGGCGGCACTCCGGATCCGCTTCGGCCATTAGCCCGGAGCCGATCGCCAGATCGAGGGCGGTGGATAGACGCTGCCCGGGGCTTCAACATCCACGGCGATGGGCCGAACACGATCTTGTCCCTGCGAAACCCGTGATTCCGGGCGCGGACTCCTCGCGGACTCGAACCTCCGCGCCCTACCAATCAATCCGGATTGGCGCCGGTTATGGAATTCACAGCCACGGACATTTTCCAACACTCGCCTTTTGGCGATATCCTGAATTCATGAAGCATCTCTCGCTATCGGGAGAATCCTGGCGGACTATGGCGGGACGGTTGGGGTGCAGACGACAAAGAAATCGAGCCCACCCACCACCCACTTTGTAGCCACCGCCGATGATTTAACCGACATGCTAGACTTTGACTCGGCGACATCGACGCCATGGGCGGCGATGCGGAGACGAACGAGAGCCAGCGCCTACGAGGCACCGAAGACCACCTCGTCATCGACATATATATGGTGGACACCCGAAAGACGGGATGGCGAAGAAGCGGAGGCAGATTCTCTAAAGAAGCAGCCCAACGCCGACGTCGTGGCGCGCTCTAAATCCCGCCACAAAGAAGAATGGAGATTCCGCACGGAGATAATAATACTCGGAGAGTGCCGAAGACAATCCCCAAAGCAAGACTCAGCGCAGGAGGATGCGAAGCAAGCCCTCACGAGAGGCGGCGATTTAAGAGGTTGAGGATGATAACTATATGCCTCCCTCCGAAGACGAAGCAAGCCTCAACGATGATGAATTCGTCGTACCTGAGGATCCCGTCGAACAAGAGCGCTTCAAGCGCAGGCTTATCGCCACAGCAAACAGCCTAAAGAAAAAGCAGCAACAGCTCCAAGCTGATCAAGATCTGCTGGCCGATCGATGGACCGAGGTCCTCGCGGCCGAAGAGTATAAACTCGAATGCCCCTCCAAAAGTTACCCAAGACGCAAGCTGCTCCCCCGATTAGAGGAGGAAGCATACATACCTTCATCACCAGCACATGATATGGCTGACCGACCACCCCATGGTCGTGACAGATCAGCATCCAGGCCCCCAGCCCAGACCGTACCCCGGCATCGCTCCAAAAGTACGAAACCAAGAGGGAACACGCCGGACTTGCGAGACATATTGGAGGAAAAGGCAAGGCAATCCAGATCCATCTATGGATCACGTGGGCGCCCTACGACCCACGACGAATACCGTCGTGCCGGATACAACAACCCTGGCCGGGCCGAACACAGCAGATAGCGCTCTCTCGAGCTGCGTCGCGATATTGCTCAATACAGGGGCGCCGCACACCCTCTATGCTTCACTGACGAAGTAATGGATCATCAGATCCCCGAAGGGTTTAAACCCGTAAACATCAAATCCTATGATGGCACAACAGACCCCGCGGTTTGGATCGAAGACTATCTTCTCCAGATTCACATGGCCCGCGGCGACGATCTCCATGCCATCAAATATCTCCCACTCAAGCTTAAAGGACCAGCCCGGCATTGGCTAAACAGCTTGCCCGCAGAGTCAATTGGGTGCTAGGAAGACCTGGAACCCGCATTCCTCGACAACTTCCAGGGCACGTATGTGCGACCACTAGACACCGATGACCTAAGCCACATTATTCAGCAGCCAGACGAATCAGCCAGACAATTCTGGACACGGTTCTTGACAAAGAAAAACCAAATCGTTGACTGTCCGGATGCAGAGGCCCTTGCAGCCTTCAAACATAACATCCGGGACGAATGGCTAGCCCGCACCTAGGGCAGGAAAAGCCAAATCCATGGCAGCCCTCACATCGTTAATGACCCGCTTTTGCGCGGAGAGGACAGCTGGCTAGCCCGTACCAACAACCTCCTTAAAATTCTGGCGGTCCGGATAGCAAGGACAACAACGGCAGGTCACGTCGAAACAAAAACAAGCGCCGCGTGCTTGGCGATAATAAGGAGGATACGGTTGTCAATGCCGGATTCGAGGCTCTAAACCCGGTCGTGGAAGAAGCCATTCAAAAGAACCACTCGGGTCCGTCCAATCTGGACCGAATACTCGACCGCTTATGCGAGATACATGGCACCTCTGAAAAGCCAGCTAACCACACCAATAGAGATTGCTGGGTGTTCAAGCAGGCCCGCAAGTTAATTGCCGAAAACAATGACAAGGGGCTAAACAGCGACGACGAGGAAGAGACCCGACCGCCGAACAACAGAGGACCGAAGGGTTTCCCCCCACAAGTGCGGATGGTGAATATGATATCTGCGACCCACATACCCAAGAGGAGAGGAAGCGCGCACTCGGGGGCGTCTATGCGATGGAGCGATCGCCCCAAAGTTCAATCCATGGTCCTCTTGTCCGATCACTTTCGATCGAAGAGACCATCCGACCAGCATACGCCATGGCGGATTCGCCGCATTGGTTTCGCACCCAATCGTCGATGGATTTCACCTCACAAGAGTCCCGATGGGCGGCTATAGTAGCTGAACCTCGCTTTATCGAGATACAAGTCGCAAAATGGGCATAGACCCATCAAGGATTAAACCTACAAAGACAACCTTTAAAGGTGTCATCCCAGAGTGGAGGCCAATATGCGAGCTCGACCACACCGAAGTGGTCTTGGATCCTGGATAATTTCGGGCGAAGAGTTAATCTTCGACATAGTCCCGCTCTTGGCGGCTATCACGCTCTGCTTTCGGACGAACCGCGTTTACAAAATTCAACGCGTGCCACATTATGCATACCTAAAGCTCAAGATGCGGGCCCTCGTGGAGTCGTCACGGTCAACGGTAATACGGAACGCTCCCCGAACGGAGGAACATACAATGCTCTCGGCGAAATCTGAGTAGCCTTCTAAGGCAATTCTCAAGTCCGGCGGTTAAAGGGCGGACACAGCAGCGCCCGAGCAATGCCAACTAAGACCACTGGCGCGATCGAGCATCGCCAGAGTAATGCGGCCCAACCCTCGCCTCAAGCATGATCACAGGAATAACACTCCGCGTACGTCATTACACTTTGGAGATACCATGGGCGCAGGGAATGGTTCACGATCACAATGGACCCAGAGTGCGGCTCGACCACACCAGGGGCTCGCAAGGGTGTCCCCCTTCTTTTTCTTTTTCACTTTACTACTTTATGTACACAGGACTCCGTTAAACAGAAGCCCTATCCGGTGGCGAACCTGTCGAACTCACGATGCAACAGTCAGGGACTAAAAAAGGCCGCGACGAACACTCAGGTGGTCTCAATTACGAGCATTAATTTCTATTATATACACCAAGTCTGCAGCCCATCCCTGGAGGGGGACATGTTTATTGAGTCCAAATCCCTTGCTTACCGCACTATTTGTATCAGTCCGCTCTACTAGCAGACTTTCTTTCTGTCGGGGGACGACACCTATGGGGCCGGAGGGCCCCTTCGTGAGTTCGGTACGAGGGCGGAGGAGGCACAGAGAGCAGATCGAGGCGATGCGCGCGGGGCGCGGGGATTTTTACCTAGCTTCGGGCCGCGATGGTCGCGTAAAACCCTACTGCTGATTTGTGTTCGTATTGGATCTTGCTCAAGAACGCGAGCGTACGGTGGTGCGGTGTTGGGTGAGTCGAACCAGCCGAACCCCAGGCGCGAGAGTTGCCCAGGATCCGAACCCAACCGAACCCCCCCTACGTTGTGCATGGGCCTCCTTTTATAGTGCTAAGGGGTCACCAACAGGTGTCAACGTAGGAGAAAGGGGTAAAAATGTAAAAGAGGTGGTAGTTGGAACAGTGCGGGAACAGTGCAGCTACAGTGTTTGAACAGTGGCTTCTACCTACTTTTGACAGAGGGGGACAAGGGCATTTAATGCCCGTCGCCGTCGACCCCAAAAGTTCCCGCTCTTGCGTCTCCGTCTGCCACGGCGATGAATCCACCGCCGTGGAGTGCCACCGCACCCCCCATGCTGCACAGCCATCCGCCACGCGTCTCTGGAGAGGGCTCAAGGCGGCGTGGGCGGATGAGCTGGAGTCGGGCACACAACAGTAGCTCTCCGGCAAGTACCTTGCCGGGTCTTGATCTTGCGGGCCCGGAGCTTGTCGGGCTCAGTAACTACCGCTCCCGGGCCCTTGCCGGACGCCGTATAAGCGCCGAGGCGTGTCTTCTACGATGTAATCTTCTAGTCTCCCCGGCGAGCTCCTCTCGCCGGGGCCTTGCGTGAGTGATGTAATCTTGAGCCTGGAACGGCCTTCCCGGCAAGCTCCTCTTGCCGGGGTCTCGATCTTCTGTCTTGTACACTTTGTTCTTGAATGGCTTGATATGGAGCAGGAATGGTCTCCGGCAAGCATGTGGTAGATCCAGCCGCGGGGAGCTGCGACTGCCCGTGCACAAGTTGGGGTACTGAGGTACCCCTACCTTAGTACACCGACAGGAGCCCCCGGGCCTGGGCCACACACGGTGCCGAGCGCTGTTGGGCCAGGCCCAAAACAGTGCACGGGCACACGCGGCCCACGGCGTGCCGAATCCACTTCTGCATCTGCCGCCTCCCCTCCCGCAACGGCACGCGTCGATTGCGGCGTCGTGGGAGACGTGGGCGGCGCATGCAGTCTTTAAGGCATCCACCCCGTGATCGTGGTGCAGAGCGAGGTCGCTTCACCCGTCGCCCGGCTCCGCTTTTTCGCCACGCGGCCCTCATGCACAGGGGTCGTGGGCGGCGAAGGTGGGAGACCGAGCCGTCACGGGCGGAGAAGGCGAGTCGGCCCCGCTCCTCTGGCCTCCTTGCTTCCTGATTGGCCGAGCAGGGCGGTTGAGCCCCCACCTCGCCCCTTTAAATGGGGCGGAAGGGGAGCACAATGGCCACACTCATCCTCTTCTCCCTTCGTCCTCATCTTCTGTTCTTCTTTTCGTCATGGAAGGGGGAAATCCCGGTTCTTCGACAGTGGCAGCGAGGGTCGCTTCTAGGCAGCGCACCTCTCCCTATCCCGCTTCCGTGGCAGTGGAGCCAGCCACGAGAGGGAGAGGGAGGGGGCGTGGCCGCGGACGAGGCCGAGGGCGTGGCCGAGGCGGCCGGGGGAGAGGCGGTCGTGGTGATGCGCCTCCCCCGTCTCCCCCGACGAGCCCCGTCCACGGGGCGGTCCACACCGGAGACGACCCCTGGGAGTTCTTCATCAGGCTGCGCCGAGCACCTCGTCGGCGTCTCCGGTTGCCGGCCCCGTTTGCGGACGCGATGGGGCCGGATCCACCGGCGTGATGGAGTTGCGCGCGAGGGGCTGCGGGATCAGCGGCACTCGAGTGAGTGTCGTATCCCCAGCCCCCGGCGTGATGTTCTTCGACCGAGGGTGGAAGACGTTCGCCCGGATCCATAGCTTGACGGCGGGGTTCACCCTCCATTTCAAGTTAATGGATGGTGACCTTCTCGCCGTCAAGGTCTTCGGCGAGTTCGGGACCCGGGCGAGGTGCTGTGTGGACAGCTCCTCGGATAGCGAAGGCTCCTCCTCGAGCGAGAGTGACGAGGAGGAGAGCGACAGCGGCGACGAGGGGGATGGCGGGCCCGACTAGGTGTCGGACGCCGCTGCCTCGCGCGCCACCGGCGACCCCATCTTCTGGGTCGCCGGCCTCCTGAACTCCCCGGGGCCGTCTCCTTGGGCGGCTGGCATAGAGAGGCAGCAGAAGAGGAAGAGGGGGAGTGGCGGCAAGGCCGTTACGTCGGAGTATGAGGGCGAGGAGCCCTTGACAGCGTACTGACGTCCCACTACCCCGTCTTCAAGCTCTGCCTCCGACGCCTTCGCCTCCGCCAAGCTCCTGGCCGGCCCCGGGGTGTTCTCTTGGTGTCTTCTGGCGCCCGTGGCTCTCCGGGGCCTTCAGGGACCTGTCGCTGGCGCCGTCGACGGTTCCCCGTGCCCGTCACCTTGCGCAGCTCCTGGGGCACGGCGGCGCCACCGCCACGCTCTCCTAGGCGCTCCTTTCGCCCTCCCCGGCAAGCTCCTCTTGCCGGGGCCTCCTTCCCCGGCAAGCTTATCTTGCCGGGAGCTCCTTGACCTACCTCCTGAACTCCTGAACAGAGAAACAGGAGAGGGATCACGGGCACCTTATCTTTTTATTTGTAAAGCCCTCGGGCCTTAGCTGTATTTAAAAACTTGTAACCCTCTCTATCATGTTTTTCATCCTCTATGGACTTGTACTATGCTAGGATGTTTTTAATGAAAGGAGGGGAAAGCTTGCCGGACCGAGTTTTGACTTTGCGCCTTGTATGCTCCTATCCTACGCTCTCAGGGAGCTTGCCGGGGCGAACACGCATGCAGTCTTGGGACAGCCCGCCGGGCGGTGTTGCTTCCGACAAGCAACCTTGTCGGGCCGATTCGGGCCGCTTAACTTGCTGAGCGGGCTCGAAAGCAAGGTAAGGGTGCAGCAGCACACTTGTGTTTGTTAGCGGAATCGGAAACAAAACAAGCACATAATCGGGCCACGACTTCGGCTCCTCCACGTATGGGTTTTACAAGTCACGCTTTCGTTCAAAGCGCAGCCCGCTTTCCCGGTCCATAGGAGGATGCATGGCGAGGATGAAAACTCATCGATATCGCAGCCCCCAAGCAACTCGGCTTGCGGAGATTTAATCTTAGTGCTCGCAGCCCCCAGCTCTGCTGGCTCGCGGAGAGCGAATCTTGGCGCTCGCAGCCCCCAGCGACGCCAGAACCCAAGTGCTTTGGTGCGCTCTTACGGTTTCTCCTTGTTGCTGTAATTTCAGCCATGAAAACAGCTGAGATAGATCTTCAACAGCTTCATCATGTACATGTATATGCATATAAATTTTGATTGTACAATCGATGCCGTGCCTTGCCCTTCGTATGTTTGTACTCTCGCTCTCGGGAGCTTGCGGGGCGAACACGCTTGCGAGTCTTGGGGACAGCCAGCGGGCGGTGCTGCTTCCGACAACAACCTTGCGGGCGATTCTGACGCTTAACTTGCGAGCAGGCTCGAAAGCAAGGTAAGGGTGCAGGAGCACACTTGTGTTTGTTGAGCGGACTCGGAAACAAAACAAATGCATAATCTAGGCCACGACTTGGCTCCTCTCGCGCACAAGCCTCTCATCGAAGGACATCTCACGACAGGGCCTGCCACGTTACACCCTCTACTTTACATCCTTTATGCGCTTTCACCCCTCGCTTCTAGGGAACTTGCGGCGCTCAACACACTTGCTGAGTCTTGGAACATCAGCAGCCCGCTGGCTGGTGTTGCTTCCGACAAGCAACCTTGCCGCGTCTAGTCGCGACAAGACTTAACTTGCTGAGCAGACTCGAAGCGAAACAAGGGCGCTGGTGGTCGCTCACTTTTAACTCGTTGAGTGTGCTCAAAGCAAAGTAAGGGTGCGGCTATCCACGAGCAGGCTCCTCCGCGCACAGGTTTCGCATACAAAGGAAGAACGCACGAGGGATATAACATAAAAGAGCATGGAACTAAAGAGTGCTCTGCACAAAAGCTCGAGCAACTTAGCTTTTCTTTTTCTTGTTTTCTTGCTCTTGCCGGTGGAGCTCGATGGCGCGTCCTTGACGGCAACGCAGCACTCCGGGGAGATGCGTTTGCCGGAATGAGCACCAGAGCTGTCCACGCCGGGCTTAGAGCGCTCCGAGGAGATACGCTCGCCGGAGAGAGCGCCAGAGCCGTCCTTGCCGGACTTAGAGCTCGATGGCACGTCCTCGACGACGGCGTAGTGCTCCAGGGAGGTGCGCTTGCCGGAGTAGAGGGGAGCGGGGGCGAACGGCGCGAGGAACAGGATATGCTCGGACTCCTAGTAGCGATAGGAGGAGCAGGGTCCTGCCGAGCACTTCGCTTTGCTCATCGCGCGCGGACAGCAGTCCGGAGCATCCGCGAGCCTCCTCCGACGTTCTTACCCCACATGCGAGTACCACCTCCGTGGTGCGGTGCCGCTGGGTTGTCGTCTTGCTGAGATGGGCGTGGATCCATGGAGACCGGCGCGGTCATCCGTCCCATCCCTGGATCTGGTGGCGCCCGAGTGTCCTCGCGGTGTCCACCCTTCGCTGGCGTCTCCTCCGCCCACCGCTGGCTCCGGTGGCGGGTGTGAGATTTCTGAGCGGGTCTGCAACCCTCGAGGCCCTCGTCTTCGGGGCCATGGCGCAGCTGTCGATGAGGTTGCTGACGAAACTGGAGAGGTTGATGAGGAACGCGGCCGCGCGAACGCCGGATCAGGTCCGCACAACCTCGACGCAAGAGCACAAGAACGACGGATAACGTGGCAGACGGAGACGCAAGAGCGGGAACTTTTGGGGTCGACGGCGACGGGCATTAAATGCCCTTGTCCCCCTCTGTCAAAAGTAGGTAGAAGCCACTGTTCAAACACTGTAGCTGCACTGTTCCCGCACTGTTCCAACTACCACCTCTTTTACATTTTTACCCCTTTCTCCTACGTTGACACCTGTTGGTGACCCCTTAGCACTATAAAAGGAGGCCCATGCACAACGTAGGGGGGGTTCGGTTGAGAGATGTCGGGGGACGACACCTATGGGGCCGGAGGGCCCCTTCGTGAGTTCGGTACGAGGGCGGAGGAGGCACAGAGAGCAGATCGAGGCGATCTTGGCGCTGGGGATTTTACCCAGCTTCGGGCGCGATGGTCGCGTAAAACCCTCTGCTGCTTTGTGTTCGTATTGGATCTTGCTCAAAACGCGCGTCTGGTGGTGCGGTGTTGGGTGAGTCGAACCAGCCAACCCCAGCGCGAGAGTTGCCCAGATCCGAACTCAATCAACCCCCCTCGTTGTGCATGGGCCTCCTTTTATAGTGCTAAGGGGTCACCAACAGGTGTCAACGTGGAGAAAGGGGTAAAATGTAAAAGAGGTGGTAGTTGAACAAGTCGAACAAAGCAGCTACATGTGTTTGAACAAAGGCTTCTACCTACTTTTGACAGAGGGGACAAGGGCATTTAATGCCCGTCGCGTCGAATTCCAAAAGTTCCCGCCTTGCGCTCTCCGTCACCACGGCGATGAATCCACCGCCGTGGAGTGCCACCGCACCCCCCATGCTGCACAGCCATCCGCCACGCGTCTCTGGAGAGGGCTCAAGGCGACGCGTGGGCAGATGAGCTGGAGTGCGGGCACACAGCGTAGCTCTCCCGGCAAGTACCTTGCCGGGGTCTTGATCTTGCCGGGCCCGGGAGCTCGTCGGGCTCTGTAACTTGCCGCTCCCCGGGCCCTTGCCGGGACGCATATAGCGCCGAGGCGTGTCTTCTACGATGTAATCTTCTAGTCTCCCCGGCGAGCTCCTCTCGCCGGGGCCTTGCGTGAGTGATGTAATCTTGAGCACAGAGCGGCCTTCCGGCAAGCTCCTCTTGCCGGGTCTCGATCTTCTGTCTTGTACACTTTGTTCTTGAATGGCTTGATATGGAGCGGAATGGTCTCCGGCAAGCATGTGGTAGATCCAGCCGCGGGTCTGGATTTGCCCGTGCACAAGTTGGGGTACTGAGGTACCCCTACCTTAGTACACCGACACTTTCATAAATAATGCAGCACCTTTTTATTGCAATTGCGTTATCTTTTATATATATGTTCATTATATGACATCTTGCACCCGTATATTTTGGTACGGCCGAATATGCCAGGGGCTTCTGTTCCCCACTCTACGGTGTGATAAGTCCGAACACTTTCACAAGTGCGGCACCCCGAACTTATAGCATTATATGAATCGGCTCCGAATCATGTCTTGGGTCAATAGTTGGGTTTGCCCGCTCCCACGTTTTGGTGCCTTACGTTCCGTTCGCCGGCTAAGGTGGCCTTTGGGAGAACCACTGCGATTGCGCCCCGGTTGAGCCGGGTTAACGCCTCAGTGGAGAAAGCTAAAAGTGACTGGCATGATAAGGCGAGAGACTGGTCGCTATTCGGGAGGTTTTTTCGGGTCCTTAAAGACTCACGCCGCTTCGAGCGAAGTTCCGGATAATGTCCGATGAAGGCATGGATAGCGCCCCGGATTCGGTCTTCTGAATACCAGGGGCTTCGCCAAAATTTAAAATTATAGAATTCTATGGCTAAGTGAGAGTGTTCAAGCATTATAAGTCCGGTTGCCTTGTTCGTTGTGTTGAGCGCCTCCCTCGATGGACCCAACAATGGGAACAAGAGTGCTCATGTTTATCCCGAACACCCCAGCACTCGCGGCTTGGGGGCTGAAGCCAACGACTTGCCATCTCTCAGATTTTATAAACGGTCGCACAGAAGGTAATATTTTAAATTAAACAAGTGTTGCTCATGGCGCATATAAACGAAGTTTTCAGCGCCTGAGGATAAATACACAGCGAGTTCACTCAAAGATTACATTTGGGAGCACTCATCGCAATATCGCAGGCTCCTTGAGACAACTTTATAATACCTCTCCGTGCGATGCTCCTTTCCCGGCGGCGGTGGATCCGTGAAAGCTTCTCGCATCCAGGTTTGCCCATTGCACCTTTATGCGGGCAAGGGCCCGACGAGCGCCTTCGATATAGGCGGGCAACTGACTACATCCAGCACAGGGCATCGTCCACCAGCCGCCGCCTGCGCGCCAAAGTAGCTCCTGGCATGGCCTGTCCGAGCCACAAATGGACTATGAGACCCTTCATGGCCTCCTCGGCTACCTTGTGGAGTTCGACCAGCTGCTTCACTGGTCGCTTGGGGCACCGGATGGCGGCCTCAATCTTGAGACCGAAGACCTTCTCTCTCGCCGAGCTCCCTCCTCGCCCACGATAGAATGCGGCGGCATCGACGCCTCTGCGGAAGATCTGCAAACGCCCCTGGAGAGCTCCGAATTCGGGTAAGTGTCAGGTAGTTCACATTAACATGCCTGCTTTGCATGAAAAATGCCTTACCCGCCGCTATCTTCTTTATATCCTCAACTTCCTGAAGTGCCTTATGGGCCTCGGCCTTGGCGGACTTGGCACTTTCGAGAGCCGAGGCAAGGTCGGACTCTCGAGTCATGGAGTCACGCTCCAAACTCTCATGCTTTTCCATGAGAGCCTGGAGCTCTTGCCGAACTTCCGCCACCCGTGCCTCTTGTTTTTCTCGCTCAGCCTGTTCCGCGGTCGCACTGCGTTCGGCCACGGACACAGCATCCTTCAGTGCTGCCACCTCGTTAGTGGCCCCTGTAATACACATATTATCCTTGTTAATTTTATTTGCAACCGAAATCCTTTTCTGTAAGGTACTTATTCAAAGAGGTGTTACTCACCTTCTTTTTCCTCGAGCTGCCTCTTGGCATGGCCGAGCTCTTGCTCGGACCGCTCGAGATCCTTCTTCAGCAACTCGATTTCCGCCGTCAATGCGGCAGAGGTCAGCAGTGCAGCCTGCAAACCCATATTGACATATTTTAGCCAACCCTGCGTATATCTTGTTAGATCCTCAGTCCGGCTTTTCCTTCGAACACCGAACTAAGCATCAGGGGCTACTGCCTATGCGGTATTACATTACATGATTTTAACTTCTTACCTCAAAGCCTGTTAGAAGGCTGCTGCAGGTTTCGGTCAGCCCGCTCTTAGCAAGCTGGACCTTCTCAATCACCGCACTCATGATAGTGCGGTGTTCTTCCTCGATGGAAGCGCCTTTAAGCGCCTCCAACAGGTTATCCGGCGCCTCCGGTTGGACGGAGGCCGCCGGCGTCACGGTCTTGCCGTTCTTTCTAAGGGGCCGCTTGCCGGACTCTGGAACCACTGCGGGTTCCGATGTAGAGTCCGCAAAGTCCGGAGGTCGCTGACGGCGCCTCGAGCCTCCTCTGATGGGTCCCTCTTTGGGATCCCACCTCGGCGTCCTCGTCGTGGCGTGGGGTAGAGCGTCGGGGCGGAATTTACATCCGGCGAGGCTAACGACCCGCTCATCGAGTCGGGAGATCGCCACCGGCGGACTATGGGCGAATGTGGCGTTAGAAGGATATTGCATGACATAAAATATACGGCATATAAATGATCCGAATACTTACGATCTTGCGGACGCTCGCCCTTGAGGCCACTCATCCTCGCCAACGTTGATGTTGGCGAAACTGTCGAGGATAGTTCTCCCCTCTTGGACCCTTCGCCTCCCGATCGGGAAGCCTTCCTCTTCTTCTCTCCTCCTCCGGGAGGGAATACTCCTCCTCCTCGTCTTGGGGAGGAGTCCTCGTCGTCGTCGGGCGCTTTGATTCTGAGAACTCTTCGAGTCCCGTGGCCACCTTCTTGGCCTTCTTCTCGGCACCACGTCGGCGCCGAACCATAGCCTGATAGCGGGCGTTCACTGGTCTTCGGCATGGGAGCCGGGCTGATAAGCAGCTTGGCCTTCTCCATCCATTTCTCACAAAGGAAGTGGCGAGAATGAAATCCCACTAAAAGTTAATTTAATTATCACGAGTGTCCCGTAATGGGGTTGAATCACTTACCCGTCGGTTGGACACTCGAGCTGAATCATGATCTTCCGTCAGCGGATGCGAACTTCGGCGCCCTTGAACAGCACCCTCCAGCGCCTTTCATGTTGTATCGAAGAGCCCGCTTAGCGCTGGTGCTGTTCGGATTGAACTCCACAAATTGAATGCCCGTTCTTGGCATGGGAGAATCCGCGGAGGAGCATGACTTGGACCACGTCGACGAGCCGAGCCTATTGCTCACCATCTTCTTGATGCAGGCTCGAGTCCGTCACCTCCACCGGATTGCCCCACTGCAAGCCCTTCTCTTTCCAGGAGGTGAGCTGCGTGGGGATTCTAGATCTAAACTCGGGGGCGGCCACCCATGTGGGCTTGCGCAGCTCGGTGATGTAGAACCACCCCGATTGCCACCCCTTGACGGAGTCCACGAAGGTCCCTTCTAGCCAAGGGAAGTTGGGCAATTTGCCCAACATGGCGCCTCCGCATTCCGCTTGCATGCCCTTCACAACCTTCGGCTTGACATTGAAGGTCTTGAGCCACAGGCCGAAGTGGGGCCGGATGCAGAGGAAGGCCTCGCACACGACGATAAATGCCGAGATGTTGAGGATTAAATTCGGCGCCAGATCGTGGAAATCCAGGCCGTAGTAAAACATGAGCCCCCGGACAAATGGATGGAGCGGAAAGCCCAGTCCAGCGGAGGAAGTGGGTAAGGAAGGCGACCCTCTCATGGCGCCGGGGGTAGGGATGAGCTGCCCCTCGTCGGGCGGCCGATCGTGATATCGCTGAAAGGTATCGGCGTCGCGCAGCTTGGTGATGTCCTCCTCCTTGGCGGTGGAGGCTAACCATTTACCTCCCGCTCGAGACATATTCGGAGAAGGTCGAGGCGAGATGCGCAAGCTTGGGCGTTGGAGCTTGAGTGCGCGAAGATGGATAAGCAAAGGAGGAAGAAGGCATAGGTGAGAAGGTGAATCCTTATCCCTTATATATGGGCGGACGAAAACTATGCGTCCCCCACCGGCCTGGTAAAACTCGCTTATCTCCCAAGCGCCACCATCAATGGCGCGGCTGGGTTACCCACGTCCGTATTGATGAGGATCCTGGAATAAGGGGAACACGATCTCTGCTTCGACAAGACGTGCCAAGGAAACCGCTTCGCTAAACGTGCTGAGGTGGTATGGTAAAAAACGATTCAAACAGAGGCTTGGTTGCGGTGTGGTGTCACGCCGCATAATACGTCAGCAGATGGAGCTAGTGTATATTTTATTCTCTCTACGGTGGAATCTGGAAATTATTTTTGCAGAGCCGGACACTATCCTGGGTGTTCATAATCTTCTCTAGATTATTCAAGGGAGGAACCCGCCTTGCAATGCCGAACATTATGCACGCCGGACTTATCGTCATTGAAGACTGGTTCAGGGGCTACTGAGGGAGTCCTGGACTAGGGGGTGTCCGGACAGCCGGACTATCATTATCTGCCGGACTCCAAGACTACGAAGATAGAAGATTGAAGACTCCGGCTCGTGTCCGGATGGTACTTTCCTTGGCGTGGAAGGCAAGCTTGGCAATACGGATATGTAGATCTCCTACCATTGTAACCGACTGTAATGTAACCCTAGCCTCCTCCGGTGTCTATATAAACCGGAGGGCTTTAGTCCGTAGGACAACATACATTACAACAATCATACCATAGGCTAGCTTCTAGGGTTTAGCCTCCTTGATCTCGTGGTAGATCTACTCTTGTACTACCCATATCATCAATATTAATCAAGCAGGACGTAGGGTTTTACCTCCATCGAGAGGGCCCGAACCTGGGTAAAAACATCGTGTCCCTCGTCTCCTGTTACCATCCGCCTAGACGCACAGTTCGGGACCCCCTACCCGAGATCCGCCGGTTTTGACACCGACAGGTATATCTCCATATAAAATGGTTTATGGAAAAGCATGTCACTTACCTCTCAAACTAGAACATAAAGCATATTGGGCCATTAAAGAGCTAAATTATGATTTCAAACTTGCCGGTGAGAAGAAGTTATTTGACATTAGCTCACTTGATGAATGGAGAACCCAAGCCTATGAGAATTCCAAAGCGTTTAAAGAAAAATTTAAAAGATGGCATGACAAAAGGATACAAAAGCGTGAGTTTAATTTAGGTGATTGTGTTTTGCTATACAACTCTCATTTAAGATTTTTTGCAGGAAAACTTCTCTCTAAATGGGAAGGCCCTTACGTTATCGAGGAGGTCTATCGTTCCGGTGCCATAAAAATCAAGAACTTCAAAGGCACAAATACGAAGGTGGTGAACGGTCAAACAATCAAACATTATATCTCAGGTAATCCCATAAATGTTGGAACTAATGTTATTGAAACCATGACCCCGGAGGAATACATAAGTCACACTTTCCAGAATGTTTCAGACTCCGAAAAGGAATAGGTATGTGGTACGGTAAGTAAACCGACTCCAAAACAGTTCTAATAGCAATTTTTCTCTGTTTTGGAATATTTAAGAAAATAGGAAAATAAGAAGTAGTCCGGGAAGGACACAAGGCGTCCACGAGGGTGGAGGGTGCGCCCTACCCCCAGGGTGTGCCCCTGCCTCGTGGGCACGTCGTGTGCTCTCCGGACTCCGTTTTCTTGCACGATACTTCTTTTGGTCGGTAAAAATTTATTGTATAATATCCTGAAGGTTTTGACCACCGTATCACGCAAATATCCTCTGTCTTTGTTTGAGCTATTTTGCTGACAGATCTAGATCACCATGACGTCTTCAAGCGCCCCCAAGGACAAGTTGTTCGAGAAGGTCATCAACCCCTACCTCACGGAGGTGCTGCATCACCCTCAAACCATTGAGATGCGTGAGGGGGTGATGCACATCCGCGATGTTGAGGGATCGAGGAGGACCGGAAGCGTGGAGACAAGACTCGAGGCAATGTAGCAACAAGTTTTCAAGTGCCAAGGGATGGTGGAACACGGACTCAACGCCAACCAGATGATGATCGTGGAGTTCACCAACAACCACAAGGTGGATGCCAAGAACATCGGGGAGACCATCTTCAAGCTTCATGAGAAAACCGAGCACCTTCAACCCAGATATATGACCTGCAAAACCAAAACTGTGAGTATGAATATAGATTCAAGAGGATGAGTTTGGCTGAAGATTTGAGGACCCCGGAGACTCGATCATCCTTCTATGATGGTGAGCCTATGCCTTGGAAGATGGACGACAAGCCTACATCATCAACAACT
Source organism: Aegilops speltoides (assembly GCA_021437245.1). Lineage (NCBI taxonomy): Eukaryota > Viridiplantae > Streptophyta > Magnoliopsida > Poales > Poaceae > Aegilops > Aegilops speltoides. The sequence goes on along the minus strand of CM038141.1, from coordinate 107,527,561 downwards.
CCATCATCACCACTTTTGAAGAGGGAGATATAATCACATGGGTATGGGCACTCCCCTTGGCAACTGCCAAGCTTGGGGGAGGTGCCCCGGTATCGTATCACCATCACACTCCTATCTTTACCGTTTTCCTTAGTTCGATCCTTTTAGTAATATCTTGATCTAGTAGAATAAAGTTTTGGTATGATTTAGTCTTGAGTTCTGCCTTATGATCCCTCTATGTAATCGAGTCCGTGATCTATATAATAAAGATTAGTGTTGAGTCATGGGCTTTGCTATTTTACTATGATCTTGAGGGAATAAAAGAAAGAATAAAAATAAATAAAAGAGATCATATCGACCTTATGGAGAGTAATGACTTCACATAAAGAGTATGATGAATAAAAATTCTTGAGAGTTGGCAAAAATAGTTTTGGTCATCATTGCAATTAATAGGAAGTAATAAAGAAAGAGAGGTTTTCACATATAAATATACTATCTTGGACATTTTATGATTGTGAGCACTCATTAAAATATGACATGCTAAAAAGTTGATGTTGGACAAGGAAGACAACGTAATGGGTTATGTTTTCTTATATGCGAAATAAAGTATATTGTCATGGATCATCCAACATGTTGAGCTTGCCCTTCCCTCTCATGCTAGCCAAATTCATTGCACCAAGTAGAGATACTACTTGTGCTTCCAAATATCCTTAAACCCAGTTTTGCCATGAGAGTCCACCATATCTACCTATGGATTGAGAAAGATCCTTCAAGTAAGTTGTCATGTTGCATGCAATAAAATTGCTCTCTAAATATGTATGACTTATTAGTGTGGAGAAAATAAGCTTTATACGATCTTGTAATATGGAAGTAATAAAAGCGATGGACTACATAATAAAGGTTCGTATCATAAGTGGCAATATAAAGTGACGTTCTTTTGCATTAAGATTTTGTGCATCCAACCATAAGCACATGACAACCTCTGTTTCCCTCTACGAAGGGTTTCGGTGTCAAAACCGGCGGATCTCGGGTAGGGGGTCCCGAACTGTGCGTCTAGGCGGATGGTAACAGGAGACAAGGGACACGATGTTTTTACCCAGGTTCGGGCCCTCTCGGTGGAGGTAAAACCCTACTCCTGCTTGACTGATATTGATGGTATGGGTGTTACAAGAGTTGATCTACCACGAGATCAGAGAGGCTAAACCCTAGAAGCTAGCCTATGGTATGATTGTTGTTCGTCCTACGGACTAAAACTCTCTGGTTTATATAGACACCGGAGAGGTCTAGGGTTACACAGAGTCGGTTACAAATGGGAGGAGATCTTCATATCATATCGCCAAGCTTGCCTTCCACGCCAAGCAAAGTCCCTATCCGGACACAGGACAAAGTCTTCAATATTGTATCTTCATAGTCTGGGAGTCCGGCCAAAGGTCATAGTCCGGCCATCCGAACACCCCCTAATCCAGGACTCCCTCAGTAAACCCTGAACCAGGCTTCAATGATGACGAGTCCGGCGCGCAAATTGTCTTCGGCATTGCAAGGCGGGTTCCTCCTCCGAATACTTCATCGAAGATGTTGAACACCAGGATAGTGTCCGGCTCTGCAAAATAATTTCCACATGCCACCGTAGACAGAATAATATTTACACAAATCTAATCTGCTGACATATTCCGTGACGTGACATCATGCCACGGCCTAGCCTTTATTCATTTTGTCGTTCCACCTCAGCATGCTTAGCGAGGCGGTTTCCTTGGCACGTCTTGTCAAAGCAGAGATTGTGTCCCCTTTTTCCAGGATTCTCATCAATACGGGCGTGGGTAACCCAACCGCGCAATTAATCGCGGCGCTTGGGTGATAAGCGAGTTTTATTAGGCCGGTGGGGGCTCGTTGGTTTGGCCGCCCATATAAGGGGATAAGCATCTACCCTTTCCATTCACGCCTTCTTCCTCCTTTGCTTATTCGTCCTTGCGCACTCGAGCGCCAACGCCCAAGCCCACACATCTCTCCTCGACCTACTCCAACCATGTCCGGAGCGGGAGGCAAGTGGATGGCCTCCTCCGTCACGGAGGGACACATCAAAAGGTTGCGGAAAGCCGGATACCTGCACAACGACATTGCGCACCGGCTTCCAGACGAGGGGCAGCTCATCCCCACCCCTGGCCCCCATGATAGGGTCGTATTTCTTCCGCATTTCCTCCGCGGACTGGGCTTTCCTCTTCACCCGTTCGTCCGGGGGCTCATGTTCTATTACGGCCTGGACATCCACGATCTGGCCCCGAACTTCATCCTCAACATCTCGGTGTTTATCGTCGTGTGTGAGGCCTTCCTCCGCATTGAGCCCCACTTTGGCCTATGGCTGAAGATTTTCAGCGTCAAGCCGAAGGTCGTGGGCGGACGCCAAGCGGAGTGCGGAGGCGCCATGGTGGGCAAGATGCCCAACGTCACATGGCTCGAGGGCGCCTTCGTAGAGACCATCAAAGGGTGGCAATCGGGGTGGTTCTACATCACCGAGCCGCGTGACCCTGAATGGGCAGTGGCCCCCGAATTCCAATCAGGCATTCCCACACAGCTCACGTCCTGGAAAGAGACAGGCCTGTTGTGGGGTAATTCGGCAGAAGTGACCACACTTCAAACCTGCATCAAAGACCTGATTAGCAGGAAGGTTAAACTTGTCACTGTAGTCCAGGTCATGCTCTTCCGCCGGATTCTCCCGTGTCAACGACGGGCTTTCAACTTGTGGGAGTTCGACCCGGCCTAGCACCAGACTCGGTCCCGGCTCTTCGACACAAAGCACGAGGATGCATGGAAGGTGCTATTCAAGAGCTCCGAGATCCCGCCTCCCGTCACTGAGGATCGAGGATTCTGTGCCAAGCGCCAAGCCAGCGCGGTGCTAATTTTCCCATTACGGGGTATCTGTTTTCCATAGATTTGATTTTACGCGGGATCTAAACCCCCATCCCTTTGCCAGGACTGGCAGAAGAGGGCCGGACTGATCAGCTGTCCGCCTCCATTGCCCGAAGACCCAGCGGACGCTCGTTTAATGAAGCTGCTGGTTCTGGCACCTCACGTGGTGCCGGAGAAGAAGGCCACGGGGACACGAAAGAGCTCCCGGCGCCTGGCGGTGTCGGATTCATCGCCCGACGACCCTGACGCACCCTCTGCCTCGGAAGACGAGGAAGAGGAACAAGAAGAAGAAGCCTCTCCCCCTCCAACGGGGGGAGGAAAGAAAAGGAAGGCTGCCCAAACTGGGGAGGCCGAGGGGGCCAAGAAGAGGAAGACCCTTCTGCTGGACTATGCCTCCGATGCCAAAGACGGTGGGGAGGAATGGCCATCCAGGGTCAAGCCCCTGGCAAAATCGTAAGTGTCCGGCTACCCGAATGACTCATGGCGCCCCTCCATTATGTGATAGCTTCTAATGCCGAATTTAAATTATGCAGTCCACCCAGAGTTCAGCTCGACGATTCGTCGAGCGACTCTCTGAATTCGTCGGATGTGAATAGCGCTTCACTTCCAACGGCTTCCTCCCCGCTCCCTGCGGACGACGCCAAGGCGGAGTCCCAAAAGGGACCGAACCAGGAGGAGGTTGTCCTGGAGGCACCCCAAGGCGACCTCCGGACTCCAGGCCCAAAGGGGGCAAAGCCCTGGAGGGATCTAAGTCCGGCCCAGGGTCGGACACTGCTCCGGAACCACCAACGGTTCCAGAGTCCGGCAGGCGGCACCTTCATAAGAAGGGCGAGTCTACGCCGCCGGCGACCTTCGTCCACCCGGATGCGCCGGATAATTTGCTGGAGGCGCTTAACGGCGCCTCCATTGACGAGGAACACCGCACTGTTATGAGTGCGGTGATTCAAAAGGTTCAGTCCGCCAAGAGCGGGCTGACAGAAGCCTGCACAAGTCTGTTAACAGGCTTCGAGGTATGTGTTTAAAACATATAAAAATGTTACCGCATAGACAGTAGCCCCTGATGCTCGGTTCGGCGTTCGGAAAAGAAAAGCCGAGCTGAGGATCTAAAAAGATATACGCAGGAGTCTAATAAAAATATGTCGATATGGGAATGCAGGCTGTGCTCCTGACCTCTGCCGCACTGAATGCTGAGGTCAATGCATTGAAGGGGAGCCTCGAGCGGTCCGAGAGCGAGCTCGGCCATGCCAAGAAGCAGCTTGAGGACAAGGAGGGTATGTAATACCGTATGTAAATGTATATAAAAAATACTTGGTTGCAAATAATGACAGGACCAACTTAAATGTTGCAGGGGCCACAGCCGAGGTGGCGACCCTGAAGGAGGTGGTCTCTAAGGCTGAAAACAGTGCAGCCCTAGAGCACGCCAAGTGAGAGAAGCAGGAGGCGCGGGTGGTGGAGGTGCGGCAAGAGCTCCAGGCTCTTGTGGAAAAACACGAGAGTTTGGAGTGCGACTCAAAGACTCGAGAGTCCGAGCTCGCCTTGGCTCTTGAGAGTGCCAAAACCGCTAAGGCCGATGCCCAGAAGGCCCTCCAGGAGATCGAGGCGATGAAGAAGATAGCGGCGGGTAAGGCATTCTTTATGCAAAGCAAGAATATAAAAGTAAACTATCTGTTACTTACCCGGATCCGGAGCTCTCCAGGAGCATTCGCCGATCTGCCCCGTAGTGTGTCTGATGCCACCGCGTACTACCGAGCCGAAGAGGGGAGCTCGACGGAAAAGGTGTTCTGGTCTCAGTATGCTGAGGCCAAACATCCGATGCCCCTGAGCGACCAGCTGAAGCAGCTGGTCGAGCTCCACAAGGTGGCCGAACAGGCCATGAAGGGCCTCATAGCTCGGCTGTGGCCTGGAGAAGCCATGCCTGGGAGCTACTTCGGTCTGGTGCGGCGGCTGGTGGACGCGTGTCCGTGGTTTGAAGTTGTCAAGCGCTCGGTCTGTATCGAAGGTGCCCGTCGGGCTCTTGCCCGTGCTAAAGTGCACTGGGGCAAGCTGGACGCTGAGAAGCTTTTGACAGACGCGCCACCGCCGGGCAAGGAGTATCGCACGCCCGAGATGTATTATAAGGGCGTCCTGAAGGGTGCTCGCCGTATAGCGGACGAGTGCACTAAAGATGTAATTTTTGAGTAGTCTCGCATCTGTTATCTTGTACACTGAAAACTTTGTTCATATGCATTAAGCAATGCTTATTAATTTAAAATATTACCTTCTGTGCGGCCGTTTATCTAATCTGAGAGATGCAAGTAATCGGCTTCCACCCCCATGCTACGAGTGCTGGGGTGTTCGGGATAAACCTGAGCGCTCTTGTTCCCATTCTTGGGTCCATCTAGGGAGGCGCTCAGCACAACAAACCAGGCCGTCAGACTTATAATGCTTTATCACTCTCACTTAGCCATAGAATTCTATAATTTTCAATATCGGCGAAGCCCCTAGTATTCGGAAGACCAAGTTCGGGGCGCTATCCATGCCTAGGCCGGATAAGTCCGGTTCCTCGCACTAAGCAGCATAAGTCTTTAAGGACTCGAAGAAAACCTCGCGAACAGCGACCGGTCTCTCGCACTATCATGATGGTCAGTTTTAGCTTTCTCTACTGAGGTGTTAACCCAGCTCAACTGGGGCACAATCGCAGTAGTTCTCCCAGCGCTACCTTAGCCAACATTGCGGAACATAAGGTACCAAAACATGGGAGCCGGGCAAACCCAACTATTGACCAAAGACATGATTCGGAGCTGATGCATATAGTGCTATAAGTTCGGGGTGCCGCACTCGTGAGAGTGTTCGGTCTTCTCACACCATGTTATGGGGTGCTTAAGCCCCTGGTGTATTGGCCGTACCAAAGTGTACGGTTGCATAATGTCATGACTGAACATATTTGTATAAAAATAGATGAATACAATAATAGATAAGAGCTATGTATTGTTTATTAAAAAAGAGCTGCTATGAAAGCAGAACGATACAAATAGTGCGATAAGCAAGGGATGGGATTATTTGACATGTCCCCCTCCAGGGGCAAGCTGCGTAAATTTAAGCAAAACGGGTATTTAGCTCGTTATAGAGACCACCTGCACATATGACGCAGCTTGTTCGCACCCTGGCTGTTGCATCGTGTGTTCGGCGAGTTTATTGCCGGACAAGCCTTCCACATAGTTGGGTCCTGAAAGTATACAAAAAGAAAAGAAAACGGCGGAATAGGGAGCCCCTAAGTGCGGTTGAGCCGCATTCTGGGCGTGCCGTAGTTGTGCCCCTCCCCTTATGCCCATGGTATTTTCAAAGCGTAATTATGTACGCGTGGTGCCAATATCACCGTCTGGCGAGGGCTGGGGTTGGGGCCGCACTGCTATGCTTGCTCGGAATGTGGTAGCCGGCTTTGTTGGAGGTTGCTTCGGGTGCGCTTGACGTTGTCCGGACGTTTAACACCCAGATTGGGGAGATGCCTTGAGAGGCAGCTCTGTACTTCCGCCACCAGGGCCGCTGTGTACTCCTCCGTTCGGAGAGAGCGTTCAGTGTTTCCATTTACCATAATGACTCCGCGAGGACTTGGCATCTTGAGCTTGAGATATGCGTAGTGTGGCACCACATTGAATTTTGCGAATGCGGTTCGTCCGAGCAGGGCATGATAGCCACTGCGGAATGGGACTCTGTCGAAGATTAACTCTTTGCTTCGGAAATTATCCGGGGATCCGAAGACCACTTCGAGTGTAACCGAGCCTGTACAGCTGGCTTCTACACCTGGTATGACGCCTTTAAAGGTTGTCTTTGTGGGTCTAATCCGTGAGGGATCTATACCCATTTTTCGCACTGTATCCTGATAAAGCAGGTTCAGGCTGCTGCCGCCATCCATGAGGACTCTAGTTAGGTGAAATCCGTCAATGATTGGGTCAAGGACCAATGCAGCGAATCCGCCGTGACAGATACTAGTGGGGTGGTCCCGTCGATCAAAGGTGATCGGGCAGGAGGACCATGGGTTGAACTTTGGGGCGATAGGCTCCAATGCATAGACGTCCTTGAGGGCACGCTTCCGCTTCCTTTTGGGGATGTGGGTCGCATATATCATGTTCACCGTCCGCACTTGTGGGGGGAAGCCCTTTTGTCCTCTTTTGTTCGGCGGCCGGGGCTCCTCCTCGTCATCGCTGCGTAGCCCCTTGTCTCTGGTTTCGGCACTTAACTTGCCTGCCTGCTTGAACACCCAACAGTCCCTGTTGGTGTGGTTGGCTGGCTGTTCTGGGGTGCCGTGTATCTGGCACAAGCGATCGAGTATCCGGTCTAAGTTGGATGGGCCCGAAGGGTTTCTTTTGAATGGCTTCTTCCGCTGATCTGGTTTAGGGCCTCTGAATCCGGCATTGACTGCCGTATCCTCAGTAGTGTCGCCATTAATGTGGCGCTTGTGCTTGTTGCAACATGACCTTCCATTGTTGTCCTTGGTATCCGAATTACCAGGGCTATTGGTTATGTTATTGCTACGAGCTAGCCAGCTATCTTCGCCCGCGCAGAAGCGGGTCATGAGTGTCGTGAGGGCTGCCATAGATTTCGGCTTTTCCTGTCCTAGGTGCCGGGCAAGCCATTCGTCTCGGATGTTGTTCCTGAAGGCGGCAAGGGCCTCGGCGTCCGGATAGTCAACTATTTGATTTTTCTTGGTTAGGAACCGTGTCTAGAATTGCCTGGCCGATTCCTCTGGCTGCTGGATTATGTGGCTTAGGTCATCGGCGTCTGGTGGTCGCACGTAAGTGCCCTGGAAGTTGTCGAGGAATGCGGATTCCAGGTCTTCCCAGCAACTAATTGACTCTGCTGGCAGGCTACTAAGCCAATGTCGAGCTGGTCCTTTGAGCTTGAGCGAGATGTATTTGATGGCATGTAGATCATCACCGCCGGCCATGTGGATATGAAGGAGGTAGTCCTCGATCCATACCGCGGGATCAGTTGTGCCGTCATATGATTCAATGTTTATGGGCTTCAAACCCTCGGGGATTTGATGATCCATTACTTCGTCTGTGAAGCGTAGTGGGTGTGCGGCACCCCTGTACTGGGCTATATCGCGGCGCAGCTCAGATGAGCTCGGTCTGTTGTATTTGGCCTGGCCGTATTTATCATATCCAGTGTGACGCTTATCATCACATGATGTGGGTCGCCCACGCGATCTGTAGATCGATCTTGTTTGCCTTGCCTTGTCCTCCAGTATGTCTCGCAGGTCTGTTGCGTCTCCCCGTACTCTGTTATGTTTTGAGCGGTGCCAGGGTGTGGCTTGGGTCGAGGGCCCGAAGGTCTCTCTGTCGCGGCCACGGGGTGGCCGATCGGGCGCATCGTACGCTGGTAATGTAGATCTAGTTGCTTCCTCCTCAAGTTGGGGTAGCAGCCTGCGCTTTGGGTAGCTCTTGGAGGGGCGCTCGACTCTTTGGCCGCCAGGACTTCGGTCCATCTGTCGATTAGCAAGTCTTGGTCAGCTCTGAACTGCTGCTGTTTTTTCTTGAGGCTACGTGCCGTGGCCATAAGCCTGCGTTCGAAACACTCTTGTTCGACGGGATCCTCTGGCACGACGAATTCGTCATCGTCGAGGCTTGCCTCGTCTTCGGAGGGAGGCATATAGTTGTCGTCCTCAACCTCTCTGTCGGCCGCTCTCTCCTGAGGGCTGGCTCCTTCGTCCTCCTGCACTGAATCTTGCTGGAGGGGGTTATCTTCGGCACTGTCCGGCGTGTTGTTATCTCCGTTGCCGGATTCGCCGTTCTTGCTTTGGCGGGATTTAGAGCGGCGCCGCTGACGTCGGCGCTTGGGTTGCCTCCTGGAGGGGTCATCCTCTGTTTGTTCCTCGCCATCCCCTGCTTTGGGGGTGTCCACCATGTATATGTCATATGACGAGGTGGCTTTCCAGTTCCCTATAGGTGCTGGTTCTTGGTCGTCTCCTTCATCGGCGTCCATACCGTCGATGTCTTCGGAGTCAAAGTCGAGCATGTCGGTTAAATTGTCGACAGTGGCTACAAAGTGGGTGGTGGGTGGGTTTCGAATTTCTTCCTCCTCCGTATCCCAACCCTGCTGACCATAGTCCAGCCAGGGCTCTCCCGACAAAGAGAGAGACTTTAGGGAGTTCAGGATATCGCCAAAGGGCGAGTGCTGAAAGACGTCCGCGGCGGTGAACTCCATGATCGGAGCCCAATCGGATTCGATCGGAAGGGGTGCGGAAGATTTGGAGTCCGGAGCGGAGTCCAGCACCTTGGAGTCACGGGCCTTGCAAGGGACTAGGCTGGTATTCGACTCTATCGCCATAGAGATCGCGGCTCATGGGGCGGCGTCCAACCGTCCGTCCCTGGTTAGCACGGTCGGCTCCGAACTAACGGTCGGAGCGGACTCCTGAGCGGCACTCCGGGTGCTGTCCAGCGGCAGAGCTAGATCATGCCCATCGAGACAGTGTGGGGCGCTCGGTCGTGGCTCGAATCCGTCGAAGATCAAGTCCCCGCGAATGTCGGCCGTGTAGTTTAAGCTTCCAAATCTGACCTGATAGCCAGGGGCATAGCTTGCGATCTACTCCAGATGGCCAAACGAGTTGGCCCGCAGTGCAAAGCCGCCGAATACGAAGATCTGTTCGGGGAGAAAAGTCTCGCCCTGGACCGCGTCGTGGTTGCTGATCGAAGAAGCCATCGGGCCTAAAGGCGACGACACAGAGGAACTCTCAATGAAAGCACCAATGTCGGTGTCAAAACCGGCGGATCTCGAGTAGGGGGTCCCGAACTGTGCGTCTAGGCAGATGGTAACAGGAGACAAGGGACACGATGTTTTTACCCAGGTTCGGCCCTCTCGGTGGAGGTAAAACCCTACTCCTGCTTGATTGATATTGATGGTATGGGTGTTACAAGAGTTGATCTACCACGAGATCAGAGAGGCTAAACCCTAGAAGCTAGCCTATGGTATGATTGTTGTTCATCCTACGGACTAAAACTCTCTGGTTTATATAGACACTTGAGAGGGCTAGGGTTACACAGAGTCGGTTACAATGGGAGGAGATCTTCATATCGTATCGCCAAGCTTGCCTTCCACGCCAAGGAAAGTCCCTATCCGGACACGGGACAAAGTCTTCAATCTTGTATCTTCATAGTCTGGGAGTCCGGCCAAAGGTCATAGTCCAGCCATCCGGACACCCCCTAATCCAGGACTTCCTCAAAGGGCCTATCTTTTACTTTGTACCTTATGCAAGAGTCATGGTGATCTTCACCTTTTTTTTACATTTTATCCTTTGGCAAGCACTTCGTGTTGGAAACATCCATATATCCAATTGGATGTAAGTTAGCATGAACTATTATTGTTGACATTACCGTTGAGGTAAAAGGTTGGGAGGCAACACTATAAGCCCCTATCTTTCTCTGTGTCCGATTAAAACTCCATAACCATAAGTATTGCGTGAGTGTTAGCAATTATGGAAGACTAAATGATAGTTGAGTATGTGGACTTGATGAAAAGCTCTTATATTGACTCTTTCCGACGTTATGATAAACTGCAATTGCTTCAATGTCCATGTCACACCCTGCATTTTGTAACACTTCATTTGCATTAATAAAGCATGAAAATTTGGGCCAACAAAAACTTTTGCATTATTTGGCTTTTATTTGGAGTTGGTTTTCTCTCAGTGATTTTTAAGTGCTCTTTAAAGTCAACACCACTCCACCTTATATACTTCATCTCCTTGCCCAAACTTCTGCCCAATGATCATGCCATGTGTATAGAGCAATATAGTATTTTCTTACAAAAATAATTTGGTCAAAATGTATTTTCAAAAATTAGTTTTCCAAAAACCCCTAAATTGAGGTTTGCACTGCAAGTACTTGATTTGGGGAATGGAAAATATTTCAAAAGTTTTATTCGAATCCTATTAGATGTAGGACTCCCATAAACCACAAAAATATAATTTTAAAAGCTATTTTCCTATTTTATTTAAAAGCTTTTTCTTAAGGCCAGAAATGGTCTTTAATAGGGAAAAATTATTTTATTATTTTAAAAATATTTGACAAAAATCAGGGAAACTCAGTGGACATATATTTTCCATATATAAGAGTTTCAACATATGGTCATGATCAAAATATTGGACAAAACCTTCCAAAACCATTTCTGCCCATTTCAAGGATTTGAAAATTTTGACAGGAAATATTTTCACAAAAATCCAAGAAAAATCCAGCAAGTCACAAATGCGTATTGTGATCACCTTGCAAAGCCTCATGTCAATTAAAGTCATTTTGGTTCACCAAAATGACCCAAAGCCCTCTCTGACCAGGATCATATTTGAACAACTTTGCACTACCAACTTTCTTCCCTTAACCCCAACTTTTGTGAGCATGTTCACATGACCTAATGAGGTCACTATACCAAGTAGTGCATCAAGGAGAAGTGTTATGCTCAACTAGATCTACACAAGTCTATTTCTGCTCATTTCTAGGGTTTACAAAAGTTGCATTGGCAACTTTGCCCGAATAAGCTCCAAATTGGTGGAGGGCCCTAATTATATGTGTCATTTCACCATGTGGAGCCTCATGGCAATTGGAAATCATTTGCTTGCCAAAACCTTTATCAAACACCTTTTGCCACTTTTCAAAAACCACTAATACTCTTCTCCTTGAACCCAACTCTTTACCACAGCTCCCCCTAATCCTCTCCTACCTCCAGAAACTCTCCCCTGGCCATTGCTCAATGATTAAGGGGATAAACACCCCCATTTAACTCCCTGGACAACAACTTCTCTCTCCTTTCTCACCTCCCTCCTCACTCCAGTGGCCACCCAGGGCATCCAATGCCCCTTACCCATTCTTTACTCCACCATTGAGCTAGTGGATACGGTTGGCCGCGCCCACAAGGCATAGAAAATGCCATGTCGGCCATTTGGGCGCTCTGGAGAGTGCTACAGTGCGCTCCCGTACTGTAGCCGCCCTCTGCCCGGTGCCTCCAACCACCTCGGGCCTCCCCCGCGCGCCTGCTGATGCGCCTCGGCGTCCCCAACACGCTACGCGATCGGCCCCCTCCTCTCTCCTCCTCCCCGCGCCTCTGCGCTAGCAAACAAAGGCCCCCCGAGCGCGCCAATGGTGCAGCTCACACGCGCGCGTCTCTGACCTCTCCCCACTCCCTCTCTCTATCTCTCCCGACGTAGTCGACGTCCAGGAACACCCCAGACACTACACCCTCTTCCCCCGAGCCCTGCAGTGACGAGCAGGAGCCCACCGGCGCACGAGTCCACGGCACCCTGCCGTTCGCCTATTTAAGGCCTCCCCGAGCCCTCCTCTCCTCACCACTCGCCCTCTGCACCACCAAAACATCCCCCTGCACCCCAGTCCCTCTCCAGAAGCGCCCAAGCTCGAGATCGAGCTCGAGCTCCGCCGCTTCGGCTCGCCGGAGTTCGCGAGGTATAGGCCTCCCCCGCTCCTCCTCTAACCCGATCTGAAACCGCCTCCTCCCACTGATCGTTTCCCCTCTCTTCCCCGCCTCGTTTGCATCCAGAGTCGACCGAAACGACCACCACCCGAAGCTCCTCCGCCGCAAGACCTCGTCACTGGCGAACCAGGCCACCCCGGCGGCCAACTCCACCTCCATACGAACGGCGGATCCTCCCTGAGCACAACGGTACCACCCACGCACCCTCCCGTGACCTGTATCGCCGCCGGCGAGCTCGCCGTCGCCTCTGTATAGAGGTAGACGACGACGGCGTGGGCCCTGCCCGTCAGCCTCACGCCCTGATGGGTGGGACCCACCGTCAGTCTAAAACGACGCAAGACGCTGCAGACCGTTCGGCTGCGCCGGTCAAGGCGATTTTGCCTTTACGCCTTCGACGTGGCAGCCTCGCGTGGGCTGAAACCCATCTGGGCCTGCTGCACTGTGGTCCTTCTGGCCCAGTTGCACAGTGCTGCTTCTCCTTTTTCTTTTCTGTCACTTTCCCAAAAATCCCACAGGATAAAATATTTATCCAAATGAAATAATTCCAGTTCCTAAATTCTTGTAAAAATCCCACCTATTTAATGGTGCAACTTTCATTCAAATCCAACAACTTTTTCTTCACTGTAAATATTTAAATGTGATTTGTAGCATTTAAATATACCTTTGTAAATCTATTTCTCCTATTCTGCTACCCCTAATCCATAACTAGGAATTTTTCCCTTCTTAGTTTTCATCCTAGTATTTAACAAAAATGATTTGACATTTTTCTGAGCACTTTGGTTTTTCTATTTTATTATTACCTTATTTTTCTCGTTATTATTTTGCCATGATAGATTGCGTTGCTGACGAAGGAGTTGGACCAGAAGACTTTGAAGACCCAGAAGACTTTGTTGAGCCAGGCAAGCAGCCCTTTGACCATGTCTATCAAACCCTTTTTATGCATGTCATATAGCACCATATTGTTGTTGTAATGGAATCATGATGAGGTGGTACCCACTTTGATGATTTGCCACCGTTAATTCCTCGTTGATACTTGCATTGTGCATGACCCTACCCTCTTATGGGGGTTATGCCGGTGGGAGTAGATAGGATGCTACAGTAGATGCTACGCAAAAAGGGACGGGTATATGCATGATGAAGGAGACAAAGTATTTTCAAAGGACTTTCCGAAAACCCCGTCAAGTGCCACTTATGTCCGAGGGAGATGATGAGATGGGTAACCACTTGATGACGAAGTGGTGTATCGAGGAAAGTGTGTGTTGTTTTCGAAAATGGATTAGATTTAAGATTTGTCGACTGTCCCAACCTTACATGCGCAACCACTCTACCCTTGTATGGGAAAGGGCATTATTGATTACCTAGGCGGTACTAGCTTGGAGCCCGTGACACAAGTGACGGGGAGAGTTGGTGCTCTCTCTCGGGCCACGGGTCGCTCTGTGTAGGGCGGCCATGACTGTTTTCACAGGGCACCGGACACACCGTTGGTACCCCGTGCTTGTGGTATGTGATGAATATGCGAGCAAGGCTCCACAACTTTATGATGTGAATGTTAGGCACGGGGGTTACTACCAATCGAGTGGACTCCATGTTAGTGTCGTCTAGGGAAAGATAGTGATCGGGTGCTTACCCCGGGTACTTGAGGTATCGCGGGTCATGGATGACACGGAAGTTCCCCGGATCTTGTGGGTACAGTGTGCAACCTCTGCAGAGTGTAAAACTATTCAAATAGCCGTGTCCACGGTCAAGGACAGTTGGGCGGTGTTGCTTAAACTATGTCCAGTTTACAAACCAATGTGTGTGTTTGGATAACTACTTGGGTCAAGTCAAAGGACTTGACGTGATTGAGATGGGTTGGTGCCCACTCTATTTATGTTGATATCTGTAACCTGTTCTCATGGTTACTTGAATTCCCTTGATGCATATCTTACAAGTTGTTGAACATGTCATTACAGTCAAAAGTAGCTTTCTGCAAAAACTTACCTATATCATGCATTGCTGTATCTTGAACCAAAACATGGGTTGCTTGCGAGTACATTCAAAGTACTCATTGGCTTGCCACTGGTTATTTAATTGACCAGGCATGGAAGAACCGGAGTTCGAAGAAGAGTTCTTTGGAGACGAACATGCTAACTAGGACGCTTCCCAATGTAATGCCTGTAGGGTTAAGGCAGATGGCATGGGTTCTACTTATCGAAGAAGATTTCCGCTGCTTGTGTTTCATTTGATGTTCAGCCCTTAAGGCTTTATCAATGTAAGACTTGACCATAATGGTCATAATTTGTGTAAGACGACATGTATGGATGTAAGACTCTTGTTATTCAGCTTCTGTGTGTTCAGTGAGCATTGATCTCTGGGATCACTGTACACGTGCATTTGGTGATCTCGACTTATGAGTCGGGGTCCCCACAGTCCAAGATCATTGTTTGTTGGTTCTCAATGAAGTTTCTGATTCATACTTGACATTGTGGATAGATTGTTTCTAGAGCATAAGAAATCATATGACAAAATATATCTATGTTGCTGTTATAAGAATGATCATGATGCCCTCATGTCCGTATTTTATTTTATCGACACCTCTATCTCTAAACACATGGACATATTTTTCGATTTCGGCTTCCGCTTGAGGACAAGCAAGGTCTAAGCTTGGGGGAGATGATACATCCATTTTGCATCATGTTTTTATATCGATATTTATTGCATTATAGGCTGTTATTACACGTTATGTCACAATACTTATGCCTATTCTCTCTTATTTTATAAGGTTTACATGAAGAGGGAGAATACCGGCAGCTGGGATTCTGGGCTGGAAAAGGAGCAAATATTAGAGATCTATTCTGCAAAACTCTAAAATTCCTGAAACTCCACTAGTCATTTTTGGATTTAATAAAAAATACTGATCGGAAGAAATACCAGAGGGGGCCCACACCCTGGCCACGAGGGTGGGGTCGTGCCCTACCCTGCTGGGAACGCCCCCTGCCTCGTGGCCCCCTAGCAGCGCTCCGGTCGCCATCTTCTGCTATATGAAGTCTTTTACCCTGGAAAAAAATCATAAGCAAGCTTTTGGGACAAAACTCCGCCGCCATGAGGCGGAACCAATCTAGGGTTCCGGCGGAGCTGTTCTGGCAGGGAAACATCCCTCGGGAGGGGGAAATCATCACCATCAATCCTCTCATCGGGAGGGGGTCAATCTCCATCAACATCTTCACTAGCACCATCTCCTCTCAAACCCTACTTCATCTCTTGTATCAGATCTTTGTCCCAAAACCTCAGATTGGTACCTGTGGGTTGCTAGTAGTGTTGATTACTCCTTGTAGTTGATGCTAGTTGGTTTATTCGGTGGAAGATCATTTGTTCAGATCCTTAATGCATATTAATACGCCCCTGATTATGAACATGAATATGCTTTGTGAGTAGTTACGTTTGTTCCTGAGGACATGGGAGAAGTCTTGCTATTAGTAGTCATGTGAATTTGGTATCCGTTCGATATTTTTATGAGATGTATGTTGTCTCTCCTCTAGTCGTGTTATGTGAACATCGACTACATGACACTTCACCATTCTTTGGGCCTAGATGAAGGCATTGGGAAGTAATAAGTAGATGATGGGTTGCTAGAGTGATAGAAGCTTAAACCCTAGTTTATGCGTTGCTTCGTAAGGGGCTGATTTGGATCCATATGTTTCATGCTATGGTTAGGTTTACCTTAATACTTCTTTTGTAGTTGCGGAGGCTTGCAATAGGGGTTAATCATAAGTGGGATGCTTGTCCAAGAAAGGTCAGTACCCAAGCACAGGTCCACCCACATATCAAATTATCAAAGTAACGAACACAAATCATATGAGCGTGATGAAAACTAGCTTGACGATAATTCCCATGTGTCCTCGGGAGCGCTTTTCTCTATATAAGAACTTGTCCAGGCTTGTCCTTTGCTACAAAAGGGATTGGGACATCTTGCTGCACATTATTTACATTCATTACTTGGTACCCATTACAAATTACCTTATCACAAAACTGTCTATTACCGATAATTTCAGTGCTTGCAGAGAATTACCTTACTGAAAACCACTTGTCATTTCCTTCTGCTCCTCGTTGGCTTCGACACTCTTACTTATCAAAAGGACTCCGATAGATCCCCTACACTTGTGGGTCATCACCCGGCAAGGGAGGCTTCTCTCTCGATAACATCTGGCTCCTTAGACTTGGCCTTGGATCTTTCCGTTTTGCTTGTCGGTGCTTTGAATCTCTTGGTCTCTTGTTCTTCTTGTTTTGATCTTGGTTTGTCCGTGCACGAGTCAGGGGAGAATATATGCCCTTGTATATTTTCCTCGACATAAGCCCCAGGCCTGAGCCACACAGGGCACGCTGGCTTAGGCCCAAAACCGTGCGCGGACACGTGGCAGGAGAGGCTTGCGCGTGCCGGTTCACCATGATGACTGGTCAGTCCAACGTCCATTTCGCGTAATTACTGCATGTCATGGGATCGTGGGACTGTAGTAGTTAAGGTTAAATGGTAATTTTCTAAAGCGTCATGCCTTCGTTCCGCTTTCCCCCCTTAAGAGCGTGGGGGAATAAATGGAGTGGTACGATCCATCAGTCTTCTGCTCTGCTTTCTGTCGGTGTCAAAACTGGCAGATCTCGGGTAGGGGGTCCCGAACTGTGCATCTAAGGCTAATGGTAACAGGAGGCGGGGGACACGATGTTTATCTATGTTCGGGCCCTCTTGATGGAGGTAATACCCTACTTCCTGGTTGATTGATCTTGATGATATGAGTATTACAAGAGCTGATCTACCATGAGATCGTAGAGGCTAAACCCTAGAAGCTAGCCTATGATTATTATTGTTCTTCTCCTACGGACTAAACCCTCCGGTTTATATAGACACCGTAGGGGGCTAGGGTTACACAAAGTCGGTTATAGAGAAGGATATCCACATATCTGAATTTCCAAGCTTGCCTTCCACACAAAGGAGAGTCCTATCTGGACACGGGACGAAGTCTTCAATCTTGTATCTCCATAGTCCAATAGTCCGGCCAAAGTATATAGTCCGGCTGTCCAAGGACCCCCTAATCCTGGACTCCCTCAGTAGCCCTGAACCAGGCTTCAATGACGATGAGTCCGGCGCGCAGATTGTCTTCGGCATTGCAAGGCGGGTTCCTTCTCCGAATACTCCATAGAAGATTTTGAACACAAGGATCGCATCCAAATCTGCAAAAAAAATTCCACACACCACTGTGGAGAGCACAATATTCCTCAAATCTAATCTCCTGACAACTTTTCATAGCATGACATCATGCCACGGCCCGGTCATTATTCGAACCGTTTTTCCAACCAGCCTGCCACTGCACGTGTTGCGAGGCGGTTTTATTGGCACGTCTTGTCGAAGCAGAGATCGTGTTCCCCTTATCACATGAATCTCATCAATACGGGCGTGGGTAACCCAACCGTGCTTGTTAGTATGACTCCTCGATTTTAGACAGGTTCCAAACGGCCACGCGAGGGACGCTTGATATTCGCCCTCTTTATAGAGGGGCCAAGGCCTATCCTTTTCTTCCCACGCTCGATCCTTCCCTTCCTTCACCTCGAGTTCCAACACCCAAGGCTCAAGCTAAGCGCTTCAGACCTTCAACCATGTCCATATCCAACCTTCAAGGCTGGTGGATGGCCTCGTCTGTCATGGAGGAGGACGTCAAGAAGCTTGGGGAGGCCAGGTATCTCACCGCTGAAATCCCGCACAGGCTGCCTGCTCAAGGGCAGGTCATCCCCACTCCCAAACCCAACGAGAGTGTCGTATTTGTTTCCCACTTCCTCCGAGGGCTAGGTTTTAGTCTTGATCCCTTCGTGAGAGGGCTCATGTTCTATAATGGGCTAGATTTCCATGATCTAGCTCCGGATTCCATCCTTCACATCTCGTCGTTTATCATCGTGTGTGAGGCCTTCCTCCGCATCACCCCACACTTAGGCTTATGGCTCAAGACCTTCAATGTGAAACAAAAGATGATCGATGGGCGACACGCAGTGTGTGGAGGTGCTACAATAAGCAAAGGCATCGATGCCCCATGGCCAAAGGGTTCCTTCCCGGAGGTGTCCGATTTATGGCAACGGGAGTGGTTTTACATCACAGCTCCCTGAGGTACAAAGCGGGCGGCCACCCCTGCCTTCTGCTTGGGCCCTCCGCCCCAACTGGCATCATGAGTCAACAAGGGGCTGGACTGGGGGCCAGTTAATGATGTGCTGACATTGCAAAGCCGCATTCGAGATCTCCTCAAGAGGGACATCAATCTTATCAAGGTAGTGCAAGTTATGCAAGTTCGTCGGATCCTGCCATGCCAACGTCGATCTCTCCGTATGTGGGATTTCAACCCGGAAGGACCGTGAACTGTTCAACAATTCTTCGGCGTGACGCTCGAAGAGATGTATGGATTATTCTTCGGATCACGAATAAAGTGTCCGGACACCACCGAGGATGCGGGTCTCAACTGCAACCGTCCGGATACCCAAGTAAGTATTTCCTTGATCGAACATGCTGTCTTTTTATTTGCCACAACATCATTCGGAAAAATTGCTCTCTGCCAGGACTGGATAAGAAAGGCGGAGAGGATCAGGTGTTCGGCCCCCCTTCCCGAAGGCTCACCGGATCCTGTACTAACCAGGATGCTCAAGCAGGCACCTTATCAAGTGCCATCGGGAGAAGGTGAAGGGAGGAATAAAGAAGCCGAAAGTGGGCTTCACACATTATACATCCAAACCAGGGGAATTAGTGTCTCCACGAAGGAGGATAATAGGGGAGGTGAATCTAGAATCCCCTCTCCCCAAGGGAATAAAAGGGCCGCCTCTGAAGACTTGGAAATAGAGGTTTCCAAACGAGGAAAAAACATTCGCTAGGGGGCCCTGCCCCGGAGGGCGTCCTTTCCGCATAGCACCTGCAAGGGGGCCAGCCCTCCACCGAGCTGTAAGTGAACAAAAGTACTTTGGTAAATATACCCCATTTTTATCTCTGAGAACAATAACCGAGACATATATCTTGCAGTACGGCTTGCAGCCCTTCTCGACATAGTTCGTCTTCGGGGGGTCTTCTTCCGGAGATGATGGAGAGCGAAACGCCTCCTCCTACCTCCCCACCTCATGGGGTGGACAACCCTGAGGTGTCATCATGGAGGATTTCTCCTGATCCGCAAGGGCCAGAAGTTAACACTTCGGCCGCCCGAAATCCAGAGTATTTGGCTCCAAAGGACAGCAACAGAAAGAGTCCGGGACTGTCCGGTGCGCAACTGGACATACTGATGGGTCTTGTGGAGCAAGCTGCTATTTTAGAGGCACATCGTGCCCTAATGGGTGCGGTGGTTGAGAGGATTTCATTCGCCAAAAGCGGGTTGAATGAAGCTTTTACGAGCCTGCTAAGAGGCTTTGAGGTACACCAAGTAATATATGTGTATTTTCGATGGTACTGCACACGCTAGGTGTGCTCCGTATAGATAGTAGCCACTGAGACTTTGGTTGCCATCCATAGGTGGCAAACAGAGGATCATAGTCCCAGGTGAAGATCACGCTGCTTCCATGTGCAGGCGGCTGAGGGTCTGGCGGCTGGCCGGACTGCTGATTTTACCGAGCTGAAGTGGCAGATTGATGTGGCGGATGCCGACATCGTGCTTGTGAACAAGTGGCTTGACGAGGCACATGGTATGTATTTTCGGGTAGTCAGCAAATATTAAGAGGAGGATTATGCTAGTATCTATAATATGCTGTGGCTGCAGATGGAGCTGCTGCCGTGGAGATCCTTCGGGCGGAACTCGCCCGAGCCAAGGACCAAGCTAGGATAAGTGATGCGGCCGCCCTAAAGGCGGCCGAAGAGTTACGAGCCGAACAGGCTGCTCATCGCCAGAGCAAAGATAAGATAGCCAAGATGGCTGCTGAGCTGAAAGATGCCGCTGGCCGATATGAGATCCTTGAAAAGGAAAACCAAGAAAAAGAAGCTGACCTAAAGAAGGTCTTGGAAGCAGCCAAGGAAACTCGCTCTGAAATTAGAGGGATAAAGGAAGAGCTTCGTGAAGCCGGAGATATCGCGGCTGGGAAGCCCTTCTTGTTGCGGATGAAGTTCGGAGATCCGAAGTATGCTCCTCTGGATCAGTTATGGAGTGCTGCAGACGCGTATGCGGACTTGGCAAAGAGTGCTGCTGCTGCGACTGAGTTTTTCAAAGATCAGAAAGATCATGAGGTTGAAAGGTTGTTCTGGTCGCAGTTCAGTGCCCCAACGCGTCCGCTGCTGTTGAATGAAAAAATGGCCGCATGGGCCGATCTCCATAGGTTGTCCGTGCTTGCTATGAGGTCTATCATGGATCATCTTTGGCCGAAGGGACCAAGGCCGGACAGCTATTTTGGTTTGGTCCAACAATTCCTTGGTGCTGGGTCGCATATCGATGCTGTGAAGAGGTCGGCGTGCATAGAGGGTGCGCGGATGGCTCTTGCCCGTGTTAAAACATATTGGGAAGGGATGGAGGCCACCGCTATTGCGACCTGGGGTCCGACAGGAGGCCAGGACCCGGCCGAGCACTATTTTGAAGAAGTCCTAGAAGGCGCCGGTTTAATAGAGGCTTAGTGCTTGAAGAGTACCATGTTCGAATGACATGTTTTTAAAAACAATGCTATTTTGATTATAAAGGTTGTGTTTATACTTTTGCTTGAAAGTATTATAGTGCCTCCTGTGCGGCCGTTTATGTATGTATATACCCTGAAAGTTTATAGTCGTCGGCTTCAGCCCCCACGCATATAATGCAGGGGTGTTCGAAAAAGCGCGTAATCACACTTGATCCAACGTCTTGGTCCATTAAGGTGCTGATAGCGTGGCGAACCAGGCAATCGGACTATATAGCTTTAACACTTTCACTTAGCCATAGGAGTTTGACGGTGGGGCTACTATATAGCCCCTGGTACTTCCGCATTCATCCGAATACGGTGCGCATTCGTACGTGACCGGGAAACCAGTCCTTCGTTAATGCAGAGGAATTGCGAAGATTCTACTAAGTCATCGAGTGGTTGACCAGTCTCGCGCTATATCATGATAGTCAGTTTTCGGCTTTCTCTACTGAGGTTCTCATCTAGATGAACCAGGGCACAATCGCAGTAGTTCTCCCAGTGCCACCTTAGCCGATAAAGCGGAACATAAGGTAGCAAAACACAGGAGCCGGGCAAACCCAACATTTGACCAAAGACATGATTCAGAGCTAATGCATATAAGGCCAAACTCTCGACGCCGAACACTCCCTAAGGTATTCGGAGTTTACAACATATACTGGGCTGAGTAACGCCCTCGATAATGAGCCCTGAGTTTCCAGGTACATGCACTACAAAAAAATACACTTCCGTGATGATACATGTTTGTCACAGTAGGTCGCGTTTTTTGTCATGCATGTACATCCATGACTAATTTATGATGTAATCAAGATAGTCATACCGCTACCGTCGTAGAAGTGTTCCACTGAAATTACCAAAATTATCATCACGGAAGTGTCCACTTCCATGACGATAAATCGTAGCGTCCGTAGTGCTTTTCGTCAATGGTGACCGACACGTGGCATCCACCGTAACGGAACGCCGTTAAGCTATCGGGTCGGGTTTTGGATCAGATAACCCGTTAACAGCCCCGACCAATGGGGATTTTATACGTGTAAAATCATCATTGGCTGGAGGAGACACGTGTCAGGTCCGCGCTGACACATGTGTCACTCATCCAATGGGCGAGACGCGCCTATGATATGTTGACACATGGACCGACCCATCAAGTTTAAATGGGCCGGCCCAACTAAAGGCCCACAAGATTTTGTGGACCATAATAGGCCGGCCCAGCTAAGGGCCCACGAGTTTTTGCGGACCATAATGGGCTGACCCAGCTAACAGCCCACAAGATTTTGTGGGCCATAATGGGCCGGGCCAAGTAAAGGCCCACAAGATTTCTGTGTGCCATAATGGGCCGGACCAGGTAAAGGCCCACAAGATTCTTGCGGATCATAATGGGCCAACCTCGCTAAAGGCCCATGAGATTTCGCCAACATTAATGGGCCGGCCCAGCTGTAGGCCCACAAGAATTTGAGGACCCTAGTAGGCCGGCCCATTAACTGGCTGCCATGTTTTGGGCCAAATACTGGCCCATATTTGATCCGGTCCATTAATGGCCTGCCACGTTCCAGGCCTAATAGTGGCCCATATGAGATCCGGCCCGTTAAAAGCCTACCATGTTCTGGGCCAAATTACAGCCCAAATCAGGTATGGCCCTTTAAGAGGCTATGGGCTCAATTATGGCCCATATCAGATTCGGCCCGTCAACTGGACACTATGCTTTTGGGCCCACTTGCTAGAGGCCAACTTAGTAATTCGGCCTGACATTAGTTTTGGCCTCTTAAGGACCCGTTTAACATTTCAGCCCTATATTAATGTCGGCCTGTTAAATGCCCATCATATAGTTGGGCCTAACTACGGCCCGGTTTGCATCCGGCCTGCTCGCAGCCGATATCTGATTGGGACAAACAAGGACTGAGACAAATTTGGCCTGTTAAAAGCCCGCGATTTGATTCGCACAATCATGGGTCGGGGTTCATTTCGGGCTGCTGCCGGCCCGTTAGCTGTTCGACACGTTTCAGGCCCAACCTACATCGGGATTGCATGACGGCCCGATTATGTACCGTAATTTTACGGTTTGGCCGGTTTACTGCGAAGACAGGATATATATATATAGTAAAATAACTGCAGCATCGTGAATAAGAAAAAACCTAGACTATACAATAAATAAATTACAGCATATTACATCCACTGGGCATCAAAGTTCGCCATTATGATAATAAAGCACAAGCAGACAACAGATTACATACACTGGGCATCAAAGATCGCCACCAGTGCAAATAAACACGCCGACAAAATAATATACAAAACCGACAGCACTTCAATAGAGTTCAAGAAAGGTTAGCCTCATTGGGAGCTGCAGCAAAGTAGCTGAAAGCAAGATGATGAGACGCATTTGTTCAACACTTAAATCTTCCTCACTCGAAAGATAAACAAGCGCATGATGATAGGTTTTGCACATAAAAGTATCAGTGCTGACAAATCATCACATTTCTTACTAACGAATAAAGTGACACAGTTTAAAATTGCATTAACACAATATGGTATTGTTCAGGTCAAGACATGACAGGAAATGACATTGTGAAGGAGTTGGCAGCTTCACGACACCACTGGATTACAGATCAAGAACTCATAAGTATCAATGGTTGGTGTGCTGTCAATTTATCCCATTTCAGATTGGCAAATAAAGAGACGGTTTAAACAATACTCCCTCCATCCAGAATTACTTGTCATCAAAATGGATGTGTCGAGAACTAAAATACATCTAGATACATCCATTTCAATGACAAGTATTTTCGGACGGAGGGAGTAGTAGAATGATATGACATTGTTCATAGTTAAGACATTGCAGAATATGACATTTTGTTGTAGTGGGTAGGTTCACCACACCACTGGATTACGGATGAAGAACAGAAGCATACATGTAGTGCAAAAGAAGATCACTTGCTCTGTATAGTTTAATTTACATGGTATGAATAAGGAACTTGGTTGTACAACTGAATACTTAAATTGAGAAAGGACAAACTTTTTTTTATGAACTACATAATAAACTTTAAACATGCAATTTGATGCAAACACCAAAAATAAATAGCTGTTGCAGTCATGCCTAACCAAATATATACAACAAAGTTTGAAGGCTTGAGATGGACAAACTTACATTATTGGTGAAGACAGGCTCTATAAAGGCCTTGTCCATGCTGATGGGGGGCAATTCAAGAAGTTTACCACAAAATCTTCTTCATAAGCATTGCCTTTATTCTACATTTTGTTAAGAGTAAATATAGATGTGATAATATACGAAAAAATGGAGAATATTTAAGATAAGATGAAGAGTGATGCTACATAACCAAGTAGCTATAAATGTAAGTGCAGCGATACAGACAAAAGGTACAGCCAAGAGCAATGCACAGATAAACTTCTTTAGTACCAACCTTATGGTAAGAGTAAATATAGATATGATGTGTAGAAAATGGAGGGCAAAGGAAAATAAGCTGCAGAGTGATGGTACATGAACAACTACCTGTCTTTATAAGTACACTGATAAAGGACAACATGTACTTACAAGAACAATGCAGAGCTAAAAAAATTGGCATTGGATATATTCTACACTAATGTAACCATTCATACAGATTAGATAATTTGGAGCGAACAATTGATAAGCAAGCTATCATGCATACTGCTGTCACATAATGAACCAGGTATGTATGCAAGTACAGTGATATAGGACAACAGGTACTAACAAGAGTAAAGCAGCGGGCAACATATTTGCGATATCCTGTCGTTCTTTTCAAACCGGAATTCTTCTTCGAGCAGATTTCCTACAAACAAGATCCGTAAGGCACATGCGGAAAAGTAGAAGTTCAAATTGTCATGTGATTTCATAGACAGTACCTCATCCTGGGAACAAGACCAGTGCATAACAAGGTTTTTCCATTCAACGTCTTCTAAATTTAGCACAGGAGACTTCACCAGAAATTCTTTTATAGATTTGCCAACAAAGTGTGATTTCCTCAGGTAACACCGATACTGCTGCAATGTTTCCTTGAAAAGCACAAGCAAGCTTTGCTCGTCATGACTATCCATATTGACCCTCGCCTAGTTACAACAATGTAATGTAAATCATTGATGTGTTCAATCAGCAGAAAATAGGAAAATAATAACCATGAATAATAGTACTTACACGTAAGTTGGACATGAAGATGTGAAAATGGTGTTTGTCTTCACAATAATCTTCCCATGATGGGAATATATGCACGTAGTCCCTAACAACATTGAAAGCATTGTCTTTTAAACTGGGAATAAATGGAATGGGGTTCCAATCTGCAGGAATTGCCCGTCTCTGCAGTTGGGATAGGTCTTCGGCCGGTGGACTTGCTGTACTTTTTGCTGGAGTGGGATTTTTCTGTGGTATAGCTGGTGCTATGGCAAATGAAATCGGTATACCTTTTGCTGGAGTGCAGGTCCTGTGTGGTGGGGCTAGTGGTGTGGCCAGTGAAGTATGGGTACAGTCTGTTGGAGTCGGTCCTACGTTTTGTGTCACTGGTTGTACAACCAATATAAGTGGGGTGATGTCTGATTTCTCCGGCACCACCATGTTTTTCAAGGACTTTGCTGGTGCTCCTTTAGGTTCGGCAATCACCCTCTTCCTTTTTGATGTCTGATGCACACGAACAACATTTGAGTGGAAAAACATGGTATGATGACAGATGGAATATGTATTGATAATGGATGGGCATGGCATCTCGATATATATGATCAGTAAACTAAGAAGATGGCAGTGCAACAAAGTAGAAGAAATGCAAGACAACATATGCAAGATACCCGCAATCAATAAAACATTGCCAAATTAGAATAGGCACCTTGATGGGTGAACAGGACATGCCATCTGCCTTTAACTCCTCGAGGTTAGAATAGTCATTAGGATCATATTCTGAACAAGAGTCAATAGGTGGGGAGTGTATGAGTTTCATTGCATCCAGAATGGCACTCAATGCCTTGGTGCAAATTTTGTAAGTCATTGCATTGTTTAGCTTCAAGAGTGGACTGCTGCTAGTGCGACACAAAGCAGCTACACAGATCATAGTCTAGATATAACGGGAAAACCTTAAGCATCAGAGTAAAATCAGCAAAGTGGAACTTGCTAGAATATATGTGACAGTATTGCCGGTACGGCTAGAAAGGCTTCGGATACCAGCTCTCTTCAAGTGAAGGTGTGATACTTTTAATATCAGTATAACTCTCAAAGGCGACACAGCTCCGCGCATTTCCTTGCTATTCTTATAGGATTCAAGTGGGCAGGCCACTACAAATCCTATTCCTATGTTTACAAGATCCTACGAATCAAAGAGGCTCAAAGTGTCCATCACAACTGACCGTATAGACCTCTACATTGCAAATGTCCCTGCTCATCTTCAGTACAAGGAACATACTGTACTACTAGCATACTCCCTCTGTTCCAAAATATAAGTCTTGGTAGAGATTTCCACTATGGATCACATACAGATGTATCCAGATACATTTTAGTGTGTAGATTCACTCATTTTGCTCCATATGTAGTCCATGGTGGAATCTATACAAAGACTTGTACTTAGGAACGAAGAGAGTACATATTAAAGAAGAACGGAAGAGGAACATGGTAAAGAAGAGCAAGCAGATTTTGGATAATAAAATGTCGGTTGCGCAATGCCCACACATGATGAACCAGAGCGCATTAAGAATGAACTCCCAGCTGTCTCTCGACCATTTCAGGCAGTTGGATGAAGATCCTACGTCTCCTAACCCTTCTTCTTCCCCGTCTCTGATTCTTCCCATACAAAACACCACCGACAGACACCCGGCCGACCACCGCCCCCACCGCTGTGTTCCTCCGCCACCCCACCCCCACCCACATCGAGTTTTCTTCTGTTCGTGAGGCCCCACAACCACTGAGCCCTTGATCGCACCGCGAACTCCGCGAGCTCAAAAATCGAGTGACCCAATTTTGAAATTTAGTCTCTGTGATTTAACTAGTATGGAATATAAAAGGGGAAAACCATAAGCATTGGGAGTATAGTGTTGAGCGTGCCATGGCGGATCTGAAGTTGCAAACCGGAGAAAGGCAACTTCGCAACCAAGACAAGAAATCAGAGTAAAGCAGTGGCGATCTATTTTCTTGCTACGATAAATAAGTTAAGCAGATACGAAAGAGTACCGCCTCTGGTGCAGCGCCGTGTACGCATCTGCTGAGAATTTGACGGTGCTACGGTAGCGATGGCTGTCGGCTATGTGGAAGCAGATCTAGGAGGGTAGATGGTGGCGGCGGGGCACGGTGGACGAGACAGTCGTAGGAGCGGCGCCGGCAAGGGGGACGACGGCGGGGATGAAGCGAGAGGATGGGATGCAAGGATCCCGGTCCGAAGGCGTGGATGAGAGAGGTCGATCTCTTGTAATGGACGGCGGCATCGGGGTGTCAGCTCCGGCATGGTGCAGGAGGACGGCGGTGGATGGGGTGGCGGACGGCGGCAGACGTAGGAGGGTGGGGTGGAGAGGGTGTTTTGGCACCCACGGAGTACGAATGGGGAAAAGGGAGGTAGAGAGGAAGGGGGAGAACCCTGTATTCAGGGCGCGCTTGTCTCAAATGCGAGGAAATTTACAAACTTAGCCCCCGTTTCAAATTTCTACTACATCACAACAACATTAGTCGGTTGGGGATAGGACAGTAATCTCGCATACACCGAATATTTGCCGACGAGAGTTTGTTTTTGGCGCCCACCGTGTATGAATATGAATCGGGGAGGGAGTCGATTTCAGCCGAGGGCACACTATGTTTTGGCGCCCACTGTGTATGAATCCGGGTGAAAGGCGGTTACGTCATGTTTGGATGGAATTACAAACCTACCCCTATCGAAACCTATAGAAATCCAGTAGATAGCTAGGCTTTGCGTGGCACGGATAGGCAGTAGTGATTTCCATCTCGCAGATTTTGGTTTCGGGTGGTTACTGCGACTTTCCCCGCTTCGTTCAAATTTTGCACAGTGCACATTTACCGTGCCAACTCAATTCGAATCCCGTTTGTATTCTACTATTTTTTTATGGCGGGATCCATTTTCAATTGGAATTACATTCTATATACATCATTTTTTATATATACTTTCAAAAGCACAACAAAGAATTCTGCTCCTTTATATGTATAATATGATTTACAAATACAACGATATCAAAATCTTAAGGTTGTATTCGAATTTTTTTAACCAAATTATGTTCTACTAAAATGTATGGATCAGTAATATCTACATATTAAATAACATAGATGTGCGTGAATTCATCTGAGTATGCATGTTTGATAGATCAATTTTGGTTCGAGTATGGATTACATGTATCATCATCTCAAATTCAAATATTTGAATCCATTTTTTGTTCCTCCTCTCACGCCCATCCCTCTCGGATGCATGCTCCTTCAGGTAGCTATCACTCTCTTTTCTCCAGCTCACCCGCACGCTCACTTCATGTTTCTCCTATCCTCGCAAACATGGTCTCTTGACGTCTCCCTTGAGAAGTGTCACACTCTCCCTATCATTATACATTACTTTTCATTATCTCTCACGTCTCTAATGTTCTCTAGTATCACTCGGTACCTAAGCTTTCTTTTTCACTGCCACACACACAGCCTCCACTCGTCTTTCACTTTGTCTTTCTCTCTATGGGATTCTCTCACAAACCCTATATGTCTCTACATATGACTCATACCACTAAAATTACTCTCTCTGTCCTGTAGACACAACATTTGTTGCGGTCTCCATTTCGTCTCCATCCCAGACTGACACCGATCAGACAACCCCGACTACCGTCTCCTCTCTCTCTCACAGACACACACACACACAACTCATGCTTCCACTCCCCTTCCCGACTACCGTCTCTCTCTCACAAACATAAAACTCTTGCTTTCGCACCCCGACTCGTATTTCTCTCACAAACATTTATCGACTAGCTAGCCTCTAGATAGGTTTATACACCCGCACACTCATGCTTCCACCATCGCATACATGTCTCTCTCCCGCTCCTTGTATCTATGTAGCTTTTTCTTACCTT
The DNA here is from genome assembly GCA_021437245.1 of Aegilops speltoides. Taxonomy (NCBI): domain Eukaryota; kingdom Viridiplantae; phylum Streptophyta; class Magnoliopsida; order Poales; family Poaceae; genus Aegilops; species Aegilops speltoides. The sequence goes on along the minus strand of CM038141.1, from coordinate 107,498,554 downwards.
CTTGAGACACGCCCTCTCGATCGTGCACACACACTATCGCCTCATTTTAAGCTGATACCTATCGCACACACTACTTGTGTCTTTGTCACACATGCACTCCGTCCTCCTCCACTCTCCCTCTCTCTCACACACACATGGGCTTTTTGCAACAACTAGCAAGATGCCCATGCGTTGCACGGAACATCAAGATGCATTTGTATGAGTAGTTTATCTTGTGGGGGAAAAGGATGAACGAAGGAAGACCTTATTTGCAAATGTGGAGAGGGGTGTGGGTATATTTTTGCAAAATTGCCATAGTTTCCTTCCTATCCGTCAGATATAGATCGGACGGCCTATATTGCAGGATGGCAGGCACACGACCATCACCGATAATGCTTTTTATAAGGGTAGGGATAAAAAATAGAGTTGGTGATGATGGTGGCCTGCCATCCTGCAATGTAGGTCGTTTGCTTTATATCTGACGGATACGAAGGAAAATATGGCAATTTACCCACACTCTTCACCACATTTGCAGATAAGGCCTTCCCTCGTTCATCCTTTTCTCCCACAAGATCTTGATGTTCTGTGCAACGCACGGGCTTCTTGCTAGTAAGAGTAGAAATTAGACATATACCACTTCACGAATCTTGAAACCAACAACATTCCTCCCTTATCTCATCAAAACTGCCAAAGGAATATATTTTGAGTGAAACATAACATGTTTTTAGTGATATACGTATTTCAAAACTAGACTTTTTTTCTATCAAATCGGTGAATATGTATTAATCTACTTTGATCGTGTGGCAACGCATTGGCACATTGCTAGTAGTTATTATAATTTTTTGGACACCAGACAAACGGTGGAGTACATATACGAAGAGAAGAGGTGCACGCACGCAGTCGGCCTCTCGCTGTCTCGCACACATGAGTGTTACGTAAAGGCGACGTTAACAAATAAACCCTAAAACCCTAGGTGCACGAATGCTGCATTCGCGGGTACCGGGTACATGGTGGAGCACCTTTGTAGGAGTTGATGGTCGGGACCACAGGTGAACGACTTGGAGCGTGGTGGCTCGCCAGTTGCCACAGATTGAGTAGCCACGTTTAAAATATCATTTTTAGTGGGGTTAAGAGTTCCAATTTTCAATGGCACGTTATAAGTAGTAAGTAGTTTTTAGAACGATTGGTATGGAGCAAAAATGGAATTCATCGTACTACGTACCTCCTTGGCGTATGGTTGTATGGGTTCATGTAATCGGAAGGGAAAACCCTTCTTTAATTAAAAAACTACTACCACCATTCTGGTTTACTAGTCCCCATCGTACTTTGGATCAAAGTTTGTCCACGAATTTTACTTGTAAAATGTGAATGGAAAACGATATTTTGTTATACCCAAACAAAAAAGGACTGGAGGGAGTGATTGCTCTGACATGGACGCGACCTCTCATAGCGCAGGCATTGAACCGTGCGCCCGGCCAAGAGGGCCACTTTCATGCAGCCCGGCCGAGCACGCCTCGCCACGTGCAACCAGCTTAAGACTGCCCTTCCTGCCTTCATTGAATCCGTGCGTGTGCCGGCAACACGTCCTTCCGCGAGCCGGCAGGCATTTTAGAACACAAAAAATGACTAAAATATAATTAATTTACGCATGGTCTTGACTTGTTGTTCTCGCACTAGTAGTAGGAAGTAGTAGAGGTTTTTCTTTATTTATAACTCTCCTCACATTTTTTTGGCTTTGAAGTGAATCATGGTTGTGGACATTATGTATGAATGTGTAGATATATGTGAACATGAGTTTGATGTGGAAGTTGAATTTGGAATGTCGGGCTTGCGCGTGAACTATACCATGTCCAATGCTTCGTCTGTTATTGTTTGGAAAGTAATTGCTGTTATTACATGACCCAAAAAAAACATTTTGTGCCAGATCAGTAGATGCACAAACATCACAACAGGCATGCTGACTGGATAAACATTTGAACCTAGCTATTATGAAGGAAACTTTGTATTGACAACAGTTTTAGATAGCAGGAGACGCCTAGCCTGCTCTGCCTCTGCTATCTTATTTCTGGCTTCTTTCATCTCTTCTTTGGCTTGGGTGAAGAGAGCATCTGATTGCTCTTTTCGCTTCTTCAGGAACTCAACTACATTCTCAAGGGCTGCTGCACGCTTTGTTTCAGCCTTCACTAATGCCACGAGGACACGAAAAGCTGAAGACTCCACCTGGCTTGTGTGTAATCCAGCATCATCTAAGAATTTGCACCTTGTGTCTAATCCAGCATCATTAGGGAACTGGCACCTTGTGTGTAATCTAGCCTCATTTTGGAAACATGATCTCGAGGTTGACCATACTTCCCTCCTCACAGGAACTACATCCTGACATGAAGTTACTTTTTTTAGATCAATACTCAGAGAAACCTAGATCCATTTAGGAGAAGCCAGATAAACAGAACTTAGAGAAGTGAATTCAAAAGGAAAAGATATATAAAAACAAACTACAAGATGAGAACACCCACTTCCCACATCAAGTTAAAAACGAAAGCATTAGGACGATTAAGACCCTTCTTATTACACATATACACATCAAAGAACACGAGGCTAAATGAAAGTAATTGAAAGGGTGTTACTTACCAAAGCTCGTTTTACTGGTTCGGTGCAGGTCCTCTTTAACTTGCCACGCTCCTTGAAGATGTCCCGAATATCCCGTGTTTGGTCTTCATTGCTCCTGTGCATGTTCACACTCGTGGTTTTAAAATCTCAACATGGCAAGAAAAATACTACTAGTAATACTCGCGCATCTTGTCGGCAACATTAAAGCACTCGTCTGCCATGTTAGAGCATGTCCAACAGAATCGCAACACGCGACACTTCAAAAAAGCGTTTACAGTGCTGATATCGAGAAGTAGATACTAGAGAGTAGAGCATAGTTCTCAGCATAGATAGATAAACAAAGATACCCATACCCCTCTCTACATTTGCAAATAAGGCCTTCCCTCATTCATCCTTTTCTCCCAAAAGATAAACTACTCATACAAATGCATCTTGATGCGTGCAACGCATGGGCATCTTGCTAGTTCTAAAAACCTTTCCATCATTTGCCACACTGCTGGTTGCAGATGAAAAACCTACCCAAGCACAGCGCGATACAGGAGCGATGCACAATTACAAGCTGATATTCTGTCGGACAATGGAGGCTATAACCAATTACTTTTACGGGAACAATAGCACCCAGGAAAATTGAAGGGTAGGTATGAACAAAATTGGAACTGCACATGTACTGCTAAGTGATTCAATACACACATTACCAATCGAGGAGGAGAACGATGGTCGCGGCAGCCTCTGTGAGTCAGTTCATTGTCCACGACGGTGGTACTTTTGCGCTTGGCGTCGGCTTCCGGGAAGCAGATCCGAGACCGTGGAAGACGATGCCGGGGAAGAGGCTCCGTCTACAACGACGACAGTGGACCGGCTCCAGTGCGGCATACGAGGTCGTCGATGAGGAAGATGCGCTGCGGTGGACGAGTGCGCTGATGTGAAGGGGAGGAGCACGAAGGCTGCGGTGCCGTGAAGAAGTCTATTTTGCGGTGGGGATAGAAAATGGGGAGTATTCAGGTGTACTACTCTGGGTGCCGGGGTGGGGTTGGCTGGGTAGGGTGAACCTGAAGTTACGAAAACAGCCCCCTACCAAGCGTCGTCCGTAGGCTTGTTCCGAAGGCTATGATGGCAACTTCCCACAGCTTGAATCAAGGTCGCAGGAGATTTTCCCACTGACCTCAAAATTTTGTGACACTGGACTCCCCGTGTGGCGTGTTGAGTGATTCGGCTAAGCAACTAGCGAGTAGTAGTAGTAAACTCTGCATATTAGGTTTGGCCGAAGTCAAACTTCCTAAAGTGTGACCAAGTTTATATAAAAATATAAACATTTACCATAACAAATATGTATGATGTGGAAGTACATTCAATAATGAATCTAATGGTATTTATTTGTTATTGTATATGTTAATATTTTTTGTTATAAGCTTTCTGAGAGTTTACAAAACTTGACTTTGACCAATGCTAATACGTGGACTAAAATAAAAACGGAGGGAGTACACATTTGTTTTCTTAGTTTGTACTGAACTAATCATTTGTTGAAATTGTGAAATAAATATATTAGGCTATTGACTTCGAATGTAATGGTCTATACAATTCAATAGTTACAATCATTGTCGAATCCCAAGATTTATACAAGGTCTATAGTACTTCACAACATGCTCAAACTCACATAATCCCAGTCAAATGAGAATCTAAATGCATATCATAGTTATTATTTTGTAGGATGCAATAAAAACAACCAAAACTCTACATCAACCATTATAGAAGCAACATTTTGACATATCCCATTGTGTGAATGAAACGTGTAGAGAGAGCTTTTGAAGATGGAGCAGATAGGGTGGGAAAGATTGTATGTATGTGGACAAGAGAGTAGGAGACAAACCTAACGAGACAGAGAGAGAGAGAGAAAGAGAAAGAGAGAGGAAGAAGTTAGCTCTGTGAGAAAGATGGAGACATGTAATATACGTGATTCTGTATACGTGGAAGGAGAAGAGACAACATGTTTGATGAGAGAGCTGGAAAAACATAGACGAGAGGGGAAGGATCTCATAGGTTGAGGGATTGACAATTTTGTGCGGGGGAGAGAGGGATTGGTAATTTTGTGCAAGAGAGAGAGGGTGGGGGAGGAGTCAGTCAGCCGGTGTCACATCACCCTGCTTCCAAATGACCCCGCATTCTCTAGCGTGGTGTGGTCGCCGTCTTCTATCCGCTCGATGCCCTCTTTGAAGATTGAGGTGTTGTGCATGTTGGGGTGCAAAGAAGCACAAGCGAGAGTGTTCGCCGTATAACCTTGGATGGGGATGAATTGTGTGCTCGAGGGAGTGTGTGTGTGTTGTGCTGCGTGTGTGTGTGTGTGTGTGTGTGTGTGTTAGATATTGAGCGAAAACAAACCTAAGGAGAGAAATGGGTATTCACGAAGAGATTGTGCAGGCCTTGAGGTGGGCAGGAGCCGAGTGAGGGTGTCAAAATGTGCGCGTTGATGCATATGTTGCATGCGATCGTGTGAGGGACGGACGAATCGAGAGAGCTGGTTGTTGTGTTATGGATGCTCCTGTCTCTCTCTCTGTCTCTCTCTCTCTCTCTCTCACACTCACAAGTAAACTAGAAGACCGTTCTCTCATGTATAGACAATGTATCGGCATTTGTCTATGTCTCACTCATGCATGATCAGTTGCACATTCACACCTCTCTATGTCTGTATCACACGCACACTGTCTCCACATTGCCCTTCCACCACAACACACATACGGACACATACACATGTTATCTCACAGTCACACATACAAAATAAGTATTAAAAAACTAGGGCGCACCTAAAACGTCCAAATCCAAATAAACACAAACTGGAGCTAAATTCAAATATATGGAAATATTGCAGCGTCAAGAACTTTCCCAGGAAAAAAAGTTGAGTAATATTCGAGGATTGTTTTCACACACACAAAAAGGTTTGGTGGATGTCCTTCGAGCGCGACACGGTAACGCACCGTTCGATCGACCGCGCAGCCGCGGTTCACTTGCTTGCACAGGATTCCGTATCGTGGTTGTGGTACTAACTTCCTTTTTTTAATAAAAGCGCTGCCTAAGTCTAATGTTTACGTGTACTAGTACGGTTTTCTTTTAAGTTTGACCAACCTCATATAAAACTAAAGTAAGCTCCCATACGCACACTCATCAATATGCCGCCACCGCCGTTGCGCATGCTGGCGCCCGCCTGCTCTGGCCAACAATTTCTCTCCCATCACCGCCGTGTCGCCGACATCCCTATGCCATGAAGCCGAAGGCTCACCCGCTCACGTCGTCTGCAGTCCCTCCTCGCCATGCTGCCGTGCTGCCAAGCACGCGAGCATCTGGTGGAGCCGCGTCTATGCATGCAGCGTACGAAGATGAGGACGAGCGCGTGCTCCAGCACGCCAGCGAGGAGGAACTAGCGTTTCATTGTTGTCTCCGCCCGCACGGAGGAGGCGCGCATGGTGGCTGTCGCGGCGGAAGCCGGTCGCGCGCGCGTCGAGCCCGCAAACCTGGTGCGGATGCGGAATCTACCTTCGAGACCTCGAATGCCACGTGGATCCTGCAATCTGAAGCAGCAATTTGGGTCAGTCGACTCATGTGAGCCGTTTGATGCAACATGGATGGCTAGAAGGGCTTCTTCCACCTCTTCTGCCGTCTTCTTCCTTCGCTCCGTCGAACTTCTTTCACAAATCAACTGACCCAAATTATACTACTAGTACGAACGTATTAAGTACAATAGGAACACGAAGGTACGAGGAGTAGTACCAACTTCAAGAAGAACAGTAGTAAGACATACTACTAGTACTACTCTACGTACTAAAGAGTTCAAATAACGAGAAAGAACATAAACATAGTTCTGCTGGGGCCTCAGCACAACAAACCATTGAATATAAACTAAGCAACTAGTTCGCTTGACACTGCAGTAGAACCAGCATGAGCGACGGCACTGCCACCTACTCGGAGTCCAAGTCCACGTTCTCGACTTCGTCCTCGTCCCTCTTCCTCTTCCTCTTCGCCGACGCTTCTTTGCTTGAACCGGACACTGGGCGTTGCCTCTTCATCCAACTCATATAGATATTTAAACAAAGGTAGGCATCCATTGCTGCGTGCAGGATGTGATCTTCATCTAATGCCTTCGACTCACATGCATGATGAAACTCGTGATGAGGTTTCTTCAGTTTAGCGTACGAAGGATCAGTCATGGCTGCTGCCAGGGTCAACATTGAATGTTGAGAAGAGGACACCAGGCTGGCCTTCTGGAGATCGAAGGGTTGGCCTACAACAAGACCTATCCGACGCAGGACATCACTGCTAGGGAAAAGGCTAGCAGCAGCGCAGGTTTTAGATGTATCAGTAGCGCGGGGATAGGCGCTACTAATAAGGCGCTACAGCTAACGCATAGCAGTAGCGCGTGCCCACCGGCGCTACTGCTACACAAGTGTAGCAGCAGCGCGGTTAGAGGAAGCTCGCTACTGCTAGTAGCTCTAGCGCGCTTTTCACGGACGTGCTACTGCTATAGCGGCGCTGCTGCTAACTTTTATACACTCGATACTACTAATTTAAGTATTTTTTGGCATATTTGTTTTGTATTTGAACAGCCTTTGTAGAGGATTCTTTATCACATAGAAATGTCATCATGATACACATACAAATGCCTGCGAGACCACAAATGTAATCATAGCATGTACATACAAATAGTCTCATCATAATCATCATCCAACACAAAGTGATATCTTGTCATCATCTCGAAAATAGCGATACATGCAAGTCTCGAATACTTGCAACTACAACAACATCATCCATCTAAACAAAGGTATACGCAAGAAGTGCTATCACTATGAGTGAGAGCGGAACTATGCAGTACATGAGGCGATGCTTCCCCGTGTTCCTTTGCTGAAGGCTTTTGAATTTCGCAGCCTTAGCCTTTGCTGCCTCGGTAGCGCAAGTGTCCTTGAACTTTTCGAACTCCTCTTCCGTAAGTGTCGGATTTTCCTCCAGAATCTTGGACAGGGGTTCATCAGCCTCAATAGCTCGTTTCACCCTTCCTTTCCAGGAGGCCAAATCATTGCTGAACATGCCCATGGCGTGATTGTTAATATTTTTCATCTTCGGATCATCCCACGGTTGTTCTATGTTATCATCCCGGTCGGGGAACTTGAATCTCTTGTGCAACTTCGTTAGGAGCAACTGCGTCAAATGATCTTTACTCGTTAAGTCATCATCGTTGATGCTCGCGCATTCCCGTAGGATGCATCCTACTTGGTTCCCATAGCACTTGCGAGGTTCTTTCGGCTCTAACGGCTCAAACTTGCCAGGTGCCATCTTTGTGATCACAAGTCGTCCAATCCCTAGTTTGTTAGGTTTTCGTATCCTCTGCTTCTTATGCTTCCTCTTTTCGGTAGCGGCATCGGGGCCGGTACCTTCCCTGCCGGTACCTTCCCCACCGGTCTCGGTGCCGACATCGGTGTCGATGTCGGCGTCAGTACCATCATCGAGGCCGACCTGCAAACCTTGTTTAGCAGTCAAATAGTCGAGGTACTCTTGTTCACCCTCATAATCCATCTAAATCGCATCTTGGTCAAGGCCCGGTTTCTTCGTTGTTCGACATGTTTCCTATGATTAAGTGTCCTCATTTATTTCTAAAAGTATGAATAAATGAGAAATGACATAAAAAGAAATCTATGTGCCAACACTCGATATGCCAACCATGTAGCACAAATCATGCCTTTATTCACGGGAAATTTCGGCATGACCTTTGCTAAAAAATGGACATATCGAGCGCCTGAAATTCACCAGAACGGAAATGAATCAACATTCCGGTGTAACATAGGCTAGGCCACTCGGATCATTTTCCAAACATGACATGTCCAAAACATGACATATGCACATATCACATGTCCAGTTCAAATTTGCATATAAATTCAGCTAATTTTGAAACCTAGCTAAATTCATAACTAAATAGATAACCTAATTAACATAACCGAAGAACCCTAGCAGAGAGAGAGGGGGGTTTACAGAGGGTGCAGGGCTGAGGAGGCAGGCCCGACGACGGCAAGGAGGGGAGAGGAGGGAGGTGAGGGCCGACGGGTCGGGGCGAGCCGCCTTGGTCGGGGCGAGCGCCGGGCGCCGAGTCGGGGCGAGGGCTGGTCGAGCGAGCCTGGTCGGGCGAGGCCGGGCGGGTCGGGTCGAGGGTTGGTCAGGGCAGCGAGCGCGGGGTCGGGGCTAAGCCTGGCGCCGAGTCGGGGCGAGCGCCGGAGTCGGGGGCAAGCGCCGGAGCCGTGTCGGGCGCGGCGGTGTGACGAGGGAAGAGAGAGTGGGGATTTGGGGGGAAAAGCCGGGATGAAGCAGGGCGAGTGAGAATTTTGGGTTAAGTGGACGTAGCAGTAGCGCATTAGGACAAAACGTGCTGCTACTAATTTCTGTAGCTGTAGCGGTTTAAGGAAAATTCGCTACTACTAATTTCAGCAGCTGTAGTGGTTTATGCAAAACATGCTGCTACTACCGTCGCTACTGCCAGTTTTCCTTTTTCTTTTCCTTTATTTTATCCCACTTTTATTTCCCAAGGGCAGTGAACGAAGGGAGGGCGATATATATTGCATCATTTGACGGTTAAATATGTATGCAAGATAGGAACATATATATTACACATCATTGGACCCATGCATAATAATGTCTAAGTGTGTATACAAAATAGGAACATATATATATATATATATATATATATATATATATATATATATATATTACACATCATTGGACCGATAACATACGTTTCCTCGTCTTTGACGTTTTCGCTTTTTGAGTCAGCTTCTTTCCCTTCTTGTTCGTCGAAGAATAATTGAGCCCCTCATTGTGACTTTGCCTTTTCCATGGAGTACGATTTTTCTTAGGTAATGTAGTATTGATTCTTCTTTTGAAGTATACTTCATCATCGTCGTCATCTTCCCTCATTGGATTGCCGTACTGATCATAGTCTTCCTCATTGGCGACTCCATCCATTCTGGGATTGCGCGGGTTAGTTATGAAGAAGCATTGTGTCACGTGCTTAGCGTGTACCCATGGCTCGTTTTTTGCGATAGCGTTCACGGTAGCGCTCTTGGCGTCGGGTATAGTCATGGTAGTGAAAATCCGGCTTTCTCTTTCGACATTCTTAGCCCATCTGACACGGAACATCATCGTGTTGTGCAGTCCATAGTAGTCAAGCTCCGAGATCTCCTCCACCCTTCCATAAAATCGTTCAGTTGCGCTGTTGTCGCTACCGGTCATGCATTCCATCGTCGCCCCTGAGTTCTGATCATCACTGTCCATATCTTTGGCCTCCGTGTAGAACGTGTATCCGTTGATATCATATGCCTGATAGGTTACGAGGTTGGGCGAGGGGCCATGTGCTAAGGCATATATGAGCAATCCGTCCTTAGAGCCCTCCTCTGGGGGGTTAGCAATAATATACTCTTTGAACCAATGCAGGAAAGTGGAGTTGTGCTCTCTAGTAACTTTGGCGTCCGTCCTGCATACCTCCCAGTCACGATACTTCTTTGCGATAATTTCTTTGTGCAGTGCCACAAAAGGATCTACCTCGTCTAGGTGTTGTACCACTACCAAGTTTGCTCTGTCAAAGTCACTTGTCGATCTGAGTATGCCACGTGCAATTCCCTGTGACCGTTGCAGTGACCATCTCCTTCGAGCCTCCCATCGTGCTTGTTAACGGGCAAACCAACACTAACACCAGGCGGGTGGTCTGCGCCATATAGAAAATTCTCACAGAAAGAGATGCACTCTTGTGCCAAATAGCCCTGGACGATGCTTCCATCCAGACGGGACATGTTACGAACAAATCCTTTGATGATCCCATTCATCCTCTCAAACGACATCATGTTGTGCAGGAATGACGGCCCTAGGTCTATTATGTCATCCACAATATGGACACACAGATGCACCATCATGTCGAAGAACGCGGGCGGGAAGGACATCTCAAGCTCATTCAGTATCACAATGATCTCTTCCTGTAGCCTTTGGAGCTGCTTCACACTGATCGACTTTCGAGAGATGATGTCAAAAAAGTTGCAGAGACCAATAAGCGTGTCACGGACGTGCTTGTCCATTATCCCTCTAAGGGCAACAGGTAGTATCTGCGTCATCATCACATGACAGTCATGAGACTTCATCCCGCTGATCCTTTTCTTGTCCGTGTCTAGATATCTGCTTATCTTGCCATAGTAACCGGAACTAACTTTGACCCCGGTAAGGCACTTAAAGAATTGATTGATCTCCGCCTGACTTAAGGTGAAGCAAGAAGGGGGGCAATAATCCTCTTTCTTTATTTTCTTGCCCTTCTTCTCCCGTGCCTCTGTCTCCGTCTCTGTCTCGTCTGACATTTTACGGGGCGGCATGTGCAGATCTTCCCTGATTTTCAAATCTTGCAAGTCTTTTCTTGCCTTCGGCCCATCCTTGGTCTTATCCGGCATGTTCATCAGTGTTGCGAGCAAGCTCTCAAGGACATTCTTACAGATATGCATTTGATCAAGGCAATGAGGTGTATCGAGTTTGTGCCAGTACTCCAAGTCCCAAAACATAGACCTCGTCTTCCATACCTTCAAAGCAGCGGCTCGGCGCCTTTCTCATCGTCTTTCCGGCAAGGCACTCCTTCCAGCTTTTCAACAGCTCATCGATTTCGCATCGCTCGCTTACGTGAGGTCCTCGATGCTCAGCGTGACCATTGAATAGATCTCCACGGTTTCTCCACGGGTCGTCCTGTTCAAGCCATCTTGGATGCCCCATGTACACGATTTTTCCAGACCCGCCATCTTTCCTTGACGTTAGCTGCTGAGACGTCGTATCATCCATGCACCGCGTGCATCCGCAATATCCATGGCACACCTGGCTTGCCACATATCCATAACCGAGATAGTCCTGCACTGTCGTGATCAGCGCGGCTCTCATGTTGAAATACTCACCTTTGTTGGCTCTCATGTCTTGGCCGGTGTTTTCCATAACGTGTCTAACTCCTCTTGAAGTAGCCCCAGATACAAATTAATATTATTTCCTGGTTGTTTCGGCCCTTGAATAAGCATGCTCATGTGAATGTACTTCGATTTCATGCACAACCAGGGGGGAGGTTGTACACCCATACAACCACGGGCCATGTGCTATGGTTGGTGTTCTGGTTGCCAAACGGATTCATGCCATCGGTACACGCGCCGAGCATGATGTTCCTTGCATCACATTCAAAATACCGATAGAAGTTGTTCAACGCTCTCCACTGGCTTCCATCCTTCACGTGTCTCAGCTTCGGATCATCTCCATCGTCGGGCTTCTTCCTCTCCGCGTGCCAGCGCATTAGCTTTGCTTCCTTGGGATCTACAAAATACCTCCGAGACGGGCGTGATCGGTAAGTACCATACAACTTTCGGGGACATTTCTTCCGGCCTTCTTGTATCGAGAAGCATTGCACACGGACAGCTTGTTTTTTCCGCGTGCTCCTTCCGATAAATTATGCAATTGTTGATGCATGCATGGTATCTAACGTGTGGCAGATCAAGAGGGCACACGATCTTCTTGGCCTCATCAACACTAGTAGGACATAGATTACCCGCGGGAAGAACATCCTTTAGGTACTTGAGATGCTCATCGAGGCTAGTGTTGGTCCATTTGTTTTTAGCCTTCGTCTTCAGGAGTTGGAGCGTGAAACTCAAGCAGGTCACCTCAGGATTGCAACCATCATACAATGGAGTGTTCGAGTCTAGCACCAGTTCCTCCAGCTTAGCCTCCTCTCTAGAAGCAGCTCTCTCAGTACTTGTCTCCTTGCGAAGCAATGCTTGAACATGAGGGTCCCGCACAATTGAACTTAGTACCGACGAACTCTGCTGCGTGGAGTCCATGTCATTCTCTCCGCCGCCATGTCCGGCCCCTTCTCCTCCGCCATGTCCGGCCCCTTCTCCGCCGCCATGTCCGGCCTCTTCCCTGCCGCTATTATCGATCATCTCTTCGTCTTGCCCCATGTCATCATTGCCTGCCCCACCGGCATCCTGAACATTGTCATCCTCATCTTCAATTATCCACCGAGTATAGCCATCCATGAAACCAGTCATGAGCAGGTGCGCTTCGACACGACCATCGTCATGGGGGTCAAGCCAAACTATTCCTTTGCATTTTCGACACGGACATAAAACCTCTGTCCGGTTATTTTCTTTCATGTCCTGCACCGCCGACCGCAACCACCTGTCCACCATCGTTCCACTGACCATCGTCAACTCTGCACGGTAATAATAAACAAATTGATTATAAAAATGCATGCATGCATCAAAGTCATAAAAAAATTTGGCATGACCTTCCCTAAAAATAGGACATATATGGATCTAGGGTTGGCCCGTAATTGGCCGAAACGGAAATAAATCGACATTTCAGCAAAACATAGGCAACTCAAAAGCACAATCGCGTCAACTCATGCCACACACACAATTTCCACAAACATATCACACACACATAAACATATTTCTGTTTTGCAAAAGCACGAAATTTTCATCACCTCTATCTCGATCGAGATCGAGCACACGGTGGAGATGATGTTGTAGGGAGATCAAAAGTGCACAAAGCTCTTCTTGACAAAGATAGATCTAGTTAGGGGGCAAATAGGTCACTTAACTAAATCCTAGCTACCTAATTTGGGAGGAGACAACTTCAACTAGTGGAGGGAGAAGGAAAAAGAGAAAGGAGATGCATTAATGGAGGTGGTGTAGTTAGGTAGGAGTAATGAAGAGGGAGAAAGGTGGATAGAAGAGAGAGAGTAATGGGGGAGAAGTATTGAGGAAGAAGAAGAGTGAGAGTGGGAGCATGTGGGGGAGGTAGGGGGAAGCGAAGAGAGGAGGGGGAGGGGGAGGTAGGGGGAAGGGAAGAGAGGAGGGGGAGGGGGAGGTAGGGGAAGGGAAAGAGAGGAGGGGGAGGGGAGGGACGGGTGGGGAAAAGGTGGTGTGTTGGTGCGGGTTAGAAGTAGTGCGGGATCTAAAACGCGATGCTGCTAAGGAATTAGTAGCAGCGCGCTTTGGGACACGGCGCTACTGCTAACTGGGACGAAAAAGTGTGGCAATTTGAAATTTAGCAGCAGCGATCTCAGCAAAAGCACGCTACTACTACATCCTTAGCAGTAGCACGGTTCGCGCGACCGCGCTACTGCTAAATAGAGTTAGGTGAACACCACCGGTCGATATTTGTAGCAACGCATTTTACGCCGAGCGCGCTACTGCTAAAAACTTATCAGCAGTGAGTTTCCCGCACACGCGCTACTACTAGTTAGCAGCAGCGCTCCTTTTTCAGCCGCGCTGCTGCTAAGATTCTGTGTATAGGCTTTTCCCTAGTAGTGCATCCCTGTCGTTCTTAGAGCCTACAGTAATGAATTTCACTCTTTTATCCTTGAGGAAGTTCTTAAAATCCTGGCACTCAACGTCATCATGGCATATGTGGTAGACCAAGCAAACATTATGTACGCAAACCTGGATCACGGCGGGCTTCTTCCTCTCTTCGTCCTTTAGATCCTTCTCTCGTCCCAGGACTGTGGTGTACTCAACATCTAGCCCAGCGACCCACTCATCCGTTGAACTGTTGAACATGTGTAGGGAGCGAGCAAGCCATGCTTTCACCGTCGCGGATCCACGTGTGTAGATGATTTATGAACTGATCATCGGTGATGGCTCTAACACAGTACTCAGCGGCGACCATGGAGATTTGGGAGGCCATGGATTTTGGAGGAGGGTTAGGAGAAGTTGAACTGTTGTACCCCGCAAAAACTGGGAGCGAACTAATGTGAAAGGACGGTGAGGGAGTCCTGGACTAGGGGGTGTCCGGACAGCCGGACTATCATCGTCCGCCGGACTCCAAGACTACGAAGATACAAGATTGAAGACTCCGTCCTGTGTCCGGAGGGGACTTTCCTTGGCGTGGAAGGCAAGCTTGGTGATACGGATATATAGATCTCCTACCATTGTAACCGACTCTGTGTAACCCTAGCCTCCTCCGGTGTCTATATAAACTGGAGGGCTTTAGTCCGTAGGACACAACATACATTACAACAATCATACCATAGGCTAGCTTTAGGGTTTAGCCTCCTTGATCTCGTGGTAGATCCACTCTTGTACTACCCATATCATCAATATTAATCAAGCGGACGTGGGTTTTACCTCCATCGAGAGGGCCTGAACTCAGGTAAAACATCGTGTCCCTTGTCTCCTATTACCATCCGCCTAGACGCACAGTTCGGGACCCCTACCCGAGATCCACGGTTTTGACACCGGCAGTGGTGCTTTCATTGAGAGTTACTCGTGTCGTCACCAATAGGCTCGATGGCATCTTTAATCAACAACGCTGTCGGCAGACTTTTCTCCGGGACAGATCTTCAGATTCGGCAGCCGCCATCGCGGGCTAATTAAGCAGCCATCTGGAGCAGATCGAAGCTACGCCCGCCGTCGAGTCGATTAGGAAGTCTCAACTTCACGGCCGACATCCGCGGAGACTTGATCTTCGACGGGCTCGAGCCACAGCCAAGCACGCCGCACTGTTACGATGGGCATGATCTAGCTCTGCCGCCGAACAGTGCCTTGGTGTCCGCACACGAATCCGCTTCGGCCCTTAGTCCGGAGCCGATCGCCCAGATCGAGGATCGGTGGATGGACACCACCTCGGGGGCTTCAACTTCCACGGCGATGGAGCCGAACGCTAATCTTGTCCCTCGCGAAACTCGTAATTCCGAGGTGCCGGACTCCTTGCCGGACTCCGGACCTCCCACGCCCCTATCAATCGAATCGGATTGGGCGCCGGTTATGGAATTCACCGCCGCGGACATCTTCCAATACTCGCCCTTTGGCGACATCCTAAATTCGCTAAAGCATCTCTCGTTATCGGGAGAGTCCTGGCCAGACTATGGCCAGGATGCTTGGGATACGGACGACGAAGAAATTCAGCGCCCACCCACCACCCACTTTGTAGCCACTATCGACGATCTAATTGACATGCTAGACTATGACTCCGAAGACATCGACGGTATAGACGATGATGCCGGAGACGAACAAGAACCAGTGCCTACAGGGCACGGGAGGACCACCTCGTCATATGACGTACATATGGTGGATACCCCAAAAGAGAGCGATAACGAGGACCAACGGGCCGCGGCACCAGATAACCCCGCCGACAAACAACCAAAACGGCGGTGCAGACGCCGCCCTAAGTCCCGCCTCGACAACAGCAACGCCCATAAGGACCCTGCAATACAGCAGGGCACACAAGTGTACGACGAACATGCAGATATGCAACCGTCCAAATAGGACGAGTCAGATAATCGGTCCAGGCCCGGCGAAAATGACAGTCTGGACGATCTAATGCCGGACACGCCGCCGGAGAGTAAAAACCTTCGAAAAAGACTCGTCAACACTGCAAGAAGCTTGAAGAAGGAAAAGCGGAAGCTCAAAATAGCGGAAGACACACTCAGAATGAGGTGGAGCAAAGTGCTCAAAACCGCTGATAAATACGGCAATGGCCACCAATCAAAGAGCTACCCGAAGCGCAAGCTGCTACCAGAATTTGACGAGGAGGCCACAGAGCCCCCACAGTCAAAAAATAAAGAGGCTGCCTGGTTGGATAGACGGACAGATGATAGGCCAAATTCTAAAAGCGGCGCCGCACATAAACCGACTAATGAACCTGGAAAGACAGATGGCCCAACCAGGTCCATTTACGGGCCAAAGAAGAAGGCCCCAGGAAACAAGGCAACACGTCAAGTGTCCGAAGATAGTGGCACACCCAAATACAGGGGCGCCGCACACCCACTATGTTTCACCAATGAGGTGCTGGACCATGAATTCCCAGCAGGATTTAAACCCATAAACATAGAGGCCTACGATGGAACAACAGACCTTGGAGTCTGGATAGAAGATTATATACTACATATACACATGGCCAGAGGAGATGATATCCACGCCATAAAATACCTAATCCTCAAGCTCAAAGGGCCAGCCCATCATTGGCTTAAAAGCCTCCCAGAAAACACTATGGGAAGTTGGGAAGAGCTCGAGGACGCGTTTAGAGCAAATTTTCAAGGGACTTATGTCCGCCCTCCGGATGCAGATGATCTAAGTCATATAACTCAACAGCCGGAGAGTCGGTAGCATAAATTCGGGAACAGGTTCCTCACCAAAAAGAACCAAATAGTCGACTGTCCGGACGCCAAAGCCTTAGCAGCTTTTAAACACAACGTCCGAGACGAATGGCTTGCCAGACACCTCGGCCAAGAGAATTTGAGGACAATGTCCGCGCTAACAAGCCTCATGACCCGCTTCTGTGCGGGAGAGGATAGCTGGCTAGCAAGATTCAGCACCAGCGACCCAAGTACATCCGAGATAAGAGATGGAAACAGAAAATCACGGCGCAGAAAAAGCAGCGCCGAATAGAAGAAAAGCCGAAAAGCACGGCGGTCAACGCCGGATTCAAAAGCTCGCGGCCAAACAACAAAACACCGCCTCTTAAGGATGACAGCGATGAGCTGTCCAACTTAAACAAGATTTTGGGTCGGATATGTCAAATCCACAGTACCCCCGGAAGGCCTGCAAACCACACCCATAGAGATTGTTGGGTTTTCAAACAGTCCGGCCGACTAAACGCCGAACACAAGGGGCTCGACGCGTCAAGCAAAGACGATAAACCCCACCAGCAGAGCACCGGAAAGCAAAAGACTTTCCCACAAGAGGTCAAAGCAGTAAACTCAATTCATGTGATAATACGGAAAAATAGTGCGGCACCCTCTAAAAAGTGCCTCGCACAGTCCAACCCAGCAGACCATAGAGATTGGATATCAAAACCAATCACTTTCGACCACTGGATTATTCGAGCGTTAAAGCGCATGACGGACTGCCACGATATTGGATCCCATAATCGACGGACTACAATTTACAAAAGTCACGATGGGCGGAGGCAGCGACTTAAACCTGCTGTATTCAAACACAATCCGCAAGTTGGGGATAGACCCTACTAAAATTCGACACAGCCGCACTTCCTTCAAAGGAGTGACGCCAGCCCTTACGCCAAGTGCACGGGCTCCATATTACTAGAAGTTGTGTTGGATCACCGAACAACTTTCGACGCAAAAACTAATCTTTCATATCGTCCCATTTAAAAGTGGATATCAAGCACTCTTGGGGCGAGAGGCTTTTGTCCGTTTCAACGCCATACCACATTCTGCGTCTCTTACACTAAAGATGCCGGTCCACGTGGCATCATTTCATCTGAGGTCATTAAAGACCACGGACACGGATAAACGAGTCCGGCATAAGTAGGCTAGGGGCTCCTAGCCGCACACCCTTCACAAGGGGCTGCGGCGCTAAACAACCGCGAGTTCATCTGAGACCCGCTTTACTTATTTATACTTCTTCTTTCACATATACTTTTTTCACACGAGTTCTTTTCAAACTAAGTTCCTCTCTTTTTGCAGATGAACAACGTGCACATCCGTCCAGGATAATGGCACAACGGAGACACAGGCGCAGACGTGTAGTAGGGACCCGTTGCGAGGATTCTTTTCAGATTAAGACCCTGCGTAAACCTTTTTTACTGTCTCTTGTTGTTATTTTCCTTGGTTTCTTCCTATAACCAAAGCGGAGCTGACGTTTTAGCATCGGCGCGTCGAGGACCATGCCGTGCACTCGACACTAGGGGCTTAGGGCATTGTTACGCCCATTATTATAAAGACCGAACACCTTAGGGAGTGTTCGGCGTCTCGAGATTAGGCATTATATGCATCAGCTCGAATCATGTCTTTGGTCAAATGTTGGGTTTGCCCGGCTCACGTGTTTTGCTGCCTTCGTTCCGTATCATCGGCTAACGCGGCACCGGGAGAACTCTGCGATTGTGCCCCGGTTAATTTGGCAAGCACCTCGATGAAAGCGGCCCGACTATCATGATATAGCAAGAGACTGGTCAACCACTCGATCAACTACCGGAATGTTTAGAATTCCCCGCTTTGACGAAGGACCGTTTCCCGGTCAGGCACACACACGCCCCGAACTCGGAGAAGTGCGGTGCCCCAAGGGACTATATCGTAGCCCCACCCTCGAACTCCACTGGCTAAGTGAAAGTGATAAAGCATTATAGTCCGGATTGCCTCGTTTGCTATGCTACCACCTCCTTAACAGGACCGAGACATCGGATTAAGTGTGAAAACGCGCTATTTTTGCGAACACCCCCGCACCTTGTGCGTGGGGGCTAAAGCAAGAACGCAATCTTCGGGTTATACAAATGTATACGTAAACGGCCGCATAGGAGAAATTTTACTACTTGGGATGCAAAGTATAAAAAGCAGTTATAGCATAATCATCGTTTTACAAGCTAAAACGTTCATTTGAACGTGACATTTTTGAGCACTACGACTCTATTACACGAGCGCCACGCATAACTTCCCCAAAATAGTGCTCGGCGGGTAACCGGCTTTCATCCGAACCCTGGGCGGCAATAGCGGTGGCATCCATCTCTGTCCAATGTGTCTTCACACGGGCAAGAGCCATCCGCGCGCCTTCGATGCAGGCCGACCGCTTCATCTCCTTGATATGCGGCACCGCTCCAAGAAATTGCTGCAATAAGCCGAAATAGCTTGTCGCCTTGGGCCTCTCTGGCCAGACATGAGCCACGATGTCAGTCATGGCAAGTCCGGACAATCTATATAGCTCGGCCCATTCGGCCAACCGATCGGTCAACGGAAGTGAACGATCCGGACTATGGAATTGAGACCAAAATAGCTCTTCCGTCTTGTGATCCTTCTCGCTCCGGAATTGCTCAACGGCATCAGCCGCACTTGCCGCTAAGTCCATATACGGATCCTCTAGACCCCACAGCTGGCCAAGTTGAGCATACTTTTGATCCGTAAACCGGCGACGCAACAGAAAAGGCTCGCCAGCCACAATATCTCCGGCCTGGCGCAGCTCCTCCTTCATAGCCTGCATTGCAGAACGGGCATCCTTGGCCTCGGCGGTGGCCTTCCCCAGGTCTTCCCGCTCCGATAAGCGCTCCTTTTCAAGAGCCTCAATGCGGTCGGCAACATCTTTTAATTTCACGGCCAATTCGGCCATCTCTTCCCTGCTTAGGCAGTGTGCAGCCTTTTCGGCTTTCAACTCCTTGGCCGCCCTCGAGGCAGCCGCGTCACTCCTTCGGGCTTGCTCCTTAGCTTGAGCAAGTTCGGCCTGAAGGCTCTCCACAGCAGCAGCACCGTCCGTATCACAACATATAATTTATCAGGGGAGGGCTTTGACCCCCTTAATATAGCGACTGTGGAGAACTCATTTACCTTGCGACTCGTCAAGTCGCCGGTTGAGAAGTGCGATGTCCGCATCCGCCACGTCAAGTTGCCGCATTAACTCGGCAACTCCACTAGTCCGGCTAGCCCTCGGACTATCCGCCACCTGCATAGGAACGGCGACATTCATTACTTGCGATTTTAATCCTCGGCACGCTGTCGTTTTCGACAACCTACCGAGTCTCAGGGGCTACTATCTATACAGGGCGCACTTTTATGTGCAAAACTGTCAAAAAAAGGTGCGTCATTCTTGTGTACCTCAAATCCCGCCAGCAAACTTGTAGCGGCATTACGCAATCCGCTCTTGACGGACAAAATCCTTCCAATCACCATACGCATCAAAGCACGGTGATCTTCTGAGATGGACGCCCTCTCAAGCAGATTCTTCAGTTCTCCCGGCCGGATACTAGTGGGTGCCGAACTCTCCGGCCCCTCCGGACTCTGGGATACCCTCCGTGACGATACTTCAGACTCGTCTGCCCTATCTGACGGCGCAGCAGACGGAGGCGTTTCGCTTTCCATTATCTCCGGAAGAAGGTCCCCCGAAGATGAACTCATCTGAGAAGGTTGCAAATCCGAACTGCAATATAAAAATTTCGGTTACCCACAGAAACACAAATGGAGGTATTTTCTTACTAATGAACTCCCCTTTTCCTACTCACGGCTCGCTGGAGGGCTGATCCTTTAGCGACGATTGTACGTCCGGATTCTCCCCGGACGCCGGACCCCCCGGTGAAGATCTCTTCCCCTGTTTAGGGCTTTGGCCTCCGGATCTTGGGCGGTCCTCTTCTCCCCTGGAAGGAGGGGTTTTGATTCCCCCTCTTGAGCGCCTTTGGGCGAAATAATAGCTCCTCTATTTTCCCCATCGCTCCCTTCTACGGGCGCGACCTCCAATATTCTGACCAGCACGGGCTCCAGTGCGGTCTCTAGGAGGGGAGCCAGACACCTTATCAGCTTCGATCGCGCTACCCACTCCTGTGAAGAGTAATGGGTCAGGAGGCGAACTCTAGAAAAGTAGATAAACAGAACGTCCGGACTCTGAGCTATTTACCTGAGTATCCGGGCGATTACAGCTTAGGCTTGCGTCCTTGTTCAATTCCGGACACGCTACCCGCGGTCTGAAGAACAACTTGTACATCTCCACGGGTGTCGCACCCATGAAGTGTTGGAGAATTCGAGGTCCCTCCGGATTGAACTCCCATAGACGGAGAGGGCGGCGTTTGCGAGCGAAGGCGCTGATTAGCATAACTGCATCACCACGACCAGATTGATCTCCCTCGCTGGAGGTCTCGAATCCGCCTCGCAATGAGGGCACGTCTTGGACGACCCCAATTGAGCCCTTGGTTGACCCACGACATCAGTCGGCGTGGAGGTCCCGGGCGGAATGAAGGCGGCGGCTTTTGCTTGCTGCCCTTCGAAGCGGTGACATAGAACCACTCCTGCTGCCACAGTCCGAGTTCCTCTTGGAAGGAACCCTCGGGCCATTGGGCATCGGCCCTTCTGCTTATGGCCGCCCCGCCGCACTCCGCTTGACGCCCCCCCGATCATCTTCGGCTCCACATTAAATGTCTTCAGCCACAGGCCGAAGTGGGGAGTGACGCGGAGGAAGGCTTCGCAGACGATATGAATGCGGAGATATGGAGGATGGACACCGGAGCCAAGTCGTGAAAATCCAGCCCGTAGTAGAACATGAGCCCTCTCACGAAGGTGTCCGTCGGGAATCCTAAACCCCGACGGAGGTGGGATACAAAGACAAAGTACTCACCGGGCTCGGGGGCGGGCACGGCCTGCCCTTGGGCAGGCAACCTGTGCGAAATCTCGTAGGACAGGTACTTGGCCTCACGCAGCTTTAACACGTCCTCCTCCGTGACGGAGGAGGGCATCCACCGACCCCGGAGGTCGGGCGGACATGGTTGAGAATCCGAAGCGCTCGAATCTGGGGCTCTGGGTGTTGGAACTGGGATCAAGGAGGAGATTCGATCACGAGATTGAAGAAAAGGAACGAGCCTTGGTACTCTTATAAAGGGAAAAATACCAAGAGTCGTCTCGTGACCGTTAAGGATTCACCTTCGATAGAGGAGGCGTGGCGGCGGGCACGGTTGGGTTACCCATGCACGTATTGATGAGAATCCCGGAATAAGGGAGCACAATCTCTGCTCGACAAGGCGTGCCAAGAAACCGCTTAGCTAAGCGTCTGAGGTGGTATAATAAAAAGCGATCCAAGTAAAAGCCCAGTAGCGGTGTGATGTCATGCCGCATAATCGTCGATGATTGGACTTGTGTACATTTTATTCTCTCTCGGTGGAATGTGGAATTTATTTTGCGAGCGGACACTATCCTGGTGTTCATGATCTTCTCCGGATTATTCAAGGAGGAACCCGCCTTGCAATGCTGAACATTATCTTGCGCCCGGTCTTATCGTCATTGAAGCTTGGTTCGGGCTACTCTTGAGGAGTCTGGACTAGGGGTGTCCGGACAGCGGACTATCATCGTCGCGGACTCCAAGACTACGAAGATACAAGATTGAAGACTCCGTCCGTGTCCGGAGGGGACTTTCCTTGGCGTGGAAGGCAAGCTTGGCGATACGGATATATAGATCTCCTACCATTGTAACCGACTACTGGTAACCCTAGCCTCCTCTGGTGTCTATATAAACCGGAGGGCTTTAGTCCGTGAGGACACAACATACATTACAACAATCATACCATAGGCTAGCTTTAGGGTTTAGCCTCCTTGATCTCGTGGTAGATCCACTCTTGTATTACCCATATCATCAATATTAATCAAGCAGGACGTAGGGTTTTACCTCCATCGAGAGGGCCCGAACCTGGGTAAAACATCAGGTCCCTTGTCTCCTGTTACCATCCGCCTAGACGCACAGTTCGGGACCCCCTACCCGAGATCCGCCGGTTTTGACACCGACAGACGGGATGACTGGGAGCGAACTGTTGTGAGGTAGAAGACGGGGACGAGTAGGGCGTGCGAACGGTGTGGGGTTGCTGGCTTGCCCGATGGATAAACGGCTGCAAGCCCCCAAAGAGTTCTCGAGAACTATGCGGGACCCACTAGATGTCATGTCTACTAGACCTATATTGTAGGCCTGACGGTATAGCTTCTGCCTGTTTGCACGCCATGCCGGAGCGTGGATGTAACTTCACTTAATTCCGTCAACCATCATGCCTCCCACGACCTTCGCCTCCCTCGCGCGGTTGCGCCCTTTGAGACTTCGACCGGCTATAAATGAGCAATTTTTTTGCCTACTGCGCATGCATGATACTCCCTCTGGTCCTTTTTACTCCCGTCAACTGTTTGCAAAGTGTTTGACCAAATATATACTTTTTTTTGAACACCACCTTATATTAATTAACCAGCCACACCAGTACACTCATTCGATACAATATTCACCACACGTATGTGATGCGTTATTTACAAGAATACCATCTAATCTATTGTCAAAGCTATACTTAGCGATTAAGTGTGCCACCTTATTGGCCGAATGGCTAATCTTTGACAATTGAAGATTGTTGATCAAGTTCGAGATGCTCAACGCTTTCATCTTCAGGTCACGCATAGCAGACGTGTCATAGTCCCCCGATGTAAGAGACGCTACCACAAAAGCGCAATCAGTCTCTAAAATTACAGGATTATGAAGAGAAATACCTATGTAGAGACCGGCAATGCAAGCCCTAAGCTCCACTTCCTCCACGCTTTGACAGGCATCAATGAAATCCCACGACCTAATTTATACTAAAAACATCAATATCTACAATGCTGATTATAATGAGTATAAGAACTATGTTTTATAATGAGTGTAAAAATATTGATTTGACATTGTGAATGTTGATACTCCCTCCATCTAGGTGAGTAAGTCATCTTAGGCTGTGCACCATGACCAAGGAGGAGGGGAAAACGGGAGACATTAATTTTTATTTGCTAATTAAATAGTATAGCATGCAATGAACTAACCACTGCATGTCATGTTTGATAGTCTCAGGTCATTAAAAGCATGCACACCCTCATCTCTTATTGGTTGATATGTCAAGAAACAAGAAACGAGGTAGAAGTTAATGCACCGCGCCTACGTGTTTTGGGATTATTTGGTTTTCGTAAGATGACTTACACACCTAGCTATTAGAGTACCACTACCTCCCTTCTAGTTTAAAGGGCTCGACTCAAAAATTTCACCTACTCTTAGCAAGATAGTAGAGGCGGTGGAATAGTTTTTGAAGTCTGCAAAAGTACTCAACTAATGCTGTCGTTCTTCACAAAAAAATGTGTTTACCAATGCATGCATGAACACTAGTTACTCTAACCCCCCTCTCTTCTTTAATTATTTGCCACATCAGCATGTTTGCTATTCTCGTGTGCATGATCACAGCTAAGATACCACCATGATGGCCAGCCTTAATCATCGCATGCAATAATTTAGTGCACCTTGAAATATGAACATGTGTGGGGCTTGTATGTTTTTAATGACTTGAGACTATACCTAGCCCGGCATGCAAGATGACTTATTATGCACCGTTCCCCATACCTGCAGGAAGCCCATTCGTCTCCAAATCTTTTCCTCTCCATGTGTGGAAACAATATGCCTGCCAAACTCTCCTTCTCCATCCGGTGGTCCCACCACTCCACCCCGTGTGAAAAAAATCTGCATGCATGACTCTCCTCCCCCCCACGCTCGTCCAATCCGTTGTGACCAGCAATATTTCCACCCCTTCGCTCCCCCGTAATTTACTCCAACAAATATGCCCACATAGCTTTTAATTAACTTCAGGTACATTGGGTCACTGACATACGGGCCCAGCAGTGTACTAGCCCACATGTCAGTGATGCAACTGGACCTGCAGTTAAGTCAATGCAGCTCAGTCCATATCTTACGTAGGTGTGTCATTGCTCGCTATAAATACTGCGCCTCCCACGACATCTCTATATCCTCCCCCCTCACGTTCACGTTCATTGCTATCTCCCCCCCTCACTCTCACGTCGACCACCATGGCATCGCCCCTCCCAAGCCCTAGGAGTCCCTCGCTGCACCGCGCGGACTATCACGCTTCATCGTTCCGTTCCTCGCCGCCACTAGTCGAGGAGGACGTGTCGGTGTTCCGCTCCTTGCCGCTACGCGATGCGTCGCCATTCCGTTCCTCACGCCACTAGTCGAGGAGGACGCGTCGGTGTTCCGCTCCTTGCCGCGACGCGACGCGTCGCCGTTTCGTTCCTCTCCACCACTAGTCGAGCAGGACGTGTCGCCGTTCCGTTCCTCGCCGCGACGCGTCGAGGTGGACGCGTCGGCGTTCCCCGCTATGAGGAGAACGCCGTGCCGCCCGCCGAGCCCCCCAGCCTTGAGGAGCTTTGGAAAGAAATGGATGTCGCCTTGTGGGAGGCTTTGCCTCCAGCAGAGCACGCCAAAATAGAGGCGGAGAAGAAGGCCGAGGAAGAGAAGCACACCACGCAACAAGCTTTCTGGGAGATCTATGTCGCGTCCGAGAGAGTCAAGCAATTGTTTCTTTGGCAAAAGGCTCGTGCGAGGGTCGAGAGGGTGGCAGAGGAGCCCATGCCGACGCCCTGAGTGCAGTCGGGCCCAAATGCCTCATCTACGCTTGGCGGTACCTGGACCAGGTGCACGCTTCCAGCCAGGAGGAGTACTTGTTGGCGCCGGATCACCACACCGGTGAGATCGCGCTCGCCCGCCGGCAAGCCGCCAATCAGCACCTCGCGAGTTGCGAGGCTGAGGAAAAGGTGTTGTGTCGGCGCGCTGGGAAACGGCCACGCACCAGGGCACTCGTGTCGCGCCGCAAGCGCTCCTGTGAGTGCCGTGGCTTTTAGGAGGAGTAAAATTTTTGTTACGTAAGGCGATCTCATTAGTTTTCGGACACAAATGATAAATCCCAAACGTTTAGGAATTTTTAGCGTCCTTAATTAAGTATGTAAAAGGGAAAGTTTGGAAACCTTGTGTATTATTACGCATTTTGCAAGTACGTGCATATAGCACAAACTTTACTATATACTATCGGACTACATGTCTCTCTCGATATATGCTTGCAGACTGTGCTACTCCCTTCGGCCAGGTCAATAAGTCATCTTTGGTTGTGCACGGTGACCAAGAAGGAGGGAAGACTTGTAAACCTAGATGGAGGGAAGACTTGTAAACCTAGATGGAGGGAGTACTACTAATACTTATGTACGTGCAAATGCACGTTTTAACATTGCGATGCGGTTTTTGTAAAAGTAGAAAAACAGCACTAGTCAAGCTTGTGAAACGATTCAATGCAAAACAAATGCAAAAATGCTCGTATGATTGTTTACTTTTAGCTTCCTTCTCTATGGTTATTTCTCTATCGTACTTTGTACAAAGCATCTCACTGGTTGGAAAGGCATGCAAATTCTCAAACCGCTTCCTACACCCTGTTCGAATTTTTTGCCTAACAAGTTGTGCCGTGCAATTGGAATTCCAACTTGAGTACTACTACTAGTAGGAGTACCAGGGGCCAGTTCTTTTAGGCTTCTAGATTAGTGATCCCATAACTACTACCTCCGTCCTGGTTTATTGGTCCCCATTGCAATCTGTGTCAAATTTTGATCATAAATTTAACTAATGAAATGTTAGTGCATGTCACATGCACTACTCCATCCGTCTAGGTGAGTAAGTCATCTTAGGCTGTGCACCGTGACCAAGGAGGAGGAGAAAACGAGAAATGTTAATGTTTATTTGCTAATTAATAGTATTGCATGCAATGAACTAACCACTGCATGTCGTGTTTGATATCTCAAGTCATTAAAAGCACACACACTCTTTATCTCTTATTGGTTGATATGTCAAGAAACAAGAAACGAGGTAGAAGTTAGTGCACCGCGCCTAAGTGTTTTGGGATTATTTGGTTTTCGTAAGATGACTTACATACCTAGATGCACCGTGCCTAAGTGTTTTGAGTAACATCTTATTAGTTAAATCTTTGGTCAAAATTTAGCACAAATTACAGTGGTGAGGAATAAACCAGGACGGAGTAGTAGTTTAGAAGCCCAAATAAATGAGTGAGGCGCCTTATTGTTACTCTCCACTGTGACTAATCTTGTGGGAAAAGCTGGGGAAGCCGCCAAAAGAACTGGCCCTATGAGTAGTAGCTAGGGATCGAGTGTGGGAGATGAACCGGAGAAAGTAAATGCAGAGAGATGAAATGCAAAAAAGACGGAGGGTTGTGATGGTTGCTTGTCCGTTTATTTTACCAGGCCATTTATTACTGGGAGTGGTTGGGTTTTGTGATATGACGGCTTTACTGCCGCACCACGAGCGGGGTGAGAGGTGAGACTCCCGTGCAGCACCGCCCTCTACACTTGTACTACATCGGTCGTGGTTTATTAGTCCCCCATTGAATTTGATTGAAGATTTAACTGACAAAATGTTAGTGCATGTCAACGAAAACTATATCGTTGGATTCGTATTTGAGCATAGTTTTGAATGATATAATTTTAGGTGACATGCATCAGTATTTATCATGCTATATATAATGTTAGTTCAATTTTTTGTCATACTAATCTATAGTAGTAAGGTGCCAGTGCGTTGCACCGAAAAGTGAAATGCATTGATCGGGGAGTTGTTTAATTTGACCAAGGATGTGGGGGTCATCTCATGTGTAACGGGTATCGATAGGTTTCTTCCGATATTATCTCATCTCTAGAGCTCACAAACATCTGGGTGAAATAGATAAAAAGGTATCTTTTGCAAACAAAAGCGTTCAACTGATCAACCTGCATCCAAAAATTGTGAAGAAATAACACTTATTGTGCTTTGCAAGAAATGATCGTTAAGAATTAGTTTTTGAGTAAGGATTGTAATACATGTTGGCTACAGATGACATGGCACTTTCTTATAGTCAACAGTTGGCTATACTATTAAGTAATATTAACCATGCCCTTATACACCTAGACAGAGGGATTGAGGGAGTCCTGGACTAGGGGGTGTCCGGACAGCCGGACTATCATCGTCCGCCGGACTCCAAGACTACGAAGATACAAGATTGAAGACTCCGTCCCGTGTCCGGATGGGACTTTCCTTGGCGTGGAAGGCAAGCTTGGCGATACGGATATGTAGATCTCCTACCATTGTAACCGACTCTGTGTAACCCTAGCCTCCTCCGGTGTCTATATAAACAGGAGGGCTTTAGTCCGTAGGACGAAACATACATTACAGCAATCATACCATAGGCTAGCTTCTAGGGTTTAGCCTCCTTGATCTCGTGGTAGATCTACCCTTATACTACCCATATCATCAATATTAATCAAGCAGGACGTAGGGTTTTACCTCCATAAAGAGGGCCCAAACCTGGGTAAAAACATGGTGTCCCTCGTCTCTTGTTACCATCCGCCTAGACGCATAGTTCGGGACCCCCTACCCGAGATCCGCCGGTTTTGACACCGACATTGGTGCTTTCATTGAGAGTTCCTCTGTGCCGTCACCGATAGGCCCGATGGCATCTTCAACCAACAACGCTGTCCAGGGTGAGACTTTTCTCCCCGGGCAGATCTTCGTATTCGGCGGCTTCGCACTGCGGGCTGATTCACTTGGCCATCTTGAGTAGATCGAAAGCTACGCCCCTGGCCGTCAGGTCAGATTCGGAAGCCTAAACTTCACGGCCGATGTCCGCGGAGACTTGATTTTCGACGAACTCAAGCCCCAGCCAAGCGCGCCGCACTTTGTGACGATGGGCATGATCTAGCTCTGCCGCCGAACAGTGCCTTGGTGGCCGCACACGAATCCGCTTCGGCCATTAGTCCGGAGCCGATCGCCTAGATCGAGGGCCGGTGGATAGACGCCGCCCTGGGGGCTTCAACATCCACGACGATGGAGCCAAACACTAATCTTGTCCCCTGCGAAACTCGTGATTCTGAGGCGCTGGACTCCTTGCCGGACTCCGAACCTCCCTCGCCCCTACAAATCGATTCGGGTTGGGCCCCGGTTATGGAATTCACCGCCGCGGACATCTTCCAACACTCGCCCTTTGGCGACATCCTAAATTCGCTAAAGCATCTCTCGTTATCAGGAGAGTCCTGGCCGGACTATGGCCAGGATGGCTGGGGTACGGACGACGAAGAAATTCAGAGCCCACCCACCACCCACTTTGTAGCCACTGTCGACGATCTAACCGACATGCTAGATTATGACTCCGAAGACATCGACGGAATAGACGACGATACCGGAGACGAACAAGAAGCAGAGCCTATAAGGCACGGGAGGACCACCTTGTCACATGACATATACATGGTGGATACCCCAAAGGAGAGCGATACCGAGGATCAACGGGCCGCGGCAGAAGATAACCCCGCCAATAAACAACCAAAACAGCGGCACAGACGCCGCCCTAAGTCCCGCCTCGACGACAACAACGCTCCAAAGGAGCCTGTAATACAGCAGGGCTCACAAATGGACGATGAACATGGAGATAAGCAACCGTCCGAACATGACGAGTCAGATACTCAGTCCAGGCCCGGCGAAAACGACAGTCCGGACGATCTCATGTCGGACACACCTCCGGAGAGCAAGAACCTTCTAAAAGACTCACAAGACTGCAAGAAGCCTGAAGAAGGAAAAGCGGAAGCTCAAAACAGCGGAGGACACACTCAGAATGAGGTGGAGCAAAGTACTCAAAACCGCGGATAAATACGGCAATAGCCGCCAATCAAAGAGCTATCCGAAGCGCAAGCTGCTACCAGAATTCGACGACGAGGTCATAGAGCCCCCACAGTCAAAAAATAAAGAGGCGGCATGGTCGGATAGACGGCCGGATGACAGACCGAATTCTGAAAGCGGCGCCACACATAAACCAACCAATGAACTCGGAAGGACCGATGGCCCAGTCAGGTCCATCTACGGGCCAAAGAAGAAGGCCCCAGGAAGCAAGGCAACACGTAAAGTGTCCGAAGATAGCGGCACACCCAAATACAGGGGCGCCGCACACCCACTATGTTTCACCAATGAAGTCCTGGAACATGCATACCCAGCAAGATTTAAACCCATAAACATAGAGGCTTATGATGGAACAACAGACCCTGGAGTCTGGATAGAAGATTATATACTACATATATACATGGCCAGAGGAGATGATCTCCACGCCATAAAATACCTACCCCTCAAGCTCAAAGGGCCAGCCCGTCATTTGCTTAAAAGCCTCCCAGAAAACACCGTGGGAAGTTGGGAAGAGCTCGAGGATGCATTTAGAGCAAATTTTCAAGGGACTTATGTCCGCCCTCCGGACGCAGATGATCTAAGTCATATAACTCAACAGCCCAGAAAGTCAGCGCGGAAATTCTGGAACAGATTTCTTACCAAAAAGAACCAAATAGTCGACTGTCTGGACGCCGAAGCCTTAGCAGCTTTTAAGCACAATGTCCGAGACGAATGGCTTGCCAGGCACCTCGGTCAAGAGAAACCGAGGACAATGTCCACACTAACAAGCCTCATGACCCGCTTTTGTGCGGGAGAGGACAGCTGGCTAGCAAGATGCAGCACCAGCGACCCAAGTACATCCGAGATAAGGGATGGAAACGGAAAATCACGGCACGGAAAAGAACAGCGCCGGAATAAAGAGAAAAGCCCAAAGAGCACGGCAGTCAACGCCGGATTCAAAGCTCGCGGCCAAACAACAAAACAATGCCGCTTAAGGATGAAAGCAACGATCTGTCCAACTTAAATAAGATTCTGGGTCGGATATTTCAAATCCACAGTACCCCCGGAAGGCCTGGAAACCATACCCATCGGGATTGTTGGGTTTTTAAAGAGTCCGGCCGACTAAACGCCGAACACAAGGGGCTCGACGCGTCAAGCGAAGATGATAAACCCCACCAGCGGAGCACCGGAAAACAAAAGACTTTCCCACAAGGGGTCAAAGCAGTAAACTCACTTCATGTGATAATACGGAAAAATAGTGCGGCACTTTCTAAAAAGAGCTTTGCGCGGTCCAACCCAGCAGACCATAGAGATTGGATATCAAAACCAATCACTTTCGACCACCTGGACTATTCCAGAAGCGTTCGAAACGCGGGACGGACTCCCCTGATATTGAATCCCATAATAGACGGATTACAATTTACTAACGTCCTAATGGACGGAGGCAGCGACTTAAACCTGCTGTATTCAAACACAAACCGTAAGATGGGGATAGACCCTACCAAAATTCGACACAGCCGCACTTCCTTCAAAGGAGTGACACCAGGCCCTTACGCCAAGTGCACAGGCTCCATATTATTAGAAGTCGTGTTCGGATCACCGAACAATTTTCGACGCGAAAAATTAATTTTTCACATCGTCCCATTTAAAAGTGGATATCAAGCACTCTTGGGACGAAAGGCTTTTGTCCGCTTCAACGCCATACCGCATTACGTGTCTCTTACACTCAAGATGCCCGGTCCGCGTGGCGTCATTTCAGTGCGAGGGTCACTTAAAGACCCCGGACTCGGATAGAAGAATCCGGCTTCAGCAGGCTAGGGGCTCCCTAGCCGCATACCTCTTCACAGGGGGCTGCGCGCACAAACAACCGCGGGTTCATACAAACCCCACCTTACTTATTCATATTCCTTCTTTTACACATATTTTTCGCACGAATTGTTTTCAAACTAAACGTTTCTCTCTTTTTACAGATGAACAACGTGCATACCCGTCGAGATAACGGCGAACGGAGACCTGGCAGCGAGCGTGCGGTAAGGACCCGTTGAGGATTCTTTTCGATTAAGACCTGCGTAAACCTTTTTCTGTCTCTTGTTGTTATTCTCCTTGGTTTCTTCCTATAGCCAAAGCGAACTGGCGTTTTAGCATCGGCCGTCGAAGACCATGCACTGCACGGACACTAGGGGCTTAGGGCATTGTTCGCCCATTATTATAAAGACCGAACACCTTAGGGAGTGTTCGGCGTCTCGAGATTAGGCATTATATGCATCAGCTCGAATCATGTCTTTGGTCAAATGTTGGGTTTGCCCGCTCCTGTGTTTGCTGCCTTACGTTCCGTATCATCGGCTAACGCGGCACCGGAGAACTCTGCGATTGTGCCCGATTAATTTGGCGAGCACCTCGATGAAAGCCAAAACCGATCGTCATGATACTGCGAGACTGGTCAACCACTCGATCGACTACGGAATGTTTAGAATTCCGCTTTGACGAAGGACCGTTTCGGTCAGCACACCGCCGCCCGAACTCGAGAAGCGCGGTGCCCCGAGGGGCTATATCGTAGCCCCACCCTCGAACTCCACTGGCTAAGTGAAAGTGATAAAGCATTATAGTCCGGATTGCCTCGTTCGCTACGCTACCACCTCCTTAACCAGGACCGAGACGTCGGATTAAGTGTGAAAACGTGCTATTTTTGCGAACACCCCCGCACCTTGTGCGTGGGGGCTGAAGCCGAAGACTGCAATCTTTCAAGTTATACAAATGTATACGTAAACGGCCGCACAGGAGAAGTTTTACTACTCGGGACGCACAAGTATAAAAAGTAGTTATAGCATAATCATTGTTTTACAAGCTAAAACGTTCATTTGAATGTGACATTTTTCGAGCACTGCGACGCTATTACACGAGCGCCACGCATAACTTCCCCGAAATAGTGCTCGGCGGGGAGCCGGATTTCATCCGAACCCTGGGCGGCAATAGTGGTGGCATCCATCTCCGGACAATGCGCCTTCACACGGGCAAGAGCCATCCGCGCGCCCTCGATGCAGGCCGACCGCTTCATCTCCTTTATATGCGGCACCACTCCAAGGAATTGCTGCAGTAAGCCCAAGTAGCTCGTCGCCTTAGGCCTCTCTGGCCAGACATGGGCCACGATGTCAGTCATGGCAAGTCCGGACAATCTATTTAGCTCGGCCCATTTGGCCAACCGGTCTGTTAACGAAAGTGAGCGATCCGGACTATGGAATTGAGACCAATATAGCTCTTCCGTCTTGTGATCCTTCTGGCTCCGGAAGTGCTCAACGGCATCAGCCGCACTTGCCGCTAAGTCCATATACTGATCCTCCGGACTCCACAGCCGCTCAAATTGAGAATACTTTTGATCCATAAACCGGCGACGTAGCAAAAAAGCTTGCCAGCCACGATATCTCGGCCCGGCGCGATAACTCCTTCATGGCCCGCATTGCAGGCGGGCATCCTTAACCGGCGGTGGCCTTCTTCAGGTCTTCCCGCTCCGATAAGCGCTCCTTTTCAAGAGCCTCATTGCGGTCGGCAGCATCTTTCACTTTCATGGCCAATTCGC
The DNA here is from genome assembly GCA_021437245.1 of Aegilops speltoides. Lineage (NCBI taxonomy): Eukaryota > Viridiplantae > Streptophyta > Magnoliopsida > Poales > Poaceae > Aegilops > Aegilops speltoides. Next base: position 107,465,416 of record CM038141.1, on the reverse strand, counting down.
CACCTCGCCTCTAGGCGGTCGCGGCCCTTTCGACTTTCAACTCCTCGGCCGCCCTCGAGGCAGCCGCGTTACTCCTTCGGGCTTGCTCCTTAGCTCAAGCAAGTTCAGCCCGAAGGCTCTCCACAGCAGCAGCACCATCTGTACAACAGCATAAAATTTATCAGAGGAGGGCTTCGACCCCCTTAATAAGGCGACTGCGGAGAACTCATTTACCTTGCGACTCGTCAAGTCGCCGGTTGACAAGTGCGATGTCCGCATCCGCCACGTCAAGTTGCCGATTTGACTTGGCAAACCCACTAGTCCGGCTAGCCCTCGGAATATCCGCCACCTGCATAGGAACGGCGGAACTCATTACTTTCGATTTCGATCCTCGGCACGCTGTCGTTTTCGACAACCTACCGAGTCTCAGGGGCTACTATCTATACAGGGCGCATTTTCATGTGCAAGACTGTCAATAGACAAAGAGGTGCGTCATTCTCACGTACCTCAAACCCCGCCAGCAAACTCATAGCGGCATGGCGCAATCCGCTTTCAGCGGACGAAATCCTTCCAATCACCATACACATCAATGCACGGTGATCTTCTAAGATGGACGCCCTCTCAAACAGATTCTTCAGTTCTCCCGGCCGGATACTAGCGGGTGTCGAACTCTCTGGCCCCTCCGGACTCGGGGATACCCTCTGTGACGATACTTCAGGCTCGCCTGCCTTATCTGACGGCGCTGCAGACGGAGGCGTTTCGCTCTCCATCATCTCCGGAAGAAGGTCCCCCGTAGATGAACTCATCTGAGAAGGCTGCAGATCCGAACTGCAAGATAAATATTTCGGTTACCCACATAAGCACAAATGGAGGTATTTCCTTACTAATTAACTCCCCTGATCATACTCACGGCTCGCTGGAGGGCTGATATTTGGCGATGATTGTGTGTCCGGATTCTCTCCGGCCGCGGACCCCCCGGTGAAGATCTCTTCCCACACTTAGGGGCTTTGGCCTCCGGATCTTCGAAGGCTGTCCTCTTCTCCCCCTGGAAGGAGGGGTTTGTGATTCCCCTCTCTTCGGACGCCCCTTTGGGCGAAATAATAGCTCCTCTACTTTCCCCATCGCTCCCGTCCATGGCGCGACCTCCAACATTCGACCAGCCACGGGCTCGGTCGGTCTCTGGGAGGGCGGACACCTTATCAGCCTCGAATGTGCTACCCACTCCTGTGAAGAGTAATGGGTCGAGGCGAACTCTAGAAAGAAGATAAACAAAGCGTCCGGATTACGAGCTATTTACAGTATCCGGCGATTGCGGCAAACTGCATCCTCGGCCAATTCGGACCGCCACCTGCGGTCGAAGAACAACTTATACATCTCCACGGGTGTCGCACCCATGAAGTGTTGGAGAATCCGAGGTCCCTCGGGTTGAACTCCCACAGAGCGGAGAGGGCGGCGTTTGCAGGGCAGAAGATGCCTGATTAACATAACCTGCATCACCACAATCAGATTGATCTCCCTCGCCTGGAGGTCTCGAATCAGGCCCTGCAATAAGGGCACATCTTCGGACGGACCCCAACTGAGCCCTTGGTTGACCCATGACATCAGCCGGCATGGAGGTCCCGGGCGGAAGGAAGGCGGCAGCTTTGCTTGCGCCCTCCGGCGATGATATAGAACCACTCCTATTGCCACAGATCCGAGTTCCTCTTGGAAGGAACCCTCGGGCCATGGGGCATCGGCCTTTTGCTTATAGCCGCCCGCCGCCTCCGCTTGACGCCCCGATCATCTTGGCTCCACATTGAAGGTCTTCACCCACGGGCGAAGTGGGGGGTGATCGGAGGAAGGCTTCATGACGATAATGAATGCGGAGATGTGGAGGATGGACTCTGGAGCCAAGTCGTGAAAGTCCAGCCCATAGTAGAACATGAGCCCTCTCACGAAGGGATCCATCGGAAGCCTAAACCCGGCGGAGGTGGGATATGAAGACAACGAACTCACGGGCTCGGGGCGGGCCGGCCTGCCCTTGGGCGAGCAACCTGTCTGAAACCTCGTAGGCGGTGCTTGGCCTCGCGTAACTTCAATATGTCCTCCTCCGTGGCGGAGGAAGGCATCCACCGCCCCGGAGGTCGGGCGGACATGGTTGAGAATCCAGGCGCTCGAATCTGAGGCTCTGGGTGTTGGAACCGGGAGCGAGGAGGAGATTCGATCGAGATTGAAGAACAAGGACAAGCCTTGTTCCTTTAATAAAGAGGAAAAAAATACCAAGAGCCGTCTCGTGACCGTTTGAGATTCACCTTCGATAGAGGCGTGGCGGCAGGAGCGGTTGGGTTACCCACGCGTATTGATGAGAATCCGGAATAAGGGAACACGATCTCGCCCGACAAGGCGTGCCAAGGAAACCGCTTCACTAAGCGTCTTTGAGGTGGTACAAGAAAAAGCGATTCAAGTAAAAGCACGGTAGCGGTGTGATGTCACGCCGCATAATACGTCGGCAGATTGAACTGGTGTACATTTTATTCTCTCTACGGTGGAATGTGGAATTTATTTTGCGAGCGGATACTATCCTGGTGTTCATGATCTTCTGGATTATTCAAGGAGGAACCCGCCTTGCAATGCCGAACATTATCTTGGCGGGACTAATCGTCATTGATGCACGGTTCGAGGGCTCTTGAGGAGTCTGGACTAGGGGTGTCGGACAGCCGGACTATCATCGTCCATTGGACTCCAAGACTATGAAGATACAAGATTGAAGACTCGTCCGTGTCCGGATGGGACTTTCCTTGGCGTGGAAGGCAAGCTTGGTGATCTGGATATGTAGATCTGCTACCATTGTAACCGACTACTGTGTAACCCTAGCCTCCTCCGGTGTCTATATAAACCGGAGGGCTTTAGTCCGTGGGGCCGAAATGTACATTACAACAATCATACCATAGGCTAGCTTCTAGGGTTTAGCCTCCTTGATCTCGTGGTAGATCTACTCTTGTACTACCCATATCATCAATATTAATCAAGCGGGGCGTGGGTTTTACCTCCATCAAGAGGGCCGAACACAGGTAAAAACATCGTGTCCCTCGTCTCCTGTTACCATCCGCCTAGACGCACAGTTCGGGACCCCCTACCCGAGATCCGCCGGTTTCGACACCGACAGGGATTAAATCAGGATGACTTGCAAGGGGACAGAGGAGATGTAAGAAATGGTTCATCGTAAGTCTTTCACCAGTACTGTAGTAAAAATTCATACATGGAAGATTCTAGACTAAACGATAAACGGATACACTTTTATTCATGCGCGATACTCAAATAGAGCAAGATGATGCATGGAAGTCTCCACATGCTTAGACATCGGATTACATTGAGTGAAGACTAATGATCAACATTTAACTTGATAATGTGTATTTTTTTTAGCAGAACAGGGAGGCTCCTCCCCGGTTCCATTATCAAATGAAACCCAAAGTGTCTTACATCAGCTCACTGAGAGGAGTAGTTCAAAGGAAGGACTGCGGAGAAAGCCACTCAAGTTTAACGACAAGCTTACATAATCAAAAGCGGCAAAGACACGGGCCATAAGCGCCCACACACACACACTACATGTTTTCTAAGTGCACTTGATAATGCGTATGTCCAGGTGAAGCTCCTTGGAGTCCCCGTGCACCAAGTCGGCGGGTAAAGGATGGAACGGATGCCATGGGTTTTCCAAGTCCACATTGGCGGATAGTCCCAGCTCCCCAGAGTCCATGTCTGCCCGATGAGGCCGGTGTCACCGCCCACGCGACCCGGAGGGGTAGTAACATTGACCACGCACCCGTACATCTGCCTCGTGTCGATTAAGACATCGTGGCGGCATACAGCGCACATTACAGAGACGGGGCGGCGGCCTCGCGGGCCTCACCGGCGCCCACGATCAAGAGGAAGACGCTTCCGTCCTCCTCCGAGACTAGCAGGCGGCGGTGATCCTCCAGCGACTCCGGCATGGTGAACCGGTAGCTAATGACCCACAAGTATAGGGGATCTATCATAGTCCTTTCGATAAGTAAGAGTGTCGAACCCAACGAGGAGCAGAAGGAAATGATAAGTGGTTTTTAGCAAGGTATTCTCTGCAAGTACTGAAATAAGTGGTAACAGATAGTTTTGTGATAAGGTAAATTGTAACGAACAACAAGTAACAAAAGTAAATATGGTGCAGCAAGGTGGCCCAATCCTTTTTGTAGCAAAGGGCAAGCCGGAACAAACTCTTATAATAGGAAAAGTGCTCCCGAGGACACATGGGAATATCGTCAAGCTAGTTTTCATCACGCTCATATGATTCGCGTTCGGTACATTGATAATTTGATATGTGGGTGGATCGGTGCTTGGGTGCTGTTCTTACTTGAACAAACATCCCACTTATGATTAACCTCTATTGCAAGCATCTGCAACTACACCAAAAGTATTAAGGTAAACCTAACCATAGCATGAAACATATGGATCCAAATCTGCCCCTTACGAAGCAACGCATAAACTAGGGTTTAAGCTTCTGTCACTCTAGCAACCCATCATCTACTTATTACTTCCCAATGCCTTCCTCTAGGCCCAAATAATGGTGAAGTATTATGTAGTCGACGTTCACATAACACCACTAGAGGCTAGACAACATACATCTCATCAAAATATCGAACAAATACCAAATTCACATGACTACTAATAGCAAGACTTCTCCCGTGTCCTCAGGAACAAACGTAACTACTCACAAAGCATATTCATGTTCATAATTAGAGGGGTAATAATATGCATAAAGGATATGAACATATAATCTTCCACCAAATAAACCAACTAGCATCAACTACAAGGAGTAATCAACACTACTAGCAACCTACTAGCACCAATCCCGGACTTGGAGACAAGAATTGGATACAAGAGATGAACTAGGGTTTGGAGATGAGATGGTGCTGATGAAGATGTTGATGGAGATTGCCCTCTTCCCGATGAGAGGAGCGTTGGTGATGATGATGGCACTGATTTCCCCCTCTCTGAGGGAAGTGTCCCCGGCAGAACAGCTCTGCCGGAGCCCTAGATTGGTTCCGCCAAGGTTCCGCCTCGTGGCGGCGAAGTCTCGTCCCGAAAGGTTGCTTCTTATTTTTTTCTCATCGAAAGACTTCATACAGGAGAAGATGGATGTCGAAAAGCCACCAGGGGGCCCACGAGGTAGGGGGGCGCGCCCAGGGGGAGGGGCATGCCCCCACCCTCGTGAGCAGGGTGTGGGCCCCCTGGCCTTCATCCTTGGCAATGATAATTCTCTATTTATTTTAAGGTATTCTGTGGACTTTCAGGACTTTTGGAGTTGCGCAGAAGAGCCCTTCAATATTAGCTCCTTTTCCAGCCCAGAATTCCAGCTGCCGGCATTCTCCCTCTTCATGTAAACCTTGTAAAATAAGAGAGAATAGCCATAAGTATTGTGACATAACGTGAAATAACAGCCCCTATTGTGATAAATATCAATATAAAAGCATGATGCAAAATGGACGTATCAGTAGCACGTGTCGTACTTGATGTTCTCCGCTAAGGGCCAGCAGTGACCGCTGCACGCATCCGTGAGGAGATGCACCATGTCCGCCGGCGAGCCACAAAACGGCATCGGGCACTAATAGCAGTGGATGAAGGGCTCCTTGGAGGCATCGACCAGGCCGTCCTTGAAACGGGAGTGGCTGTAGGGGACGTTGCGCCAGTTGAATATATGAGCAAGTTACTACGAGATTTAATCGGAATAAGCACAAAATAAATCATGACGGCTATACCAGAGATGAAATTAATCATGTGGACTAGCATAGTAGTAGGATACAGAGTAGAAACAAGAATTCTACCACGATTTTGAACAGGAAGGACAGAAACACATTCGGTGCAACGTGAGCAGCACCGTTGGCGTTGAGGTTGTCGCCCATGTCGTTGAGGAAGGGGATGCCGAGGTCGGGGAAGAAGTCGTCGTCGGTGAAGTCGTGGCTGCCAGCAGTCGCGAGAGTGCGCTCCCCAGATTTCAACAGCGCCCGCCGAATGGAGCGTAGGAGGGAGTGGCTGTAGGGGACGTTGCGGCCGCCGAATGGAGCACAGGAGTAGCACACGAAGCAGGAGATGGTGTCCTTACTAGTAATCCCTAGTCTCTATCTATCTATATCTATATATATCTACTCTTATAGAAAACCGAGTTGGTGATGATGGCATGCCTGCCATCTTGTAATATAGACCGTCCGATCTATATCTGACGGATAGAAAGCCAACTATGACAATTTTACAAAAGATACCCGCACCTCTCTCCACATTTACAGATAAGGCCTTACCTCGTGCTCCTCCCTATGTCTCTATCTCTACTACTTTTTTTATAACAAATCGAATAGTTTTGCACCATCCGCTGCACGCCCGGCTGAACACGCCTCCTCGCCTCCATCATCACCAACTGAGTCTTTTATAGGAGTAGTAGTAGAGAAAAAACCGAGTTGGTGATGATGGTGTGCCGTGCAATGCACGGGCATCTTGCTATTTTTTTGCATATAAGTCCAAACACCACGTAGACACGGTCTTTGAGCATGGTTCGTAGTCGTTCCACGATCGGGCATTGAAGTTTGTAACTATTTTAGATTAGAATATACTACTCCTCCGGTGCTAGTAGTAGAGCAGAGTCCTACTCTACTACTCAACTCTAGCAAGCTAGGGCATAGTACTATAGTAGGTTCTGTAGGGAGTACCAGTACTGTGATCACTCAAGCAAGTTGTCTGGCATCGATATGACCCTATGTTGCTGGTATGTGTCTCGTAAGTCAAGCGGCGTGCTGTAGTCATCATCACATGTCCACTTCCCGCAGCACATATTCGCTTCTCCATCTTTGTCCGCACATAATCTCGTCCAAGCTTCCATCCCCGCTAAGGCGCCTGCCCCCCTCGTCCGAAACCCAAGCACTAACAATGGCAGAACCGAGCAGCGTCCGCTGAAAGAGTGGCTGGAATTCGCTCACCATAGAGGTAATCAAGCTCATTGTTTCGCATGTGGACAATCTCAGTACCATGCCGCTCGCCGCATGCTCGTTGGGGCTGTACCGTTTACTCAAAGCCCTCAGGCCGGAGCTTTTTAAGCCAGCTCCTTGCTTGCTAATGCCGCCTGATCTTCAGAAGCGGCGTGTCACGTAGCATAACGATCGTAGGCTGGCAAGCATCAACCCCCTTCACTGTGATCCGATCCCCTCAGCCTCAGCTACATTAACGGTATGTACTAGTTCGGCATGAACACGTCTTGGATGGTGCTCGTCGACGGTCGCGGCAGCTGTATGCTCGTGGAGGTCTACACCCGGCGATTGATCCCCTTCCTTTGATTAACATTTGCCTTTTGGCACATGCGCCGAATACTCGAGAATCTTCAATAGCCAACATGATACCAAGTTTGATTTGCTCAAGGTTGTAATCGCCAAGTGCCCGCAAGATCTGCGAATTATAAAGATTTCGAGGCTAATTGCGTTCTTCAACCGCGGTCTCGCCTATCGGCAGTCATGCGGTAAGTGGATAAATCTGCCGTCCATCGCAGGATCATACATCCTCCATGGTTCTCTGATGCTATTGAACGCAAGGGCTTCATTTACGCTGTCGCCTCCTTCTATGGCTGGACGTATTCCTGGCCTACTCCAGTCATCGCTACAAACGGCTGTTACAGCAGTATGTTACTTTCCTATGATATCATGATGGCTTGCTTATATTACTGTCAACATTTACTAAAACAATATTCATGCTCATAACAAGTTGTTTGTAAGATAGACTAAATCAAGAGCCCTTTTTTATTTGACTCCAACTTGATATGATGTTGTAGGCCGCCCGGTGTCCCTACCCTTCCTATTCCCATAACCTTTCAAAGAAAAGTGGCATGGCAGTTGCAGGTGGTTCCTGGCTCGATCAGACGACGGCGAAAGATTGATGATCGTTCGCATGTACCGGACGTGTTGTTTCGCGGAATAGAATCACAGTCACTGCAAGGTCTTTGAGAAGGATCCCAGCTTCTCTGGGCCTTCAGGAATTTTTGACTGGAGGCTCGTAAGTAGCCTTGGTACACGCTCTCTGTTTGTTAGACTGAATTATCCGATTAACCAGGAGATAACCGATGGCAAGGATCATGATGGCAGCGCGGTTTCGTTCATCAGGAAAAACTATGTGTACAGAGCATACCATGCGTCTCTGCATGCACCATGCCCTGATATGTGCCGCCACGCTCTGCAGCCCAAAGTAGGAGAGAGGGTCGCAAGTATCGATTGACCGCCGGGTGGAGTTTCCCCCATCAGGCACCCATCTGGTTCAAGCCGCCAGCCAATCTCCATAGCTTAATAAATAGTAACGTCTAACTGAGCCAGTTAGTTAGATGCGTACACTTGGTGTAGTAGGATCTTTATTTAGTTTGATGCATACACTTGTTCTTTTTTGGTAGCCCTTTTGTAATGATGGCTGATGTTTGGTTTAGAAGAGAGAGCTGCGTCTTCACTCTTCTGGCCTGCTTACTGCTTATTTTGCACCCCCAGCCCTGGTTGCTGCTGCTGCTGTTTTCAATGTACAGTCAGTAGTATATTTTGTCTGTTGGTTGAATAAATGTGTTGTTAGAACGACAAACACAATGTTTTGGAAGTCGTTGTACGGTTCGATCCTTTAGTGCCCTGTGCTGTCGTAGCTCATACTATTTTTCGTGACGGAACACATTTTCCACTTGTTGATAACATGCAGCTCACTGATGAAGGCCCAATAGAGAAGCCCATAATTAACTGGAAGGGAGGATCTCACATGAATCTGGCCCAGGTACATGCTCATGGTCCCCTAAACATAAATAAGTAAATAAATAAATAAAGCTAAATGCTCATGCACCAGTTCTTTGGGAAAATAGGTAGCCCAATATTTCTTTTTGGAGAATACCCAAGCTAGGCCTATTTGTTTTCTCCAAATTACTGGGCTGCAAATCTTTCAAGACGAGGAGGGTTGCATTCCGTCCTGGCCAAAGAGTATGGTCAATGTCTGTTAAAAGTAATATCAAGAGGGGTTGAAAATTCTAAAAAATTTACAGCAAATGGGATATTAGTTTTTTTGAATTTTGTTCTTCACTGATATCTTACTCGTATTTTATTGGATTTAACGTGACATAGTACTAATTTATTTTTAAATTTGTTTTAGTATGGCTATTTATTTTTGGATTAAGAATATTTTGTTCCCTAGCAAAAATTTCCCACATATTTAGTTAATTTTTTGACCCTGGTACTGACCAGAAAATGGCCGGCAATTCTAAAAATGGAAAACGAGCGGCTGACTTGTTTACGCAAGGCTTTGTGAGTGAACACACGATTCTAGCCGCTGTGCTTCTTCAATCTCTGATCTTCCTGCTCCAGCCGCCTAAACTAGCGCCGGCGGGACTGCCTGCTCCCTCCTCTTGTGGCTCATTGTGATGTCTTGTTGAAGCTTCATGCCCACCCTACTCCCTCTGCTGGCCTTGCCGCACGCAATCAACTGCCTCCTTATTACTCAAAAAAAATGATTCCTCACACTGACATCTGGGGCGCACCGGTTGGGAGGCTGACCTGTGGGCCTACTACGTTGATGCGTACGCAGGGCTTGTCAACTTAGTCAACAAACGATTCTAGCAGCAGTAACCGTTGGACTTGAATCGAACGGTCCTGCTGCTTCATCAATCGCTGCTCTTCTTGCACCAGCCGCCCAAACCAGCATCGGGGAGACCGCCTACCCCTGCCTCCAGTGGCCGGCTGTGCTGCCGTTGAGGCCTCATCGCCCCCTACTACTCCCACCGCTAGCCAGGCCCTACGGCGACGGCAGCCTCACACCATAGCCGAACCAGTGAACCCTCGTACTCCTCTCCCCGTGGGCATCCACTTTCGCGTCTTCCCCGGCTCCACGTCGTCCCCTTCCTAGGCCTTGCCGTCATCCACCGCCTTGGCGCTCTCGGCGCGGCATGGTCAATCCGGTCAACGACATTCCATCGGAAGAGTACTGTACGCGGAGAGGCTGACAACTGGGTCCACGGCCACAACCTAGTATTTTTGTGATTTGCCAAGTAAGTCGCTTTGTGAGGCCTGTTGGACTGCAAATCTATCAAGACGAGGAGAGCTTTCATTCGGCTGACGAGAAAATGGCCCATCAGTAATGAGAAATGGGTTGTACATTTTTAAAACACATCAAACCGGCAATTAGTTTCAAATATCTTTTTTTTCATTTCGAGATTTTAAATTACATTAATTTTTATGCGTGGAGAATTTGTTTGATTTTATATTGATATAAATTTATTTTTAAAATCAGTTTGAATGTGAGTCGAAATTTCGGGATTAAAACAGTTCGGACTGCACCGAAATATGCAAAATTTCGAATAAGTTTTAACCGTGGCCACAATATGGGCTGTAATGCTAACAAAAAGAATATGGGCTCCAAAAAAAACTTAAGAATTAGCAAATGGGCTCTAAATTATTAAAAATAATGGCAGATGGGATGTATGCTGTTTTCCACAGATTTGAGGCTTTCCTAAAAAAACGTTGATGCACGAGCAGTGACTGTTGGATGGCCATCCAACGGCCGTCGTGCTTCTTCAATCTCTGCTCTTCCTGCTCGGCCCGCTCAAACAAGCGCCAAGCGGGACTGCTCCTTCCTCCTCCCGTGGCGGCTCGGCAAATCGGACCCACCAGCTATATCTTCGTACGCAAGGAAGTGCCTCCTTATTAGGCACAAAAAAATGAATACTCCCCCTGTTAGCTGGGACCCAGTATAGTGGCAGGCTGACTTGTGGGTCTACTAAGTTGACGGGGACGGAGGGCTTTATCAACTTAGTCAATATGCATGATTCTAGCTCCAGTGACCATACGATGTCCATCCAACAGCCGTAGTGCTTCTTCAACCTCTGGTCTTCTTGCTCCAGCCGCCCAAACCAGCGCTGGTCGTGCCTCGTGCTCCTGCCTCCCGTGGCTGGCTACGATGCGGCGGAGGCCTCACCGCCCCTACTACTCCCACCGCTGGCCAGGCCATCCCTCTACTCACCCACACCCCCTGTTATTCTGCGGCGATGACAGCCTCACACCGCAGCGAACTAGTGAACCCTCGTACTCCTCTACGCGTGGGCATCCACTGCCGCGTCTTCCCCGGCTCCGCGTCGTCCCCTTCCTAGGCCTCGCCGTTGTCCACCGCACTGGTGCTCTCGATGCGGCGTGGTCAACGTGGTCAAGGAACGGCTTCCACCATACGTGGATCGTGACGTGGAGAGGCCGACAATGGGTCCACGACATGACAAGGAAGTGCCTCCTTATTACGCGCAAAATAATTATTCCTCCACCTAACAGCAGGGACCCACCGGACGGGCCACCATATTTCACAAAAAAAATGTTTCCCCCCTGACTGCTGGGACCCACCAGCTACACCTTCGCACGCAAGGAAGTGCATCCGGGCAAAAAACAAAATGATTAGCCCCCCTGACTGCTGGGACCCACCAGCTACATCTTCGCACGCAAGGAAGTGCGTCCGGGCGAAAAAAAACCATTCGCCCCCCTGACTGCTGGGACTCACCAGCTACATCTTCACACGCAAGGAAGTGTGTCCGGGCAAAAAAACGATTCGCCCCCTTACTGCCGGGACCCACCAGCTACATCTTCGCACGCAAGGAAGTGCCTGACAGTCGGGACCCACCTGGTCGAAGCGTACGTAGCATTGTCATTATGGTCGCGAACGTGTACGTACGTATATACTGGTGGATGTAGAGGCATGCACGTGTCGTAGTAGAGGTTCACACGTAGCATGTACACGTACGTACAGGGGCGAGGGTGCAAGAAAGAAAATATGGCCACGTACGTACATACGGGCAGGGTCTCGAACGCGTACTCGTGCATACGTACATGGCTGGGTCAGAACGGAGAAACAACATCGTCGTCGTCGTGTTCATGGGGAGCCAACCGGCTGGGTCAGAACGGAATTCGTGGCCGTGTTCATCGGGAGGGCTTGGACGGAACAGGCGATGGAAATGAGGCTTGGCGTAGAGGAAACAGACCTCCTACATTCGGAACGGGGTCCTGTTGATCGGGAGGGGTGTGGCGTACCGCAAAACGGAGGAAACGGACCTTGTACGGTCCAAACAAGGGTCCTGTTGATCGGGAGGGGTGTGGCGTACCGTAAAACGGAGGAAACGGACCTCCTACGGTCGAAACGGGGGTCCTGTTGATCGGGAGGGGTGTGGCGTACCGCAAAATGGACGAAATGGACCTCCTACGGTCGAAACGGGGGTCCTATTGATCGGGAGGGGTGTGGCGTACTGCAATACGGACGAAACAGACTTGTGTTGGAGCGCTACGATTGAAACGGGGGTCCTGTTCATCGGGAGGGGTGTGGTGTACCGCAAAATGGGACTCCACGAGATACTGTTCATCTCCACTGTCGACCTCCTCCAGCCTCCACGGGCTAGCATCGACCTCCTCCAGCCTCAACGTGCTCCTGTTCATCCTACCTCCACCACGCGCTACTCCAACGGCTACTGTTCTACCACCCCTCCACCGTATACTGTTCATCCAGCCCTCCACCATCTACTATTCATCTAGCCCTCCATACCACGGGGTCCTGTTCAACCACCCCTCCACGGCCACCCCTCCACTGTCTACTGTTCATCCAGCCCTCCTCACCACGGGGTCCTGTTCATCCAGAGGCAACGCCACCACTCACTGTTCATCCACCCCCCCCCCCCCGCAATGCTCACTATTCTTCCAATCGATCGGCTTCACTTAGCAGCAGTAGCAAAGGAATCACTCCATCGGGTTCAGTTAATAGCCATTGATCGATCGCTCGGGTTCAGTAACGCGTAGCCTGCACTGCAATCGCTCGGCTTCAGTTAGAGCCCAACACCTCGCTCGGGTTCAGTTAGAGCCAACGCCTCGCACGTGTATGAGAGAAACACGCATCGCTCGGCCCCCGACCTCCCACCGTAACCAGCAACTGCCCAAAATCCCCCCCCCCCTCGCTTCTACCACGATTTTTTCCGTCATGGACGGCCCAAAGAATGTCATGCAGGTGCGTCTCCGGCCCGCTCAGGACGAAAAGCCCATTTTCTGTCATGATTTTTTGTCATAGAAGTAGGAGCCCACCACATCTATGATGATACCGGGTTTTGTCACAATTATCGTCATAGAAGTGTCATATGTATGACAGAAAAATTTCGTTCGGCCCAAAATGTCACGGATGTGTCTTTTTTTGTAGTGATGCATTAGTTTGGCGTGACGAAATGCCAATAACGCCAGTATCCCTCCCGGTTGTGTTAAGTGTCCAGAGGGTATGAAACAACAAGAGACATTAAAAAAGGTTTACGTAGGGTCTTAATCTAAAAAGAAACCTTTGATCGGGGCCCGTCTACATGTCTGCGCCTTTGTCTCTGTTGTGCCGTATCCTGGAAGGCTGTAGCACGATGATCATCTGTAAAAAGGAAAAACCCAGGTGAAAGACTTCGTGCGAAAAGTTGGTTATTCTGAACGAACCATGAAAATGTAATATGTTATTGTATTAATAGGGTCAAGCCGAACTATGGGCTTTTTTACATGCGGGCAACCCCTAGCACCACCTATGGGGGTATATCCATAGACCCGAGCTCAGGTTTATCTGGGCTATTTCAACCGGTGGTGCGCCGAACTCGTGTAACTGTGTTCGTGGTCTTGACGACCGATCATTTATTCCGGTTGGAGAGGCCCTTAAGTGTTCGGCTGCTAGAGCCACCACATATTCTTCCGCACATAGGGAACGCTCTATATTTCCGCGAACTTTGATGACGCCATGTGGACCGGGCATCTTGAGTTTAAGATAGGCATAGTGCGGTACTGCATTAAAACGAGCGAAGGCCGTTCTTCCGAGTAGTGCGTGATAGCCGCTTCAGAATGGAGCGATGCCGAAGATCAATTCTTCCCTTCTGAAGTTGTCAGGAGAACCGAATACAACCTCTAGTACTAGAGAGCCCGTGCAGCGGGCCTCGACGCCTGGTATTACTCCTTTAAAGGTAGTATTGCTTTGGCTGATTCTTGACGGGTCTACCCCATTTTGCGGACAGTGTCATGATATATCAGATTAAGACCACTGCCTCCGTCCAAAAGGACTCGGGTGTGATGGTATCCGTTAATTATTGGGTCGAGCACCAAGGCAGCTGATCCTCCGTGCCGGATACTAGTCAGATGATCCCTACGATCAAAGGTGATCGGGCAGGCCGACCAAGGATTGGCTCTACAACGTATACGTCTCGGAGTGCGCGTTTGCGCCTTCTCTTTGGTATGTGAGTTGCGTAAATCATATTCACTATTTTGACTTATGGTGGGAATTTTTTCTGTCCCCTAGTGTTTGGCTGGTGAGGCTCATCCTCGTCTTCACTTGGTGTCTCCCTCCCTTTGTGTTCGGCATTTAGCTTGCCGGCCTGCTTGAAAACCCAGCACTTTCTGTGGGTGTGATTTGCAGATTTTTTGGGGGTGCCTTGAATCTGACATAATTTGTCTAGAATCTTATTTAGGCTGGACGATCCATCTCTGCCACCTTTAGATGGCTTTTTCCGTTGACCGGGTCGAGAGTCCCTGACTCCAGCGTTGACCGCCGTGTTATCTGGGTTGTCTTCATTGTTTCGACGCTTGTTTTTGTTGCGTTGCGGCTTCCCGTTGCCATCCCTGACTTCGAATGTGCCTGGGTCGCCGGTGCCGCTGCGGGCCAGCCAACTGTCCTCGCCCATGCAAAAGCGGGTCATAAGGCTTGTTAGGGCTGCCATTGTCCTTGGCTTTTCCTGTCCAAGGTGTCTGGCAAGCCATTCGTCCCGGACACTGTGCTTGAAAGCCGCCAAGGCTTCCGCATCCGGGCAGTCGATGATTTGATTCTTCTTAGTGAGAAATCTATTCCAGAGCTTTTGGGTTGATTCTCCGGGCTATTGAATTATGTGACTTAAATCGTGCATCCGGAGGTCGGACATAGGTCCCTTGAAAATTGGCCCTAAAAGCATCCTCAAGTTATTCCCAACTACCAATTGAGTTTTCGGGGAGGCTTTTCAACCAGTGTCGAGCTGGTCCTTTCAACTTGAGGGGTAGGTATTTGATGGCCTGGAGATCATCTGCACGAGCCATGTGGATATGAAGGATAAAGTCCTCAATCCAGACCCCAGGGTTCGTTGTTCTGTCGTATGCCTCTATATTGACGGGTTTGAATCCCTCTGGAAATTCGTGATCCAGCACCTCATCGGTGAAGCACAGGGGGTGCGCGGCACCCCTGTATTTGGATGTGTCGTGGCATGCTGTCGACGGTTGTTGTGTTCGCTGTTGATTTCGAGATGGTATTCGATCAATATGATTGTTTTGGTGGCTGTGATCCTGTGCCGGAGCACGCTTCCTAGATCCATAGATGGACCTGGCCATACCGGGTTTTTTGTCCAGGAGCTCACGCAAATAGTGTGCTGACTTGTGTGAGGCATCATTAGCCGCTTGACGCGGCCACAGGGTGGTCGGTCCGGCTGATCGGCCGTTTTATTTTTCGGTTGGATGGGCTCTATAGCCTCATCATCAAATTCTGGCAGCAGCTTGCACTTTGGGTAGCTCTTTGTGTGGCGATCACCGCCGTATTTTTCTTTAGTGTCGAGCAATTTATTCCATCTGCGATCGAGCGTATCCTATGTGGCCTTAAGCCTTTGCTTCTGCTTCTTCAGGCTCCTCGCGGCAGCAATAAGCCTTCTATGGAGGTTCTCTTGTTCCAAGTGTTTTTCCGGGATGATGAGTGCATCCTCGTCTGGGCTGTTCTCCTCTCCGGAGACAGGTTGATGAATTTTACCCTCGGGGTCGTTCTCATCGGACATCTGCTCCGGACTATGTTCACCGTCCCCTGGCTCATCCTGCTCCATCGCTAGGTCCATGGGGTCGTCTTTTCCTTTGGAGTCGACCGAGGTGTTATTCTTTCTTGCGCTGTTATCGCTATTTTTACTATGGCGGGATTTAGAGCGGCACCTACGTCGTAACTTTGGTTGCTGCTTGATGGGATTGTCCTCTGTTGCGTCCTCGCCATAAGCAAAGCAGCTAGCGTAGTGGCTAGTAGCGATTCATCCATCCGTGAGGTCCTGGGTTCAAACCCAGCTTCCTCCCTTTTCATTTCTTTTTGTTGTTGATGTTGTTTCAGTTATTCCACATGCTCATTGACCTGCTGCCGCCTGCCAGCCTCGCTGTGTGCCTGAATGTGGCCGAGGTTGAGGGTCTTGATCCCAAAGCCGGCACTTTCTGTTCCCGATTTCTGTTATTTTAATCAGATCCGTCGAGCAATCCTACATAAGGGCCTGAGCTGAATGGTGAACACAAGTTCTGTCCTAGCCTGTTGGTCACCAAGCATATCTATATCCAAGGGGTCGGGGGTTCAAATCCCAGGCGCCCCTCTTTTGCTCTGTTCTTTTATTTCTTTTGATCACACCCACAGCTGCTTGGGCCAAATCCTCATCTGGGCCGCTGCACCGTAATGCTTCGGGCCCGTGCATATTTTTTTCCCATTCTGTATTTTAGCATTATCCAATGCATTCTTATTTACAGAAAATGCCCGTGTTTTGTATTGCTAATAACTAATCATGCATGCATCCAAATTAAATAAACTTTATATGTAAATGGGGTAGAAAATGCATAGATTAACATGATGCACTTACTTTTGCTGTTTAACAACTCTAAAATATGTTTTAGGGCATAACAGTAGCTAATTCAAAATATGGACACAAGGGTTTTCCGAAATTGTTGTTTGTTGTTTCCGGCCTCACTTAAACTTGCCTAGATAGGTAGTTTAATTATGTTTCACCTCTTGCCATGGTAATAACAACATGTAATATTGTTGTGTTCCTAAACGACAGAGAACTAAATAATTGATGTGGTGTTTCGTCAATATGCAACTCATTGCATATTGAGCTCCACTTAACTTGTAGTGTTGTTTGTGCATATTGCTATCCCATGCCCCATTAAACCGGACATTCATCATACTTGTTTGTGCATCATGACATGGTTATGTGATGGTTGTTTACCATGTTGTTTGCTTCTTTCCGGTATTGCTTCTTCTTGATAGTTCCGGTAACGTTGTGATTGTGAGGATTCATTCGACTACGCCCGTTCGTCTTCTTCATGGACTCGTTCTTCTTCCTAGCGGGATTTCAGGCAAGATGACCATCACCTTGGATCTCATTACTATCATTGCTATGCTAGTTGCTTCGTTCTATCGCTATGCTACGCTTCCTATCACTTGTTCTTCAAGCCTCCCCAAATTGCCATGTCAGCCTCTAACCTTTTCACCCTTCCTAGCAAACCGTTGCTTGGCTATGTTACCGCTTTTGCTCAGCCCCTCTTATAGCGTTGTTAGTTGCAGGTGAAGTTGAAGATTGCTTCATGGTGGACATGATTATGTTCGGATATCACAATATCTCTTATTTAATTAATGCATCTATATACTTGGTAAAGGGTGGAAGGCTCAGACTTATGCCTGGTGTTTTGTTCCACTCTTGCTGCCCTAGTTTCCGTCATACCGGTGTGATGTTCCTTGATTTTTGCATTCCTTACGCGGTTGGGTGATTTATGGGACCCCCTTGACAGTTCGCTTTGAATAAAACTCCTCCAGCAAGGCCCAACCTTGGTTTTACCATTTGGCTCACCACCACCTACTACCTTTCCCTTGGGTCGGCCAACCCGAGAGTCATCTTTATTTTAGGCCCCGGCCGCTTCTCTAAGTCTTGGTCCGAACGAGCCCTTCTGGCGCCCCTCGGAAACACGAGGTTTGGTTTTAGTTGTACGGATTGCTCATCCGGTGTTTCCCTAAGAACGAGATATGTGCAGCTCCTATCGGGATTGTCGGCACATCGGGCGGCTTTGCTGGTCTTGTTTTACCATTGTCGAAATGTCTTGTAAACCGGGATTCCGAGACTGATCGGGTCTTCCTGGGAGAAGGAATATCCTTCGTTGATCGCGAGTGCTTATCATGGGCTAAGTTGGGACACCCCTGCAGGGTATAAACTTTCGAGAGCCGTGCCCGCGGTTATGTGGCAGATGTGAATTTGTTAATGTTCGGTTGTAGATAACTTGACACCAGATCCGGTTTAAAACGCATCAACCGCGTGTGTAGCCATGATGGTCTCTTCTCAGCGGAGTCCGGGAAGTGAACACAGTTTTGGGTTATGTTTGACGTAACACTACTAGGAAAAGGGCTATAGATGGAATTGGCACTAATGGCGCACCAGACATGTGGTGCACCATTACTATATACTAATGGCGCACCATGTGTTGGTACGCCATTAGTTTCCAAATACTAATGGCGCACCACATCCACGGTGCACCATTAGTAAATGTTTTTTTTTCAAAACTACTAATGGCGCACCGTGGGAGTGGTGCGCCATTACTAGTTGAACTAGTAATGGCGCACCATGCCACGGTGCGCCATTAGTAACTTGGCCACCACTTCCACCGAATGCACCCCCCCCCCCGTGGATCGCCTTTTCAGTTTTCAAAAAAATAAAAGAAAATGATGAAAATGTCAAAAAAAATAAAAGAAAATAAGTTTCCCATGTGATATGTGGTCTAGTTGTTGGGAAAATTTGCAAATATGAATTTCGACTTCATTTGCAAAATCTCGCGAGAATTAGTAAAAATGGGCATAACTTTTGCATACTAACTCGGATGAAAAAGTTTTCTATATGAAAAATCATCTACTCGAAAAGTTACATCCAAATTTTCAAAATCCTCAAAAACCTAACACAAAAAAAGATACGGGGCTTTTAAGATCTGGAGAGGCAAAAAAATTCAAAAAAATTCAAACTTACTAATGGCGCACCGTGGGAGTGGTGCGCCATTAGTATCTTCCCGCCTTAAAAATTCAAAAAAGTCAAAAAAAAAAATTACTAATGGCGCACCGTGGGAGTGGTGCGCCATTAGTATCTTCCCGTCTTCACAATTCAAAATAAGTGAAAAAAATAAAAAAAAATTACTAATGGCGCACCCGCCCATGGTGCGCCATTAGTATCTTCCCGCCTTCAAAATTCAAAATAAATCAAAAAATAAAAAAAGTTACTAATGGCGCACCTGCCCGTGGTGCGCCATTAGTATGCCATATATATGGCTGGCCGTGGTCCTCTCCTCCTTATCTCTTCATTCCACCTCTCCTACACTCCATCTCCTCCTCTCCTCCACTCCATCTTCCCTTCTCTCCTCCACCATACCCCTCCTCCTCTCCGGCGACCTCATCCTCCTCTCCGGCGACCTCCTCCTCCTCCTCCTCTCCTCCCTCCCCCCCCTCCCTCCCTCCCCTCCCCTCACGGTTTCTTCTCCCTCCTCTCCGGTGAGCTCCTCCTCCCTTCTTTCCGGTGAGTCCGGTGAGCTCCTCCTCCCTTCTCTCCTCCCATCATGGTTTCTCCTTCCTCCTCTTCGATGCTCCGGTGAACTCCTCTCCAGCGACCTCCTCCTCCTCCTCTCCGGTGACCTCCTCCTCCTCCTCCTCTCCGGTGAACTCCTCTCCGGCGAACTCCTCTCCGGCAAAAGAACACGGCAAAAGAACGTACAAGATCCAAAAACAGGAAAAAAAATTGAAATAATGTCGTGCCAAAAAACGAGCAAAAAAAAACGAGCAAAAAATGGGCAAAAAATCACGATCCAGATCCAGATTCAAAATTCAAAAATACTAATGGCGCACCGGTGGCCTATACTAATGGCGCACCGGTGGCCTATACTAATGGCGCACCATGGCCTATACTAATGGCGCACTGCCTGGTGGGCCATTAGTATACCAGATACTAATGGCGCACCTTAGGTGCGCCATTAGTAATAAATACTAATGGCGTGCTACTAATGGCGCACCGGTGATGCGCCATTAGTAGGCAAAACCGGTGCGCCATTAGTAGGCCTTTTTCTAGTAGTGTAAGTAGGAGTTCAGGATCACCTCTTGATCATTGCTAGCTTCATGACCGTTCCTTTGCTTCTCTTCTCGCTCTTATTTGCGTATGTTAGCCACCATATCATGGTTTCGCTGCTGCAACCTCACCACTTTACCCCTTCCTTTCCCATTAAGCTTTGCTAGTCTTGATACCCATGGTAATGGGATTGCTGAGTCCTCGTGGCTCACAGATTTACTACAACAATAGTTGCAGGTACAGGTTATGCGATGAACATGACGCGAGAGCGATGGTTGCTTGTTTTGGAGTTCTTCTTCTACTTCTTCTTCGATCAGGGGATAGGTTCCAGGTCGGCAGCTTGGGTTAGCAGGGTGGATGTAGTTTGAGTTTCTGTTTGTGTTTCATCCGTAGTCGGATGTTGATCTAGTGTAAGATGATGTTGTATTCGTGTGGCATTGTATGCCTTTTGTATGTATCCCCATCTATTATGTAATGTTGATGTAATGATATCCACGTTGCAAAAGCGTTTCCAATATGCGCTTCTATCCTTGGTGGGACCTTCGAGTTACTTTAGGATAGGGTCGCATATTGGGCGTGACAGCCATAGTACTCCAGAAGCCCTCAGAGGAACGGATGGACTGGAAATCCGACGCCTCTCAGCAAATAGGGAACAAAGCATACTCATTCCCCTGGATGGGTTGGGGAACTTCTCCGCCTGTTCCCTGCCATCAAAAGAAGCCTATCCGGCTCGAACGGGGAACAGATCTGCTTGGGGAAGAAATCCCTGGGTCTGCAGCTTCACTAGTTGACCGTGGGATACGGAACACTTTTCCAATCACCCTGCTTGGGGCCGTGAGGGCGCGAGGAAGAGTTGGGAGCGCTAGCCATGTTGCCGTGGTTTCGGTGAGCAAGCTCTGCAAATTCCTCGCTGGAGGGAGGTGGTGTGGATTAGATCTGAAGATCCCAGTCTCATTAATAGACAATTTTCTCATACGGTCTGGGTGGTAAATGCAAAAATGCCCCGACCTCTCGTATTCGCTCAACACATGGAAGCTAAAATCATGAAGGTGCAGAAGCCGAGGAGCGCGTCATTAAGTGAAAGGCCAGACACTGCTATTTAAGTCAGGTACTTTGAAGTATTCGGAGAGGGAACCCGCCTTGCAATGCCGAAGTCAATCTGCGCGTCGGACTCATCGTCATTGAAACCTGGTTCGGGGGCTATTGAGGGAGTCCTGGATTAGGGAGTCCTCGAACAGCCGGACTATGTACTGTGGCCGGACTGATGGACTATGAAGACACAGGATAGAAGACTTCGTCCCGTGTCTGGATGGGACTCTCCTTTGCGTGGAAGGCAAGCTTGGCGATTCGGATATGTAGATTCCTTTCTTTGTAACCGACTTTGTGTAACCCTAGCCCCCTCCGGTGTCTATATAAACCAGAGGGTTTAGTCCGTAGGACAACAATCATAACCTCATAGGCTAGACTTCTAGGGTTTAGCCATTATGATCTCACGGTAGATCAACTCTTGTAATACTCATATTCATCAAGATCAATCAAGCAGGAAGTAGGGTATTACCTCCGTAGAGAGGGCCTGAACCTGGGTAACATTGTGTCCCCCACCTCCTGTTACCATTAGCCTTAGACGTAGAGTTCAGGACCCCCTACCCGAGATCCACCGGTTTTGACACCGACAACCGCCTTGTTGCGTCTCTGACTTCATATCCAAGTCTTCTAGTTTGCTTCTGGTCCAAGAAAGATCATCGTGAAAGTTTCATTCTGTTTGGACTCGTTTGGTATTCCTTTTCTGTGAAACTCTGAAATAGGCAAAAAAACTGGCACTGGGCTCTCGGTTAATAGGTTAGTACCAAAAAATAATATAAAATAGCATATAAATGCATATTAAACATCGAAAACAAATAATATAATAGCATGTTGGAGACGTGTCATGTTCCCAAAAGACGGCGCATCCCCAGAAGGCGGCGTGGGTACAGGCCGGCACCTAGCAGGCGGCCCGTCCCTTCCCTTGGAGTCTGAGCCTGACCAGGCGACAAGCTGGGGCATGGCTACAGTGTACCATGCCTCCCCCAAATCTCGGTTGCATGGCGATAGTGAGCGCCACCAGGCGGCCGCCGACCAGCCCGACGCAGCACTGTAGCCATGGCGCGCCCGACACGGCCACTGTTAGCACGGGCGGCACATTAGTGAATAGCCGTCATCGGGGCCTGTAGGCGGCGGGCCCCACCTGTCCGCATGTTCCTCGGCTGCCGGCAGGGCCCACCAGAGGCGAGCCCCAGCCGCCGGCGAAGACCCGGCCTCCATAGACGCTGACAGCCCGGACCTACCACCCGGCTAGATTACCATTGTACCCCTGGGGGGTTGGCCTATAAAACCCCCTAAGCCACACCCATGCAAAGGGTTCCAACCTTTGTCCCCTCACCATTTCCACACACCACAACTAGGGAGACAAGAGATCAAGCCTTTCCCTTCTTCCACCTCTAGCCAAACAACTCCAGGAGCACCATTGTATACCTTGTGATATAGTGATCATGCGGAGACCCCGCTGTAACACCCACGATGCGGCTATATCTCCCACGTGTCGAAGCACGACTTAGAGGCATAACCGCATTGTGGTTTTGTCGCAAGAAGGGTCATCTTCACACAATCCCATGTAATGAACAAGAAAGGGATAAAGAGTTGGCTTACAATCGCCACTTCACACAATGAACATATAATTCATACATCATTCAGAGCACACACATAGTCCGTCTACCGACAAATCTAAAAGAAAAGAAGATAACCCAACTCCTAGATCCCCGATCGTCCCAACTAGGCTCCACTACTGATCAACATGAAATGAAACATAGCAACGACCAAGATCTTCATTGAGCTCCCATCTAAGCTCGGTTGCATCACCTGCACTGGTATCATAAGCACCTGCAACTGTTGTGATAGTATCTGGTGAATCACGAGGACTCAGCAATCTCAAAACCCGTGGGATCAAGACTATTTAAGCTTATGGGTAGGAAGTGGTAATGATGTGGAGTTGGAGCAAGCACTAAGCAAATATGGTGGCTAACATACGCAAGTAAGAGCGAGAAGAGAAGCAACAGAATGGTCGAGAAGCTAGAAGTGATCAAGAAGTGATCCTGAAACTTCTTACACACAATCATAACACCAAGACCGTGTTCACTTCCCGGACTCCACCAAAAAGAGACCATCACGGCTACACACGCGGTTGATGCATTTTAATTAAGTCAAGTGTCAAGTTCTCTACAACCGGATATTAACAAATTCCCATCTGCCACATAACCGCGGGCACGACTCTCGAAAGTTTATACCCTGCAGGGGTGTCCCAACTTAGCCCATCACAAGCTCTCACGGTCAACAAAGGATATTCCTTCTCCCAGGAAGACCCGATCAGACTCGGAATCCCGGTTACAAGACATTTCGACAATGGTAAAACAAGACCAGCAAAGCCGCCCGAATGTGCCGACAAATCCTGATAGGAGCTGCACATATCTCGTTCTCAAGGCACACGGATTGTCCAAACTTCCGTAGGCTAGCCCAGAGTTGCCCACAGTGGCCATCGGCGGTGACAGAGTTGGACCAACACTCACGACGAGCAACGGCCCGAGGGGTAAATAAAGATGACCCTTGAGTCTGCAGAACCCAAGGGAAAAAGGCTTAGGTGGCAAATGTTAAAACCAAGGTTGGGCCTTGCTGGAGGAGTTTTATTCAAAGCGAACTATCAAGGGGGTCCCATAAATCACCCAACCGCGTAAGGAACGAAAAATCAAGGAACATAACACCGGTATGACGGAAACTAGGGCGGCAAGAGTGGAACAAAACACCAGGCATAAGGCCGAGCCTTCCACCCTTCTTTACCAAGTATATAGATGCATTAATTAAATAAGAGATATTGTGATATCCCAACATAATCCTGTCCATCATGGAGCAATCTTCAACTTCACCTACAACTAACAACGCTATAAGAGGGGCTGAGCAAAAGCGGTAACATAGCCAAGCAATGTTTTGCTGGGAAGAGTGAAAAGGTTAGAGGCTGACATGGCAACTTGGGAGGCATGGTAAACAAGTGATAGGTAGCACAGCATAGCGATAGAATGAAGCGGGTAGCAAGCAAAGAAGTGATATCGAGGGTAATGGTCATCTTGCCTTAAATCCTGCAAGGAAGAAGAACAAGTCCATGAAGAAGACAAACAGACGAAGTCAAACGAATCCTCACAACTCGGGGACGAAACCGAAGCTAATGAGAGAAGCAAACTGGAAAGAAGCAAACAACATGGTAAACACACAAGCATAAACATGTCATGATGCACAAACAAGTATGATGCATGTCTGGTTCAATGAGGCATGGCATGGCAATATGCACAAACAACACTACAAGTTAAGTGGAGATCAATATGCAATGAGTTGCATATTGACAGAACACCACATCCATTTATTTAGTTCGCTCTCGTTTATGTACCCAACAACATTAATGTTTTTAAACATGGCAAGATGTGAGGCATAAGTAAACTAACTATTTAGGCAAGTTTAAATGAGGCCAAAAACAACAAACAACAATTCCGGAAAATCCTCATGTCATTTAGCAATTTTAAAGCAAACAACAATTTTAAATGTTTTTAACATGATGTGGATGACATATGCAAGTTTATGGAATTTTATGAAAATGTTGACATGAGCATGTTATGAAGTATTTGGTCACCATGGCGGAAAAAAAGGGGTGCCACGGCAACGAATCCGAAAATGGTGCCACGGCAACATATCGGTTCCGGTAGCTCATGGAGATAACGGTGCAAAAGGATGTGAGACATGAGCGAGTCATGTAAGGATGGTGGGGTGATCCCGGTAACCAGGTTCCCACGGGTCGACGGCATGGAAAACGAGGAGGGACGTGCAATGACAACTCGGACACGGTGCAAACATAGGGTGCATCTCACACAACACACATTCATTCTCGAAAGGTCGTCTCGGCGGTTATACCTTTGAAGCATGTGTTTTCGGAGTGGTACGAGTTCAATGCGGTGTAGATGGAAGTAGACGTTCTCGCGACGGTAGTGGAATTAGTTTTACATGGAGACGGTAGTGGAAGTAGTGGTTCACGTTTCGTAGATGTTCGGGGTCGTCAGGCTTGCCGGTCTTGTCAACTCGAAGGGGTACTTGGCGTTTTGCAGTTCCATATCCAGGGTCGTCACGTAGTCGTTCACGGCGATGGAGTCAACCTTGAAGTATCCAAAGCTCCGGGCGTCGTGGTACTTGGCGAGAGGAATCCATGAAGGCATCCCTGATGTCCCTGGTTGCCAGGTCTTGGCAGCAACAAGAGGGGAAACAAAGCAAATTGGGCAGCAAGGGGGTGGAGATCTCGTGGAAGTTGGCCGTGAAGGGGCTGCTCAAGGCAGCAGGAGAAGATGGCCGGGGCGGGCGTCGAGCTTGAAGGGCGGTGGTGCAGAGGCGAAGCAGAGGACAAAGCAAACGCAGAGGTGCGCTCGATGGCAGGAAGTGAAGAAGACGGTGCGGCAGCGGGGCGAGGAACGCAGGGGCCACAGGGTGGCTGCGCACCTGTGGGAACAAAATGATGGGTGTGAGCGCGCGTGGAGAGGCTCAGGGTCACGCGCGCGGTGGCCCTCCTGGTGGTCGCCGACGGTGGCGGGTGGCGATGGGTCACCGGAGCGGGCGGTGGCCGGACGGGTCACAGCGGAGATGGCCTGGAGGTTGAGGCCGAACGGAGGGAGGAGGAGGCACGGGCGCTGACGAGGCTGGGGGCGCCGGATCACGGTAGCGGCGGATCAGGAGCCTCTCCCGATCGAGACGAGGATGGAGGGGGTGAGCGAGTGAGGGTATCGGGCACGATGTGGGATCGAGAAGAGGGACACTCACGTGCGAGTGTGCGTGGGTGCTGGCGGCGCAAGGGAATTCAGAGGAGGGGTGTTGGGGTTCGAGGCTGGCTAGGGTTAGATAGGCGAGGTCGGCTGGGCCTTGGGCCAAATGGGTTGCAGGGAAGCAGGCCGGCTTGGCTGCTGGTCTCTCTTCTCTCTCTCACTCTAACGAAAATAAAACAAAACAGAGATAAGAAAGAAAATAAAGGGACGTTAGGGGAAGAAGTTGGATACGCGGATAATTTTCCTAGACTCACAAAAATGTGTTTGTTCCAAGAAAATAGGAATGGCCATGCTTGCAGGATTTAAATTCAAACTCATTTGAATTTAATTCAAATGGTTTGAACTAGGACAAGGTTTAGAAGTGGCCAAAATGTTGAGAGTTTTGGAGGAGCTTGGGAAAGCGATGAAAGAATTTATAGGCAAAGTTGGAGACCAGGAATTGAGATAACAAAGGCATGGAATATTTTGCAAGTGTGTTATGGTGAATTCCAAATTTAATGGAATATTTAATATAGCTCCCTAATAATATTGGGAGGGTAATTGTTATAAAGAGAAATCACCATGTGAATTCCCTCGATTTAAATGGATTGAAGATCCATACAATTTATTTAGATGAGTTTTTAAAAATAATGATATGATGGCATGATGACATGATGCAATGCAAGAGATGGCATGATGAATGCACAAACAAAAAAATCACACGACAAAACTCGGAATAGCTGGAAGTCTTCTGGAGCGTCGGTCTCGGGGTGTTACACCCACAGAGTAGGAGTAGGGGTTTCATCTCTAAGGAGAGCCCTGGACCTGGGTACATCTTGTGTTCGTCCGAGCTTGTGCTCACTCCCGCTTCCAAGAACCGACGACGTACTTCTGGCCACATCCATGATTTGACACCCCCTGGCATCTGCCGTGATATTACCATGACACAGTATGACGATCACCATCCATAACCCTTTGTGTTCTACTCGTGCATATCATCTACGCATAGACATGGCTCGCATGCCACTGCTGGGAAACATAGCATGCAATTTTAAAAAAATTCCTACGCTCACACAAGATCTATCTAGGAGATGCATAGCAACGAGGGGGAGAGAGTGTGTCTATGTACCCTCGTAGACCGTAAGCGGAAGGGTTTGACAACGCGGTTGATGTAGTCGAACTTCTTCTAGCTCTGACCGATCAAGTACCGAATGTACGACACCTCCGAGTTCTGCACACGTTCATCTCGGTGACGTCCCTCGCCTTCTTGATCCAGCAAGGTGTCGAGGTAGTAGATGAGTTCCGTCAGCACAACGTCGTGGTGATGGTGATGGTGAAGTGATCTGCGTAGGGCTTCGCCTAAGCACTATGAGAATATGACTGGGGGTGTAAACTGTGGAGGGGGGGGGCACCGCACACGGCTAACAATGATGTTGTGTGTTCTAGGCACCCCCTCCCCATGTATATATAGGTGGGGGAGAGGGGAGGCAGCCGGGGGCGCCCCAAGTAGGCCGAATCCTACTTGGGTTCACTCCCCAATTCGGCCCCCCTTTCCTTATTTGCCGGAGAGGAAGGAAAGAGGAGGGAGCAGGGAAGGAATGGGGAGGCCGAATCCCCCCTTTCCTTTTCCCTTCCCCTCTTTGCTTCTCCTCCTGGTTCGTCCCATCTGGGGGGCACACCAGCCCTGGTGGCTGGTGTGTTTCCCCTCTTGGCCCAAAAGGCCCATATCTTTTGTCGGGGGTGCCCGGAACCCCTTCTGGTGACCCGATATGTACACGGTACCCTCCGGAACACTTCCGGTGTACGAATACCATCGTCCTATATATCAATCTTTATGTCTCGACCATTTAGAGACTCCTCGTCATGTCTGTGATCTCATCCGGGACTCCGAACAACATTCGATCACCAAATCATATAACTCATATAATACAATATCGTCATCGAGCTTTAAGCCTGCGGACCCTACTGGTTCGAGAACTATGTAGACATGAACGAGACATCTCTCCGGTCAATAACCAATAGCGGAACCTAGATGCTCATGTTGGCTCCCACATATTCTACAAAGATCTTTATCGGTCGAATCGTTATGACAACATACGTTATTCCCTTTGTCATCGGTATGTTACTTGTCCGAGATTCGATCATTGGTATCTTCATACCTAGTTCAATCTCATTACCGGCAAGTCTCTTTACTCATTCAATAATACATCATCCTACAACTAACTCATTAGTCACTTTGCTTGCAAGCCTTCTTATGATGTGCATTACCGAGAGGGCCCAGAGATACCTCTGTGATACTCAGAGTGACAAATCCTAATCTCGATCTATGCCAACCCAACAAACACCTTAGGAGATACCTGTAGAGCATCTTTATAATCACCCAGTTATGTTGTGACATTTGATAGCACACAAGGCATTCCTCCGGTATCCGGGAGTTGCATAATCTCATAGTCGAAGGAAAATGTATTTGACATGAAGAAAGCAATAGCAATAAAAATGAACGATCATAATGCTAAGCTAACGAATGGGTATTGTCCATCACATCATTATCCTAATGATGTGATCCCATTTATCAAATGACAACACATGTCTATGGTTAGAAAACTTAACCATCCTTGATCAATGAGCTAGTCTGGTAGAGGCTTACTAGGGACACGGTATTTTGTCTATGTATCCACACATGCATCAAGTTTCCGGTAAATACAATTCTAGCATGAATAATAAACATTCATCATGAAATAAGGAAATATAAAATAACAAATTTATTATTGCCTCTAAGGCATATTTCCTTCACATTCATTAATGATTTTGGGTTAATGAACCCAATGTCATAGATTTGTCCTTTTTTGCATTCGATGATCTTCAATCTGCATAATATAGTGAGGATAATTATATATGCGTGCAATGAAAGAGCTGAGCTATAGAGACTTATACATAAGTAATACTTACAGATAGTAGCAAGTCATGAGTTGTTTGTCGAGGGCGTCTTTATTGAATAACTAAAATAACTCCACAAATTCAATAGGTAGCAACTCAACTCCATTGAGTTCGTGCTCATCTTTAATTCTCACCATCATACTATCATTCCCAGACTTTCGGCATGTATCAATGTACCATTCATGCAATCTTTGCATCATCGTTGTTAGAGGAGGATGATCAGCTTGGACGAGAGGCTTCCCGTACTCGTATCTGAAGATCTCTACTGCCTCTAACATTTCAAACTCTACATCATCGCTCAAGTAATCACCAAGATTGGTACCGAGCAATTGCCCGTGATGATTAGCGACGATATCGCTAGACACCTTGAGCGGGGCGCACGATTGCTTCGCCTATTTGCCGAGCTGGGGAATTGTTTTCCCAATTCTTCGTTGTGTTAATCTTGCATTAGTGGAAGTACTTCCCGACCGCCTCGCATCTTGATATGTCTTTTTAATACAGAGGACATAGTTGGAATCTGGCAGAGGCAGTGGTGGTCGCTTCAGGGCATCCAGAGTGCACTTCGCTTTCATTGGATCTACCGTTTCCTTCGGAGGTGGAGGTTTCCGTTCAAAATGGGCCTCCACTTCGGTTGCCATGATGTCATCAGTTTCCTTGTCAGTCCTCTCAATTCTTTTCAATTTCTTCTTCAGGTATTGTTTTCTTTTTCAACAAAATTTAACCTCTCGATAATAGGGTCAGTTGGAATTTCCGGTTCACATACCTCCTAGATAAAAACATCTATGTCACATTGGTCAACATAATTGTCATAAACACTAAATGAAACAACTAGTTATAAAAGATAATATATACCACATCCGAATCATAGACAGGACGAGGGCCGACGAAGGCGGATACCAAAACCATCGCACTATATAATAACAAACAATAATAAAAGTAAGAAAATTATACAAGTATCTATCTAAATCATACAAGAAATATTTTTTCCTTTTAGAAAGAAGATAAGAATAAGAGGCTCACTACGGTGGTGCCGGCGACAAGATCCGCGCAGGCGATTGATGGCGGTGAGGACGGGAACGGGACAGGACGGACCACCAAACCTAGAAAAATCTTGAGGAAAATGGAGCTTGGACAAGGAGCTTCGAGAGGATAAAGCTTAAGTGTGGCTCGGGCATTTCATCAAACACCTCATGTGGATAGGAGGTGAGCTAGAGCACCACAAACCTCTCCCATGGCAGCCAAAAAAACAGAGCAGTGGCTCTGTTCGTGGGAAGGGCGGGGGTATATATAGGCCTCCCTTTAATCCCGGTTTGTGGCTAAAACCGAGACTAAAGGACAACCTTTGGTCCCGGTACCAGCCACCAACCGGTACTAAAGGTGCCGGGCCAGGAGTGAGGCCCATTGGTCCCGGTTCGTGTCTGGAACCAGGACCAAAGTGGTCAGATGAACCAGGACCAATGGCCCCTGAGGCCTGGCCGGCGCCCTAGCCTCACGAACCGGGACTGATGCACCCTTTGGTCCCGGTTCGTGAGTGAACCAGGATTAATGCCCTTATCCTGGCCTCAACCAAAGCCCTGTTTTCTACTAGTGTAAAGACAACTATAACATCAATATGTCAAAATAGAACAGTCTATGAAGAACTAACTATATTTAATTCTTATGCAAATCCAAAAATTATATAAAAAATTAGCATGCTAACAGAGAACTTATATATGTGTACTCCATTACATTTTCATGATTTCATCACCTACTATTAATCCTGGCAATTTTTTTAGTGGTAGTACATTTTTTGTTTTAGCAAAACAACATATAAACTCACCAACTTAACATGCTAAAGGTAATTGGCACTTTATTAAGAAAAACCATAAATAAATGTTGCTATAGAAAGTAAAAAATATTTAGACTCAAATTATACAAAGATAAATTGTGGGCTGCCTCCCTTAAGCACTTCTCTTTAATGCATTTTAGCTAGTCAGAGTCTTTCTTGGGCAACTTTCTCATCAATAGTTCTTAAGGAATATGTTGCTCTCATAATAGATTCATAAGGTCATTTAAATTTTCCTTCAAAAGTGTTCCAGTCATTTTCTCATAGAGTTGAAATTTTATATTTGTCACTTCCTTCCATGTCAATAACAACCTCAACTGTTATCAAGAACACTCTATCTAATATACTAGGGCATGAAGGATTACATTCTATCCCCCCCCCAAAGGATTACATTCTATATCCATAATTATGAAATCAATAGGATATAACTCCTATTTTCTATAACAGGTACATCATATATCGTCTCAAAAGGTTTCTTGTCAGTTGAATCTGCTAGATGTAAACTCAAAGAACATTTAGACATAGGCTTCAAACCAATTACATCATATAAAACTTGAGGTATGGTAAAAAAATATCACTTAGATCAATTAAAGCATTAAATTCAAAGCTATTAATTATTATCTTTATAGGTTGTTCCCATCCATCCCCTAATTATGTTGGGATATATACTTCTTGTCCAAGTTTTTTCTGTAGCTTTTAGGACAACTTCATCAATATGTTTTCTGAAGGCTTTGTTTGGGAAGGATTCACGAGTTTAGTAATACTAAAATCATCATAATTAAAACATTACCATCCAAAATTGTGGGATACACACTACCTAATGTTTTGACCTCTCCAGACCCACTTTTGACAACATTATGATCGGCTTAAACACTCTCTAAAGTTATGGGATCATTTCTACCTAAAGTTATGACCTCTCCAAGCCCAATTTCCTTATCCTCATAACTAACATTCAAAAATAAATAAACAATCCACCCTCCAAATGGGTTTCAACAGTACCTAAAGTTTTGACCTCTTCAACACCCTCGACAACATAAATTTCAACATTTTCAACATCTCTTTGTAGTCTTTCTTTCTTCATCAAAGGATAAGTCACTACTACATGCGTGAATATCACTATGTGCCCAAAAGTGTGTATCACTAACTCGTGAGTGACTTGTATATGGCTGCGGGTTAGTGATGGCATTGTCATCACAGGTAGGCCAGTTGGCTATCTGTGGCATGTGTCTACACTGACGAGCCAGTCGGTCAGAGACTTACCACCGACTTCCATTTCTTATTCGTTGGCCAGTGATGTATAAATCTTGCTACAAGCTATGAGTTGCACTAGTAGTAGTCTAGCACTTCAGTAGGTCAACTGCTAGTAGTGCAGCCCCAACTCTTAGCAATCCAAGACACAAGGCAGCATCACATACAAATATTTTCAATACTCCATTTCATATGCATATATACAAAATGTTTTATGTCGCATTTCATGGGATACCAATACATTGAAATTGGGTAGGCTCGCATACAAAAGCGTGAACTAGTACCTTGTGCTGCTTTTCAGTAGCTTGTGCTCCTTCAATAGCTTGTCTATTGTCTTCGTCCATTGCCACAATTGGTCTCTTTGTCCTTGTTTGAACTCAAGGTCTACCATTTCATTTTACTAGACTATTGAAGGAATTAAAGCATGTTGCATCTCAATGCCAAACAACTATTTGATGTGAAACAATCTTCTACTCCCTTCGTTCCAAAATTCTTGTCTTAGGTTTGTCTACATACGAATGTATCTATTCACATTTTAGTGTTAGATACATCCGTATATAGATAAATGTAAGACAAGAATTTTGAGACAGAGGGAGTAAAAGAAAAGTGCTTTGTACAATGTCACAATAACAACAAGGTGAGTAATGTCTCCATGTAAGCAAAAAAGAGCAAATGACATTACGACGAGCAATTGACAAACCAATAGAAACATTTTTCTTTTTATCTACCAGTCTACCACTACAATGACAAGGTGGACAAACTTGTAAAATACGTGATTGCAGTCATCTAACTTGCGCAGACGTGTAAATACGGTCACATTTTTCATATGCGGGTGTATCCTGCGCTTGCGTGGTAAACAAGGCCCACTGTTAAACATGTTCAAACCCTTGGCCCAGGCTTGGCTCCAAAGCCCGGCCCGGCCCAAAGCACATGAACTGTGCCATTTCCCAATTAAAATAATTATATTCGGGATATTAAAATAATATAATATAGCTATATTTCAAATAAAGTATACATTTGTTGTCATTTCGGGCTTTTGGGTGGGAAAATGGAGCCCGGGCCTGGCCCGGATGCCGGGCTTTCGGGTTCAGGCCTGGCTGCCCATGCACATGTCTACCGACTGTTAGTGATTGGAGCGTCATATTTTGTGAAAACACCCCTAAATCAGTGTCAAATTCTGGTAAAAAAATCCACCAAACGACACTATGCATCTATATAATCCTCGGGTCCCACATAAACTACACATGATAATTCAAAAGAAAAATAGATGGCAGGGACGTTCTATCCTGTGACTCCACCTAAACCGCTACACACGATAACCACTACTCCTCGCAAACCTTCATGTCAGTAATGCGTAAGTAAACTGACTAAGCTATAACTTTTTTTTGAGGGGTGACTAAGCTATAACTAAACGCGGGCGTGGGGCGTGAATGGACACAGTCAGTGCGACCCATTTTGGAAAATTTAGTTTTCATTCTTTGTTGAAATTTGTAATAGATATGTACTCCCTCCGTCCAAAAAAACGTGTCTCTCAAATAGATGTATCTAGCACCACAAGCTTTTTTGGATGCAGGGAGTAGATAATAATCATTGTAAAAAAATTAAAGTTAGAATATTAGAGTGTTGTAATTCACATGCATACAAATAAAATAACTTAAAAAATATTTATATAACTAAAGGAATATATATGAACTAGAAAAATGTTTGTATAATTTAAGTAATATTCACTTGAGGATTACTGTCTAGGGGCACACAAACGTGTATTAAATGTTTCGTACATATTTTCTCATTTTTAATGAATATATAAATATATATTTAGCAAAAACATAAATTTTATTTAAAAAAGTGGACGCTTTTAAAACAACATAGAAATATCTTAAAACATGAAAACTTTTATATTCTACATAAATATTTCGTTAAAAACATGAAATCATTGTTAAATTATGTGAACATTTATTTGGATCCTTATTTACATTTTTGGTTAATACTTAAACACTTTCTAAACAATACATGAATATTATTTTAAATTGCACGTGACTGAAATTATTCATGAATACTCAAGTGAATATTTTTCAAGTTACATTAATATAAGTGAATAGTAATTTCATATATATTATTTCAAATGTTCATATAATTTACAAATACATTTTAATAAATATAATTTTAAAAATGTACATGTTTTAAATGAAATATTTAGAATATAAAGTATTCATGTTTCAATGACACTTTTATGTAGAGTTAAAGGATATATATCCTAGTCTTTGTAGTCTATTTAACACAGAAAGTATGACCAGCCGGGGTTCGAGCTCCCACCCGTGTTGTTTTTAGCCTAATTTTATTTACGTTGTACACTGATTGGTGGGACCCATGATGGCTCTGTATGAAGTTTAAAAGCTTAGGGTGTTGATGTAAAAAAACATGTGTGCATGATACGTCCATTTTGCATCATGCTTTTATGTCAATATTTATTGCATTATGGGTTGTTATTTCTCGCTATGTCACAATACTTATGGCCATTCTCTCTTATTTTACAAGGTTTACATGAAGAGGGAGAATGCCGGCAATGGAATTCGGCTGAAAAGGAGCAAATATTGAAGACCTATTCTTCGCAACTCCAAAAGTCCCAAACTCCACGGAATATCTTAAAATAAATAAAGAAAAATCATCGCTAAAGATGAAGGCCAGGGGCCCACACCTCGCCACGAGGGTGCCCAGGCGCCCCCTACCTCGTTGGCCCCTGGTGGCTCTCCGACGCCCATCTTTCCTATATGAAGTCTTCGATGAGAAAAAATAGAAGGCAACCTTTTGGGACGAGACTCCGCCGCCACGAGGCGGAACCTTGGTGGAACCAATCTAGGGCTCCGGCAGAGCTGTTCTGCCAGGGACACTTCCCTCCGGGAGGGGGAAATCATCGGCATCGACATCACCAACGCTCCTCTCATCGAGAGAGGGCAATCTCCATCAACATCTTCACCAGCAACATTTCATCTCCAAACCCTAGTTCATCTCTTGTATCCAATTCTTGTCTCCAAGTCCGGGATTGATGCTAGTAGGTTGCTAGTAGTGTTGATTACTCCTTGTAGTTGTTGCTGGTTGGTTTATTTGGTGGAAGATCATATGTTCAGATCCTTTATGCATATTATTACCCCTCTGATTATGAACATGAATATGCTTTGTGAGTAATTACGTTTGTTCCTGAGGACAAGGGAGAAGTCTTGCTACTAGTAGTCATGTGAATTTGGTATTCGTTCAATATTTTGATGAGATGCATGTTGTCTAACCTCTAGTGGTGTTATGTGAACGTCGACTACATAACACTTCACCATTATTTGGGCCTAGAGGAAGGCATTGGGAAGTAATAAGTAGATGATGGGTTGCTAGAGTGATGAAGCTTAAACCCTAGTTTATCGTTGCTTCGTAAGGGCTGATTTGGATCCATATGTTTCATGCTATGGTTAGGTTTACCTTAATACTTTTATTGTAGGTGCGGATGCTTGCAATAGAGGTTAATCATAAGTGGGATGCTTGTTCAAGTAAGAACATCACCCAAGCACCGTCCACCCACATATCAAATTATCGGCAATCGAACGCGAATCATATCAGCGTGATTTAAAACTAGCTTGACGATATTCCCATGTGTCCTCGGGAGCGCTTTTACTATTATAAGAGTTTGTCCAGGCTTGTCCTTTGCTACAAAAAGGATTGGGCCACCTTGCTGCACTTTATTTACTTTTGTTACTTGTTGCTCGTTACAATTTATCTTATCACAACACAATCTGTTACCACTTATTTCAGTACTTGCAGAGAATACCTTGCTGAAAACCGCTTATCATTTCCTTCTGCTCCTCGTTGGGTTCGACACTCTTACTTATCGAAAGGACTACGATAGATCCCCTATGCTTGTGGGTCATCAGTGCATCGCGTATCAGACGCTACCAGCCACTGACGGTGGGCCCTGGCCAAGCTGGCGTGCCACACAAGCGCTGGATACACCAAAATATGAGAAATTTGATTGTATTGGCACGCCCGCGCAAGTTAGATGAATGTGATCATGTATTTTACAACTTTGTGCACCAAACTGTCCATCACGTGTAAGTGCTAAGACTCCCATTGTATTGCCTCTTTTAGTAATAACTCTTGTCACAAAGATCCTAACAATATATCAATTTAGTATTTGCAACATAAAGATTTATAGTATCCATAATCAATTACCAAACTTAAAATCATAGGCAACTTTTGCTACTATTCCTAGATATTCCCATAGCATAAAGTATAGGTTAGCCAACTATTCCCTTCAGACGAAGGACCGTATGTTCACACATTAATATGAAAGATATGAGTGTTTCAATATGCGCAGTCATGATTGTTGTCGTGTCTGAAGAAGTTGGCACCATCGCTGGGGTCAACGATTGTGCACGGTAGTGTGAAAGAACTGGCACAAACGGGGACCACGACCACACATGCGCGCAACAGCCAAGCATCCATAAGAATGGCCATGCACGGTTCGCAAGCACGCATGCATGGGCACCAACAACATGGTGTGTTGATGAGGACGCACCATCGATGCATAGGGTGCGGGCACGACAAGGTGTCATAGATCCAACGATGGCTTGCACTGAAGATGATGCAGCGTGGCAGAGGCGGTCAGCTCTATGGGCTAGAATTAAGTGTTCTAGTTGGGGCAACTGTTATAACAACAAGGGATATCATCACTGACTGGCTACCCAAAAAGTGTATTGGTTCGTGAAGTGGTTGCAGAAAAGTACTTCGGGGTATTTTGTTGTTGTTCCAAACTGACTTTGGCGAGGTAGTCGACTCCTTCATTGTGCTCTCGACGCACATGGTTGAGATCGAGACCTGTGAAGTGACCCTCGAGCTTGCAGATTGCTTCGCAATATGCGATAATGACTGTATCTTTTGAATTGAAATCCTTCATGACTTGAACTGCCAGATCAGAATCCCCGTGACACAGCAACCGTCGGATGTCGAGTGATACAGCAATCCATAGACCATGCAAAAAAGCCTTGTATTCAGCCACATTATTGGATGCAATGAAGTGGATTTGAAGCACATAATCAAGTTTTCCACCTTTCAGGGAGATGAGGATGACGCTAGCCCCCAATCCTCCGATCACCTTAGAGTCGTCAGAGTACATGGTCCAGTACTCTGACTGGAATTGACTAGACTGGACGCGAAAGGGAATTCGACCATAGCTTAAAACTAGATAGCCTTAGGTGGTTCTGTTGGGAAACGTAGCATGCAATTTCAAAAAAAATCCTACGCTCACGCAAGATCTATCTAGGAGACGCATAGCAATGAGAGGGGGAGAGTGTGTCCACGTACCCTCGTAGACCGAAAGCGAAAGCATTAACTTAACATGGTTGATGTAGTCGAACGTCTTCTCAAATCAACCGATCAAGTACCGAACGTACATCACCTCCGAGTTCTGCACACGTTTAGCTCGATGACGTCCCTCGAACTCTTGATCCAGCAAAGTGTCGATGGAGTCAATGAGTTCCGTAAGCATGATGGTGTGATGACGGTGTTGGTGAAGTGATCCGCGCAGGGCTTCGCCTAAGCACTACGACAATATGACCGGAGGAGTAAACGGTGGAGGGGGGCACTGCACACGGCTAAACAAATAATGTGCTTTGGGGTGCCCCACGCCCCCGTATATAAAGGAGGAGGGGGAGGCCGGCCACCAGGGGCGCGCCGTGGAGGGGGGAGTCCTACTAGGACTCCACTCCTAGTAGTATTGGCCCCGTCCCCATCTATTTTTCCTTTTACGGAGAGTGGGAAAGGTGAAAGAGGTGGAGAGGGGGAAGGAAAGGGGGTCGCGCCCCACCCCTTGTCCAATTTGGATTGTCTTGGAGGCGCGCGCCACCTCCCATGGCCTGCCCTCTCCTCTCCACTATGGCCCATGAGGCCAATTAACTTTCCCGGGGGGTTCCGGTAACCTCCCGGTACTCTGAAAAATCCCCGAACCTCTTCGGAACCATTCTGATGTCCGTTTATAACCTCCCAATATATCAATCTTTACCTCTAGATCATTTCAAGACTCCTCGTCATGTCTATGATCTCATCCGGGACTCTAAACAACCTTCGGTCACCAAAACACATAACTCCTATAATACCTATAGTCATCGAACGTTAAGCGTGCGGACCCTAGGGGTCCGAGAACTATGTAGACATGACCGAGACACCTCTCCGGTCAATAACCAATAGCGGAACCTGGATGCTCATATTGGTTCCCACATATTCTACGAAGATCTTTATCGGTCGAACCGCAATGTCAACATAGTTATTCCCTTTGTCATTGGCATATTACTTGCCCAAGATTCGATCGTTGGTATCTTCATACCTAGTTCAATCTCGTTACCAGCAAGTCTCTTTACTCGTCCCCCAATGCATCATCCCGCAACTAACTCATTAGTCACATTGCTTGCAAGGCTTCATATGATGTGCATTACCGAGAGGGCCCAGAGATACCTCTCCGATACTCGGAGTGACAAATCCTAATCTCGATCTATGCCAACCCAACAAACACCTTTGGAGATACCTGTAGAGCATCTTTATAATCACCCGGTTACATTGTGACATTTGATAGCACACAAGGCATTCTTCCGGTGTCTGGGAGTTGCATAATCTCATACAGAGGAATATATATTTGACATGAAGAAAGCAATAGCAATAAAATGGAACGATCATTATGCTAAGCTAATGGATGGGTCTTGTCCATCATATCATTCTCCTAATGATGTCATCCCGTTCATCAAATGACAACTCATGTCCATGGCTAGGAAACTTAACCATCTTTCACCTAGGGACACGGTGTTTTGTCTATGTATTCACACATGTATCAAGTTTCCAGTTAATTCAATTCTAGCATGAATAATAAAAATTTATCATGAATAAGGAAATATAAAATAAGAACTTTATTATTGCCTCTAGGGCATCTTTCCTTTAGTCTCCCACTGCCACTAGAGTCAATAATCTAGATTACATTGTAATGAATCTAACACCCATGGTGTCTTGGTGTTGCTCATGTTTTGCTTGAGGAAGAGGCTTAGTCAAGGGTCTGCAACATTCACATCCGTATGTATTTTGCAAATCTCTATGTCTCCCTCCTTGACCAAATCTCGGATGGAGTTGAAGCATCTCTTGATGTGTTTGATCTTTTGTGAAATTTGTATTCCTTCGCCAAGGCAATTGCTCTAGTATTGTCACAAAAGATTTTCATTGGACCCGATGCACTTGGTATTACACCTAGATCGGATATGAACTCCTTCATCCAGACTCCTTCATTTGCTGCTTCCGAAGTAGCTATGTACTCCGCTTCACACGCAGATCCCGCCACGATGCTCTGTTTGGAACTGCACCAACTGACAGCTCCACCATTGAATAAAAATATGTATCCTGATTGTGACTTCGAGTTATCAGGATCAGTGTCAAAGCTAGCATTGACGTAACCATTTACGACAAGCTCTTTGTCACCTACATAAACAAGAAACATATCCCTAGTCCTTTTCAGGTACTTCAGGATGTTCTTAACCGTTGTCCAGTGATCCACTCATGGATTACTTTGGTATCTCCTACTAAACTTATAGCAAGGCACACATCAGGTCTGGTACACAACATTGCATACATGATAGAACCTATGGCTGAGGCATAGGGAATGACTTTCATTTTCTCTCTATCTTCTGAAGTGGTCGGGCATTGAGTCTGACTCAACTTGACACCCTGTAACACAGGCAAGAACCCTTTCTTTGACTGATCCATTTTGAACTTTTCTTCAAAACTTTATCAAGGTATGTGCATTGTGAAAGTCCTATCAAGCATCTTGATCTATCTCTATAGATCTTGATGCCTAATATGTAAGCAACTTCACCGAGGTCTTTCATTGAAAAATTCTTGTTCAAGTATCATTTTATGCTATTCAGAAATTTTGCATCATTTCCAATAAACAATATGGCATCCACGTTATAATATTGGAAATGCTATAGAGCTCCCACTCACTTTCTTGTAAACACAGGCTTCTCCAAAAGTCTGTACAAAACCATATGCTTTGATCACCTCATCAAAGCGTATATTCCAACTCCGAGATGCTTGCACCGGTCCACAAATGGATCGCTTGAGCTTGCACACTTTGTTAGCACCTTTTGGATCGACAAAACCTTCTGGTTGCATCATATACAACTCTTATTTAAGAAATCCATTAAGGAATGCAGTTTTGACATCCATTTGCCAGATTATATAATCATAAAATGCGGCAATTGCTAACATGATTCAGACAGACTTAAGCATCGCTACGGGTGAGAATGTCTCATCGTAGTCAACTCCTTGAAATTGTCGAAAACCCTTTGCAACAAGTCAAGCTTTATAGACAATAACATTACCGTTCGCATCAGTCTTCTTCTTGAAGATCCATTTATTCTCTATGGGTCACTGATCATTGGGCAGATCCATGAAAGTCCACACTTTGTTCTCATACATGGATCCTATCTCAGATTTCATGGCCTCAAGCCATTTATCGGAATCTCGGCTCATCATAGCTTCTTCATAGTTTGTAGGTTCGTCATGGTCAAGTAACATGACCTCCAGAACAGGATTACCGTACCACTCTGGTGAGGATTGTGCTCTGCCAGACCTACGAGGTTCTATAGCAACTTGATCTGTAGTTTCATGATCTTTATCATTAGCTACCTCTCTAGTTGGTGTAGGCATCACGGGAACCGATCTCTCGGATGAGCTACTTTCCAAATTGATAGTAGGTACAATTACCTCATCGAGTTCTACTTTCCTCCCACTCACTTCTTTCGAGAGAAACTCCTTCTCTAGAAAGGTTTCCGTTCTTAGCAACCAAAAACTTGCCTTCGGACTTGTGGTAGAAGGTGAAGAAAATATGCCCTAGAGGCAATAATAAAGTTGTTATTTATATTTCCTTATATCATGATAAATGTTTATTATTCATGCTAGAATTGTATTAGCCAGAATGTTAGTACATGTGTGAATACATAGACAAACATAATGTCACTAGTATGCCTCTACCTGACTAGCTCGTTGAATCAAAGATGGTTGTGTTTCCTAACCATAGACATGAGTTTTCATTTGGTTAACGGGATCACATCATTAGAGAATGATGTGATTGACTTGACCCATTCCGTTAGCTTAGCACTTGATCATTTAGTTTGTTGCTATTGCTTTCTTCATGACTTATACATGTTCCTATGACTATGAGATTATGCAACTCCCGAATACCGGAGGAACACTTTGTGTGCTACCAAATGTCACAATGTAACTGGGTGATTATAAAGGTGCTCAACAGGTGTCTCTGATGGTACTAGTTGAGTTGGCATAGATCAAGATTAGGATTTGTCACTCCGATTGTCGGAGAGGTATCTCAGGGCCCTCTCGGTAACGCACATCACTATAAGCCTTGCAAGCAATGTGACTAATGAGTTAGTTGTGGGATGATGCACTATGGAACGAGTAAAGAGACTTGTCGGTAATGATATTGAACTAGGTATTGAGATACCGATGGTCTAATCTTGGGCAAGTAACATACCTATGACAAAGGGAACCACGTATGTTGTTATGCGGTTTGACTGATAAAGATCTTCGTAGAATATGTAGGAGCCAATATGAGCATCCAGGTTCCACTATTGGTTATTGACCGGAGACATGTCTCGGTCATGTCTACATCGTTCTCGAACCCATAGGGTCCGCACGCTTAATGTTCGGTGACGATCGGTAATATGAGTTTATGTGTTTTGATGTACCGAAGCTAGTTCGGAGTCCCGGCCATGATCACGAACATGACGAGGAGTCTCGAAATTGGTCAAGACATAAAGATCGATATAGTGGATGACTATGTTTGGACTTCGGAAGACTTCCGAGTGAGTTTGGACAAATACCGGAGTACCGGGGGATTACCAGAACCCCCCGTGGGAGTGTA
Source organism: Aegilops speltoides (assembly GCA_021437245.1). Classification (NCBI taxonomy): domain Eukaryota; kingdom Viridiplantae; phylum Streptophyta; class Magnoliopsida; order Poales; family Poaceae; genus Aegilops; species Aegilops speltoides. The sequence goes on along the minus strand of CM038141.1, from coordinate 107,423,726 downwards.
ATGGGCCTCATGGGCCTTGGTGGAGTGAGGAATGGGCGGCCAGGGTAGGCCGCGCGCCCCTCCCCCTCTAGTCCGAATTGGACAAGGAAGGGGGGCGGCACCCCCCTTTTTCCTTCCCCCTATCTCCTCCTTCCTTCCCTCCTACTCCTACTCTTGGAAGGGGTGGAATCCTACACCCAGTGGGAGTAGGACTCCCCTTGGGGCGCGCCTAGGAGGCCGGCCTCCTCCCCCTCCTCCACTCCTTTATATACGAGGGAGGGGGCACCCCATAGACACACAAGTTGATCATTGATCTTTTAGCCGTGTGTGGTGCCCCCCTCGACCATAATCCACCTCAATCATATCGTAGCGGTGCTTAGGCGAAGCCCTGTGTTGGTAGCTTCATCAACACCGTTGTCACGCCGTGGTGCTGACGGAACTCTCCCTCGAAGCTCTACTGGATCGTGAGTTCATGGGATGTCACCGAGCTTAACGTGTGCAGATCGCGGAGGTGCCATACGTTCGGTACTAGGATCGGTCGATCGTGAAGACGTACGACTACATCAACCACGTTCTCATGACGCTTCCGCTTACGGTCTACGAGGGTACATGGACGACACTCTCCCCTCTTGTTACTATGCATCACCATGATCTTGCGTGTGCGTAGGATTTTTTTAAAATTACTACGTTAGCCAACAATGGTATCAAAGCCAGGTTTATGCGTAGATGTTATATGCATGAGTAGAACACAAGTGAGTTGTGGGTGATACTAGTCATACTACTTACCAGCATGTCACACTTTGATTTGACGGTATTGTTGGATGAAGCGGCCCGGACCGACATTACACGTACGCTTATGTGAGACTGGTTCTACCGATGTGCTTCGCACATAAGTGGCTGGAGGGTGTCAGTTTCTCCAACTTTAGTTGAATCGAGTGTGGTTACGCCCGGTCCTTGTTAAGGTTAAAACAGCACATACTTGGCGAAATATCGTGTGGTTTTGATGCGTAGGTAAGAACGGTTCTTGCTTAGCCCGTAGCAGCCACGTAAAACTTGCAACAACAAAGTAGAGGACGTCTAACTTGTTTTGCACGACATGTTGTGATGTGATATGGTCTAGACATGATGCTATATTGTATGAGATGATCATGTTTTGTAACGGAGTTATCGGCAACTGGCAGGAGCCATATGGTTGTCGCTTTATTGTATGAAATGCAATCGCCATGTAATTGCTTTACTTTATCACTAAGTGGTAGCGATATTCGTAGAAGCAATAGTTGGCGAGATGACAACGATGCTACGATGGAGATCAAGGTGTCGCGCCGGTGACAATGGTGATCATGACGGTGCTTTGGAGATGGAGATCAAAGGCACAAGATGATGATGGACATATCATATCACTTATAATGATTGCATGTGATGCTTATCTTTTATGTATCTTATTTTTATTAGATCGACGGTAGCATTATAAGATGATCTCTCACTAAATTCAAGGTATAAGTGTTCTCCCTGAGCATGCACCGTTGCGAAAGTTCGTCGTGTTGAGACACCACGTGATGATCGGGTGTGATAAGCTCTACGTTCACATACAACGGGTACAAGCCAGTTTTGCACATGCAGAATACTCGGGTTAAACTTGACGAGCCTAGCATATGCAGATATGGCCTCAGAACACTGAGACCGAAAGGTCGAGCATGAATCATATAGTAGATATGATCAACATAGTGATGTTCACCATTGAAAACTACTCCATCTCACATGATGATCGGACATGGTTTAGTTGATATGGATCACGTGATCACTTAGATGATTAGAGGGATGTTTATCTAAGTGGGAGTTCATAAGTAATTTGATTATTTGAACTTTATTTTATCATGAACTTAGTACCTGATAGTATTTTGCATATCTATGTTGTTGTAGATAGATGGCCCGTGCTGTTGTTCCCTTGAATTTTAATGTGTTCCTTGAGAAAACTAAGTTGAAAGATGATAGTAACAATTACACGGACTGGGTCCATAACTTGAGGGTTATCCTCATTGTTGCATAGAAGAATTACGTCCTGGAAGCACCGCTAGGTGCAAGACCGGCTGCAGGAGCAATGCCAGACGTTGTGAACATCTGGCAGAGGAAAGCTGATGACTACTCAATAGTTCAGTGTGCCATGCTTTACGGCTTAGAACCGAAACTTCAACCACATTTTGAACGTCATGGAGCATATGAGATGTTCCAGGAGTTGAAGTTAATATTTCAAGGAAATGCCCGGATTGAGAGATATGAAGTCTCCAATATGTTCTATAGCTGCAAAATGGAGGAGAATAGTTCTGTCAGTGAACATATACTCAGAATGTCTGGGTACTACAATCACTTGATTCAACTGGGAGTTAATCTTCCGGATGATAGTGTCATTGATAGAATTCTTCAATCACTGCCACCAAGCTACAAGAGCTTCGTGATGAACTATAATATGCAAGGTATGAACAAGACAATTCCCGAGCTCTTCGCAATGCTAAAGGCTGCGGAGGTAGAAATCAAGAAGGAGCATCAAGTGTTGATGGTCAACAAGACCACCAGTTTCAAGAAAAAGGGTAAAGGGAAAAAGGGGAACTTCAAGAAGAACGGCAGGCAAGTTGCTGCTCAAGTGAAGAAGCCCAAGTGTGGACCTAAGCCTGAGACTGAGTGCTTCTACTGTAAAGGGACTGGTCACTGGAAGTAGAGCTGCCCCAAGTATTTGGCGGATAAGAAGGATGGCAAGCTGAACAAAGGTATATGTGATATACATGTTATCGATGAGTACCTTACTAATGCTCGCAGTAGTGCATGGGTATTTGATACTGGTTCTGTTGCTAATATTTGCAACTCGAAACAGGAACTACAGATTAAGCGAAGATTAGCTAAGGACGAGGCGACGATGAGCCTGGGAAATGGTTCCAAAGTCGATGTGATCGCGGTCGGCACGCTACCTCTACATCTACCTTCGGGAATAGTTTTAGACTTGAATAATTGTTATTTGGTGCCAGCGTTGAGCATGAACATTATATCTGGATCTTGTTTGATGCGAGACGGTTATTCATTTAAATCTGAGAATAATGGTTGTTCTATTTATATGAGTAATATCTTTTATGGCCATGCACCCTTGAAGAGTGGTCTATTTTTATTGAATCTCGATAGTAGTGATACACATATTCATAATATTGAAGCCAAAAGATGTAGAGCTGATAATGATAGTGCAACTTATTTGTGGAACTGTCGTCTGGGTCATATTGGTGTAAAGCACATGAAGAAACACCATTATGATGGACTTTTGGAGTCACTTAATTATGCATCACTTGGTACTTGCGAACCATGCCTCATGGGCAAGATGACTAAAACTACGTTCTCCAGAACAATGGAGCGAGCAACAGATTTGTTGGAAATCATACATACTGATCTATGTGGTCCAATGAATATTGAGGCTCGCGGCGGGTATCGTTATTTTCTCACCTTCACAAATGATTTGAGCAGATATGGGTCTATCTACTTAATGAAACATAAGTCTGAAACATTTGAAAAGTTCAAAGAATTTCAGAGTGAAGTGGAAAATCATCGTAACAAGAAAATAAAGTTTCTACGATCTGATCGTGGAGCAGAATATTTGAGTTACGAGTTTGCTCCTCATTTGAAATAATGCGGAATAGTTTTGCAACTCACGCCACCCGGAACACCACAGCGTAATGGTGTGTCCGAACATCGTAGCTGCACTTTATTAGATATGGTGTGATCTAGGATGTCTCTCACTGATTTACCGCTATTGTTTTGGGGTTATGCTTTAGAGACGGCTGGATTCATGTTAAATAGGGCACCATCTAAATCCGTTGAGACGATGCCTTATGAACTGTGGTTTGGCAAGAAACCAAAGTTGTCGTTTCTTAAAATTTGGGGCTGCGATGCTTATGTGAAAAAGCTTCAACCTGATAAGATCGAACCCAAATTGGAGAAATGTGTCTTCATAGGATACCCAAAGGAGACTGTTGGGTACACCTTCTATCACAGATCCGGAGGCAAGACATTCGTTCCTAAGAATGGATCCTTTCTGGAAAGGAGTTTCTCTCGAAAGAAGTGAGTGGGAGGAAAGTAGAACTTGATGAGGTAATGTACCTACTCCCTTATTGGAAAGTAGTTCATCACAGAAATCAGTTCCTGTGATCCCTACACCAATTAGTGAGGAAGCTGATGATAATGATCATGACACTTCAGATCAATTTACTACCGAACCTCGTAGGTCAACCAGAATAAGATCCGCACCAGAGTGGTACGGTAATCCTGCTCTGGAGGTCATGTTACTTGACCATGGCGAACCTGCGAACTATGAGGAAGCGATGATGAGCCCAGATTTCGCAAAATGGCTTGAGGCCATGAAATCTGAGATGGGATCCATGTATGGGAACAAAGTGTGGACTTTGGTTGACTTGCCCGATGATCGGCAAGCCATCGAGAATAAATGGATCTTGAAGAAGAAGACTGACACTAACGGTAATGTTACTGTATACAAAGCTCGACTTGTTGCCAAAGGTTTTCGACAAGTTCAAGGAGTTGATTGTGATGAGACCTTCTCACCCGTAGCGATGCTTAAGTCCGTCCGAATCATGTTAGCAATTGCCGCATTTTATGATTATGAAATTTGGCAAATGGATGTAAAGACTGCATTCCTGAATGGAATTCTAGAAGAAGAGTTGTATATGATTGTAAGCTCTAGTGATCCATCTATGGACTGGTGCAACCATCTCGGAGTTGGAATAAACGTTTTGATAGTGTGATCAAAGCATATGGTTTTATACAGACTTTTGGAGAAGACTGTATTTATAAGAAAGTGAGTGGGAGCTCTGTAGCATTTCTAATATTATATGTGGATGACATATTGTTAATTGGAAATGATATGGAATTTCTGGATAGCATGAAAGGATACTTGAATAAGAGTTTTTCAATGAAGGACCTCGGTGAAGCTGCTTATATATTGGGCATCAAGATCTGTAGAGATAGATCAAGATGCTTAATTGGACTTTCACAAAGCACATACCTTGATAAAGTTTTGAAGAAGTTCAAAATGGATCAAGCAAAGAAAGGGTTCTTGCCTGTGTTACAACGTGTGAAGTTGAGTCAGACTCAATACCCGACCACTTCAGAAGATAGAGAGAAAATGAAAGGTGTTCCCTATGCTTCAGCCATAGGCTCTATCATGTATGCAATGTTGTGTACCGGACCTGATGTGTGCCTTGCTATTAGTTTAGTAGGGAGGTACCAAAGTAAACCAGGAGTGGGTCACTGGACATCGGTCAAGAACATCCTGAAATACCCGAAAAGAACTAAGGATATGTTTTTTGTTTATGGACGTGACAAAGAGCTCATCGTAAATGGTTACATCGATGCAAGCTTTGACATTGATCCGGATGACTCTAAGTAACATACCAAATACGTGTTTATATTGAACGGTGGAGCTGTCAGTTGGTGCAGTTCTAAACAAAGCATCGTGGCGGGATCTACATGTGAAGCGGAGTACATAGCTGCTTCGGAAGCAGCAAATGAAGGAGTCTAGATGAAGGAGTTCATATATGATCTGAGTGTCATACCTAGTGCATCGAGTCCAATGAAAATCTTTTGTGACAATACTGGTGCAATTGCCTTGGCAAAGGAATCCAGATTTCACAAGAGAACCAAGCACATCAAAAGACGCTTCAATTCCATCCGCGATCAAGTCAAGGAGGGAGACATAGAGATTTGTAAGATACATACGGATCTGAATGTTGCATACCCATTGACTAAGCCTCTCTCACGAGCAAACACATGATCAGCACCAAGACTCCATGGGTGTTAGAATTATTACTATGTAATCTAGATTATTGACTCTAGTGCAAGTGGGAGACTGAAGCAAATATGCCCTAGAGGCAATAATAAAGTTGTTATTTATATTTCCTTATATCATGATAAATGTTTATTATTCATGCTAGAACTGTATTAACCGGAAACTTAGTACATGTGTGAATACATAGACAAACATAATGTCACTAGTACGCCTCTACTTGACTAGATCGTTGAATCAAAGATGGTTGTGTTTCCTAACCATCGACATGAGTTGTCATTTGATTAACGGGATCGCATCATTAGAGACTGATGTGATTGACTTGATCCATTCCGTTAGCTTAGCACTTGATAGTTTAGTTTGTTGCTACTGCTTTCTTCATGACTTATACATGTTCGTTAGACTATGAGATTATGCAACTCCCGAATACCGAAGGAACACTTTGTGTGCTACCAAACGTCACAATGTAAATGGGTGATTATAAAGGTGCTCTACATGTGTCTCTGAAGGTGTTTGTTGGGTTGGCATAGATCGAGATTAGGATTTGTCACTCCATGTTTCGGAGAGGTATCTCTGGGCCCTCTCGACATCACTATAAGCCTAGCATGCAATGTGACTAATGAGTTAGTTGCGGGATGATGCACTACAGAACGAGTAAATAGACTTGCCGGCAACAAGATTCAACTAGGTATTGAGATACCAACGATCGAATCTCGAGCAAGTAACATACCGATGACAAAGGGAAAAACGTATGTTGTTATGCGGTTTGATCGATAAAGATCTTCGTAGAATATGTAGGAGCCAATATGAGCATCCAGGTTCCGCTATTGGTTATTGACCGGAGGTGTGTCTCGGTCATGTCTACATAGTTCTCGAACCCGTAGGGTCCACACGCTTAACGATCGGTAATATGAGTTTATGTGTTTTGATGTACCGAAGGTAGTTCAGATTCCCGGATATGATCAAGGACATGACGAGGAGTCTCGAAATGGTCAAGACAAAAAGATCGATATATTGGTGACTATGTTTGGACTTCCGAAGAGTTCTGTGGGGACCCCGACTCATAAGTCGTGATCACCAAATGCACGTGTACAGTGATCCCAGAGATCAATGCTCACTGAACACACAAAAGCTGAATAACAAGAGTCTTACATCCATACATACCGTCTTACACAAGTAGGACCATTATGGTCAAGTCTTGAGTATAACATCACAGTGTAAATCTTCGTCGATAACTTGGACCCATGCCATCTGCCTTAACCCTACAGGCATTCTGACTGGGAAGCGTCCTAGCTCGCATGTTCATCATCGAAGTATTCTTCATCATATCCTGTTCTTTCAAGCCTGGCCAATAAAATAACCAGTGGCAAGCCAATGAGTACTTTGAATGTACTCGCAAGCAACCCAAGAGTGATAACAAAATAATTATGCAAGGCTTTACTGCTTAATTGGCATTGTTGCGGAAAGCTAGTTTTTCTCATGCAAGTATGATCAACATTTATAAAGGACAGGAATGCATCTGCAACATGTATCAGGAGGTTACAGACATCAACATCGAGAAAGAGTTATGAACAACTCATGCTCAAGCTCATCGTGACTTCCTCACGAGTCACATCATCAATATCACCAAACGGTGTTGTTTGTCAGAAACATATGGACGTAGTCTAAGCAGCACCGCCCAACTGTCCTTGACCGTGGACACGGCTACTCGAATAGTTTTACACTCTGCAGAGGTTGCACACTGTACCCACAAGATCCGGGGAACTTCCGTGTCAGCCACGACCCGCGGTACCTCAAGTACCCGGGGTAAGCACCAGATCACTACCTTTCCCTAGACGACACTAACATGGAGTCCACTCGATTGGCAGTAACCCCCGTGCCCAACATTTCACATAACACTTTCATGGAGCCTTGCTCCCATAATTATCACATACCACTGGCACGGGGTACCAATGGTGTGTCCGGTGCCCTATGAAAACAGTCATGGCCGCCCTACCTGGCACGACCCCGTCCCGAGAGAGAGCACCAACTCTCCCCCGTCACTAGTAATGCGGGCTCCAAGCTAGTATCGGCCTAGGTAATCAATAATGCCCTTTCCCATATAAGGGTAGAGTGGTTGCGCATGTAAGGTTGGGACAGTCGACAAATCTTAAATCTAATCCGTCTCTGTAAATAGCACTTTCATCAAGCCTCGATACACTGCCTCTCCACCAAGTAGTGACCTAGTTCATCATCATCTCCCAGGGGCATTAGTGGCACCCACTGGGCTATTTGCAAGTATGTCAAACCACACTTGGTTTGTTTCCATGCATAACCCTGACCCACTTTGCATAGCAACTACTTTAGCATCCTATCTACTCCCACCGGCATAACCCTCATAAGAAGGTAGGGTCATGCACAATGCAAGTATCATTGAGGAAGTAACAGCGGCAACCAACCAACGTGGTCTACCATCTCATCATGATTCCGATGTAACAATAATAAAGAGTTATATGTCATGCATAACAAGGGTTTCATGGACATGGTCAAAGGGCTGCTTGCCTGTTGTAACAAAGTCTTCGAGGTCTTCAAATATCTCTGGTCCAACTCCGAGCATTGCGTCTACTTCGTCAACTATCGTTGAAAGCAACCATAATAAGCAACAAAACAAGGCAGGAAATAAAAGTTCTCTAAAAATATGAGTTGGACTTTTCTGGGATACCTCTGGTCATATGAGGGATGACCAAAGTGGTTTCATTAGGATTTGATCAATGGACATCTTTGAACATTTCAATATGATGGAATCAAGGGGTTTATGGATTTGTAAGAAGTGTACAGAAATATATTTTTGAAAAATGAACAAAGGCACCCATTTAACAAAGGATGATTTTAGAAGCATCTAGGAATTGGTTTCACTGGATTTGGAGTCCAAATGAATTCCCTATGAATTTGCAAAGCTGACAAATATGAAGAAATGGCTCATTATATTGTGGGGTACAGAAAGTATTAAAAAATGTTCATAAACTAAGTTATGAACTTAGAGTCATCTAGGAATTTGTATCATGGCATTTGGATCAATTTTGAGCTCTCTGTGATTTTCTAAAGTTCATCACAGAAATGGAAAAACAGGATTTGATAAGTATTTGTGAAGGAAATGATTCTGGAAAAATGTGCAAATAGCACCATGTGATGGGGAATGACTTTAGGAACTACTAGAAATTTGAATCATCAAATTTGGAGTTAATTTGAATCATTTATGGATTTTACAAACTTTACAGAAAAGAAAAGGTAAAAGATTTTTACCCAAACGGTCTGGATCTCGGCGGCGGCGGCGCGCACTAGGCGGAGTTTAGCAGCAGGGCTCCACTGGGCCGGCCTAGCGGCTCGGCCGCGTGGCGACAGGGGCGACGCCGATGGCGGCTTGCGGGGGTGCGCCTTCGCGCACGGGAGACGGTAATGGCGGAAGCCGCCTCCACTTAAACGGGAGGGGTCCGCTGGCCGGACACTGACCTGCGGGGTCCACCTGCTGGGTCTTCGCCCTCCTCCCGCCCGCGACAGAGGAGGCAGAGGAGGCGGGGCCGAGTGCTGGCCGGCACCCGTTCCGGTGGCACCGGCCATCTCCGGCGACGCCTACCACACCGGCGTGCTCAGGAGAGCATGGCGCATCCGTCGAGGTGCGCTACAACCTCTGGGGTGGTCGGACGCGGGCGCTTCGTCGGCCGTGGCGGGCGGGGCCGGCCGTGAAGATGGAGCTCGACCGCGTGGCCACGAGAAGGAGGGGAATTAGCAGGGTAGAGTTCCACGACGATCGTGGTGACGCCATGGAATGACGAGGTGAGGAGGAGGGGGCTCGGGTGGCACGAATTTAAGCCGAGGCCGGCGGCAAGGCTCCGACCATGGTGGTGGATGGAGGGCACGAGAGGAGGTGCGGATTGGTCTAGGGGGTGCACGGGGGAGAGGGGGAGCAAATGGAGCAGAGAGTGAGGCTGGGGACAGCCTTTAGTAGCCAGCCCGTGGCTCACCGTGGACGTGGCGCACGGGTGGCTGCGGCAACAGCTCGGGCGGCCAGGGGGGAGGGAGTGGGGTTGTCTACGGCGTTCGTGGGTGTGGAGTAGGGCACCAGGAGAAGAGAGAGGGAGCGGGGAGAGGTCAGAGGCGCGCGCGTGTGAGCCGCACCATTGGCGCGCTCGGGCGGCCGGTGTTTGCTAGCGCGGAGGCGCGGGGAGGGGGAGAGAGAAGGGGGCCGACCGCGTAGCGTGTTGCGGACGCCGAGGCGCATCGGCAGGCGCGCGGGGGAGGCCCGAGGTGGTCGGGGGATGCGGCGTCAACGGTCGAACGCCCTGCCAGGCGCTCCAGAGCATGCAAATGGCCGGCACCCACGGGTTTTTGCACGCACCCGCGCGTCCACTTGTGTCTGGCAGCTGAAAGGGGGAGTAAACAATGCGGAAATAGCATTGGATGCCCTGGGGATCCACTGGAGGGAAGAGGGAGTTGAGGGGGAGTGGAAATGCTGCTGTCTAGAGTAGAAAAATGGAGTTCTTCCCCCCTCCATCATTGCTTCCTTGGGCATAAGAGCGTCCAGGTGCTAGAGGGGTACTAGGAGAGGTTGTGGTAGAAAGTAGAGTCCATGGAAATTAGTGGAAATGGCCAAAACAGGCATTTCAAGTTTTTGCCAGAAGGTGTTTGATGCAGGTTTGGGCAAGCAAATTAACTCCACTTGACATGAAGATTAACAGGATCAAGTGTCATATATAAATGGGGTTGATCACCAAGTTGGAGCTCATTTGGAGGAAGTTGCCAATGTAACTTTGGCAAACCCTAGAAATGAACAGAAATGGGTTTTCCAAGATTTAGTCATGAAAATCAATTCTCCTTGATGCACCACTTAGTGTAGTGGCCTCATTTGGTCATGTGATCATTTTCACAAAAGTTGGAATCAAGGAGAGAAAGTTGGTAATGTAGAGTTATTCAAATTTGGTTTTGGACAGGAAGAGTTTTGGGGCACTTTGATCAAGTTAACTTGTTCTCCAACTTGTGCCACTTGGTCTAGATGAATTATTAGACCCTTAGAGAATGTGCACAAAGTTTGGGAGCATTTGGAAATGTTTGGCAATGTAAAGTTGCTCAAACTTCAAAATGGACAGAAATGGTTTTGAGGGGATTTCATGGAGTTATACTATTCTCCATGACATGATACTTGTCAAGATCATCAAACATGTCACATGTGACCTGATAGAATTTCCTTGGAATTTTTGGAGAATATTTCCTTTGTAAATATTTCAAAAGCTTGAAATATCCAGAAAGGGTTTTTGAGGGGTTTGACCAATATTTTGAACATGACCATGTGTTGAAACTCTTATATATGGAAAATATATGTCCACTGAGTTTCCCTAATTTTTGTCAAATATTTTTGAAACAGTAACATAATTTTTCCCTATTAAAGACCATTTCTGGCCTTAAGAAAAAGCTTTTAAATAAAATAGGAAAATAACTTTTAAAATCAGATTTTTGTGGTTCCTGGGTATCCTATATCTAGTAGGAGTCAAATATATTTTTGGAAAGATTTTTACTGCCCTTAATTAAGTACTTGCAGTGCAAATCTCAATTCAGGGGTTTTTAGAAAACTAATTTTTGAAAATACTATTTGGCCAAATTATTTTTGTAAGAAAATACTATATTGTACTATACACATGGCATGATCATTGGGAAAAGGTTTTGGATCAAGGAGAAGGAGTATAAGAGTTGGAGGATTTATTTGATTTTTAGAGCACTTGCAAACAGCAGACAAACATTCAATCAAAGCAAAGACAAAACACTCAAAAGTTTTTGTCAAACCACATTTTAGCATTATTTATTGACTTAAGTGTTGTGCCATGAAAATCAGGGTGTGACAGACCTACCCCCCTTACAAGAATCTCGTCCCCGAGATTCCCAGACTAGGCGCGGAAAGGGATACAGAAACTTGGATCTGGGGTAGTCTTCAAGTCCTCATGTTGCTTCTGCTTCCGTGTAGTGCTCCATTGAGCTTGAAGTACTTGATGGTGTGGCTTCGTGTATGACACTCTTCTTGATCCAGGTTGCTAATGGGTAGCTCGTGGTAGGTTAGATTGGGCTAGGGGTCGATGGCTCGGTGGTCAATGTCCTTATTAGTGCTCGCGCTAGCTAGGAAGTTGGAAACACTTCCGGGGTTGTGATGCATGGAAAGCGTTGTGCACATCAGGTAACTCAGGTGGCAACTCCAGCTGGTAACTGTCTTCTCTTCGCCTCGTAGTGATCTCAGAGGGGGTTGTTAAACCTTGGAGTGATCTCGAAGGGGGTGGATGAATCTTGGTGTGGGCTTCCTTGTCATGGGAATGCTTGGTGCCTTTGAGAGGAGTGGTTTGTAGATACGCACGGTCTTCAACGCAGAGGTTTACTTCTTGATGATAGTGGTAGTTCTTCCTCCTTGACATGGCGGTCTTCAGACGTTCCTGGACTAGCTGAACGGCTCTTCTTCCGTCTTCAGGTGGGCAAGTAGGTCACCAAATGATGATGACAACTATCTTGTCTAAGCACTCCATGAAGACTTTGTTCACGGGGTACATAAAGTAGGCTGGGGAATTAGTGGTGGTCTTGTTGAGTGTGGGCCAAAGTGGTTGTAGATCTAGTATCAAGGCCCTAAGGTCCTGATCCGACCATGTTGTAGCTTGGTAGGGCTTAAGGGTTTCAAGGATTCTAGTGTGCGAGTGAACATTTATCATCTTATCTTTAAGCACGGTTTCTGAGATGCCAATAGTCTATCTAGTCTTCACATCATATTACCAAAAGAATCAACTCGTAAAGGTCACTCCAATCATCACTCATGTGTTACATATCCTCATGGCTCCCGAGAGAATGTCTAACAAAATCATATATGTCTACAATCCCAAACTCATATGTATGTCTACCCCTAAAAATCTATGGGTAGAACATATAAACTGCTAAGCTTGAACGTGACAATCCAAGTGCTCAGCCTATTCTTCCAAGGTCTAAGATAAAGCACCTCTATCCTAAGGAAACATGTCGTAAGCCACTCCAAGATCTTGTTTCCTTCCTATGAATCAACTCCAGCAGACCATTAACTTCCATGAATCACTACACAATCCATTAATTTCTACAAATCCAATGTTTATGGTGTTCCACATGATCTTCTAAAGTCCTTATAATCCCCAAATACTTGAAAAGGCTATCTCTACTATAGTTAGTCCACCAATTTCCATTATCATGGTCAAGTAAACTCCAAGGTCAAGCTCATATAGATCCCTAAATAAACTCTGACAATTAATCCAATCTCCTAGTTTATCGTCCACCGAGAAACATGGTATCATGATCGAGATCATCAGTTTAAATCCAATTTACTCCGAACCATGTAGGCTTACTCACCACCTATACTCCACTAGGATCACCTATTTAAATCCAAATATCATGTCCAACGAGAGTTCCTACGTGCTTCCCCAAAGTCATATCATAATGTCAACTATCTCCTATCAATATCCCCTGGCTAAGTTAAATCCAAAAACTTCCAAGAATTCTAGCTTGCGAACTTAATTGTCCCACTAAATCCAATTTATCCAGGGGTAATGAAAGCTATGCCAATCTATAATCATGATCCCACCAAGTTCATCTACCAACATGAAAGCCTTATAATCCTCTGAAGAGTCTCAAATACATAATTCCTCAAGGCCACTGATATAAACTACTCAAGTCATTTGTCCTCTGTTCCTATATCTTCAAATTGGTCTTCCCTATGGCATCATCAGTTTTGGTGCTATCTTAGGATGATAATGTGCTCGTTCACTATGTCCACTAGTTCCATAATGAACCCAATGATAAGCAAGGTTACGGAGGCTTAACAGGTTCTCTTGCAACTCTATGGTTTAACATGGTTAAGGATTCGAGCTGGGTTATCTCGTGAAGTCTCGAAGGCTCTAGGAATGGGTTTCTAGTCTTGAGGGTTAAACATAATTGTACGGGGTTGCATTTGGTCGAGGAGGCTGTAGCAAAAGTCTTCAGCGCTTGTTGGTCGCCGAGGTGGAATCCTTGGTGCACATTGTCTTGCTTGTCTTCAGTTGAGGAGAGAGATGAGAGGGGAAAGTAGCATAGAGGAGGGGGATGCCTAAAGGGGGTTCTATAGTGCTAGTGCAAACAAACAGGTGCCAAAAAGGGCCAAACACAAACAACAAAATAAGGCAGGTGATATAGTCGCGTACTTGTTGCCTAGGGCAAAAGTGCGACTTATATCAAAACACAAACAAATAAAAACAAGCAACACACAATCATGGTTCTATTCGAACCATCATACGACTTCGATCGCTGTAGGGGGTACACGACTCATCCTACCCTAGGGGTTCTCGGACTCAGTAGTCGTGCCTTGTGCCTCATGCAGTCTTCTGAGTTTTCCTCAGGTGTTGCTACGTCTCTTGTAGTTGTTCGACGAAACAATCTGGGTTGAGCCTGAAGAATCTTCAACAACTTCTTGCCTATTGAAGTGAGGGGGTGAAGGTGGCTTCTCATAGCAGGCATTGACTCGGTCTTCTGTTGTCTTCTTAATCATGACGATCCCTTTTTGTCTTCTAAGGTGTCGAAGGTGCTAAGTAGATAATCCTTTATGCAATGACATTAACAACGCATAATAGAGGTCCATCATGTCGGTTACGTTGATGACAACATCGACACAAACAGCGGGGGATGAGGAGAACCGTTTTCGTGCTCACTATGGTGAGGCGGACCAAATGGCTAGGTTCTTATCCATCGGTGGTTGCCGATACAACAACGGTAGTGTCATGGTTACTCTATTAGCGGTGTATATCATGATCTTGCATATTCTATGCCCTGATCATCGTAGGCTAAGGTTGCATCATCTTGGGGCAGTGTCAAGGATGTCACCATCTCCTAGGTCTTCAGGTCCTCATTCCTCGAGGATGCATCTTCTGTTGGTATCGTCTTGTTGTGATGTCGCCAATCTTGTGTTCAGGAGGTGTGGGTGAACGTCTGGCAAGGCATCTTCCTTCTAGATTATCCACGAGGATTACAAGGAATCCAGTGGCCAGGGGCATAAGGGTTCTAGCAACCAAAGGTTTTGAAGGGGAAGAGATCAATAAGGAAAGTATACCTTAGTTTTCAAAAAACTGAGAAGGGAAGAGAAGTAGAGATAGTTTTGAAAACTAGTAGTAGTTCTGGAAATAGTTTTACCCTAACTAACAACCATGCTAACCAAGGCTTCCTACAGTCAGGATGGCTCTGATACCAGCTCTATGGGGACCCCGAATCATAAGTCGTGATCACCGAATGCACGTGTAAAGTGATCCCAGAGATCAATGCTCACTGAACACACAGAAGCTGAATAACAAGAGTCTTACATCCATACATACCGTCTTACACAAGTAGGACCATTATGGTCAAGTCTTGAGTATAACATCGCAGCGGAAATCTTCGTCGATAACTTGGACCCATGCCATCTGCCTTAACCCTACAGGCATCCTGACTGGGAAGCGTCCTAGCTCGCATGTTCGTCATCGAAGTATTCTTCATCATATCCTGTTCTTTCAAGCCTGGCCAATAAAATAACCAGTGGCAAGCCAATGAGTACTTTGAATGTACTCGCAAGCAACCCAAGAGTGATAACAAAATAATTATGTAAGGCTCTACTGCTTAATTGGCATTGTTGCGAAAAGCTAGTTTTTCTCATGCAAGTATGATCAACATTTATCAAGGACAGGAATGCGTCTGCAACAAGCATCAGGAGGTTACAGACATCAACATCGAGAAAGAGTTATGAACAACTCATGCTCAAGCTCATCATGACTTCCTCACGAGTCACATCATCAATATCACCAAACGGTGTTGTTTGTCAGTTTGGGAGAATGTGCACAAAGTTTGGGAGCATTTGGAAATGTTTGGCAATGTAAAGTTGCTCAAGCTTCAAAATGGACAGAAATGGTTTTGAGGGGATTTCATGGAGTTATACTATTCTCCATGACATGATACTTGTCAAGATCATCAAACATGTCACATGTGACCTGATAGAATTTCCTTGGAATTTTTGGAGAATATTTCCTTTGTAAATATTTCAAAAGCTTGAAATATCCATAAAGGGTTTTGAGGGTTTGACCAATATTTTGAACATGACCATGTGTTGAAACTTTATATATGGAAAATATATGTCCACCGAGTTTCCCTAATTTTTGTCAAATATTTTTGAAACAAGAATATAATTTTTCCCTATTAAAGACCATTTCGCCTTAAGAAAAGCTTTTAAATAAAATAGGAAAATAACTTTTAAAATCATATTTTTGTGGTTCCTGGGTATCCTATATCTAGTAGGAGTCAAATATATTTTTGGAAAGATTTTTACTGCCCTTAATTAAGTACTTGCAGTGCAAATCTCAATTCAGGGGTTTTTAGAAAACTAATTTTTGAAAATACTATTTGGCCAAATTATTTTTGTAAGAAAATACTATATTGTACTATACACATGGCATGATCATTGGGAAAAGGTTTTGGATCAAGGAGAAGGAGTATAAGAGTTGGAGGATTTATTTGATTTTTAGAGCACTTGCAAACAACAGACAAACATTCAATCAAAGCAAAGACAAAACACTCAAAAGTTTTTGTCAAACCACATTTTGGCATTATTTATTGACTTAAGTGTTGTGCCATGAAAATCAGGGTGTGACAAGTTCCGAGTGAGTTTGGACAAATACCAGAGTACTGGGGGATACCAGAACCCCCCGGGGGAGTGTAATGTGCCTCATGGGCCTTGGTGGAGAGAGGAAGGGGCGGCCAGGGCAGGTCGCATGCCCCTCCCCCTCTAGTCCGAATTGGACAAGGAAGGGGGCGGTGCCCCCCTTTTTCCTTCCCCCTCTCTCCTCCTTCCTTTCCTCCTACTCCTACTCTTGGAAGGGGTGGAATCCTACTCCCAGTGGGAGTAGGACTACCGTTGGGGTGCGCCTAGGAGGCCGGCTTCCTCCTCTCCTCCACTCCTTTATATACGGGGGAGGGGGCACCCCATAGACACACAAGTTAATCATTGATCTTTTAGCCGTGTGCGGTGCCCCCCTCCACCATAATCCACCTCGATCATATTGTAGCAGTGCTTAGGCGAAGCCCTGCGTCGGTAGCTTCATCAACACCATCATCACGCTGTCATACTGGCAGAACTCTCCCTCGAAGCTCTACTGGATCGTGAGTTCGTGGGACGTCACCGAGATGAACGTGTGCAGATCACGGATGTGTCGTACATTCGGTACTACGATTGGTCAATCGTGAAGACGTACGACTACATCAACCGCGTTGTCATAACGCTTCCATTTACGATCTACGAGGGTACGTGGATGACACTCTCCCCTCTCGTTGATATGCATCACCATGATCTTGCATGTGCGTAGGAATTTTTTTGAATTTACTACGTTACCCAATAGAAGGGTTACCCAATTGTTTCCTTAGGGTATCCTATGAAGACACATTTCTCCGATTTGGGTTTGAGCTTATCAGGCTGAAGCCTTTTGACCTAAGCATCGCATCGCCAAACTTTAAGAAATGACAGCTTAGGTTTGCTGCCAAACCACAGTTCATACAGTGTCGTCTCAACCGACTTTGATGATGCCCTGCTTAAAGTGAATGCAGTTGTCTCTAATGCATAACCCCAAAATGATAGTGGTAAATCGGTAAGAGGCATCATAGATCTCACCATATCTAATAAAGTGCGGTTACGACGTTCGGACACACCATTACGCTGTGGTGTTCCAGGTGGCGTCAGCTGTGAAATTATTCCACATTGTTTTAAATGAAGGCCAAACTCGTAACTCAAATATTCTCCTCCACGATCAGATCATAGAAACTTTGTTTTCTTGTTACGATGATTCTCCACTTCACTCTGAAATTCTTTGAACTTCTCAAATGTTTCAGACTTGTGTTTCATTAACTATACCCATATCTGCTCAAATCATCGGTGAAGGTCAGAAAATAACGATACCCGCCAAGAGCATCAATACTCATTGGACCGCATATATCAGTATATATTATTTCCAATCAGTCACTAGCTCGTTCCATTGTTCCAGAGAACGGAGTTTTAGTCATCTTGCCCATAAGGCACGGTTCGCAAGTATCAAATGATTCATAATCAAGTGATTCCAAAAGTCCATCTTTATGGAGTTTCTTCATGTACTTTACACCAATATGACCCAAACGGCAGTGCCACAAATAAGTTGCACTATCATTATCATCTTTGCATCTTTGGCATCAATATTATGAATATGTGTATCATCATGATAAAGATTCAACAGAAATAGACCACTCTTCAAGGGTGCATGACCATAAAAGATATTACTAATATAAATAGAACAACCATCATTCTTTGATTTAAATGAATAACTATCTCGCACTAAACAAGATCCATATATAATGTTCATGCTCAACGCTGGCACCAAATAAGAATTATTTAGGTCTAAAACTAATCTCGAAGGTAGATGTAGACGTAGTGTGCCGATGGCGATCACATCAACCTTAGCACCATTTCCGACGTGCATCATCACCTCATCCTTAGCCAATCTTCGTTTAATCCATAGTCCCTGCTTCGAGTTACAAATATGAGCAACCGAATCGGTATCAAATACCCAGGCACTACTACGAGAATTAGTAAGGTACACATCAGTAACATGTATATCAAATATACCTTTGCTCACTTTGCCATCCTTCTCATCTGCCAAATATTTGGGACAGTTCCGCTTCCAGTGACCAGTCCCTTTGCAGTAGAAGCACTCAGTTTCAGGTTTGGGTCCATTTTTATGTTTCTTCCCGGGAGTGACAACTTGCTTGTCATTCTTCTTGAAGTTCCTCTTATTTTTACACTTGCCCTTCTTCTTGAAACTAGTGGTCTTGTTAACCATCAACACTTGATGCTTATTCTTGATTTCTACCTCCGCGGCTTTTAACATCACGAAGAGCTCGAGAATAGTCTTTTCCATCCCTTGCATATTGTAGTTCATCAAGAAGCCTTGGTAACTTGGTGGTAGTGATTGAAGAACTCTGTCAATGACACAATTATCTGGAAGATTAACTCCTAGCTGAGTCAAGTGATTATGGTACCCAGACATTCTGAGTATGTGCTCACTAACAGAACTATTCTCCTCCATCTTGTAGCTATAGAACTTGTTGGAGACTTCATATCTCCCAACTCGGGCATTTGCTTGAAATATCAACTTCAACTCCTGGAACATCTCATATGGTCCATGACGTTCAAAATGTCTTTGAAGTCCTGATTCTAAGTTATAAAGCATGGCACACTGAACTAACGAGTAGTCATCAACACGCGACTGCCAGGCATTCACATTGTCTGCAGTTGTTGGGGCATCAAGGGCATAATTCTTCTGTGCAGCAATGAGGATAATCCTCAAGTTACGGACCCAGTACGTGTAGTTGCTGCCATCATCTTTCAACTTAGATTTCTCTAGGAACACATTAACGTTCAAAGGAACGGTAGCACAGGCCATTGATCTACAACATAGATATGCAAAAAACTATCAGGACTAAGTCCATGATAAATTGAGTTCAATTAATCATATTACTTAAGAACTCCCACTTAGATAGACATCCCTCTAGTCATCTTAATGATATGTGATCGAAATCAACTAAACCATGTCTGATCATCACGTGAGATGGAGTAGTCTTCAATGGTGAACATCACTATGTTGATCATATCTAGTATATGATTCACGTTCGTCCTTTCGGTCTCCAGTGTTCCGAGGCCATATTTGTATATGCTAGGCTCGTCAAGTTAACCCGAGTATTCCGCGTGTGAAAATCTGGCTTGCACCCGTTGTATTTGAATGTAGAGCCTATCACACCCCATCACAAAGAACTTCTGCAACGGTGCATACTCGGGGAGAACACTTATACCTTGAAATTTAGTAAGGGATCATCTTACAATGCTACCGCCGTACTAAGCAAAATAAGATGAATAAAAGATAAACATCACATGCAATCAAAATATTTCACATGATATGGCCATCTTCATCTTGTGCTCATGATCTCCATCACCGAAGCAACGTCATGATCTCCATCGTCACCAGCATGACACCTTGATATCCATCGTAGCACTACAAAAAAATACACTTATGTGATGATACGTGTTTGTCACAGTAGGTTGCGTTTTCGTCATGCATGTACATCCATGACGATTTTATGACAGAATCAAGATAGTCATACTTGTGCTATCGTAGAAGTGTTCCATGACATTACCAATATTATCATCACAGAAGTGTCCACTTCCATGACGATAAATAGCACGTCACAAAAGTGCTTTCGTCAAGGGTGACCGACATGTGGCATCCACCATAACGGAACGCCGTTAAGCTATCGGGTTGGATTTTGGATCCGATAACCCGTTAACAGCCACGACCAATGCCGATTTTCCACGTGTAGAATTCTCATTGGCTGACGGATCCATGTGTCAGCTCTGCGTTGGCACAGGTGTCACGCATCCAACGGTCGAGATGGGCCTATGATATGTTGACACATGGATCGGCCCAAAATTAGCCCACAAAGTTTAAATGGCCCGACCCCGCCGAAGGCCCATAAGATTTAGCGGACCATAATGGGCCGGCCCAGCTAAAGGCCCCCAAAATTTAGCGGACCATAATGGGCCAGCCCAGCTAAAGGCTCACACGCTTTTGTGGACCATAATGGGCCGGCCCGGCTAAAGGCCCACAAGATTTTGCGGACCACAATGGGTCGGCCCAGCTAAAGGCCCACAAGATTCTGCACACCATAATGGGCCGGCCCAGCTAAAGGTCCAACATTCTCTGTCAAATCGGCCCGTCAACGGCCTGGCCTAAACTTGTCATCAATGCGGCCCATGGTCACTTCTGGCCTGTTAACAGTCCGCTAAGTAATTGGGCCAAATTATGGCCCGGTATATTTCCGGCCTATTAAAGGTCCGGCTTCATTTGGGCCCATTTACATGCCATCAAAACTTTTGGCCCATAAACGACCATGAAGGATTTGGGTCATATTCGGCCATGTTTGTCATTCGGCCTGTTAGAGGCCCACTATAGATTTGGGCCACTTTTGGCCTGCTGTCAATTTTGGCCTGTTAACACCGGACGTAAACCATGGGCCATATGTGGCCCAACGTCATATCGGGCCCATTAACGGACCATATAAAAATGACGATAATCTAGCCCGACCGAAGTTCTGACCTGTTAAAGGCCCGTGTATTAGGTCGACGCATTTACAGCCCGTCCGAATTTCGGCCTGTCAAATATCCACATCGTAAATGGGCTACCAGTTTGGCCTGCTAAGTCCAGTGGGTTATTTGGCACAATCAGGGCCCAATCTCACTTTCGGTCTATTAATGTTTAGGCCTGTTAAAGGCCCACTATGGGCATAGGCCTACCAGAAAAATATGAAAGCTTATGTTGATTTAAGCCCTGATATTTTTAGTGGGCTACATGCCAATTTCGGCCCGTAATCGTTTTTAGCCTAATTGGAATGGGCTCGACGAATGTTGGCATGTTGGGCTCCTACGAAGCTTTCGGCCGAATACACTACTAAGATAAACCTACACTATACAAAAATAGCATCGTAATTAATACAGCCTGTAGCAGCATCATAAATGTTGTATCACAACAAAATAACTTCCAACCATACAACAAAAGGCCTGTTGGCATAAAGTTTACAGTCCTTCCAGATAAAAGCACCATCAGATGTATAGAAGCACAGAACATTTGACCTCAGTGCTAATGTTTCAGGCTGTAGAATCTGATGGAGCAGCACGATCTCCACCTTTTTCTGTCATTGCTCTTGAACAACAAAGCGAATGTCTGATAGTCTGGTTTCAAAATCATTCATATCTTGAAGACATTTCTCAACCACTATTCTTGTTTCCGAAACAACGTCCATTAGGGATTGGACTTGTGTCTGGAGCACAGATATATCACTCTGTCTAGCAGGAAGATTTTGTTCAGTAGGAGATTTGGACGAGGTTACCTTGACAACCAACCCAGAATTACGCAGGAAGGTGCTTTTTGCACTATTTGTGGAGAGAAACTGACGCACCGCAGCAAGAGGTGACATTGTGCCTGTAGTAGCCTCGTCACCTTCAGGTGGTTGTGGTTGTTTAATCATTTGTTCCATAGCTTCCTGAAAGTTTGAACTTGTAGATTAGTGTACCAGATAAGTTACTAATGAGATAAAAACAAACAAAGTAGGTTAAACGTTTATACATAACTTATTTTGGTGAACTACTGTAATACATTAGCATGTATTGTAGTGCCAACTACGTAATAAAATCACTTTCGGAACATATGTGCATGTAGCATGCCTACTGTATTGTCTATTTCCTCACATTCGTTGACATCTAAGGTTAAAGAGACATGGTTTAAA
Source organism: Aegilops speltoides (assembly GCA_021437245.1). Lineage (NCBI taxonomy): Eukaryota > Viridiplantae > Streptophyta > Magnoliopsida > Poales > Poaceae > Aegilops > Aegilops speltoides. The sequence goes on along the minus strand of CM038141.1, from coordinate 107,401,534 downwards.
GTAGGATGAACATAGTATGACATCATTCATATCATGGGCAAACAGATATAAAACAAATAGGCTATTTTATCATTGTGTGTGCACGTGAACATAACTACTAGATTACAGATCAAGACCAAAAGAATATCCTTCATCTCTTTTAAACCATGTAAGGTGAAATGATACGTTGAGACAACTGTGTATAAAAGTGAACAGAGTAACTGACATTGGCTGCAAACCAAGTAGTTAAATGAACACATCACAGAACCAATAAGTTCAAGGCAGGAGGAGTAAGGACTTACAACAGCAACTTGAACTGGTGTGCTCATGACCTTCGTCTTGCTGGTGTGGCAATCCTTGAAGATTTGCACTGCATTCGGTTCAGGTTATTTTTGGTCCGCACAGGCTTTCCTCTGTATTTGCAACAAGTCAATATAGATATGATAATATAGCACAAAAAAAAGAAGGAAGTAGCAGCTATTTACAAGAGCCTCACAGTGTGCAATATAGCTACGAGATCTTGTTGTCTGTTGGAATTTCACTTTAGCACGGTTGGTTTTGTTCTTCTAACAGTTAGCCTAGAAGAAGATACACTTGTAAGGCACATACATAAATACAAGTTCAATATGTGGTCTGATAAAATACATATAGCCTACCTGATACTTTGGATCAGACCAGTGTTTAACGAGGGCTCTGCAGTCTTCATCTGTAATATATTCCACTGGAGATGTTTGGGCGATTTCATTGTTAGCCTTGCCTTCAAAGTGAGATTTTCTAAGGTGGTACCGATACTGTCATAGAGCAGACTGAAAAACATGAGTGCATGCTTGTTTAGTTGCATCATCTTTCGGATCCAACTTGAACCTCATCTGCTGAAAAAGAATGTGAGTCTTATTAGGAGGAAGCTAGAAAGTATGGGACAGAGCAAGACAATATTACTAATTGCGATGAATAACATTACTTACGGATAAATGGTCAATGAAGGTGTTAAACTGGTATTGTCTTTCTCATTCTGTCATCGATCCACGTTGGGAGGATACGCGATGACACCTAATCGCAACGGCTGCCTCGATACTAACTTGGCTGACTCAGAGCATCACGTGGCCTTTTAAACCTGCCTCAAAATGGATCTCCATTCTTCCTCCTTTAGATTTTGTTAATCACAAGCATTATCCCCGATGTCTGCTTCCGGTTGCGCCGTGGTGCTAGTTCAACAACGAATATGGAAAGTGTTAGTGTACATCAAACTGTGAGAGTACATATAAAGGAGCATGCAACTGCAACTTGACTCGGTGAGGTACCGTCTTGGTGTTGATGCTCATGAGGTTCATCTGATCTTGCCAAGTCCTGTTGTGTTAGCAGTGCTTCGGAAGTAGTGTTAGGTGTGAAGGCAGCTTGGGAGATGGCCAGTTCCGGAGCAAACGAACGAGTAACTAGTTGAGATGCTGGTACAGTTGAAGCTGAAGCTGTAGCTGGTGGAGCAGGTGATACTGTGTTTGTAGATTTAGCCGGTGGACTTGGACCTTCTACTGCACTATAAGTACCAGCAGAATCTCGACGCGTAACCATTTCCGCTTTCACCCGACGAGTAACAAGACTCCCTACTATATTAATTTCTTGCTCTTTTTTACTTTGCCATGTCAAGCTGTACCCACAACACAAAAGAATAAAATCACTCTTCGTAACTCATTGATGCATGATACGATAAGCAATAATTTGATGTAAGACAACCATATGAGGATGGATATGTAAGAAAACAGACGACATGACATATTCACAGCTACGATGTGCAAACTAAGGTATGATTTTCAAGAAAATAGAAGTAATGCAAGCTAGACACCATATGAAAGATGCAACCAATATTACTCTGCCAAGTTAAAAGTGTCTTGTCATAAGTGGCAATTCGAAAAATTAGAAGCAGTACAATGTAGAAATCAATGCAAGATGCAACCACTATCAAACTGCCATATTAAAAGCGTCCAATCATGAGTTACTGATGCGGGATACACAACAATAGTACTTTGATGTAGGAACATGGTATGATAGATACATGAAGTGTATTCTAGACACAGAAAGCCATGTCATATGCACATGTATAACGTATAAACTCAGCAGGTGCAATTTAATCAAAATAGAAGAAATACAGGATAGACAACATATGCAACATGAAACCAATTATCACACTGTCAACTTAGAGCAAGCACCTACGATGGTGGAGTACGGGAGATGAAATCATCATGTAGACTTGGGACTTCAACTTCATTAGCAGTAGCAGTGGCAAATCTAGAGAGTCTCTATTTGCGTCGGTGCGGAGTACCACCAACATCCCCTAACTTACTATTTTCCTTCCTATTTTCCGATATTGCCTTATGAAGTCAAAACCACAAGAAGATGAATAAAATTAGCTCTGCATAACTGGTTGATGCATGATATAGACGAGCACTACTTTGATGTAAGGCAAGCGCGGGATAGGAGGATGGAATATATACAAAAACAGACAGCATTTCATATTCACACGTACGATAGGAGGATGGAATATGTATGAAAAAATAGTAAGCGGAAGGCATTTCAACAAAATTCAAAGAAATGAAAGCTAGGCACCATATGAGCATGCAACCAATATCACTCTATCAGGTAAAAAGTGTCTTGTCGTAAGTGCCATTTCAAGAAATTATAAGCAGTACAAGCTAGAAGACAATGCAAGATGCAACCTACATCACAGTCCCAAGTTAAATGTGTCTTATGGGTAAGTGATCGTTGCAGGTATAAGTTGTAAGCTACGCAGATGCAATTCTACATAATCAGAAGTAATACAAACTAGACATCATACGGAAAACGCAACCACGTATAACAGTTCCAAGTAAGAGCAAGCACCTGTGATGGTGGAGTAGGGGAGATGTGCTCATCATGTACACGTATGTTCTAGAAACAGGAACACGTGTCATATTCACAGGCATTATGTGTAAAGTAAGCAGATGCAATTCAACAAAGTTAGAAGCAATACAAGCTAGACATCATATGCAACATGCAACCACATATAATAATGTCAAGTTAGAGCAAGCACCTGTGATGGTGGAGTAGGGGAGATGTGCTCATCATCTACACAGCTACGTTGACTGTCCAGCCTTGTGTTGTCTTCCGAATCTTGTTGGGAGGATGGCGGAGTAGAATCTGTAGAGACCCCCTGTTTGAGTTGCTCCGAAGGACCGCCATCATCCACTGCCGGACTAATTTCCTTTAGCCGTAAAGATTCTGCATTGTGAAGTCAAACCGATAAGAAAAAGGAATAAAATTCACTCTTCAGAACTCATTCATGCATGATACTGACGAACACTACTCGGATGAAAGTCAAACACATGATGCGAGGATGGAATATGTATGAAAAACATGATGGTGTGACATATTCACACCTATGATGTGGTAACTAAGCAGAAGGCATTTCAACAAATTAGAAGCACTGCAAGCTAGACACCATATGAAAGATGCAACCAATATCACTCTGCCAAGTTCAAACTGTATATGCTTCAACAAATTAGAAGTAGTACATGCTAGAAATCATATGCAAGACACAACCAATATCACAGTGGCGACTTAAAGGTGCCTTATCATAAGTGACTGATGCAGCATATGCAAGAATAGTAGTCTGATGTAGAAACAGGAACACATGTCATATTCACAGGCATTATGTGTAAAGTAAGTAGATGCAATTCAACAAAGTTAGAAGCAATACAAGATAGAAATCATACGCAACATGCAACCACATATAATAGTGCCAATTTAGAGCAAGCACCTGTGATGGTGGAGTAGGGGAGATGTGCTCATCATCTACACAGCTACGTTGACTGTCTAGCCTTGCGTTGTCTTGCGAATCTTGTTGGGAGGATGGCGGAGTAGAATATATAGATACTACTAGGGAAAAGGCTAGCAGCAGCGCGGGTTTTAGGCCTATCAGTAGCGCGGGCAGGCACGCTACTAATAAGGCGCTACAGCTATTGCTTAGCAATAGCGCGGGCCCGCACGCGCTACTACTAGGACAAATAGCTGCAGTGTTTGCTCAAGCCCATGCTACTGCTAATGTAACTACTGGCAGCGTGTTTTCCGTCCATCGCTACTAGTATTTTTTAATTTTTTTATTTTTAGTATATTTATGCGCCATCGTACAAATATTGGTACAATACCAGTTATGAGGTTTACATCATTATGTCCATAACAGTGTGTCAAATGAAGGTGGATTAGGTTCAAGTGGAGGCAATATGTGGTGCATGTCAAAAGTATACTACTAATCCAAACTTGATCTAGTTTGGACTAGTAGTAGTTTCGATGTGCACCACATGTTGCCTCCACTTGAATCTAATCCGCCAGCACAAGCTATTTAATCATCATCAAAGTCATTACCACCAACCGTATTTATTTAATCAGCATTAACACTAGCTAATAACAATCATCATAGTCATTACCACCAACACTAGCTATTTTATCATCATAGTAATAGTGTAGCACATCATCATCCTCAAACTCATTTCTAGCTAGCTAATCACTCCTGCTGCTCTCTCTTAGGTAAAATAACATAAAACATGTATAGCTCTCCTCCTTGATCAAGTTGGAGCATGCAGATGAACCTGTCTCCTAATCGTGGGTAGCGATCTATTTGCTGCCCCTAGTACTTCTCTGCTCCCCATCACATATTTGGTCCAGTCTTGCACTATTAAGCATCCGTCGCTAATCTTGAATGCACTAAAGTAATCAGAGGATATCTTGGCCGTGGTGATAATACTCATGGTACCTTTAGTCTCGATCCCATAAGGCACAACATTCATTGGGAGTCCCTGTTGAAGAACATCGTACGGTAACATACTTAGCAATGAAGTTTAGCTTCAAAAATAATGTATGGAAAAGATGCACTGAGGATAAATAGTAAGAATCTTACCATCCTTCCTAAATAGATGTGACCGTAGTTCATTACGAACACCATTGGTCGCACATTTTCAGTACTAACATTTCTAAATGCAGGAAGAAAATTTGTCTTGACAGTATCAAGATCCTCAAGCCATGAAACATAATGACTGAGATCCTAACAGTTGAGTTCAGCCCCAGGATAGTATACGGTCCTGTCTACCAGGCGCTGGACATGTTTGCTTGCACCGAAATAAGCTGACAATACAAATTAGTTGTCAACTATTTTTGAATGAACAATATCAAAGACATAAATATGGTTGAGAAACTTATATAATGGTATAACTGGAGGCGTCTGCACATCGACCCAGATGTCGGTATTACCTTCAATATCATCTTTCGGACGAATATCAAAGGTGATAACCATATCAGGCTCAAATGCATAAGTCTTGCATAGTGCTCGCCATGTTTTGCATCCAAAATAGGTGTAGTCGTCTGAATTGTATAATTTTGCATGGAAAATATAACCATGCTCGGTCTTCAAGTAAACTTTATTTTCCTCCGTAGTATGACTGAAACCTATCTTATCCAATACAAAAACTCTTGCATGGCAGGGGATACGCTAGTAGAATTGTAAAAAAAATATAAGTTTGATATGGGGTGGCCCGATCTTCTCAGTGAGCGGTAACGTAGATGATGATGGTGAATAGATAACTTGGTGTCGCCGATCATCTCTCCTCGCTAGATCCCTGATGCCAATGCAGCAGCTCTCTACCCTTCGGATATTCACGACTTCAAACACTTGCGCAACGTAGCCGTCGACCACGAAACAGTTAGAATTGCAATATACTAATTCCCAATGGAACAGCAGATCACACTTGACTTGTAGTATATAATCTCCAGATCGATACGAATTGGAGACAAGAATTCAAGATGAATGCTTATAGCAATCTCATGAACTAGGGTTTATCTTAAACGTGGTCTATCTAACTAATCTGAAAGCAGCCCTCTATATAAGAGGTGCTGGGTGATGCACCCAAGGGGGGCGCTAGATCTGGTGCGCCCAGCCTAGTCCTCCTGACTTGGTGCAACCTAAACTGGTTCGACTCAAAACGTGGTTCGACTCAACTTGATACAAACTGACCCAACTTGGGTTCAGCCCCTTGGCACGCAGGCCATGTACTTGAGGTATGGCGCTGCAACATGGTGTTGGTGCGCCTGGTGTTACTCGATGTGGGGATCATCCTCCTTGACGCTTATACCGACCGCCTCTCCTCCCTCGCACCCTCTTGCTTGTACTCCACGTCATGCTCCTCTTGCTGCAACTCCTCGCTCCCTCGTGCTATGCCTTCTTCTCCCATGCACCTGAGTATGCAAACACACAAAGACTTAGGCAGTAGAAAACTCTCATTAAAATAAATAGCATATTCAACTAAGAGAGAATTCACCTGTTGTTCTATTATCTTTGCACGAGCTCTTGTGATAGGTCCAATTCTGATTTCATCATTGGACGTCTTCTTTGCAGCCACTTGGTGATCATCATCATAGGTTGGAGATGGGTCAAGTGTAGGGATGTCCTCATCATCTCCCCCCCCTTCAAAAGGCGTCGACCTCGACGCTCCAAGGTCTTCTCCATCATATGGTGACAAATTAGCAACATTGAAGCTGTTGCTAACGCCACCAAACTCAGCAATAGGAATATCAATCGAGTTGGCATTGTCATTTATCTTGGCTAGCACCTTGTAAGAACCAGCACCACGCGGCAACACCTTGGAACGCCACAGCTGTGGGAACCTATCCTTGCGCAGATGCACCCAAACCATATCTCCAGGCTGAAACAAAACTTGCTTTCTTGATTGGTTTCTTGCAGCAGCAATGTTCTTGCCCTTCTTCTCAATATCCTCTTGTGTCCTCTCATGAATTTTCTTCACATAATCTGCTCTTTTTGATGCCTCCATATTTACTCTATCATGCAATGGAACAGGCAGCAAATCTAGCGGTGTGATTGGTTTGAAGCCATACACCACCTCAAAAGGACAAAGCTAGGTAGTAGTGTGCACTGCTTTGTTATATGCAAACTCAACATGTGGCAAACACTCCTCCCACTCACGTAGATTTTTCTTGATCATAGCTCGTAGCAATTGGGACAATGTGCGATTCACCACCTCTGTTTGACCATCCGTTTGGGGATGACATGTAGTACTGAACAGCAGCTTCGTTCCAAGCTTTCCCCATAGGGTCTTCCAGAAGTAGCTCATAAACTTCACGTCCCTATCAAAAACAATTGTCTTTGGCACTCCATGCAAGCGTACGATGTCCCTGAAAAACATGTTAGCAATATGCGACGCATCGTCGCTTTTGTGGCATGCAATAATATGTGCCATCTTTGAAAATCTATCCACTACCACAAATATAGAATCATGACCTATTTTAGTGCGTGGCAAACCTAACACAAAATCCATACTGATATCTTCCCATGGTGTGGTAGGTGTAGGTAGTGGTGTATACAAACCGTGAGGCTTTAGTTTTGACTTGGACTTGTTACATGTAATGCAGCGCCTAACAAACCTGTCCACGTCGCGCCTCATCTTGGGCCAATAAAAGTGATCAGCTAGCATGAGCAATGTCTTCTCATGCCCAAAGTGACCCATCAATCCTCCTACATGTGATTCCTGCAACAATAGAAAATGCACCGACGATTCTCGAACACATAGTTTGTTAGCACGAAACAAAAATCTATCATGTATGTGGTACTTGTCCCATGCGTGTTGAAGCATACACAAACGATATGGTTCAGCAAAATCATGATCAGTTGCATACAAATCACACAAGCTCTCTAAACCAGGAATTTTAACATCGAGATGTGTCAATAACATGTTCTTCCTAGATTGAGCATCAGCAACAACATTATCTTTCCCTTTCTTATGCTTAATTATGTAGGGAAATGACTCAATGAACTCAACCCACTTAGCGAGGCGCCTATGCAAATTAGATTGAGCTTTCAGATATTTTAAAGCTTCACGATCAGAATGTATGATAAATTCTTTTGGCCATAAATAATGTTGCCAAACTTCAAGAACTCTAACAAGCGCATACAATTCTTTGTCATAAACAAGATAATTCAATCTAGCACCAGAAAGTTTCTCGCTGAAATAAGCAATAGGTCTACCTTCTTGCATCAACACACCACCAATTCCTATACCACTAGCATCACATTCAACTTCAAATTGCTTACAAAAATCTGGTAGTGCAAGTAATGGTGCAGAAGTAAGCAAACGTTTCAGCTCATCAAATGCAAGATCTTGTGCAGCGCCCCAAACAAAAGGCACTCCTTTCTTAGTTAATTCATTCAATGGTGCAGCAATAGTACTAAAGTCTTTCACAAAACGCCGGTAGAAACCAGCAAGACCGTGAAAACTTCGTACTTGACTAACATTCATGGGAGTAGGCCAATTTTGAATTGCTTCAATTTTAGATGAATCTACTTCTACTCCATGCTTAGATACAACGTATCCCAGAAATATGACCTTATCTTTTGCAAATGTGCACTTCTCAAGATTAGCATACAATTTAGCATCACACAACAGTTGCAAAACTTGTCTAATATGATCACAATGTTCAGATTCATTGCAGCTGTAAATAAGTATGTCATCAAAATATACAACCACAAAACGACCAATAAACTCTCTCAAAACATGATTCATTAATCTCATGAATGTACTAGGTGCATTAGTAAGACCAAAAGTCATAACTAGCCACTCATATAAACCAAATTTAGTTTTGAAAGCAGTTTTCCATTCATCCCCTTCTTTCATCCTAATTTGATGATAACCACTACGCAAATCAATTTTACAGAAAACAGCAGCATTACTCAACTCATCTAGCATATCCTCTAAGCGTGGAATAGGATGACGATATCGAATAGTGATGTTGTTAATAGCTCTACAATCGACACACATGCGCCATGTACCATCTTTCTTAGGCACCAAAATAACAGGAACCGCACAAGGGCTAAGAGAAACAAGAATATATGCTTTGTCTAGTAATGCTTGCACTTGCTTCTGTATTTCCTTCGTTTCTTCGGGGTTGGTCCTGTATGGCGCTCGGTTGGGAAGGGTAGCGCCTGGTATGAGATCAATTTGGTGCTCAATTCCACGCAATGGTGGCAGCCCCGCTGGTACCTCCTCCGGAAACACATCGCCATATTCCTGCAAAACAACAGACACACCAAGAGAAACAGGTTGCACATCATTAGAAACTAAAACCTCGCCTTTGTACATAAGCACAAGAGGCATGGCTGTAGGATCCTCTCTAAATTCTCTCATGTCTTCTTTGGTGGCTAATATAAGCAAACTAGTCTCTCTCGCACTTTTCGTTATATTGTCACTCATGGAGTTCTCTCGTGCAGGTGGCTGTGCGATATTCACTTCTGTTTTCTGACAAGACTCATTCACAATTTGCTGCTGTGACATAGGCTGTAGATTTATTTTCTTGCCCTTGAACTCCAAGTGATAAGTGTTGGCGCGGCCATTGTGTTCCACATGGCGATCATACAGCCATGGCCGACCCAACAATAGATGGCAAACAGTCATAGGAACCACATCAAACTCAATGGAATCCTTGTATGGTCCTATCTCAAAATTCACACGCACCATATGATTCACTTTCATCTCTCCATTGTCACTCAGCCATTGTACGTAGTATGGGTTTGGATGAGGCAAATACTTCAAATTCAGCTTGGCACATAATTCTTTGCTTGCAACATTGCGACAGCTACCTCCATCAATGATCACCTTACAAACTTTGTTGGGGCCAACTAGTGCTTTTGTTTGGAACAGGTTGCAGCGCTGTGAATCAGCATGTGGCTGCACACCAAGGGCACGCTGCTTGACAACAATAATAGGCGCTGGAGAAGCAAAGGCATCTATGCCGCCCTCACTTGCGTACCCATCACCATCAGAAGCATATGGGTCAGCGTCATCTCCAGTCTCATATTCATTGTCATCGCTCACAATCATCACTTTTCTGTTTGGGCACTCTCTCTTGAAGTGTCCCTTGCCTCCACATGTATGACATAGCATATCTCGGTTACGGGCTGTAGACATGTTGGAACCTGAGCTAGCAGCAGGAGCAGCAGGTTTCTTTGATTGTGAAACAGTGGAGGCTGATTTTGTTGCAGAAGAAGAGGGGCGGCTGGCAGCGCCCTCACTAGGCGTGTAAGGAGGCGGCTGTGTTCTGTTGGAGAACCGTCCAGCTGTAGCATAACGGGCTTTAATTTGAGCTTCTTCGGCCAACTGGGACTCAGCTTCTCTTGCATGATGTAGCAGCTCGTTCATTGTATTGTATTGGTGACGCCTAACAATACCCTTGATGTTATATTTCAGCCCATGGAGAAAACGTTGCATAGTCATCTCAGCAGACTCTCTAACTCATGCACGCTGCAGCAACATCTCCATCTCCATGTAATATGCATCAACTGTCAGGGAACCTTGCTTCAATTTTGTCAATTTATCATAAACTATCTGCAAGTAATTAGTGGGAACAAAACGAGCTCGCATGATCTCCTTCATATTGCGCCAAGTAAGAATAGGTAACTCATTGTCTTCTCGTCGTTCGTGCACAATGCTATCCCACCAACGCAAAGCATAACCATCAAATTCTAAGGAAGCAAGCTTGATCTTCCTATCTTCAGTGTAATCATGCAAACGCCATAATTTCTCCATCTTGAGCTCCCACGTGAGGTACTCTTCTACATCAGTGGAGCCTTCAAATCTGGGAATTGTGAACTTAGGCTTGCCCAAACCATCATCCTCCTGAAGTGGTACACGTCGAGATCCAAGTGGTGGTGGGCGACCAGGCCCTTGCAAGCCACGCCCACGGCCGTTATTACCCATCATATTTTCATTGTCTCCATGGACACTATCATCATCTCCATGGCCCTCATGTTGGCGTTGCTCAATAGCCACACGCAGCCCATTGACTGAAGTTGTCAATTGTTGTATGCTTGTTTGGAGATCATTGACTTGTGTTTGCATAGCATTGACTGTAGTTTCAGTTGCATCCACTTTCATTTGTATAGCTTGAATATCAGCATCAATATTGGAAATGGATCTATTGATAAGCCCTGTCAAATGATCACGAAGAGCTTCATATTCCTTCCATGTAACACACTCGTCACCATCCTTTTTCTGCATCACATCAACACCATTCTCGCACATGACTAGCGAGGTTAGTGCACTAAATCAAAAATCGCTTTGGTGGAACACTCACAACTCACCGAAACCCCGACAAGAAAAGTAAATCTTACTGTTCCAAAGTGAATAGCAATGCACACTTACCAGGTCGGATAGAGGACTAGTGCACGGATGTGATGAAGTGAATACCAGGGTATAAGAGCTACCACATGACAGAGCAGGATTATATTTGGTGGAGCTGTAGGTATGGTACCCTATCTACACTGAAGACAAGTCCTAGTGCTGATCGTGTGAGACACACCCAAAGAAACTCACGCAGTGGAGATAAATGGGGCAATTGCAACTCTGAAAATGAGCGTAAATTTGATGTATATGGCGGAGTAATGCTCGTGTTGCAATGCGCAGGGAGAGACGCTAGCAAAAAGCTCAGGGTATACGGGCACAAGATTGCTCACTACTAGTGCAAATACAAGATAATACAATTCCAGCAATAGATAGCAGCAACGTCTGGCCAATGTCTCTCTCTTTTCTTTCTTTTCTCTTTGTTTTTTTGGTTCACTCTTTTTTTCACGCTTTTTTTGCTACAGTAAAACCAAAAAAACTTCTTCTCTCTCCGCTTCTCTTGTGGCCACAAACGTCGCACCGCGGAATTTTTTCACCGAGGCAGAAACAATTTGCACAAGAAAAACCCTAATCAGAGCAGCGCGATGAGCACAAGGACAAGCTAGTCTCAATGGGTAGGCTCCTAACACCGTTGTATAGAATGGCTGTGGCTAAAGTTGGGAAAGACACCAAACTGGACACTTTGTGGACTCAGACAAGCAAACTCAGACGCACGCGGATAGCAGCAACAATGGCCGAAGCAGCTAGGGTTTCAGCCAAGAAAGTTGACAAAGACTCAAACCGACACAAAGATCAAAAGAAAACAACTAGAAACACAAACCCTAGACTCCTACTAGCAAAACCGAAAGGATCAAAGAGGACGAACACAACTGACCAGCAACTAGAACGAATCTACGATGCAATCTAGGCTATGGCAAAAACTACGAACCCTACTATTTTTGGCTTTTTCTGGATAGGAATAAAAACACAAACTAATCTACGGAGTGGATTTGTGGATGCTCACCGAGTAAACACTGGAAATCTGATACCAAGAAGATATGGGGTGGCCCGATCTTCTTAGTGAGCGGTAACGTAGATGATGATGGTGAATAGATAACTTGGTGTCGCCGATGATCTCTCCTCGCTAGATCCCTGATGCCAATGCAGCAGCTCTCTACCCTTCGGATATTCACGACTTCACACACTTGCGCAACGTAGCCGTCGACCACGAAACGGTTAGAATTGCAATATACTAATTCCCAATGGAACAGCAGATCACACTTGACTTGTAGTATATAATCTCCAGATCGATACGAATTGGAGACAAGAATTTAAGATGAATGCTTATAGCAATCTCATGAACTAGGGTTTATCTTAAACATGGTCTATCTAACTAATCTGAGAGCAGCCCTCTATTTAAGAGCTGCTGGGTGATGCGCCCAAGGGGGGCGCTAGGTTTGGTGCGCCCAGCCTGGTCCTCCTGACTTGGTGCAACCTAAACTGGTTTGACTCAAAACATGGTTCGACTCAACTTGATACAAACTGACCCAACTTGGGTTCAGCCCCTTGGCACGTAGGCCATGTATGTAGCGACCCAACCTTAGACGGTCAAGTCTCTGTGCTTAGGTGTCATCCCTGGATCGGTATGCTGACACACACAGTACTCGAGGATTTATAACAGAGGTAAATCATATGTATAAAATAACGTAAATACAATTACCTCAATCCAAAATAGCAGACGTAACAAGGTCGTGGATTCCCATCAACACCAACGGCAAAGTTGAGTATAGGAAATCGTAACCCTAACGTATCACTTACTCGTCGTAAGATCCTGCAACATGAGACGTTGCAGACACAAGGGTCAGTACATTGAATGTACTAGCAAATTCACACCACAGAGCAATGATGAATAACAACTATCACTACATGCATATTTGGCTGGTGGAAAGCTCTATGGTTACAGTTTTTGCGAAAAGCCAATTTTTCCCTACTGCAAAGGAATCAGTTTTAATTTAACTATCATGGTAGTTGAAACATCATTTGAGAAGGTAACCCCAACTCAATGATCCCAACTATAAAAATATTGAGAAGGTAAACCCCCTCTCAATCCCAAATTAAAGTCATTAACAACCCAACAATATTAATTAAGAGTGTTGAGATACATGTGAATACTCAAGTACTAGATACTCAGAATTGTCCATAACCGGGACACAGCTAACCATGATTAGATTGTACACTCTACGTGAGAGGTTTATGACTTTTCCCATAAAGACTCGATCGCCTCCGTTGATTCTCGTGACTGCAGGTGTTTGAGAGATCGATGACCGAGACACGCCTTTCGAAGCATTAACTCTCTACTCCCAAGACCATACCAAACCTAAAAACCCACTACCGCTGATCCACCTCTTCAAAAGCTTCACGCAACTTACTCAACTATGCTAGAGCCCATAATAGCTTGCGGCTGCACACGGAAGTTTCTAGCATGAATAGACTCGGTTCCTTTGAGCACTGGTGGTGGTCCATTGGAGAATCTCACGGTAACCCCGGGATTTCCAAAAATAAAACAGTAATCACTTGGTAACCCCAGTGCCTCAATCCACCCAGATGTGTATTAAAGTTGCCACCTTAAGTAAACCATTAATTAACAATCTCACATCTGTCATGGATATCACTCAAACCCAATCCACGTCTACGAGCATAGCATGGCAATATAAGCATAACGTAGAAGTAACTCCCAAGGGTTTGATAATAAACAGGGCAATAGGTTCTACCTCAGCAACTACTTCCCAACCCACAAGTTAAACGCATCCTAATCATGCAATGTTTGAGGAAGAAGCTAATGCATAAAAACTGGGTATGAAGGGATATGATCAAAGTGTGAACTTGCCTGTACCGTTGATGAAGATGATTTGCACTCAAAACTCTTGATAGTTCTACTCGTCACACTCCGGTCAATCTATTGTGAGCAAGCAATAGTAGCCACACATAAGCAATCACTCAAAAGATCGGAAAGAACGAAGAAGACGATTCAGAAAACATCAAAACCAAACAAATGACTCTTGCAACATAAAACAATTTCTAACAGTACCAAAATTATGTGAATTTGGCGTTATCAGAATGTTTAGGTCAAGAGCTTTGATTTGCAAAAGGAATCAACTCAAACGGAGTTATAAAACTCAAGTTATGGTCAAACGAAGTTCAAATTCAAATCTGATCTAATTCAAATTTTAAACTTTCAAAAACATGTTTAAGTTGTTTTACTGGATAGAGGGGATCATAACGAAGAAGTGGGCATTGGTTTCGTTGGATTTGGATAAACGGATGAAAAGTAGTGAGCGTTTGAAAATTAGGGACTAATTTGTAAATAAAGTCATCACAGACGGGTCCCTGGCCGAAAAACTAAAATAAAAGAAAAAGACTAAATAGTGAACGTTCGTTACCGATCGCTAACAAACGAAAATCGTTCGCTACCGAACCCCATCTAATGAACGCTCCCAGAATAAGTTAATCAAAAAAATCGTTTTTTTTAAGAAAAACTGAGGTAAATCTAAACCTAAAAAAATAGATTGGGCGGTTTTGTACCGGTTCAGGAAAGGGGAAATCGGCGGCGGCGGTGACGGTGTTCTCCGGCGAGGAAGACGGCGGCGGCGGCGGCGGCTGCGGACGGGACGACGGCTCTGGGGCTCGGCGACGAGGGCAGAGGCGGCGTCGCCTTGCGCGGCAGAGTCGGTGGTGGCGGTGGTGGTGGCGGCTCAGTGGCCTTGTGGCGATGGCGAGATGCGGCGGCGGCGGCGGCGATCTGCAGCGGCGCGGTGAGGAGAGGAGGGAAAAGAGGGGGCCGGGGTCGGGGCCTGCCTCTTAAAGGCTGTGGAGGCGATGGCGTGCGGGAGGGCTGGGCGGCGCGGAGTCCGGATCGGGGACGGCTCCCATGGCGGCGCGGCGGCGGAATCTCGCTGGGATCGGGCGGCAAGACTTGGCTGGGCAGCTGCAGTGGTCTGCCTTGGGCCGCCCAACATGGTGGAGGGAAGATTTTTTTAAATAATTTCAGAAAATAATATAAAAGCAAAATAAATAAAAATATACAATAGGCATATAATATATCAAAATTTTCAGAAAATTATTTCCAACAACATGGACATTTTTCTATGGTCAAATAAAATCCACACAAATTTAAATAAAACAAAGAGTGCTACTGCCCTACTAAAATCCAATAAAAATCATTTTAAAAATACCAAAATTAATTCAAATTTATTTCTCTCCAATTTTCTGATGTAGGGAATCATGTTACCCTATTTTCCATATATTCTATTTTTGGAGAAAAATAATTTAAATAAAACTCAAATAACTCCAAATTGAAAATAAATTCAAAAGAATTTTGAATTTGATTGTTTTAAACTCCCAACTCATATTTCATATGTTTTGAAGAAGTCATTTTATCTTCTCTCATGAAAATCACTAAGCTACTTGAAGTTTATGAATTGGAAATAATTTCAAATGAAATTCAAATATTTTCAACCCCCCTTGTCATTTAAACAAATGGAAGAAGTCATGTCATCTTCTCTCCAGGGCTTTGTGGTGAAAAGAATTTGAATTCATGAAGATTAGAAAAGAAAATGAAAGTTTGGGAAAGTCCTTTTATTCCCTCTCATTTAACTTTCAAAAAGTTTCGAATTCACTCACTTTCAGTCAATCAATCAAACAAACAATCAAAGCTATCTATTTATTATAACATTCCAAAATTTAGAATTTTGGGATGTTACAAACCTACCACCCTTAAAATGAATCTCGTCCTCGAGATTCAGAGAGGCTAGCAAGAAATAGGTTAGGGTTGGGGGTCTTCAAAATCCAACGTTCGTCTCTGGGGTCTCGGGTGCTACCACCCTTAGAAGCATGGTTACGGTTCCATCAAAACTCATATACTCCATCCTTATTCTCGACAGTGCCGGTCTTCTCAAATTCTCGGGAAAATTCCTTCTCTGGGCTCTTCTGATAGTGGCATAACTTTTCCTCAATACTTCTGTCCTTTCCTCTTGGCAAGGTTATTCCGAGATTGGGTCTTCTTAGCTGATGGGTCTGGTGCCAATACTAAACAACTATCGATGTCTCATGGTGGTTAACAATTTATGGTTTCTCCTGCAGAAAACGGGTCTGGGCTGAACCTCACCGTATATCCTACGATTGGCAACAACTGCCTCGTACAAGGGAAAATTACTTATACCATTCTACGGTTTAAACAAGGTTTTGATCGTCGTCTCTCTACTATAGGTAAGTCACTCAGATTTACCATCCCATATAGCAAGGCGAATAATAGGAGTAAGTCGGTATGGTGATCAATCCATCCCGCACCCAAATCATTACCATGTATATGGTTTAGCGAATCTCGCATTCTAACACTCGGTCATCCTCACAAGCATTGCGGAATTTTCTCTTGTCGACGAACCAAGTTCGGATAAATCCATTAATTCTGCAAGCCAAACAAACATCTATCGTTCCTTCACAACTCTCAGGTTTTGCGTTGCTCCTAAAAAATCATCAGTGGGTAAGGGCATATCTTCTTCCAAGGGTTTTCCTTCAGCAAGAGTGTGCTTGCTTCTTGGCAGGTCTTGGGGCCTTTGGGTTATGTCCCATCTCATCACTTGCAAACCTTGAACTCATCATCGCGGGCAACTGATCGTTATTTCAAACATCCAACTTCCTGGCATTCTTAAATCCATCCAATTGTAATGTATTTCTTCCTTCTATTTGCACCAAACTAGGACATGATTACTCAGATTCAACATGGAATTTCCATTGATCCATATCTCCAACATCATACCTCCTTTATATCAAATAGTAATTCTTCTCTTCATCCTCGTGGGATGTCCCACATACCGAGATAACAACTTATACTTATTTTGTCAAAAATCCACTTCGTGGTATATCATTCTACTTTCCATGGGTCAAGTGTCCTCACAGGGCACTACCACCCTTAAAATGACACAAACTCATCCATATACCATATTTCTCATATCCTTGAAAACAGTTAAAATCTTCCTTCACAGAGTAACAACTCATAAGATCCAATGAGTACTAAGGATGCTAACTTTATTGGTCCTCAAATTACTATAATCTCCTGCATAGCACTTCTTCAACTGGGAAATGTGAAACACATCATGAACTCCTAACAGTCCTTCGGGTGACTCCAACTTGTTGGCCACTTCTCCCATACGCTCCAAAACTCGGTATGGTCCTACAAATCTCGGGGCTAACTTTCCCTTAACTCCAAATCGTTTAACTCCTCGCAGAGGGGACACACGAAGACATGCTCTATCTCCAATTTCATAGACTAACTCCTTGCATTTTTGACTCTGCATAACTCTTCTGCCAGGACTGAGCTACCTTCAGTCTATCTCGAAGCAACTTAACATTCTCTTCTGACTCCTTGATCACATTTGGTCCAAACAACTGATGGTCTCCAACTTCATCCCACATCAACTGTGTATGGCTCCTTCTCCCATACAAAGCTTAAAAAGGGGCCACCTTCAAACTGGCTGGGTAACTGTTGTTGTAAGAGAACTCTACGTAAGGTAGATTATCATCACTACTAGATTCATAATCTAGCGCACATGCTCTCAACATGTCCTCCAGAATCTGATTGACTTTCTCGATTTATCCATCTGTCTGTGGATGAAAGGTTGTACTGTACTCTAGCCTAGTACCCAAAGTCTGGTGCAGCTGATTCCAAAACTTTGAGGTAAACTGTGTTCCTCTATCTGATATGATGGTCCTCTGAACTCCATGCAGACATAAGATCCTGGTCAAATATATCTTGGCCAACTTCGCACTTGTATAGGTGGTTTTCACTGGGATAAAGTGAGCCACTTTGGTCAAGCAAATCAACTACTACCCAAATAGAGTCATATCCCATTGGGTTCTAGGAAATCCGATAATGAAATCCATGCCAAGCTTATCCCACTTCCATTCGGGTATCGGCATAGGCCGTAGTAATCCTGCTGTCTTCTGATGCTCTGTTTTTACTCTCTCTGGCATACATCACCTACGACTACATACTCCTTAATATCCTTCCTCATACCAGTCTACCAGAAACACTCCTTCAAATCCAAATACATCTTGGTGTTTCCAGGGCGAATCGAGTATGGTGAGTCATGAGCCTCTTGAAGTATTTACTTCCTGATCCTTGCGTTATTGGGAACATATACACGGTCCTCGAACCATAAGGTGTCGTGATCATCCTTACGAAAACCTTTGGCCTTTCCTTTTCTCATCCTCTCTTTTACCTCAGCAATCTCGTTGTCATCCTTCTGAGCTTCACGGATCTTTCCCAACAATGTAGACTGAACTTTCATTGCTGCAACAAAACTTTTGGGAACAACCTCCAACCAAAGTTCCCTGAGATCCTCGGCTAACTTCCTTGTTTTCTTTATGGTTGTGTCCTATTTCTCCACAAAGCTTGTATGCACAAGATTTCTTCATATCCTTTCCATAAGGCTTCAACTTCTGGGACACAAAACGAGACTTTGGCAAAGTTAACTTAAATTCCTTCCAAGTGGTTACTCTTTGCCATCCATTGAAGTTTTGGTACATCCTCCACCAAGTTGGAGCACCTTTTTTCACAACTCTGAAGGGCATGCTTGGTCATATCCTTTCTGGCTATAGTGTCACTCTCCATATGATCCTCCATGTTCTGAATCCATTGGTCCATCTCCAATTGACTCATCGGTCCGGAAAATATAAGCTCATCTCCATTCATCCTCTATTGGGTCCATGGGTTTGGGGTGGGATAAGAGAGATAGAGAGGGATGCACACAATACAAACAATGGGTTTTTGAAAAGACAGATCTTATTGTGGCTGTCGGAAAAACAACAAACAAATGACAACTCATAATTGTCGCATCTAACATAAGTATGTAACAGGGGTTGGGTTTTCTAATGATCTATAGATCTCAACATCATCAAACTCTTCAAGTCTTGGTCATGTCTCCGATGGCTTCTTCTGATGCTGCTTGTCCGTCTCAAGTTCTTTCACCAGATCATCTCTATTGACGCGAAGTCTCTCTTGACATCTTTTAATACTTCTGGAATTGCATTCCAACTTCCGGTTTCAACATCCTTGACATGATCCATGGTACTACTGTTCTTCCGTTCCTGACGAATCTCCGGTATCTCGAGGTTTTGTTCCTCCAGTTTGGCTACTTCAGCTTCTGGTTCCTGAGTTCTTCACGAATTGTCTCCTTGTCAAATATGACTTACTGAAGGTCCATCTTAAACTTTTTCATGTAATACTCCAGATCCTGGTGATACACCAGCTAAGGTTAAAGCTGCATCCTTTGCTGATGGGTGCTCCATCCAATTCTTCCGAAGAATGCATGCTTAACTCAGCTCGGTGACAATAGCATAAGCGGGCGATAACATCATGGATAGCCATGTTTCTTCCCTTGTAATTTCCATGAGCTATCATTCATAATTGATATCTCATGTCTTAGGGTTTTCCTTGACGAAAACTTCGAGTTCTAATGCCCCATGTTCAGGTCTTTCTCCGATACACCATTATCTCGGGTATTGACAGCTTCCATAGTCTATCAAGTTCCATAAGTGTAGCCTTCCTTGGTCATACTAATCTGCAAATTCTTCAGAGCCTTCAAATTCTCATAGTCTTCAACCGTTGTAGTTTCCATCAGTGTAATGCACAATAAATATCCTCTTCATTCCGAATGGTCTTAGTTGTCTGATATCTTGTACTTCTTGTAGTGGTCTCATCAGTCGAATCTTCGAGGGGTCAAAAGGGGAAAAGGGGTATAGTCTCACTAAAGGGAATATTTGAATAAGCTCAGAAGAGAAGAGAGATAAAAGATCTTTGGAAAAGAAAGTTGTAGAGAAAAAATCTTTCCTATGGGCTTGCCAGTTTCTAGGGTCACGTCCTACAGTCAACATGTGCTCTGATACCATCTTGTAGCGACCCGACCTCAAACGGTCAAGTCTCTGTGCTTAGGTGTCATCCCTGGATCGGTATGCTGGCACACACAGTACTCGAGGATTTATAACAGAGGTAAATCATATGTATAAAATAACGTTAATACTATTACCTCAATCCAAAATAGCGGAAGTAACAAGGTCGTGGATTCCCATCAACACCAACGTCAAAGTTGAGTATAGGAAATCGTAACCCTAACGTATCACTTACTCGTCGTAAGATCCTGCAACATGAGACGTTGTAGCCACAAGGGTCAGTACATTGAATGTACTGGCAAATTCACACCACAGAGCAATGATGAATAACAACTATCACTACATGCATATTTGGCTGGTGGAAAGCTCTATGGTTACAGTTTTTGCGAAAAGCCAATTTTTCCCTACTGCAAAGGAATCAGTTTTAATTTAACTATCATGGTAGTTGAAACATCATTTGAGAAGGTAACCCCAACTCAATGATCCCAACTATAAAAATATTGAGAAGGTAAACCCCCTCTCAATCCCCAATTAAAGTCATTAACAACCCAACAATATTAATTAAGAGTGTTGAGATACATGTGAATACTCAAGTACTAGATACTCAGAATTGTCCATAACCGGGGACACGGCTAACCATGATTAGATTGTACACTCTGTAGAGGTTTGCGCACTTTTCCCCGCTAGACTCGATCGCCTCCGTTGATTCTCGCACTGCAGGGTGTTTGAGAGACGGATGACCGAGACACGCCTTCGTAAGCATTAACTCTCTACTCCCGCAGACCATACCAAACCTACAAAACCCACTACCTGCCGATCCACCTCTTCAAGAGCTTCACGCAACTTACTCAACTATGCTAGAGCCCATAATAGCTTGCGGCCGCACGGAAGTTTCTAGCATGAATAGACTCGGCCCTTTGAGCCTGGTGGCGGTCCATAGGAGAATCACCACGGTAACCCCGGATTTCCAAAATAAAACATGCAATCACCGGTAACCCCAGGTGCCTCAATCCACCCGATGTGTATTAAAGTTGCCACCTTAAGTAAACCATTAATTAACAATCTCACATCTCATCATGGATATCACTCAAACCCAATCCACGTCTACGAGCATAGCATGGCAATATAAGCATAACGTAGAAGTAACTCCCAAGGGTTTGATAATAAACAGGGCAATAGGTTCTACCTCAGCAACTACTTCCCAACCCACAAGTTAAAGGCATCCTAATCATGCAATGTTTGAGGAAGAAGCTAATGCATAAAAACTGGGTATGAAGGGATATGATCAAAGTGTGAACTTGCCTGTACTGTTGATGAAGATGATTTGCATTCAAAACTCTTGATAGTTCTACTCGTCACACTCCGATCAATCTATCGTGAGCAAGCAATAGTAGCCACACATAAGCAATCACTCAAAAGATCGGAAAGAACGAAGAAGACGATTCAAAAAACATCAAAACCAAACAAATGACTCTTGCAACATAAAACAATTTCTAACAGTACCAAAATTATGTGAATTTGGCCTTATCAGAAAGTTTAGGTCAAGAGCTTCGATTTGCAAAAAGAATCAACTCAAACGGAGTTATAAAACTCAAGTTATGATCAAACGAAGTTCAAATTCAAATCTGATCTAATTCAAATTTTAAACTCTCAAAAACATGTTTAAGTTGTTTTACTGGATAGAGGGGATCATAACGAAGAAGTGGGCGTTGGTTTCGTTGGATTTGGATAAACGGTTGAAAAGTAGTGAGCGTTTGAAAATTAGGGACTAATCTGTAAATAAAATCATCACAGACGGGTCCCTGGCCGAAAAACTAAAATAAAATAAAAAGACTAAATAGTGAACATTCGTTACCGATCGCTAACGAACGAAAATCGTTCACTACCGAACCCTATCTAATGAACGCTCGCAGAATAAGTTAATCAAAAAAGATAAACCGTTTTTTTAAAGAAAAACCGAGGTAAATCTAAACCTAAAAAAACAAATCGGGCGGTTTTGTACCGGTTCGGGAGAGGGGAAACCGGCGGCGGCGGTGACGGTGTTCTCCGGCGAGGAAGACGGCGGCGGCGGCGGCGGCTGCGGACGGGACGACGGCTCCGGGGCTCGGCTGTTGGGGAACGTTGCAGAAAATTAAAATTTTTCCTACGGCTTCACCAAGATCCATCTATGAGTTCATCTAAGCAACGAGTAACGGGAGAGAGAGCATCTACATACCACTTGTAGATCGCGTGCGGAAGCTTGCAAGGTGATGATGGAGTCGTACTCGAACGTGATTCAGATCACCGATGCCAAGTGCTGAACGGACAGCACCTCCGTGTTCAACACACGTGCGGACGAGCGACGCCTCCTCCTTCTTGATCCAGCAAGGGGAAGGAGAGGTTGAGGAAGACAGCTCCACCGGCAAAGACGACGCGTGCAGTGATGGTGGAGAAGCAAGATCTCGGCGAGGGCTTTGCCGAGCTCTTACGGAGGAGGAGATGTGTTGGGAGGGAGGGCTGCGCCTTGGGAGTTGGTACAGCAGCCCCCTCCCTCCCCCTTTATATAGGCCCCAGGTGGCCACCTGAGATCCAATCTCCGTGGAGGCGGCGGCCAAGGGGTGGAGTGCCCCTGCCGGGTGGGCGCCCCACCCCTAGGGTTTCAACCCTAGGCGCGGGGGTGGGCCTAGGGGCGCACCAGCCCCTGTGGGCTGGTTCCTTCCCCTTGGCCCATGGGGCCCTCCGGATAGGTGGCCCCACCGGTGGACCTCGGACCCTTCCGGTGGTCCCGTACTTTACCGAAACCCCAAACTTTCCCGATGGTCAAACACCACTTCCTATATATTATTCTTTACCTCCGGACCCTTCCGAACTCCTCGTGACGTCCGGGATCTCATCCGGACTCAACAACATTCGGTGGTCACATACTTGACTTCCTACTAACCCTAGTGTCACCGAACCTTATGTGTAGACCCTACGGGTTTGGGAGACACGCAGACATGACCGAGACGACTCTCGGGCAATAACCAACAGCGGGTCCGATATCCATGTTGGCTCCTACATGCTCCTCGATGATTTCATCGGTTGAACCACGATGTCGAGGATTCGATCAAACCTCAGATACAATTCCCTTTGTCAATCGATGCGTTATTTGCCCGAGACTCGATCGTCGGTATCCCAATACCTTGTTCGGTCTCGTTACGGCAAGTCACTTTACTCGCACCGCAATGCATGATCCCGTACAACACCTTGGTCACATTGAGCTCATTATGATGATGCATTACCGAGTGGGCCCAGAGATACCTCTCCGTCATACGGAGTGACAAATCCTCGCCTCGATCCGTGTCAACCCAATGATACTTTCGGAGATACCGTAATGCACCTTTATAGTCACCCGCCACGCCAGACGCTTGATACACCCAAGGCACTCCTACGGTAACCGGAGTTACACGATCTCATGGTCGAAGGAAGAGATACTTGACATTGGCAAAGCTTCTAGCAAACGAACTATACGATCTTTTATGCTATGCTTATGATTGTCTTGTCCATCACATCATTCTCCTAATGATGTGATCCCGTTATCAACGACATCTAATGTCCATAGTCGAAACCATGACTATCTATTGATCACAACGAGCTAGTCAACTAGAGGCTCACTAGGGACTTATTGGGTCTAAGTGTTCACACGCGTATTACGATTTCCGGATAATACGCTTATAGCATGAACAAATGACAATTATCATGAACATTGAAATATAATAATCCTTTTATTATTGCCTCTAGGGCATATTTCCAACAGTCTCCCACTTGCACTAGAGTCACCAATCTAGTTACATTGTGATGAATCGAACACCCATAGAGTTCGGTGTTGATCATGTTTTGCACGCGAGAGAGGTTTAGTCAACGGATCTGCGACATTCAGATCCGTGTGCACTTTGCAAATCTCTATGTCTCCATCTTGAACATTTTCACGGATGGAGTTGAAACGACGCTTGATGTGCTCGGTCTTCTTGTGAAACCCGGCTCCTTGGCAAGGGCAATAGCTCCAGTGTTGTCACGAAGAGTTTGATCGGCCCCGACGCATTGGGTATGACTCCTAGGTCGGTGATGAACTCCTTCACCCAAATCGCTTCATGCGCTGCCTCCGAGGCTGCCATGTACTCCGCTTCACACGTAGATCCCGCCACGACGCTCGCTTGCAAACCGCACCAGCCATCGCTCCACCATTCAACATATACACGATCCGGTTTGTGACTTAGAGTCATCCAGATCTGAGTCGGCTAGCGCCGACGTAACCCTTTACGACGAGCTCTTCGTCTCCTCCATAAACGAAAACATGTCCTTTGTCCTTTTCGTACTTCAGATATTCTTGACCGCTGTCAAAGTGTTCCTTGCCGGATTACTTTGGTATCTTGCAACCAAACTTACGGCAAGGTTTACATCGGCCCGGTACACAAAGATGGCATACATAATAGATCCTATGGTGAAGCATAGGGATGACACTCATCTCTTCTTTATCTTTTGTCATGGTCGTGATCGAGCTGAGCTCAATCTCACACCTTGTAACATAGGCAAGAACCCTTCTTGGACTGATCCATTTTGAACCTCTTCAAAATCTTATCAAGGTATGTGCTTTGTGAAAGACCTATGAGGCGCCTCGATCTATCTCTATAGATCTTGATCCCTAATATATAAGCAGCTTCTCCAAGGTCCTTCATTGAAAAACACTTGTTCAAGTAGGCCTTAATGCTGTCCAGAGTTTCAGATCATTTCCCATCAAGAGTATGTCATCTACATATAATAGGAGAAATGCTACAGAGCTCCCACTCACTTTCTTGTAAACGCAGGCTTCTCCATAAGTCGCATAAACCCAAACGCTTTGATCATCTCATCAAAGCGAATGTTCCAACTCCGAGATGCTTGCACCAGTCCATAAATGGATCATTGGAGCTTGCATACTTTGTTAGCGCTTTTGAGGATCGACAAAACCTTCCGGCTGCATCATATACAGCTCTTCCTTAAGATGTCCATTAAGGAATGCCGCTTTTGACGTCCATCCGCCATATCTCATAATCATAGTATGCGGCAATTGCTAACATGATTCGGACGGACTTAAGCTTCGCCACGGAGAGAAAGTCTCGTCAGAAGTCAATCCCTTGAACTTGTCGATAACCCTTAGCGACAAGTCGAGCTTTATAGATGGTAACATTACCATCCGCGTCCGCCTTCTTCTTAAAAATCCATTTATTTTCTATCGCCGCCGATCATCGGGCAAGTCTGTCAAAGTCCATACTTTGTTTTCATACATGGATTCTATCTCGGATTTCATGGCCTCAAGCCATTTGTTGGAATCCGGCCCGCCATTGCTTCTTCATAGTTCAAGGTTCATTGTTGTCTAGCAACATGATTTCCATGACAGGTTGCCGCACCACTCAGTGCGGAACGTGTCCTCGTGGACCTTCGAAGTTCAAGAGTAACTTGATCCGGTACCTTGATCAACGCTTTTCCTCTTCATTGGTGTGGGCATCACAGAACGGTTTCTGCGCTGCACCACTTTCCCGCTCGAGAGGTAGTACTTCATCGAAGTTCTACTTTCCTCCCACTTACTTCTTTCGAGAGAAACTCTTTCTAGAAAGCATCCGTTCTTAGCAACAAAGATCTTGCCTTCGGATCTTAAGTAGAAGGTATACCCGACAGCTTCCTTAGGGTATCCTATGAATACGCATTTTTCCGACTTGGGTTCGAGCTTTTCAGTTGAAGTTTCTTGACATAAGCATCGCATCCCCAAACTTTTAGAAACGACAGCTTAGGTTTCTTCCCAAACCATAATTCATACGGTGTCGCCTCAACGGATTTAGACGGTGCCCTATTTAAAGTGAATGTAGCTGTCTCTAGAGCGTATCCCCAAAATGATAGCGGTAAATCGGTAAGAGACATCATAGACCGCACCATATCCAATAGAGTGCGATTACGACGCTCGACACACCGTTTACCGAGGTGTTCCACGCGCGTGAGTTGTGAAACGATTCCACATTTCCTTAAGTGTGTGCCAAATTCGTGACTTAAATATTCTCCTCCACGATCCGATCAGAGGAACTTTATCTTTCGGTCACGCTGATTCTCCACCTCACTCTGAAATTCCTTGAACTTTTCAAAGGTCTCAGACTTGTGTTTCATTAAGTAGACATACCCATATCTACTTAAGTCATCAAGTGAGAGTGAGAACATAACGATATCCTCCACGAGCCTCAACGCCATTGGACCGCACACATCAAGATGTATGATTTCCAACAAGTTGGTTGCTCGCCCATTGTTCCGAAAACGGAGTCTTGGTCATTTTGCCTAAGAGGCATGGTTCGCATGTGTCAAACGATTCATAATCAAGAGACTCCAAAAGTCCATCAAGATGGAGTTTCTTCATGCGCTTGACACCAATGTGACCAAGGCGGCAGTTCTACAAGTATGTGGGACTATCGTTATCAACTTTACATCTTTTCGCATCCACACTATGAACATGTGTAATATTACGCCGAGATTCATTAAGAATAAACCATCGACCATCGGAGCATGACCATAAAACATATCTCTCATATAAATCGAACAACCATTATTCTCGACTTAAATGAGTAGCCATCTCAGATCAAACGAGATCCAGATACAATGTTCATGCTCAAACATGGCACTAAATAACAATTATTGAGGTTCAAAACTAATCCGTAGGTAAATGTAGAGGCAGCGTGTCGACGGCGATCACATCGACCTCGAACCATTCCCGACGCGATCGTCACCTCGCCCTTCGCCAGCCTCCGCTTATTCCGCAGCTCCGCCGTGAGTTACATATGTGAGCAACGGCACCGTATCAAATACCGGTGAGTTACTACGAGTAATCGTAAGGTACACATCAATTACATGTATATCAAATATACCTTTGGTGTTGCGGCCTTCTTATCCGCTAAGTATTTGGGGCAGTTCCGCTTCCAAAGGCCCTTCCCTTGCAATAAAAGCACTCACCTCGTGCTTGGGTCCATTCTTTGACTTCTTCCCAAGAAGCAAGCTTACGGGCGCGGCAACATCTTTGCCGTCCTTCTTGAAGTTCTTCTTGCCCTTGCCCTTCTTGAACTTAGTGGTCTTATTGACCATCAACACTTGATGTTCTTTCTTGATTTCAGCCTCTGCTGACTTCAGCATCGAGAACACTTCAGAATGGTCTTTACCATCCCCGCATGTTGTAGTTCATCACAAAGCTCTTGTAGCTTGGTGGGAGCGATCGGAGGATTCTGCCAATGACCGCCTCATCCGGAGGTTAATGTTCAACTGGGTCATACGTATGTGCAACCCACATCTTCGTGATGTGTTCATCGATGTAACTGTTCTCCTCCATCTTACAATCAGAGAACTTGTCGGAGACATCATATCTCTCGACCCGGCATGAGCTTGGAAAACTAGTTTCAGCTCTTCAACATCTCATATGCTCCGTGATGCTCAAAACGCTTTTGGAGCCCCGGTTCTAAGTCAGAGCATGCCGCACCGAACGAGGGAGTAATCATCAAGACGAGTTTGCCAAGCGCTCATAACGCCTTGGTTCTTCGGGACGGAGCGGCACCTAGCGGTCCTTCTAGGACATATTGCTTCTGGCAGCTATGAGGATGATCTCGTGTTCCGGACCCAAATCCGATAGTTGCTGCCATCATCTTTCAGCTTGGTTTTCTAGGAACGCGTTGAAGTTCATGTTGACATTAGCGCTGGCCATTGATCTACAAGACATATTTGCAAAGGTTTTAGACTAAGTTCATGATAATAGAGTTCTTAATCAAAATTATGAACTCCCACTTAGATTAGACATCCCTCTAGTCATCTAAGTGTTACACGATCCGAGTCGACTAGCCCGTGTCCGATCATCACGTGAGACGGACTAGTCATCGCCGGTGAACATCTTCATGTTGATCGTATCTTCCATACGACTCGTGTTCGACCTTTCGTCTCCATGTTCCGAGGCCATGTCCGCACATGCTAGGCTCGCAAGTTAACCCTAAGTGTTTTCGCTGTAAAACTGTCTTACACCCGCTGTATGTGAACGTAAGAATCCATCACACCCGATCATCACGTGGTGCTTAGAAGCGACGAACTGTAGCAACGGTGCACGCTTAGGGAGAACACTTCTTGAAATTTTATAAGGGATCATCTTATTTACTACCGTCGTCCTAAGTAAACAAGATGCATAAACATAATAAACATCACATGCAATTATATAGTTGTGACATGATATGGCCAATATCATCAAGCTCCATTGATCTCCATCTTCGGGCTCCATGATCATCTTGTCACCGCTTGACACCATGATCTCCATCATCATGATCTCCATCATCGTGTCTTCATGAAGTTGTCACGCCAACGACTACTTCTACTTCTATGACTAACGCGCTTAGTAATGAAGTGAAGTAGTTTACATGGCGCTCTTCAATGACACGCAGGTCATACAAAAAATAAAGACAACTCCTATGGCTCCTGCCGTTGTCATACTCATCGACATGCAAGTCGTGAATCCTATTACAAGAACATGATCTCATACATCACAATTCATCATTCATCACAACTTCGCCATATCACATCACATGATCAATCGCTGCAAAAACAAGTTAGACGCCTCTAATTGTTGTTGCATCTTTTACGTGGCTGTGATTGGGTTCTAGCAAGAACGCTTTCTTACCTACGAATCACCACAACGTGATTTTGTCAACTTCTATTTACCCTTCATAAGGGCCTTGTTCATCGAATCCGCCCAACTAAAGTGGAGAGACAGACACCCGCCAGCCACCTTATGCAACTAGTGCATGTCACCGGTGGAACCGGTCTCACGAAGCGCACGTAAGGTTGGTCCGGCCGCTTCATCCCACAATACCGCTGAGCAAGAAAAGACTAGTAGAGGCAAGTAAGATGACAAGATCAACGCCCACAACAAATTGTGTTCTACTCGTGCATTAGAGAACTACGATAGACCTAGCTCATGATGCCACTTTTGGGGAACGCTGCGAGAAAATTAAAATTTTTCCTACGGCTTCACCAAGATCCATCTATGAGTTCATCTAAGCAACGAGTAACGGAGAGAGATAGCATCTACATACCACTTGTAGATCGCGTGCGAAGCTTGCAAGGTGATGATGGAGTCGCACTCGAACGTGATTCAGATCACCGATGCCAAGTGCTGAACGGACAGCACCTCCGTGTTCAACACACGTGCGGGGACGAGCGACGCCTCCTCCTTCTTGATCCAGCAAGGGGAAGGAGAGGTTGAGGAAGACAGCTCCACCGGCAAAGACGACGGGCAGGTGATGGTGGAGAAGCAAGATCTCGGCTGTGGCTTTGCCGAGCTCTTACGGAGGAGGAGATGTGTTGGGAGGGAGGGCTGCGCCTTGGGAGTTGGTACAGCAGCCCCCTCCCTCCCCCTTATATAGGCCTCAGAAGTGGCGGCCCCGAGATCCAATCTCCGGGGGCGGCGGCCAGGGGGTGGAGTGCCCCCAAGCCGTGTGGGCGCCCCACCCCTAGGGTTTCAACCCTAGGCGCAGGGTGGGCCTAGGGGCGCACCAGCCCCCGTGGGCTGGTTCCTTCCCCTTGGCCCATGGGGCCCTCCGGATAGGTGGCCCCACCGGTGGACCTCGGGACCCTTCCGTGGTCCCAGATTTTACCGAAACCCCAAACTTTCCCGATGGTCAAACACCACTTCCTATATATTATTCTTTACCTCCGACCTTCCGAACTCCTCGTGACGTCCGGATCTCATCCGGACTCAACAACATTCGTGGTCACATACTTGACTTCCTACTAACCCTAGCGCCACCGAACCTTATGTGTAGACCCTACGGGTTCGGAGACACGCAGACATGACCGAGACGACTTTCGGCAATAACCAATAGCGGGTCCGATATCCATGTTGGCTCCCACATGCTCCTCGATGATTTCATCGGTTGAACCACGATGTCGAGGATTCGATCAAACCTCAGATACAATTCCTTTGTCAATCGGTACGTTATTTGCCCGAGACTCGATCGCTCGGTATCCCAATACCTTGTTCACCTCGTTACACGGCAAGTCACTTTACTCAGCATCAGAATGCATGATCCCGTACAACACCTTGGTCACATTGAGCTCATTATGATGATGCATTACCGAGTGGGCCCAGAGATACCTCTCCGCCATACGGAGTGACAAATCCCGCCTCGATCCGTGTCAACCCAATGATACTTTCGAGATACCGTAATGCACCTTTATAGTCACCCGCCACGCCAGACGCTTGATACACCCAAGGCACTCCTACGGTAACCGGAGTTACACGATCTCATGGTCGAAGGAAGAGATACTTGACATTGGCAAAGCTTCTAGCAAACTAACTATACGATCTTTTATGCTATGCTTATGATTGGGTCTTGTCCATCACATCATTCTCCTAATGATGTGATCCCGTTATCAACGACATCTAATGTCCATAATCAGGAAACCATGACTATCTATTGATCACAACGAGCTAGTCAACTAGAGGCTCACTAGGGACTTATTGGGTCTAAGTGTTCACACGTGTATTACGATTTCCGGATAATACAGTTATAGCATGAACAAATGACAATTATCATGAACATTGAAATATAATAATCCTTTTATTATTGCCTCTAGGCATATTTCCAACATCGGCGGCGAGGGCAGAGGCAGCGTCGAGTGCGGCGCGGGGCGGCGGAGTCGGTGGTGGCGGCTCCGGCCGAGATGGGCGGCGGTGGCGAGATGCGGCGGCGGGGCGGCGATCAAGGGCGGCGCGAGGAAAGGAGGGAAAGAGGGGCTGGGTCGGGCCTGCCTTTTAAAGGCTGTGGAGGGGCGATGGCGTGCGGGGGAGGGGCTGGGCGCGAGTCCAGATCGGGACGGCTCCCATGGCGCGGCGGGCGGCGAATCCCGCCTCGATCGGGCGAGCAAACTGGTTGGCTGGTGGCAAGGGTCCTGGCCTTGGGTCGGCCCAACAAGCATGGAGGGAAGATTTTTTTAATAAAGTAATTTCAGAAAATAAAATAAAAGCAAAATAAATAAAATATACTATAGGCATATAATATATCAAAATTTTCAGAAAATTATTTCCAACAACATGGACATTTTCTATGGTCAAATAAAATCCACACAAATTGAAATAAAACAAAGAGTGCTACTGCCCTACTAAAATCCAATAAAAATCATTTTAAAAATACCAAAATTAATTCAAATTTATTTCTCTCCAATTTTCTGATGTAGGGAATCATGTTACCCTATTTTCCATATATTTTATTTTTGGAGAAAAATAATTTGAATAAAACTCAAATAACTCCAAAGTGAAAATAAATTCAAAAGAATTTTGAATTTGATTGTTTTAAACTACCAACTCATATTTCATATGTTTTAAAGAAGTAATTTTATCTTCTCTCATGAAAATCATTGAGCTGCTTGAAGTTTATGAATTGGAAATAATTTCAAATGAAATTCAAATATTTTCAACCCCCCTTGTCATTTAAACAAATGGAAGAAGTCATGTCATCCTCTCTCCAGGGCTTTGTGGTGAAAAGAATTTGAATTCATGAGGATCAGAAAAAAAAAATGAAAGTTTGGGAAAGTCCTTTTATTCCCTCTCATTTAACTTTCAAAAAGTTTCGAATTCACTCACTTTTAGTCAATCAATCAAACAAACAATCAAAGCTATCTATTTATTATAACATTCCAAAATTTAGAATTTTGGGATGTTACAATGTACTTGAGGTATGGCGCTGCAACATGGTGTTGGTGCGCCTGGTGTTACTCGATGTGGGGATCCTCCCATTTGACGTTTGCGCCTGACTGCCTCTCCTCGCTCGCGCCCTCTTGCTTGTACTCCACGTCATGCTCCTCTTGCTGCAACTCCTTGCTCCCTCGTGCTATGACTTCTTCTCCCATGCACCTGAGTATGCAAACACACAAAGACTTAGGCAGTAGAAAACTCTCATTAAAATAAATAACATATTCAACTAAGAGAGAATTCACCTGTTGTTCTATTATCTTTGCACGAGCTCTTGTGATAGGTCCATCATCATTGGACGTCTTCTTTGCAGCCACTTAGTGATCATCATCATAGGTTGGAGATGGGTCAAGTGTAGGGATGTCCTCATCATCTCCCCCCCTTCAAAAGGCGTCGACCTCGACGCTCCAAGGTCTTCTCCATCATATGGTGACATATCAGCAACGTTGAAGCTGTTGCTAATGCCACCAAACTCAGCAATAGGAATATCAATCGAGTAGGCATTGTCATTTATCTTGGCTAGCACCTTGTAAGGACCAGCACCACACGGCAACAACTTGGAACGTCGCAGCTGTGGGAACCTATCCTTGCGCAGATGCACCCAAACCATATCTCCAGGCTGAAACAAAACTTGCTTTCTTGATTGGTTTCTTGCAGCAGCAATGTTCTTGCCCTTCTTCTCAATAGCCTCTTGTGTCCTCTCATGAATTTTCTTCACATAATCTGCTCTTTTTGATGCCTCCATATTTACTCTCTCATGCAATGGAAGAGGCAGCAAATCTAGCGGTGTGATTGGTTTGAAGCCATACACCACCTCAAAAGGACAAAGCTGGGTAGTAGTGTGCACCACTTTGTTATATGCAAACTCAACATGTGGCAAACACTCCTCCCACTCACGTAGATTTTTCTTGATCATAGCTCGTAGCCATTGGGACAATGTGCGATTCACCACCTCTGTTTGACCATCCGTTTGGGGATGACATGTAGTACTAAACAGCAGCTTCGTTCCTAGCTTTCCCCATAGGGTCTTCCAGAAGTAGCTCATAAACTTCACATCCCTATCAGAAACAATTGTCTTTGGCACTCCATGGAAGCGTACGATGTCCCTGAAAAACATGTTAGCAATATGCGACGCATCGTCGCTTTTGTGGCATGCAATAAAATGTGCCATCTTTGAAAATCTATCCACTACCACAAATATAGAATCATGACCTCTTTTAGTGCGTGGCAAACCTAACACAAAATCCATACTGATATCTTCCCATGGTGTGGTAGGTGTAGGTAGTGGCGTATACAAACCGTGAGGCTTTAGTTTTAACTTCGACTTGTTACATGTAATGCAGCGCCTAACAAACCTGTCCATGTCGCGCCTCATCTTGGGCCAATAAAAGTGATCAGCTAGCATGTGCAATGTCTTCTCACGACCAAAGTGACCCATCAATCCTCCTGCATGTGATTCCTGCAACAATAGCAAATGCACCGACGATTCTGGAACACATAGTTTGTTAGCACGAAACAAAAATCTATCATGTACGTGGTACTTGTCCCATGCGTGTCGAAGTATACACAAATGATATGGTTCAGCAAAATTGATCAGTTGCATACAAATCACACAAGCTCTCTAAACCAGGAATTTTAACATCGAGATGTGTCACTAACATGTTCTTCCTAGATAGAGCATCAGCAACAACATTATCTTTCCCTTTCTTATGCTTAATTATGTAGGGAAACGACTCAATGAACTCAACCCACTTAGCGAGGCGCCTATGCAAATTAGATTGAGCTTTCAGATATTTTAAAGCTTCATGATCAGAATGTATGATAAATTCTTTTGGCCACAAATAATGTTGCCAAACTTCAAGAACTCTAACAAGAGCATACAATTCTTTGTCATAAACAGGATAATTCAATCTAGCACCAGAAAGTTTCTCGCTGAAATAAGCAATAGGTCTACCTTCTTGCATCAACACACCACCAATTCCTATACCACTAGCATCACATTCAACTTCAAATTGCTTAGAAAAATCTGGTAGTGCAAGTAATGGTGCAGAAGTAAGCAAACGTTTCAGCTCATCAAATGCATGATCTTGTGCAGCACCCCAAACAAAAGGCACTCCTTTCTTAGTTAATTCATTCAATGGTGCAGCAACAGTACTAAAGTCTTTCACAAAACGCCGGTAGAAACCAGCAAGACCGTGAAAACTTCGTACTTGACTAACATTCTTGGGAGTAGGCCAATTTTGAATTGCTTCAATTTTAGATGAATCTACTTCTACTCCATGCTTAGATACAATGTATCCTAGAAATATGACCTTATCTTTTGCAAATGTGCACTTCTCAAGATTAGCGTACAATTTAGCATCACGCAACACTTGCAAAACTTGTCTAATATAATCACAATGTTCAGATTCATTGCGGCTGTAAATAAGTATGTCATCAAAATATACAACCACAAAACGACCAATAAACTGTCTCAAAACATGATTCATTAATCTCATGAATGTACTAGGTGCATTAGTAAGACCAAAAGGCTTAACTAGCCACTCATATAAACCAAATTTAGTTTTGAAAGTAGTTTTCCATTCATCCCCTTCTTTCATCCTAATTTGATGATAACCACTACGCAAATCAATTTTAGAGAAAACCGCAGCACCACACAAGATATACATTTCAAAATATCTTATAGGACTCAAATTAGCATGCATTCAATAAGCAAAAGTAAATCATCTCATGCGTCCGTACATCGTCGAATATTATCACTAATACATCACGAATAGTGTCATACATATAACATCACTAATACAACTAAAACCCTAGCACACGACGGGTATCGGCGCGGGCGGTGGACACCCACAGAGAAGGAACCATCACGGGATCATAGCTCCAGTGAGATCCCTAGAGAACCTGTCAAGTATTGGAGAACGATCTGTGCTCCAACGCAAACAAGTAGCGACAGACGTGCGCGTCCTCCTCATTGACATGGTGACGCACCACCTCCGCGGAGTCCTTGAGCCTCAGGACCGTCACTGGCCGACGCGACCGCCACCAAAGAAGGTTCGGGTCAACGACAGGCTGGCTCCTCTCCAACCTGCACCCCCCGGTAGGTAGCGCCCCAAGACCACTCCTCAGAGCCAGGTCCGGACATGGCCGATCTGGTCAAGCAGGTGTCGTCCTCCGCCAACTCAACGACAAGGATGCGGGATAGGCATCTTCCACGTCGAGGCGGGAAAAATTGCTTTAACTAAAAAATAGCAACAAGTTCTTACTAACTAGTTCTATTAATTCAACTAGTTCTTACTAAAAATAAACTTACTATAAATAAAAATATTCTAGTACCTAATTATTACCTAGTTCTTACTAACTACTCTCGCCGTTCCGATTTACTTGTCGTGGTTTTAGTTCAAATTTGAACTAAAACCATGACGAGTAAATTGGAACGGAGGGAGTAATTAGTACCTAGGAACTGCTGCCCTAATTACCATATAAGTATCCATTTTTAAATAGGGTTCATACTACCTAATTAAATAGGGTTAATACTAATTGTAATTAACTAACTAGCACTAAAAATAGCCTAGGGTTCATACTAAGCAAACAAGAGGGATCGGAAGGGGAGAGTGCTTACAGAGAGCGGGGAGAGAGATGGGGTCCGGGGAGACGGCGGCACCTAGGCGCGGCGAGGCGGGGTCGGGGGAGACGGCGGCAAGGCAGGGTCGGTGGAGACAGTGGCAAGGCGGGTCGAGGGAGACGGCGGCGAGGCGGGGTCGGGGGAGACGGCAGCGAGGTGGGGTCGGGGATACGGTGGCGAGGTGGGGTCGGGGGAGACGGCGGCGAGACGGCGGCGAGGCGGAGGCGATGAGGGGGAGAAGAGAGAGTGGGGAATTGGGGGAGGAGGCAGATCAGGTGAGGGAATCAGGCCGCGCGGGGGGTTAGGTGAAAATAGATATAACAGTACCGTGGGGGTCTCAAAACGCGTTGCTGCTAAAATCCGTAGTAGTAGCGCTGTTTCTAGAAGGGCGCTACTACTATACCTAGCATGTCGGGAACGGTGTGGCAATTATAGTAGTAACACGTTCTACCCCTGCCGTGCTACTGCTAAGCGGGTAACAGTAGCGCCGTTTTATCAGACGTGCTACTGCTAAGTAGTAGTAGCGCCTCATTTTAACAAATAGTACTGGTAAGATTCTGTGTATAAGGTTTTTCCTAGTAGTGAGAGAACCTCCGTTTCAGTTGCTCGGAAGGACCACCATCATCCAATGCCTTGCCAATTTCCTTCAGCTTTATTGATTGCATTGTCAAGTCATACCGACAAGAAAAAGGAATATCATTCGCTCTTCAGAACTCATTCATGCATGATACTGACGAACACTACTCTGATGAAAGGCAAAGTCATGATACGAGGATGGAATATGTACGAAAAAATGGACGGCTTGACATATTCACACCTATGATGTGGTAACTAAGCAGACGGCACTTCAACAAATTAGAAACACTGAAGACACCATATGGAAGGTGCAATCAATATCACTCGCCAAGTTAAAACTGTCTCGTCAGAGGTATGCTCATCAAACTAGAAGCAATACATGCTAGAAATCATATTCAAAACGCAAACCAATATCACATCGCCAACTTAAAGGTGTCCCATCATAAGTGACTGATGCAGATACACAAGAAGAGTAGTTTCATGTAAGAACATGGTGTGATAGATGATATAGTTTGTACCAAAAATAGGAAAGCGTGTCATATTCACATGTATCATGTGTAAGCTAAGCGATGCAGCTTTACACTAATTAGGAGCAATACTGAGCTAGACACCATATGCAACATGCAACCAGATATCACACTACCAATTTAGAGCAAGCACCTTGGATGGTGGAGTAGGGAGCGGAGACTTGGACCTTGTAATGCACTATCAATACAAGGAGAATCAAGACAGATGTCTGCTTACGCTGCTCTGAGAGGACCACCATCATTGCCTTCCTTATTTTTTCCTTCCTCTTTCTTGATTTTGCCTTGTCAAGTCAAACCCACAAGAAAAAGGAATAAATTTTGCTCTTCAGAACTTATTGATGCATGATACTAACGAACACTACTTTCATGTAAGGCAGCCGCATGATAGGAGGATGGAATATGTATGAAAAATAGGACGTCGTGACATATTGACATGTATGTTGTATAAAGTGTAAACTAAGCACAAGGTGCTTGAACTTGTTAGAATCGATGCAAGCTAGAAACCATATGAAAGATGAAACCAATATCACTCGCTAAATTAAAAGGGTGCCCTAACAAATGTATTTGACCAAATTAGAAGCAATACATGGCAACAAAGAAATAATATGCAATATGCAACTAATAAAGGTGACTCATCGTAAGTGATTGATGCAGATACGTAATGAGGTAGTTTCATGTAAGAACAAGGTTAACACATAGATGTAGTGTGTACCAAAAATAGGAAGGCGTGTCATATTCACAGGTATAGTGTGTAAACTAAGCAGATGCAATTTACCCTAATTAGAAGCATTACAAGCTAGACACCATATGCAACATGCAACCACATATCACACTGCAAAGTTGGAGCAAGCACCTGTGATGGTGGTGTAGGGGAAGTGCGGTCTTCAGGTACAGAGCAACGTTCAATATCTTCATTTAGGCTTGCTATTTCTTGAGAATCATGTGGAGAGGATGAAATTGCATTCTTTATAAGAGTATTGTGTCCCATATTAACCCACGCGCCTGACTGTCTCATCATAAGCGATAGACATAGGATACACAAGAACAGTAGTTTGATGTAAGAACATGGTGTGATAGGCAGATGTAGTATGTACTCACTCTGTTCATCTTTGTAAGTCATTTAGGACAGCTGAAATTGAACTGTTTTAGGTGTTGTCTTAAATGTCTACAAGGTCTTACAAAAGTAAACGGAGGGAGTACCAAAAACAGGAAGGCGTGTCATATTCACATGTATAATGTGTAAGCTAAGGAGATACAATTTAACAAATGTCAGGACCCCGACTCAATGCCACATCGATCTAGCATGTAACACCTCATATCACTTTGCGGCCTCACGCACGGTATCCCCACGGGTGTCGCCTTACCTTTGCCCGGGACCGTTTATGCCTTTTGGCACACGATATGATAGTGTCGCTAGCATCCATATGATAAGGAGCCCGGCTGACATGGCTAGTCGAAACCCAAGGTGGCACAAACTTACAGGACAGCATCCATGACCCAAAGATCGAACGTGTCGGTCATCACGAGTGAATCCAGTCAGTAGCACTGGCTAACAGACTCGTGAACTGGCAGAAGCGGCTAACAGACTCCTAGATTCATCGCGTGACATTTCAAGGGGATAGACACAGAACGAAGAAGGACACATGCCGCCAGCCTGAGTGTTCCGAGCAAGAGTAAGCTACCATGGCTCAAAGGAAGCACTAGGAGACATTTCCGTAAGTAAGGCTACTAAGGATAAACAACTAGATAGTCGATCCCACACATAGCAATACACATTACACGACACGATAACATGCAAGTATGTGTTGTACAACATGGCATCACAGCATAACCCAACAACTCATATAGATAAAGGCTCAAAGAGCCATCATAGCATTTATTGCAAACAAGGGTCACGGGACCCATCATACAGAGCATACAAGCAACAAGCGGAAGCATTACATGTCTGGGTACAGACATCTACAAAAGAAAAAGGTCAAGAGCCCGACTATCTACAACATCCGATCAAGATCGTAGCTGAGGTACAAGCTACTCGTCAAGTCCACGAGAACACTAGTAAGACCAAGTCTCCGCTGCAAAAACATAAATAAAGCACCATGAGTACAAAGGTACTCAAAGAAGACTTACATCGATCCTATCATACATGCATTTGTATCAAGAGGGTAATGTGGGGTTTAGTTGCAAGAAGCCAGCTTTGACTCTGTGGCTATCCTGTTCTACGACTACCGTAACTTCTTTGAGGTGATATGGCTCACACGAGTCCACTAATCACCACTCAATACACTACTATGGATTCATCCCCGCCTCCCCACGAGAAGGCCATCCATAGCACTCACACTGCCTTGAGCATTTTATAGTATCCACTTCAAGTTGTCTATGTACCATGTAAGCATCCAAGAAGTCCATATCCGTGGACCCGCTATTCAATAGATCATGTTAACCCCGCAGGGTGTACTTCTTCACACACGCCTCGCCACTTACCGCCATGTACACGCCATGTATCTCGCAACCTTCAAGCGAAGCTCGGCGAGGGTGTCGGCCACGACCGACTAACCACACAAGACTCTAGCCCAGGTTTATCGCCTATTCGGTTCCATCCGCAAGGAGATCCGCCGGGTGTCGCCACGGCCCCAAACGATGTGAACAGGGTTCCCAAGCCCACCTCGCCGGTTGGATCTACGCTTGGTACACCGTGCCACTTGTGCCTAGTCTGTCCCAAGCCCACCTGGCCGGGTGCCACTTGGTAGACTACTAACACTACCTATAAACACCAGAAACTAGTTGCGACTCCTGGACAGAGATCAAGTCGGTTAATAAGTCGAGAGAGTCAATTAAGGATCCCAATGTGTGGTAGTATCGAGTCATTGGACAACATACATAGAACTCAGTGCTTAAGGACGGTTCCAGTGAGACAACCCACCATGTACTCCTACATGGCCTCTCACCGCTACCTTTACCAAATCGTGTTCACACACTTAACTCTCAAAGACCGTAACAACTCATAACACTCCAATTCATTCCCAATGAATCGACTGACACAACTCTAAGCAATAGCAGGCATAGCATGGTAGGAACACAACATGGCTCAATCAACTCCTACACATGCTAGTGGGTTTCAACTATTTATCGTGGCAATGACAGTCATGCAGAGGAAAGGGTTCAACTACCGCAAAGACAAAGTAGCGTATGATTTGTTGTTGTCCTAATGCAATAACCGAGAGCAGGAGCGAGAGAGTAGGATTTTATCGAATGAACAAGGGGGTTTGCTTGCCTGGTATATCAGCAAGGAAGGCACTGCGCTTCACAGACAGTACTCGAATGGACTCCCGAGCAGACCTATCGAGAAGGAACACAGTGTCGGCAATCAATACACAAACATATGCAACAATATGATGCCTGAACATGGCATGAAGATGTGATGTTGTTTGAGCTAATGCAACTAGTAATCATTTGGTTTGAAGTCCATTTGAACCAAAAGCTCAAATGCAACTCTAAATTAAGTCTCTTAATATGCCATAATGTGTTTTCTCATATTCAGCATGTATAAGATGGTTTGTCATGCATGAAACTAGTACAGATGGAAAGGTTGCATTTTTCTGATAATTTTTCATATATAAATTATTTCAATCTGAGCTACGGTTGAATTTCTATGAATTTTTGAAGTTTAAATCATTTTCTGGAATTTCCTGATTTATTTAATTCCAGAAAATAGTTAATTGCGTCAGCACTGCGTCATGCTTGTGTCAGCAGGTCAACGGCGCTGACCAGGTCAAACCTGACGTGTGGGGTCCACACGTCAGTGACAGGGGAATAAACAGGGTTAATTTAATCCTAACTAAAAGATTAGTGGCGCTGGGGCCCACTGTCAGTGTCAGGGGGGTTAGTTAATGGGGTTGACCCGGTCAATCCCGCCGGCGTTTAGCCGCCGGCGAGGCCGAACGCGGCGGAGGGGCACGGGAATCGCCCTCCGGCGACCATTTAGGCGGCGGAGACCACGGACGAGGAGCCAAGCTCGTCCGCTGCTTGGAGCAAGGGGAGAGGCGGGGCGGCCAGAGCTCGCGGAGCGGAGCTTCGGGCGGCGGCCGGAGTTCGCCGAGGGCGGGCGAAGGCCGCGATGCATGGGGGCGGCGGTGAGAGCACCGGGCGTAGCCTGCTCGTCCCGCATCCAGCGGAGGCGACGGAGGGCGCGGTGTGCTGAGCTCACGGGAGCAGAGCTCGCGCGGCAGCCG
Organism: Aegilops speltoides; assembly: GCA_021437245.1. Classification (NCBI taxonomy): domain Eukaryota; kingdom Viridiplantae; phylum Streptophyta; class Magnoliopsida; order Poales; family Poaceae; genus Aegilops; species Aegilops speltoides. Next base: position 107,360,708 of record CM038141.1, on the reverse strand, counting down.
TGTTCGGGAGCGAGTGGGATGCGCTGCGGTGTCTTGGGGCGAACGGAGAAGGGAGGAGGAGCAGCAGCTCACAGCGGTTGCAGCGGCCGTCAAGCGGGCTCGGGACGCTACTGACGGCGGCGTGATGGTCGAAGGAGATCTTCACGGCCGCGGTTGAAGAAGGCGGCGGCGGCGGCTCCACGGGCGTCCCGCCTTGTGGCTTGACGGAGAGGACGAGGGAGTCGTGGCGGAGCTCGTGGACTCCACGGAGGGGCGAGGGGACGGCAGGGAGCGCGTCGGCGGTGAGCTGCGGCGGCGGCAGCGCTTCGGGCGCGGGGAAGGGAGAGGTCCAGAGGAGGAGGGAGAGCGAGAGAGAGTGCGAGAGAGGTCGGGGTGGCTGCGTGGCGTCTCCGGGGCATCCAGACGAGGAGGGGAGAGGGCAGGCAGGCAGAGAGGGAGGTGGCGTGGCGCGGCGGGCGCGCTGCGTCGGGCACGCGCCCATTCCCTTGTCGAGGACGAAGACGACAGAGGAGGGGGGGCCAAGGGCTGGGCCGGCCTGGCTGTTCTGGGCTGCACAGGGAGGAGGCCCAGGTATGGTTTTTCCCATTTTATTTCTGTTTTCTATTTTTCTGACAATTGTTTTGATTTAATAATAATACTAAATCATTTTATTTCCTTATGCCAATTTTTATAGAAGCTAGTTATATTATTCCAGAGCTCCTTAATAAATGGCATAAGTTTTGGACATACATTATATATATAACATTTATATATCCAAGGCAAAATAATTACTGGATTAATCCAAATGCCCAAAATAAATACTTATGAGCAACTAAAAATATTGGTTTGATTTTTATCTCTGTCCAATAATTTCAGAGAGCAACATGAGCATTTTCTTGGACCCTTTTGGAGCACTTTTTGTTTGGGCCATTTTAGAGATGATTCTGAGGGTTTCTCAATCCTCATTTCAAATTTAAATGAAATTTAAACATGATGCACACATGACTAGCTAGCCTTGAGCATACCAGAACTAGGGATGTGACAACTCGCCTCACTTGAAAGAATCTCGCCCCGAGATTCTGTGGGTCGACGGAAAGAAGGTGGGTACTCCAATGAAGACGATCTTCTCGCCCCAAGTAGCTTCTCTCTGAATGATGAGACCATCGAACCTTGAGGAACTTGATGTTATGACATCGAGTGACACGCTCGCTTGATCAAGAATGCGAACCGGATACTCTCGATATGTGAGGTTATCTTGGAGATCAAGCGCTTGTGGTCCACTCCACGGATAGGATCCGAGAAGCAACGCCGAGTTGAGAGACGGGAAGACATCATGAACTCAAGAAAGATGTGGGGTAGTTCCAACTGGTAGGCAACCTCTCCTCGCTTAGCGAGAATGCGAAAAGGACCAATGTAACGAGGAGCCAACTTGCCTTTGATATCAAACGATGGGTACCTTCAAAGGAGTAACCCAAGGTAAGCTTTGTCGCCAACTTCATAAGTCATATCCTTATGATGACGATCATATCGCTCTTTTGACGAGATCGGGCTGTTTTAAATTCTCACGAATGATGCGAACTTGCTCTTCCGCCTCTGGATCATGTCCGTCCAAAGAATTGTCTTTCACCGTTTCACCAGTTCAAAGGTGTTCGACATCTTCGCCCATAGAGTATCTCAAAAGGAGCTTTCTTGAGACCGGATTGATAGCTATTGTTATAAGCAAACTCGCAAAAGGAAGACATTTCTCCCAATCCATACCGAATGAGATAACACAAGCTCTAAGCATGTCTTCGAGAATTTGGTCGACCTGCTCCACCGACCACTTGACCGAGGGTGGAAAGCGGCATCAAGGAAAGATGGGTTCCCATGGCAGTTTGGAAACTCTCCCGTAAGTGAGAAGTGAAAAGACCGCCACGGTCTGAATTGATCTCTAGTGGAACACCATGAAGTGACACTATTCGAGAATATATAAGTCACGAGCTGACTAGCGTGATACTCTCTCGAGCAGAAGGAAGTGCGCCACTTTGGATAGACGATCAACGACTACGAAGATAGCATTATTCCTTTCTTGGTCCCGGAAAGCCGTGATGAAGTCCATACCAACTTTATCCCATTTCCATTCGTGAATAGCTAAAGGTCAAGGGTGCCAAGAGGTCTTTGATGCTCGCTTAACACGATTTACAAACGCCACATTTAGCAATGAACTCAGCAATTTCTCTCTTCATCCTAGTCCACCGTAACCTCCGGCGAGGTCCCGATACATCTTAGTACTACCGGATGAATCGTGAGAGGATTCATGCGCCTCTTTAGGATCAATTGTCGAAGATGTTGCTTTTTGGGAACCACCAAAGGTTCTTAAAGAAAACAACACCTCGAGCATCAATCGAGAAACTACCAGCAGCTCCCTTCTTAACGTTATCCTTGATTCGAGAAATACCCGTATCATACACGCTGGCTAGTTATGATCTGATCCTCAAGAGTAGGTTTCGCCACCAAGGTAGAAAGGAACTGTGAGAAGCAATGTGAAGATTAAGCCTACAGAATTCCTCATGGAGAAGTGGTTGGCCTTGCTGCAACATGAGATTGTTGCAATAGGATTTACGACTTAGTGCATCAGCCATGACATTGGCTTTGCCTGGGGTGTAGGTAATCCCTAGATCATAATCTGAGATCAACTCCAACCAACGTCTTTGCCTAAGGTTCAAATCCGGTTGGGTGAAGATATACTTGAGACTCGTGATCGTGTAGATCTCGCAACGCTTACTAAGGAGGTAATGTCGCTGTGTCTTGAGTGCATAGACTATGGCTGCAAGCTCTAGATCATGTGTAGGATAATTCTCCTCATGTGGATGCAATCGCGAGATGCATAGGCAATCACATGACGATCCTGCATAAGAATGCAACCTAGTCCCTGTCGTGAGGCGCCGCAATAGATAACAAAGTCTTTAGTGAAACCGTGGCACAAGTATGGGAGCAGAAGTCGACTTCTTTTCAAGACTGAAATCAGACTCACACCGTGGGGACCACTCAAACTTTTTATCTTTCTTGAGAAGTTCCGTGAGGGGTTTGGCTACTTTGGAGAAGTTTTCAACAAAGCGGCGACAATAGCTGGCTAGACCAAGGAAACTCCTAACTTGTTTAACGGTTTCAGGTGGAGTCCAATCGAGAACGGCCTTAACTCTCTCGGGGTTGACAGCAATGCCCTTACCAGAGATTACGTGGCCTAGGTAGGTCACTTCTGGCAACCAGAATTCACACTTGGAGAACTTGGCATAAAGGCGGTGCTCTCTGAGTTTTTCTAATACAAGTCTAAGATGTTCGGCATGCTCTTCCTCGTTCTTCGAGTAAATAAAAATATCATCGAGGTAAACCACAACGAACTTATCTAGGTACTCCATGAAGATCGAGTTCATCAAGCGGAGAAGGTAGTCTGGGCGTTGGTTAGACCGGGACATGACGGTGTACTCAGATCGCCATAACGAGTGACAAAAGCCGCTTTAGGAATGTCCCGCTTCGATCTTGATTTGGTGGTAGCCTAACCTCAAATCCATCTTGAGAAGATCGAGGATCCAGCGAGCTGATCATACAGTGTCGTTGATCCCGGGAGCGGATATTTGTTCTTTATCGTGACCAAATTAACGGACGATAATCTACAACCATCCGGTCCGCACCATCCTTCTTCTTGACGAAGAGGACGGGCAAGCCCAAGGAGAAGAACTAGGACGGATGAAACCCTTTGCAAGGACTCATCAAGTTGTTTCTTAAGCTCGGCTAGTTCTAAGGGTGCCATCTTGTAAGGTCTCCTAGAGATTGGAGCGGTTCCCGGATAAGATCTATGACTTAACTCTACATCTCTCGCTGTGGAACACCGGCAGTTCCTCCGAAAGACATCCGGAAAGTCACGGACTACCGGATATCTTCAAGGTCCGGAAGAGGGCTGGCATTAAGAGAATAGAGTTGGCGCTTTGCAACTCGTGGAGACAAAGGACTATCTTGCCGATGGGTGTGTAAGCTGAACGGACTGGTGTAACAATCAATCTTGGCATGATGAGCTATCATCCACCCATACCCAAGATGATGTTAATATCCAAGACTTGAGAGCTATAAGTGATGCAAGGAATACAAGTCTGTCTACAAGGATTTCGCTACCATGGCTTACACTAGAAGTTTGCCATTTGGATCCGTGGGTTTGAATAAGTAGTGGGAGGGCATATCACAAAATGACATGTCGTGCAAGCGGCATAGCTTTCAAAATGAAGGAATGAGACGCCCAAGATCGAATAGAACCGGCGTCGGGTGACAGCTTGACAAGGAGTGTACCAAGAACGACATCCGGATCATCATGGGCGCCTTTAGCTGAGACGTGATGCACAAGTCCAAGTTCGTGGTGAGCTGACCGCACTAATCATCTTGCGTGATGGCTTACCATGGCCAATGACTTCTCGGCTGGGGTGGAGCAACTCTAGTCCGAGTGCAAATACGGGCAATGTGGCCTGGTTCTCCGCACTTGTAACAAATCTTGAGGTAGAACGTGGACCCGCATTGGCAAGCGGTCCACCAATAGGCTCGGGTGGAGCATACGCTGAACTAGATGGGGTGCCACACAAGATGGCCTCGTGTATATCCGGTGGAAGAGCGGAGTTTGGAACCCAAATCCGCGCTTCGAGAACTAGAACCGAGGAAGATCCCAAATCACGGTGTGCTTACGAGACTCTTCGTAAGTGAGCTGAGCTGTCTCGCATTGATGGCTTTGTTTACAAGAGCTTGGAATGTATCACAATGATGCGTGGAGATCACGACGCAACTTGGGGTTGAGACCTTCCAAACCTAGCTCGCTTCTTGGCGTCCGTGGACACCTCTTCTCAAGCATAGCGGCAAGGTTCTCAAACTCTCTATCAGAAGCATCAACAGCCATCTTACCTGGGTGAAACTACGTAACTCTTCTCTAGCGATCGATGAGAGCTCGGGAATGTGATGCTCGCGAAAAGCCTCAAAGTGAAATCCTCCGTAGGAATCGACCAGCCGGAAGCATAGCCTCATAGTTCTCGCCACCAAAGACTAGCAGACCTTCCGTGGTATGCAGCATAGGTGACCTTGTTATCTTCAGCCACGTCGCAGAACGGAGCTTGTGTGTGATACTACGGAGCTACCATCCGCATCGAGCGCTCGATGGAATGATGAAAGGTAGGTGGGTGCAAGCGAATGAAGTCATGAATGGTTGCGCACTTTGAACCGATGTGCGGTGTTCTCTCGACACGCGCTAACAAGCGTTAGACTCACGCTTGTTTCTTCCATCTCTAACATGAACTCGCCAACGAAGGCTGGTCGGAGGATCCTCATCCCTACCATCTCCGTGGTTCGCTATGAGCAATAGAACTTCGCTTAGCCGATGACATCCCGAGAACGAAACCAAAGGCGAATCAAGATCAACTATGGGCTATAGAATGTAGGACAGGAAATTAGTAACTCTCGAACTCCTAGGGCAATTCCGCAGATAACGGCAAGAAATGCTCGTAATGAGACATCCTCGCTAAAATGGGGTAGTAACATACTCAACATCACCACTCAAGGTTCTAAGATCATACTAAACAAAGCTACACCGAAGTACTCAAACTGGGTATGACTCGATCAACCAATCCTATGGGACTACGGAGTAGTAACACGTGATCCTCGATAGACTAAGAGAAAGCCTAGTTCCTTAACCCCGCAGAAAGATATGATGACTCGATCAAGGCCATGAGGTATAAGGAGTAAAAGAGCCTTACGCTCCTTCCCACAATCAATTCCTTACATAACTAAAGAATTTCTAGACTCAACTTCACCAGTTTGGCTTGGTAATCCTACAGCAATGGGCTCGATACCAAAGCTGTCAGACCCCGACTCAATGCCACATCGATCTAGCATGTAACACCTCATATCACTTTGCGCCTCACGCACGGTATCCCCACGGTGTCGCCTTACCTTTGCCCGGGACCGCTTATGCCTTTTGGCACACGATATGATAGTGTCGCTAGCATCCATATGATAAGGAGCCCGGCTGACATGGCTAGTCAGAAACCCAAGGTGGCACAAACTTACAGGACAGCATCCATGACCCAAAGATCGAACGTGTTTGGTCATCAACGAGTGAATCCAGTCAGTAGCACTAGGCTAACAGACTCGTGAACCGGCAGAAGCGGCTAACAGACACCGTATTCATCGCGACATTTCAAGGGATGCATACGAACGAAGAAGGACACATGCCGCCAGCCTGAGTGTTCCGAGCAAGAGCAAGCTACCATGGCTCAAAGGAAGCACTAGGAGACATTTCCCGGTAAGTAAGGCTACTAAGGATAAACAACTAGATAGTCAGATCCCACACATAGCAATACACATTACACGTACGCATAACATGCAAGTATGTGTTGTACAACATGGCATCACAGCATAACCCAACAACTCATATAGATAAAGGCTCAAAGAGCCATCATAGCATTTATTGCAAACAAGGGTCACGGGACCCATCATACAGAGCATACAAGCAACAAGCGGAAGCATTACATGTCTGGGTACAGACATCTACAAAAGAAAAAGGCTGAAGAGCCTGACTATCTACAACATCCGATCAAGATCGTAGCTGAGGTACAAGCTACTCGTCGAAGTCCACGAGAACACTAGTAAGACCGAAGTCTCCGCTGCAAAAACATAAATAAAGCACCATGAGTACAAAGGTACTCAAAGAAGACTTACATCGATCCTATCATACATGCATTTGTATCAAGAGGGTAATGTGGGGTTTAGTTGTAGCAAGCCAGCTTTGACTCTGTGGCTATCCCGTTCTACGACTACCGTAACTTCTTTGAGGTGATATGGCACACACGAGTCCACTAATCACCACTCAATACACTACTATGGATTCATCCCCGTCTCCCTACGAGAAGGCCATCCATAGCACTCACACTCATCTTGAGCATTTTATAGTATCCACTTCAAGTTGTCTATGTACCATGTAAGCATCCAAGAAGTTCATATCCGCTGACCCGCTATTCAATAGATCATGTTAACCCCGCAGGGTGTACTTCTTCACACACGCCTCGCCACTTACCGCCATGTACACGCCATGTATCTCGCAACCTTCAAGCGAAGCTCGGCGAGGGTGTCGGCCACGACCGACTAACCACACAAGACTCTAGCCTGTGTTTATCGCCTATTCGGTTCCATCCGCAAGGAGATCCGCCGGGTGTCGCCACGGCCCCAAACGATGTGAACAGGTTCCCAAGCCCACCTCGCCGGATGGATCTACGCTTGGTACACCATGCCACTTGTGCCTAGTCTGTCCCAAGCCCACCTGGCCGGGTGCCACTTGGTAGACTACTAACACTACCTATAAACACCAGAAACTATTTGCGACTCCTGGACAGAGATCAAGTCGGTTAATAAGTCGAGAGAGTCAATTAAGGATCCCAATGTGTGGTAGTATCGAGTCATTGGACAACATACATAGAACTCAAGGTTTAAGGACGGTTCCAAAGGAGACAACCCACCATGTACTCCTACATGGCCTCTCACCGCTACCTTTACCAAATCGTGTTCACACACTTAACTCTCAAAGACCGTAACAACTCATAACACTCCAATTCATTCCCAATGAATCGACCGACACAACTCTAAGCAATAGCAGTATAGCATGGTAGGAACACAACATGGCTCAATCAACTCCTACACATGCTAGTGGGTTTCAACTATTTATCGTGGCAATGACAGTCATGCAGAGGAAAGGGTTCAACTACCGCAGACAAAGTAGCGTATGATTCGTTGTTGTCCTAATGCAAGAATCGAGAGCAGGAGCGAGAGAGTAGGATTTTATCGAATGAACAAGGGGTTTGCTTGCCCGGTATATCAGCAAGGAAGGCACCGCTTCAACGATGTACTGAATGGACTCCGAGCAGACCTATCGAGAAGGAACAAAGGTCGGCAATCAATACACAAACATATGCAACAATATGATGCCTGAACATGGCATGAAGATGTGATGTTGTTTGAGCTAATGCAACTAGTAATCATTTGGTTTGAAGTCCATTTGAACCAAAAGCTCAAATGCAACTCTAAATTAAGTCTCTTAATATGCCATAATGTGTTTTCTCATATTCAGCATGTATACGATGGTTTGTCATGCATGAAACTAGTACAGATGGAAAGGTTGCATTTTTCTGATAATTTTTCATATATAAATTATTTCAATCTGAGCTACGGTTGAATTTCCATGAATTTTTGAAGTTTAAATCATTTTCTGGAATTTCCTGATTTATTTAATTCCAGAAAATAGTTAATTGCGTCAGCACTGCGTCATGCTTGTGTCAGCAGGTCAACGGCGCTGACCAGGTCAAACCTGATGTGTGGGGTCCACATGTCAGTGATAGGGGAATAAACAGGGTTAATTTAATCCTAACTAAAAGATTAGTGGCGCTGGGGCCCACTGTCAGTGTCAGGGGGGTTAGTTAACGGGGTTGACCCGGTCAATCCCGCCGGGCGTTAGTCACCGGCGAGGCCGGGCGCGGAGGGCACGGAATCGCGCCCCATGACCATTTAGGCGGCGGAGACCACGGACGAGGAGCCAAGCTCGTCCGCTGCTTGGAGCAAGGGAGAGGCGGACGGCCAGAGCTCACGGAGCGAGCTGGGCGGCGGCCGGAGTTCGCCGAGGGCGGGCGAAGGCCATGATGCATGGGGCGGCGGCTGAGAGCACTGGGCGAGCCTGGCTCGTCCAAGATCCAAATGGAGGCGACGGAGGGCGCAGGGTGGTGGCTGAGCTCACGGAGCAGAGCGCGGGCGGCGGCCGGTGTTCGGGAGCGAGTGGGGATGCAGCTGCGGTGCGTAGGGGGGGGCGAACGAGAAGGGAGGAGGAGAAGCAGCTCACAGCGGTTGCAGCGGCCGCCGGGCGGGCTCGGGACGCTACTGACGGCGGCGTATGGTCGACGGAGATCTTCACGGCCGCGGGTTGAAGAAGGCGGCGGCGACGGCTCCACGGGGCGTCCGGCGTCTTGTGGCTTGACGGAGAGGACGAGGGAGTCGTGGCGGAGCTCGTGGACTCCACGGAGGGGCGAGGGGACGGCAGGGAGCGCGTCGGCGGTGAGCTGCGGCGGCGGCAGCGCTTCGGGCGCGGGGAAGGGAGAGGTCCAGGGGAGGAGGGAGAGCGAGAGAGAGTGCGAGAGAGGTCGGGGTGGCTGCGTGGCGTCTCCGGGGCATCCAGACGAGGAGGGGAGAGGGCAGGCAGGCAGAGAGGGAGGTGGCGTGGCGCGGCGGAGCGCGCGCGCGTCGGGCACGCGCCCATTCCCCTGTCGAGGACGAAGACGACAGAGGAGGGGGCCAGTGGGCTGGGCCGGCGCTGGCTGTTGCTGGGCTGCACAGGGAGGAGGCCCAGGTATGGTTTTTCCCATTTTATTTCTGTTTTCTATTTTTCTGACAATTGTTTTGATTTAATAATAATACTAAATCATTTTATTTCCTTATGCCAATTTTTATAGAAGCTAGTTATATTATTCCAGAGCTCCTTAATAAATGGCATAAGTTTTGGACATACATTATATATATAACATTTATATATCCAAGGCAAAATAATTACTGGATTAATCCAAATGCCCAAAATAAATACTTATGAGCAACTAAAAATATTGGTTTGATTTTTATCTCTGTCCAATAATTTCAGAGAGCAACATGAGCATTTTCTTGGACCCTTTTGGAGCACTTTTTGTTTGGGCCATTTTAGAGATGATTCTGAGGGTTTCTCAATCCTCATTTCAAATTTAAATGAAATTTAAACATGATGCACACATGACTAGCTAGCCTTGAGCATACCAGAACTAGGGATGTGACAACAAATTAGGAGCATTGATGAGGGATACACAAGAAAAGTAGTTTGATGTAAGAACATGATTAATAGAAAGACATAGTATGTACCAAAAACAGGAAGGCAAGTCATATTCACAGGTATAATCTGTTAACTAAGCAGATGCAATTTACCCTAATTAAAAGCATTACAGGGTAGACACCATATGCAACATGCAACCACATATCACACTGCCAAGTAAGAGCAAGCACCTGCGATGGTGGTGTGGGGGAATTGCGGTGATCAACTAGAGAGCTACGTTGACTATCTCCTTGCCGTTTCTTGAGAATCATGTGGGGAGGATGACACTGCACTCTTTAAACGAGACATATGATAGCTCTACAACATGCATGGCACACTCAATTACTACAGGATTCTATGAAAATAACAGTCGACTGAAAGCAAATAGGTCAGTCCATTTTTTCTGCATTGTCCGATGTACAAAGAACGGGCAGATCGCCTTCATCTACCTCCAGCCAGTCAGTGTTGACGATCTTCCTCGAAACGCCGACGACCATCGGCCCCGTATTCCTCCCCTGCCTGCGCCCTGCCCTCGACCTCACCGCACCGTCGTGCTTGGCATCGCCCCCTGCCATCCATTCAAGCTCATTGCCGGTGTCAAACCGCGGATCTCGGTAGGGGGTCCCGAATCTGTGCGCCTAGGCGGATGGTAACAGGAGACGAGGGACACGATGTTTCTACCTGTGTTCGCCCTCTCGATGGAGGTAAAACTCTACATCCCGCTTGATTAATATTGATGATATGGGTAGTACAAGAGTGGATCTACCACGAGATCAAGGAGGCTAAACCCTAAAGCTAGCCTATGGTATGATTGTTGTAATGTATGTTGCGCCCTACGGACTAAAGCCCTCCGTTTATATAGACACCGGAGGAGGCTAGGGTTACACAGAGTTGGTTACAATGGTAGGAGATCTACATATCCGTATTGTTGCTTGCCTTCCACGCCAAGGAAAGTCCCATCCGACACGGACGGAGTCTTCAATCTTGTATCTTCGTAGTCTTGGAGTCCTCGCGATGATGATAGTCCGCTGTCCGACACCCCTAGTCCAGACTCCTTTAGTAGCCATCGAACCAGCTTCAATGACGATAAGTCCGGCGCGATAATGTTCGGCATTGCAAGGCGGGTTCCTCCCTTGAATAATCCAGAGAAGATCATGAACACCAGATAGTGTCCGCTCGCAAAATAAATTCCACATTCCACCGTAGAGAGAATAAAATGTACACTAGTCCAATCACCGACGATTATGCGGCGTGACATCACACCGCTACCAAGCCACTATTTGAATCGCTTTTTACTTTATACCACCTCAAAGACGCTTAGCGGCGCGTTTCTTGGCACGCCTTATCGGGCGTAGATCGTGTTCCCTTATTCCGGATTCTCATCAATACGCGCGGTAACCCAACCGCTCCTGCCGCCAGCCTCCTCTATCGAAGGTGAATCCTTAACGGTCACGGAGACGGCTCTTGGTATTTTCCCTTTATAAGAGGACCAAGGCTCGCCCTGTTCTTCAATCTCGCATCGAATCTCCTCTTGCTCCCAGCCCCAACACCTAGAACCTCAGATTCGAGCGCCTGGATTCTCAACCATGTCCGCCCGACCTCCGTGGTCGGTGGATGCCCTTCTCCGCCACGGAGGAGGACATATTGAGTTACGTGAGGCCAAGCACCGCCCACGAGGTTTCACACAGGTTGCTCGCCCAAGGGCAGGCCGTGCCCGCCTCGAGCCCGTGAGTTCGTTGTCTTCAGATCCCACCTCCGCCGGGTTTAGGCTTCCCGACGGACCCCTTCGTGAGAGGGCTCATGTTCTACTACGGGCTGGACTTTCACGACTTGGCCCCGAGTCCATCCTCCACATCTCCGCATTCATTATCGTCATGAAGCCTTCCTCCGCTGCACTCCCCACTTCGCCCGTGGGTCAAGACCTTCAATGTGGAGCCAAGATGATCGGGGCGCTGCGGAGGCGGCGGGCGCCATAAGCAAAGGACGATGCCTCGTGGGTTCGAGGGTTCGCTCCAAGAGGAACTTTGACCGTGGCAGCAGGAGGGTTCTACATCACCGCCCGGCGGGCAGCAAACAAAGCCGCCGCTTTCATTCCGCCTGGACCTCCATGCCGATCGATGTCATGGGTCAACCAAGGGCTCAATTGGGGCCGCCTCAAGACGCTCCCTTATTGCAGGGCCGGATTCGAGACCTCCAAAGCAGGGAGATCAATCTGATTGTGGTGATGCAGTTATGCTAATCGTGCATCTTCGCCTCGCAAACATCGCCCTCTCCGCCTATGGGAGTTTAACCCGGAGGGACCTCGATTCTCCAACACTTCATGGGTGCGACACCCGTGGAGATGTATAAGTTGTTCTTCGGACCAGCAGCGGCGTGGTCCGAATTGGCCGAGGACACACCCTAAGCCGCAATTGCCCGGATACTCAGGTAAATACCTCAGAGTCCGGACGTCCTGTTTATCTGCCTTTCTAGAGTTCGCCTCCTGACCCATTATTCTTCACAGGAGTGGGTGGTGCGATCGAGGCTGATAAGGTGTCCGGCCCCCCTCCCAGAGACCGCACTGGAGCCCGTGCTGGTCAGAATGTTGGAGATCGCGCCCATGAAATGGGGCGATGGGGAAAATAGAGGAGCTGTTATTTCGCCCAAGGGGGCGTCTAAAGAGGGGGAATCAAGAACCTCTCCTTCCAGGGGGAGAAGAGGACCTCCTCCGAAGATCCGGAGGCCAAAGCCCCTAAGCGGGGGAAGAGATCTTCACTTGGGGGTCCGGCGTCCGGGGAGAATCCGGGCGCACAATCATCATCAAAGGATCAGCCCTCCAGCGAGCCGTGAGTATGAAAAGGGGAGTTATTTAGTAAGGAAATACCTCCATTTGTGCTTCTGTGGGTAGCTGAAATATTTATCTTGCAGTTCGGATCTGCAGCCTTCTCAGATGAGTTCATCTTCGGGGGACCTTCTTCCGGAGATGATGGAGAGCGAACGCCTCCGCTCGCTGCGCCGCCGATAAGGTAGACGAGCTCAAGTATCGCCACGGAGGGTATCCCCGAGTCCGGGGCCAGATAATTCGGCACCCGCTAGTATCCGCCGAGAACTAAAGAATCGCTTGAGAGGGCGCCCATCTCGTAAGATCACCGCGCGCTGATGCGTATGGTGATTGAAGGATTTCGTCCGCCGAGAGCGGATTGCGCAATGCCGTATGAGTTTGTCAAGCGGGTTTGAGGTACGCAAGAATGACGATCCTTTGTCTATTAACAGTTTTGCATATAAAATGCGCTCAGATAGATAGTAGCCCCGGAGACTCGGTAGGTTGTCGAAAACGACAGCGTGCCGAGGATCGAAATCTTAAGAAATGAATGCCGCCGTTCCTATGCAGGTGGCGGATAGTCCGAGGGCTAGCCAGACTAGTGGGGTTGCCGAGTTAATGCGGCAACTTGACATGGCGGATGCGGACATCGCACTTGTCAACCGGCGACTTGACGAGTCGCAAGGTAAATGAGTTCTCCGCAGTCGCTTTTTTAAGGGGGGCGAAGCCCTTCTCTGATGAATTTTATGCTGTTGTACAGACGGTGCTGCTGCTATGGAGAGCCTTCGGGCCAAACTTGCTCAAGCTAAGGAGCAAGCCCGAAGGAGTGACGCGGCTGCTTCGAGGGCGGCCGAGGAGTTGAAAGCCGAAAAGGCTGCACACTGCCTAAGCAGGGAAGAGGTGGCCGAATTGGCCGTGAAAGTAAGAGATGCTGCCGACCGCAATGAGGCTCTTGAAAAGGAGCGCTTATCGGAGCGGAAGACTCGAGGAAGGCCACCACCATGTTAAGGATGCCCGCCTACAATGCGGGCTATGAGGGAGGAGCTGCGCCAGACGGAGAGATCATGGTCGGCAAGCCTTATCTCGCTGCGTCGCCGTTTATGGACCAAAAGTATGCTCAATTTGACCGGCTGTGGAGTCCGGAGGATTCAGATATGGATTTAGCGGCGAAAGTGCAAATGATGCCGCTGAGCACTTCCGAGCCGTAAGGATCACAAGACTAAGAGCTATTTTGGTCTCAATTCCATAGTCCGATCGCCACTTCCGCTGACCGACCGTTGGCCGAATGGGCCGAGCTAAATAGATTGTCCGGACTTGCCATGATCGACATCGTGGCTCATGTCCGCCGAGAGGCCCAAGGCGACGAGCTACTTCGCTTATCGCGGCAATTCCTTGAGCGGTGCCGATATCGAGGAGATGAAGCGGTCGGCCTGCATCGAGGGCGCGGATGGCTCTTGCCCGCGGAAGGCGCATTGACGGAGATGGATGCCGCTGCTTGTTGCCGCCTGTGGTTCGATGAAAGCCGGCCCCCGCCGAGCACTATTTCGGGAAGTTATGCAAAGGCTCAAAATGTCACGCTCAAATGAACATTTTAGCTTGTAATACGATGATTATGCTATAACTGCTTTTTATACTTGTGCGCCCCAAGTAGTAAAACTTCTCCTATGCGCCATTTACGATACACTTGTATAACCCGAAGATTGCGCTTCGCTTCAGCCCCATGCACAAGGTGCGGGTGTTCGCAAAAATAGCTGCTTTCACACTTAATCCGACGCCCCGCCCCTTAAGGAGGTGGTAGCGAGCAAACGAGGCAATCCAGACTATAATGCTTTATCACTTTCACTTAGCTGGAGTTCGAGAGTGGGCTACGATATATCCCTTGGGGCACCGCACTTCTCCGAGTTCGGGCGTGTGTGCCTCGACCGAAACGGTCCTTCGTCAAAGCGGGAATTCTAAACATTCCAGTAGTCAATCGAGTGGTCGACCGCACTCGCTATATCATGACAGCAGCCGCTTTCATCGAGGTGCTCGCCACCGAATCGGGCACAATCGCAGAGTTCTCCGGTGCCGCTAGCCGATGATACGGAATGTAAGGCAGCAAAACACAGAGCCGGGCAAACCCAACATTTGACCAAAGACATGATTCGAGCTGATGCATATAATGCCTAATCTCAAGACGCCAACACCGCCTAAGGTGTTCGGTCTTTATAGAAATGGGGAGAACAATGCCCTAAGCCCCTAGTGTCCGTGACGCGCCGATGCCAAAACGCCAGTTCCCGCTTTGGCTATAGGAAGAAACCAAGGAGAATAACAACAAGAGACAGAAAAAGGTTTACGCAGGTCTTAATCAAAAGAATCTCACAACGGGTCCTTATCGCACGCCTGCTACCAGGTTCCATTATGCCGTTATCCTGACGGTATGCACGTTGTTCATCTCAGAAAAGAGAGGAACGCTTAGTTTGAAAACAATTCGCGTGCGGAAAATATATGTGTAAAAGAAGAAATATAATAAGTAAAGCGGGCTTGTATGAACCCAAGATTTGTTTGTGCGCCGCCCGCCGCCAGGAAGAAGTATGCGGCTAGGGAACCCTAGGTTAGCTGAAGCCGGACTCGTTTATCCGAGTCCGGGTCGTTGAGTGACCTCGATCAAATGATGCCATGCGGACCGGCATCTTGAGTGTAAGAGACGATCATGCGGTATGGCGTTGAAACGACAAAAGCCTTTCGCCCCAAGAGTGCTTGATATCCACTTTAAATGGGACGATGTGAAAATTAGTTTTTCACCGAAAATTGTTCGTGATCCCAACACGACTTCTAGTAATATGGAGCCTGTGCACTTGGCGAAGGGCCTAGCGCCACCCTTTGAAGGAAGTGCGGCTGTGTCGAATTTTGGTAGGGTCTATCCCCATCTGACGGATTGCGTTTGAATACAGCGGGTTTAAGTCACTACCTCCGTCCATTAGGACATTGGTGAATTATAGTCCGTCTATTATGGGATTCAATATCGTGGAGTCCGCCCCTGCTTCAACGCTTCGAATAGTCCAGGTGGTCGAAAGTGATTGGTTTTGATATCCAATCTCTATGTTCTATCGGGTTGGACCGCCAAGCTCTTTTTAGAAAGTGCCGCACTATTTTTCCGTATTATCACATGAAGTGAATTTATCGCTTTGACCCCTTGTGGGAAAGTCTTTTGTTTTCCGTGCTCACTGGTGGGGTTTATCGCCTTCCCTTGACGCGCCGAGCCCCTTTGTGTTCGGCGCTTAGTCGGCCGGACTGTTTAAAACCCAACAATCCCGGCGGGTGTGGTTTGCGTGCCTTCCGGGTGCTGTGGATTTGACATATCCGACCCAAAATCTTGTTTAGGTTGGACAGCTCATCGCCGCCATCCTTAAGAGGCGATGTTTTGTTGTTTGGCCGCGAGCTTTTGAATCCGCGCCGACCGCCATGCTCTTTTGGGTTTTTCTTTATTCGGCGCTGCTTTTTTCGCGCCGTGATTTTCCGCTTCCATCTCTTATCTCGATGTACTTGGGTCAGCTGGTGCTGCATCTTGCTAGCTGCCTATCCTCTCCGCACGTAAGCGGTCATGAGGTTTGTTAGCGCGGACATTGTCCTCGGTTTTTCTTGGCAGAGGTGTCTGCAAGCCATTTGTCTCTTGACATTGTGTTTAAAAGCTACTAAGGCTTCAAGGTCCTGGACAATGACTATTTGGTTCTTTTGGTGAGGAACCTGTTCCAGAATTTATGCTACCGACTCTCCGGGCTGTTGAGTTATATGACTTAGATAATCAGATCCGGAGGGCGGACATAGGTCCCTTGAAAATTTGCTTCTAAACGCTTCTCGAGCTCTTCCCAACTTCCCACAAGTTGTTTTCGGGAGGCTTTTAAGCCAATGCCGGGCTGGCCCTTTGAGCTTGAGGGGTAGGTATTTTATGGCGTGAGATCATCTCCTATGGCCATGTGTATATGTAGTATGTAATCTTCTATCCATACCTGTGGTATGTTGTTCCATCGTAGGCCTCTATGTTTATGGGTTTAAATCCTGCTGGGAATTCACAGTCCAAAGACCTCGCCGGTGAAACATAGTGGGTGTGCGGCGCTCAGTATTTGGGTGTGCCACTATCTTTGGACACTTGACGGTTGCCTTGCTTCCCGGGCCTTCCTCTTTGGTCCAGATGGACTGGCTGGGCCATCTGCCTTTCCGTGTTCATTAGTTGGTTTATGTGTGCGCCGCTTTCAGAATTTGGCCTATCATCCGCCGCCTATCCAACCAGCAGCCTCTTTATTTTTTGACGGTGGAGGCTCTATGGCCTCCTCGTCGAATTCTGGTAGCAGCTTGCGCTTCGGGTAGCTCTTTGATTGGTGGCCATTGCCGTATTTATCCGCGGTTTTGAGCACTTTGCTGCATCTCATTCTGAGTGTGTCTTCCGCTGTTTTGAGCTTCCGCTTTTCTTCAGGCTTCTTGCAGTGTTGACGAGTCTTTTCCGAAGGTTTTTACTCTCCGGCGGCGTGTCCGGCATGAGATCTTCCGGACTGTCGTTTTTGCCGGGCCTGGACTGATTATCTGACTCGTCATGTTCGAACGGTTGCTTATCTACATATTCGTCGTCCACTTGTGAGCCCTGCTGTATTACGGGCTCCTTGGGAGCGTTGTTGTCGTCGAGGCGAGACTTAGGGCAGCGTCTGCGTCGCCGTTTCGGATGTTTATCGGCGGGGTTATCTTCTGTCGCGGCCCGTTGGTCATCGTTATCGCTCTCCCTTGGGGTATCCACCATGTATATGTCGTATGACGAGGTGGTCCTCCCGTGCCTTATAGACTCGCTTGTTCGCCTCCGCATCGCCGCTCATTCCGCCGATGTCTTCGAGTCATGGTCTAGCATGTCGGTTAGATCGCCGATGGGCTACAAAGTGGGTGATGGGTGGGCTCAATTTCTTCGCATCCGCATTTCAACCATCCCGCCATAGTCCGCCAGACTCTCCGATAACGTAGAGGTGCTTTAGCAATTTAAGATGTCGCCAAAGGGCGAGTGTTGAAGATGTCCGCGTGGTGAATTCCATAACCGCGCCTAATCCAATCGATTGGTAGGGGTGTGGGAAGTTCGAGTCTGGCAGGAGTCCGCACTCGGAATCACGAAGTTTTATGGGGACAAGATTAATGTTAGGCTCCATCGCTGCGGAAGTTGGAGCCCCAAGGTGGCGCCTATCCACCAACTTGATCTGGGCGATCGGCCCGACTAATGGTCAAGCGGATTCATGTGCGCCACCAAGGCACTGTCGGCGCAGAGCTAGATCATGCCCATCGTAATAAAGGCGGCACGCCAGCGCAGCTCGAGTCCGTCAAGATCAAGTCTCCGCGACGCCGGCCGTGAAGTTTAGGCTTCCGAACCGACTCGACGCCAGGGGCGAAGCTTTCGATCCGCCGCAGATGGCTGCTTAATTAGCCCGCAGCGCTTGAAGCCGAATATAAAGATCTGTCCGGGAGAAAAGTCTCACCGACAGCGTTGTTTGTTGAAGATGCCATCAAGTTTATCGCTGACGACACGTAGGAACTCTCAATGAAAGCACCAATGTCGGTGTCAAACCGCGGATCTCGGTAGAGGGTCCCAAACTGTATGCCTAGGCGGATGGTAACAGGAGACGAGGGACACGATGTTTTTACCTGTGTTCGCCCTCTCGATGGAGGTAAAACCCTACGCCCCGCTTGATTAATATTGATGATATGGTTAGTACAAGAGTGGATCTACCACGAGATCAAGGAGGTTAAACCCAAAGCTAGCCTATGGTATGATTGTTGTAATGTATGTTGTGTCCCACGGATTAAAGCCCTCCGGCTTATATAGACACCGAGGAGGCTAGGGTTACACAGTAGTCGGTTACAATGGTAGGAGATCTACACATCCAGACAAGCAAGCTTGCCTTCCACGCCAAGGAAAGTCCCATCCGACACGAGACGGAGTCTTCAATCTTGTATCTTCGTAGTCTTGGAGTCCGGCGGATGATGATAGTCCGGCTGTCCGGACACCCCCTAGTCCAGGACTCCCTCACCCGCCGACCTCCAGATCGGGCGCAAGTAGCTCCTGCGCCCCACACCCCTATGATAGACACCGACGCGTCGCTTCCCCGGGGAACAGGCGGACTAGGTGCTCCGCGCGCCTAAGGAGGTGCTGCTTCTTTTAATTGTGGTTCGACTGACCCTAAATTGAAATCCAGGCGTGCTACTGACCTCTAGCAAAGGTGAAATAGCAAAAGGGACGAAACCTTGTGCATTTAGTATCACGAAGAAGATGCAGTAAGAAGCGCTCAACTAGTTTCTTTCGGGGGATGAATATGGTGCGAGCGGAGACGTAAGATTTTCACGAATAAGGGAAGAGGAGTACCTCTTTCTGCTGGCAGTCCTGTGTCCTCCTTCTGTTTTTCGACGATCTTGTTGTTCATCGGAAACCAGAAGTTGTGGAGGACGGTGCAGCCTTGGACGAACCCATGGCCAAGTTATTGAGTGTGGTGCGGTGGCATCCCTGTCAAGCAACGGGAAGTAGATCCAAGGCGCGAACGACAGATAGAGGGAACAGCTCGGTGCGGTGGGACGGTTGCAACAAAGGAGCCAAGCAGCAAGGAGGCGCAGGATGGCGTGGTCGGAGTGGTTCTGCACGGCGACGCCGCCGGCGCAAGATCGTGGAGGCAGCGCTGCCTCGGCTTCACTGCTAAGTCCTTGAGGGCTTTTATGGTTGCGGTTATGCTGGACGACGACATCGGGTACCGGCTCGGCGTGATGGAGAAGGCCGTCGGTGGATTGGCCGCTATGGGGTGGAGGACGAAGGAGGCTGGGGTTTCGCGGCTGGTGGAGAGGGCGTTTTCGCGCCCATGGAGTATGAATGGGGAAACAGAGGGAGGCGGGGAACTAAGGGGGAACAATGTTTTGGCTTGAGACGCGCTTGTTTGAAATTTGGGGAAACTTACAAACTTTGCCCCCATCTAAAATTTCAGACATATTGCAGGTTGGGGATAGGACAGTCATGTCAGGTGTCCCAAATGTGGGAGGGATAGATTTCGGCCGAGCGCATGGGTGTTTAGGCGCCCACGACGTATGAATGCTTCTCGGAGGCGGTTGAGATCAAGCGCCTTGGTGAAGTTACAAACCTACCCCAGCTTAGACCTTGGACATCGGGCCAATAGGCTACATGGGCCAAAGTCAGACAGAATTTCCTACCACCAAAACATTAGTCTCGATGGTTTCAGTGACCAGAGGCCTATTTGGCACTTCGCTCAATATTTGGGAGCGTACATTAACGCTTTTGGTTCTCTTGAATTGAACTTTCAGGATTTGTCAAACTTCACAAATCTTTACTCTTGAAAATCCTAAAGCTACGATTATTTTGGAATGGAGGGGTACATTTGAATATACATTGTACACGAGTATATATTAAAAAATATGCAACTTACCTCAGTTCATGCATGGTTCCAGATATAATCTCCTTGGTTGCAAAAAAAAAGTTAGATATGCGTATGAATATATATAGCAGGTTCAAACTCACAACAAAGATTGATGCCCCCTTTTACATCTGATTTACAAATGCCATTATCTCGGGTTCAAATAGATGAATGCACTTCCTATGAATTTGAATCTTTGAAACCCCCTTTATGTTGAATTCAACATGTATTTTATTCCGTAGCTAGCAATTTGGAATGTATCCATGCAAGTGACAAATGTATAAAGTGCTTCACACTAACAACATGGAGTGCACTAATTAATGTTTATATATGAATTGCAAAAGCATCCATTGCCTGTATTTCAAACCGCTCTCACTCTATGGATTGATAATATGAAATAAACACATGCACATGCTAGAATTCAATAGAGTACGGGGGTCTGATAGACCAATTTTCGTCCATACGCAATTTTGCAAAATTCATGATCTCGTCCAAAAATAATAATGCCATTTATATTTAAATTTAATGCGTAGAACCGCCTTTTACACATAGATGCACTATGCCTCACCCCGTTCTCACAAACGCATTATATATCTCTCTATCTAACGCATAAGTGCACACACTTTATATGCATCGGCATTTCTCTTTCACACATGCTCACAATCTCTCTCGTGGTGTCGGGGTGTCTCACGACATGCTCTCTCTCTCTCTCTCTCTCTCTCTCTCTCTCTCTCTCTCTCTTCACTACTATGTACCACTCTTTTCACTAATATCGCTTGAAAACACTATTTCTCTCACATGCATATATACACATGCACGGTCTCTACTAGCCCTCTATACGCACATATATGTGCCTACGTGTCTCCCGCACGCACATTATCTTCAGGCCTCTCTGGCTATTAGGCTGAATGGTTACGAGGCAAAGTTTTACCCTAGTTTGGATCGGACCCTTGCAGTTGAAGAAAGAGCCTACTCCTGGTACTGTATATTAGTGATAGGGGTGTGTACAAAGTACACGTGAATACCAGGCATTGTGCGTGTGTGTATACTATCGACGAACTAGCCCCCAAGCTTGTATAACATACTAACATACTAGGGTTACAAATCATATATAGTCGGCTTATCACCAGTGGGGATAGAGTCATCCGCGACTCTGGTAGCTTCGTGTTGTACGCCAAGTCCTGCACATGGGTCTTCGTATAACATGTCCCGGTCCAACCTATATGTGGCGCATGATGGAACCGACCCATGAGTCTTCATGTTGACCCACCACAACTAGAAATGATGTGCCCACCACAGCACACACGCAATCGACCACTAAGAAAATAAGCATATACAATAGTACAACGGTATCTAGCTCATGATACGTCTCCATATTTTGTTGATGACACTGACGGACTTTGCATTTGATGCGTTCGTATTTTGTCGATTTACACTTATGGTCATTGTATTTGAAGCGAAAGCACGATATGGTCACTAGACTTCAGAATAAGCTCATCACGGTCACCACATACATTTTGTCGTGCTAACCAACATGTGGTTTGATGGTTAGAGGACAGTGGTTTCTCGAGCTCACCAAGGTTAAAGTCCCGGTGCTCGCATTTATCTTGTGTTAATTTTAGTGTTTTCCGGTGATGTACGTTCAGTGGGAGGAGACGTTCCACTCGACTACGAGGCACCTATGGTGACTTCATAAAATCTCAAGATCATATATGCTGGCCCACTCTCTCAAAGGTGCTCATAAGGGTTGGGTTCGCGTGTGTGCGCTTATAGCGGTGAGTGCTTGCGCGTATATATGAGCCCTTGCGTCTGTACCGTGTTAAACAAATACATGTCATGATTATACGGTCACTGGCTCACCCGTACAACTCCGTATTTTGTTGATGACACAATCAATCGACCACCAAACAACACAACTAGTGTTGCACCATCGGGCGCCAGAACTGTGGGGCCCACCACAACCCGTGATATGAAAGAAAGAAATGGTAGTTTGAGTCTCAGACAGTTAATAAAATAGGAGTACATTTTAGGGTGATCATACGGTCACCGCTCACCATACAGCTCCGTAATTTGTTGATAACACAATCAATCGACCACCAAACGGTCCACATTCAGCAGCAAGACATTACCATAGGGCCCACCCGCCAGGCGTATATGTAGGATGAAATGGTAATAAACTAGTGGTCGGTGGGTATTCAAGTCGTGAGACCTCCGTTGGCGCCACCGCGGTGGGGGCGTTTCATTGGGCGGTTAGGTGGGTATCCTCGAGAAAAGCTCGCGCTGGGGGGGGCTAGAGGATGTCCAAGGCGGCGGCATCGGGCGGTGGGGAGTGGTTCCGGAGGGCGGGCGGCGCTGGGCGGCGGGGCGGCGGTTCGCCGGTGGTGGTCAGGCTCGTGGGGGTGGAGTTTGGTGATAAAATGGAGGCCCTTGATTTCGTATCCAACGGTTGGAAAATCTAATGACCAGAGATGAAAAAAGTCAGTCGACTTACGTGTAGCCTCACCCCGCACATACACATGCACGCATGCAAGACACGCACACATGTAGGCGTGCAACACTGACACGTACACACGCACGCATGCTGGCGTGCAACACTAACACGTACACATGCACTCACGAACACACGCACGTACGCACCCATGCATGCAACACTGAAACGCACCCTTGCACGCACGCAACACTCGCATGCCTGCATGCACCTAACACACGACGCAAGACACACGCTCAACCTATACGTGCATGCACCCTTTGTTAAGCACATGGATTGTTACGAGTATTAATCAATCTTATGTGTGATAAGCAGAACATTGATTTTTGCAGCGGTCTTTATGAATCACAACGTATCGAACGGGCTATCAACATAGTAGGTTTAACTACATGAAAAGGATGACGTCACACTCAATGAACAATCATCGATTTATGGAATGCCCGCTTCTGACCGCCCTGGCCCACCAAAGGTTCCTCTGCTGTGCGCTGCCTGTGTTGGGTCACTGACATGCAGGCCATGCACCCAAAGAGCCCACACGTCAGTGGAAGAACGGCGCGGTGTCCTAGGTTAGAGTCGAGGGCGCCACTCGCGGCATCCCCGGCTGAACACGCCTCCGTGCTGCATTCAAACACCTCCATGAAACCTGCCCGTGTGGAAGCCGAGAAACCCACTCTGGGCACACGTCCGTTCATGACCGGGCCGGCGTTAAATGCAACACCAGCCGATCTCCTCCCGTCTGCTGTCTATTTAATCTCCTATTTAAACGAGGCCAAACGCCAGCCAAGAATCACACACCTCCACCGCTCCCCTATCTCCTCCACCATTTTGTCCATTCTTATAATGGCTTACGAAGAGTAGTTATTCCGCATCCAAGCCGGCTGGGTAGCCTGCCGGATACGAGCTATGCAGCTCGCTGATCCACCTCCCTCCCCTAGCCCTACGGAGCCAGTTGCCGCCCCAAGCCGGCACGCAGTTCAGCAACTCGCCGCTCCAGGCCAGCTCGACGAGGAGCGGCGCACGGGCGTCGTTGCTGCCGTCCACGCCGCCGCCTCTACCGCATCTCCTGTTTCTATGGCCGAGACCCATGCCGGCGGCTGCGCCATGCAAGCAGCAATAGAAGCCGGGTGCGCGGAGAGCGACGAATCGATGGGCAGCGCCTCCGCGTCCGCCGCCATCATCGAGGAGAAGTAGAACACGGGAGGCCGCCGCCGCTTGGGTCCCATGAAGGCCACTACGGAGGCGACGTCACAGACACAAAGCAAGTGTCTTGCCGGATCCTTTTGTTGCGAGGATTCTTCGCCGACCCCGCATGGGGTCCACTGAAGAGGGGAATGTTAGGATGAACTCGAGCCGATGCCGGCCATGGCGAAGTAGTGGCCGGTGATGAACTCGAACCGGTGCCGGCCACCATCATATTCGGCACCAGCCAATGATATCAGTTGGGCAGTGGGGAAGCGAGTCGTCCTTTGCTTTGAAGCATATACCTCTGGGGCTCCCGACAGTCCGGTGATCGTGCTACCGGACATGAGGAACACAAATCGTGTTGGGGAACGTTGCATAAAATAAAAAAATTCCTACGTTCACCAAGATCAATCTATGAGTTCATCTAGCAACGAGAGAGGGGAGTGCATCTACATACCCTTGTAGATCGCAAGCGGAAGCGTTCAAGAGAATGGGGTTGAGGGAGTCGTACTCGTCGTGATCCAAATCACCGGAGATCCTAGCGCCGAACGGACGGCACCTCCGCGTTCAACACACGTACGGTCAGCGTGACGTCTCCTCCTTCTTGATCCAGCAAGGGGGAAGGAGAGGTTGATGAAGATCCAGCAGCACGACGGCGTGGTGGTGGATGTAGCAGGGTTCCAGCAGGGCTTCACCAAGCGTTTGCGGGAGGAGGAGGTGTAGCAAGGGGGAAGGGAGGCGCCAGGTGTCAGGGGTGCGGCTGCCCTCCCACCCCCCTCTTTATATAGGGACCCCAGGGGGGCGCCGGCCCTAGGAGATGGGATCTCCTAGGGGGGCGGTGGCCAAGGGGGGAAACTTGCCCCCCAAGGCAAGTGGAGGCGCCCCCTCCCCTAGGGTTCCCAACCCTAGGCGCAGAGGGGGGCCCAGTGGGGGCGGACCAGCTCACTAGGGGCTGGTTCCCCTCCCACTTCAGCCCATGGGGCCCTCCAGGATGGGTGGCCCCACCTGTGGACCTCGATTCTTCCCGGTGGTCCCTGACAACACCGTGACCCCGAAACTTTCCCGATTGTCAAACTCGACTTCCCATATATAATTCTTTACCTCCCACAATTTCGAACTCCTCGTGACGTCCGGGATCTCATCTGGACTCAACAACTTTCGGTTTGCTGCATACTCATATCTCTACAACCCTAGCGCCACCGAACCTTAAGTGTGTAGACCCTACAGGTTCGGGAGACACGTAGACATGACCGAGACGGTTGTCCGGTCAATAACCAACAGCGGGATCTGGATACCCATGTTGGCTCCCACATGCTCCCCAATGATCTCATCGGATGAACCACGATGTCGAGGATTCAAGCAACCCCGTATACAATTCCCTTTGTCAATCGGTATGTTACTTGCCCGAGATTCGATCGTCGGTATTCCAATACCTCGTTCAATCTCGTTACCGGCAAGTCACTTTACTCATACCATAATGCATGATCCCGTGACCAGACACTTGGTCACTTTGAGCTCATTATGATGATGCATTACCGAGTGGGCCCAGAGATACCTCTCCGTCATACGGAGTGACAAATCCCAGTCTCGATCCATGTCAACCCAACAGAAACTTTCGAAGATACCCGTAGTATACCTTTATAGTCACCCAGTTACGTTGTGAACTTTGGTACACCAAAAGCACTCCTACGGTATCCGGGAGTTACACGATCTCATGGTCTAAGGAAAAGATACTTGACATTGGAAAAGCTCTATCAAACGAACTACACGATCTTGTGCTATGCTTAGGATTGGGTCTTGTCCATCACATCATTCTCCTAATGATGTGATCTCGTTACCAATGACATCCAATGTCCATAGTCAGGAAACCATGACTATCTGTTGATCAACGAGCTAGTCAACTAGAGGCTCATTAGGGACATGTTGTGGTCTATGTATTCACACGTGTATTACGATTTCCGGATAATACAATTATAGCATGAATAAAAATACAATTATCATGAACAAGGAAATATAATAATAATCCTTTTATTATTGCCTCTAGGGCATATTTCCAACAGTCTCCTACTTGCACTAGAGTCAATAATCTAGTTACATTGTGATGAATTGAACACCCATAGAGTTCTGCTGTTGATCATGTTTTGCTCGCGGAAGAGGTTTAGTCAACGGGTCTACGGCATTCAGATCCGTATGTACTTTGCAAATATCTATGTCTCCATCTAAAACATTTTCATGGATGGAGTTGAAACGACGCTTGATGTGCCTAGTCTTCTTGTGAAACCTGGGCTCCTTGGCAAGGGCAATAGCTCCAGTGTTGTCACAAAAGAGAGTGATCGGCCCCGACGCGTTGGGTATGAGTCCTACGTCAGTGATGAACTCCTTCATCCATATTGCTTCATGTGCTGCCTCCGAGGCTGCCATGTACTCCGCTTCACATGTAGATCCCACCACGACGCTCTGCTTGAAACTGCACCAGCTTACTGCTCCACGATTCAACATATACACGTATCTGGTTTGTGACTTAGAGTCATCCAGATCTGTGTCGAAGCTAGCATCGATGTAACCCTTTATGACGAGCTCTTCGTCACCTCCATAAATGAGAAACATGTCCTTTGTCCTTTCGTACTTCAGGATATTCTTGACCGCTGTCCAGTGTTCCTTGCCAGGATTACTTTGGTACCTTCCTACCAAACTTACGGCAAGGTTTACATCAGGTCTGGTACACAGCATGTCATACATAATAGATCCTATGGCCGAGGAATAGGAGATGACACTCATCTCTTCTTTATCTTCTGCCATGGTCGGGCATTGAGCTGAGCTCAATCTCACACCTTGCAATACAGGCAAGAACCCTTTCTTGAACTGATCCATGTTGAACTTCTTCAATATCTTATCAAGGTATGTGCTTTGTGAAAGACCTATGAGGCGTCTTGATCTATCCCTATAGATCTTGATGCCTAATATGTAAGCAGCTTCTCCAAGGTCCTTCATTGAAAAACACTTATTCAAGTAGGCCTTAATGCTGTCCAAAAGTTCTATATCATTTCCCATCAAAAGTATGTCATCTACATATAATATGAGAAATTCTACAGAGCTCCCACTCACTTTCTTGTAAACGCAGGCTTCTCCATAAGTCTGCATAAACCCAAACGCTTTGATCATCTCATCAAAGCGGATGTTCCAACTCCGAGATGCTTGCACCAACCCATAAATGGATCGCTGGAGCTTGCACACCTTGTTAGCATTCTTAGGGTCAACAAAACCTTCCGGCTGCATCATATACAGTTCTTCCTTAAGATGTCCGTTAAGGAATGCTGTTTTGACGTCCATCTGCCATATCTCATAATCATAGTATGCGGCAATTGCTAACATGATTCGGACGGACTTTAGCTTCGCTACGGGAGAGAATGTCTCATTGTAGTCAACCCCTTGAACTTGTCGATAACCCTTAGCGACAAGTCGAGCTTTATAGATGGTAACATTACCATCCACGTCCGTCTTCTTCTTAAACATCCATTTGTTTTCTATCGCTCACCGATCCTCGGGCAAGTCTGTCAAAGTCCATACTTCATTTTCATACATGGATCCTATCTCGGATTGCATGGCTTCAAGACATTTGTTGGAATCTGGGCCTGCCATTGCTTCTTCATAGTTCGAAGGTTCACCGTTGTCTAACAACATGATTTCCAGGACAGGGTTTCCATACCACTGTGGTGTGGAACGTGTCCTTGTGGACCTACGAAGTTCAGTAGCAACTTGATCCGAAGTACCTTGATCATTATCATTAATTTCCTCTCCAAATGTGTAGGCACCACGAACATTTTCCCGAGCTACACTACTTTCCGGTTCAAGAGGTAGTACTTCATCGAGTTCTACTTTCCTCCCACTTACTCCTTTCGAGAGAAAGTCTTTTTCCAGAAAGGATCCGTTCTTGGCAACAAAGATCTTGCCTTCGGATCTAAGGTAGAAGGTATACCCAATGGTTTCCTTAGGGTATCCTATGAAGACGCATTTTTCCGAATTGGGTTCGAGCTTTTCAGGTTGAAGTTTCTGAAGGAAATATGCCCTAGAGGCAATAATAAAGTTATTATTTATTTCCTTATTTCATGATAAATGTTTATCATTCATGCTAGAATTGTATTAACCGGAAACATGATACATGTGTGAATGCATAGACAAAACAACATGTCACTAGTATGCCTCTACTAGACTAGCTTGTTAATCAAAGATGGTTATGTTTCCTGACCATGAACAAAGAGTTGTTATTTGATTAACAAGGTCACATCATTAGTAGAATGATCTGATTGACATGACCCATTCCCTTAGCTTAGCACACGATCGCTTAGTATGTTGCTACCGCTTTTATCCATAACTTATACATGTTCCTATAACTATGAGATTATGCAACTCCTGCTTACGGAGGAACACTTTGGTGCTACCAAACGTCACAACGTAATCGGGTGATTATAAAGGAGTACTACAGTGTATCCAAAGGCAGATGTTGGGTTGGCGATTTCGAGATTAGGTTTTGTCACTCCGATTGCTCGGAGAGGTATCTCCGGCCCTCTCGGTAATGCACATCATCAAGCCTTGTAAGCACTACAACTAATGAGTTAGTTGTGAGATGATGTATTACGGAACGAGTAAAGAGACTTGCGGTAACGAGATTGAACTAGGTATTGATACCGACGATCGAATCTCGCAAGTAACATACCGATGACAAAGGAACAACGATGTTGTTATGCGGTCCGACCGATAAAGATCTTCAGAGAATATGTAGGAACCAATATGGGCATCCAGGTCCCGCTATTGGTTATTGACCGTGAATAGTTCTAGGTCATGTCTACATTGTTCTCGAACCGTAGGGTCCGCACGCTTAGGTTTCGATGATGCTTATTATGAGTTTATGTATTTTGATGTACCAAGAAGTTCGAGTCACGGATGTGATCACGACATGACGAGGAGTCTCAAATGGTCGAGACATAAAGATTGATATATTGAAGCCCATGTTTGAGTTCGAATGGTTCCGGCGAAAACGGAATTTACCGGAGTACCGGAGGTTACCGAACCCCCCGGAGGTAAATGGGCCTCGATGGGCCTTAGTGGAAAGGAGAAGGGCCAGCCCTAGGTGGGCGCGCCCCCCCTTCCCTAGTCCTACTAGGACTAGGAGAAGGGCCGCCCCTCTCTCTCTTTCCCCTCCAGAATCCTAGTCCAACTAGGATTGGGGGAATCCTACTCCCAGAGGAGTAGGACTCCTCGCGCGCCTCCCCTTGGCCGCCGCCCCTTCCCCTTGCTCCTTTATATACGGGCAGGGGGCACCTTGGGACACACAAGTTGATCTTTAGATCGCTCTTAGCCGTGCGGTGCCCCTCCACCATATTCCACCTCGGTTATACCGTCACAAGCTTAGGCGAAGCCCCGCGCCGGTGAAACATCAAGATCGTCACCACGCCGTCGTGCCGACGGAACTCTCCCTCGACACTCGGCTGGATCGGAGTACGAGGGACGTCATCGAGCTGTACGTGTGTCAAGAACTCGGGGGCGCCGGAGTAACGGCGCCGGGATCGGTCGGATCGCGAGGAGAACGTCGACTACTTCCTCTACGCCAGATTGCTTCCGCTTCGGTCTCACGAGGGTACGAGACAACACTCTCCCTCTCGCTGCTACACATCACCATGATCTTGCGTGTGCGAGGGAAATTTTTGAAATTACTACATTCCCCAACAAAGGCATCCGAGCCTAGGTTATTTTCTATGGTTTGATGTTTTGCACGAGTAGAACACAAGTGAGTTGTGGGCGATACAAGTCATACTTCCTACCAGCATGTCATACTTTGGTTCAGCGGTATTGTGAGATGAAGCGCCCGGCACCGACATTACGCCAGACGCTTACGCGAGACTGGTTTCACCGCCACGAGCACTCGCTGCTTAAAGGTGACCGTGGGTGCCTGCTCTCTCACTTTAGTTGAACTGAAAAGTGGCTACGCCGTCCTTGAGAAGGTTAAACGGAGTCTATTTGACGAAGTATCGCTGTGGTTTTGATGCGTAGGTGAGACCGGTTCTTGCTTAAGCCCGTAGCAGCCACGTAAAATTTGCAACAACAAAGTAGAGGACGCCTAACTTGTTTTTGCAGGCATGTTGTGATGTGATATGGTCAAGACGTGATGCTATATTTTATTGTATGAGATGATCATGTTTTGTAACCGGTTATCGGCAATCGGCTGGAGCCATATGGTTGTCGCTTATTGTATGCAATGCATCGCTTCGTAATGCTTTACTTTATCACTAAGCGGTAGCGATAGTCGAGAAGCATAAGTTTGGCGAGACGACAACGATGCTACGATGGAGATCAAGGTGTCGCTACCGGTGACGATGGTGATCATGGTGGTGCTGCAAGATGGGGATCGTGAAGCACAAGATGATGATGACCATATCATATCACTTATATTGATTTGCATGTGATGTTTATCCTTTATGCATCTTATCTTGCTTTGATCGACGGTAGCATTATAAGATGATCTCTCACTAAATTATCAAGAAGTGTTCTCCCGAGTATGCACTGCTGCAAAGTTCGTCGTGCCTGCACACCACGTGATGATCGGGTGTGATAAGCTCCACGTCCATCTACAACGGGTGCAAGCCAGTTTTTGCACACGCAGAATACTCGGTTATACTTGACGAGCCTAGCATATGCAGATATGGCCTCGAACACGGAGACCGAAAGGTCGAGCGTGAATCATATAGTAGATATGATCAACATAAGATGTTCACCATTGAAAACTACTCCATTTCACGTGATGATCGGTTATGGTTTAGTTGATTTGGATCACGTGATCACTTGGATGACTAGAGAGATGTCTTTCTAGTGGGAGTTCTTAAGTAATATGATTAATTGAACTTAAATTTATCATGAACTTAGTACCGATAGTATCTTGCTTGTTTATGTTTGATTGTAGATAGATGGCTCGTCTGTTGTTCCGTTGAATTTTAATGCTGCCTTGAGAAAGCAAAGTTGAAAGATGATGGTAGCAATTACACGGATCGGGTCCAGAATCTCGAGGATTATCCTCATTGCTGCACGTAAGAGCTACGCCCCGATGCACCGCTAGGTGACAGCTCGCTTCTTTGAGCAACGCCAGATGTTGTGAACGTCTGGCGAGCAAAGTCGATGACTACTCTATAGTTCAAGCAGCCATGCTTTACGGCTTAGAACCGGGACTTCAACGACGTTTTGAACGCTATGGAGCATATGAGATGTTCCAGAGTTGAAGTTAATATTCCAAAGTAATGCCCGGATTGAGAGATATGAAGTCTCCAATAAGTTCTATAGCTGCAAGATGGAGGAGAATAGTTCATAGTGAGCATATACTCGTAATGTCCGGGTACTATAATCACTTGACACAATTGGGAGTTAATCTTCCGGATGATTGTGTCATTGATGTAATTCTCAATCACCGCCACCAAGCTACAAAGGCTTCGTGATGAACTATAATATGCAAGGGTTAGTAAAGACTATACCGAGCTCTTCGCAATGCTAAAGGCTGCGGAGGTAGAAATCAAGAAGGAGCATCAAGTGTTGATGGTCAATAAGACCACTAGTTTCAAGAAAAAGGGCAAAGGGAAGAAGAAGGAATCTCAAGAAGAACAGCAAGCAAGTTGTCGCTCAGAGAAGAAACCCAAGTCCGGCCCTAAACCTGAAACCGAGTGTTTCTACTACAAGCGATCGGTCACCGAAGCGGAACTGCCCCAAGTATTTGGCGGATAAGAAGGATGGCAAGGTGAACAAAGGTATATGTGATATACATGTTATTGATGTGTACCTTACTAGAGCTCGCAGTAGTACTGGTATTTGATACTGGTTCTTGCTAATATTTGCAACTCAAACAGGACTACGGATTGCTTAACACCGCAAAGGACGAGGTGACGATGCGCTGGGAAATGGTTCCAAAGTCGATGTGATCGCGGTCGGCACGCTACCTCTACATCTACCTTCGGGATTAGTTTTAGACCTAAATAATTGTTATTTGGTGCATGCGCTGAGCATGAACATTATATCTGGATCTTGTTTGATGCGAGACGGTTATTCATTTAAATCGAGAATAATGGTTGTTCTATTTATATGAGTAATATCTTTTATGGTCATGCACCCTTGAGGAGTGGTCTATTTTGATGAATCTCGATAGTAGTGATACACATGTTCATAATGTTGAAACCAAAAGATGCAGAGTTGATAATGAAAGTGCAACTTATTTGTGGCAATCGCCGCTTAGGTCATATCGGTATAAACGCATGAAGAAACTCCATATCGATGGACTTTTGGAGTCACTTGATTATGAATCACTTGGCACTTGCGAACCGTGCCTCATGGGCAAGATGACTAGAACACCGCTTCTCCGTACTATGGAGAGAGCAACAGATTTGTTGGAAATTATACATACGATGTATGTGGTCCGATGAATATTGAGGCTCGTGGCGGATATCGTTATTTTCTCACCTTCACAGATGACTTAAGCGATATGGGTATATCTACTTAATGAAACATAAGTCTGAAACGCTTGAAAAGTTCAAAGAATTTCAGAGTGAAGTTGAAAATCATCGTAACAAGAAAATTAAATTTCTACGATCCGATCGTGGAGGTGAATATTTGAGTTACGAGTTTGGTCTACATTTGAAACAATGCGGAATAGTTTCGCAACTCACGCCACCCGAACACCACAGCAGAATGGTGTATCCGAACGTCAGAATCGTATTTTCACTAGATATGGTACGATCTATGATGTCTCTTACAGATTTACCGCTATCGCTTTGGGGTTATGCTCTAGAGACGGCCGATTCACACTGAATAGAACACCGTCGAAATGCTGAGACGACCTTATGAACTATGGTTTAGCAAGAAACCAAAGTTGTCGCTTTCTTAAAGTTTGGGGATGCGATGCTTATGTGAAAAAGCTTCAACCCGATAAGCTCGAACCCAAATCGAGAAATGTGTCTTCATAGGATACCCAAAGGAAACAGTTGGGTACACCTTCTATCACAGATCCGAAGGCAAGACATTCGTTGCTAAGAATGGATCCTTTCTAGAGAAGGAGTTTCTCTCGAAAGAAGTGAGTGGGAGGAAGGTGGAACTTGATGAGGTAATAGTACCTTCTCCCTTACTTGAAAGTAGTTCGTCACAGAAACCGGTTTCTGAGACAACCACACCAAGTAGTGAGGAAGTTAATGATGTTGATCATGAAACTTCAGATCAAGTTACTACAGAACCTCGTAGATCAACCAGAGTAAGATCCGCACCAGAGTGGTACGGTAATCCTGTTCTGGAAATCATGCTACTAGATCATGGTGAACCTACGAACTATGAAGAAGCGATGGTGAGCCCAGATTCCGCAAAATGGCTTGAGGCCATGAAATCTGAGATGGGATCCATGTATGAAAACAAAGTATGGACTTTGGTTGACTTGCCCGAGGGTAGGCAAGCAATAGAAAACAAGTGGATCTTCAAGAAGAAGACCGACGACGGTAATGTTATCGTTTATAAAGCTCGACTTGTCGCAAAAGGTTTTCGACAAGTTCAAGGGATTGACTACGATGAGACCTTCTCACCCGAAGCGATGCTTAAGTCCGTCCGAATCATGTTAGCAATTGCCGATTTTATGATTATGAAATTTGGCAAATGGATGTAAAGACTGCATTCCTGAATGGATTTCGGAAGAAGAGTTGTATATGATGCAACCGAGAAGGTTTTATCGATCCAAAGGAGCTAACAAAGTATGCAAGCTCCAAATGATCCATCTATGGACTGGTGCAAGCATCTCGAGTTGGAATAAACGCTTTGATAGTGTGATCAAAGCATTTGGGTTTGTACAGCACTTTTGGAGAAGCCTCAGATTTACAAGAAAGTGAGTGGGAGCTCTATAGCATTTACGATATTATATGTGGATGACATATTACTGATCGGAAATGATATGAATTTCTGGATAGCATAAAGGGATACTTGAATAAGAGTTTTCAATGAAAGACCTCGTGAAGCTGCTTACATATTAGGCATAAAGATCTATAGAGATAGATCAAGACGCTTAATTGACTTTCACAAAGCACATACCTTGACAAAATTTTGAAGAAGTTCAAAATGGATCAAGCAAAGAAAGGGTTCTTGCCTGTGTTACAAGGTGTGAAGTTGAGTCGACTCAATGCCCGACCACCGCAGAAGATAGAGAAAAATGAAAGATGTTCCTATGCTTCGCCATAGGCTCTATCATGTATGCAATGCTGTGTACTGCACTGATGTGTGCCTTGCTATAAGCCTAGCAGGAGGTACCAAAGTAATCCAGAGTGGATCATCGACAGCGGTCAAGAACATCCCGAATATACCGAAAAGGACTAAGGATATGTTTTCAGATATGGAGGTGACAAAGAGCTCATCGTAACGGTTACGTTGATGCAAGCTTTGACACCGATCCGACGATTCTAAATCGCAGACCGGATACGATTTACACTAAACGGAGGAGCTGTCATTGGTGCAGTTCTAAACAAAGCGTCGTAGCTGGATCTACATGTGAAGCGGAGTACATAGCAGCTTCGAAGCAGCTAATGAAGGAGTCTCGATGAATGAGTTCATATCCGATCTAGGTGTCATACCTAGTGCATCGGGTCCAATGAAAATCTTCTCGTGACAATATCGAGCAATTGCCTTAGCGAAGGAATCCAGATTTCACAAGAGGACCAAGCACATCAAGAGACGCTTCAATTCCATCCGGATTTAGTCCGTGGGAGACATAGAGATTTGCAAGATACATACGGATCTGAATGTTGCGCACCCGCTGACTAAGCCTCTTCCACGAGCAAAACATGATCAGCACCAAGACTCCATGGGTGTTAGAATCATTACTATGTAATCTAGATTATTGACTCTAGTGCAAGTGGGAGATCAAGGAAATATGCCCTAGAGGCAATAATAAAGTTATTATTTATTTCCTTATTTCATGATAAATGTTTATCATTCATGCTAGAATTGTATTAACCGGAAACATGATACATGTGTGAATGCATAGACAAAACAACATGTCACTAGTATGCCTCTACTAGACTAGCTTGTTAATCAAAGATGGTTATGTTTCCGACCATGAACAAAGAGTTGTTATTTGATTAACAAGGTCACATCATTAGTAGAATGATCTGATTGACATGACCCATTCCTTAGCTTAGCACACGATCGCTTAGTATGTTGCTACCGCTTTTATCCATAACTTATACATGTTCCTATAACTATGAGATTATGCAACTCCTGCTTACGGAGGAACACTTTGGTGCTACCAAACGTCACAACGAATCGGGTGATTATAAAGGAGTACTACAGTGTATCCAAAGGCGATGTTGGGTTGGCGATTTCGAGATTAGGTTTTGTCACTCCGATTGTCTGAGAGGTATCTCTGGGCCCTCTTGGTAATGCACATCATCAAGCCTTGCAAGCACTACAACTAATGAGTTAGTTGTGAGATGATGTATTACGGAACGAGTAAAGAGACTTGCGGTAAACGAGATTGAACTAGGTATTGGATACCGACGATCAATCTCGGGCAAGTAACATACCGATGACAAAGGGAACAACGATGTTGTTATGCGGTCTCGACCGATAAAGATCTTCGAGAATATGTAGGAACCAATATGGGCATCCAGGTCCCGCTATTGGTTATTGACCGTGAATAGTTCTAGGTCATGTCTACATTGTTCTCGAACCGTAGGGTCCGCACGCTTAAGGTTTCGATGATGCTTATTATGAGTTTATGTATTTTGATGTACCAAGAAGTTCGAGTCCCGGATGTGATCACGGACATGACGAGGAGTCTCAAATGGTCGAGACATAAAGATTGATATATTGGAAGCCCATGTTTGGAGTTCGAATGGTTCCGCGCAAACGGAATTTACCGAGTACCGGAGGTTACCGAACCCCCGGAGGTAAATGGGCCTCGATGGGCCTTAGTGGAAAGGAGAAGGGCCAGCCCTAGGTGGGCGCTGGCCCCCCCTTCCCTAGTCCTACTAGGACTAGGAGAAGGGCCGCCCCCTCTCTCTCTTTCCTCCGGGAATCCTAGTCCAACTAGGATTGGGGGAATCCTACTCCCGAGGGAGTAGGACT
This sequence comes from Aegilops speltoides, assembly GCA_021437245.1. NCBI lineage: Eukaryota > Viridiplantae > Streptophyta > Magnoliopsida > Poales > Poaceae > Aegilops > Aegilops speltoides. Next base: position 107,324,823 of record CM038141.1, on the reverse strand, counting down.
CCCGCGCGCCTCCCCTGGCCGCCGCCCCTTCCCCTTGCTCCTTTATATATGGGGGCAGGGGGCACCTTGGGACACACAAGTTGATCTTTAGATCGCTCCTTAGCCGTGCGGTGCCCCTCCACCATATTCCACCTCGGTTATACTGTCATGCTGCTTAGGCGAAGCCCTCGCGCCGGTGAAACATCAAGATCGCTACCACGCCGTCAGGCCGACGGAACTCTCCCTCGACACTCGGCTGGATCGAGTACGAGGGACGCCATCGAGCTGTACGTGTGTCAAGAACTCGGGCGCCGGAGTAACGGCGCCGGATCGGTCGGATCGCGAGGAGAACGTCGACTACTTCCTCTACGCCAGATCGCTTCCGCTTGGTCTACGAGGGTACGTAGACAACACTCTCCCCTCTCGTTGCTACACATCACCATGATCTTGCGTGTGCGTAGGAAATTTTTTGAAATTACTACGTTCCCCAACAGTTTCTTGACATAAGCATCGCATCCCCAAACTTTTAGAAACGACAGCTTAGGTTTCTTCCCACACCATAATTCATACGGTGTCATCTCAACGGATTTAGACGGAGCCCTATTTAAAGTGAATGTAGTTGTCTCTAGAGCGTATCCCCAAAATGATAGCGGTAAATCGGTAAGAGACATCATAGATCGCACCATATCCAATAGAGTGCGACATTTACATTCGACACACCGCTATTACCGAGGTGTTCCAGGCGGCGTGAGTTGTGAAACGATTCCACATTTCCTTAAGTGCGTACCAAATTCGTGACTTAAATATTCTCCTCCATGATCTGATCATAAGAACTTTATCTTTCGGTCACCTTGATTCTCTACCTCATTCTGAAATTCCTTGAACTTTTCAAAGGTCTCAGACTTGTGTTTCATCAAGTAGACATACCCATATCTACTCAAGTCATCAGTGAGAGTGAGAACATAACGATATCCTCCGCGAGCCTCAATGCTCATTGGACCGCACACATCGGTATGTATGATTTCCAATAAGTTGGTTGCTCGCTCCATTGTTCCGGAGAACGGAGTCTTGGTCATTTTGCTCATGAGGCATGGTTCGCATGTGTCAAATGATTCATAATCGATGACTCTAAAAGTCCATCAAGATGGAGCTTCTTCATGCGCTTGACACCAATGTGACCAAGGCGGCAAAGTACCACAAGTATGTGGGACTATCGTTATCAACTTTACATCTTTTGGTATTCACACTGTGAATATGTGTAACATTACGCTCAAGATTCATTAAGAATAAACCATTGACCATCGGGCATGACCATAAAACATATCTCTCATATAAATAGAACAACCATTATTCTCGGATTTAAATGAGTAGCCATCTCGTATTAAACGAGATCCAGATACAATGTTCATGCTCAAACTTGGCACTAAATAACAATTATTGAGGTTTAAAACTAATCCCGTAGGTAAATGTAGAGGTAGCGTGCCGACGGCGATCACATCGACCTTGGAACCATTCCCGACGCGCATCGTCGCCTCGTCCTTCGCCAGTCTCCGCTTATTCCGCAGCTCCTGCTTTGAGTTACAAATATGAGCAATGACACCGGTATCAAATACCCAGGAGCTACTATGAGCACTGGTAAGGTACACATAAATTACATGTATATCACATATACCTTTAGTGTTGCCGGCCTTCTTGTCCGCTAAGTATTTGGGGCAGTTCCGCTTCCAGTGACCCTTCCCTTTGAAATAAAAGCACTCAGTCTCAGGCTTGGGTCCATTCTTTGACTTCTTCCCAGCAACTGGCTTACCGGGCGCGGCAACATCCTTGCCGTCCTTCTTGAAGTTCTTCTTACCCTTGCCTTTCTTGAACTTGGTGGTTTTATTGACCATCAACACTTGATGTTCCTTTTTGATTTCTACCTCTGCTGACTTCAACATTGAAAATACTTCAGGAATAGTTTTCACCATCCCCTGCATATTGTAGTTCATCACAAAGCTCTTGTAGCTCAGTGGGAGCGACTGAAGGATTCTGTCAATGACCGCCACGTCCGGGAGGTTAATGTCCAGCTGGGACAGGCTGTTGTGCAACCCAGACATTTTGAGTATGTGCTCACTGACATAACTATTTTCCTCCATCTTACAACTATAGAACTTGTCGGAGACTTCATATCTCTCGACCCGGGCGTGAGCTTGGAAAACCTTTTTCAGCTCCTCGAACATCTCATATGCTCCATGTTGCTCAAAACGCTTTTGGAGCCCCGGTTCTAAGCTGTAAAGCATGCCACACTGAACGAGGGAGTAATCATCAGCATGTGACTGCCAAGCGTTCATAACGTCTTGGTTCTCTGGGATGGGTGCTTAACCTAGCGGTCCATCTAGGACATATGCTTTCTTGGCAGCTATGAGGATGATCCTCGGGTTCCGGACCCAGTCCGTATAGTTGCTGCCATCATCTTTCAGCTTGGTTTTCTCTAGGAACGCGTTGAAGTTCATGTTGACATGAGCGTTGGCCATTTGATCTACAAGACATTTTTGCAAAGATTTTAGACTAAGTTCATGATTATTAAGTTCATCTAATCAAATTATTTAATGAACTCCCACTAAGATTAGACATCCCTCTAGTCATCTAAGTGTTACATGATCCGAGTCGACTAGGCCGTGTCCGATCATCACGTGAGATGGACTAGTCATCATCGGTGAACATCTCCATGTTGATCGTATCTTCCATACAACTCATGTTTGACCTTTCGGTCTCTGTGTTCCGAGGCCATGTCTGTACATGCTAGGCTCGTCAAGTTAACCTAAGTGTTTTGCATGTGTAAATCTGTCTTACACCCGTTGTATGTGAACGTTAGAATCTATCACACCCGATCATCACGTGGTGCTTCGAAACAACAAACTGTCGCAACGGCGCACAATTAGGGGGAACACTTTCTTGAAATATTATGAGGGATCATATTATTTACTACCGTTGTTCTAAGTAAACAAGATGCAAAAACATGATAAACATCACATGCAATCAAATAGTAGTGACATGATATGCCCAATATCATATAGGTCCTTTGATCTCCATCTTCGGGGCTCCATGATCATCTTTGTCACCGGCATGACACCATGATCTCCATCATCATGATCTCCATCATCGTGTCTCCATGAAGTTGCTCGCCAACTATTACTTCTACTACTATAGCTAACGGTTTAGCAATAAAGAAAAGTAATTACATGGCGTTAAATCATTGACACGCAGGCCATACAATAATTAAGACAACTCCTATGGCACCTTCCGGTTGTCATACTCGTCGACATGCAAGTCGTGATTCCTATTACAAGAACATGATCTCATACATCACAATATATCACTCATCATTCATCACAACTTTTGGCCATATCACATCACAAAGCAACTGCTGCAAAAACAAGTTAGACGTCCTCTAATTGTTGTTGCATCTTTTACGTGGCTGCAATAGGGTTCTAGCAAGAACGTTTTCTTACCTACGAAAAAGCCACAACATGATTTATCAACTTCTATTTGCCCTTCATAAGGACCCTTTTCATCGAATCCGCTCCAACTAAAGTGGGAGAGACAGACACCCGCTAGCCAGCTTATGCAACTAGTGCATGTCAGTCGGTGGAACCTGTCTCACGTAAGCGTACGTGTAAGGTCGGTCCGGGCCGCTTCATCCCACAATACCGCTGAAGCAAAATAAGACTACTATTGGCAAGAAAGTTGACAACATCTACGCCCACAACAGCTCGTGATGCCACTGTTGGGGAACGTTGCATAAAATAAAAAATTTCCTACATTGACCAAGATCAATCTATGAGTTCATCTAGCAACGAGAGAGGGGATTGCATCTACATACCCTTGTAGATCGCGAGCAGAAGCGTTCAAGAGAACGGGGTTGAGGGAGTCGTACTCATCGTGATCCAAATCACCGGAGATCCTAGCACCGAACGGATGGCACCGCCGCGTTCAACACACGTACGGTTAGCGTGACGTCTCCTCCTTCTTGATCCAGCAAGGGGGAAGAAGAGGTTGATGAAGATCCAGCAGCACGACGGCGTGGTGTTGGATGTAGCAGGGTTCCAGCAGGGCTTCGCCAAGCGTTTGCGGGAGGAGGAGGTGTAGCAAGGGGGAAGGGAGGCGCCAGGTGTCAGGGTGCGGCTGCCCTCCCACCCCCCTCTTTATGTAGGGACCCCAGGGGGGCGCCGGCCCTAGGAGATGGGATCTCCTAGGGGGGCGGCGGCCAAGGGGGGAAACTTGCCCCCCAAGGCAAGTGGAGGCGCCCCCTCCCCTAGGGTTCCCAACCCTAGGCGCAGAGGGGGGGCCCAGGAGGGGGCGCACCAGCCCACCAGGGGCTGGTTCCCCTCCCACTTCAGCCCATGGGGCCCTCCGGGATGGGTAGCTCCACCCGGTGGACCCCCGGGACCCTTCCGGTGGTCCCGGTACAGTACTGGTGACCCCCGAAACTTTCCTGATGGCCGAAACTCGACTTCCCATATATAATTCCTTACCTCCAGACCATTCTGGAACTCCTCGTGACATCCGGGATCTCATCCGGGACTCTGAACAACTTTCGATTTGCTGCATACTCATATCTCTACAATCCTAGCGTCACTGAACCTTAAGTGTGTAGACCCTACGGGTTCGAGAGACACGTAGACATGACCGAGACGGCTCTCCGGTCAATAACCAACAGTGGGATCTGGATAACCATGTTGCCTCCCACAAGCTCCTCGATGATCTCATCGGATGAACCATGATGTCGAGGATTCAAGCAACCCCGTATACAATTCCCTTTGTCAATCGGTATGTTACTTGCCCGAGATTCGATCGTCGGTATTCCAATACCTCGTTCAATCTCAAGCACGGCAAGTAACTTTACTCGTACCATAATGCATGATCCCGTGACCAGACACTTGGTCACTTTGAGCTCATTATGATGATGCATTACCGAGTGGGCCCAGAGATACCTCTCCGTCATACGGAGTGACAAATCCCAGTCTCGAGCCATGTCAACCCAACAGACACTTTTGGAGATACCCGTAGTATACCTTTATAGTCACCCAGTTACGTTGTGACGTTTGGTACAACCAAAGCACTTCTACGGTATCCGGGAGTTACACGATCTCATGGTTTAAGGAAAAGATACTTGACATTGGAAAAGCTCTAGCAAACGAACTACACGATCTTGTGCTATGCTTAGGATTGGGTCTTGTCCATCACATCATTCTCCTAATGATGTGATCTCGTTACCAATGACATCCAATGTCCATAGTCAGGAAACCATGACTATCTGTTGATCAACGAGCTAGTCCACTAGAGGCTCACTAGGGACATGTTGTGGTCTATGTATTCACACGTGTATTACGATTTCCTGATAATACAATTATAGCATGAATAAAAGACAATTATCATGAACAAGTAAATATAATAATAATCCTTTTATTATTGCCTCTAGGGCATATTTCCAACAAATCGATCGGCGGGCGACCATTTAGGCCAGGTATTATATACCTGTTCTATCCAGAACTAGCACCGCATAGTTCATTTGAATGTAATGAAATCTGTCATGTTTGTGTGAAAATCCGGTATTTTATATGATTTCCGTCATTGTTTATATGAAATATCAGTTTGTCTACGTGTTTGTGTGAATTTAGTCCGGTTGGTTGAGTTGCTGTCATAATGTGTGCGGCTACGGTTGGATGGCATAATTTGCGGGTCGCCGGTCGGTCTTTGGGCGGCTCGGGCGGCGTTGTGGGACAAAAGAACATAGCTCGTGCGAGCTCGTCTCCAACGTGCGTGCTGGAGGATGCATGACAGCATGAGCACCCGAGCCATTCCTCGTTCATCGGTGGCAAAGGCACAGGTGGACAAAAGGGTCGCCAATATTTTGGCTACCCCGGGCAAGATCCAAACAGCCCCTCCCAACAGATTCAAATCCCTCGTTCGCCGTGGAATTTTGCCATGTGTTGTTTTCATGGACTAGCAAGATGCCCGTGCATTGCACGGAACATCAAGATGCATTTTTTACAAACTCCCGCATGCATGCAAGGGATAATTAATGTCCTCCTTTGCTAGTACCACGAGGCAAACACCATTAATATTGCATCGATTAGTGTTAGTGGCCTTGTATATCTGCAAATTGTAATTTTGATAGTGGCCCCTTGTATATAAAAATGGAGGGAGAAATATGAGAGATAAGGTGAGGAGGAGTGGGGCGTGGTGCCGTGGTGGTGACTGGTGGTCTGATCAAGCGGAGGCATGGGGATGGATGGCGATTATGTCTAGGGTTTGTATCTCTCTCACACACCCACGTAGGTGGGGGACGTGCACGAAGAGAAGAGGTGCACGCACGGCGCACGTACTCCCGCCTCTTTCCCAACCACACCCGCGCGGGTACACGGTGACGCTCATTTCTGTACGAAAAAGGCAGCCCACGTGGTAATTTGGCACGTGTACTGGTTGTCCACTTGGTGGAGGGAGGATCGTCTACCACGGGTGAACAAACAAATCGCGACTTCACGCGTTATGTTAAATTAAAAAAAGAGGCAAACCATGTGGGGCCTACCTTAGAGGCAAGGCTCTATACACTGGAGTACTTTTGATGTGTCCCGTAAACTTGCAGAATGAGGAGAAGCTTGCTTAGTACGCCATCTCCCCCACCCATGGGCGCGGTGGCTCGCAGGATGAGGTGATGCTTACTACTATTGTACGCCTTTACGCCCGCTCCCTGGCCCACACGCGCGGTGGCTCGCAGCACGAGGAGAAATTTTTACTACTCCCTCCGTTTACTCCTCGTCCCTACTACGTACTTTGGTTAGTACTCCCTCCATTTACTTATACAAGGCCACTATAAAAAAATACATTTTGCATCTATACAAGGCCACAAATAGTAATCGAGACAAAAGTTACTACTCCCTCCTTTCCAATTTATGGCTCAATTTCAAAATCTTTCCAACCAAGATAGACGGTGAGTGGTTGAGTTAATTTCGTAGTTTGCACAGTGCACTCGTTTTCCTCAAGATTTTATGTCTACCGAGACATTAATTAGAACGAATGCATGAATGACCACTAAATTTCCATGAACTTGTACATGCATTGGTTAGTTTCCTCTTAACACTACTTGCGTCGGGTGATCTAACGCGCCTCGAAATCCAACATGTAATGGTACTACTACTAGTATAGTAGAATTGAGACTTATCAAATGGATAAACGAATGTTTTTTAGATGAGCCCTATAAACCCTAGTTGGTACGCATCAGAAAACAGATTTTTCCAAAACTAAGTCGCCCCTTTCATGAATTTCAGAGTATACCCTCCGTCGACGCTCCCTTTCATGAATTCTGCACTTCCTGTCGCGGACATGTGGGACATATAGCAACCAGGTCGACGTGTCAAGCACCAAATAATAGTGCAGAATAGCAGGGGGACCCGCCCCACTCGTACCGGCCTAGTAGTACTAATGAGCAATGAGACGTCAAATCACAATGCCGCACCTTCCCAGACGGACGAAGCAACCATTATTTCACACTTCGGTTCGACATCATCTCAAAACACGTACTAGTATTGCTTCTGCCTCAAGAGGGACACGCGGATCGCCTTGGTACATCATGACACGTGGGACTGCATGACAGGCCATGCTCCCTCGCCGATCGCTCGGTAAAATCACCTCATTTTTACTATACTTCCTTCGTATCGGTTTACTACATGGCATGCACGTCGTTCTAGGTTGAGAATTTAACTGGCTATATATATGTGATGACCAGTACTCTAGCCTTTTAAAAAATGTATACTTTTGTATAGTAGTACTATCGATGGATTGCGCCATGGAGCAAAAATTGAAATTTAAAAAAAAAGTGGTACATATAGAGAGCTCTCATCGCCAAATTATGCATATAGTACTATTAAAAAGCTAGTACGTGCTTAATTGGGGTGCTAAATTCTATTAAAGAAATACTAGTAGTATGTACATACTCAAGAGTTAAAATAATGAGAAGAAACATAACATAGTTCTCTGGGGCTCAAAGACAACACACCCTCAAATTAAACTAAGCACACCGAAATTAAACTATGCAACTAATCCGGTGACACCGTGCATTAGAAGTTTAGAACCACCATGAGCAACGACATCGCCACCTTACTCGGAGTCCTCGCCCACGCCCTGACTTCGCCCTTGTCCTCTTCGTCTTGGATGATACTTCTTTGCTTGAACCGCCAACTTGGCTGTTGATACGTCTCCAACGTATCTATAATTTTTGATTGATCCATGCTACTTTATCTACAGTTTTGGATTATATTGGGCTTTATTTTCCACTTTTATATTATTTTTGGGACTAACCTATTAACCGGAGGCCCAGCCCAGAATTGCTGTTTTTTTTGCCTTTTTTAGTATTTCGAAGAAACAGAATATCAACGGAGTCCAAACGGAATGAAACCTTCGGGATCGTGATTTTCCAACCGAACGTGACCCAGGAGACTTGGACCCTACTCCAAGAAGCGCCAGAGGAGGTCACGAGGGTGGAGAGCGCGCCCCCTACCTCATGGGCCCCTCGGAGCTCCACCGACGTACTCCTTCCTCCTATATACACCTACGTATCCCCGAACGATCAGAAGGGAGCCAAAAACCTAATTCCACCGCCGCAACTTTCTGTATCCACAAGATCCCATCTTGGGGCCTATTCCGGAGCTCCGCTGGAGAGGGGCATCCACCATGGAGGGCTTCTACATCATCACCATAGCCCCTCCGATGAAGTGTGAGTAGTTTACTTCAGACATTCGGGTCCATAGCTAGTAGCTAGATGACTTCTTCTCTCTTTTTGGATCTCAATACAATGTTCTCCCCCTCTCTCATGGAGATCTATTTGATGTAATCTTCTTTTTGCGGTGTGTTTGTTGAGACCGATGAATTGTGGGTTTATGATCCAGTATTATCTATGGAAAATATTTGATTCTTCTCTGAATTCTTTTATGTATGATTGAGTTATCTTTGCAAGTCTCTTCGAATTATCTTATTTGGTTTGGCCAACTAGATTGTTAGTTCTTTCAATGGGAGAAGTGCTTAGCTTTGGGTTCAATCTTGCGGTGTCCTTACTCAATGCCAGAAAGAGTTGCAAGGCACGTATTGTATTGTTGCCATCGAGGATAACAAGATGGGGTTTTTATCATATTGCATGAATTTATCCCTCTACACCATGTCATCTTGCTTACGGTGTTACTCTGTTTTTACTTAATACTCTAGATGCATGCTGGATAGTGGTCGATGAGTGGAGTAATAGTAGTAGATGCAGAATCGTTTCGATCTACTTGTTTTGGACGTGATGCCTATATACATGATCATTGCCTAGATATACTCATAACTATGCTCAATTCACAATTGCTCAACAAGAATTTCTTCACCCAATCGTAGAATACTTATGCTCTTGAGAGAAGCCACTAGTGAAACCTATGGCCCTCGGGTCTATTGTCATCATATCAATCTATATCATTTTATTTACTTGCTTTGTTTTTACTTTGCCTTTACTTTTTTACTTTGCATCTATCTATCAAAAATACCAAAAATATTATCTCTATCAGATCTCACTCTCATAAGTGACCGTGAAGGGATTGACAACCCCTAAGCGTTGGTTGCGAGTTGCTATCGTTTTGTGTAGGTACGAGGGACTTGTGCGTGGTCTCCTACTGGATTGATACCTTGGTTCTCAAAAACTGAGGCAAATACTTACGCTACTTTACTGCATCATCCTCTCCTCTTCGGGGAAATCCAACGCTGTGCTCAAGAGGTAGCAGCTGTTGCTCTTCATCCAACCCTTGTAGATACTGAAACAAAGGTAGCCATCCATTGCAGCGTAGTGGATGTGGTCTATCTCTAGTACATTCCGCTGCCATGCATGAAGATGAAACGTGTAATGAGGTTTCTCCATTTTACGGTACGAAGGATGAACCATGGCTCCTGCCAGGGTCAGCATTGAGGGCTGACGAGAGGGCACCACCCGATTCTTCTAGAGGTCAATGGGGTTGCCTACAACGAGGCCTATCCGATCCAGGACTTCTTTGTCGTTCTTAAAGTCTACAGTAACGAATTTCATTGTTTTGTCCTCGAGGAAGTTCTTAAAGTCCTGGCACTCAATGTCGGCATGACATATGTGGTAGAGCAAGCAAACGTTATGTACGCAAACCTGGATCACGGTGGGTTTCTTCCTCTCTTTGTCCTTTAGATCCTTCTCTCGTCCCATGACTGTGGTGTACTCAACATCTAGCCCAGTGACCCACTCATCATCTGAGTTTTCGAACATGCGTCTGAAGCGAGAAAGGCATCCTTTCACCGTCACGGAAGTACGGGTGTAGATGACGTCGAACTCATCGCCGGTGATGGTTCTAACCTTGTACTCGCCGCCGATCGGGGAGATTTGGGACGCCATGGATTTGGGAGGAGGGTTAGGGTTAGTCAAACTGCCGTAATGTGAATGGACGGGACGACTAGGAGCGAACCGCCATAGTATTAAAGGACGTGCGGGGACGAGTAGGAGCAAACTTCCAGCGTGCGAACGGCAGGGTAGTGGCTTTCCATTCTCCCATGATACGGGCTTCCGAGAGCCCTTGGATCTGAGATCGAAGGTTGCATGGCGTGATTCTAGACCTATGGGTGAATATCCTATCCCGGAGGGTTATTCTGCAAATTTTCAGCAACTTAGCATGCGATCGCTTGATTCAGATCCAAGGCTGCCAAAGAGTCGTATCATAGTCGCGCTTACCATGACCGTCAAGGTCGCTCATGGGTCGCGCTTCTTGGAGATTTAACACTGCATTAGGCTATCCGATGTTGGCATGTCATACATAGTCATCACTTAGTCACTCATACTACAACAAGGTTGGCTATAAGGTTGGCTATAAGTGTATTTTTTACTCCTCTCTATCTCTTTCTTCGTACTCCCTCCGTCCCATAATATAAGAACATTTTTGACACTAGTGTAGTGTCAAAAACGTTCTTATATTATGGGACATAGGGAGTACTAGTATTTGTTGCATTTGCCAAGGAGTGACCTCTTCCAATGAAATGGTGTTGCTAAGTTTGCTTCATTTAATTAGCTATAGACTCAAAATTTTCTTTTCACCTAGGTACACGTGCTTAGCACCGTTTCTTCCTTGGGTCACCAAACTAGTCTCTCTCTTCTTGATTAACTTGCCACATCAGACTTTATGCCTATGTGGCAAGCTTAAGCACCTGTAGGAGCAAGTAAGTACAATAGTGCGCTTTACATGGCATTTTTGCATATTGTCGGTGTTCTAGGAACGGTGGTCCCCAGACTTGCTCGTCATGACCATGGCGTGGCTCAAAGGAGGCCCAACGCAGCCCATCTTCATCAATGCAAGCTCAAGACCTCACGAGGTGCTGAGATTGGGGCGGACGACAAGGAGCTTCTCGTGCACGGCCTCGTCAGGCGTGCTCATGAGGAGGCGGAGAGTTCAAGGCGGGTACCTCGCGAGGTGCCCATGACGCAAGCCATGACGACCAAGGGCGCCAGGTCGGGCGCCACCCAGCAGATGTCCTCCTTTCCTCTTTGGTGCAAAGGGGGCAAGCGCCTGGCGAGCATCGACAAAGGCGCCCACTTCGTGCAACAAGACCAAGACCAGCCCAACGGCCGGAAGGAAGTCATTAGGAGCCCAAGCCAAGGCCACCACGAGCCTTTGACAAAGCGAGGACCAACTTTAGTCAGATAAGTGTACCATTGTTCCCCTTCAAATGGCCAATTGTTGGCGCCTTCCCGCTCAATATTTGGGAAGAGGCCCAGGGCCTTTTCCTATAAATAGGACTAGCCACCCCCAGGGTAGGGGACGGGAGGATCCTCATCTAGAGATCAGCCAGAGAGAGAGAGAGAGGTAGAGAAGCGAGAGAACTCACCCTAACAGTTCATCGCACCCGCTCAAGAACAGCCCCTCGCGAGGCTGTTCAGCCTTGTATTGTTCATCATCAAGCCCAAGAGGCAATCCACATACCACACACTGGAGTAGGGTATTACACCCCAATGGTGGCCTGAACCAGTATAAATCTTGTGCCTCTTGTGCTGTTCTGTTTGGTAGTTTAGGTCCCGGCGGTTCGGTGAGGAGCGGGTCGGTAGAAGGTTGAATCTCCACGCGCACCCTAGTGTTCGAACCTCAAGGGTCTGCCGGAACCCGTAATCCGACATTTGGCGCGCCAGGTAGGGGTGCGCCGGGATCCACCTTCTGCCGCTTTGCGCCCCGTCGCATCGTCATCACCATGTGCGGCGATCAAAGGGCAACCCCGACCCTTGGCAGCTTGGCCCGCCACAGAGCCGCCGCCCCAGCGACCCCATGCCCAGTAGCTCGCGGTCCGCAGGGCGCTGCGGGCCGTGGGCGACGCGGACAGGCCTTGACGGCTCTAACACCGCGGCAGACGCGGTCGGCAGCAAGGGCCTCCAACCACGCCGCGGCCACGGCGCCGTACACCCGCCGGAAGCAGGCGAACTCAAGGGTCGTGCTCACGGTGGCTCGAGAGCTGCTGCAGTGCAGACTGATGGAAGGCGGCCGTGACGTGCTGCTAGAGCGGGTGGCGGAGCTCCTGGGCTTTGCCGCCTCGGGGGCTCACCCCTTGTGCACTCCGCTCTCGCCTCAGGCCCAGGGCGGCCCACGCAGGGGGCCCACGTGCAACCGCGGGCTCCAAAGCTACCCCAACACCAACGAAGCCGTCAGCACAGGGCTGACGGCAGCACCGACTCTGCTTCCCGCCAGCGAGGAAGGACTCGTCGCGGCCCACGGCCCCCGTGGGCCGCCGCGCTACCATCACCAGACTGGCACGTCAAGCAGAGCTGCATGGCACGCGGAGCCCTACGGCGCAGCCTTTGGGGTAACGGCCACGGAGGAGTACGTGCCCTACATGATGGATCAAGGGCACCAGCGCGAGGGCGAACAAGGCTCGCTCCTCAGCCCAAGCTGGGGGGACGAGGCGCCAGAAGCTGAGCTCTTCCAGGAACCCCGGGACGGCCCCGCCGGCCACGCCGGGAGCAACGATTATCGGGTACCACTAATCCCTCATGAGCAGGCATACACTAATCATGGGTCGCAGGAGGTGCAGGTTGCCACAGCGGGTAGCTGCCCCACTCCAGTAGTCTCTTACCCCTCAGGAGGAGGGCGTCGGGGCTGCAGGAGAGGGGCCAAGATCCGACATCACCACCGCGACGTTCGGAGCAAGGCGTTCCCAGGAGGTAGGCCCTCCGCTGTGGAGGTGCCTCAGGGCCTGCCCCTGGCGGAGGACCCGTGGTCATCGGGGGAACCGCTGGCGACCACTCTACCCCATCAGCGGCGTCCTGGTTTTCGATCGTTGTTGATGGCACTAGAGTGTGGCGCAAGGCAGGGCCCTCGTCTGGCGATATGAAGCAAGGCCGGTACCTGTGAAGAAGGCCCAGTGCCTGTGAAGCTCGCTGCCCCGTGACACTCTCACGTAATAATGAGTGGGGTTGTACACGCCCCGGAGTCTCAGGGGTGCCGGCCTCAGGCCCCGGGGCTCCCTCCCATTCCTAGTGGCAGCACTTATCTCCGCGCTGGTGAGAAGACGTCCAAGACTAGACTAGGTGTCGGACGCGGCCTTTTGTTTGCTTTCATTGCTTTTCCCTTGGTTGCTGCTTTCCCCCGCTGGATTTAAGTTGAACTCAAATTTGAGATTTGCGTGTGTTGGGGAAGGGGTGCTTAGTCTCGTTCGAGCATCTCTCGCGTTTCGGTTACAATCTCGCCTCGGCTGCCTCCCCTCGTGAGCCCCTCGCGAGCCGGGTCTGGCCTAGCTTGCGCGCAGCCCAGACTGCCGCTGTCACACTCCCTCGGGAGGTTTTTTCCACTGCAGATCCTACGAATTCGACCAGGAGGCATTCGCGGCACCGCAGCCTCCCACAAATCATCTCAAGACCCGTGCAGGACGAAGGTAAACCAACCAACCAGCTCGTCACCTAGGCAACCACTTGGCACAGGTCTATGAGCAATGTAGCATTGACTAATGCGCTAAAACATTGGTTTTTACATAAGGGGCACCCCCTCCCAAAATGCTCTCACAACCATCGGGACAAAAGCCTGAGTTCTATTCATGTAGGATAAGGAAACAGGAACGGCATGCTATCAGTCGGATAAATCCCCCAATGCATCCTTAGGAGCGCCGCCCGAGCTGTCGCTGGCATCACTGGCCTCGCCATCGCCCTCTGCGTTGCCGCCAGCGGCGTCGGGGCCGTTCACCACGCCGCCCTCGTCAGCAGCCACAATCACGCCATCGTTGTCTGAAGCGAAGGCCCTCACAAGGGCGTCCATGTGGTCCTCCACCCAGTACGCCAGGTCGTCTCGGACGGACTGGGGAACTGGGGCGATGGCAGCGTCGAAGTCGAAATGAGGATCCATGTTCCAGAGATGGCTAAAGACGCGGGAGAAGGCGCGCCCGAGCAGGGCTCGGCTCCTCTCCTCCACCAACCTGTTGGCACAAACTGACCGTGCCTCCAGCTGCGTCATGATGTCGGTGAAGAACTGAAGGTTGCCGGCGTAGTTAATGGCACGCGGCTCGCAGACGGCCGCCTCGCAGATGTTACCTAAGGCCGTGTTGGCCCTCTCCCGAAGCGTGGTGAGCATGGGGGCGTGCTCGTGTTCCAAGAGCCGTCACTGACGCATCTCGTCCGCATTTTGACAGGCGACGGCCTCAGCCTCAACCACCTATTGGCGAAGAAGAAGCACCTCGGCGCGGGAAGAAGTTGACTCCCCCTGCGCCGCCTCGAGTGCAGCCTGTAGGGAATCAACCCGCCGCGTCGCTTCCTCCAGCTTGGTCCTCAGGACGGAGGTCCTACCTTCGGCCTCGGTCCGGACCAACTCCAGCCTCTCCGAGAACTCACGCTCGAGATTCTGGCGCGCCGTCGCCACCCGACGTCTGACCTCCTCCGAGACATGGGCTTCCCGCGCCGCGGTGTCGTCCTCCGCCCATGTCACCCAGCGCTCCCTCGTCTCCAGGCGCTCGTGCTCGCGCGCGCATTCTGCGGCTTCCAGTGTCAACACCTCCTCACGCTTCTGGAGCTCCGCTTGGTCGCCGAAGGCCACCTTCATCGACGCAAGGGCCACCTCGCGCAGCTCCACCTGCTCCTCCAGCGAGCGGCACCGGGCCAAGAGTTCCTGTGCCCGCTCCTCCGTGGCCTCTCGCCGCCGGTCAGCTTCTCGGGCTTCTTCGACGGCCTGGGAACGGGCCTCCTGAGAGGCCGCCAGCGACGCCTTGGCCTCCTCATCATCAAGATCGCAGCAACGGTGCACGAGGGCGGCAGCCGCCTCCAGCGCGTGCCTCTCTGCAACTAGCCGAAGACCCTTAGCCTCAAGGCGCGCATCCTCATCAGCGAGTTCCTCACCGAGCAGGCTCACCGTGTCAGCCGCCCTCCGGAGGAACCCTTGGCGAAGAGCGCAGCGCTCCCGGGCACGCTCAAGTACATCCTCCACACCACCATCCGCCCCAAGCGAGCGCCGTGGGGCGCGGATCAACATTTCCCCCTCGGGCAGGGGGCTGGGGGCTGACGCCCTCGAGACGGTCGGGCGCGCCATGCCAGAGCCCCGACCTGAAGCCAGTCCGTCCCCGGGTGAAGAGCGCAGGTAGTGCCCCAACCAGTCACGGTCCACAGACAGACGAGAAGCCCACGGCAGGCTGGCTATGCCGCGAGAAGGCCAGCGAAGGAAGACCGCGGAGAGCGCGAGGTCGCGTTGTGCTTCAGGATGACTCGTCTCGCCAACCGGCCTCACCACAAGGGCCCGGTTGCTCGAGATGATCGAAGACGACGGAGGAGGTGGAGGCGAGGGGGATGGCTCCTCATCCACCTCCATGAGCTCGGAAGGAAGGGCCCTGCAGGGCAAGGATTAGGAAAGGCAACAGAAGAATCAGGAACTAGGGAGGGAGAAGCCTTACTCGTCGATGGCGTAGTACTTCCTACGCTTCAGCAGGCGGCAAGGGTAATCATCGCCCAGGGCCTCCCTTCTCTTCCGGAGGGCCTCAAACTCCACGCAGAAGCGACCCAAGAGTCGAGCGCAGGGATAAGCTTGCGACGAGGAGGAAGCATCGAGGCGACTCGCTTCGGGGGCGTCCGCCTGATGCGCGTTGCCGGTCGCCTCACCAAGAAGAGCGGCCGGGGCCTCGGGGGCCTCGGCCGCAGGCACTGCGAGCGACCGCTCGCCACCCTCTACTGCGGCAGCATGGGCCTCGGGAGCCGCGCCCTCATGAGCGCTGCCTAGTGCCGTCTCCTCGGCGAGGGCACCCTCGGCCTCCGGAGGCTCATGCCTCCCTGCCCCACCACCTGAGGAAGAACCACCCTGAACGGCCGCAAGGGCAACCACCACCATTGGGTTCTCACAAGGCCCCTGGAGGTCAGCGGGCCGCGGCCCCCATTCATCAAAGATGGGCATCTGCCTCACGAAGTCATCCCTGTTCAAGCAAAGGTACAACAAGGCTCCCCCTTGGCAAATGCCGCCGGGAGAAGGATCCCCAGTCAAGACCAAGACCACCTTCCTCAACGCTTCAGGCGTCAGGTCCTCTTCCTGGAGACGCATGCGTTCCCTACGACCACTGTAGGCCCACATTCGGTGAGAGTGGCGCTGGAGAGGGGCGACGCGGCGTAGCAAGAACTCCTTCACCACCTTGGGTGCCGTCACGCCAAGCCCCCTCAGGAACTCGAAGCGATACCAGACGAAGGCGAGCCGGGGGCCCGCGAGCGTCTCCTGGTCCCAGCCAGAGTTGGGGACAGCAGGCGAGGATGGCTCCGTCAGCAGGGTGCTGGGCACCCCTACGTCCACATACAACCACTGCTCGCAAAACCCAGGCGCGGGCGGAGGAAGACTGAAGTCAATTCTAGAAGCCGCTGTCTCAATTGCGGCAATGAAGCTCACACACCCCGAGCATTGAGTGGGGTCGACGAGGCGCAAAGAGAAGAAGTGGCGCAGCAAGGCGACCGAAGGAAGGATGCCCATCATTGCCTCGCAAACGAAGGCAAATACCGCGAGGAGGGTGACGGATTCAGGACCCAGATGCATCATATGGATCTGATAATGGGAAAGCACGGCGGTGAAGAAATCGGAGAAGGGTGGAACCAGTCCCGCCCACAGGGCGTCAGCGAAGTATCGGACCTCGGTGGGGATCCTGTCGACGGAGAAGCAAGACGCGGGCCAGGCCGTCGTCCTCCCGCACTCGTTGAAGATGGTGGCCAGGGCTGAGCGGACCTTGCCCAGGCCTTCTTGATTGATTATGACCGGCCAATCGACGGCGGGGGCCACCGTCAACGACGAGCGGGGAGGCGGCACGGCCTTCTTCCCTTTCCCCTTCCTCGGCGGAGCCATGACGACAGGAAGGGGATGGAAGAGGGTCCGAGATTGGACTAGGTGTGAAAGCTGGAGTTCGAGAGAAGGAAGGACAGAGAGCGCTCAAGCAGCGGAAAGGGAAGCGGCTGTGTGCGGCAGTGAGTCCGCCTAGCAAGGCACGAAATAAGGAGGCATGGGGGAATAGTGCCGCCCACGTCCAATCAACCGCCACGCGGCGCCCAAGGCCGTAGGCTGTTAGGTCCCGCGATGATTCGTGCTTGCCCTTTCGCCTCTCTGCTCAGCCAAGTTCGGGCGCGCCGTGGGCCCGGGGGCTACTATCGGCGTTCTGGGAACGGGGGTCCCCAGACTTGCCTGCCTGCGGCCCGCGGCGTGGCTCAAAGGAGGCCCATCGCAGCCCATCTTCATCAACGCAAGCTCAAGACCCTCACGAGGGGCCAAGCCTCGTGGGGCGGACGACAAGGAGCTTCCTCAGACACGGCCTCGTCAGGCTGGCTCATGAGGAGGCGGAGAGTTCAAGGCAGGGTACCTCGCGAGGTGCCCATGACGCAAGCCGTGACGTCCAAGGGCGCCAGCCCGCGCAGTGTCCTCCTTTCCTCTTTGGTGCAAAGGTAGCAAGTGCAGGCGAGAGCATCAGACAAAGGCGTCCATTTCGGTACAACAAGACTAAGACCAGCCCAACGGCCGGAAGGAAGTCATTGTGGAGCCCAAGCCGGCGTCACCACCAGAGCCTTTGACAGGCGAGGACCAACTTTAGTCAGGATAAGTGTACCAGCTGTTCCCCTTCAAAATGGACAATTGTTGGCACCCTTCCCGCTCAATATTTGGGAAGAGGCCCAGGGCCTTTGCCTATAAATAGGACTAGCCACCCCCAGGGTAGGGGACGAGAGGATCCTCATCTAGAGATCAGCTAGAGAGAGAGAGAGAGGTAGAGAAGCGAGAGAACTCACCCTAGCAGTTCATCGCATCCGCTCAAGAACAGCCCCTCGCGAGGCTGTTCAGCCTTGTATTGTTCATCATCAAGCCCAAGAGGCAATCCACACACCACACACTGGAGTAGGGTATTACACCACAATGGTGGCCTGAACCAGTATAAATCTTGTGCCTCTTGTGCTGTTCTGTTTGGTAGTTTAGGTCCCGGCGGTTCGGTGAGGAGCGGGTCGGTAGAAGGTTGAATCTCCGCGTGCACCCTAGTGTTCGCACCTCAAGGGTCTGCCAGAACCCGTAATCCGACACATATGTGGAGGAAAGAAAGGCAAGGAAAAAGTGGAGAAGTGGGCTCTCATGCAAGAGCCAGCCTCTACTACATGGTGGAGCATTGGGAGAGGCACCTATATGGAGGTGGTCAGTAATCGGGAGACTCATGCCGGTCATAGCACCACAGTGAAAATGATAATGGCAAGTC
This sequence comes from Aegilops speltoides, assembly GCA_021437245.1. NCBI lineage: Eukaryota > Viridiplantae > Streptophyta > Magnoliopsida > Poales > Poaceae > Aegilops > Aegilops speltoides. Next base: position 107,306,112 of record CM038141.1, on the reverse strand, counting down.
AAATCACGGGGCCCCACCTGTCCAGCAAGAACTTTGTCACAAATCACACAGCCCTCGCTTGCAAAGAGCCTACTCCCTCGTCTTCTTGTGTCTCTGTCGAAACGACTAGGCGGAACTGCCCTGCCTACCGCGTAGGAAAAGCCCCGCCCTCGACTTTTAAATACAACTACTCCCTCCGTCTAGGTGAGTAAGTCATCTTACAAAAACCAAATAATCCCAAAATACTAAGGCGCGGTGCATTAACTTCTACCTCGGTTGTTGTTTCTTCACATATCAACCAATAAGAATCCAATGATATACTTTTTGTGACATAGTAACTCATATTTAGTTAGTCAAATGGATGACCTAGAACTACGTGCAGGCCCTATAAACCGAGACACCTACAAATAAAAAACCGAGACGGAGAGGGTAGTTCAGCACATATCTTTTTAGATCAATATAGTCGGGATTCACCAAGGAGCAAAACCAAGTGGTAGGCTGCTCCTGTCATGTTGGCATATCAACTCAAGCAGGGTCAGTCCGTACACGAAATGGCGACACACTTAACAGGACCCCTTTGGTAGACATGTGGCTCATCCACCGTCTTGTTCCACGTGCGTGCACCAATTTACAGTTCGGAGCAGCGGTTGGAATTGGAGGCACCCCGGTCGTAGCGCCGCAGTAGTAGAAAATGAGCGATGAGGGGTGAAATCACAAAGCCCCACATTTCCCGCATTAAGCTGGACGGACGAAGCAACCATCATTTCACTCTAGCGCGCAAGAGCATAAAGAAAAGAGAAAACAATGATGCGTGCGGCAGCTACCTAGGGCACCCTAGGTAGGGGTCTCCACTCATGATCCTTTTTTTGAAAGCGCCCACTACAAATCGGCATCTCCCTCGTCCTCTTGAAGAAAACCGATGATGAGTGCGGCGGTAGGGTTTGTAGGAGTACTATGGCGTGCGGGGCCGCATCATAGTAAACGGGTTCGAGTCGACGCCTTAAATATGTGTGGGTCGCTAGGTTTTACGGGAATGAGGCAGCATTTTGGGTTCGGGGACTAGTGGAAATATAGTACGTACAAAAAATTGTGGACGTAGGTTCGACCAAAAGGCAATGATGCATGGGCCTTGCATTTTGATATACCCGGGGCCACGTGAAATTTGCTACTCTACTCAAAACTAGTAAGGTACACATGTATTGAACGCATGAGATTTTGAAACCAAATTATGAATAAATACACACTATAGCATGTAAAGCTTTGAGTCATATATGCATGATGTAGATATCCGTTTAGTTCTTATAGTTCATCTCATTCAAAATCAAATAGTTTTATAAAAATGTTAAGATTCATGGGGTTCTGCATTGTAAATCATAAAGTAAAAAACAAATAATGGCAATTCATTTATAAAAAATAATCAATTATGATACAGAAGATTCTAGAACAAAGGAGAAGTGCTTGTGTTTTGAGGTTTGTGCATTATGCTTAAGTTCAACCATGGAGTCTTCTAAATTGTACATGTGGCAGATCTGGTGGAATGTTGATGATATCCAACGGCCAGTAGTGCTCGGATTTTCCCATCTCTACACTGTCGGGTTAGCTTCATCCAGTGACCGTCTTTCAAAGTTATTGGCACACTATATAGTTCTTGTGCCATAGTTGCATGTTTTGGAAAAAAGCTACTAGTGGGTTGTACTATCTATTTAGGAATAGAAGATGTATACATGGAAGTTGTAGGGAAAGAGATGACATGGAGCATCTCAATTCCTATGAGTAGGGATTGGAAAAGAGATGTCATTTGGTTCACATCATAGTAACTTTTCTATTGAATCTAGAGATGACATGTATCTCAATTCCTATGAGGAGGGATTAGTAAAGAGATGTAATTTGGTTCATATCATAGTAACTTTTCTATTGAATATTCGCTAATGTTTATTCTCCTTTGAAATTAAAGGAGTATAGGAATCCATTCATATGAACCAAGTGGCTCTAAAGCTATAGAAATGATATCATGTTTATTTCCTTTGAAATGTAGAGTATATGAATCTATTCCTATGAACCAATTGGCTCTAAAGGAAAAAAAATCTTACAAAAATCATATCATATAGAGTTCCTATGATATTCCTTGACACTAAAGGATGGTTGAAATTGCTGCGGGTGATATGATGGTCTTTCTTTGTAGACTCCTCACCCATCTTTATAGTTACCTCTCGAAGATGAATGAAATGATATATACAGGGTATTCTACATGTGCAATTTGGTACGCGAAAACTCGGTAAAAGTTTGCGAGGTTTGAATTTTCAATAAAGCTATATGCACTGCATTTCGGAACAGAAGAAGCATATGGCAGTTGCTAACACTCACGTGGAAGATTGTCACGCCAAGATGCGACCCTATCCTAAAGGAACTCGAAGGTCCCACCAAGGATAGAAGCGCATCTTGAAGATGCTTTTGCAAGGTGGATATCATTACATTAAACCATTACATAATAGTTGGGGATACATACATAAGGCACAAACGCCCCAAGAATACATCAACATCATACAAGAGATCAACATCCGACTACGGATGGTACACAAACAGAAACTCAAACAATATCCACCCTGCTAGCCCAGGCTGCCAACCTGGAACCTATCCCCTGATCGAAGAAGAAGCAGAAGAAGAACTCCAAAACAAGCAAACATCACTCTCGCGTCATGATCATCGCATAACCTGCACCTGCAACTATTGTTATAGTAAACTGTGAGCCACGAGGACTCAGCAATCCCATTACCATGGGTATCAAGACTAGCAAAGCTTAATGGGTATGGAAAGGATAAGTGGTGAGGTTGCATCAGCGACTAAGCATGATATGGTGACTAACATACGCAAACCAGAGCGAGAAGTGAGCAAACGGAATGGTCGTAAAGCTAGCAATGATCAAGAAGTGATCCTGAACTCCTACTTACGTCAAACATAACCCAAAAACCGTGTTCACTTCCCGGACTCCACTAAAAAGAGACCATTACGGCTACACACGCAGTTGATGCGTTTTAATTAAGTCAAGTGTTAAGTTATCTACAACCGGACATTAACAAATTCCCATCTGCCACATAACCACGGGCATGGCTTTCGAAAGACAATACCCTGCAGGGGTGTCCCAAATTAGCCCATCACAAGCTCTCATGGTCAACAAAGGATATTTCTTCTCCCAAGAAGACCCGATCAGTCTCGGAATCCTGGTTTACAAGACATTTCAACAATGGTAAAACAAGACCAGCAAAGCCGCCCGATGTGCCGACAAATCCCGATAGGAGCTGCACATATCTCATTCTCAGGGAACACCGGATGGGCAAGACGTCGGGTTGGCATAGACCCTGGTTGCCCAGGGGGCACCGGACATCGCCCAGGTTGGGCCAGTACTCGAAGGAGCACTGGTCCGGGGGTTAAAATAAAGATGACCCTCGGGCTCAGGAAACCCAAGGGAAAAAGGCTTAGGTAGGCAAATGGTAAAACCAAGTTTGGGCCTTGCTGGAGGAGTTTTATTCAAAGCGAACTGTCAAGGGGGTCCCATATAACCTCGTAAGGAACACAAAATCAAGGAACATAACACCTGTATGACGGAAATTAGGGCGGCAAGAGTGGAACAAAACACCAGGCATAAGGCCGAGCCTTCCACCCTTTACCAAGTATATAGATGCATTAATTAAATAAGAGATACTGTGATATCCCAACATAATCTTGTCCATCATGGAGCAATCTTCAACTTCACCTGCAACTAACAACGATGTAAGAGGGGCTGAGTAGAGCGGTAACATAGCCAAACAACGGTTTGCTAGGAAGGGTGAAAAGGTTAGAGGCTGACATGGCAATTTGGGAGGCTTGAAGAGCAAATGATAGGTAGTGCAGCATAGCGATAAAATGAAGAAACTAGCATAGCAATGATAGTAGTGAGATCCAAGGTGATGGTCGTCTTGCCTGAAATCCTGCTAGGAAGAAGAACGAGTCCATGAAGAAGATGAACAGGGGTAGATGAACGAATCCTCACAATCGCAACATTACCGAAACTAAGAAGTAACACCGGAAAGAAACAAACAACATGGTAAATGCACAAGCATAAACATGGCATGATGCACAAAACAGTATGATGCATGTCCAATTTAAAGAGGCATGGCATGGCAAAGTGCAACAAACAATAGTACAAGTTAAGTGGAGCTCAATATGCAACGAGTTGTATATTGATGAAACACCACATCCGAGTTATTTAGTTCGCTCTCGTTTAGGTACACAACAATGTTAAATGTTGTTAAACATGGCAAGGGGTGTAACAAAAGTAAACTAACTATTTAGGCAAGTTTAAATGAGGCCGGAACAACAAACAACAATTCCGGAAAATCCCCATATGCATATTTTGGATTTGGTACTGTTCTGCCCTAAACCATATTTTAATGTTGTTAAGCAATAAAACAAAGTGCACCAAGTTAATCTATGCGTTTTCCACCCGATTTACATATAAAGTTTATTAATTTTTTAGCTATGGTTATTTAGTTATGAAATAAATCGTTTTAACATGGCATTTATGCAAATTCAAACAAACAACATTTTAAACATTTTAAACATGGATGAAAGTGGCATATTATTAATCTACACAAAATTCTAAGCATTTTACATGTTTAAAACATTTTAAAGCGATGCACGGTTAATGAGTTTTTATATGCATGATGTGCAAGGACTTTTCGGTAAAACAGTAAATCTCTGGATAATAGACAAATTCGCAGGCAGGAAAGAGACGTGCACTGGGCTGAATCTGGATCTGGGCGAGGGTTCTCACCATGGGCCAAGCCCAGAACTATGGAGAGGGCGCTGGTAGGCTGGGCCTTGGCGCAAAGAGTGGCCCAGACGGGGTCAAACGAGGCAGCAGCTTGGGCGGAGTCAACGGGCGCACTCGTCGTCCTCTGCTCGAAGAAGAGGCCGGACCGGGCGTAGGCGGCGCACAGGAAGAAGACGACGACGAGGAGCAGCAGGGATGGGGCTCTGGCGATGGGATCCGAAGGGGGAACGCCGGTGAATGGACAGAGGACCTCGGGCCCGGTCGGACCTAGCGGCGGTCGGCGCTTCACAGCTCCTGGCGACAGGGATGAGGTACCTGAAGAAGAGGGACAAAGAGAGTTCAGAGCGGGAGAGAGAGAGACAGGGAAAAGAGAGAAGGTGGAGGCGGGGAAAAAGAGAGGGCGGCGAGGGGCTCTGGCCTGGTGGCGCATGGACAGCTTGCAGGTCGGCGCGCGGGCCGGTAGGGAACTCCGGCGACAGGTATGGAAGCAGGGGCGTGATGCAAGGGCAGGGACCAGCGGGCGAGCAGGCAGGGGCTCGTCCTCTTCCTCGTGAAGCAGGGCGATGGCGGGGCTCCGGTTGGTCCTGGAGGCAGCACAAGGACGACGAGAGAAGGAAGGAGGAGGGTGCAGGGTCCGGCCTGATGGAGGTGGTTGCCGACGGTGACGCGGGTGCAGCTCCGGCGAGGTTGCTGCAAGGCCGGAGGAGCTGAGGAGGCCGGTGCCTCACGAGCTTCTCGGGGGTGAGGAGGTGGGCGCTGGAAGATGCGGTTGGATGGATGGATCGATGTAATTTGGTGGGGATTGGCCGGCGTTGAAATCCAGGGAGACCAGGTGGCTGCGGGATGGATCCCGAGAGAGTGGCGGCGGGGAGGAGGATTGGATGGGACACGCGTCCTTAATTTTAGGGTTTGTCTAGATTTAGACTAGGAGTCCCTTATATAAGGAAAGAGGGGGAGTTTAGGGTAGATTCGGACCCTCCGATCGAAATCGGGCGGTTGAGAAAAATAGACTAGGTGAGTACAATAAATTAACGATGATATTTAGGGGATGTATGAGGATGATCCGGACCTGTTGGTCATGACCGAGCGGTTCGGGATCGGGGCAAGTTTCGGACGCATGCGAGGGGTCTGAGAGAGGTCGACGAAGACAAGGGGGGAATACGGCAGCTATGAATGGATGCAAACTTTATGAAAACATGCAGATGCAATGCACATGATGCTATGAGATGAAATGCAAGACATGAACAAAATGCAAAACAAAAGACGAAAACCCAACCACGGAGGAAATAACATATCACATAGCCAGAAATGGCAAGGGTTGGAGTTACAATTATGGAAAGTTATATCCGGGGCGTTACAACACTCCACCACTACGAGAGGATCTCGTCCCGAGATCTAGGATGGCACCGGAGAGAAACGGAAGAGGAAGAGAATAGGTAAAACTAAGTTGCTTCTTCGACAAATGAGTGAAACCAAAGAACCTTGAGATGTTGAGCAAAATGAAAGAAAGAAAACAAGAAGATGAGCAAAGTTGAAAACACTTCGTTAGAAAAGATGAACAAGGGATACGACAAGAACCAAGAGGTTTAGTGATAAGATGGATATTGAAACCACTCCGGTTAAAACTAGATAGAGAAGGAATAAGATTGATATAATTTGGGAAGCACTCCGACTGAGAAGAAGGAAAACTTGATAAGATGAAAAGAACTTGAAGAGATGACACAACACTCCGGTTAAATGGATAAGCATGAAAAGAACACGATCCTCACAATTCGAGATGATGAGTGAAGAGAGCAACATCACCATGCCTCCGGAAGATAGAATAGAAGATAGATCATTGGAATAACAGAATAGAGAAGAAAATGCCAACTTCTGCCACAACTGAGCTTGGAAAGCACCCCTTCAAGAAGGTTATAAGGGAGTTGTTGGAAAACGAACAATGAGACGAATAAGCTTGTAGTGGGTTTATGGAAAACATCTCAAGACTATGAGGTGACAACCGGCCACTAATGGAAACCATTGATTTGATTGAGAGCACCGAAGAGATGAAAAACTTCTTTCACCAAGATGATAGAGAGATAACTTGGACCATTTATAATCACCACAATAGCAACATACCTTAGGGAAGGCTTTAGGTGAAATATGACACAAGGTAACTCCAACAAAGAGATTCATGGATTTAAAATACCTCATTCTTGACAACATGTGACTCATGAAACATGAAGGAACTTGTCAAGAATGATATAACACCGCCTCAAAAGATAAGGTAGAAAGAACTGCACTTTGGAATGCAAGATGAAGAATACTTGAACTCCTCAAAACAAGACATGTGTTGAGCACCATGTTTATTTTTAGAGTATAGCTTGGCTGATCTTAACTTCAAGAGAAATCTTGAAGAACAACTGAAGAATGAAAAGAATCCTTGACGAACCATCATGTAGAGCCTCCATGAAGAACTCCGGTAATAAAAGGATGATAAAAAGAAAGAGAAGTTGAAAACACAAGGTGAAGCCTTGCGATGATTTAGGTGGAGCTTCGCGACGAGATAATGCGGAAAACCTGGAACTCCGAAAAAGGAAAAGATGAAACACTAGAACCGAGAATTACTTCATCATGAACAATCTCCGAAAGAAAAGAATTGAATCACCTCGAGGAAATAAGAATAAGATTTATTGTATTCTTATCCTTCATCAAATTAAATTGATGGCAAGCAATTGATTTGGCATGCTACTTATTCTTCTTGAGGGATTGAAAAGAGATATAGTGCCAACTTGAAGAAGTTATTGATGGGACCACCGGTGGGATTGGAAACAAAGAATGAAATGATATGGTAGCAAAGGAAGAGGAATCTTGAACGAACCATCGTAAGAATTGAAAATGAAAGTAGCCAAGGCACAGTTCACCGGGAAGAATTGGAAAACGAATGAAGATACTTGAGGGGATTTAGATACATGAGAACAAAGAGACCATGAACTGATGAGAGGTTATTTGAACGATTCACCGGTAAGATTTGGAGAACGATAGCTACACGCTGAGAATGAAGAATTATGACATGATAGCCTTCGGAGGAAAGAAATGGAAACAACTCATGAAATGCTCCGAATGGGTGAAAAGAATTCCCACAATCGAAAACAATTATGAGAGGATGGCATCAAACTTGAACTACGCATCTTTGGAAGAACGGGTAAGGATTTAAGAGGAACTCTCTTCGGTCTTCAAAATCCGAGAATGACAAGGAGAAACACCACCATGAATTGTTGAGATACTCCGGGAGAATGTAAACAAAAAGGTTGAGCCAACAATGAAAAATAATTTGAAATCGATCTTGGAAAACATCTGACGGATGAAATTCATTCTTACATCAAACTTTGAAAAGAATTTGGGAATGGCTACAGAAAAATTAGAAGAGTCAGGTAAGATCCTAGAAAAAGACCTGTGGGTTAGGGACCACTCAAAAGAAACACCATTGAAATAATTTTGAAGAGAGATTGCATCGGTTGAATTAAATGACTTGAATGAGATAATAATCTCCAAATAGCTTGAACAGATTGAGAATGGAAACACAAGTCCTGTGAGATATCTTCAGCACTCCAGAACAAATGAATACGAAGAAGTGAATGATTAAGAGGTGCATCGGCATGAGAAAGCATTAGAAACGAGGAAAGGAATATGATGAATATCGAAAGCTTGAATTGGATCCACCGGAGAAGAAACAACAATGAAGGATGATGAACTTGAAACTGTTGAGCATCTTCATGGGAAATCACCGGATAAGAACATTGAAAGAAAAGAATGAAGAGACTTCCCACAAATAAAAGGATACATGATTAAGAAATCTGAGTCCTTGAAGAAAAAGGGTGGGAGGGTGCTACCTCTTGAGCACTGCGTTGGATTTCCCCGAAGAGGAGAGGATGATGCAGCAAAGTAGCGTAAGTATTTCCCTCAGTTTTTGAGAACCAAGGTATCAATCCAGTAGGAGTCCACACACAAGTCCCTCATACCTACACAAAACGATAGCTACTCGCAACCAACGCGGTTAGGGGTTGTCAATCCCTTCACGGTCACTTACGAGGGTGAGATCTGGTAGAGATGATAAATAATATTTTTGGTATTTTTGATAGATAGATGCAAAGTAGAAGTAAAAGGCAAAGTAAAAGCAAAGAAAGTAAATAAAGTGATAGAGATTGATATGATGAGAATAGACCCGGGGGCCATAGGTTTCACTAGTGGCTTCTCTCAAGAGCATAAGTATTCTACGGTGGGTGAACAAATTACTGTTGAGCAATTGACAGAATTGAGCATAGTTATGAGCATATCTAGGCAATGATCATGTATATAGGCATCACGTCCAAGACAAGTAGATCGAAATGATTCTGCATCTACTACTATTACTCCACTCATCGACCACTGTCCAACATGCATCTAGAGTATTAAGTTAAAACAGAGTAACGCCTTAAGCAAGATGACATGATGTAGAGGGATAAATTCATGCAATATGATAAAAAAACATCTTGTTATCCTCGATGGCAACAATACAATACGTGCCTTGCAACTCTTTCTGTCGCTGGGTAAGGACACCGCAAGATTGGACCCAAAGCTAAGCACTTCTCCCATTGCAAGAACTACCAATCTAGTTGGCCAAACCAAAAAGGATAATTCGAAGAGACTTGCAAAGATAACTCAATCATACATAAAAGAATTCAGAGAAGAATCAAATATTTTCCATAGATAATACTGGATCATAAACCAACAATTCTTCGATCTCAACAAACACACCGCAAAAAGAAGACTACATCGAATAGATCTCCACAAGAGAGGGTGGAACTTTGTATTGAGATCCAAAAAGAGAGAAGAAGCCATCTAGCTACTAGCTATGGACCTGAAGGTCTGAAGTATACTACTCACACTTCATCGGAGGGGCTATGGTGATGATGTAGAAGCCCTCCGTGGTGGATGCCCCCTCCGGCAGAGCTCCGGAATAGGCCCCAAGATGGGATCTCGTGGATATAGAAGGTTACGGTGGTGGAATTAGGTTTTTGGCTCCTGTTCTGATCGTTCGGGAATACGTAGGTATATATAGGAGGAAGGAGTACGTTGGTGGAGCGTCAGGGAGCCCACGAGGTAGGGGGGCGCGCCCAGGGGGGCACGCCCTCCACCCTCGTGACCGCCTCTACGCACTTCTTGGAGTAGGGTCCAAGTCTTCTGGATCACGTTCGGTGAGAAAATCACGTTCCCGAAGGTTTCATTCCGTTTGGACTCCGTTTGATATTATGTTTCTTCAAACACCAAATAGGCAAAAAACAGCAATTACAGGCTGGGCCTCCGGTTAATAGGTTAGTCCCAAAAATAATATAAAAGTGGAAAATAAAACCCAATATAGTCCAAAACAGTAGATAAAGTAGCATGGAGCAATCAAAAATTATAGATACGTTGGAGACGTATCAGAGGGCGGGAAAACAAAGGCAACTTGGGGATGGATGAAACGGATACCGTTGAGAAAACTTAGAATTGATCTCACAAATGTTGAAAAGATCGGATCCACTTGAAGAGAAGCACACCGGTTGGAAAGAATCGACATGACAATCTCGATGATCAAAAGGATTAGTACTCCCATAGAAATATGAGAACACCGCTTGAAAGGTATGGAATCAACACTTCGCATTGAAGCAACTCAAATACCACAACTCAAAACAAAACAAAGGATTGGCTTGAAGAAATAAGCTAGAACAAATACATATGATAGAGATTTACCCAATCCCATATCAGGCATATGTCGGAAAGATATTCTAGGAGCTACTTGAATTCCCACATATAAACTCCCGAAACTTTCTGGTTATGCAATCTGGTGTTGGGGATACAGGGGAAGCAATATATCTCACCCAAACTAGCAATCCCTACATCCAAATTGTATCCATCCGTCAACACATAACCAAGAAAACTCCGGAAATCGTGTACCTCAACCTTCGAAAAGCATCCGTTATACGAGCTATGGAAATACTCCCGAACTCCCCAGTACTGGTTGGCGTCGAGGTTATCTCACCAACAACTGCATAAAAGAGATTTTCGATGTCGGCAAAACTCAGGTATTCCAGAACTGCAATGATAAAATTGTGACGACAACACCTCGGAGCTCAACTGCCCGGGACACTGCCACAACCCCTAAATGTCAGGAGGCACCAAGGACAATGTTCTCGTCACAAGAATATCGGAACGATCCCAAGATACCCACGTGATCCAAAATTTTCTTTTGAAAAATTGAGGAGAGGAAAGACAAAACATCTACGTCGAGAGTCCTCACCAGAGCGACGAAGGGGGCTGAGGAGTAAAAGGAATCCTACTCTCTGATATATATAATCCTGAGACTCAAAATAGTTTTCTTCTAGACTCAACAACGGCCAACAATCAAGGGGCTCCTATGGTTGGTCGAGGCTCTGATACCAACTTGTCACGCCCAAGATGCGACCCTATCCTAAAGGAACTCGAAGGTCCCACCAAGGATAGAAGCGCATTTTGAAGACGCTTTTACAAGGTGGATATCATTACATCAAACCATTACATAATAGTTGGGGATACATACATAAGGCACAAACGCCCCAAGAATACATCAACATCATACAAGAGATCAACATCCGACTACGGATGGTTAACAAACAGAAACTCAAACAATATCCACCCTGCTAGCCCAGGCTGCCGACCTGGAACCTATCCCCTAATCAAAGAAGAAGCAAAAGAAGATATCCAAAACAAGCAAACATCGCTTCGCATCATGATCATCGCATAACCTACACCTGCAACTGTTGTTGTAGTAATCTGTGAACCACGAGGATTTAGCAATCCCATTACCATGGGTATCAAGACTAGCAAAGCTTAATGGGTATGGAAAGGATAAGTGGTGAGGTTGCAGCAGCAACTAAGCATGATATGGTGGCTAACATACGCAAATCAGAGCGAGAAGAGAGCAAACGGAATGGTCGTAAAGCTAGCGATGATCAAGAAGTGATCCCGAACTCCTACTTACGTCAACCATAACCCAAAAACCGTGTTCACTTCCCGGACTCTGCCGAAAAGATACCATCATGGCTACACATGCAGTTGATGCGTTTTAATTAAGTCAAGTGTCAAGTTATCTACAACCGGACATTAACAAATTCCCATCTGCTACATAAGCACGGGCATGGCTTTCGAAAGATAATACCCTGCAGGGGTGTCCCAACTTAGTCCATCACAAGCTCTCACGGTCAACGAAGGATATTCCTTCTCCCAGGAAGACCCGATCAGTCTCGGAATCCCGGTTTACAAGACATTTCGACAATGGTAAAACAAGACCAGCAAAGCCGCCCGATGTGCCGACAAATCCCGATAGGAGCTGCACATATCTCGTTCTCAGGGCACACCGGATGGGCAAGACGTCAGGTTGGCATAGACCCTAGTTGCCTAGGGGGCGCCGGACATCGCCCAGGTTGGGCTAGCACTCGAAGGAGCACTGGTCCGGGGGTTAAAATAAAGATGACCCTCGGGCTCCGGAAACCCAAGGGAAAACGGCCTAGGTAGCAAATGGTAAAACCAAGGTTGGGCCTTGCTGGAGGAGTTTTATTCAAAGGGAACTGTCAAGGGGGTCCCATAAATCACCCAACCGCGTAAGGAATGCAAATTCAAGGAACATAACACCGGTATGACGGAAACTAGGGCGGCAAGAGTGGAACAAAACACCAGGTATAAGGCCAAGCCTTCCACCCTTTACGAAGTATATAGATGCATCAATTAAATAAGAGATATTGTGATATCCCAACATAATCATGTCCATCATGGAGCAATCTTCAACTTCACCTGCAACTAACAACGCTATAAGAGAGGCTGAGTAGAGCGGTAACATAGCCAAACAACGGTTTGCTAGGAAGGGTGAAAAGGTTAGAGGCTGACATGGCAATTTGAGAGGCTTGAGGAGCAAATGATAGGTAGCGCAGCATAGCGATAGAACGAAGCAACTAGCATAGCAATGATAGTAGTGAGATCCAAGGTGACGGTCATCTTGCCTGAAATCCCGCTAGGAAGAAGAACGAGTCCCTGAAGAAGATGAACGGGAGTAGACGAATGAATCCTCACAATCGCAACATTACTGAAACTAAGAAGTAACACTGGAAAGAAACAAACAACATGGTAAATGCACAAGCACAAACATGGCATAATGCACAAACAAGTATGATGCATGCCCGGTTTAAAGAGGCATGGCATGGCAATGTGCAACAACCAATACTACAAGTTAAGTGGAGCTCAATATGCAACGAGTTGCATATTGACGAAACACCACATCCGAGTTGTTTAGTTCGTTCTCGTTTAGGTACACAACAATGTTAAATGTTGTTAAACATGGCAAGGGGTGTAACAAAAGTAAACTAACTATTTAGGCAAGTTTAAATGAGGCTGGAACAACAAACAACAATTCCGGAAAATCCCCATATGCATATTTTGGATTTGGTACTGTTCTGCCCTAAAACATATTTTAATGTTGTTAAGCAGTATAACAAAGTGCACCATGTTAATCTATGCATTATATCTCGGAATGGCTATGGAAATGCCATAATAGGTCGGTATGGTGGCTGTTTTGAGGAAGGTAAATGGTGGGTGTATGGTACCGGCGAAAATTGCACGATACAAGAGAGGTTAGCAATGGTGAAAGCGTGAAAGAGTGCGTATAATCCATGGACTCAACATTAATCAAAAGAACTCATATACTTGTTGCAAAAATTTAGAAATCATCAAAAACCAAAGTACTAAGTGCATGCTCCTAGGGGGTTAGATTGGTAGGAAAAGACCATCGCTCGTCCCCGACCGCCACTCATAAGGAAGACAATCAATAAATAAAATTGTGCTCCAACTTCATCACAAAGCGGTTCACCATACGTGCATGTTACGGGAATCACAAGCTTCAATTCAAGCATTCTTTAAATTCATAATCACCCAACTAGCATGACTTTAATATCACTACCTTCATATCTCAAAACAATTATCAAGTATCAAATTGATCATAGCATCCAATTCACTTCCTATGATAGTTATTATTATACCCAACTTGGATGCTCATCATTCTAGGACCAACTTTATGATAATAGCAAATACCGTGCTGTTCTAAAGGACTCTCAAAATAATATAAGTGAAGCATGAGAGACTAGCAATTTATTCAAAATCAAGACACCACCGTGCTCTAAAAGATATAAGTGAAGCACTAGAGCAAAAACTATCAAGCTCAAAAGATATAAGTGAAGCACATAGAGTATCCTAGCAAATTCTAATCAAATAGGCTTCTCCCTAAAGGTGTGTACAGCAAGGATGATTGTGGTAAACTAAAAAGCAAAGACTAATATAATACACGATGCTCCAAGCAAAACACATATCATGTGGCGAATAAAAATATAGCTTCAAGTAAAGTTACCAATGAACGAAGACAAAAGAGGGGATGCCTTCCCGGGGCATACCCAAGCTTAGGCTTTTGGCTATTCTTGAATATATTGGGGTGCCATGGGCATCCCCAAGGTTAGGCTCTTGCCACTCCTTATTCCATAGTCCATAAAAGCTTTACCCAAAACTTGAAAACTTCACAACACAAAACTCAACTGGAAATCTTATAAGCTCCGTTAGTGAAAGAAAACAAAACCAGCACATAATATACTGCAATAAACTCATTATTTATTTATATTGGTGTTAAACCTACTGTATTCCAACTTCCTTATGGTTTATAAACTAATTTACTAGCCATAGATGCATTGAAATAAGCAAACAACACACGAAAAACAGAATCTGTCAAAAATAGAACAGTCTGTAGCAATCTGTAACTAACGCAAACTTCTGGAACTCTAAAACTCCTACCAAAATAGGAAGTCCTGGAAAATTTGTTTATTGAATAGCGGAAAAAAGAATCAATGCAAAAGCATGTTCCTGTGATTTAACAAAATTATATTCGTGCGTGCAAAGTTTCTGTTTTTCAGCAGAATCAAATCAACTATCATCGTAGGTTATCCTATAGGTTCTACTTGGCACAAACACTAATTAAAAGATAAAAACACATCTAACCAGAAGATAGATGCAAGATTTATTACTACACAGGAGCAAAAACTAAAAACATAAAGAAAAATTGGGTTGCCTCCCAACTAGCGCTATCGTTTAACGCCCCTAGCTAGGCATAAAAAGCAAAGATAGATCTAATGAGTGCCATCTTTGGCACTAGGAGAGGGTGATCTCCTCTCTATTGCATTCATTCTTCTATTTAAGGTAAGCACATGGCCATTAATTGAAGAGGTAAGATTAAGCACATTACGGAAGTTTGCCTCTACACTAGACTTCATCTCTTTAATAATTTCATTTTGATAAAAGCACAAGAGAGTAGTAGATTCAACCTTATCATTCATAGGGTGCCCAAATATGGTTTTCATTTTTTCATAAGTATCTATAGCATCCCTTTCAAGAAAACTTCCTTCAAAAATAGAATCTAAAACTTGCTTAAAAGAAGCGGGCAAGCCAATATAAAAACTCTTCAAGTAATCTTCAATTTGATATTGAGGCACATAGCTAGCATGAATCCTTAATAACCTATCCCAAGCATCTTTTAAAGACTCATCAAGTAAATAGCGAAAAATTCCAGAGTCATCCTCATTAAAATTATTTAAGCTCTCATTGGTGACCCCAGTGGGTCTTTCCATAGCATCATTATTCATGAGCTTAGAGAGGATAGAGGGATTGTCCAAGGCACTAGAGCTCGGGAGAAAACCCTTAGTTCTTTTTGATTCGGCCATGGCAATGGGAAGGCAAACAGAAAGAAGAGAGGGGGATAGGGAAAGAGAGGGCGAATAAAACGGCAAAGGTGAAGTGGGGGAGAGGAAAACGAGAGGCAAATGGCAAATAATGTAAATGCGAGGGAGATGGGTTTGTGATGGGTACTTGGTATGTCTTGGCTTGAGCGAAGACCTCCCCGGCAACGGCGCCAGAAATACTTCTTGCTACGTCTTGAGCTTGTGTTGGTTTTCCTCGAAGAGGAGAGGGTGACGCAGCAAAGTGTAGCATGAGTATTTCCCTCAGTTTTGAGAACCAAGGTATCAATCCAGTAGGAGGCTCCTCAAAAGTCCCATGCACCTACACAAACAAACTGAGAACTCGCAACCAACACAATAAAGGGGTTGTCAATCCCTTCACGGCCACTTGTGAAAGTGAGATCTAATAAAGATAGTATGATAAGATAGATATATTTTTGGTATTTTATAATATAGATGCAAAAAGTAAAGATGCAAATAAAGGTAGATTGAAAGAAAATATGATAAGAGATAGACCCGGGGGCCATAGGTTTCACTAGAGGCTTCTCTCAAGATAGCATAAGTATTACGGTGGGTGAACAAATTACTGTCGAGCAATTTATAGAAAAGCGCATAGCTATGAGATTATCTAGGTATGATCATGTATATAGGCATCACGTCCATAACAAGTAGACCGACTCCTGCCTGCATCTACTAGACCGACTCCTGCCTGCATCTAGAGTATTAAGTTCATAAGAATAGAGTAACGCACTAAGCAAGATGACATGATGTAGAGGGATAAACACATGCAATATGATATAATAAACCCCATCTTGTTATCCTCGGTGGCAACACTACAATACGTGCCTTGCAACCCTTTCTGTCACTGGGTAAGGACACCGCAAGATTGAACCCAAAGCTAAGCACTTCTCCCATGGCAAGAAAGACCAATCTAGTAGGCTAAACCAAACTGATAATTCGAAGAGACTTGCAAAGATAACTCAATCATACATAAAAGAATTCAGAGAAGATTCAAATATTATTCATAGATAAAATTGATCATAAACCCACAATTCATCGGATCTCGACAAACACACCGCAAAAAGAGTTTACATCGAATAGATCTCCACAAGAGAGGGGGAGAACTTTGTATTGCGATCCAAAAAGAGAGAAGAAGCCATCTAGCTAATAACTATGGACCCGTAGGTCTGTGGTAAACTACTCACAACTCATCAGAGGGGCAAGGATGTTGATGTAGAGGCCCTCCATGGTTGATTCCCCCTCCGGCAGAGTGCCGGCGAAAGCTCCAAGATGGGATCTCGCGGATACAGAAGGTTATGGTGGTGGAATTTGTGTTTCGTGGTGCTCCTGGATGTTTTCGGGGTACGTAGGTATATATAGGAGGAAGAAGTACGTCGGTGGCCGCCCGAGGGGCCCACGAGACAGGGGGCGCGCCCTAAGGGGGGCGCAGCCCCCTATCTCGTGGGGCCCTTGGGAGCTTCTTGACTTGCACTCCAAGCTCTCCGGATCATGTTCGTTCCAAAAATCACGCTCCCGAAGGTTTCATTCCGTTTAGACTCCGTTTGATATTCCTTTTCTTCGAAATACTGAAATAGGCAAAAAAAAACAGCAATGTGGGCTGGGCCTCCGGTTAGTAGGTTAGTCCCAAAAATGATGTAAATGTGTAAAATAAAGCCCATAAACATCCAAAAGAGGTAATATAATAGCATGGAACAATCAAAAATTATAGATACATTGGAGACGTATCACTCATGCCATTGTCAACGTAGACAATAAACAAGAGAATTACACTACGAGCGGCTGACACCAGGGACCCAGCAAGTCGTGCAGTTTTTTTTGAGGAACAAGCAGTTGATATTTATACTAGTTTTACTGACGGATCAGGGCAACAATGGGGCTGTCTGGGGTCAGGGCCCATCTAGCTGTGGTTTTATTTATGTTTACCACATCATGAGCCCAGTTGTGTTTTTTTCTTGCTGAAAATGGCTAGCCCAGTTCTATTTTTTAAAGAAATACCCAAACAAGGCCTACTTGCTTTATCGGCCCTGCTGGGCTGCAAATCTATCAAGACGAGGAGAGTTTCATTCGGTTTGCCCAGAAATGGCTTGTACATTTTTAAAACACATCAAACTGAGAATTAGTTTCAATTTTTTTTCATTACAAGATCTTAAATTCCATTGATTTTTATGCGTGGCCAATTATTTGGATTTTATATTTATATAATTATTTTGAAAAATAGTTTGAATGTGAATCGATATTTCTGGATTAAAAACAGTTGACCGCATCGAAATATGCAAAATTTCGAATACTTTTTAACCGTGGCCACAATATGGGGTGTAATGCTAACAAAAAGAAGATGGGCTCCAAAAAAAATCTTAAGAATTAGAAAATGGGTTGTACATTATTAGAAATAATGGCAGATGGGTTGTATGCTGTTTTCCACAGATTTGAGCCTGACTTGTGCGCCTACTACAGGTTGACGTGTATGCTCTCACAAAAAAAAGGTTGACGGACACGCAACGCCCTGTCAACTTAGTCAACACACGAGAGCAGTGACTGTTCGATGTCCATCCAACGGTTGTCGTGCTTCTTCAATCTCTGCTCTTCATGCTCCAACCGCTCGAACAAGCGCCGGCGAGAGTGCCTGCTCCCTCTTCCCGCGGCCGGCTATGCTGCCGCGCAGGCCTCACGGCCCCACCGTACTCCCATCGCTGACCTAGCCATCCCTCTACTCACTCACACATGCTGTTATTCTCTGGCGACGGCAGACAAACCAGTAAACCCTCGTACTCCTCCGCATGGGAAACAACTGCCGAGTATTCCCTGGCTCCGTGTCGTTCCCTTCCTAGGCTTCGCCGTCATCCACCGCCCTGGTGCTCTCGGCGCGGCCTGGTCAACATGGTCAATGGACGACATCCATCGGAAGTGGACTGTACGTGGAGAGGCTGACAGCTAGGTCCACGGCCGCTCGCAAGGAAATGCCTCCTTATTACGCGCAAAATAATGATTCCTCCACCTGACAGCTAGGACCCACAGGAAGGGCCTACGTATTTCGTGAAAAAAACGTTCCCCCCGCTGACAGGTCGGACCCACCAGCTATATCTTCACATGCAAGGAAGTGCCTCCTTATTACGCCAAAAAAATGAATACCCCCTGCTAGCTGGGACCCACCATATTATTGGGCTGACTTATGGGCCTACTAAGTTGACGGGGATGGAGGGCTTTGTCAACTTAGTCAATACTCCGATGGACCGTATGATGTCCATCCAACGGCCATAGTGCTTTTTCAACCTCTGGTCTTCTTGCTCCAGCCGCCCAAAGCAGCGCCGGTCGTGCCGCCTGCTCCTGCCTCCCGAGGCCGGCTGTGCTACTGCCTACTCCTGCCTCCCGTGGCCCGGCTCCGTGTCGTCCCCTTCCTAGGCCTCGCCGTCATCCACCGCCGTGGTGCTCTCGGTGCGGCGTGGTCAATGTGGTCAACGACCGACTTCCATCGGAAGAGTACTGTACGTGGAGAGGCTGACAGCTGGGTCCACGGCAGCCGCAAGCAAGTGCCTCCTTATTACGCGGAAAATAATTATTCCTCCACCAGACGGGACACCAGTATTTTGCGAAAAAAATCGGTTCCCCTAACTGTTGGGACCCACCGGACGGGCCACCGTATTTCGTGAAAAAAACGTTCCCCCTGCTGTCAGCTCGGACCCACCGGAAGTGCCTCCTTATTACACATAAAAAATGAATACTCCCCCGGCTAGCTGGGACCCACCTTGGTGGGAGGCTGCCTTGTGGGCCTACTAAGTTGACGGGGACGAAGGGCTTTGTCAACTTAGTCAATATGAACGATTCTAGCTCCAGTGACCGTACGATGTGCATCCAACGGTCGTAATGCTTCTTCAACCTCTGGTCTTCTTGCTCCAGCCACCCAAAGCAGCGCCGGTCGTGCCGCATGCTCCTGCCTCCCGTGGCCGGCTGTGCTGCCGAGGAGGCCTCACCGCCACCTACTATTCCCACCGCTGGCCAGGCCCTGCGGCGACGGCAGCCTCACACCATAGTCAAACCAGTGAACCCTCGTACTCCACTCCGGGCGGGCTTCCACTGCCGCGACTTCCCCGGCTCCGCGTCGTCTCCTTCCTAGGCCTGGTCGTCGTCCACTGCCGTGGTGCTCTCCGTGCGGCGTGGCCAACGTGGTCAAGGAACGACTTCCATCGGAAGAGTACTGTACGTGGAGAGGCTGACAGCTGGGTCCATGGCCACAGCCCAGTTTTTTTGTGATTTGCCAAGTAAGTCGCTTTGTCAAGCCTGTTGGGCTGCAAATCTTTCAAGACGAGGAGAGCTTTCATTTGGCTGGCCGAGAAAATGGCCCATCAGTAATGAGAAATGGGTTGTACATTTTTAAAACACATCAAACCGGCAATTAGTTTCAAATATCTTTTTTTCATTTCAGGATTTTAAATTACATTAATTTTTATGCGTGGAGAATTAGTTGGATTTTATATTGATATACATTTATTTTTAAAATCAGCTTGAATGTGAGTCGCAATTTCGGGATTAAAAACAGTTCGGACCGCACCGAAATATGGAAAATTTCGTATGGTTTTTTAACCGTGGCCACAATATGGGCTGTAATGCTAACAAAACGAATATGGGCTCCAAAAAAACCTTAAGAATTAGCAAATAGGCTGTAAATTATTAGAAATAATGGCGCATGGGTTGTATGCTGTTTTCCACAGATTTGAGGCTTTCCTAAAAAAAAGGTTGACGCACAAGCAGTGACTGTTGGATGTCCATCCAACGACCGTCGTGCTCCTTCAATCTCTACTCTTCCTGCTCCAGCCGCTCAAACAAGCGCCAAGGGACTGCTCTTCCTCCTCCTCACATGGCCGGGTTGTGCCGCCAAGACAGCCTCACCGCCCCACCGTACTCCCATCGCTGTCCTAGCCATCCCTCTACTCACCCAAACCTGCTGTTATTCTCCGGCGATGGCAAACGAACCAAGAACCCTTGTACAACAGATTCTCCTCAGCGGGGAAACAAATGCCGAGTCTTCCCTGCCTCCGTGTCGTCCGCTTCCTAGGCCTCGCCGTCGTCCACCGCAGTGGTGCTCTCGGCGCGGCTTGGTCAATGTGGTCAACGACCGACTTCCATCGAATGAGTACTGTGTGCGGAGACGCTAACAGCTGGGTCCACGGCCGCAGCAAGGAAGTGCCTCCTTATTATGCGCAAAATAATTATTCCTCCACCTGACAGCGGGGACCCACCTGATGGGCCACCGCATTTCATGAAAAAACGTTTCCCCCCGACTGCTGGGACCCACTAGCTACACCTTCGCACGCAAGGAAGTGTGACCGGGCAAAAAAACTATTCGCCCCCCTGACTGCTGGGACCCACCAGCTACATCTTCGCACGCAAGGAAGTGCGTCCGGGCCAAAAAAACGATTCGCCCCCTGACTGCTGGGACCCACCAGCTACATCTTTGCAGGCAAGGAAGTGCCTGACAGTCGGGACCCACCTGGTCGAAGCGTACGTAGCGTTGTCATTCTGGTCGCGAATGTGTACGTACATACTGGTCGATGTAGAGGCGCGCACGTGTCGTAGTAGAGGCACACACGTAGCATGTACACGTACGTACAGCGGCGAGGGTGCAAGAAAGAAAATACGGCCATGTACGTACATACGGGCAGGGTCTCGAACGCCTACTCGCGCATACATACATGGCTGGGTCGGAACGGAGAAACAGCGTCGTCATCGTGTTCATGGGGAGCCAACCGGCTGGGTTGGAACGGAATGTGTGGTTGTGTTCATCGGGAGGGCTTGGATGGAACAGGCGATGGAAACGAGGCCTGGATCTCCTACGTTCGGAACAGGGTCCTGTTGATCGGGAGGGGAGTGGCGTACCGCAAAACGGAGGAAACGGACCTCCTATGGTCGAAACGGGGGTCCTGTTGATCGGCAGGGGTGTGGCGTACCGCAAAACGGAGGAAACGGATCTCCTACGGTCAAAACGGGGGTCCTGTTGATCGGGAGGGGTGTGGCGTACCGCAAAATGGACGAAACTGACCTCCTACGGTCGAAACGGGGGTCCTGTTGATCGGGAGGGGTGTGGCGTACCGCAAAACGGATGAAACGGACTTGTGTTGGAGCGCTATGGTCGAAATGGGGGTCCTGTTCATCGGGAGGTGTGTGGCGTACCGCAAAACGGGACTCCACGGGAAACTGTTCATCGCTACCGTCGACCTCTTCCAGCCTCCACGGGCTACCATCGACCTCCTCCAACCTCCACGGGCTCCTGTTCATCCAGCCTCCACCATGCACTACTCCACCGGCTACTATTCAACCACCCCTCCACGGGCACCACTCCACCATCTACTGTTCATCCAGCCCTCCACACCACGGGGTCCTATTCAACCACCCCTCCACGGCCACTCCTCCACCGTCTACTATTCATCCAAACCTCCACACCACGGGGTCCTGTTCATCCAGAGGCAACGCCACCGCTCATTGTTCATCCAACCCCCATAACGCCACTCGCTCATCCTAAAGGCAGATCGATTGGCTTCGCTAGCAGCGAGAGCGGCGAATCACTCGATTGGGTTCGATTATCACCATCGATCGATCGCTCGGGTTCAAGAACGCGTAGCCTGCAGCTCAATCGCCGGGTTCGATTAGAGACCAACGCCTCGCTTCGGTTCGATTAGAGCTAACGCCGCACACACGCGTGTACGTGTACGAGAGAAACGCGCATCGCTCGGCCCCCGACCTGACACCGTAACCGGCAACTCCCTGAAATTTTCCTCCCCCTCGCTTCTACCATGGTTTTTTCGGTCATGGACGGCCCAAAGAATGTCATGCAGCGGCGTCTCCGGCCTGCCCAGGATGAAAAGCCCATTTTTTGTCATGATTTTTTGTCATAGAAGAAGGAGCCCACCACATCTATGATGATACCGGGTTTGTCACAATTATCGTCATAGAAGTGTCATATGTATGACAGAAAAAAAATCATTCGACCCAAAATGTCACGGATGTGTCTTTTTTTTGTAGTGTAGCGTTGTGGTCGTCTCACCAACCATTGCTTCTACGACTATTGCTACCACTTAGTGATAAAGTAAAGAAATTACATAGCGCTTGTATTTCATACAATAAGCGACAACCATATGGCTCCTACCAGTTGCCGATAACTTTTACAAAACATGATCATCTCATACAACAATCTTTATATCACATCATGTCGTGACCATATCACATCACAACATGCCCTGCAAAAACAAGTTAGACGTCCTCTACTTTGTTTGTTGCAAGTTTTACGTGGCTGCTATGGGCTGCTAGCATGAACTGTACATACCTATGGCACAAAAACCACAAAGGTGATTTATCAAGTTTGCTGTTTTAACCTTCAATAAGGACCGGCCGTAGTCAAATTTGATTAAACTAAAGTTGGAGAAACAGACACCCGCCAACCACCTTTATGCAAAACTAGTTGCATGTCTGTCGGTGGAACCAGTCTCATGAACACGGTCATGTAAGATTGGTCCGGGCCGTTTCATCCAACAATACCACCGAATATAAATAAGACGTTGGTGGTAAGCACTATGATGATCACCGCCCACAACTCTTTGTGTTCTACTCGTGCATATCATCTACGCATAGACCTGGCTCAGATGCCACTGTTGGGAAATGTAGCATGCAATTTCAAAACTTTTCCTACGCTCACGCAAGATCTATCTAGGAGATGCATAGCAACGAGAGGGGGCAAGTGTGTCCATGATAACGCGCAAGTATAGGGGATCGCAATTGTTTTCGAGGGTTGAGTATTCAACCCAAATTTATAGATTCGACACAAGGGGAGCCAAAGAATATTTGAAGGTATTAGTAGCCGAGTTGTCAATTCAACCACATCTAGAGATTAATTATCTATAACAAAGTGATTAGTAGCACAATAGTATGATAGTTTTGATGATAGCAGCAGTAGTAACGGTAACAGTAACAGTGATAGTAGTGATATTTTAGCAGTAACGATAGCAGTAGCAACAATAGTAACTTAGCAAGAAAATATATGATAAATTCGTAGGCATTGGATCGGTGACTCGTTGGATGATATTCATCATGAGATATTTATAACCTAGGGCGATACGGCACTAGCTCCAGTTCATAAATATAATGTAGGCATGTATTCCATAAATAGTCATGCGTGCTTATGGAAAGAACTTGCATGCCATATTTTGTCCTACCCTCCTGTGGCAGTGGGGTCCTATTGCAACCTAAGGGATATTAAGGCCTCCTTTTAATAGAAAACCGAAACAAAGCATTAACACATGGTGAATACATGAACTCCTCAAACTACGGTCATCACCGTGAGTGGTCCCGACTATTTTCACTCCGGGGTTGCCAGATCATAACACGTAGTAGGTGACTATAACTTGCAAGAGCAGATCTAGAACATGGATATAATGGTGATAACATAAACGGTTCAGATCCAAAATCATGGCACCCGGGCCCAAAGTGACAAGCATTAAGCATGGCAAAGTCATAGCAACATCAATCTCCGAACATAGTGATACTAGGGATCAAGCCCTAACAAAACAAACTCGATTACATGATGAATCTCATCCAACTCCTCACCGACCAGTGAGCCTATGAAGGAATTACTCACTCCCGGAGGGGAGCATTACGGAATTGGCAATAACGAAGATCGAAGATCCCCTCTGCGGAGCCCCAAACGGACTCTAGATCTAGCCTCCAGATGAAGAACAGGAGACGGTGGTGGCTCCGTCTCGTGAAACGTGATAATTCTTTCTCCTTGATTTTTTTCTGGAAATATGGGATTTTATAGCGTCGGTTTGAGGGTCAGCAGGGCCACCAGGTGGGCAACACCCACCAGGGCGTGCCTGGGGGGGCTGGCGCGCCCTGGTGGGTTGTTCCCACCCAGGTGCCCCCCTCAGGTACCTCCTGGCTCCAGAAATTCTCTTACTTGATATAAAAAATCCTCGCAAAGTTTTGTTCCATTCCGAGAACTTTTATTTCTACACAAAAAACAACACCATGGTAGTTCTGCTAAAAACAGCGTCAGTCCAGGGTTAGTTTCATTCAAATCATTCAAATTAGATTCCAAAACAAGAGGAAAAGCGTTAGGAAAGTGCACCATATGCTCATTATCATTGATATGAAAAGTGATCTTGCTTTTATTGCAATTAATAACAACCCCTGTAGTATTCAAGAAGGGTCTACAAAGGATAATCGACATGTTTTCATCCTCGGGCATCCCAAGTATAACAAAGTCAGTCCAAATAGTAACATTAGCAACAACAATGGGCACGTCCTCACAGATACCGATAGGTATGGCAGTTGATTTGTCAGCCATTTGCAAAGATATTTCAGTTGGTGTGAGTTTATTCAAATCAAGTCTTTTATATAAAGAGAAAGGCATAACACTAACACCAGCTCCTAGATCACATAAAGAAGTTTTCACATAGTTTCTTTCAATGGAGCAAGGTATAGTTGGTATTCCCGGATCTCCAAGTTTTTTAGGTACTCCATCTTTGAAAGTGTAATTAGCAAGCATAATGCAGATTTCGGCTTACGATATTTTTCTCTTATTGGTGATGATGTCTTTCATATACTTTGCATAAGGACGCATTTTCAAGATATCAGTCAAGCGAGTTCGTAGAAAGATTGGCCTAATCATTTCAGCAAAGCGTTCAAATTCTTCAGCATATTTCCTTTTAGTTGACTTAGGTGGAAAGGGCATAGGCTTTTGAACCCATAGTTCTCTTTCCTTTCCATGTTTTCTAGCAACAAAGTCTCTCTTGTCATATCTTTTATTCTTAGGTTGTGGGTTATCAAGATCAACAGCTAGTTCTATCTCAACATCATTATCTGGTTCTTTATCATTAGGTCGAGTGTTTTCATGAACCTCATCATTATCCTTTTCATTATCAGAAGGTGAGTGTTCATTACCAGATTGAGTTTCAGCATCAGAGATAGAAACTTCATTGTCATTATCAGGAGGTTCACTAGAGGCAGGCAAAGTCTTATCATTTTTCTTCTTCTTTTTCTTTTTAGAAGGACTAGGTGTAGTGGTGTTGTTCCTTTGAGAATCTTGTTCAATTCTCTTTGGATGTCCCTCAGGATAAAGTGGTTCCTGAGTCATTTTACCTCCTCTAGTTGCTACTCTAACAGCAAAGTCACTTATATTATTGTTCATTTCATGAAGTAAATCTCTTTGAGATTTAGCAACTTGTTCTAGTTGAGTTTGAACCATAGAGGCATGCTTTCCTACACCTCTAACACCATTTGAGATTCTAAATAACAATTCACTTAAGCGAGCAATCATATCAGAGTTGTATTTCAATTGTTTCATAACATCTGCATTGAAGTGATCTTGCTTTCTAATGTAATTATCAAACTCATAAAGGCATTGGATAGGATGCTTATTATGAGGATCGTCACTATCATTGAATTTCATTAAAGATTTTACTTCTACCACCTTGGGTGGCGGTGGTGCTTCAAGCCCATGTATTTCTTTGATATGTGGTAAATTTTTGACATCCTCGGCCTTAATATCTTTTTCCTTCATAGATTTCTTTGCCTCTCGCATATCTTCACGACTGCTTATAAGATACCCCTCTTGTTCGGAGTGGGTTTAATAGTGTTTCAGGAGGAGTCCAATCATCATGATTTTTCAATATGTTATTCAATAATTCCTCAGCTTGCCCAATAGCTCGTTCCCTGAAAACACAACGAGCACAACCATCTAGGAAATCCCTAGAAGCATCGATTAGTCCATTATAGAAGATATCAAGTATTTCATTTTTCTTAAGAGGATGATCAGGAAAAGCATTAAGCAACTGGAGAAGCCTCCCCCAAGCTTGTGGGAGACTCTCTTCTGCAATTTGCACAAAGTTGAATATTTCCTGCAAGGCAGCTTGTTTCTTATGAGCAGGGAAATATTTTTCAGAGAAGTAATAGATCATATTTTGGGGACTACGCACACAACCAGGAGCAAGAGTATTGTACCAAGCTTTAGCATCACCCTTTAATGATAACGGAAATAACTTCAGAATATAGCAATAGTGAATCTTCTCATCATGAGCAAAAATGGTAGCTATATCATTCAACTTAGTAAGATGTGCCACAACGGTCTCATTTTCATAACCACGGAAAGGATCAGATTCAACCAAAGTGATTAACTCTGGTTGACATATAATTCATAATCCTTATCAGCAATAACAATAGGTGAAGTAGAAAACTCAGGATGACATTTCATTTTAGCATTCAGAGATCTTTCTTTATACTTGCATAATAATTTCTCTAAATCATCTCTATCCTTACAAGCAAGAATATCTCTAGTTGCCTCCTCACTCATAGTATATCCTTCCGGTACCTTTGGCAATTCATATCTAGGAGGACTAGTTCTAGTAGGTGTTTCAAGATTTTCTGTTTCAAGTTCATCATCAGATTCAACAATAACGTGTTGTCTTACTCTAGCAATTTGTTCATCGAGAAATTCACCTAGTGGCACATCATCATCAAGCAAGGTACTAGCATCATCATGAGTAGCATTCATAGCATAAGTAGCATCATCAATAACTTGTGACATATCAGAATTAATAGCATGTTGTGGTGTTGCAAGTTTACTTATAATAGAAGGTGAATCTAAAGCATAACTGGATAGCAGTTCCTTACCTCCCCTAGCCTTTGAGGAAAAAATAACAGTCTTAGCATCCTTCAGATTCTTCATAGTGACAATATGATAATAATCCCAAGTGACTCAACAAATATATCTATACTCCCCGGCAACGTCGCCAGAAAAAGGTCTTGATAACCCACAAGTATAGGGGATCACAACAGTTTTCAAGGATAGAGTATTCAACCCAAATTTATAGGTTCGACACAAGGGGAGCCAAAGAATATTTAAAGGTATTAGCAGCTGAGTTGTCAATTCCACTACACCTGGAGATTTATTATCTGCAGCAAAGTGATTAGTAGCAAAGTAGTATGATAGTTTTGATGATAGCAGCAGTAGTAACGGTAACGGTAACATTGATAGCAGTGATATTGTAGCAGTAACGATAGCAGTAGCAACAGTAGTAACTTAGCAAGAACAATATATGATAAATTCGTAGGCATTGGATCGGTGACTCGTTGGATGATATTCATCATGAGAAAGTTATGACCTAGGGCGATACGGCACTAGCTCCAGTTCATAAATATAATGTAGGCATGTATTCCGTAAATAGTCATACGTGCTTATGGAAAGAACTTGCATGACATCTTTTGTCCTACCCTCCCGTTGTAGCGGGGTCCTATTGGAAACTAAGGGATATTAAGGTCTCCTTTTAATAGAGAACCGGAACAAAGCATTAACACACAGTGAATACATGAAATCCTCAAACTATGGTCATCATCGGGAGTGGTCCCGACTATTGTCACTCCGGGGTTGCCGAATCATAACATATAGTAGGTGATGCTACCTCTTGAGCACTGCATTGGTTTTCCCTTGAAGAGGAAAGGGTGATGCAGAAAAGTAGCGTAAGTATTTCCCTCAGTTTTTGAGAACCAAGGTATCAATCCAGTAGGAGGCTCCTCAAAAGTCCCTCGTACCTACACAAACAAACAAGAACCTCGCAACCAACGCGATAAAGGGGTTGTCAATCCCTTCACGGTAACTTGCGAAAGTGAGATCTGATAGAGATAATAAGATAAATATTTTTGGTATTTTTATTGGAAATTAAAGATGCAAATAAAAGTAGATTGGAAACTTATATGATAAAAGATAGACCCGGGGGCCATAGGTTTCACTAGTGGCTTCTCTCAAGATAGCATAAGTATTATGGTGGTTGAACAAATTACTGTCGAGCAATTAATAGAAAAGTACATAGTTATGAGAATATCTAGGCATGATCATGTATATAGGCATCACGTCTGCAACAAGTAGATCGAAACGATTCTGCATCTACTAATATTACTCCACACATCGACTACTATCCAGCATGCATCTAGAGTATTAAGTTCATAAGAACAGAGTAACGCATTAAGAAAGATGACATGATGTAGAGGGATAAACTCATGCAATATGATATAAACCCCATCTTTTTATCCTCGATGGCAACAATATAATACATGCCTTGCTGCCCTCCTGTCAATAGGAAAGGACACCGCAAGATTGAACCCAAAGCTAAGCACTTCTCCCATTGCAAGAAAGATCAATCTAGTAGGCCAAACCAAACTGATAATTCGAAGAGACTTGCAAAGATAACTCAATCATACATAAAAGAAGTCAGAGGAGATTCAAATATTTCTCATAGATAAACTTGATCATAAACCCACAATTCATCGGATCTCGACAAACACACCGGAAAAAGAGTTACATCGAATAGATCTCCACAAGAGAGGGGGAGAACATGGTATTGAGATCCAAAAAGAGAGAATAAGCCATCTAGCTAATAATTATGGACCCGAAGGTCTGTGGTAAACTACTCACAACTCATCGGAAGGGCTATGGTGTTGATGTAGAAGCCCTCCGTGGTCGATTCCCTCTCCGGCGGAGCGCCGGCGAAGGCTCCAAGATGGGATCTCGTGGATACAGAAGGTTACGACGGTGGAAATTGTTTTTCGTTGGCTCCCTGGATGTTTTCGGGGTACGTGGGTATATATAGGAGGAAGAAGTAGGTCGGTGGCCGCCCGAGGGGCACACGAGATAGGGGGCGCGCCCTGTAGGGGTGGGCGCGCCCCTACCCTCGTGACCGCCTTGATCGTTTCTTGACTTGCACTCCAAGTCCTCTGGATCACCTTCGTTCCAAAAATCACGCTCCCGAAGGTTTCATTCCGTTTGGACTCCGTTTGATATTCCTTTTCTTCAAAATACTGAAATAGGCAAAAAACAGCAAGGGCTGGGCCTCCGGTTAGTAGGTTAGTCCCAAAAATGATATAAATGTGTAAAATAAAGCCCATAAACATCCAAAAGGGGTAATATAATATCATGAAACAATCAAAAATTATAGATACGTTGGAGACGTATCACACGTACACGCGCGTGTGCGAGGCGTTGGGCTGTAACTGAACCCGAGCGAGGCGTTGGGCTCTAACTGAACCCAATCGATTGCACTGTAGGCTATGCGTTACTGAACCCGAGCGATCGATCGATGGCTGTTAACTGAACCCGATCGAGCGATTCCTTCGCTACTGCTGCTAACTGAAGCCGATTGATGCTGCCTCTGGATGAACAGTGATCGTTGCACGGGGGGATGAACAGTGAGCGGTGGGGTGGATGAATAGGACCCCGTGGTGTTGCCTCCGGATGAACAGGACCCCGATCGATCGAGCCTGTTGGTGCTGGATGAACAGGACCCCGTGGAGGGCTGGATGAACAGGACCCCGTGGAGGGCTGGATGAACAGGACCCTGTGGAGGGCTGGATGAACAGGACGACCCTGTGGAGGGCTGGATGAACACTAGACGATGGAGGGGTGGATGAACAGTAGCCCGTGGAGGGGTGGTTGAATAGGAGCCTGTGGAGAGGGGTGGTTGAATAGTAGCTGGTGGAGTAGCGTGTGGTGGAGGCTGGATGAACAGGAGCCCGTGGATGAACAGGAGCAAGTGGAGGCTGGAGGAGGTCGACGATGGATGAACAGTAGCCCGTGGAGGCTGGAGGAGGTCGACGGTGGAGATGAACAGTATCCTGTGGAGTCCCGTTTTGCGGTACGCCACACCCTTTTCGACCGTAGCGCTCCAACACAAGTCCGTTTCGTCCGTTTTGCGGTACGTCACACCCCTTCCGATCAACAGGACCCCGTTTTGACCATAGGAGGTCCAACACAAGTCCGTTTCCTCCATTTTGCGGTACGCCAGACCCCTCCCGATGAACAGGATCCCGTTTCGAACATGGCCGGTCGAACACATGGTTGTTTCCTCCGTTCTGCGGTATGCCAGGCCTCATTTCCATCGCTTGTTCCGTCCAAGCCGGTTGGCTCCCACGCTTTCCGTTGCCTCCCGATGAACACGACGCATTCTGTTGCCTCCCGATGAACACGACACATTCCGTTGCCTCCCCATGAACACAATGAAAATGCAGTTTCTCCGTTCCGACCCAGCTATGTACACGAGGCCTGGCCGTACGTATGCGCGAGTAGGCGTTCGAGACCCCGCCCGTATGTACATACATGGCCATATGTTCTTTCTTGCACCCTGGTCGTTGTACGTACGTGTACATGCTACGTGCAGGCCTCTACTACGACACGTGCGCGCCTCTACTATGACACGTGCGCGCCTCTACATCGACCAGTATGTACGTACACGTTCGCGGCTAGAATTACAATGCTACGTACGCTTCGACCAGGTGGGTCCGGACTATCAGGCACTTCCTTGCATGCGAAGATGTAGCTGGTGGATCCCAGCAGTCAGGGGGGTGAATCTTTTTTTTTGCCCGGACGCACTTCCTTGCATGTGAAAATGTAGTTGGTGGGTCCCAGCAGTCAGGGGGGAAACATTTTTTCACGAAATACGGTGGCCCGTCCGGTGGGTCCCTGCTGTCAGGTGGAGGAATAATTATTTTGCGCGTAATAATGAGGCACTTCCTTGCGGCCGCCGTGGACCCAACTGTCAGCCTCTCCACGTACAGTACTCTTCCGATGGAAGTCATTCCTTGACCATGTTGACCACGTTGGGCGGAGAGCACCAGAGCGGTGGACAACAGCGAGGCCTAGGAAGGGGAAGACGCGGTAGTGGAAGCCCACGCGGAGAGGAGTATGAGGGTTCACTGGTTCGGCTACGGTGTGAGGCTGCCGTCGCCGCATGGCCTGGCCAGCGGTGGGAATAGTAGGGGCGGTGAGGCCTCCGCGGCAGCACAGCCGGCCACGGGAGGCAGGAGCATGCGGCACGACCAGCTCTGCTTTTGGCGGCTGGAGCAAGAAGGCCAGAGGTTGAAGAAGCACTACGGCCGTTGGATGGACATCGTACGGTCACTGGAGCTAGAATCGTTCATATTGACTAAGTTGACAAAGCCCTCTGTCCCCGTCAACTTAGTAGGACCACAAGTCAGCCTCCCACCAAGGTGGGTCCCAGCTAGCAGGGGGAGTATTCATTTTTTTTTGCGTAATAAGGAGGCACTTCCGGTGGGTCCGAGCTGACAGCGGGGGGAACATTTTTTCGCGAAATACGGTGGCCTGTCCGGTGGGTCCCAGCAGTCACGGGGGAAACATTTTTTTCACGAAATACTGGTGGCCCGTTCGGTGGGTCCCTGCTGTCAGGTGGAGGAATAATTATTTTTCGCGTAATAAGGAGGCACTTCCTTGCGGCTGCCGTGGACCCAGCTGTCAGTCTCTCCACATACAGTACTCTTCCGATGGAAGTCGATCGTTGACCACATTGACCATGCCGCAGCAACACGGCGGTGGACGACGGCGACGCCTAGAAAGGGGACAACGCGCAGCCGGGGAAGACACGGCAGTTGTGAGGGGCTGACATCGCCGCAGAATAACAGGGGGTGTGGGTGAGTGGAGGGATGGCCTGGCCAGTGGTGGGAGTAGTGTGGGGGCGGTGAGGCCTCCAGGCAGACAACCGCCACGGAGGCGAGGAGTAAGCGGCGACCAGCGTTTCTTTGGGCGGCTGGAGCAAGAAGACCAGAGGTTGAAGAAGCACTATGGCTGTTGGATGGACATCATACGGTCACTGGAGTATTGACTATGTTGACAAAGCCCTCCGTCCCCGTCAACTTAGTAGGCCCACAAGTCAGCCACACAATATGGTGGGTCCCAGCTAGTAGGGGGTATTCATTTTTTTGGGCGTAATAAGGAGGCACTTCCTTGCGTGCGAAGATATAGCTGGTGGGTCCGACCTGTCAGGGGGGGAACATTTTTTCGTGAAATACAGAGGCCCTTCTTGTGGGTCCTAGCTGTCAGGTGGAGGAATCATTATTTTGCGCGTAATAGGGAGGCATTTCCTTGCATGCAGCCGTGGACCCAGCTGTCAGCCTCTCCATGTACAGTCCACTTCCGATGGATGTCATTCATTGACCACGACATAGAGCCAGGGAATACTCGGCAGTTGTTTCCCACGCGGAGGAGTATGAGGGTTTACTGGTTCGTTTGCTGTCCCCGGAGAATAACAGCGGGTGTGGGTGAGTAGAGGGATGGCTAGGCCAGCGATGGGAGTACGATGGGGCCGTGAGGCCTGCGTGGCAGCATAGCCGGCCGCGGGAGGAGGGAGTAGGCAGTCCCGCCGGCGCTTGTTTGAGCGGCTGGAGCATGAAGAGCAGAGATTGAGGAAGCACGACAGCCGTTGGATGGACATCCAACAGTCACTGCTCTCGTGTGTTGACTAAGTTGACAGAGGCTATGCAAAGGCCAACCTTTTTTCATGAAAGCATACGCATCAACCTGTAGTAGGTGCACAACTCACCCTCAAATCTGTGGAAAACAGCATACAGCCCATCTGCCATTATTTCTAATAATGTACAACCCATTTGCTAATTCTTAAGAATTTTTTTGGATCCCATCTTCTTTTTGTTAGCATTACACCCCATATTGTGGCCACGGTTAAAAAGTATACGAAAATTTGCATATTTCGGTGTGGCCAACTGTTTTTAATCCGGAAATATCGATTCACATTCAAACTATTTTTAAAAATAATTTATATAAATATAAAATCCAAATAATTGTCCACGAATAAAAATCAATGGAATTTAAAATCTTGTAATGAAAAAAATTGAAACTAATTCCCGGTTTGATGTGTTTTAAAAATGGACAACCCATTTCTGGGCAAACCGAACGGAACTCTCCTCGTCTTGAAAGATTTGCAGCCCAGCAGGGCCGATAAAGCAAGTAGGCCTCGTTTGGGTATTTCTTTTTTAAAACATATTACTGGGCTAGCCATTTTCGGCAAGAAACAAAAACAACTGGGCTCATGATGTGGTAAACATAAATAAAACCCTGGCTAGATGGGCCACATCCCCCGCACAGCCCCGTTGTTACCCTGATCCGTCGCTAAAACTAGTATAAATAACAACTGCTTGTTCCTCAAAAAAAAACTGCGCGACCTGCTGGGTCCCTGGTGTCAGCCACTAGATACGTCTCCAACGTATCTACTTTTCCAAACTCTTTTGCCCTTGTTTTGGACTCTAACTTCCATGATTTGAATGAAACTAACCCGGACTAGCGTTGTTTTCAGCAGAACTGCCATGATGTTGTTTTATGTGTAGAAAACAGAAGTTCCCGGAATGACCTGAAAATCCATGGAGACAAGTTTTGGAAAGTATAAAAAATACTGGCGAAAGAATCAAGACCAGGGGGTCCACACCGTGTCCACAAGGGTGGGGAGCGTGCCCCCCTGTCTCGTGGGCCCCCTGATGCTCCACCGACCTCAACTCCAACTCCATATATTCCATTTCGCGGAGAGAAAAATCAGAGAGAAAGTTTCATCGCATTTTAGGATATGGAGCCGCCGCCAAGCCCTAATCTCTCTTGGGAGGGCTGATCTGGAGTCCGTTTAGGCTCCGGAGAGGCGAATTCGTCGCCGTCGTCATCATCAACCATCCTCCATCACCAATTTCATGATGCTCACCGCCGCGCGTGAGTTATTCCATCATAGGCTTGCTGGACAGTGATGGGTTGGATGAGATTTACCATGTAATCAAGTTAGTTTTGTTAGGGTTTGATCCCTAGTATCCACTATGTTCTGAGATTGATGTTGCTATGACTTTGCTATGCTTAATGCTTGTCACTAGGGCCCGAGTGCCATGATTTCAGATCTGAACCTATTATGTTTTCATGAATATATGTGTGTTCTTGATCCTATCTTGCAAGTCTATAGTCACCTATTATGTGTTATGATCCGACAACCCCGAAGTGACCATAATCGGGATACTTCTTGGTGATGACCGTAGTTTGAGGAGTTCATGTATTCACTATGTGCTAATGCTTTGTTCTGGTTCTCTATTAAAAGGAGGCCTTAATATCCCTTAGATTCAGCTAGGAACCCGCTGCCATGGGAGGGTAGGACAAAAGATGTCATGCAAGTTCTTTTCCATAAGCAGGTATGACTATATTCGGAATACATGCCTACATTACATTGATGAACTGGAGCTAGTTCTGTGTTACCCTATGTTATAGCTATTACATGAGGAATCACATCCGACATAATTATCCATCACTGATCCAATGCCTACGAGCTTTTCACATATTATGCTTCGCTTATTTACTTTTCCATTTCTACTGTTACAATTCCTACAAAACTATTATCTTTACTTTTGCCACTGTTACCTTTATTATCATATTGCTACTAAATACTTTTCTGCAGATACTAAGTTATCCAGGTGTGGTTGAATTGACAACTCAACTGCTAATACTCAACAATATTCTTTGGCTCCCCTTGTGTCGAATCAATAAATTTGGGTTGAAGACTCTACCCTCGAAAGCTGTTGCGGTCTCCTACACTTGTGGGTTATCAAGACTAATTTCTGGCACTGTTGCCGGGGAGCATAGTTCTATTCTTTGAGTCACTTGGGATTTATATCTGTTGATCACTATGAGGAACTTGAAATACGAAAGAACCAAGATTTTTCCCTCAACTACGAGGGGAGGTAAGGAACTGCCATCTAGCTCTGCACTGGATTCTCCTTCTGTTTTGAGTAAGCTTGCGACACCTAAACCTGCTATTGCTATGAATTCTGATAGGTCGCATGTTATTGATGATGCCACTTCTGCTATGCATGATACTTATGATGAAACTACTTTTGTGCGTGATACTACTGTGCCATTAGGTGAATGTCTTGATAAACAACTTGCTAGGGTTAGAGAGAATGAAATTATTGAAGATGCTATTATTGATGATAGTGATGATGAAAGTTCTCCCCCTGATTATGAATTACCTGTTGTTCCTGAGGGTTATGTTATGGAAGAGGAAGCTGTTACAGCTATATTTGCTTGTAAAGATAGATATGATCTTAAAAAGTTATTAGCTAAATGGAAGCGGCAATCTCTTAATGCTAGAATGAAACCTGACCCTGCTTTTGCTACTTCATATATTTGTGTTACTGATAAGTATTATGAATTCTTTGTTGATCCTGAAATAATTACTTTAGTTGAATCTGATCCTTTTTATGGCCTTGAATCTGAAACTGTTGTGGCACATCTTACCAAGTTGAATGATATAGCCACCCTGTTTACTAATGATGAGAAGTCTCGCTATTATAATATCCTTAAGATATTTCCGTTCTCATTAAAGGGTGATGCTAAGACTTGGTTTAATTCTCTTGATCTTGGTTGTGTGCGTAGTCCCGTGATATGATTTATTACTTCTCGCTAAATATTTTCCTGCTCATAAGAAACAAGCTGCCTTATGGAAATATATAATTTTGTGCAAATCAAAGAAGAGAGTCTCCCACAAGCTTGGGGGAGGCTTCTCCGATGACTTAATGCTTTGCTTGATCATCCTCTTAAGAAAAATGAAATACTTGATATCTTTTATAATGGACTAACCGATGCTTCCAAGGACTACTTGGATAGTTGTGTTGGTTGTGTTTTCAGGGAAAGAACAAATTGATTTAAGCTGAATTACTATTGAATAATATGTTGACTAATGAAAATAATTGGACTCTCCTTGAGCCAATTCCTGAGGCAATTCCTGCACCAATTGAGCCAACTCCTGATCCTATTCCTAAACCCACTCCAAAGAAGAGAGGTGTTTTATTTCTCAGTCCTGAAGATATGCAAGAGGCAAAGAAATCAATGAAAGAAAAAGGTATTAAGCTGAAGATGTGAAGAATTTACCACCTATTGAAGAAATACATGGTCTTAATATACCACCTGTCGAAGAACCACATTGTCTTGATAACCCGACACAGGTAGTAAAGGTAAATCCTCTCTATAGATATGATAAAGTTGAAATTCCCTCTACTAAATTTCATAGCCCATGCTTAGATGAATTTGATGACTCTATGGCTAGACAAGAAAGTTTTAATGCTTATGTTGGTAGAGAATTAAAGAATAATGCTTTCGAAATAGGACGCTTGAGTGATTATATGGCTAGAGTTAAAGATGAACTTAAACTCATTAGCAAATATGCTTCTATGGTTACCACTCAAGCTGAGCAAGTACATAAAGCTCAAAGTGATTTGCTCGATGAATTAAATAATAAACATGACTTTGCTGTTAGAGTGGCCACTAGAAATGGTAGAATGACTCAGGAACCTTTGTATCCTAAAGGCCACCCTAAGAGAAACGAGCAAGATTCTCTGAAAAATAATTTAGAGGCACCTAGTTCTTCCAAAAAGAAGAAAAAGGAAATCGATAGGACTTTGCATCCTTCTAGTGAACCTATTGTAGATACACCTGAGAATCCCAATGATATTTCTATTTCTGATGTTGAAACACAATCAGGTGATGAACATGAACGTAGTGCCAATGTTAATGATAATGTTCATGTTGATGATCAACCAATCAAAAATAATGAAGTAGAGATTGAACCTGTTGTTGATCTTGATAACCCACAATGAAAGAATCGACATTATGATAAGAGAGATTTTGTTGCTAGGAAGCACGGTAGGGAAAGAGAACCATGGGTTCAGAAACCCATGCCCTTTCCTCCTAAACCATCCAAGACAAATGATGATAAGGATTTTGAGCGCTTTGCTGAAATGATTAGACCTATGTTCTTACATATGCGCTTAACTAATATGCTTAAAGTAAATCCTTATGCTAAATATATGAAGGATATCATTACAAACAAAAGAAAGATACCGGAAGCTAAAATTTCCACCATGCTTGCTAATTACACTTTTAAGGGTGGAATACCAAAGAAACTTGGAGATCCGGGGGTACCAACCATACCATGCTCCATTAAAAGAAACTATGTTGAAACTGCTTTATGTGATCTTGGAGCCGGTGTTAGTGTTATGCCTGTCTCTTTATATCGTAGACTTGAATTGAGTAAGTTGACACCTACTGAAATATCTTTGCAAATGGCTGATAAATCAACTGCTATACCTGTCGGTATTTGTGAGGATGTGCCTGTTGTGGTTGCAAATGTCACTATCTTAACGGACTTTGTTATTCTTGATATTCCCGAGGACGATAGTATGTCGATTATCCTTGGTAGACCCTTTTTGAATACTGCAGGGGTTGTTATTGATTGCAACAAAGGCAATGTCACTTTTCATGTTAATGGTAATGAGCATACGGTACACTTTCCGAGGAAACAATCTCAAGTTCATAGCATCAATTCTATTGGAAAAGTTCCAACTATCATTATTGGATGTTTTGAATTTCCTCTCCCTACTTTCAAGAAAAAGTATGATATTCTTGTTGTTGGGGATGTTCATATCCCCGTTGAGGTAACTTAGTGTTATTCGAAATTTCTCCAGTTTCGTGTTATTCGGAATGAGTTTGTTAACAAGACTTGATCAACCTTGTTAGTGGATTCATTTTGATGATCATGAGATGGATGAAACTAGAAGGCACAACCTTCTCTACCCCCTTTTTACTTTCTGTTATTTAGATTAAATAAAGCAAAAATAGTATTATCTGTCCGTTTTCTGAATTATCTATGCAATAAAAAATATCCTGAAAATAAAAGTGCTCCAAATGCCCTGCAAATTTAGTATG
The DNA here is from genome assembly GCA_021437245.1 of Aegilops speltoides. Classification (NCBI taxonomy): domain Eukaryota; kingdom Viridiplantae; phylum Streptophyta; class Magnoliopsida; order Poales; family Poaceae; genus Aegilops; species Aegilops speltoides. Next base: position 107,267,933 of record CM038141.1, on the reverse strand, counting down.
ATTTTTTGTGGAATATTTGAGGATTTTAGGCACTGAAAACACTGCAGGAGGGGCAAGCACCTGCCCACGAGGGTGGAGGGCGTGCCCACACCCCCTGGGCATGCCCCCTGTCTCGTGGGCCCATGATGGCCCCCCTCCACTTATGCCAGCACCCACACACTCCATCTTCTTCCCAAAAAAATCCCCATCCAGCTCAAGCACGAGTTCTAGCTCATTTTGCTGTGATTTTCGATCTCCTTGCTCAAAGCTCCATTCACAAAACTGCTTTGGGAGATTGTTGCTTGGTATGTGACTCCTCCATTGGTCCAATTAGTTTTTGTTCTAGTGCTTTATTCATTGCAAATTTTTACTGCATAGGTGACCATGTTCTTGAGCTTGCATGTTAAATTTATGAGGTCCCAAGTAATTCTAATGCATGATATAGGCTCTAGGAACTTGTAGGAGTAGTTGCTATCAATCTTGTTTAGTTTTATTCACTTTTATTTTGAAGTACTAAAATTTCAGAAATTTTTCAGAAAAAGAATTATGTCTAGGAGAATGTACCAAGGTGGTTCCTCTGTAAAGAAAGGACCCAGGATTGCTATACGTGAGCAAGATGATGAACTACCGAGGGACGCAGAAGTACGAGCTTGTGAGTGGCCATTAGACGATTTTATGGTCGAAGCAGGTTTTAAGGAGGAATTTGACGCGTATGTGCGTAATGCCGATCTGGAGGACTTCTTACAAGATAAGTGTCCTCAGTACTATCAATTGACCGATTCATTTGTGCGAAGGTTTAAATATAAATGTACACGTAATTCTCTGAGTGTCCTATTTGATATCTATGATACATCTTATACCATGGACTTAGAGGATTTTACAACTGCTTGCAAACTTCTACAGTGGGGTAATGTTAATGATCCCCACAAATCTGAATTTAGAGATTTCTTTGCTAGTATTACTGTGGGAGAATCCAGGGATATTGCACAAGCTACCATAGGGAGCATTCATTTTCCTGCTATACATTATTTTGCTCTTTTCCTTGGTAGATGCATTAACGGTAAAGATGAAGCATGTCATATGTGTGTCCCTGATCTTTGTGTCCTCAAGAGTGCTGTGTTAGGTTATAAAGATTATAACTTGGGGGCAATAGTTGCACGTAGGTTGCATAATAATGGTAGAGCGGGAGATTTATTTGGAGGAATTTATGCGACCCGTGTGGCAAATTATCTTGGTATAGCCCCACGAGAGGGAGATATGATGTTACCTCCTGCTTATTTAGATTATGACGCTATGGTCCAACATCATTTTCTTAAGAGGAATGAACAATTCCTCCAGTATCGACTAATCTATGACAGACGCAATGATGTCCATGTTACTATTCCTGCTCCTCTCCTTTTTGATTATCAGGCAAAAGGAAGATATGTTGTTACCAGGGAGGAAGCAGCAGAACACGAGGGGAGAGCGGAGGCGGCTTGCCAGCATGCCGCAGCTCAGGAGGCATTTGCTGCTGCATCTCAGTACAAAACCAGTTACAACTACGGATATCAGTTAGGCTGTGACGCCCTTGATTCAATCGTACACTAATCATACTCGCAAATGTGTACGATCAAGATCAAGAACTCACGGGAAGATATCACAACTCAACTCTTGACACAAATTAAAATAATACAAGCTTTAAATTACAAGCCAGGGGCCTCGAGGGCTCGAATACACAAGAGTCAGCGGAAGCAACAATATCTGAGTACAGACATAAGTTAGACAAGTTTTCTTTAAGAAGGCTAGCACAAAAGCAACATCGATCGAAAAGGCAAGGCCTCCTGCATGGGAGCCTCCTAACTACTCCTGGTCATCAGCGGTCTCCATGTAGTAGTAGGCATCGGCTGTGGCATCTGGCTCCTAGGCTCCGACATATGGTTGCATCAACCGGAAAGAAAAAGAAAGGGGAAAAAGGGGGAGCAAAGCAACCGTGAGTACTCATCCAAAGTACACGCAAACAAGGATCTACACTACATATGCAACATTATCAAAGGAAGGCTGTATATGTGGACTGGGCTGCAGAAATGCCAGAATAGAGAGAAGGCCTAGTCCTATCGAAGACTAGCATCTTCTGAAAACCACCATCTTACAGCAAACAGGAGGGAGTAGAGTAGCATAAAGTAAAGTACTAGTAGTGTTATCAACCTCGGCCAGAGATCCTTTCTCGACTCCCTGCGAGAAAGCAATCCCAGAGCCATACTATCTAGTTATCACCTCATCACAATCCAATTCTCATCACAAGTATCCAGTTCTAGTTGTACCGATCGGGATACAACTCCAAGTGTCCGTTACCGTAGGACAGGCTATCGATAGATGTTTTCTTCCCTGCAGGGGTGCACCAACTTACCCACCACGCTCGATTAACTCCGGTCGGACACACTTTCTTGGCTCATGCCCGGCCTCGACCAAACAATATGCCTCAACCCGACCTAGGCTTAATAGAGAGGTCAGCACGCCGGACTAAACCTATGCCCCCAGGGGTCATAGGCCATCGCCCCGGGAACTCCTGCACATTGCGTACGCGGCCGGTGAGCAGACCTAGCTACCTCCTTTAAAAAGGCAGGTGCTTACGAGTCCAACCCCGCACGCGCCGCTTAGTCGCTGACGTCTATTAAGCTTCAGCTGATGCATACGACGCAGAACGCCCATACTATGCCCACATGATGGTTAGTGCTATCAGGCCAGAGGCCCCTCGGATCAAATATCCAAATCATAGTGGATTAGGAACGCACGATAGAAAGCAGGGACTCACGAAAGATGTGACCCCATTGCCCCGTCTCAAGGACTTGCAGCAAGGGCTAAGAATGCCCGGCCACGCCTCGTAATTATCTCGCATGCACCTTCCAGGTCAACCCGACTCCACATCACTCGCAATTATGCTCGCGCGGGTAACCCTCAGGGCCGACCTGTCTATAGTAACATGGTTCAGTGTAAAGTCATAGTAACCATAGTAACCATGTGTATAAACATCAAGGGCAACACCCGAGGAATCACCCTCAGTCAATTCCACTCGATGTAATCATCAAGGTGAACGTAAGAGGAATCACCCGCGAGGTTCACACTTGAGGGGTTGCACGACAGAGTCGTATCGGAAGTGGTTAAGGCGGAATCACCCTCGATGACCACGACCGAATAGCTACACTATAGGGTTAACATCAGAAGTGATGTAGAGGTCTCACCCTCGGCACTCGATAGTAACCCAGTAGTGTCGAGCAACTAAGGGGAAGTGACGTGCGGTGCTGGGGCCTGATCTTCGATCCCATTGATCGGGTCTTTGATGATGAAGCAGGGGCAACAAGGACAAGGTGGGGGTCACTGATGGATCACTAACCAACCTATGCTAAGCAGTTTAGGATAAGTAGGTAAGGTCACAATAAGCAGGTTACAAAAGCAGGCTATGCATCAGAATAGGAGCAAACAATAACAATTGCAAAATCTAATGCAAGCATGAGAGAATGGAATGGGCGATATCGAGATGATCAAAGGGGGGGCTTGCCTGGTTGCTCTATCAAGTAGGAGGGGTCATCAACACCGTAGTCGTACTCAGTGGCATCAGCGCCGGTCTCGGGGTCTACCGGAGAAGAAGACGGGGGAAGAAACAGTAAATACGGTGCAAACAAAGCATCACAAAACATAACGAGGCAATACGCAGTGCTAGGTATGCTCTAACGCGGTAGTAGGTGATACCGGCGAAAGGGCGTTTTCGGACAGATGAACCGGTGGGGGAAAGTTGCGTGTTTGCTATGCTAGGGATGTGTGGCGGCGAACGGGCTGCGTATCCGGATTCGTCTCGTCGTTCTGAGCAACTTTCATGTACAAAGTTTTCGCAACCGAGCTACAGTTTATTTTATATTAATTTTAAAAGATTTAATCATTTTAGAATTTCCTTAATTAATTTTATCAACATTATCTAGAATAGTGTATGCTGATGTCATCATGACGTCAACATTACGTCAGCAGTCAACAGGACGTTGACTGGGTCAAACTGACGTGTGGGTTCCGCATGTCATTGACTGTCTAATTAATTAACATTAGTTAATTAGGTTAATTAAATACAATTAATTAATTTAATTAATTATTGATTGATTGATTAACATATTTATTTATTTAATATTAATAATTTCTTTTATTTCACTTTTTTTGAATGTTTTGGGGGCGGCCCCAGATGTCAAAGGCCGAGAGGCCTATAGTGGGTCGGGCGACGGGCGTTGGTGGTAACGGGCGCGCACAACTAGGGGCGAGCCCGAGCGCTGGTTCGGGCGAGGCCATCGACACGGCCGTCGGCGACCATGACACTGGCCAGGGGAAGCGGCGGAGGGGTGGAACTGGAGCGGGAAGCCAGCGCAGATGGTGATGGTGACGAGCAGGCTGGTGCGGGGCGTGGTCGACATCGTGTGAGCACCGAGGCGCACGGGTCGGCAATGGGAGCAGCGGGGTGCGGCTGCGAGCGTGCGGCCCAGCGAGTTCGTAGCAGCGGGCGCCGGCCGGAGCACAGCCGCGGACGTGGTGACCGCGGGCGCGAGCGGTGCAAGTGCATGGTGAGCAAGGGAAAGAGAGGCGGGGCTCACTGGGGCCGTAGGGCAATGGCAGCGGGGGTTGAGGAGGAGGTCGGAGACGTCATTCCGGCGGGGAATCAGGCCATCGTGGTGGCTCCGGGCAGCGGGGGGAGGGGCGGTGACGGCGACGAGCGACGGCGTCCGGGACGTCGAGCGGCGACGGGGTCGGGAGCGCCAGGAGCAGTCGTCGGGGTGGATGGCGGCGATGGCGTAGACGAGCGCCGAGGGGCACCGACGGGTGGTGCCAGGGGCGATGGGGCGATGGGGGGGTGGGTTATCGGGAATGAGGGGTCGGTTGGGCCGGCCGGCTGGGCCTTGGCCTAGTTGGCCCCGAGGCCATCTGGGCCGTGGCCCAATGGGGGTTCTCCTTTATCTCTTTTTTTGTCATTTTGTATTTCTTAATTTTTCCTTTTCTGTTTATTTTAGTTTCTCTCCATTTTAGTTTTTATAATTATGATCTTAGTTCCTAAAATAGTATCACTACTTATTCTAATGGCACTATATCTTGGGCACCCGAAAGGCATAGTTTTACAACGGTTTAATATTTAAAAGCATTTAAATAACAGTTTTGTCAATGTTTTATTCATCTTTTAGTATTTAAATATTTTTATAAAAGCGTGCGCTCTCTATCGTAATTACCTATGCATTATTTGGCACAATCCGAACATTTTAGTTCTATGGTTTGAAAACTTTTGATGTTTGCCTGGAATTCAAATTTGAATTCGAATCGTTTTGAACTAACGCGAGATTAGCGACAGTAACGGAGGTGACGTGGCATCATTAGCAGAGATTGCTATAGCTTGATTATCCGGGCATCACAATTCTCCTCCACTACAAGAAATCTCATCCCGAGATTTAAGAGGTAGATTAAGGGGGGAGACTAGGTTTGGGCAATTTCTAACGATTCTTCTCGGTCTTGGTTGCTCTTCTCGAGGAGGTTGATCCACTACATTGAGGTCTTCATTTCTATGCTTCAGGTCATCATTATGAAGTCATCATCCTTTCTTCGGGGGTTCCATCGTACTTATGAATAGGTAACGGGGCAGATCGGCAACGACAGAATGCTATAAGGGTAACAATGTGGGATTAACCCATGAATGAGCATGTGAGTACCTCTCGAGTTGAACACATAAAACACATCGAGAGTAAAGTTTGAAGGTACAATAAGAAGTTTCAAGCAGATATATAGTTGCTCGAAGTCTGAACTAGAGTGAGAAAGGGGTTCAGAGCAGCGAGAGTAAGTATTGCGTCTGATACCATAATAGAGCACTAGGAAGGTGGCCCGTAATTTAAATACGAAGCCAAGCTTGGGGAATAACCATTAGAAACGGGGTTGTACAGGAGAGTCGGGTTTCGATCCCGTGGAACTGTGGGTTATGGTCCCACCATGTGTGTTAAAAGTTGGAAGGGTGGAGACGTCTTGCATGATCATGCAAGCAAGGCATGTCAGAGGGTAGCCTGTCGATTATGTCGGCAACAACGTCGGTACCAAGGGCGAGGGACGAATATAACCATTTTCCTACTCGTTGAACGAGGCGGACCAATAGGCAAAGTTCTCGTCCATCGGTGGCTACCGGAATGTCATCAACAATGGTAACATGGTCTTGCTGACAGAGTTGTACACCGAGGTGTTTACATAAGCAGGAGAATATTACTGCTTAGATCATATAGATCATAAGAAACGTTAAACCAGCCAATGGAAAGGAAAATATGATTATCAGAGTAAACAGAACAATGGAAAGGAAAATTTTGATTACATACAATTATTAGGAGTATATCCTTCCCATGGACAAGCAGAACATGGCATACAGGGTAGGAGAGCAAGTACCCAACCATTCAGATAAAGGGGAAAGGATTAATCAAGATGTTACCCATACAATGGTGTTTGGATAACTGACCAAGAAACATTTAGCATCGCGCCTCCAATGTTCTTGTTAATGAGCGGGGTATCATAGTCATGCTTCGAGGTAGCAATGATATGGTGTTTCAACCAAGGGCCGGACTTTAGATTCGCAAATAATTCATCAGGAACAACTTGTAGAATAAGTCTTACAATTTCCTCATGGAAGAACGGCTAACCTTGCGAAAAAGGAAACTATAACAACAGGTCCTCCGGCCACGTGTGCTAGGCATGACATCACCTTACCGGGTCATATAAGGACCAATGTTATAACTATTGAAAATATGTTCCAACCATCAATCTGACCAAGATTCAGATCTGATTGGTGTCAGGATACCTCAGACTCAGGATCCTGAGATAAAAAGGAACGACATGAATTGACGAGAAGACATCATAAGATTCTCGGGAAATGAACTATGGAAGCAAGTTCCAAAACTAGAGTTCATCAGTAAACCAAGGAGAGGATGAGGGGGTGGCTGATGGACTCAGCGACAATTCCTCGAGATTTCCAAAATATTGATCTCCATAATTATGTGAACAAGGAGATAACATTTCTCAGATCAAATGGTATAATGATGTATGCTCAAGGGAAACATACACAATTAATCATTGGTGGAATGGTGCACCCAAAATATGGGCTTAGGTAACAGGATCAATGTTAGAATGGTGATTCGATAAGCAATGGTCTAAGAATGAAATGTTGACCATTAACTCCAAAGCAATAGGGTTTCTAGAAGTTTTGAATTCACACATCATAGTTCAATTGTCGGTTCTCCAGTTAGAAACAACATGGGGACCAAGGAATGAATGGATATGGCCAGAAGGATCACATGTATCAAGAATTCTTAAGAGGTGGTGAAATTCTCACGACATTTTGACATAAAAGATGGTAATACTCCAAGGTAAAGGAGAACAAATGCTGGATAGCAATCTCAAGGTATAACACAAAACATGAACAAGTTTGTGTTGAATGGAAGGAAATAAAGTGGTCGATGATAAAACAAATCATCAAGGGCAAGGATGGTAGTTATCATCATGAATTCAATTGATATCCTAGAAGAGCTCGGAATGCTGATGATGATCACGACACATTTGTCGAGAGATCTCATTAAGATGTAATCGATCGGCGATGACATCAAGTTGAAGGAATGATGAAGCGAAAGGTTATTGGGACCATGGGTACGACACAAACTCTAAATCAAGTTTGTTGTTCAAGGAGAAATGATATGACGAGGAAGATCGACGTAAGATTAGCTCACCGTCGAAATTTGTGCTCCGGGGAGAACCAGGTAGCACAGTTAAATTTAGAATGATAATGATGTAGCCGATAAGGCTAGGAATGACATGATGGAGTATTAAACTCGTAAGCAATGAAGATTACTAAGAGTTGTCGAATCGCAGTGCTGACTCGATTCACTATTAGGTATTCTCGGTTGACGACAACCCAAAACTCATGGAGTGACTATGATAGGGAAAGGTATTACTCCGACACAAATTCATAAGATGTAGTGCAATGGCATGATATCCTAGAGATACCAGGGAGATAATACTCGAAGGCATATCAAAATAAAGGTTGAAGTGGGGTGTATTGATCTATAGAAGACAAGCACTTTTACTTGTCTGAGAAATGGAATCAAAGGAAGATATTATGGTCGGAACCACGATTGCAAAGGATCAATTCACAGATCCAGATGTTATTTTCAAGGAAATAGTTATTATTGCAAGAAGCTTCCATGATAGGATCTACATCGTGTCCATGGGCATGAACACAAAGGTTCAAGGTCGACTCCCACTTCGTCAATGCATAACCTTCCATTCACCTCTCGTATTTCAAAAATGGCATTAGTTGTTGAAAGTTTTACCTGGTGCAATACCAGATAAGTATGACCCGTGAAATCTTTCGGGTTCACACGGATTAGGGAACACGTAGGTTCAACCCATCAGGGCATCTTAGGAACATATACCACAAACTTCAATAGTAATTAACACAAGCTTGATAGTAGAGCATGGGTGACAAAAGGAGAGGATACAATTTACCGAATGCATTATGTATCAGGGAAAGATCTTCTCGAGGTTTTTGTAAACGAAGGACACTATCGGATGATATTACAACAAAGGATCCTATGGTCCATAGCAGAGCTGATGTGAGTATCGAAGAACACAAGCTGAGGAAGAAACAATGCGAAGGCATTGTATTATAGAAGCAACTGACTAATTCAAAGCTCACATGAAAAGGAATTATGATTTCCAAATCAAAGGATCAGAAGCAAACGCTCTGATTAAGGATGGATAAGTTGAGTAAGCTTAGGGGTAAAATCATCAACAATTTGATTGGTCGAGATCCAACTCATGTTTAAAACGATGTCTGAGTCGGAAGGATGAATTCTATTATCTGATTGAGGATTACGAGCATTCGCAACATATTGAAACAACGGACTCAAAATGAAAATGACAAGGGAGGCCAATAAGACTACGAGATTTATGGTATTAACCATAACACAAGCAAGCAAAAATTTCAAGAGCAATAGGCTGCTTAGGGTTTTCGGAAGATCGAAGGGCATTTTGGAGACTTGTGTGAAATACGTGAATCAACTAGGGATGAGCGGATACTCAGTAAGTGCGAGAATTATCTGTAGGGGTATTTAGGTGATAAAGAACAGCAAGACAATAAGCTCAAACGATCCTTGGAACAACAGAGAGAATTTTGGGGTATCTTGTAATAACAAGATCAACTAGGAAACATTGTATGAATGGCGAGTATATGTGGTCATCCATAGGAGTTTATCATTGAAAGGGAATTGTAAAAGAGATGCCATAAAGTCTCGAGAGAACATCGGAGAGTATCTTTGGATTCTTTTGGTGCAGCAGACGATCATCTGTAATAAGGGGCTCTCCGGGAGAAAGTTGTTACGAGAACCTGATGTTAGAGTTATTAAACTCGTTTAACCAGAGTAGGAGAGAGTTCAGAGCCCCAGAGTAAAGTTTGAGGAGTAAAAGATCCTAATACCACCCAATGGCGATGTGGGCCCGTAAGACTCACAGCCATGTTAGTAAAAGTTTTGTAATGACTACACTCGACTTCGGCCAAGGAGTTTTGAAGGGGGATTCCTACAGGCAGTCGGCTCTGATACCAACTTGTGACACCCTTGATTCAATCATACACTAATCATACACGCAAATGTGTACGATCAAGATCACGGACTCACGGGAAGATATCACAACTCAACTCTAGACACAAATTAAGATAATACAAGCTTTATATTACAAGCCAGGGGCCTCGGGGGCTCGAATACATAAGCTCGAATACACAAGAGTCAGCGGAAGCAACAATATCTGAGTACAGACATAAGTTAGACAAGTTTGCCTTAAGAAGGCTAGCACAAAAGCAACATCGATCGAAAAGGCAAGGCCTCCTCCATGAGTGCCTCCTAACTACTCCTGGTCGTCAGCGGTCTCCACGTAGTAGTAGGCATCGGCGGTGGCATCTGGCTCCTAGGCTCTCACATCTGGTTGCATCAACCGGAAAGAAAAAGAAAGGGGAAAAAGGGGGAGCAAAGCAACCATGAGTACTCATCCAAAGTACTCGCAAGCAAGGATCTACACTACATATGCAACATTATCAAAGGAAGGCTGTATATGTGGACTGGGCTGTAGAAATGCCAGAATAGAGAGAGGGCCTAGTCCTATCGAAGACTAGCATCTTCCGAAAACCACCATCTTGCAGCAAACAGGAGGGAGTAGAGTAGCATAAAGTAAAGTACTAGTAGTGTTATCAACCTCGGCCAGAGATCGTTTCTTGACTCCCTGCGAGAAAGAAATCCCAGAGCCATACTATCCAGTTATCACCTCATCACAATCCAATTCTCATCACAAGTATCCAGTTCTAGTTGTATCAATTGGGATACAACCCCAAGTGTCCGTTACCGTAGGACAGGCTATCGATAGATGTTTTCTTCCCTCCAGGGGTGCACCAACTTACCCACCACGCTCGATTAACTCCGGCCGGACACACTTTCCTGAGTCATGCCCGGCCTCGGACAAACAATACGCTGCAACCCGACCTAGGCTTAATAGAGAGGTCAGCACGCCGGACTAAACCTATGCCCCCAGGGGTCATGGGCCATCGCCCTAGGAACTCCTGCACATTGCGTACGCGGCCGGTGAGCAGACCTAGCTACCTCCTTTAAAAAGGCAGGTGCTTACCAGTCCAACCCCGCACGCGCCGCTTAGTCGCTGACGTCTATTAAGCTTCAGCTGATGCATACGACGCAGAACGCCCATACTATGCCCACATGATGGTTAGTGCTATCAGGCCAGAGGCCCCTCGGATCAAATATCCAAATCATAGTGGATTAGGAACGCACGATAAAAAGCAGGGACTCACGAAAGATGTGACCCCATTGCCCCGTCTCAAGGACTTGCGGCAAGGGCTAAGAATGCCCGGCCACGCCTCGTAATTATCTCGCAGGCACCTTCCAGGTCAACCCGACTCCACATCACTCGCAATTATGCTCGCGTGGGTAACCCTCAGGGCCGACCTGTCTATAGTAACATGGTTCAGTGTAAATTCATAGTGACCATAGTAACCATGTGTATAAACATCAAGGGGAAAACCCGAGGAATCACCCTCAGTGAATTCCACTCGATGTAATCATCAAGGTGAACGTAAGAGGAATCACCCCCGAGGTTCACACTTGAGGGGTTGCACGACAGAGTCGTATCGGAAGTGGTTAAGGCGGAATCATCCTCGATGACCACGACCGAATAGCTACACTATAGGGTTAACATCAGAAGTGATGTAGAGGTCTCACCCTCGGCACTCGATAGTAACCCAGTAGTGTCGAGCAACTAAGGGGAAGTGACGTGCGGTGCCGGGGCCTGATCTTCGATCCCATTGATCGGGTCTTTGATGATGAAGCAGGGGCAACAAGGACAAGGTGGGGGTCACTGATGGATCACTAACCAACCTATGCTAAGCAGTTTAGGATAAGCAGGTAAGGTAACAATAAGCAGGTTACAAAAGCAGGCTATGCATCAGAATAGGAGCAAACAATAACAATAGCAAAATCTAATGCAAGCAGGAGAGAATGGAATGGGCGATATCGGGATGATCAAAGGTGGGGCTTGCCTGGTTGCTCTGGCAAGTAGGAGGGTCATCAACACCGTAGTCGTACTCAGTGGCATCAGCACTGGTCTCGGGGTCTACCGGAGAAGAAGAGGGGGGAAGAAACAGTAAATATGGAGCAAACAAAGCATCACAAAACATAACGAGGCAATACGCGGTGCTAGGTATGCCCTAACGCGGTAGTAGGTGATACCGGCGAAAGGGGGAAACAACCGGGAAAGTATTCCCGGTGTTTCGCGTTTTCGGAAAGATGAACCGGAAGGGGAAAGTTGCGTGTTTGCTATGCTAGGGTTGTGTGGCGGGCGAACGGGCTGCATATCCGGATTCGTCTCGTCGTTCTGAGCAACTTTCATGTACAAAGTTTTTTCCAACCGAGCTACGGTTTACTTTATATAAAATTTAAAAGATTTAATCATTTTAGAATTTCCTTAATTAATTTAAATCAACATGACGACGTCATGAGGTCAGCATGACGTCAGCAGTCAACAGGACGTTGACTGGGTCAAACTGACGTGTGGGTCCCGCATGTCATTGACTGTCTAATTAATTAATAGTAGTTGAGCAGGTTAATTAGTAATTTGGTTAATTAAATACAATTAATTAATTTAGTTAATTAATTAATTGATTGATTAACATATTATTTATTTATTATTAATAATTTCTTTTAATTCACTTTTTTAAAACGTTCTAGGGGCGACCCCACATGTCAAAGGCCTAGAGGCCTATAGTGGGTCGGGCGACGGGCGTTGGTGGTAACGGGCGCGCCCAACTAGGGGCGAGCCCGAGCGATGGTTCGGGCGAGGCCATCGGCACGGCCGTCGGCGACCATGACACCGGCCAGGGGAAGCGGTAGAGGGGTGGAACTGGAGCGGGAGGCCGGCGCAGATGGTGATTGTGACGAGCAGGCTGGTGCGGGGCGCGATCGATGGCGTGTGAGCACCGAGGCGCACGGGTCGGCAATGGGAGCAACGGGGTGCGGCTGTGAGCGTGCGGCCCAGCGAGTCTGCAGCAGCGGGCACCGGCCAGAGCACAGCCGCGGACGCGGTGACCGCGGGCGCGAGTGATGACCCGCAAGTATACGGGATAGTTGTAGCCTCTTTTGATAAGTAAGTGTCGAACCCAACGAGCAGCTAAAGGTAGAACAAATACTCTCTCAAGTCCTATCGGCCACAGATACGACTCTACGCACGCTTGACGTTCGCTTTACCTAGAACAAGTATGAAACTAGAAGTACTTTGTAGAAGTGATAGGATAGGTTTGCAAGATAATAAAGAGCACGTAAATAAAAAGAAGGGGCTGTTTAGATAAAGATGCAAATAAAGTAAATATAACGAGTGTGGAAAAGTGGTGGTAGGAGTTGTGAAATTGTCCCTAAGCAATTGACTACGTTACTAGACCGATAATCACTATTGCAATTCTATTTGAGGGAGAGGCATAAGCTAACATATCATCCCTTACTTGGAATTCTATGCACTTATGATTGGAACTCTAGCAAGCATCCGCAACTACTAAAGATTCAACAAGGTAAAACCCAACCATAGCATTAAAGCATCAAGTCCCCTTTTATCACATACGCAAACAACCTACTTACTCGGGTTTGTGTTTCAGTCAATCACGCAACCCACCATAAGCAAATCATAAACATATTGCAAACCCTATAGCGGGAATCCCTCACGCTTGCGTGAGACGGAGGGCACAATAGCACAGCACCAATAATAAAACATGCAACTCAAACCAATCATAGCAATTCATCAATCACCGATAGGACAACGAAAATCTACTCAGACATCATAGGATGGCAACACATCATTGGAAAATAATATGAAGCATAAAGCACCATGTTCAAGTAGAGGGTACAGCGGGTTGCTGGAGAGTGGACTGCTGGATATAGATGGGGGAAGGTGATGGAGATGTTGGTGAAGATGACGGCGGTGTTGGTGAAGATCGCGGTGATGATGATGGCCCCCGGCGGCATTTCGGCGCCACCGGAAGCAAGAGGGAGAGAGCCCCCCCTTCTTCTTCTTCTTCCTTGACCTTCTCCCTAGATGGGAGAAGGGTTTCCCCTCTAGTCCTTGGCTCCCATGGCGTGGGAGGGGCAAGAGCCCCTCCGAGATTGGATCTATCTCTCTGTTATGCGTTCTCAGATTCTACCCCTTCATAGTTTCCTTTATATCTGGAGATCCGTAACTCCGATTGGGGAGAATCTTTTGCCCAGATCTTTCTCATAAAATTATATTTCTTGCGCCGGAAGAAGAGCGTCAACCTCCTTACAGGTGGCCCACGCGAGCCCAGGCCGCGCCCATGGGGAGGGCGCGCCCCCTATCTCATGGCCACCCCGGACACCGTTTCGCGTTGATTTTACTTCTGAAAAATCAGAAATATTCCAAAAAAATCTCCGTCCATTTTTGTCCCGTTTGGACTCCGTTTGATATTGGGTTTATGCGAAACAAAAACATGCAATGATGTGAACTGCACTGGCAATCGGATCAATATGTTAGTCCCAAAAAATAGTATAAAAAGTTGCCAAAAGTATATAAAATTGAATAATATTGGCATGGAACAATCAAAAATTATAGATACGACATAGACGTATCAGCATCCCCAAGCTTAATTCCTGCTCGTCCTCGAGTAGGTAAATGATAAAAAGATTATTTTTGATGTGGAATGCCACCTAGCATAATATTGATCATATGTCTAATCATGGCATGAATATTAAGACACAAGTGATTCAAAGTAATAGTCTATCATTTGACATAAAAACAATAATACTTTGAGCGTACCAATAAAGCAATCATGTCTTTTCAAAACGACAAGGCCAAAGCAAGCTTATCCCTACAAAATCATACAGTTTGGCCATGCTTCATTTTCGTCACACAAAATGCCCCCATCATGCACAACCCCGATGACAAGCCGAGCAATTGGTTCATACTTTTAACGCGCTTCAGCTTTTTTAACCCTCACACAATACATGAGCACAAGCCATGGATATAGCACTATAGGTGGAATAGAATATAATGATGGAGGTTATGTGGAGAAGACAAAAAAGGAGAAAGTCTCACATCGACGCGGCTAATCAACGGGCTATGGAGATGCCCATCAATTGATGTCAACGCGAGGAGTAGGGATTGCCATGCAACGGATGCACTAAGAGCTATAAGTGTATGAAAACTCAAAAAAAGAAACTAAGTAGGTGTGCATCCAACTTGCTTGCTCATGAAGACCTAGGGCATTTGAGGAAGCGCATCATTGGAATATACAAGCCAAGTTCTATAATGAAAATTCCCACTAGTATATGAAAGTGACAACATAGGAGACAATCTATATGAAGAACATGGTGCTACTTTGAAGCACAAGATATGAGACTCACTACATGAAGAACATGGTGCTACTTTGAAGCACAAGTGTGGAAAAAGAGATAGTAACATTGCCCCTTTTCATTTCTTTTTCTTTTTTTTTCTTTTTTTTTCTTTTCTTTCTTTTTCTTTCTTTGGCTTTTTTTCTTTTTTCTTTTTGTCCTTTCTTTTTTTCTTTTTGGGGACAATGCTCTAATAATGATGATCATCACACTTTTAGTTACTTACAACTCGATAGTGGAACAAAGATATGACTCTATATGAATTCTTCCGGCGGTGTACCGGGATGTGCAATGATCTAGCGTAGCAATGACATAAAAAACAGACAAGCCATGAAAACATCATGCTAGCTATCTTACAATCATGCAAAGCAATATGACAATGAATGCTCAAGTCATGAATATGATGATGATGGAAGTTGCATGGCAATATATCTCGGAATGGCTATGGAAATGCCATGATAGGTAGGTATAGTGGCTGTTTTGAGGAAGATATAATGAGGCTTATGTGTGATAGAGCGTATCGTATCACGGGGTATGGATGCACCGGCGAAGTTTGCACCAACTCTCAAGGTGAGAAAGGGCAATGCACGGCATCAAGAGGCTAGCAATGATGGAAAGGTAAAAGTGCGTATAATCCATGGACTCACATTAGTCATAAAGAACTCATATACTTATTGCAAAAGTTTATTATCCCTCGAAGCAAAGTACTACTACGCATGCCCCTAGGGGGATAGATTGGTAGGAAAAGACCATCGCTCGTCCTCGACCGCCACTGACAATCAAAGAAACACCCCATGCTTCAAATTTGTCACACAACGGTTACCATACGTGCATGCTACGGGACTTTCAAACCTCAACACAAGTGTCTCTACAATCCACAACCACCCACTATCATGACTCTAATATCACCACCTTTATATCGCAAAACTATTGCAAGGAATCAAACATATCATATTCAGCGATCAACAAGTTTATGTAGGATTTTATGACTAACCATGTGAATGACCAATACCTGTCATCTCTCTAAATAGATATAAGTGAAGCAAGAGAGTTTAATTCTTTCTACAAAATATATGCCCATGCTCTAACAATTATAAGTGAAGAAAAAGAGCATTCTACAAATGGCGGTTTTCTATGTGAAGAGAAACGGGCAATCCAGACTTCAAATGATATAAGTGAAGCACATGAAGCATTCTATAAAGCCATACTCAAAATATTTAAGTGAAGTGCAATGAGCATTCTATAAATCAACCAAGGACTATATCATACCAGAATGGTGCAAGAGTGAAAACTAAAAAAGAAGAGTGAAAACTAAATGCAAAAGACGCTCCAAGACATGCACATAATGCATGAACGAAACGAATACGAAAACATACTGATACTTGTTGAAGAAAGAGGGGATGCCTTCCAGGGCATCCCCAAGCTTAGACGCTTGAGTCTCCTTGAATATTTACTTGGGGTGCCTCGGGCATCTCCAAGCTTGAGCTCTTGCCTCTCTTCCTTTTCCTCATATTGAGACCTCCTCGTTTAGACACTTCATCCATACAAAACTTCAACAGAAAACTCGGTAAGATCCGTTAGTATAATAAAGCAAATCACCACTCTAAGTACTATTGCAAACCAATTCATATTTTGTTTTTGCATTGTGTATACTTTAATATAACTTTTCCATGGCTTAATCCAGTAATATAAATTTATAGATTCATCAAAACAAGCAAACTATGCATCAAAAACAGAATCTGTCAAAAACAGAACAGTCTGTAGCAATCTGAAAATCCACCATACTTATGGTACCCCAAAACTTCTACCAAAATTAGGAAAACTAAACAAGTTGTATAGAAAGACAGTGCAAAAGGAATCAGAAGCAATTGACATTCCAGTTAAAAATGTAAAATCGCGCACTACAGCCAAAGTTCCTATCCTGCACTGTACAAACCAACAAGCATTGTAAACATCCTAAAGGCAAACCTTAGCACATTATTTTTATAATACAATGGAAATATATAAGGGGATAATTATTTTTGTTGAAAAGTTTCTGTAATCAAGATTCACAAAGTTTCCATGAGCATGAACAAAGTTCAAGGCTAGCTCCCACTTCAACAATGCTTGTCTTTCTCACTTTCACTTTCCTTTTTGAAAAGTTTTTAGGTTCCCCTCTTTATTTTTTGTGTTTTTAAACTATCTGAAAGCACTCAACAGAAATAAATGACTCTCTAAAACTTCCGGGTTGTCTCCCTGGCAGCGCTTTCTTTAAAGCCATTAAGCTAGGCATATAGTGCTCAAGTAATGAATCCACCCGGATCCCAAGGTATATCAAAGCCAGTTTTAATTAAAAAAGATTTGTAATTTAGTAGTGAGCACAAAGTAACATATATCATGCAACAACGAAGTCTGACTCTCTTCCTATGCATCGGCATGTCATAAAAGAACAATTCATGCACACATAGTAAAGGCCAATGCATAGTATAAACAGTTTCTTGCAATTCTATCATATTGGAGACATAAAGAGGCGGAGATGTAGTTCCTCTCTCATAATAATTGCAAGTAGGAGCAGCAAGCACATGCATATTATATCTATCAAAATCATCATGTGCAATGGTAAAAGGCAATCCATCAATATAATCCTTAATAAGCACAAACTTCTCCGATATAGTGTAGTTTGGAAAATTCAAAAAGATAATAGGACTATCATGCGTGGGTGCAATAGCAACAATTTCATGTTTAACATAAGGAACTATAGCAAGTTCATCTCCATAAGCATCATTCATATTGGCATCTTGGCCACAAGCATAACAAGTATCATCAAAAAGGGATATTTCCAACAAATTCAAGGGATCATAGCAATCATCATAGCAATCATCCTTCGGTAAGCACGAAGGGGAATTAAATAATGTATGAGTTGGAGGGTTACTCTCACTAGAAGGTGGGCACGGGTAGCTAATCCGCTCTTCCTCCTTTTGTTCTTCGCTCTCCTCGTCATCTTTTTCATCCAATGAGCTCACTGTTTCATCAATTTCTTCTTCCATAGCTTCCTGCAAAATATTTAATCTCTTCTTGGACAGCGGATAATTTCTTCATAAATGCATTAATATAGTAATTGTATTCATAATTTGCATAGCAATATCTAAGTATAGCAAGATTTTCAGGCCTATAAACATCATCATCTAAAGCTTCATACTTTTCAAACAAAGATTCAATTTCATAAGCAGCCTTAAAAGCAACAAATTCTTCTATTTGTTCCACATCATAGTAATCATATATACCATTAGCATAAGAAGCTAAGGTTTCATTATCATTAAATTTGCATGAAAAGGGAAGGTGTGGAGCCTATCCTAGAGCAACAAGTAATATCATATCTCGGGCATAGAGCCCAGGCATACCAACGCAACATAATAAATTGATCCCATAATAGTTTCCCTTTTTATGTCGAGCAATAATCCCTAAAGTATTCACGTTGATCCAACGTGTCTCCCATTATAAAGTTGAATGGGGTTTTCTCGGGATTATCAAAGTAGTATATAATATCTCTCGCATAATGAGAATCGAGGGTTTTAGGAGTTACCCCATCTTCATGAGTAGCCAGTACATCTAATTTTTTTGGTTTTTTGTGTTCTATATCCATAACTAAAGATAGAGAACAACTAAGGACAACAAATAAAAATTACTTAGTGATAAAGCAAACAAGCACACACGAGAATATTCACCCCATGCTATGCGGCAACGGCGCCAGAAAAAGGTCTTGATGACCCGCAAGTATACGGGATAGTTGTAGCCTCTTTTGATAAGTAAGAGTGTCGAACCCAACGTGGAGCTAAAGGTAGAAAAAACACTCTCTCAAGTCCTATCAGCCACAGATACGACTCTACGCACGCTTGACGTTCGCTTTACCTAGAACAAGTATGAAACTAGAAGTACTTTGTAGAAGTGATAGGATAGGTTTGCAAGATAATAAAGAGCACGTAAATAAAAAGTAGGGGCTGTTTAGATAAAGATGCAAATAAAGTAAATATAATGAGTGTGGAAAAGTGGTGGTAGGAGTTGTGAAATTGTCCCTAAGCAATTGACTATGTTACTAGACCGATAATCACTATTGCAATTCTATTTGAGGGAGAGGCATAAGCTAACATATCATCCCTTACTTGGAATTCTATGCACTTATGATTGGAACTCTAGCAAGCATCCACAACTACTAAAGATTCATTAAGGTAAAACCCAACCATAGCATTGAAGCATCAAGTCCCCTTTTATCCCATACGCAAACAACCTACTTACTCAGGTTTGTGTTTCAGTCACTCACGCAACCCACCATAAGCAAATCATAAACATATTTCAAACCCTACAGCGGGAATCCCTCACGCTTGCGCGGCACGGAGGGCATAATAGGACAGCACCAATAATAAAACATGCAACTCAAACCATTCATAGCAATTCATCAATCACCGATAGGAGAACGAAAATCTACTCAGACATCATAGGATGGCAACACATCATTGGAAAATAATATGAAGCATAAAGCACCATGTTCAAGTAGAGGGTACAGCGGGTTGCAGGAGAGTGGACCGCTGGATATAGATGGCGGAAGATGATGGAGATGTTGGTGAAGATGACGGCGGTGTTGGTAAAGATCGCGGTGATGATGATGGCCCCCGGCGGCGTTCCGACGCCACCGGAAGCAAGGGGGAGAGAGCCCCCCTTCTTCTTCTTCTTGCTTGACCTTCTCCCTAGATGGGAGAAGGGTTTCCCCTCGAGTCCTTGGCTCCCATGGCATGGGAGGGGCGAGAGCCCCACCGAAATTGGATCTTTCTCTCTGTTTCTGCGTTCTCAGATTCTACCCCTTCACCGTTTCCTTTATATCTCGAGATCCGTAACTCCGATTGGGGTGAATCTTTCGCCCAGATCTTTCTCATAAAATTATCTTTCTTGCGCCAAAAGAAGAGCTTCAGCTGCCTTACGAGTGTCCCATGAGAGCCCAGGCCGCGCCCAGGGGGGAGGGCGCGCCCCCGTGTCTCGTGGCCACCCCGGACACCGTTTCGCGTTGATTTTACTTCTGAAAAATCACAAATATTCCAAAAAAAAATCTCCGTCCGTTTTTATCCCGTTTGGACTCCGTTTGATATTGGGTTTCTGCGAAACAAAAAACATGCAACAGAAAGGAACTGGCACTGGGCACTGGATCAATATGTTAGTCCCAAAAAATAATATAAAAAGTTGCCAAAAGTATATAAAAGTAGAATAATATTGGCATGGAACAATCAAAAATTATAGATACGATGGAGACGTATCAGCGAGCGGTGCAAGTGTGTGGTGAGCAGGGGAAAGAGAGATGGGGCTCACTGGGGCCGTAGGGCAATGGCAGCGGGGGTTGAGGAGGAGGTCGGAGACATCGTTCCGGTGGGGAGGCAGGCCGTCGTGGTGGCTCCGGGCAGCGGGGGGAGGGGCGGTGTCGGGCGGCGGTGTCTGGGACGTCGAGCGGCGACGGGGTCGGGAGCGCCGGGAGCGGTCGTCGGGGTGGATGGTGGTGATGGCGTAGACGAGCGCCGAGGGGCACCGACGGGTGGTGCCAGGGGCGATGGGGGACGGCGTCAAGGGGGCTCATCCCCGATCCAAATCTGGATCGGGGGGAGGGGGAAGGAGGGACGTGGGGAGTGAGTGGGGGAGTGGGTGCGACGGGATAGGGTTTCCCATCGGTGGGGGGTTATCGGGAGTGAGGGGCCAGTTGGGCCGGCCGGCTAGGCCTTGGCCTAGTTGGCCCCGAGGCCATCTGGGTCGTGGCCCAGCGGGGGGGGGGGGAGGGTGTTCTCCCTTTATCTTAATTTTTCCTTTTCTATTTTATTTTTAGTTTCTCTCCATTTTAGTTTTTATAATTATGATCTTTGTTCCTAAAATAGTATCACTACTTATTCTAATGCCACTATATCTTGGGCACCCAAAAGGCATAGTTTTACAACGGTTTAATATTTAAAAGCATTTAAATAATAGTTTTGTCGATGTTTTATTCATCTTTTAGTATTTAAATATTTTTATAAAAGTGTGGGTTCTCTATCGTTATTACCTATGCATTATTTGGCACAATCCGAACATTTTAGTTCTATGGTTTGAAAACTTTTGATGTTTGCCTGGAATTCAAATTTTAATTCGAATCATTTTGAACTAACGCGAGATTAGTGACAGTAACGGAGGTGACGTGGTATCATTAGCAGAGATGTTGTAGCTTGATTATCCGGGCGTCACATAGGCTACCCTTGGCATTAGACCAACTTAGGCCAAAAGCCTAAGCTTGGGGGAGTACGTATTTCTCACCGACTTTACATTCATGTTCACACACTATTCTAGTCGTCGGTGCTCATACTCTTTCATTGTATTATCCATGCTAGTTTAATTTTCTTTTTCTCGCTTTCTTCTTGTGAGTTTGATAAACCTTAAGAAAAACCAAAAAAATAGTTAGTTTAATTTCCATGCTTATAGTAGAAATTAAAATGAAAACCCAAAAAGATTTCTCGTTCTTTTTCTTACATGTTGGGAGCTTTCCCGTGCAAATAGTTTTATTTTCTTTTCTTTCCTTTGGGGTTCGAGAGTAGAAGACCATATCAAAAATGTTTAGTGGCTCTCATATGCATGATTGTTTATTTAACTTAGAGCCCTTATTACTTTGTCTTCTCTCTTGAGTTGAATGCTTGCAGATTCCAGCTTAGTCCAATGCACGTGCACTATTGTTATTATAAATATCGTTCAGTCGTGCAAGTGAAAGGCAATAATGACGATATAAGATGGACTGATTGAGATGAGAGAAGCTGGTATGAACTCGACCTCTCTTGTTTTTGTAAATATGATGAGTTCATCGTTCCTGGTTCAGCTTATTATGAAGTAAATATATTTGCAATGACATTTAGAGATTATAGTTGCTTGTGCCATCCTTGATTAGCTACGAGTTATAATGGTTTACCTTGCGTGCCAACATGCTATTAGAATGATTATGATGTGGTATGATGGGATGGTATCCTCCTTTGAATGAATTGAGTGACACGACTTGGCACATGTTCACGCATGTAGTTGAAACAAATCAACATAGCCTTCATGATATTTATGTTCATGGTAGATTATATCCTACTCATGCTTGTACTCGGTGTGAATTAATTCTAATGCATGTTTATGACTGTTGTCGCCTCTCAATTGGTCGCTTCCGGTCTTACGCTAGCCTTCACTTGCATTAAGCGGAATACTGCTTGTGCATCCAAACTCCTTAAACCCCAAAGTTATTCCAATGAGTCCACCATACCTTGCTATATGCGGTATTTACCTGCCGTTCCAAGTAAATTTGTATGTGCCAAACTCCCAACTTTCAAATGAAATTTTGTTTTGTATGCTCAAGCAGCTCATGTTTCAACTAGGGCTGCCTATATCTTCCATGCTAGGTGGGTTATTCTCAAGAGGAGTGGACTCCACTCCTCATGCATGAGAAAGGGCCGGTAACCGGGATGCCCAGTCCCATGATCCAAAAAGATCAAAGCAAATCAATTTAATTAAACAAAACTCCCCCAGGGCTATTGTTAGTTGGAGGCACTCGTTGTTTCGAGCAAGCCATGGATTGATGCTTGTTGGTGGTGGGGGAGTATAAACTTTTACCATTCTGGTTGGGAACTGCCTATAATGCATGTAGTATGGAAGATATCGCCATCTCATAGTTGTTGCGTTGACAGTGAAAGTATGCTGCTCAAAATGTTATTCAATCTCTATTTTAAAATCGAGCTCTGGAACCTCTACAAATCCCTGCTTCCCTCTGCGAAGGGCCTGTCTATTTACTTTTGTGTTGAGTCATCATCCCTCTTATTAGATAGCACCCGCTGGAGAGCACACTGTCATTTGCATTCATTACTATTGGTTTATACTGGGTATGACTTGACTAGATCTCTTTTACCATGAATTACAATGTGTAGTCAGTCCTTGATCTTCAAAGGTGCTCTGCATTTATGTTTTGCGGTCTCAGAAAGGGCTAGCGAGATACGATTTTGTTATATCATGTTATGATTGTTTTGAGAAAGTGTTGTCATCCGAGTTTTATTATTATGGCTCGCTAGCTAATTATGCCATTTATATGAGTAATTGTGAGACTGAGGTGTTATTGTGAGTATGGTTAGTTCATAATATTTGCTGAAACCTGAATGCTGGCTCTGCATGTTTACAACAACGAGAGCAAACAGAGTTTGTAAAAGTTTTTCTTTATCACTTTCAGTTTATCAACTGAATTGCTTGATGACAAGCAAAGGTTTAAGCTTGGGGAGTTGATACGTCTCCAATGTATCTACTTTTCCAAACACTTTTGCCCTTGTTTTGGACTCTAACTTGCATGATTTGAATGAAACTAACCTGGACTGATGATGTTTTCAGCAGAACTACCATGATGTTGTTTTATGTGTAGAAAACAAAAGTTCTCGGAATGACCTGAAAATCCACGGAGACAAGTTTTGGAAAATATAAAAAATACTGGCGAAAGAATCAAGACCAGGGGGCCCACACCCTGTCCACGAGGGTGGGGGACGTGCCCACCCCCTGGGCGCGCCCCCTGTCTCGTGGGCCCCCTGATGCTCCACCGACCTCAACTCCAACTCCATATATTCCGTTTTGTGGAGAGAAAAATCAGAGAGAAATTTTCATCTCGTTTTATGATACAGAGCCGCCGCCAAGCCCTAATCTCTCTCGGGAGGGCTGATCTGGAGTCCGTTCGGGGCTCCGGAGAGGGGGATTCGTCATCATCGTCATCATCAACCATACTCCATCACCAATTTCATGATGCTCACCGTTGTGCGTGAGTAATTCCATCGTAGGCTTGCTGGACGGTGATGGGTTGGATGAGATTTACCATGTAATCAAGTTAGTTTTGTTAGGGTTTGATCCCTAGTATCCACTATGTTCTGAGATTGATGTTGTTATGACTTTGCTATGCTTAATGCTTGTCACTAGGGCCCGAGTGCCATGATTTCAGATCTGAACCTATTATGTTTTCATGAATATATGTGTGTTCTTGATCCTATCTTGCATGTCTATAGTCACCTATTATGTGTTATGATCCGACAACCCCGAAGTGACAATAATCGGGATACTTCTCGGTGATGACCATAGTTTGAGGAGTTCATGTATTCACTATGTGCTAATGCTTTGTTCCGGTTCTCTATTTAAAGGAGGCCTAATATCCCTTAGTTTCCGCTAGGACCCCGCTGCCACGGGAGGGTAGGACAAAAGATGTCATGCAAGTTCTTTTCCCATAAGCACGTATGGCTATATTTGGAATACATGCCTACATTACATTGATGAACTGGAGCTAGTTCTGTGTCACCCTATGTTATAGCTATTACATGAGGAATCGCATCCAACATAATTATCCATCACTGATCCAATGCCTACGAGCTTTTCACATAATGTGCCTTGCTTGTTTACTTTTCCGTTGCTACTATTACAATTCCTACAAAACTATTATCTTTACATTTGCCACTGGTACCCTTATTATCATACCACTTTGCTACTAAATACTTTGTTGTAGATACTAAGTTATCCAGGTGTGGTTGAATTGACAACTCAACTGCTAATACTCAATAATATTCTTTGGCTCCCCTTGTGTCAAATCAATAAATTTGGGTTGAATACTCTACCCTTGAAAGCTATTGCGATCCCCTACACTTGTCGATTATCACCGCTCGTAGTGTAATTCTCTCGTTTATTGACTACGTTGACAATGGCGTGAGCCCAGATGTCTAACCATTAGGAGGAACCATATTTTTTGGGCTTGTAATATAGAGGCACTTGCTTGCATACTACCATGACGTTGGTGGGTCCCTACTGTCATCCTCTCCACGTACAGTAATCTCCTTGTTCCTCTCGGTTGTTGACGACGTTGACAATGCAAGAGGGTAGCGCACCATGCATGGCGAGCTAACCAAGGCCGCAAGGCGGAGGACGACGGCGAGGCCTTGGACGGAACGAACAGGAGTTGTGGAAGATGCGCCGGTCCAGTCGCAGGCGGAGGGGAGTATGAGGGTTGACTGGTTCGGGTGCGGGTGCGTGTTGGGGCTAACGTCGCCGGAGAATAACGGGACATGTGGGGGAATAGAGGGAGGGACTGGCCAACGTTGGAGGGTACGTACGGTAGGGTGGCGGAGGCGCAGCCAGCCATGGGAGGTGGGAGCAGGTGGAGTCGACGGGGTGGTTTGGTTTGGGCGGTTGGAGGAAGAAGAAGACAAGAGATATAAGATACACGACAGATGTTGGATGTCAATCCGACGGCTGGTAGGCAGAATCGTTTGTTGACTGGCTAGTAAGTCGACACCACCTTGGATAGGCTATTTCCTTGCGGGTCCCAAATGTCAGAAACTAAATCTGTCATGGTCATGCAGCCTTTCCTATGAAAATTTACAGCCCATTTGATGTGCTAGTTCGAAATAAGTTTGTGAGTGTTGGTGGGGGCTAATCACTTGGCTTCAGAATGCACAAGAGCTCAAGCAGCCTGCGAGAGTGATGTTATTTCCCTTGGTTGGGATTTGTTACAATATTTCACTCTAAATTAAACGAATGGCAAGCCGTTTGCCTTGTTTCAAAGAAAATATGATAGTCACAGCCAAGTTGAAAAGGGCAGGAACATCTAACTCCAGCACAAACTGTACAAAAGCACGAGGGTTAATTGTTCATCAGGTTTACAAAAAAACCCAGGTTGAAAAGGGAAACAACATCTAACTCCAGCACTGTTTTTGGCAATCACAGTCAAATGGATCGGTCAGGTCCATAGAATGAACATCCTAGGTCGTAAAATTTACTGGATTATGACCACAATATGTTGTAAATAGAAGCCCGACACATTCAGAAGCTCTTTTGCCCACCTGAAACTCCTTTTTTGCTCTTCAACATACCCATTCGTCAAAACCATGCTGCTGATAAACTTAAGCCTGATGGACAATAGTAACCTCGCATTTAGCAGGAAGAATGTGACAAATCTAGTGTTTGCACGGTTGGCTACATATCGTTCTAGCATTATTGTCTTCAATCGAATCTCATGAGAAGTGAGAAAATCCTGATGCTTACAATCCACCAATTGGTTATTACTTTCTTACCCCCGTCCTGTTGCCTAAATAGACATGAAGATTGAAAACAGTTAAGGTCTAAAAAAAGAGTGTTGAAAGAGCAACAGCTGAACGGTTAATTCTAGTACACTATATGCGGGCTTCCAATGTGCATGAAATTATCACCTTTATATACAACTTCTCCAGACATGGAAAGCATTGCAGCAAGCCAATAATTTGTTCAGATCAAAACTATTCATTTGGATATATATAAGACCTTGACAGAATCCAGCACCATTGATAGGCCATCCATGGAGAAACTCTTCATTGAGCATAGAACATAATATTAGTACAAAATGTGTACTCCAAGATGATATATAACTTATGCGCAGAAATTTAAAATGCAGCTTATGGTTACAAGTGTAGATGATAATATAAAGTACCTGAAGAACTGTGGAGCCAAACACCATATTGAAATGAGCATAGAGATCATGTATTACACCCAAGGTCTCAAGTTTAGGCACAGAGAGGACGGTTATTTGCAACAATGAATAACTAGAATCAAGGATCAACCTTTGAAGTGAAGGGGCATCTTGGATGACGAGCTGCCTTCCGTCAAAACAAATTCCAATTCTTACAAGGTTAGGCGACTTTATTTGGAGACAACCGATTCTAACTGTGAAAACAAGCACCAAGCACTCCAGGGCAGGGCAACTGGAGTGGATGATGTTGTGCAATGAGGCCTCCGATATACGAACCCGCACAAGTGAAAGTTTCTTGAGAAATGGGAGTTGAAGGTTTAGTACCAGATTGTCTGGTAGGTAGCACAGCGCAAAGGTGGCGGTGTGGAGAGAGGAGGAAAACCGCGAGATGGACATCGGTGCTGAGGGCACAAGTAATGGCGTTCGGTATGTGGTATGTGATTTCCAGGGGAATAGTAGAACTCAAGCAGCTGTAGTTCTATGAATTCAGGGGATTTCAGCCAGGCGTCCACCGTGCAGGGCATGGTATGCTTGCTCAGGTAGCATGACGGGATGCAGAGGCTTTGAACAGAGCCCTAGTGGGAGGAGATGGTGGCTCTGGGATTTCAAAACCATTGAAGAGAGATAACTGACGACAGCCGAGATTAAGGGGCATGGCGTGCCATAGAGGGCGCCACCAAATTGAGAGGACTTGGGTGCGGCAGCAATCCTTTGTGGGGAGAAGCGAGATGATCTCCCCAAGGACGGCGTCTAGGAGATCGCTGATATGGTCCACCCGAGATTCTATGGGTTCCTGGGATCTGGTGGGGGTAGGGTCGCCACTTCTCCCTGCGCTGCCGGGTGCAAGATCTACAACAGGCGTCGCCGCTGGCGGGAGCCTCATCTTCTTGGCACTGGGGTCAGCCGACTCCATTTTCCTTGAGGGCGTCGCGTCGCTCTCATGGATTTGAGCAGAGTAACGAATGACGAGCCTAGTTGTAGTGCGAGTGAAGAAGAAGGGGAGCTGGGGTTTTTCTGTAGTAGTGAGGAAGAAGGGGGCTGGGGTTTTCTATAGGAGTGAGGTGAGGAATTTGGGGGTACGAGTGGAGCGAGCTGACGTGAGGTGGGTGGGAGTGAGGAGGAAGAAGAGCACCCAGGTTTTTTGGGGGTGCGGTGTGCTGGGTGTGGGGAGCGCCTCTCATTCAGTAAATATATGGGCTTTTGAATTGATTTTAGTGTGGATGGGCTGTTTTTTCTTGGGCCCAGAGAAAGAATTACTACTAGTACAGTGGAGACACTCTACAGCTACCCAGAAAAATAATTACTACTAGTACAGTGGATACAATACCGCTTCTGGCTCCTCCTAGGTCATTGAAACATCTCCCTCTACTGAATGTCGTTATACTTTTGTTCACCGACATGCGGGCCATCCAAAGGCACGGCCCAAATGCCATCCACCTAATTAAAAGGCAGATGCAAAGGAGAGTCACCCGGTTGTAGCGCTTGCAAGAACGAGCCGTCGTATCACAAAACCCCACCTCCCCACAGTCTAAGTTTGACGGACGAAGCAACCATCATTTCACTCTTTGCTGAATCCCCTTCTCCCTCACCGTCTTCAAGAAAGGCAACACTCGCATGTGCCACTGTTCTTCTCTCCCAACAAAGGGAAGGTAAGCGGATCCGTGATGTTGGTATATTTTTGTTCAGAGAAAAAAAAGAACTTTTGCAAAGCAGTAACCGATCCTCACTCTCTTTTTTGTTTCATTGTCATTGCTATTGTGTTTTCCTTTCAGTGGTCTCCTAGTATTCGTCAGTTTCATGATGGACCGAGGAGAACCAGGCAAAGATCTGCCGATATTGGAGCAGACGTGGGAGGCTGGTCCCCACGAGACAGAGAGCTCCAAGAAGATGGAGGCAGCAACCGAGCCCACCCTAGATACGCTCACGGCCACTACTGAGATGGTCAATGCCCCGTTTGAGGTTACAGCCCCCGTGGCACTGTAGGAGTAGTTTTCCCCCTTCGGGGATGTGTCCCCCCTGCTGAGCTTCCCAAGGTGATTTTCTTCTTTGCCGATCTCGACTGTGGTTTTTCATCTAAGTATGTGGTGATGAATAATGCAAAATTTTATTAGCTTCGATGCCATGCTATACATAGTGGTTTAAATAACTTGTGCTTCTTATATTGAAAAGTAATTCAGAATTTGTTTCTGCTTCAATTAGAGCCTTGATGCAGACAAGGATTGTGTGGTTGTACATGTCACTCGCTATGTGGCGGAACCTGAATATATGCACTGGGAAAACAGAGTTCTTAGGTTGTTGGATCCTGGAAGCCATTTGCGGTTATACCAATGAAGAGTTGTATTCCAGCCTCACTGTTGTCAGGCATGTTGTCCAGGGTGTACTGAAGCACAAGAAGTTCAAAGCTACTCCTTCGTTTGTGAGGCATACTATTCTTGTCAAGCTTACGCAGGAAGATGACATGGCATGCCTCCACAAACATGTTTATTAGTGGCAAGGCCACAAGGTTGTCTTCATGAAGGTTCACAGGATTGAGCTGCTGTGGGACGTCCAGATGATGTTCATGGCAAGGTCCGTCTTGTGTCCAACCCAAATTAGATAAAGGCATGAAATAGTTGCCCCAGCTAGTGTTTTATAGTAGTTTGGATTGTTGGAAATATGCCCTAGAGGCAATAATAAAAGTATTATTATATTTCATTGTTCATGATAATTGTCTTTTGTTAATGCTATAATTGTATTATCCGGAAATCATAATACACGTGTGAACACATAGACCACAATATGTCCCTAGTGAGCCTCTAGTTGACTAGCTCACAGATCAACAGATAGTCATGGTTTCTGACTATGGACATTGGATGTCGTTGATAATGGGATCACATCATTAGGAGAATGATGTGATGGACAAGACCCAATCCTAAGCATAGCACAAAGATCGTGTAGTTCGTTTGCTAGAGCTTTGCCAATGTCAAGTATCTCTTCCTTCGACCATGAGATCGTGTAACTCCCGGATACTGTAGGAATGCTTTGGGTGTATCAAACGTCACAACGTAACTGGGTGACTATAAAGGTGCATTACAGGTATCTCCGAAAGTGTCTATTGGGTTGACACGGATCGAGACTGGGATTTGTCACTCCGTATGACGGAGAGGTATCTCTGGGCCCACTCGGTAATGCATCATCATAATGAGCTCAAGGTGACCAAGGTGTTGGTCATGGGATCATGCATTACGGTATGAGTAAAGTGACTTGCCGGTAACGAGACTGAACAAGGTATTGGGATACCGATGATCGAGTCTCGGGCAAGTAACGTACCGATTGACAAAGGGAATTGTATACGGGATTTGATCGAATCCTCGACATCATGGTTCAACCGATGAAATCATCGAGGAGCATGTGGGAGCCAACATGGGTATCCAGATCCCGCTATTGGTTATTGCCCGAGAGTCGTCTCGGTCATGTCTGCGTGTCTCCCGAACCCGTAGGGTCTACACACTTAAGGTTTGGTGACGCTAGGGTTGTATGAATATGAGTATGCAGCATACCGAATGTTGTTCGGAGTCCTGGATGAGATCCCGGACGTCACGAGGAGTTTCGGAATGGTCCGGAGGTAAAGAATAATATATAGGAAGTGGTATTTCGGCCATCGAGAAAAGTTTCGGGGTCACCCGGTATTGTACCGGGACCACTGGAAGGGTCCCGGGGGTCCAGCGGGTGGGGCCACCCATCCCGGAGGGCCCCATGGGCTGACGTGGCAGGGGAGCCAGCCCATAGTGGGCTGGTGCGCCCCCCTAGGCCCACCCCCTGCGCCTAGGGTTGAAACCCTAGGGTGGGGGGGGCGCACCACATGCCTTTGGGGGCACTCCTCCCCCCTTGGCCGCCGCCCCCTTGGGAGATTGGATCTCCCAGGGCCGGCGCCCCCCCCTGGAGTCCTATATAAAGGAGGGCAGGGGTGAGGGCAGCCACACCCATTGCCTTGGCGCCTCCCTCCCCCTGCTAGACCTCGTCCTCCTCCCGTAGTCGCTTGGCGAAGCCCTGCTGGAGTTTTGCTGCATCCACCACCACGCCGTCGTGCTGCTGGACTATCATCAACCTCTCCTTCCCCCTTGCTGGATCAAGAAGGAGGAGACGTCTCCCGTCCCGTACGTGTGTTGAACGCGGAGGTGCTTTTCGTTCAGCACTTGGACATCGGTGATCTGAATCACGTCGAGTACGACTCCATCATCACCATCCCCTTGGAAGCTTCCGCACGCGATCTACAAGTGGTATGTAGATGCAAACTCACTCCCTTGACTCGTTGCTTAGATGAACTCATAGATGGATCTTGGTGAAACCGTAGGAAAAAATTTAATTTTCTGCAACGTTCCCCAACATGGATTGTGTCTAAGTATCCAAACCTTGCCTGTTATCAACCCCTCTAGGGCTAGTACTCTATTTGAATCGGTCTATGGGAACTGCTACTACTTTTGTGTGCCCGTGAATCATGTGAGAACCATCGTAATTGTTGCCAAAACAGATGCGTCCTCACTAGTTTTTTCATGAATATGGCATGGTAAGACATAAGTTGTCATGGTTTATCATACAAGCAGTGTGTGTTTTGATGAAATAGAGCACTCGTTCGAGAACTGTGCGCCAACGTATACATAAGTACTTGTAAACACTGTTGGTGCTACCCCACTTGTAAGAAGTTGTGCAAAACATGGCACATTGGCTCAGCTCGCTTCAACACTAGGCTATCGACCAGCTAACAATCAACAATCTGTTGTCTGACATATAAGCAACTATGTATCTTGTTACAGTGGTTCATGCAGTTAACTGAGGCCACAATGTAAATTCCAAACATTCACACACTAGTCTAGCGCTCATGTGGAACACTCACATTAAACTCGTCTTCATAAAAAACTTGAAAAGCATAAGTTAAGCAATTTTATACATCTCAATGATTCATAGAACATAACAAACATATACTAGTTCATAGCAAAAGACAAAGTTGTGAGAAGTTTTACAAATCAGGAAAAAACAAGCAGGCTTAAATTTCCTGGAGTTCACTCTAGTTTTTTGTTGTTGCCACCATCAGGGTTAGGTTCTCTCATTCCAGAATAACCAATTATAATTGTCGTCTCAGCTGGAATGCTGAACTGAACCATGCAGTGTACTGACCAGGTGAAATTCTTGTGCATTCCACTAAATATAAGCACCGCTATTGGTAGAAATAAGCAGACCACAATGCCTCTTGTTCGCGCACCTGTCCAAAAAACCGATGTGTAGCCGTGCCAGCTAGTCCTCGGTCCATGGATGAACTGGTAGAAAGTGCATTCCGGACTAGGATACAATTGTTTTCGCTCGTCCCTACACTGCAATCAGGAAGTAAAACATACGAATTAACTTCATTTAGATTGCGTTGGTCATTCTACCTAGTAACTACCAATGTAGGAATACCTGGAAGATGGGTGGTTAGACGACGACAACGAGGGATAGCCATCTCATTTTGTGCAGTTCTACTAAAACTGAGGTGTGTGCTTTTGATTGCGCGGATAGAAACAATACGGAGACAGACATCCCGAAACGATATGGAGACAGACATCCCTATTTGCGCAAATACGAAATATGGTTATTTAAACAGTGACAGATATTTGCAGTGGCGTATGATTAATAGCATCATCTATTGTGTTATAATTGGCACTAGATTGACAGTATGAAGAGTCCTTAAGTAAGTAGCATCACATCACATGAACACTGCCACTAGATTAACATGCAGAACAATAGCATTAGTATTACTGTCATGAGAGTAGCACATGGTCAGTAAATGTGCAATCAAATTTGTGCAGTTCCATTGGGATGAAGCAAGGTTAGCAGTGTGAAATTTAAGTGTAACTGCAAAAACACAATTCATGGGAAATAAAGAAAGGCGGAAGCACTTCATAAATTGGTGGTGGCATTGCTTCAATTTATCGACGGCACTAGACCATTACTTATAGTGACATTAGGTGGCATTGCTTAATGCTTCATGTGATTTTACATTAACGGTAGCGATATGGGCGTAGGGACAGCAGGGGCATAAAGTGGTGAGGCAGATGTGGCTGCCGAGAGCGGCAAACACTCAGGCAGCATGTTTGCATTTGTCCCATTTTTTATCTCCTGGCGACATTTTCCTATGTGAGCACATGAAATCTAGACCTGCTCATTCTCATTTGCGTTGTCCCCCAACACCCGTCACTTTCTTTCCTTTTTCAACCAAGAGATAGGTCCACTTCCCCCCACCCTTCGCCATACACCATGCTTTCTTCGTCTTTACAACCAAGAGACCGGTTGGGTAGCCAGTATCTACTACTTTCCCCCGTTTCCTCTTAGAACCAAGTCCTAGATTCATGCTATAGCTTTCCCACTTTCTTCCCTGTTTGAACCAACTCTTTGAGTCGACTGTATGAACTAGCTTTACCTCTAATAATAGTAAAAGTCTAGGTGGCTTTGGAACAGTGGACGGAAGTAGAAAAAGATCCACACGAAGGGAGCTGGGGCAGTAGAGCAAGGCAGGTTTCGAAGGAATATATACCCGAGGGTCGTCGGCATGTGGCAAAGATAGCGTCGGGAGGCCACATCTTGGCCACAATATGCAGGGAACGGAGAGAACGGCATGGCCGCTGTCGGTGTCAAAACCGGCGGATCTCGGGTAGGGGGTCCCGAACTGTCCGTCTAGGCGGATGGTAATAGGAGACGAGGGACACGATGTTTTACCCAGGTTCGGGCCCTCTCGATGGAGGTAAACCCTACGTTCTGCTTGATTAATATTGATGATATGGGTAGTACAAGAGTGGATCTACCACGAGATCAAGGAGGCTAAACCCTAAAGCTAGCCTATGGTATGATTGTTGTAATGTATGTTGTGTCCTACGGACTAAAGCCCTCCGGTTTATATAGACACAGGAGGAGGCTAGGATTACACAGAGTCGGTTACAAAGGTAGGAGATCTACATATCCGTATCGCCAAGCTTGCCTTCCACGCCAAGGAAAGTCCCATCCGGACACGGGACGGAGTCTTCAATCTTGTATCTTCGTAGTCTTGGAGTCCGGCGGAAGATGATAGTCCGCTGTCCGGACACCCCTAGTCCAGACTCCTCAAGAGCCCCGAACCAGGCTTCAATGACGATAAGTCCAGCGCGTATATAGTCTTCGGCGTTGCAAGGCGGGTTCTCCCTTCAAGTTCCATGTACCTGCCGAACAGTGTCCGGCTTTATCATAAATACTGTGTTTCTCGGCTTCTACGCCCAATAATGGCCTTTTTCCACGCGTCGCACAAATGCGAAAAGCCAGGGTGTCTTTTATGTTTCACCCCCTAGTCGTCCGAGTCGTCCGCCTACAAAAGAGGCAAAAATCCAGATCCAAACCACACCATCTTCCTCCTGCGAATACTTCATCGGAGTGCCCTTGACCTAAAAATCCATTCCATCATGGACCGTCGACGCGGCTCCTTCTCGCGCTCCCAGCCCACCGCCAGGGGATTGGAGGAGGTGCTCTGTTCCGCACAACAATCTAGTGAAGCTCCAAGCGGGGGGATATCTCCCTCCAGCCTTCATGGTCCCGGTTCGAGCCGGGCTGGTCACTTATCAAGGTGGGAGGCAAGCGGACGCTACCCCAAGTCCCAATAAAGGGGAGCGAGTATGCTTCATCCCTTATCTGATAAGGGGACTCGGATTCCCAATACATCCGTTCCTCCGCGGGCTCCTGGAGTTCTACGGACTCAGCTCCACCACCTCACGCCCGCCTCATCACGCATATCGCTGGCTACGAGCTCTTCTGCGAGCTATTCCGGGCATTGAGCCCCATTTTGCATTGTGGAAGAGGCCGTTCTTCCTCGTACCCCGTTCTCACGAGGGGTTCATATATCAAGTGGGCGGCGCCGAAATATGGCGCATTGCCGGGACCGGATACCCATCCGGTACCCCAAGAAGGCGTCCAAGACCGGCCTTCGAGTGGTTTACATAGGAGACGCCCGCTGCTGGACCCATCCGGATTGGCCTCCGGAGTTTAGTGCTGCTCCTCTGAAGAACGCCACCGGGCGCCCACGGAGCCCCGATTGAGGAAGACAAGAGCGCCCATTACTTGATGGGCCGAATAAGATTACTGGCCCATTTCGGGTTGACCATGATTGGATTCATGGCGACATGCATTATGCGGGGGGTACAACCATTGCAATACAGAGGCCACCCCATGTGGGATTTCAACGGGGAAGACGATGCCACCCGTCATGGCCGCCAAGGGCGGATTTGACCGAGGATCTCGTGGAGATCCTGTCCAGCCTGCATAAGGGGAGAAGGAGGACTTCCTTGAATCTAACCCTTTGAATGGGTTTTCCATGAACAACCCTAGAGGATGGGTGTTTAACACTTTTAAAGGCTCAACCCATGCTTTCAAGTTTAGGATTCTTACATTATGTCTTCGGCGCAGGATCTACGCCGGTTGTGGAGGACATGGTAAGTCCCGCCCGCAACCCGAGGATCCAGAAGATCCTCGATCCGCCTCCGAAGAGGATCCGGACATCAAGGTGGAGCTGATCGACGGGTGTTTCACCAGCTCAGCATGGATAATGCTTTGTCGCCATTACGGCGGACTACCCCGGATCAGATCCGGCTTCCTGTGATCGTGACCGAGGTCCGACACCATTATCTCTTCCTTGCCCATTTCGACATTCGCGAACGATGGTATTTTACAGGAAGCGCCTTCAAGGCGGGAAGCCGAGCCCGCGGCGGCTGACCAACAAAGGTCAGTCCGGACCAGCAGGCAGAAAAGGGGCGCGACACGGACTGAAACGTCGCCGCAAAGGTATAACTCATATTTAAATTTTCAGAGCAATGTTCCTAGGAAGCGTCTGAGTGCTCATGATCTTTATAGGAGAAAAAGCGCTCGCCGGATCATGGGCGCGAAGTTGTCGATCCAACCTATACCGCCAGGCTCAGCCACCGCCACGGAGGGGGAGGCAAGCGCAAGACGCTGGCGGATCCTCCTCCAATGGAGGACACCGACGCATCGTCCGCCACCAAGTTCGAGGTGGAGAGCGCCATGAACCATAGGCGCCACGACAAGAGCCGTGAAGCGTGCTTCTCCCGAGGCATTGGACGCCTTTAACGCAGGGGACGCGCACTCCGTGCCGCCAAGATGGTTTTACCAGAGCCACGGAGCAGATGTGAAAGACATACGGGTAAGGGAATTTTAATGGTTATATACACCAAGAGCCCCGAGACTTAAAGTAGTTATGTTAACTGATTTAAGGATCAATTAAAACGCAGCTCTTACCGAGAAGAATGCCCAAATGTCTCAGAGCTGCAAGAATGCAAGGCCCAACTTGAGGCCACACTTGCTGCCGCAGGAGGAGACGCAGACCCCTCCTGGTAACACATTTTTATTAATAAATATAAGCGTTGTGCAGCGTGCGCGCAAGTCTAATAGTGACATTGCAGGTGCCGCCGAACAAGATCCGGATAGGCAAGAATTACTACGCCAGCTAAAGGCCGGCGAGAGGGTGCTGAATAAGGTGCAGCAAGAAAGGAACAAGCTCCAGGATGCCCACGCCCAACTCGGAGAAGAGCTGAAAGGCGTTCGGGCCGAGTTGTCCAGCTCCGTTAAGGACACTGAGCAGCCTCGTCGCGGCATCTATAGTAAGTGCTTGAGCGGACTCCTTTGAAAAGAAGAGTTCAGCGAGGAAGTCAATTGACAAATTTTGTCTTGTAGGTATACTCACAGGTCGCCCCGCAAAGGAGATCCCCGTATCAACAGGTGATCAACTTCCCGAGCTGTTGCAGCTGCTCGAACAAGTTCGGCAGGCAATGAGCGGCGTCGTCCAGGCTTTATGGCCAGCCCTCTCCCTACCCGAGGGCCTTGGGGAGCTTGCGGAGAAGCTTCAGGGAGTGCGGCAGCGCTTCTGTTTATGGAAGATTTCGGCCTGCCGCCAAGGTGTCAGGGAGGCTTGGGCCATGGAGAAGATGCGTTACAAGAAGGCGGATCCCAACCACATGGCCGAAGTTGGACCGGTGGGGCCCGATGGGAAGGAGATCCCTGTGAGTTTAGTATACAGCCAAGTAGAGTTGGCTGCTAAATTTTCCCAACGGGACTGTAAGTTAGACAGCCTGTTAGACGGGATTGAGGAGGAATACAATCAATAATTTTGACAATGTATGTTTTCCTTTAAAGTGACATGTGAAATGCCTTCTAACCGGATTGTAGATCGTTTGTCTTTGCCGACCTTTTCGCTTCAACCTCGGGACCCTAGAGTCTGGAGTGTGTCCGAATATCTTTTTGGTTAAGAAACAACCGGGGTATGGATGGAGACCAAAGGGGTCATTAGTGCTTTATCGCATAAGTGCCCAACTAGTTATGTTATATTACATGGTTAGTAAGAAACATCTTCCAGAGAGAATAGTTCCGTTAAGGGTTCCTTTCCCTAGGAGGCATGCCCTAAAGTGCATGTCCGGACTGCGAAAAAAGCAGAAAAAACATCTGGGGGCGGATAAATGAGTAGGTAAAAATCATCTTTTAAGTCACCGATCAATATTCCCTTAAGAACGCTTAGCTTTCGCTTCACCCACGAGGTACACATCAGTGACCGGCAAGAATAATCGCAGAGGTGCTCCTTTACCTCCTAGCCGAACAATCGGGAACGTAGTGGTAAGCACACGAGCCAGGCAACC
Source organism: Aegilops speltoides (assembly GCA_021437245.1). Taxonomy (NCBI): domain Eukaryota; kingdom Viridiplantae; phylum Streptophyta; class Magnoliopsida; order Poales; family Poaceae; genus Aegilops; species Aegilops speltoides. Next base: position 107,230,776 of record CM038141.1, on the reverse strand, counting down.
CAGCTTGGCCAAAACTTAAGTCATATCGATGCATATAATGGTGAGTAAAAGGTACATGTGGAAGCTTGACACATGTGCTGGGCATGAAACCCTTATAATTGAGCTTCTGTAAAAGAAGCCCCCAGGTATAATGAGTGCGGATGGCACATCAAGTGTATGCAAACAATGCGAAAGTAGGCCCTTAGGGGATTTTTAGTAAAAGGGTTATGAAAAGAGAAACAAAAGACAGCCGAAGTGTAAAAATTTGGATGGAGGAAGGGGACGAACTCTTAGTCCGGTGCTAGGCATAGAATCTTCGGAGGCGGGTTGCGTTCCATGGGTTCGGCTCGAGTCGGTTATCCGATGCATTTCGTGACAAAGACGCCCGCCGGTCAGGACTTGATCGATAATGAAGGGGCCCTCCCATTTGGGCTTGAGCTTGTCCTTTTTCTTGTCCGGCAGGCGTAGAACTAGTTCACCAACGTTGTAAGTCTTGGCCCGTACTTCTTTGTTTTGATATCTTCGAGCCTGCTGCTGATAGAATGCGGAATGAGCCTTGGCGATGTCGCGTTCTTCCTCCAATGTGTCCAAGCTGTCCTGCCGATCCAGCTCGGCCTCTCTTTCTTCGTACATGCGCACTCGAGGTGAGTCATGAATAATGTCGCAGGGCAAGACTGCCTCTGCGCCGTAGACCATAAAGAATGGTGTGAATCCGGTAGTGCGGTTAGGTGTTGTCCGCAGCCCCCAGAGTACGGAGTCGAGCTCCTCAACCCAGTGCGTGTCAGATTTAGTAAGTGACCGCACTAGTCTTGGTTTAATGCCGCTCATTATTAGACCATTTGCTCGTTCCACTTGACCGTTGGTTTGAGGGTGATAGACTGAAGCGTAGTCGAGCTTGATGCCCATATTTTTGCACCATGACTTAACCTCGTCGGCTGTGAAGTTCGTGCTGTTGTCGGTGATGATGTTGTGGGGGACTCTGTAGCGGTGTACTACCCCGGATATAAAGTCTATCACTGGTCCGGACTCTGCCGTTTTGACCGGTTTGGCCTCTATCCATTTGGTGAATTTATCCACCATGACCAATAGGTACCTTTGCTTGTGGGTTCCCCCTTTAAGGGGTCCAACCATATCAAGCCCCTGCATCATGAACGCCGGGTAATGGGTATAGTTTTGAGGGCGGTGGGCGATGTGGCTCGATTAGCAAAGAGCCGACAACCAACGATCTCTCGACTAAGTCCCGGCATCTGCCGGGCCGTCGGCCAATAAAATCTGTCGGAATGCCTTTCCTACAAGGGCCCGGCTGCTGCGTGGTGTCCGCCTAGTCCGCATGAATTTCAGCCAGAGGTTTCGCCTTCCTCTTCGGAGATACACCTTTGAAGGACTCGGTTGTACTTTTCTTATAAAGTTCCCCTCATGGACATTGTAGGCTTTCGATCGCGGACTATGCAGCAGGCCTCGCTTTTGGTCTTGGGAAGTTCCCGCCTAAGCAAGTAGGCTAGGAATGGTTCTGCCCACGGGCGATTATCGCCATTATGACGTAATGAAGGTGTTATGTCATCGGCTGAATCGCCGATTGGCGCGGTTTTTTCCGGTTTGTCACTTCTGGGCTCCTCTTCCCATAGTATGGATGGCTAGAAGAGCCGTTCCAGGAAGATATTTGGAGGGACAGCATCACGTTTCGCACCGATGCGTGCCAATACGTCGGCTTGGTTATTATCTCGGGCTATGTGATGGAATTCGAGTCCTTCAAACCGAGCTAACATTTTTAGGACAGTGTTGCGATATGCTGCCATTTTTGGATCCTTGGCGTCAAAGTCTCCGTTTATTTGGGATACTGCAAGGTTTGAATCCCCGTGCACCTCTAAGCGTTGAATGCCCATGGAGACTGCCATCCAGAGACCATGTAACAGGGCCTCGTATTCGGCTGCATTGTAGGAGTCCGTGTACATTATTTGAAGTACATACTGGACTGTGTATCCGGTTGGGGACGTCAATACGATGCCAGCCCCCAGTCCGGCCAACATTTTAGAGCCGTCAAAATGCATAGTCCAATTGGAGTATGCGCCGTACTCTTTAGGGAGTTCGGCTTCGGTCCATTCGGCGACAAAGTCAGCCAAAACTTGTGACTTTATAGCTCGCCGAGGTTTGTAAGTTATATCGAATGGTAAGAGCTCAATGGCCCATTTTGCAATCCTGCCCGTTGCGTCTCGGTTATTTATAATGTCATTGAGTGGTACTTCAGAGGCCACTCTTATCGAACACTCTTGAAAGTAGTGTCGGAGCTTCCGGGATGCCACGAACACCGCATACGCTATCTTCTGATAGTGTGGGTAACGGGACTTGCAGGGGGTTAACACAGTGGATACATAATACACTGGTTTTTGAAGAGGGAATTTCTGCCCTTCTGTCTCTTGTTCGACGACGAGTACCGCGCTTACAACTTGGTGCATTGCTGCGATGTATAACAGCATTGGTTCGCCCAGATTGGGCGCAGCCAGGACCGGATTTTTTGCCAATATGGCCTTTATTTCTTCGAGTCCGGCGAAGGCAGCATCCGCCCACTCGAAGTGTTCGGTGCGCTGAGGAGGCGATAGAGGGCAACGCCTTTTCTCCTAGACGGAGATAAAGCGGCTTAGAGCTGCCACGCATCCCGTTAAGTTTTGTATTTGTTTGAGGTCTTTTGGAATGTCCAACCGTGATGAGCTCGGATTTTAGCCGGTTTGCTTCGATTCCTCTACCGGATACGATGAAGCCCAAGAGCTTTACGGCTGGTACGCCAAAACACATTTTTCCGGATTCAGCTTGATGTCATATGCTCTGAGGTTGTCGAACGTGAGCCTCAAATCGTCTACTAGAGTTTCGACGTGTTTTGTTTTGACGACTACGTCGTCTATGTATGCCTTGACTGTTTTGCTGATCTAGGTAGCCAGACATGTTTGAATCATGCGCTGATATGTTGTGCCAGCGTTTTTAAGTCCGAAGGGCATCGTGTTGAAGCAGAATGGTCCGTAAGGAGTGATGAATGCCGTTGCGGCTTGGTCTGCTTCCGCCATCTTGATTTGATGGTAGCCAGAGTATGCGTCGAGGAAGCACAATGAATCGTGCCCTGCGGTAGCATCGAAAATTTGGTCGATGCGGGGGAGAGGGAAGGGATCCTTTGGGCAAGCCTTATTGAGGTCTTTAAAATCGACACAGAGGCGCCAGGATTTGTCCTTCTTGGTACCATTACCAGATTTGCTAGCCAATCCGGATGTTTGATATCTCGATGAATCCGCTTCCAATAGTTTGGCTAGCTCTTCTCCCATTGCCTGTCTTTTGGGTTCGGAAAATCATCGAAGAGCCTGTTTGATCGGCTTAAATCCTTTTAGGATGTTTAGGCTGTGTTACGCCAACTGCGTGGGATTCCGGCATATCCGAAGGATGCCAGGTAAAATGTCCCAATTTTCCGGCGAATTCACGCGAAGGCGGCGCCTACTTCGGGTTCAATTGTACCCCAATGGAGGCCGTCTTTGTTGGGTCCGTTGGATGGACCTCGAATTTTATTATTTCATCTGCTGGTTTGAAGGAGGTGGACTTGGATCTTTTATCGAGTATCACATCGTCCCTGTTCACCGTGAGAGCGCAGTGTGTGAGTTCTTCTCGCCGCTAAGGCTTGGATAGTGCCTCCGTGGCTAGTGCGGCTGTCTTGTTTTCGGTGCGGAGTGCTATGTCCGGATCACTAGCGAGTGATTATTCCGCCGGGCCTGCATTTTGAGCTTCATGTACCCATAATGAGGTATCGCTTGAAAAATTGTGAATGCCTCTCGTCCTAATATAGCGTGATATCCGCTGTTGAACGGGGCCACTTGGAACGTGACTTCTTCGGATCTATAATTGTCCGGCGAGCCGAACACCACATCGAGTGTGATTTTTCCGGTGCAGCGCGCTTCCCGGCTAGGGATTATTCCTCTGAAGGTTGTGCTGCTTCGCTCAATACGGCTCCAATCGATTTCCATTTTTCGCAGAGTTTCCTCGTAAATGACGTTTAGTCCGCTGCCGCCATCCGTGAGGACTTTTGTCAGTCGAAAGCCGTCCACTATGGGACTAAGCACCAGTGCGGCTGGTGCTCTAGCTGTTCGGAATTTAGGCTCGTCGCTGGCGTTGAAGGTAATAGCTGTGTCGCTCCATGGATTTGCTGTTGCTACTTGGTAGACTTCGGCGAGTCCGCGGATTTTTCGTTTTCGCGTATTGTTTGATGCGAAGGTCTCGAAGACTGTTGATACCGTACCAGTATTGTTGGAGTGGTTTTCCGGGGCTAGAAGCTCCTCGCCACTTTTGGCCACCTGCCGTAATATCCAACATGCTCGAAGGCTATGTGTTGGGACGGCTCCCTCTGTACTATGAAGCTTACAGGGTCCATTGAGCCATCCCTCCAGTACGGTTCCGTGCCCTTTATGGGGTTTTTGCTTTTTCGTTTTTGCATCTGGGGCCTGAGTGTGAGGCACCCTTTTGTTGCGGACTGGGGCTGGGGCCAGATTATCCCAAAATTGGTTTTCGGTTTTCCGGAAACTCTCCATCGCACAGTACTTTCGTACTATGGACGCCAGATCGGCGAAGCGTGTAATTTTACGATGATCGATGGCGTTCAATATTTCCTTGTCCATGCAATTATTGCAGAAGATTGAGATTGTGTTTTCCTCTCGGCAGTCCTTTATCCTGTCCATAACCAGGAGGAATCTGGCCTAGTAGTGATGTACTGTTTCAGCGGGCTCTTGCCGTATTAGAGATAGATCGCCTATGTCTGGGCGGGTGGGTGGACTAAAATCCGGATCCCTGCCCATCTTGGGGCTTAAAGGCCGAGAAGTTTCCGAATTCGGAAGCTTGGGTTGCTGGACACGATCCAGCGAGTCCGGAGCGATGCATGGTTTTAAGTTCAATGCTCGATCGAAGTCCGTCCCTCCGTGGAAATCCGGCATGGAGGGTTCGGGAATCCGGATGTGACTAGTTTTCAATATAGGCGAAGAGTTGCCGTATTGCTCCTCTACCACTGCGATGTGGTGGGTGGCCTGGGGAGAGTTAATCTCTCTCAGATCGGTTTTAAGCCCAATCTGATTGTAGTCTGTAGCGACTCCCAGGGCGGCGATGCGATCCAAGAGCTCGTTAACAGACGAGAGCTCTATTGGATCCAACTGTTCGGCAGATTTCGAGCTGATTGCTTCTGACGACTTGAGAAGTCATTGTCAAAGCGGTGGCCGGACAGGCGGTCATAAGAAAACCACCTAGCCGGATAGTTTGGCCGGCGGCCAAGGCCCCTTTGGCGAAAACACCGTCTTTGAAGATGGGTGGAGGCATCCTTCCTATCGGTGACGACACAGAGGAACTCTCAATGAAAGCACCAATGTCGGTGTCAAAACCGGCGGATCTCGGGTAGGGGGTCCCGAAGTGTGCGTCTAGGCGGATGGTAACAGGAGACGAGGTACACAATGTTTTACCCAGGTTCGGGCCCTCTCGATGGAGGTAAAACCCTACGTCCTGCTTGATTAATATTGATGATATGGGTAGTACATGAGTGGATCTACCACGAGATCAAGGAGGCTAAAACCTAAAGCTAGCCTATGGTATGATTGTTGTAATGTATGTTGTGTCCTACGGACTAAAGCTCTCCGGTTTATATAGACATCGGAGGAGGCTAGGATTACACAGAGTCGGTTACAACGGTAGGAGATCTACATATCCGTATCGCCAAGCTTGCCTTCCACGCCAAGGAAAGTCCCATCCGGACACGGGACGGAGTCTTCAATCTTGTATCTTCGTAGTCTTGGAGTCCGGCGGACGATGATAGTCCGGCTGTCTCGACACCTCCTAGTCCAGGACTCCCTCAGCCGCCGATCGGGACGCGTGGGCAGCCATTGGGCTACTCCCTAACTGCCGACGACAGCGTGCATGATGCACGTACACCCCTGCCCCGGTCGAGGTTGTCTAGCCGGATTTGTGACCAGCCGTGAGCTGAGAGAGAGTGTGGCCACCTATGTCTTGCTTAGATCTGGAGAGCATGAGAGAGTGAACAAGAGGAACCCTAGTAAAGCAAGCGCTAAGGCTCCTGCTTATATATATAGTGGAGTGATTCTGTTGTACCAGCTTCAAAAAAATGCGCTCCTACGTGTACCCGCGAGTGGGTGTGAGAGAACTAGTGCGTGCGTGCACCGCTTCTCTTCGTGAGAGTACAATATACTATGCCCAAAGAACGTTCTCCGCAAGAGTAATAGTATAAGTATGTGACATGTGAGCTAAAATAAAATGTGCGCGACGTCTTTTGTTTTTTAGAAGTTCTGAGGGTAGGGTGTGAATAGCACATATGTGCGTGACGTCTACCTGCACATAGACGGTGGGTGCGACGTGCGAGTCTGCGAGAGGACTTGGGAGAGTCGTGACTCGTGAGGGTGCGTGTGCGTGAGAGAGAGGGGGGCACGTATCAATGCAATGCATGTGTCATAAACCATTATCCGACAAGCGTTCGCCAAAAGCCTTTTCCTGACGAACACCGTAAGAACCGTTAGATTGGCATCCGGCAGTGTCAGTTTTGCCATGTCATTTAACAGAACAGCCACTCCTCCTACACAAAAATCTTCCACGTGAGTGTTAGCAACTGCCATATGCTCCCTCCGTTCCAAAATGCAGTGCATATAGCTTTATTGAAAATTTGAACCTCACAAACTTTTACCGAGTTTTCGTGTACCAAATTGCACATGTAGAATACCCTATATATATCATTTCATTCATCTTCGAGAGGTAACTATAAAGATGGGGGAGGAGTATACAAAGAAAGACCATCGTATCACCCGCAGCAATTTCAACCATCCTTTGGTGTCGAGGAATATCATAGGAACTCTATATGATATGATTTTTATAGGATTTTTTTCCTTTAGAGCCATATTTCAATGGAAATAAACATGATATCATTTCTATAGCTTTAGAGCCAGTTGGTTCATAGGAATAGATTCATATACTCCACATTTCAAAGGAAATAAACATGATATCATTTCTATAGCTTTAGAGCCACTTGGTTCATATGAATGGATTCCTATACTCCCTTAATTTCAAAGGAAAATAAACATTAGCGTATATTCAATAGAAAAGTTCCGATGATATGAACCAAATTACATCTCTTTTCTAATCCCTCATCATAGGAATTGAGATACATGTCATCTCTAGATTCAATAGAAAAGTTCCTATGATGTGAACCAAATGACATCCCTTCTCCAATTGAGATACTCCATTTCATCTCTTTCCCTACAACTTCCATGTATACATCTTCTATTCCTAAATTGATAGTACAACCCACTAGTAGCTTTTTTCCAAGACATGCAACTATGGCACAAGAACTATATAGTGTGCCAATACATTGAAAGATGGTCGTTGGATGAAGCTAATCCGACAGTGCAGAGATGGAAAATCCGAGCACTACTGGCCGTTGGCTATCATCAACATTTCACCAGATCTGCCACATGTACAATTTAGAAGACTCCATGGTTGAACTTAAGCATAATGCACAAACCTCAAAACACAAACACTTCTCCTTTGTTCTAGAATCTTCTGTATCATAACTGAATTTTTTTTCTAAATGAATTGCCATTATTTGTTTTTTTACTTTATGCTTTACAATGCACAACCCCATGAATCTTAACATTTTTATAAAACTAATTGATTTTGAATGAGATGAACTATAAGAACTAAACAAACATCTACATCATGCATATATGACTCAAAGTTTTACATGCTATAGTGTGTATTTATTCATAATTTGGTTTCGAAATCTCATGCGTTCAATGCATTTGTACCTTACTAGTTTTGAGTAGAGTAGCAAATTTCACGCGGCCCCGGGTATATCAAAATGCAGGGCCCATGCATCATTGCCTTTCGGTCGAACCTACGCCCACAATTTTCTGTACGTACTATATCTCCACTGGTCCCCGAACCCAAAATGTTGCCTCGTTCCCGTAAAACCAAGAGGCCCACACATATTTAAGGCGCCGACTCGAACCCGTTTACTACGACGTGGCTCCGCACACCGTAGTACTCCTACAAACCCTACCACCGCACTCATCATCGATTTTCTTTAAGAGGACGAGGGAGAAGCCGATTTGTAGTGGAGGCGCTTTCAAAAAAAGGATCTGTAGTGGAGACCCCTACCCTAGGGTGCCCTAGGTAGTTGTCGCATGCATCATTGTTTTCTCTTTTCTTTATGCTCTTGCGCCCTAGAGTGAAATGATGGTTGCTTCGTCTGTCCAGCTTAATGCAGGAAAGGTGGGGCTTTGTGATTTGACCCCTCATTACTCATTTTCTACTACTGCGGCACTACAACTGGGGTGCCTCCAATTCCAACCGCTGCTCCGAACTGTAATTTGGTGCATCCCACGTGGAACAAGACGGTGGATGAGCCACATGTCGGCCAAAGGGGTCATGTTAAGTGTGTCGCCATTTCGTGTGCGGACTGACCCTGCTTGAGTTGCTATGCCAACACGACAGGAGCAGCCTACCACTTGGTTTTGCTCCTTGGTGAATCCCGACTATATTCATCTAAAAAGATATGTGCTGAACTACCCTCTCCGTCTCGGTTTCTTATTTTTAGGCGTCTCGGTTTATAGGGCGTGCACCTAGTTCTAGGACATTCATTTGACTAACTCAATATGAGTTACTATGTCACAAAAAGTATATCATTGGATTCTTAAGCGGATGCAGTTGTATTTAAAATTCAAGGGCGGGGCTTTTCCTACGCGGTAGGCGGGGCAGTTCCGCCTAGTCGGTTCGACAGAGATGCGAGAAGATGAGGGAGTAGGCTGCTGCAAACGTAGGGCTGTGTGATTTGACACTGAGTTACTGCTGGATAGGTGGGGCCCCATGATTTGACTTGCCATTATCATTTTAACTGCAGCGCTACGACCGGTGTGAGTCTCCCGATTCCTGACCACCTCCATGCAGGTGCCTCTCCCAATGCTTCACCATGTAGTTGAGGCTGGCTCTTGCATGAGAGCCCACTTCTCCACTTTTTCCTTGCCTCTTTCCTCCACATATGCAAAAATGCCATGTAAAGCGGGCTTATAGCCCACTATTGTAGTACTTACTTGCTCCTACAGGTGCTAGCTTACCACATAGGCATAAAGTCTGATGTGGCAAGTTTGGTGACCCAAGGAAGAAATGGTGCTAAGCATGTGTACCTAGGTGAAAAGACAATTTTGAGTCTATAGCTAATTAAATGAAGCAAAGTTAGCAACAAAAAACTAATAAGCACCTATGCATTGGGGACTTGATTGCTAAGCGATTTAATGCCCTTAGCACCTCATCTAAGCACCATTTCATTGGAAGAGGTCACTCCTTGGCAAATGCAATAAACACTACTCCCTCTGTCCCATAATATAAGAACGTTTCTGGCACTACACTAGTGTCAAAACATTCTTCTATTATGGGACGGAGGGAATACGAAGAAAGAGATAGAGAGAAGTAAAAAAATACACTTATAGCCAACCTTATAGCTAACCTTATTGTAGTATGAGTGACTAAGTGATGACTATGTATGACATGCCAACATCAGATAGCCTAACACACCGTGTTAAATCTCCAATGGTGCGACCGCCCGAGCGACGCGACGGTCGTGGTAGGCGTGACCATGATACGGGCTGCTGGCAGCCCTTGGATCTGAGATCGAACGGTCGCATGCTAAGTTGCTGAAAATTTGCAGAATAACCCTCCAGGATAGAATATTCAACCATAGGTCTAGAATCACGCCATGCAACCGTTCGATCTTAGATCCAAGGGCTCTCGGAAGCCCGTATCATGGGAGAATGGAAAGCCACTACCCTGTCGTTCGCACACTGGCAGTTCGCTCCTACTCGTCCTTGCATGTCCTTTAATATTATGGCGGTTCGCTCCTAGTCGTCTCGTCCTTTCACATTACGGCAGTTCCACTAATCCTAACCCTCCTCCCAAATCCATGTCGTCCCAAATCTCCATGATTGGCGGTGAGTACAAGGTTAGAACCATCACCGGTGATGAGTTCGACGTAATCTACACCCGTTCTTCCGCGACGGTGAAAGGATGCCTTTCTCGCTTCAGACGCATGTTCGAAAACTCGGATGATGAGTGGGTCGTTGGGCTAGATGTTGAGTACACCACAGTCCTGGGACGAGAGAAGGATCTAAAGGAGGAAGAGAGGAAGAAGCCTACCGTGATCCAGGTTTGCGTGCATGACTTATGCTTGGTCTACCACATATGCCATGCCGACGTTGAATGCCTGGATTTTAAGAACTTCCTCGAGAGCAACCTAGTCAAAATTCATTAATGTAGACTTTACGAACAACAAAAGAGTCCTGGGTCGGATAGGCCTCGTTGTAGGCAACCCCTTCGACCTCCAGAAGAATCAGCTGCTGCTCTACAGTGTCCAGCCTTCAATGCTGACCCTGGCAGGAGCCATGGTTCATCCTTCGTACGGTAAACTGGAGAAACCTCATCACAGGTTTCATCGTCATGCATGGCAGCGGAATGTACTAGATATAGACCACATCCACTACGCTGCAATGGATGGCTACCTTTGTTTCAATATCTACAAGGGTTGGATGAAGAGCAAGAGCCAAGTGTGCGGTTCCAGCAAAGAAGTATCAGCCAAGAGGAAGAGGGACAAGGACGAGGACTCCGAGTAAGGTGGCAGTGTCGTTGCTCATGGTGGTTCTAATGAAGTTTCTACTAGATTAGTTGCATAGTTTAATTTCAGGTGTGCTTAGTTTAATTTGAGGGGTGTGTTGTGCTGAGCCCCCAGCAGAACTATGTTATGTTTCTTATTGTTACTTTAACTCTTCAGTATGTACATACTAGTATTTCTTACATTTCATTTAGCACCCCATTTAAGCACGTACTAGCTTTTTTAATAGTACTATATGCATAATTTGGCGATGAGCACTCTCTATATGTACCACCTTTTTTTTTAATTTCAATTTTTGCTCCATGGCGCAATCCATCGATACTACTACTGTACAAAAGTATACATTTTTTAAAAGGCTAGAGTACTATTCATCACATATATAGCCAGTTAAATTCTCAACCTAGAACGACGTGCATGCCATGTAAACCGATATGGAGGAAGTATAGTAAAAATGAGGTGATTTTACCGAGCGATTGGCGGGGGAGCATGGCCTGTCATGCGGTCCCACGTGTCATGATGTACCAAGGCGATGCACGTGTCCCTCTTGAGGCAGAAGTAATACTACGTGGTTTGAGATGATGGCGAACTGAAGTGTGAAATAATGGTTGCTTCGTCCGTCTGGGATGGTGCGGCATTGTGATTTGACGTCTCATTGCTCATTACTACTCTCGGGCGGTGCAGTGGGGTGCGTCCCCTGCTGTTCTCAAGCGTTATTTGGTGCTTGACACGTCGACCCAGTTGCTATATGTCCCACATGTCGGCGACAGGAAGTATAAAATTCATGAAAGGGAGCATCGACGGAGGAGTATACTACAGAATTCATGAAAGGGAGCGACTTAGTTTTGGAAAAATCTGATTTTACGGAGTACATACCCACTAGGGTTTATAGGGCACATCTAAAAAACATTCGTTTTTCCGTTTGATAAGTCTCAATTCTACTACTAGTAGTAGTACCATTACATGTTGGATTTCGAGGTGCGTTAGATCACCCGATGCAAGCAGTGTCAGGAGGAAACTCACCAATGCATGTAGAAGTTCATGGAAATTTAGTGGTCATTCATGCATTCATTCTAATTAATGCCTCGGTAAACATAACTTCTTGAGAAAAAGAGCATACTAATTACTTGTGCAAACTACAAAATTAATTCGACCACTCACCGTCTACCTTGGTTGGAGAGATTTTGAAATTGAGCCATAAACTGGAAAGGAGGGAGTAGTAACTTTTGTCTCGATTACTATTTGTGGCCTTGTATAGATGCAAAATGTATTTTTTATAGTGGCCTTGTATAAGTAAATGGAGGGAGTACTAAAGGACATATATATTCCAAACAATATGATAATCGCTCTAACCAAGGTAGTAGGGACGAGGAGTAAACGGAGGGAGTAGTAAAAATTTCTCGTCGTCCTGCGAGCCACCACTCGCGTGGGCGAGGGAGCACGCATAAGGCGTATAGTAGTACTACTACTACTACTCGTAAGCAAGCTTCACCTCATCCTGTGAGCCACCGCGCCCATGGGCGGGGGAGACAGCGTATTAAGCAAGCTTCTCCTCATTCTGTGAGTTGACGGGACACATCAAAAGTACTCCAGTGTATAGAGCCTTGCCTCTAAGGTAGGCCCCACATGGTTTGCCTCTTTTTTAACATAACACGTCAAGTCGCAATTTGTTTGTTCACCCGTGGTAGACGATCCTCCCTCCACCAAGTGGACAACCAGTACACGTGTCAAATTACCACGTGGCCTGCCTTTTCATACAGAAATGAGCTCCTCCGTGTACCCGCGCGAGTGTGGCTGGGAAAGAGACAGGAGTACGTGCACCGTGTGTGCACCTCTTCTCTTCGTGCACGTCCCCCACCTACGTGGGTGTGTGTGAGAGAGATACAAACCTAGACATAATGCACCGCCCATCCCCATGTCTCCGCCCAATCACCACCACCACCACCACCACGCCCACTCCTCCTCACCTTATCTCTCATCTTTCTCCCTCCATTTTTATATACAAGGGGCCACTATCAAAATTACAATTTGCAGATATACAAGGCCACTAACACTAATCGATGCAATATTAATGGTGTTTGCCTTGTAGTACTAGCAAAGGTGGACATTAATTATCCCTTGCATGCATGAAGGAGTGTGAGCATTGGCTTGCTATGCATGAAAGAGAAGAATACACGGCAAACAAGGAAACAAGGTGGCTTGCAACATTGACATAGAAGACATTAATTTTTGCCTTGGTACCTGTAATATGGGTTTGTGGCCTTGTATACAAAAATGAAGTCCAATAAAATTCTCAAGATACCATTTATCCGATAAAATTCTCGAGATATCATTAGTTTTTACAAAATGGGATTACTCCTGCATGGGTCAATCACAACAGGTGTTTTGTAAAAAAATGCATCTTGATGTTCTGTGCAATGCACGGGCATCTTGCTAGTCCATGAAAACAACACATGGAGAAATTCCACGGTGAACGAGGGATTTGAATCTCTTGGGAGGGGCTGTTTGGATCTTGCCCGGGGTAGCCAAAATATTGGCGACCCTTTTTTCCACCGGTGCCTTTGCCACCGATGAACGAGGAATGGATCGGGTGCTCATGCATCCTCCAGCGCGCACGTTGGAGACGAGCTCGCATGAGCTGTGTTTTTTTGTCCCACCACGATGCCCGAGCCGCCCGCAGACCGACCGCCATCCAACCGTAGCCGCACACATTATGACAGCAAATCAACCAACCGGACGAAACTCACGCAAACACGTAGACAAACTGATATTTCATATAAACAACGATGAAAATCATATAAAATATCGGATTTTCATACAAACATGACGGATTTCATTACATTCAAATGAACTATGTGGTGCTAGTTCTGGACAGCACAGGTATATAATACCTGGCCTAAATGGTCGCCCGCCGATCGATTTGTGTTCCTCATGTCCGGCAGCAAGATCATCGGACTGCCGGGAGCCCCGAAGGTATATGTTTCAATGCAAAGGACGGCTCGCTTCCCTACTGCCCAACTGATATCATTGGCTGATGCCGAAGATGATGGTGGCCGGCACCGGTTCGAGTTCATCACTGGCCACTACTTCGCCATGGCCGGCACCGGCTCGAGTTCATCCTAACATTCCCCTCTTCCGTGGATCCCATGCAGGGTCGACGAAGGTCCTCGCAACAAAAGGATCTGGCAAGACACCTGCTGTGTACGCTGACGTCGCCTCCGCAGTGAACTTCATGGGATCCAAGCGGCGGCGGCCTCCCGTGTTCTACTTCTCCTTGATGATGGCGGCGGACGTGGAGGCGCTGGACACCGACTTGTCGCTCTCCGCGCACCCGGCTTCTGTCGCTGCTTGCATGGCGTGGCCACCGGCATGGGAGTCTCGGCCACAGAAACGGGAGACGCGGTATGAGGCGGCGGCGTGGACGGCAACAACGATGCCCGTGCGCCGCTCCTCGTCGAGCTGGCCTGGAGCGGTGAGTTGCTGAACCGCGTGCCGGCTTGGGCAGCAACTGGCTCCGTCGGGCGAGGGGGGAGGTCGATCAGCGAGCTGCATAGCTCGTATCCGGCGGACTACCCAGCCAGCTTGGATGCGGAATAACTACTCTTCATAAGCCATTGTAAGAGTGGACAAAATGGGGAAGGAGGGGATAGGGGAGCAGCAGAGGTGTGCGATTCTTGGCCGGCGTTTGGCCTCGTCTAAATAGGAGATTAAATAGACGGCGGACGGGAGGAGCTCGGCTGGCGTTGCGTTTAATGCCGGCCCGGTCATGAACGGACGTGTGTCCAGAGTGGGTTTCTCGGCTTCCACACGGGCGGGTTTCATGGAGGCATTTGAATTCAGCAAGGATGTGTGTTCAGCTGGGCGTGCAGCGAATGGCACCCTCGACTCTGACCTAGAAAAACTGCGCCGTTCCTCCACTGACGTGTGGGCTCTTTGGGTGCATGGCCTGCATGTCAGTGACCCAACACAGGCCGCGCACAGCAGAGGAACCTTTGATGGGCCAAGGCAGTCAGAAGCAGCCATTTCATAAACCGATGATTGTTCATTGAGTGTGACGTCATCTTTTTCATGTGGATAATCCTACTATGTTGATAGCCCATTCGATATGTTGTGATTCATAAAGACTGCTGCAAACATCAATGTTCTGCTTATCACAAATAAGACTGGTTAATACCCGTAACAATCCATGTCCTTAACAAAGGGTGCATTCACGTATAGGTTGAGCGTGTGTCTTGAGTCATGTGTTGTGTGCATGCAGGCGTGCGAGTGTTGCGTGCGTGCAATGGTACGTTTCAGTGTTGCATGCATGGGTGTGTACGTGTGTGTGTTCGTGAGTGCATGTGTACGTGTCAGTGTTGCACGCCTGCATGCGTGCGTGTGTATGTTATGTGTACGTGTCAGTGTTGCACACCTGCATGCGTGCGTGTCTTGCGTGCGTGCATGTGTACGTGCGGGGTGAGGCTACACGTCAGACGACTGACTTTTTCATCTCTGGTCATTAGATTTTCCAGCCGTTGGATACTAAATCAAGGGCCTCCAATTTATCATCAAACTCCACACCCCCTGAGCCGCCAGCCACCACCGGCCGAACCGCCGGCCCCCGCCACCCGCAGCCGACCCGCGCCGCCACGCCGCCCCGCCCTCCCCAAAACCACTCCCCGCCGCCGGTCCGCCGCTGCACTGGCCATCCCTCTAGGCCCGCGCCGAGCTTTTTCTCCGGCGATGCCCGCCCCACCGCCCAATCAACCCCCCCCCCCCCACCGCCGGCGACTGCCAACCAGAGGTCTCATGACTTTGAATACCCACAGACCACTTATTTATTACCATTTCTGTCCTTCATATATGCGCTGACAGGTGGACCCTATGGTAATGTGCGCTGCTGAATGTGGACCGTTTGACTGGTCAATTGATCGTGTTATCAACAAATTACGGAGCTGTATGGTGAGCCAATGACCGTATGATCACCCTAAAATGTATTAACATAGTACAGACTCAGACTACCAATTCTTTCTTTCATATACGAGCTGACATGTGGGCCCCACGGTTACGCACCCCAATGGTGCAACACTAGCTGTGCTGCGTGGAACGTTTGACTGGTCAATTGATTGTGTCATCAACAAAATATGGAGTTGTGCGGGTGAGCTAGTGACCGTATAATCATGACATGTATTTGTTTAACATGGTACAGACGCAAGGGCTCATATATGCGCGCAAGCACTCACCGCTATAAGCGCACACACGCGGACCCTACCCCTATGAGCACCTTCGAGAGAGCGGGCCAGCATATGATCTTGAGATTTTACGAAGTCACCATAGGTGCCTCGTAGTCGAGTGGAACGTCTCCTCCCTCTAAATGTGCATCGCTAGAAATACTGAAATTAACACAAGATAAATGCGAGCACCGGGACAATAACATTGGTGGGCTCGAGAAACCATTGTCCTCCTAACCATCCAACCACATGTTGGTTATCACGACAATATGTATGTGGTGATCGTGATGAGCTTATTCTGAAGTCCAGTGACCATATCGTGCTTTCGCTTCAAATACAATGATCGTAAGTGTCGTCAGAAAATACGGAGCACGCATCAAATGCAAAGTCCGTCGGTGTCATCAACAAAATATGGAGACGTATCGTGAGCTAGATACCGTATGATCACCACGAGAATGTATATGATGACCGTAATGAGCATATTCTGAATCCAGTGACTGTATAGTGCTTTAGCTTGAAATACATTGACCATCACACGTGAATGTGTCGTGGGCATGCATACTTTAAGAGGGCCGAGAGATAGTTTGTGTGCGTACGTGAAAGTGGTGTAGAAAGATGGGATGTCCAGTGGAGACAAGGAGAGATATGCCCTTCGTTTCTCTTTCCTGTGACTAATATTTTAAGAGAATATATAAACATTCACAATGCAGAACAAATATTTTTGGATGCACCATGCAATTAACTTTCATGTATAACATTGTACTATTGTATATGCTTATTTTCTTAGTGGTCGATTGCGTGTGTGGTGTGGTGGGCACATCATTTCTAGTTGTGGTGGGTCAACATGAAGACTCATGGGTTGGTTCCATCCTGCGCCACATATAGGTTGGACCGAGACGCGTTATATGAAGACCCATGTGGAGAACTCGGCGTACAACATGAAGCTACCATAGTCGCGGAGGACTCTATCCCCACTGGTGATAAGCCGACTATATATGATTTGTAACCCTAGGCCCCTAGTATGTTATAGGAGCTTGGGGGCTAGTTCGTCGATAGTATACACACACGCACAATGCCTGGTATTCACGTGTACTTTGTACGCACCCCCTATCACTAATATACAATACCAGGAGTAGGCTCTTTCTTCAACTGCAAGGGTCCAAACTAGGGTAAAACTTTGCCTCGCATTACCATCCAGCCTAACAGTCAGGGATATCCTACCGAATGATATGATGAAATCATATCTGCCAACTACTAAGAGAGAGGTGTGTCTGGGGGGGGGGGGCAATGTGTGCGAGAGAGGCCTAAAGATAATGTGCATGCGGGAGACACGTAGGCACATATATGTGCGTATAGAGGGCTAGTAGAGACCGTGCGTGTGTATATATGCATGTGAGAGAAATAGTGTTATCCAACTGAGATTAGTGAAAAGAGTGGTACATAGTAGTCAGAAAGAGAGAGAGAGAAAGAGAGAGAGCATGTGCGTGAGACACCCGATTGTGAGCATGTGTGAAAGAGAAATGCCGATGCATATAAAGTGTGTGCACTTATGCGTTAGATATAGAGATATATAACGCGTTTGTGAGAACGGGCCGAGGCATAGTGCATCTACGTGTAAGAGACGATTCTAGCATTAAATTAAAATATAAATGGCATTATTATTTTTGGATGAGATCATGCATTTTGCAAATTGTGTATGGATGAAAATCGGTCTATAAGACACCCATACTCTATTGAATTCTAGCATGTGCATGTGTTTATTTCATATTATCGATCCATAGAGTGAGAGCGGTTTGAAATACAGGCAATGGATGCTTATGCAATTCATATAAAAACATTAATTAGTGCACTCCATGTTGTTAGTGTGAAGCACTTTATACATTTTTCACTTGCATGGATACATTCTGTAGGACCTTGAGAAGAGGTGTCTAGAGGGGGGTGATTAGACACTAAGTACCAAAGTTGCAGTTTTTAAGTTCTTAAAGTTTAAGTGGAGTTTAGGCACAAGTTCAACATTCACAACACATATCAAGCAAGCATGCAAAGAGTATATGAGCAGCGGAAAGTAAAGCATGCAACTTGCAAGAATGTAAAGGGAAGGGTTTTGGAGGATTCAAACGCAATTGGAGACACGGATGTTTTTGCCATCGTTCCGATAGGTGGTGCTATCGTACATCCACGTTGATGGAGACTTCAACCCATGAAGGGTAACGGTTGCGCGAGTCCACGGAGGGCTCCACCCACGAAGGGTCCACGAAGAAGCAACCTTGTCTATCCCACCAAGGCCGTCACCCACGAAGGACTTGCCTCACTAGCGGTAGATCTTCACGAAGTAGGCAATCTCCTTGCCCTTACAAACTCCTTGGTTCAACTCCACAATCTTGTCGAAGGCTCCCAAGTGACACCTAGCCAATCTAGGAGACACCACTCTCCAAGAAGTAACAAATGGTGCGTTGATGATGAACTCCTTGCTCTTGTGCTTCAAAATATAGTCTCCCCAACACTCAACTCTCTCTCATAGGATTTGGATCTGGTGGAAAGAAGATTTGAGTGGAAAGCAACTTGGGGAAGGCTAGAGATCAAGATTCATATGGTAGGAATGGAATATCTTGGCCTCAACACATGAGTAGGTAGTTCTCTCTCAGAAATAGGATGCTGGAAGTGTAGGTTCAGTCTAATGGCTCTCTCCACGAATGAAGAGGAGGTGGAGGGGTATATATAGCCTCCACACAAAATCTAACCGTTACACACAATTTACCAAACTCGGTGGGACTGAATCAACAAACTCGGTCGGACCGATTCAGTAAATCTAGTGACCGTTAGGATTTTTGGTGGGACCGAAATGCAACTCGGTAAGACCGATATGGTTAGGGTTAGGGCATAATGTAATCTCGGTGAGACCGATTACACAAACTCGGTGGGACAGATTTTGGTAATTAGCTAACCAGAGAGTTGGTCAGGCAAACTCGGTGGTACCGAATCATCAAACTCGGTGGGACCGATTTTGATAATAAGTTAACCAGAGAGTTTGCATTGTAATCTCGGTAGTACCGATTGCTCAAACTCGGTGAGACCAATTTTGATAATGGACATACACAGAGAGATTACAATCCCATCTCGGTGAGACCGAGATCCCTATCGGTGAGACCGATTTGCCTAGGGTTTGTGGCAGTGGCTAAGACATCCAAACTCGATGGCGCCGGATAGAAAGAATCAGCGGGGCCGAGTTTGACTTTAGGTTTAGGACAAATGTGTGGAAGTGGGAAAGTAGTTGAGGGTATTTGGAGCATATCACTAAGCACTTGAAGCAAGAGGCTCATTAAGCAACACCTCATCCCTCCTTGATAGTATTGGCTTTTCCTATAGACTCAATGTGATCTTGGATCACTAAAATGTAAAATGAAGAGTCTTGAGCTTGAAGCTTGAGCCATCATTTGTCCTTAGCATCTTGAAGGAGTTCCCACATCCTTTAGTTCATGCCACTCCATTGTTGAACTTATCTGAAACATACTAGATGAAAGTGTTAGTCCAACAAGAGATATGTTGACATTAATTACCAAAACCACCTAGGGAGCACTTGTGCTTTCAATCTCCCCTTTTTTGGTAATTGATGACAACATACATCAAAACTCTAGATAAAGATATAGAGAATAGCAAGTAAAGCTTTGGAAGGACATGTAACAAGCATAGGCTCCCCCTACATGTATGCAATCATGTGAATATGGAATATAGAAGCATGCGAGAGCATAACCATGATAGAGCAGGCAATGTGTTACATGTATCTTGGCCATATGCATCAGAGCAAAGAATATTAAAGAGAATACCTTCATGCCCATGAGTCCTTGCAAACAGTATGTACATCAGCAAGAATTCCTCATACACATGATTGTGATGCATAAACTTACCTTGTAGTCTTGAGTTGGCATAGGATGGAATGAACCTGTGAAAATAAGGTTAGATAACATAGATGCACCTACTAGCCAGAGCAAACAAAAGAAACCACAAGAATACCAAGACTGGGATGACATGTAGAGAGTGAGTACTAAGTACTACATTTGATTAGACATGTCCCCATGAGTAAAGATATGCAATGAATTTAAATGATTTCTTTCCCTTAGATGTCTTGCTCCCCCTGAATCTAGCATGGGATATTAGGAGAAGATAGGGAATAGAAAATCAGAGCTGAAAGATATAAATGAACAGAGCTAATGCAAATAAACACATATGAACATGTCTTTCCCCTCAAGAAGACATGTGGCATCTATCCTCTTGAACACCAAGCATATGGGATCCTTGAGAAGTACTACTTGAGTATTCTCTCCCCCTGGAGATCTTTCTCTCACCCTGAGGAGGTGATATATTTTCTGATGTGATCTCTCTCTCTAAATGATAAGCTTTGATGTGATCTCTCTCTCCCCCCTTTGACATCAATTTCCAAGAAGGGTTTTCTGGAATCTGTCGAATGGGTTTGGTCCTTGATTCACAGTACAAGGCAAAAGAAAAATGATGCTTGTAGAGGACAAGATTCATTGAGTGGAGTTGGATCAGAAGAAACACAGAATAAGTGGCAAACTGTTTTTCCTGTGGTGAAATCAGTGGCACCGAGTGGTATGCTTCGGTTGGACCGAAAGGATTCGGTTGGACCAAAAATAACAAATCAGTGTAACCGAGTTCATCGCAGAGAAAACACTTATCACCTCAGCTCACTAGACTAATAAGATTTCACAAAGATTTGCAAGGAATTTACTGAATGATATGCAATGAATTGGATGCAGAAAATGTAGAGCAAACAGAAAGGAATCTAGATGAATTTTTTTTGAAAGGGGAAACAAATATGCATGAGACGAATGCAAAAACACAGAAGAGAACATAAGAGAACTTCATCTAGAGATGGTCGGCGACAAAGTCACCTATGTTAGAGTATATTGACTTAGGAGTCAAGTGAGATCACTTGATCATAGGTCATACTCATTGTTTAAGCTCAAAATGGGGTTGCCATTTTTCGTTTAAGCATCTTGATGTATTCACATCTTGTCGAGTTGCTTGAACTCATGTCTTGGAGTAAAGCTTCTCTAAGATGGAATAACATACCTTGGTGATGGTGTTGTCCATGTAGTTGAACTTGTGTGGGTTGCTCAAGGTTGATGTAGCTCATCAAGAATTTGGAGCACCAATTGGAATTTGAGTCCATCTACCTACATGGGTTAGTTCTTGCAAGGAAGAGCACTTGTGTATCCAAAAATGACAATCATGAAGCTCAACATAGAATTTGTCAAAGGATATGTTTGAATGGTTCCGTGCTTCCTTGTCTTCAACCACCATAGTGTAGAGACTTGGTGATGTAGAGATTGCTCAAAATATGAGTAGGTTACAATCTCATGGAATTTGATTCAACCAAGTACCTACATGGGTTAGATAACATGCAAGATACAAATATATCCAAGACATAAGATTTTCATCATAAGAGAAATATTAAAGATTAGTCATAAGCTCATGTCTTGCATGTATCCAATGGAGTTTCTACTCCAAGTTTGAAGCATCAATGATGTTCAATTCTCCTCTTAACCTTTGCATTCTTGCATATTGAACTTCTTGAATAAGTCCATGGTGTACTTCGTTTGAGAAACAAAAGTACCTTCCTTAGTTTGCTTGATTTGCAACCCAAGAAAGAATTTGAGTTCACTCATCATAGACATCTCAAACTTCTCCGACATTAGCTTCCCAAACTTTTCACTAAAATGAGGGTTAGTTGAACCAAATATAATATCATCAACATAGATTTGGCACACAAATAGTTCTCCATTAACCCTTTTAGTAAAAAGTGTGGAATCAATTTTCCCAATTTCAAAGCCTTTTTCAATAAGGAACTTGGTCAAGCATTTATACCATGCTCTAGGAGCTTGTTTAAGACCATAAAGAGCTTTGTGAAGTTTGTAAACATGATTGGGTTTCTTAGGATTGAAAAAGCCGGGAGGTTGCTTAACATAAACTTCCTCCTCTATTTCACCATTTAGAAAAGCACTTTTAATGTCCATTTGGTACAAGCTGATATCATGGTGATTAGCATAGGCAAGTAAGATGCGAATGGACTCAAGTCTAGCAACGGGAGCATAAGTCTCACCATAGTCCATACCTTCGACTTGTGTGTAACCTTGGGCGACGAGACGTGCTTTGTTGTGAACTACTTGTCCATATTCATCTTGCTTGTTGCGAAACACCCATTTGGTACCGATGATGTTGTGGTTGTTGTCGGGCTTCTCAACCAATGTCCAAACTTGGTTCCTCTCAAAGTTGGGTAGCTCTTCATGCATAGCATTTATCCAATCCAGATCTTCCAATGCTTCTTCGACCTTCATAGGTTCAATGCTAGAGATGAAAGAATAGTTTTCACAAAAGTTAGCTAAACGAGTTTTAGAGCGAGTGATTCTCCCGGTTTGAATATCATTGTAGATTTGCTCGACGGGATGATCTTTAGCAATTCTTGCTCGAACTTGTGATAGCTTTGCTTGGATCTTAGTTGAACTTCTTCTTCATCATGTTCTTCTTCTTGGCCTTCTTCATTGTTGGCGTTGTCGTTCTCTTGTCGTGGTGGAGAAGGAGGTTGTTGACGTTCGTTTTGATGCACTTCCTCGTTTTCTTCATCTTGGAGTGTCCCACTTGTGGATGCTTCCGTATCAACTCTTGGTTCACCTTGTCGTGAAGTAGAAGCTTCCACTTGGACGGACGAGGTACTCTCCTTCACCTCCGTTGGACGGACCTTGCCAATAGACAAGTCTTGGATTGCTTCAGAAGGATCTTTGTCTCCTACATCAATTGGTAATTGCTCTACTTGCGAGCCGTTAGATTCATCAAACTTCACATCTACCGTCTCTTCAACCTTTCGGGTGAAATTGTTGTAGACACGATAAGTGTGAGAGTTTGAGCCATAACCTAGTGGGAAACCTTCATGAGACTTAGGAGCAAATTTAGAACGACGATGCTTATCAAGAATGTAGCACTTTGAGCCGAATACTCGAAAGTATCCAACTTGGGGTTTGTTACCGGTGAGGAGCTCGTATGCCGTCTTGCCGAGCAGCTTGTGAAGATACAAGTGATTTGTTGCATGACAAGCTGTCTCAACCGCTTCTGCCCAAAAGTGCTTTGGCGTCTTGTACTCATCAAGCATCGTTCTCGCCATTTAGATGAGTGTCCGGTTCTTCCTCTCAACAACTCCATTTTGTTGAGGTGTGTACGTATCCGAGAACTCGTGTGAAATCCCTTCTTCGTCAAGAAAGGTGTCCACGTTTGCGTTCTTGAACTCCATTCCGTTGTCGCTGCAAACCTTCTTGATCTTCACTTCAAATTGATTTTGGGCCTTCCTAGCGAAGTTTTTGAAGATCTTTTGGACCTGCGATTTATCATCGAGAAAGAACACCCACGTAAATCTCGAAAAATCATCAACTATAACTAGACCAAAAGAATTTCCACCGAGACTCTTGTAAGAGTTGGGACCAAAGAGATCCATGTGAAGTAGCTCAAGTGGACTCCTTGTGGTCATGATGTTCTTCACGGGATGCCTTCCTCCAACCTGTTTACCTGCTTGACAAGCACTGCAAAGTCTATCCTTATCAAATATGACATCGTTTACACCAAGGATATGATTCCCTTTAATAAGCTTGTCAAGGTTTCGTATACCAACATGACCTAATCGTCTATGCCATAACCAGCCTTTTGAGGATTTAGCAATGAAGCAAGTTTTAGGTTGAGCCTTTTTAGTGAAATCAACAATGTAGAGATCACCTCTACGCACACCGGTAAAGACCATTTTATGATTATCTCGACGAAATACTTGGCAATCAACTTCAGTAATTGAAACCGAAATCAGCAAGTCTAGATACTGAAAGTAAGTTGTATCCAAGAGATTCAACGAGCATAACATTTTGTATGGAGCTATCATGTGATATGGCCACCTTACCGAGACCAACCACCTTACCCTTTAAGTTGTCACCGAAACTGACATACTTTGGAGGACCATCGTTCTCAGCAAGCTCACGAAACATGTCTTTATCTCCGGTCATGTGATCGGTACATCCACTATCAAGAACCCATTCCTTTCCTCCTGACATATATCCCTGAAGATGTGCCATAAGACCAAAATGTCTCATTGCATCATCAAGATTGAAGTCACTATCATCATCCTCATCATAGTATCCATGTTCAACATCGTCATGTGGTGGATCAAATCCTAGAGAGGGTAATTTGTTAGAGTGAGTTTGACAATGATCTTGCTTATGAATTCTTATAGCTTCGGAAATAATATCACCAATAATTCCAACATCTCCTTTGGCACGCATAAGGTTTGTAAGCTCAGATAGACAATCACCAAACATAGGATCACTAGTATTCATCTTACTCAAGGCAATAGACTTATGGAGAATTTCATCTAGATTTTTCAAGGAATAATTTGGAAAGCGTTCCTCAAGAAATTTCCATATAGTGGAGGCACATTCGAGAGTAGGCAAGTTTCTAATCAAGTTTCTAGGCAAGCCTCTAATGATAAGGTCAACAGTCCTAAGATTGCGAATCATGTCAAGTGACTCATCATGTGTAGGATGCATAGGATCAACATGAGGTGCACAAGGGCTAGCAATGTACTTGTTCAAATGATATTGATTGAAAATTACAAGCATCTCATTTTTCCACTCATGAAAATACTCTCCATCAAGAATAGGCACTCTATGTCTAAGACTCCACAAAGTAGACTCATCCATCTTCCTCCAATGGTGATTAAACCAAGGCAATGGAGACCAATGCTCTAATACCACTTGTAGGACCTTGAGAAGAGGTGTCTAGAGGGGGGGTGATTAGACACTAAGTACCGAAGTTGTAGTTTTTAAGTTCTTAAAGTTTGAGTGGAGTTTAGGCACAAGTTTACCATTCACAACACATATCAAGCAAGCATGCAAAGAGTATATGAGCAACGGAAAGTAAAGCATGCAACTTGCAAGAATGTAAAGGGAAGGGTTTTGGAGGATTTAAACGCAATTGGAGACACTGATGTAGGATCGAAAGTATGTCTAGAGGGGGGGTGATTAGACTACTTGACAATTTAAAAGTTTAGCCTTTTGATTAAGACAAGTTTTTAGCAAGTTCACAATGATGATCAAGTCAAGTATCACCCTACACATGCAATTCTAGAGTAATGGCAGCGGAAAGTAAATTGCACATGTAGTAAATAGAGGTGGAGAAGAGCAAACGCAATTTGGAGACACGGAGATTTTTCTTGTGGTTCCGATAGGTGGTGCTATCGTCAATCCACGTTGATGGAGACTTCAACCCACGGAGGGTAACGGCTGCGAGAGTCCACGGAGGGCTCCACCCACGAAGGGTCCACGAAGAAGCAACCTTGTCTATGCCATCATGGCATACGCCCACGGAGGACTAGCCTTACTCGGGTAGATCTTCACGAAGTAGGCGATCTCCTTGCCCTTACAAACTTCTTGGTTCAACTCCACATCTTGACGGAGGCTCCCAAGCGACACCTAACCAATCTAGGAGGCACCACCTCCAAAAGGTAATAGATGGTGTTGGTGATGATGAACTCCTTGCTCTTGTGCTTCAAATGATAATCTCCCCAACACTCAACTCTCCTCACTGATTTGGCTGTGGTAGAAGAAAGGATTGAGTGGAAAGCAACTTGGGAAGGCTAGAAATCAAGTTTCATATGGTGGGAGTGGAGCAACTTGATCTCAACACAAGGGTAGGTAGTTTTCTTCTCGTAAATGTAAGGTAGGAGTGGTAGTTCTTTCTGATGGCTCTCTCCACGAATGAAGAGGAGGTGGAGGGGTATTTATAGCCTCCACACAAAATCCAACCGTTACACACATTTGACCAATCTCGGTCAGACCGAAGTTGACAACTCGGTGAGACCGAAAGTTCAAATCTTGTGAACGTTGGGATTTTCGGTGGGACCGAAATACAATCCCGGTGAGTCCGATTCTTCCAAAGACTAGGGTTTGCCAATCTCGGTGGGACCGACTTTATCATCTCGGTGACACCGATTTGATGACAGAAGGTTACAGAAGCTTGGCAACACTAGTTTCGGTGAGACCGAGTTTGGAATCGGAAAAACCGAAATTACTAGGGTTTGGCTTTGTGGCTGAGGTGGTTCATCTCGGTGTGACTGAGTTTATGGAATCGGTGGGACCAAGATTACTTATGAGTATATGTTGGAATGAAAGATTGCTGATAGTTTGGGAGATAGATCACTAAGCACTTTGAGCAACCAGATCATTATCATAACCTCATCCCCTTTTAATAGTATTGGCTTTCCTATGGACTCAATGTGATCTTGGATCACTAAACCAAAAATGGAGTCTTGAGCTTTTGCCAATGCTTTCCTTAGCATTTTGAGGGGTCCACATCTTCAGTCATTGCCATACCCATATCACTGAACTTTCTGAAATGATTCTCAAGAAACTATTAGTTCAATGATATATATGTTGTTATTAATTACCAAAACCACCCGGGGATTAGTTGCACTTTCAATCTCCCCCTTTTTGGTAATTGATGACAACATATAGATCAAAGCTTCGACAAATGATATAATCAATGAATAATATCGTCGCTTTGAGAAGTATGTGATAAGCAAGAGCTCCCCCTAAATTTGTGCATTATTTAAGATTTGCGTTTGAATGCAAATGCACAATCGTTTAGGATCATGGGTCACTCTTCCATGTCACATACATCTTGGTGGAGCGCACAAAATGATAAGAATGAATAACATGCACCCAATCACCAAGACATGAGTAAATGATCATACAAGATATGAATGACATATGATAACCATTAAGCACACATTAAGGCATAGTATGATCAAGCACTCATCAAAGTAGAGCAAACGTAGTATCAAACACACAGAATGTCTCGGAAAACTCAGAAGTATCTCAAAGAAACCGCAAATGAAAGAGCAAAAGCGAGCACTCTCTCTCTCGAAGTCCTATGATCTATACAATTTCTCCCCCTTTGGCAACAAGTTACCAAAAAGTTCGAAAGGTATAGAGCTAAACGTCACTAGGGACTCTGCTGGCGGCTCCTGTCTGGGTTGATGGAGTGGAGATAGTGAAAGTGCAACTAATCCCCGGGTGGTTTTGGTAATTAATAACATCATATATATCATTGAACTAATTATTTCTTGAGAATATTTCAGAAAGTTCAGTGATATGGGTATGGCAATGACTGATGATGTGGACCCCTCAAAATGCTAAGGAAAACATTGGCAAAAGCTCAAGACTCTATTTTTGGTTTAGTGATCCAAGATCACATTGAGTCCATAGGAAAGCCAATACTATTAAAAGGGGATGAGGTTATGATGATGATCTGGTTGCTCTAAGTGCTTAGTGATTTATCTCTCAAACTATCAGCAATCTTTCATTCCAACATAAACCCATAAGTAATCTCGGTCCCACCGATTCCATAAACTCAGTCACACCGAGATGAACCACCTCGGCCATATAGCCAAACCCTAGTAATTTCGGATTTTCCGATTCCAAACTCGGACATACCGAAATTGGTGTTGCCAAGCTTCTGTAACCTTCTGCACTCAAATTGGTGTCACCGAGATGAGAAAGTCGGTCCCACCGAGATTGGCAAACCCTAGACTTTGGAAGAATCGGACTAACCGAGATTGTATTTTCGGTCCCACCGAAAATCCCAACGTTCACAAGATTTGAACTTTCGGTCTCACCGAGTTGTCAACTTCGGTCGACCGAGATTGGTCAAATGTGTGTAACGGTTGGATTTTGTGTGGAGGCTATAAATACCCTCCACCTCCTCTTCATTCGTGGAGAGAGCCTTGGAAAGAACTACCACTCCTACCTTACATTTACGAGAAGAAAACTACCTACCCTTGTGTTGAGATCAAGTTGCTCCACTCCCACCATATGAAACTTGATTTCTAGCCTTCCCAAGTTGCTTTCCACTCAATCCTTTCTTCCACCACAGCCAAATCGGTGAGGAGAGTTGAGTGTTGGGGAGATTATCATTTGAAGCACAAGAGCAAGGAGTTCATCATCACCAACACCATCTATTACCTTTTGGAGGGTGGTGCCTCCTAGATTGGTTAGGTGTCGCTTGGGAGCCTCCGTCAAGATGTGGAGTTGAACCAAAGTTTGTAAGGGCAAGGAGATCGCCTACTTCGTGAAGATCTACCCCGAGTAAGGCTAGTCCTCCGTGGACGTAGGCCATGATGGCATAGACAAGGTTGCTTCTTCGTGGACCCTTCGTGGGTGGAGCCCTCCGTGGACTCTCGCAGCCGTTACCCTCCGTGGGTTGAAGTCTCCATCAACGTGGATTGACGATAGCACCACCTATCGGAACCACGAGAAAAATCTCCGTGTCTCCAAATTGCGTTTGCTCTTCTCCACCTCTTATTTACTACATGTGCAATTTACTTTCCGCTGCCATAACTCTAGAATTGCATGTGTAGGGTGATACTTGACTTGCTCATTATTGTGAACTTGCTAAAAACTTGCCCTAATCAAAAGGCTAAACTTTTAAGTTGTCAAGTAGTCTAATCACCCCCCCTCTAGACATACTTCCGATCCTACAAGTGGTATCAGGGCTTTGGTCTCCATTGGATTGGTTTTCATTGCATTGGATTCCATAAGCTTGGTTTCACAACCTAGGAGAGTATGGCGTCTAGTGAGGGTAATTTCCGTAGAGGTCCTTACTTTGATGGTTCGAATTTTGCTAGTTGGAAGCATAAAATGAAAATGCATATTCTTGGACATAACCCCGCCGCATGGGGCATTATTTGTGTTGGCTTGCAAGGTGAGTTCTTGAGGAAGGAAAAGTTCGGATCGCGAAGCTACTGATGGATGAGTTGCGGATGTTACAGAACAATGCTCAAGCTTGTGACATTCTCTTCAATGCTTTGTGTCCCGAGGAGTTCAACAAGATCAGCCGTCTTGAGAATGCAAAAGAGATTTGGGATACTTTGGTCGAAATGCACGAAGGTACCGAGTCCATGAAGGAATCAAAGCTAGATGTTCTTCAAGGTCAGCTTGACAAGTTCAAGATGAAGGAAGGTGAAGGAGTCGCTGAAATGTACTCTAGGCTTGCTCTCATCACCAATGAGATGGCAGGCTTAGGAAGCGAAGAAATGACCGACCGATTCATCATCAAGAAGATTCTCAGAGCTTTGGATGGAAAGTATGACACCGTGTGCACTTTGATCCAAATGATGCCAAACTACAAAGATCTCAAGCCTACGAAGTCATTGGAAGGATTGTTGCTCATGAGATGACACTTAAAGATAAGGAAGAGCTTCACAACAAGTCAAGTGGTGCTTACAAAGCTGCAGTTGAAGCTCCCACAACCTCAAGTGACAAGCTAGTTTCCAATGAAGAGATAAGCCTAATGGTGAAGAACTTCAACAAATTCTACAAGAGTAGAAGCAAGGAAAGAAGCTCAAAGTCTAGATCATATGATGAAAAGAGATCTTCTAGTCGTGATCGAAACTGCTACAATTGTGGAAGACCGGACACTACTCAAATGAGTGTTCGACTCCCACAAGAGAAGAGAAGAATCTCCAAGAAGAAGAAGCTCAAGAGAAGAGTCGCCTCGAAAGAGAAGGAGTAGAGATGATCGTTATGAGCGAAGATCCTCTCGGAGAAGCAAGGATTCGGAAAGGAAAGACAAGTCATCAAGGAGCTACACAAGAAGAAAACATCAAGCTGATGTTGGTGAATGGGTTTCGGCTCCGACTCAGACAATCACTCGAAAGAAGCTATCACTCCAACTCCGAATCTGATCAAGATGAAGGTGTTGCGGTCTTGCTCTCGTGTCCTCCAACTCCAACTCCTATGACATATTTGATTCACCAAATGAGGGAATTGGAAGATGCTTCATGGCAAAAGGCCCCAAGGTATCACAACCTGAGTTTATTGACTTTGATAGTGATGAGGATGACTTGCTTGGTGAAGATGAGCTTTTACATGATAAATCTAGTGAGCTTAGTAATGATGAACATGCTAGTAGTCTTTATAGTCGAGAAGAGTCGAATGACAATGCTATGAAGGAGATTGAGCGTCTAACTAAAGAACTAAACACTCTTAAGTTAGCTCATGAAACAACTCAAGAAGATCATAGAGAGCTCCTAAGATCTCATGAGAAGCTACGCCGAGAAGCTCAATCTAGAGCAAGAACATGAGTTTCTAAAAGCTATCAATGACGATCTTGAAAGAAGAGTTCTTCATATCTTGCCAAACGACTTCTCTTGTCTAATTTCTTGCCACCTATTAAAACTAAGCATGACAAGCATAAGAAAAATTCTTCATCTAGTAGTAACAATAATCATGCTAAATCAAATGTTGTTACTTCTAGTAATTCTCTTGATTCCACTAACAATGTTTCAAGCCAAGTTTCACTTGAGCAAGAAAATAGTTTATTGAAAGGGATTATAGAGAAAGGTGTCTACAAGAGCCTTGCGGAAGCAAGAACTTGAGGAAATTGTTCGCAAACAAGGAAGACACCGGAAGAATCAAGGAATTGGTTTTGAGCGAAAGTTCAACGCCGAGGGTGTTGAATGGGAAGAAGGTCAATATCCCACTCCAAAGTTTGTTTCTCAAAAGGAGAAGTATGATCCTACTTCTTCCAATGTGGAACAAGCTCAAGATGACCTTCCACCACAAGACCACAAGCTAAAAGGCAAGGACAAGCTTCAAGAGGAGATTGATGCATTCATTGAAGCACCCAAGGCCATGGTCAAGTGGGTTCCCAAGGCAACTTCAAGTTCTACTTGACAAGCTCAACTACTACCCCAAGGATTCCCATCAAGATGATGTGGATCCCAAGAAGAAGAACTAGAGAGTTCTTGAGGGTGACTC